>CM033744.1:36230462-37635921 GCA_019671005.1 Hibiscus mutabilis
GTTTACTCTAAAGTTATATGCCACTGCAAATTATATTTTTGTTAACCATTCAATTTATGCTGAATATGGTATGAATTCACTGACAACAAGAATAGATAAACATTCGGATTTCATTTATAATATGAATTGTGTGACATTTTAAATAAAATAGTTAGAATTTAACATGATTATATATTTGAGAGGCATAATTATAACTACGATTAATATATTCATATAATTACAAGTAAAAATGATCATTAAAATGTAAAAAAAAAAAACTGATTGATAATCGAAATATATTTAAATTTAAATCGAAATAAATTTTAATTGAAGTCCACGCATAGTTCCAAAACAATTCTTAATTTAAAACTTTAAAAAAATTAAAAATTAAAACATTAAGCAACAACAAATAATTTTTGTCGATCAAGTTTTGGTTCGATTGATATAATTGACGTTGTAATATTTTTGTTAATTTAAAATTTTAAAAAGTCCGAATAGTTTAGACATGGTGTAAAAGAGAAAATCCAAATGAAGCAAAGAGTTTGCTAACAACCTAATTAATTGTCGGTGCTTCACCCATTCATGTTGAATGGTTTTAATTAGAATTTGTTAAGAAAGAATTAAAATTAAAAATCAGCATAATTTAGGGCCCAAAAATGAAAAAACAATAATAAAGAAGTGGGGCAGTTGAAAGGCATTGAAACTGTGAGTCTTGTGAATGACTTAGGCTTCCCTTTCCAATGCCTAATTATGCATTTTGATAATAGAAGCCTGATAAGTTTTATAATTTTTTGAAGTTGTAAACACAATATACAATCAAATTGGAATCTAACTAAACCCAACATAATAGGACATTGATCGTTTTTAGTCGAATTTTCAGGTCGAGTTAGGTTTTTTCACCCTATATACGACTTAATATAGCCTGTATATTTAGCTTTTTGGTGTGTTGTGTGACAATTCACATCTCATATTTATTTATTTATTTTAATATATATATTTTATTTTAGGTTGCCTTCGGTTCAGGTTGCTTTCGGTTCGGTTGAAAATCGATTTGGGTCTATTCGGTTCGGTTAAAAATCGGTTCGGGTCCATTTTCGGTTCAACTAAAATTTAGTTCAGTTTCGATTCGGTTTATTTCGGGTTTCGGATCAAATTTGGGTCATCATGTTTAGGTCGATTTCGAGTCTCGATTAGAGTAAATCAGTTTGGTTCTTAGGTCTCGGGTCAAGTTTGTCAGGCCGACTCTAGACTATCATCTTAGAATTAATAAAATAAAATTTTATAGTTATAAAAATGAAAATAAACACTAATAAATAGAGGTGAGCAAAATTTGACTCGAAAAAAATTGAATTATTCGATTCGATGCGGATATACAATCAAATTGGAATCTAACTAAACCCACATATAATGGGGTCTAAGTCAAAAATAAAATTTAGATGTCGAACTTGAATATTTAAAGACCATAACTTTTAACTTTTATCAATTGTGCCCATAACTCATTAACAACAAAAATTGAATGTAAAGTCTCATAAAATAGATTGTAGACAAAATTTTCCACAAAAAGGTAGAATATACCAAAAGCTTTTTTCAAAAAAAACTAGAAGGCTAGTCCTCTCTTGCATGTTAGGGGATTCCAAACTTGAAATTTAGTTATATAATTCCCTCTTCTAACTATTTGCTAAAATTTTCAAGTAAAACATCAATTCCTTGCTTAAATTCTTCTTTAAAATCCCATACATATGGACTACTAAATCACAAGTAGGAGGATAGGTACAAAAATAGAATTTTTATTTTTATAAATAATCCATTTGAAAATTGAGGGAAAAAGCCAAAAGTATGAACAACATGATTAAACTTTACTCAATAATTTTTGCTAAATTAATTATTGAAGTTTTGTTTTTTTTATTATTTTGTATATTCCCTATATCCATTATCCCCAATTACATTATTGCACATGATCCTTGCTTTATTTTAGACTTATTAAATCATTAAAAAGTATCTTTTAGAGATTATCATCTGTCTTTTGGGCCCTAGACCTTGTCTATTGACCACTAAGTTCTAACTAATTTAATAAATCCTTTTTAAAATATATGTTATGCTTAAATATATATTTAGTCCTTTTAATTGTACAAATAAATCAAGTGAGATTCATTGGCCACATTAAAGATGGTTAAATTCTTTGACATGGTAATATCTGATTGGCTATTTTTTAACAAATATATAAAATTTAAAAAAACCCTAAAATACTAATAAATTTATTTTAAATTTTAAAAATAAAAAATGACATTTTTTTTAAATAAGGGCTCAATGGATCCATGCCGTAAAATGACGGCTCGCTTTTTTTAGGCTTAAATAAAAAATAAGTGTCCAGAATATTTTTTTTTAATTTTAAGTGCTTAAAGTATTTTTTATAAAATAGGTGCCTAATGTTTTTAAAGTTATAATTTTAGGTGCTCGGCGTGACATGAATATTAATGTTTTAATTATTTTTGAAAAAAACTTTAAACTTTATTTTTAAAAAATCCCAAAAATTTTAAAAATGTTCAAATCAGTCCCTAAATCCCTAAAAATAAAAAAACAACAATCCTCAAATCCTCACCGCTGTCCTCGCCAGCCGCCGTCACCGACCCCACCCTTTCGGTCGCTACCATTTTCCCTCACTTGCCGTCCCCGAAAATTGACGAACTATGTGCCGATTGAACGGTTATTTCACGTTCAACGTTCAATGTTCGGCTAGCACACCGTTCATCGATTTTCGGAGACGGCGAGTGGGGGGAAATGATCGATTGGGCCGGTGACCGAAAAGGTGGGATCGACGATGACAACAAAGATGAGGATTTGGGGACTATTTTAAAAGTTTTAGAATTTTAATTTTTTTCGTAAAATTTTAAATTATCAAAAACAAAAAATTAATTAAAAGAAATTAAAAATAAAAATGACACTTGTCAAATTTTTATTGGTTAACGGGTTTTTTAACGGTAGTTAACTACCATGCACCTAAAATTATAACTTTTGAAACTTTAGGCACCTATTTTTACAAAAAAAAACTTTAAGTACTTACATTTTAAAAAATGTATACTTTAGGCACCTATTTTTCATTTAAGATTTTTTAGTGCAATAAGATGGACCGAATGTATGTTACCCTTCGTAATCGAACTTCATGTCACCACTAAGGTTTAAACATTGTTAATTTTTTTAAAATGTTAATCATGGAATGTAAACGTTATTGGTATACAACTTTTTTATATATTAAATTTGAAATGTTTTTTTCAAAACTAATAATAATTTGTTAGCAGATTTTATAAGGAATATACTTTGATACACAAGTTTACACAAGCCTTTCAATTTTAGGGTTTAGGGTTTTAGTTTATGGTTTAGGGGTTTAGTGTGTAGGATATAGAATTTAAGGTTTAGAGTTTAGGGTTTAAGGTTTAAGTTTTAGGGTGTTAGGTTTGGTTTTAGATTTTATAGGTTAAATGTGAAGGATTGTGTAAAAAAAATTTACACAGCTTGTGTATCAAAATATAACTCATTTTATAAACCCTGATTAAACAAATATTTTTTATATTTAAAATTTTATTGCAAATAACTGAATTTTTAATTAGGATGAAATATATTAAAGACAATGGAATGAGGTATAGTTGCGGTTAGTTCAAGCAACGAAACAGGTAGAATTATTATTAGTTAAACATCTGAATAAGTAAAATTAAATCATGTTCTTAAAGAACAATCCAATAATGGCAATACACCACTTCAAAGCCATGTCATGCAAACTCATTAATTAAATTATTAAAATCCATGATTTTGCCATTTTCTTTCCTTGGTAAAAAATCTTAATTAACCAATGTTTAACAAATTCGAGTCAAATTATGATGTATGTTTAACAAAGACCTCTTTATATTAGAAAGTAATGGTACTTAGAACTGAACGAGTGATCTCAGTAGAAAAGATGATGAATTTCATCTTATGAAACTCAAGTTCGAACGTCTTTGTCTGCAAAGGGTGTGTGCTTTGTCAAAGGGTTAAAAAATTGTATGAACATATTTGTGATCACCTCAAGACTATTCAAAAAAATAATAATATTTATTTTTTGAATATTTGACTCAATAATGAACAAAAAATAAAATATAATTGAATGAATTTAAGCTCAACAATTCAATCAATCCAATTGAAATTTATAATATAAAAGATTTTTTTTATCCCCACTAGTCTAGTATATATACATACTAATTTATAATGAAATATAACAAATGAGGATTGTTCATGGTCATTATCTAAATTATTAAATGTAAGTCCATGTTATTGTTTTCCCACTTGCAAAGTTTATTCTCTCACTCAAACACACACATATAAGATTGTTCAATATTTTGAGGAAGACACTTTTTAATTCTATTAATATTTATATACCCAATAAAAACAATTTCTTAATAAAGAAAATTCCATTTTTTTATAGTTAAATCCTAACATGATCAAACCAATTATTTCTTTAGAATAATATAACTTTGAGAAATAGAGAAATCAATGAGAATTTGATAGAGTTGATAATGGTTGAATTTCTTGATCCTTAAATATCTACGTTTGAGTCCATCATGTACAAATAACATATGTGATTTATTAATTCAGATTTATTTCGGTTTAAGTATCATTATGCATGATTTTTTTCTAAAATTATTTTGGTTTTGATTCGACTATATTTCGATTATCAATCCATCAATTTGTGTTGTATGACAGTTCATTTCGAAATATATTAATGGTATTTGTAATTCTATATATATATATATATATATATATATATTTATATATCCAAAACGAGTGAAGTGAGTAGCTCAACTCTCACATTAGTCCTAATCCTACTTAATTCCTCGTGCTAATATATATATATATATATATATATATATATCCAAATTCGTCTTTGTCTACCGACTATTATTTGTAAGCTAATTCATCAATTGATTACATTTTAATTTAATTGCATTATTATCATTTTGTTGGCAAACCTTTTTAGTTAGGAAGTCACTAAACCAACTTAAAAGAAACTTATTAATTATATTTTTTCTTAAAATATTTGTATTTTACATTTGCATCAAACATATATTATATACGAGTATAAACATAAATGTGGTTTTTTAAATAAAAAAATAAAGTTTAATACACACCCGTACTAAAACATATTTTTAGCAAACTCATGCTTCTTGGATAAATATAATCACACCTTTTATTTAAAAAATATATTTTTATTTACAAAATTAAAATAATATATAATTTAAAAATAAATAAAATGACATATTAATAATAATAAAAGGCAATGTCAAAACGACCACCCACCAACTTCACAATACCTTATCTCATATAATAGACCATTGCCAAGTCATTCCAAACCTACCTTAACCTGGCTTGGCTTGGTTTGATTAATTTAATTTTTTAATTAATTAAACAGTAGAATAATTGTTTAATTTCTTAATTAATTGCAACTTGTTTTCAAATGGTTGTAAAAACTAAAAATTATGCCGTAAATCAAGATTCATTGATTGGTCGAGTTGCCAAAAATATTCATATTGTTTTATTTTGCGTGTATTCTTGCTCAATGAAAATTAATGATTACTCCATATGGATTTTTACTTTAACTGCTCAATTAAAATTAATCATATTTAAATATTAAAAGAAAAAAAACAATCATATTTACTTATGAATTTAGTAATCATTATTAAATTCAAAAATAATATTTTATTCAATAAAAAATTATAAATTAGACTATACATATAAGAAAAAGATCGCAGATTTTAAGATTTTCGTAATAATTTATTTCATAGGAAACTATTTTTCTATGAATATGACTTTCTTTAATATATAAAATAAAATAAAATAATGATAATAAAAGATTAAAGCCATCTTGGGGCTTAAGATTTAATTTTCTTTTGTAGGGTTATAATTATGTATTTTCTTTGAAGCAAAGAATGAATCCCTTTACCATGTGAGACATAACTAAATATAAGAGACTTGACCCTACTATACCACCATGGTAAAGTATATTATAAATCTAGCAATTCATAAATACATACTGTGTTTGTATAATCATATTTTTTTATTAAAAAGAGAGGGATTATATTTTCATGTCGAGATTCGAATTCATACAAGATGAGACAATATAAACATTTTCAGCCACTAGGTCAATCAGTGGATCTCTTGTATAATCGTGTTTAAGATCTTTATATTAATATTTCATGTTATATATGTTACGTTTAATTATCTTTTCGTATTATACTAGTATCATATTATGTTTAAAATTATTGTCTAATAATCTTTATATGTATTTAATATATTTGTTAACATGTTAGATATATATATTATCTTTCAAAATATATTAAATCATTTTTTAACAAAAATAACGAATAAAATACTAAATTTTTAATGTTGTTAATGTGGCAGCTTGCATGATGATCTATATGTACTTCATGTTATCGTATTATTTATTTTTATATATTACATCGATAAATAACTATAAAATTTAAAAACAACAATTAAAAATTAACATGATTGTATATATAGATTGCCATTCATATTACCATGCTACCACTTTTTTTTAACATCCATGTTGCCACTTTTAATTAACGTTTATTCATCATTCCGTAAAAAATAAAAAAAAATTAATTCTTTTTTTAAAAATGATGTTCAAAATTAACTTTTTTTTAAGAAAAACAGATTTAATTTTATAAATATGAATTAGGAAAAGGATAAAAAAAATTAAAAATTAAATTTACTATTCTATCCTTGAATTCAATAAAATCTCAAGATAACATTTTTTAATCAAGAAAAGTTTTTTTTTTAATTTAAATTTTCTCAATGAGTTCTTATATTGGTCACCTAATATGGGTGATTAGTAGATTAGAAAAATGGAAGTAAACCCTACTAATTACTAGTTGCTTTAAAAGGGTACGTGTTAGATTTTTTTATATAAAGTGAATATTGGAATTTTAATTTTATAAATAGAATAAATTAAATTAAAAAAATTGTTCTGGTGATGAATCTCTAGAATATCATCTTCGAATTAATAAAATAAAAATTTATAGTTATAAAAATGAAAATAAACACTAATAAATAAAGGTAAGAAAAATTTGACTCGAAAAAATTGAATTATTCGATGCGGATATACTCGACTCACCTTGACTAGACTCATAATTTTATAAATTCGACTCGACTTTAAAAAATTTCAAATAAAGTTAGAGTTATAAAATAAAAATTCAAATAACTCGAAATTTTTAGTAATTATTGGATCAGCTTTTAAGTTTGAGTCTGAGTCTCTCAATTCTGCATTATATATATATATATGAAAAAATATAAAGAATTATATATGTATTGTATATAGTTATAAAAAATTATTTAAATTAGAATTAATTAATATTATAATATTTTAAAAATTTATAATTAAATTTAAATAGAAATTCGAATAACTCTATTCGACCTAAAAAATTCGAATAAAATATAAGTTAAGAAATATAACTCTTTTAACTTGAGTAACCCCGTACACCTTCTTCAATCTTCACCTCTGCAAATCTGTTAGTTTTCTGCAAATCTGTTAGTTTTTTAGTTTATCGATCATTGTTCTTTCTTTCTTAAAATAAAATAAAATAAAATAAAATAAAATAAAATAAAAGCCCGCCCTTTGAAGATAACTTAAAAAGGGAGGAGACATCAGGCCTTTGTGCTTAGTTAATCCCGTACACAAAAACTTCCATGCTTCTCTGAGTTCATCATTTTGTCTCTGCCAATCCGCCATGGAAGACACCTCAAGAACTCAACCCAACACCATCATGAGAAGATCAATCTACACTTTCCTTCAAAACTATCACTATTTCACCACAACATCTGCACCACTCGCTTTCCCTTACGCACTCGCCGTCCTCGTTTCCCAGTTCTTCGTCCCCTTTTCCCCTCTCTTACCAACTATCCACACCCACCTCAGAGCTGTTTTCATGGCGGCTGAGTTCCCGCCGTCGTCCAACTTCTTCACCGTCCTCAGTTTCAAGATTTCCCAGACTGTTTCTTCATCGATCTTCGCTCTCCCTTTCACCCTTTCCTTCTTTCTCTTATCCAAAGCCTCCATTATCCATCTCTTCAAACACAACTCCCCGTCTTCCTTCTCTTCAATCTCATCTCTTTACAAGCCTCTGTTTTCCACTTTCATATGCAATTCCTTTCTAATTTTGGCAGCAAATTCAACAGCTTTCTCTATTTTGTTCTTTGGGTACCATTTCGTTAACGGGTTCGGGTTCTCGTTATCTCCCAATTGGCTCACCTTCATGTCGGCTGCCGGCGCCGTTGTTTATTCCATGATTCTTGCCAATGCCATTATAGTTTGTAACTTGGCTTTGGTTTCTTCCGGAATGGAGAATTCCGGTGGGTATTTAGCGATTCTGAAGTCTTGTGTTTTGATAAAGGGGAAGACTTTAACTGCTTTGGCATTGGCGGTGCCCGGGAATCTGGCTTTGGCGGCCATTGAAGCTCTGTTCCATTACCGTGTTGTTGTTCGAGCTTATGGTTACCGTAGCGGTGGTGATTTTAGTGGGATTTCGATGGCTTTGGAAGGGGTTTTGATTGCTTATTTGTACTCCATTTTTGTTGTTCTTGATACTGTGGTGAGCTCCATGTTCTTCAAGAGCTGCAAAACAGAGTGTCTGGTGGATCGAGAAGGGAGGTATTGTTACAAGATCGAGATTGTTGCAGAGAAAGATGGGAATGCTTATGTGATGTTGAAGAATATTGAAGAATTTCCATAAGATTTCGAAGATACATGTAAATTCATACAGACAGGATTTATTTTCTGAGAAAACCGGAGATTTTCTTGGGGGGGGGGGGGGATGGATTCAAGACTCAAGAAACAGAAGTTGGATTCTTTCTCTTTTTTATTATTAATTCCTTTTTTTTCAGAATTATTATATATTTTGTTTGGAATTTGGGAATTGATATTCCTGTATGTTGTTCTGTAAACAAAAGTAGATACTGGGAGAAGATGAATGGAAAATTCCATATTATATTACTATATGCCATGCCATGCCGTTATCAGGAAATATTAAATGTACGGAAAAGATTGATCAGTTTAGTTCAGCTTTGGGTTCTAGTTATCTGAGATGTTTGATATATGAAAACTTGATGAATTTTCTTTTTTTCGACAAATGTTTGTGCTCTGTAAAGCAACATTAATAGAAGAGAGATCTGGACATTAAAACACAGAGGAACCCACACATTTTGTGCGACTCACAATTTCTCTCAATACAATACTTTATAATTAGGCAATATTTTCAATTCCCAAACTAATCAATGCGATCCCATGTTAAACCATGTTGGAGCATCACTACTGGCGGCAAAACGGAGTTCGGTTCGGGTTAATTCGGGTTTGATTATATTCGATTTATGTTTGATTCGGGTTTGGTTTGATTTTATTTTGGGTTTATGGTGATTTCAGTTCGGGTGTCTTGTTGGGTCGGTTGATTTTCAGTTCGGTTAATTTTGGGTCGGGTCAATAGTATATCGATCGATTTTAATCTGATTTCAGGCCGAGTTAGGTTTTTTCACACTATATATGACTTTTATACAACCTGTATATTTTACTTTTTTGTAAGTTGTGCAACAGTTACATCTTATATTTCTTTCTTTCTTTTAATATATTTTCTTTATTTTGGGTTACTTTCGGTTCGGGTGAAAATCGGTCTGAGTTCAATCGATTCGGGTCCATTTTTGGTTCAACTAAAATTTGGGTTGGTTTCGGTGTGATTTATTTCAAGTTTTGGATCAGATTCGGGCCTTCTTGTGCGGGTCTCGGTTAAAGTTTGCCAGGTCTAGACATCACAACCTCCAAATTGTTAAAATACTGATAATACTCATAATTAAATTGGTTCTAAACATGTACAATAAGAACGACCAAACATCCATAAAAAAAACTTAAAAATGAAATCTTTATAAGGAAAAAAACAATATTGACTAATGATAAAACACGTGAAAAAAAATAAAATGTTATACTAGATTTTAGTGTTTTTTTATAACAATCATAAATTTTAGATTTAAATATACATTTGGTACTAGAATTAGACACCTCTTAAGTTGGTACCTAAAGAATTTTTGCTCTCTAATCGGTACCTGAACTAGACACACTTTTTCAAGTAAGTACCTAAATTTTTTTGCTCTCAAGTTGGTACTTAAACTAGACACATTCTCCTAAATTACTATTAAAACTTATACATTTCACCAGTTTAGTCCTAATTCGAAACAAATCAATAAATGTAACCCTTTATATTTAAAAAATTCATC
The DNA here is from genome assembly GCA_019671005.1 of Hibiscus mutabilis. Classification (NCBI taxonomy): domain Eukaryota; kingdom Viridiplantae; phylum Streptophyta; class Magnoliopsida; order Malvales; family Malvaceae; genus Hibiscus; species Hibiscus mutabilis. The sequence continues at coordinate 36,240,744 of CM033744.1, forward strand.
AATTTTTTATTCTCCTAAATTGTTTATTCTTCTCCCAGAAATGCTATATTATTTTCCTAGCATAATAAAAGTTTAACAATAACTTTTTGTTTCTTCGTATAACGTAGTTCAATTATTTCTTTGATCCTATAGATTCACTTGGTTTGTCAGTATCGTAATTTTTGTTTTACTAAATTGATGTCATTTTTAAATACAAATAGTTAAATTTATTGAATTATTTAGAATTAGAATTAAATTGATAGAAAGCATAAATTTTAAGAACTAAAATTATTAATAAAAATACTAAAACAACAAATGAAATTAAAGTTCAGATACCAACTTGAGAATAAAAATTTAACTTGGAAGAAAGTGTTTAGATACCAACTTGAGAGAAAAAATTCTTTAGGTACCAATTTTGAAAGAAGATAACTAGTTCATGTACCAAATATACTTTTAAGCTTAGATTTTAAGTCATATTATAGTAATTTTCCTTGAATTAGATGTTGATTGAGGAATGAAATCAAATGAAGGAAACCAAGAAGAGGTTTTACAAATGGGCAGGCTATATATTCTGGGTGCTATATTACAGTTGCAACACGAAAGCCCCTCTTCTAAACTCTCCTGCTAACACCAAATTATGCTATACAACCTCTTCCTATGGTGGGCCTTTTTCATGGGGGAAAAACAAATGATTATGTTACAAGAATACAAGATAAAGAATTGAATTCCACAGTAAGCGGGATGGTTAGAGATTTGTACACTACATGTTCTCCTGGTACAGCGGGTCTCACCGGCTTTGTTGATTCCACAGACATCCATTCAGATGCTGAAACAAATATGCCAGACAAATGGTGGAAGCCGAAAAGAATCAATCATCATCGAGAGCTGCTGGTCCACCCAGTTCGAGGTTCTGAAAATAATGCTAGAAGGGTCATAGCAGCAGTTACCTTTGACAGTTTAAACCTCTGCTGTTCATAACCCGCTCTCTGCATACTCGTTCGGTCCATCTGACTGAAAAGATCATTGAATCATTCATAGTAATGTGAATGAATATCTTCCCATAGAAAATGCCTCCTGGAGCCTTATGCATAATTCAAGGGGCCCAAAAACCTCATTACGACATCTCTTTAAGGCATGTAACAGCAGGCACCTCAAAAGTCCTCGAAAGCAGCAGTTCCTGTAATTCGGTCATCCTCATCGGCACGGATCTCTGCTGATTGGAAGCTGCACATTACCTTGAAGGAATAGAGAACCTGGTTTTCAACTATTTTGCACTCTTCTTTTTAAGGTTGGCTGTCTTGGCTTTCTCCATTTCGGCCTCCTTCTCAGCTTTTTTCCTGTCCAGTTCAGCCTGTTTAACGTTCTCTTCATGTGCTTTCCGGAACAACCTCATGAAATTTAAGAGTGTTGCAGTAACTGCATTGACCAATACAATATCAGATTCCACAAACTTCACCATATAAAACTAGCATACAACATTCAGATTAGACCAGTTCAACTTCAAATAGCTTAAATTACTCAGAGTCGAGAGTGAGTATCAAATATGGACGTTTCTAAGGCAGATATGTGCAATTTCTTTCAAGATTTTTATGTGCTTAGAAAGTCTTTTGGAACATCATATCCCCATACCCATATCCAGATGTGGACAAGGCATGTATAATTCAAGAAAAATTAAAAGTTGGAGCAACATAGCAAATCACCGTAAAACCAGTATACCGTGAGGGACATCTTGATCTAGAAAATAAACAGAACCCTAACTAGGATAGAGATTTAGAGGTATACATGAAATACTACACAGAATCCCAGTTCAAATCAGTTCTTGGCTGTCACTTTTACCTTTCACTATACAGAATTGGTGATGAAAAGCAAAATATGGGTGTTGATATTAAAAAGGTTAATTGCACTAAAGGTCCTCAAACTACGACCCAATTTTAAATTGCTTCCCAAACTTCAAAATGTTCTAATCGAGTCTTCAAAACTGGGACGGAATTAAGATCAAATATTGGGAGGGGCCAATTGTCTAAGTCCAAAACAATAAGGACTCTTCAAGTATATAATCTCAAAAATTGTTGGGGGCAAAAGCTTAATTTGACTAAAGTTTAAAGCGGTAGGGACCTAAAGTATCATTAGACCAAACATTTAGGGAGGAGCTCCACTCTCTACGTGGCTCCATCTCTGCCTCAAAATATCAACATGTATCAATGAAGTCCATCCATCAGCCTAACTGTCAGCTTTGTCGTTAAAAGCTAGCTTGCATCTTACGTGAAGTACATTCAAAATGAGTGGATTAAATTTCTAAACAAATGCATATATACCATATAGATAGCTTGTGTCTAACATGTTAAGAAAACAAAATAAATGAAAAAAGCTTGGATCAAAAGTTCAACTTCAACTTTTGCTGCCTCGTATTTCCTTCAACACCGTCGTATCCAAACTGCCATGCAGTAGATACAACTTTAAAATTTGATCTGTGTTCTAAATATGTTAAGAAAACAAAATATTGATGCTTTGATGACTTAATAGAATGTTCTGCAGTTTGGGGATGTTTGGTACAATTAGCCAATATAAAATCAAAGATATCTTCCAAGATTAAAAAATAAATAAAATAAAAGTTTTATCATACAAACAAAAGAAGAATATGATAAAACCACCATACCTAACTTGGTATTTAGTCGGTTTTAAGTTTTAACCAAGTGTAAATTTACTTTAAACCATCTGCTTCTGTTTTTTTTATAGCAAAAAAATTGAGCATGCTACAAAGAACTGAATAGAGCCTTAGAACGATGAAAAACCTTATGGCCCAATTTGTTTTCGTAAAAGCTTTCTATTTCACAACTATATTTCATATATGATTAGAGAAATGCGAGAGAGTAAGTTCAGAACCCCAGTTCTCTAGTCTTCTAAAAGAATAAAATTGTTTTTAATCCTTTTCACCAATTTTCCATATTTGGTTATTCAACTTGTTTTATTGATTATAGTTCACCTTCCAAAAACTTTAGCCCACAAACCATATGGGGACTGATTTTTTATTCCCATTTCATGAGGGAAAAGGAAAAGAAAACGGGGTTGAGTGTGGTGTGAAGGTTGGAGAAAAAGAAAAGAAAGATGGGTGAATAAAATGCCTTCTAATATTCTTATTAAGGACATTGCAGTGAAGAGTGAAGACATAATCTTACCAAGAGTCAGATGTGAGCGTCGGATACAAGTATGTACCCAACATGGGTATGTTCAATTTTCCATGCATTTGGAGGTTCATATCCCCATACTAGAGTGTCCATGGTCCAGACCGGACCACAGCCCAATTTTTAAAGTTTCCCAGGCTCAACCTGCCCCACCCAAATAACCATTTTACTGTTTAAAATTTTTGAAAATATAATTTTATATTAATATTTGTCTTTTATAATTAAATTTAAATAAAAATCTTTTAGCATTATTTAAATAAAGTTCAAGTCAGCCTGGGTGAGCCATCCGGTCTGTGGACAGCCTACCCCATACCTATGTTTGGAAATGCACCAGAAGATGTCAAATATAGGTATTTCAAGAAGACTATTAAAATAAAAGTACTTCAAGAAAAACGAAGAGCGAAAGCAACGAAGGGCATTATAGGTATAGAAAGTATTACTCTAGAATCTACCTTGCTCAAATGGGCATCGGGCAGGATCCTCACCAAAATAGAGTGCAAGTGCATCTGCATTTCTACCCTGTCCACCAAAAAGTTGAAAAAAAATCTAAATGATTGAATATAGTCAAGAGTTGGACAACAATTGGTGATGTATCAATGAGAATGTCAGCAGTTGGCAAATTACCACTGTAGAACATAGATTTGTTAACGACACCACCTCCGTCTCAGCAACAGAAATAAATCCCTTTAACGTCTAAATTATAACAAGAAAAAAAAAGAAATGTTTAGAACAATAAAAGCATTCCCCAGATAAATGAAAACGCCGTTGATAGTGTTAGATGTAGGCCACAAGGCTAAATAACAGATGATCACTCCAATGCACTAGAAAACGATATAAAACCCAATGGTGTTCAAATTGAAAGGACTACCATGTAAGATCAGAGAACATTATCTGAAGGAACTTTCAAAACATAAAGTATCACTGTTGCAATTTAAACCTGTATTACTCCGGCTCTTTTAACTAACCAACTTTTATGTGCATTTCATGTTCACATACAATTTCTCTTATTGCATTCTATAAAATAGTTACACATGCGGAGGGTTAAAAACAAGAAAGCTAGTAGCCAATCAGGAACTTCATTGATAGTCAATCAGGAATACAAAGTTGAATGAGGTAAGATACAGTTAGACAATGAAACAAACCTTGTATAGCTACGTGGAAGAATAAAAAGCAATGAAACAACTATGTACCTTCCGGAAAACTTCGGACACAGGACCATCATTTTCGGAAGCAACCAGCTCCTGCTTAAGCTTTTCCAATCCCTTAATTATAGCTTGCATTTCTTCTGCTAAAGATTTTAATTGTATCTGCACAGGAGGGAAGGCTTCAAACTAAACATAGTGTCATCAAACTACAAAAAAACCCTCAAATGCTAAAAAGACTGATGGAAACCTTAGTTGCAGCCTCTAGGCTAACAAATTCCAGGTGAAAATCCAGAAGTGTGGGTGTCTTGGCGGCTAGGACCTGAGCAACAATAAAATAGAGTTGAGCCTCAATTCAAATTGCCGGTTGCCGGTTGCATCAGAAACAAGTGTACCAGTAGTAAAGTAAAATAGAAACTGGGTATAAAACATAATTCAGGCAAATATTACAAGAAGCAGAATGACCTTCATAACACCACAGAGTAAAAGAAAATTAGTAAACAAACCTTGCAAAGATAATGCATCAGTGTCATCTTGCTGGTAGAAGCACGTGTATCTGTGAGCTTTAGAAGACTGTCCAACTTAAATCCAATAGCAGAACCTGTATAATTGTAAATGATTAGAAACTTCATATTAAAGGAACATGCACAAATTAAAAGATTTTCACCAACTCAAATCTGAGTAGTTGACCAGCATTAATCGCATAATAAATAAAAATAAAAAGATACTGTGCTTCGAACTAGTAGCTTTCATAAGAAACAAAAAATAAAACTGGAGCTAGTAGCATAACAAGGAACAAAGTATTAATGATGCCAGCAGCATGTAAAAGTTCAAAGTAGAAGACATAAATTTGGAAACCGGACGACTAAAGGACATATATGCATAACCCAATTAAAGTTCTAGCTATTGAGGATGCATAGATGATTGCACCAGTGAAGCAATTTTCCTTTGATTTAGATTTAAATACATGCCTTAACCACCATAAAAAGTACCAAGTTAGTAGACATCTATGAAATTTATAAACAATGTAAACACCAAGACTCTAAGACGCCAAACAACTTCAAAGATTAAGACTCAAACTAGGAACTGATATGAGAAGTTCAGAAAAGCATATTTAATTTTTCTTCTTACATCCAAATATCATTTGGCATTTCTTCTAAAGAAGAAGAAAGTAGCACATGGGATTATAAGGTAAGCCGTAAGCCTTAACAGCCTCTGATAGCAACTATCAGAAATGATAAGCATACTTCCAAAACTTTGCACTAGGCCCAAGGGGTTTACAGATCAACAAGATTTCCTGTTTAAGATGTGGGAGTGCTGTAAAATAAAGTAACTAAAGCCCTGTTTTGCATTGCTTTTCAAACCAGCTTTTGGAGTAAAAAGCTAGTTTGAGACCAAAAAGCAATGAAAAACATGTAGCTTTTCAGGCCAAAAGTGCTTTTCAGCTTGGTTTGAAAAATGCTTTTCAAAATCTGAAATTTCTAGCTAACTTTTTCAAAAACACTTTTAAGTAAATTTACTCATATATCCTTGTTTATATCACCAATCCTTTTATATTTTCAAAAAGAATGTCTAAAATAGACATTTTATCTACTTAAAAGCACTTTTTGACAGCAATACCAAACATTATTTTAAACCAAACAATCCAACAACACTTTTTAAAATCACTTTCGCATTTTCCAAAAGCAATGCCAAACTGGCCTTAAAACTCACCAGAAACAAAACATGCAACCACCAAAGCACGTATTATTCACATGAATGAGACTAGAAAAACATCAAAGTACTACATTACACACATGGTTTAGCTAGAAGCCCTCTTCTCTGCACAATGTTTCCATAAGCTGCAGTTCTAGTCAAAGACAAAAGCCAAAAGGAAAATTAAACATGACACATACCCCTTGTGGTTCCTTGGTTCAAGGTATTTCCCAGATAGAGAATTTTCTTCATGATCTCCTTTAATTTAAGGGAATTCCGTACCTAGATAACCAATATAGAAGTAGTAAGACAAAGAATATATAAAACGTAAAGTCAAGTCTCTTCAGATATATTAACGATGTACCTCATTACATGCAGAATTTACAGTATTTAAGCTCTTTCTAAATTCAGAAATCTGCAGGTGGTAAAATGTGTGAGGAAACATGTCAAACACGGATTCAATAAAACAAAAGGGATCAAATCAGATTATCTAAGGAGATACCACCAAACCTGAGAACCGAACTGAATCTTGAAGGAAAACACTCTTAATTTTGACTCCACTCGTGGCACTTTCATCAGCTCTAAGAAGAACTGAACATAAAAAATTCAAACCAGTTGGAATTTATAAGTTTTTGCAAGATGGATCCAGTTAGAATCAGCTCCAAGAACTAATTGTCTTAGCTAGAGTTTCTTTGTAAAAGAAATACTAGTGTGTCATTATCAAGTATTTTCTAAATTGCTCCTCTAGTGCTTTATTTTTAATCTTCTTAATGTCAGATTGACCAATAGCCTCTTGCACTTCCATTCACTGATACCTACTTAATAAAAATTAGGAGCACAAAGAACTTTGTCAAGGGTAATTTTTCCCTGGAACATGTAGGATAATACGATATGTATAGAGTTGTATGTAATGTAAAAGTCTTGTAAGTCATGTAAAAGATTAAGAGTTATCTATTAGTAGGATAAGGATTAAGAGTTATCTAAGAAGTCTTCTATTGTTAGGAGTCCTAGTTAGAGTTAAATCCTCAAGGACTCTATAAAAGAGTTCTATGTTGTAACCTATGTGATTCATTCGAATAAAACAGAAACTTTCTCTTTTGTTTTCACAAACTTTCTCTTCTGTTTTTACTACTCTCTACATGGTATCAGAGCTATAAGCAACAAACTTCTGGATAGGATGTTTAGTGCACTGTCTAACTCCTTTTCTAATAGCAATAGGAAAATTATCCAGATTAGGAGTAGTAGACTTACTGATTACATTTCCTTCATCTTCCATATTGGCAATTGGACTCAAATCCAATTCTCGGCAAGTGTCGTTTGCGGGATGGCCTCGTGTATAGTTTTCTTTCTCCTTGTATAGGTCAAAAGTTGTTTGGGAGGAGTAGGTGTTTTGGAAGGATATTGAGAAGTTGTTGGTGTTTGTAAAGAAGATACAGGTGAGAATTCTGAGGGTGTTGTAGGCAACAAGGACGGATTTGTGGAGTGAGTGGATGAGAAGTCTGGAGGTATAGAAACAATAGGAGAGATTACGATGTTGGTAGGAAGGTCAAGATCATCCCAATTCTCCCCCGAGTTGCAGTAGTAGTAAAGTAAGGGTCCTGTTAAAAAAAGGTAAGATCCATAATAACAAAAAAATTTCGAGATGGTGGATGATAGCATTTATAGCCCTTCTTAAGTGAAGAATACCCTACTAGCACACACTTTACTGGATCTAGGATCTAACTTGGACCTATTAATGGCTGAATTATGAATAAAAAACTGTACACCCAAAGATCTTAGGAGGTAATGTACAAGAAAGAGGCTTAAAGTGGGGATATTTGTCCAAGAAAATGGATTGAGGGGTTTGAAATTTCAAAACCTTATTGGGCATGCGATTGATCAAGTATGTGGCGAGTTAACAAGGCTCTCCCCACAAGTATTTAGGAACATTATTGGTAAATAAAAGGGATCGAGTGACTTCAAGAAGGTGTCTATTCTTTCTTTCGCTACTCCATTCATTTGGGGAGTGTCAACACAGAACTAATGAACTATCCCCTTTCTTGAAAGGAATCACCCAAAGACCTAGCAAAAAATTCATTGCCATTATCGGACTTAAACAATTGGATTTTAGTATGGAATTGGGTAATGACCATGGTGTAAAATCTCTCAAAGATGCTTTTGGTTTTGATTTTTCTTTCATCAAATAAGTCCAAGTAGTCCTACTATGATCATCAATAAAAGTAATATACCACTTACAACCATCGGCAGCATTCTTCACTCTAGAAGGGCCCCAAACATCACTATGGATCAAAGAAAAAGGGTGAGATGGTTTATAAGTAGATGGCAAATAGGATGCTTTGGTTTGTTTAGCAAGAGGGCAGATATGGCATTTAAATAAGCTTGGCTTTTTATTGATGAATAAGGATGGGTACAATTTTGCAAGATATTGAAAACTAGGATGACCTAACCTAAAGTGCCACAATAAAACATCATTACTTTGTCCTAAGGCTGTAAAGGAACAAGGAGATTGAGAGATAGAAGAGGGTAGATTTCCATGAAGAACATAGAGGCCATTGTGCAATCTAGCATTGCCAATCATTGTCTTCGACTCCATTGCCCGCAAAAACACAACGAAGCATTAAAAATTGTGGAACAATTTAAATCATTGAAAGCTTGCTAATGAGATATCGGGTTGCGAGCAAGATTGGGAACAAATAAGACATCATGGAGCAACAGATTCTCATTAATACTAATAGAACCACACCAATTAGAGATAGTGAGCCATCAGCAGTTTTAATTGATCTACAAGAAGAAGATGTTGTGTATTGAAGGAACAATTCCTTGTTACAGTCATATGGTCGATGCCCCAGTCGATGATCCACGTTGGAGTAAGTTGTGTGGATAATAGGGTCAGAGGGAAAGGAGTTACCTTGATTTCTTTCATGGCAGATTTGCCTCACCAGTGCTTGCAAACTTTCCAAACAATTTACGGAGGTCTTCGATCCGTTCCTTGGTAAAGCTTGTGACACTCGAGGCGAAGCTGAGATGGGGACTGTGTGTCTCTAGAAGACCTTGGCTTCCAATCGATCGGGTTTACCATGAAGCTTCCAAAGACTTCTCCTTGGAATGGCGGGTTTCTTGCAATGCTCACACGTGGCCTGCATTTTCTAGTAGAAGTTGTCCGAGAGTGAGAAGAGCAGATCCTTCATGGGAAGAATATTCGGGGAGCATCACATTATACCGCTTTCCTCCTTCTTAATCGCAGAAAAAACTTCTCTAATCGAAGGAAGAGGGGAGTGCCAAGAATCCTACTACGAACTGCATCTAATTCTTTATTTAATCCATGAAGAAATCGGAAAATTCTGCGTTGTGCAGTAATTTTCTTGTATAAGCGACATCTCTTGGTGTCTCCCATTCATTACATTCATAAAGATCTATTTTTGCCAAAAAGCATTTAGTGTGTTGTAGTATAGAGTGGTGACATTCCTTCTTGTTTGAGAACCAAGCGACCTTCAATCCCATACAATTACGAGATGTTATCGTACTCGAATAAGTTTCTTGGACAGCCCCCATTTCAATTTTTTCTTGTTTGGTAAAGAAGAAAGTTCCCGCCTACACTAGGGGTCATAGAATTGAGCAACCAGGACATCACACGGCTATTTTTCCTGCATCCATTTGGTATAACCCAGCAGCGGGTCGTGAGGTCTGTTCAATCTCCCCCGTGAGATAGCCTAATTTGCCTAAATCCGAGATAAAAATCTTGTGATTGAGACCATTCCAAATAATTATTGCCATTCATCGATGACAAGTAATAACAAGGTGGAAGTTTCATTGAGATCATCGTAACCAGAAAAAATTTACGGTGAAGAAGTAATTCGATCGAGGAAGAAGAAGAAGAATTGGCCATCGACTAGGGTTTAATTTAGAGGATCGAAACCCATTAAGAAATGCATTCTTGACATCCAGTTGGTGTAGATTCCAATCATTGTTGACAGCAAGACTTAACAAAACTCGAATAGTGTTGAGTTTTGCCACTGGAGCAAAGGTTTCAGTATAATCAATCCCATAGGTCTGTGTATATCCTTTAGCCACGAGCCTTGCTTTATATCTCGCGCACACCGCCATCGAGTTATATTTCATTTGAAAAGACCCATTTACAAACCGATGGTTTTTTACCTTGGGGAAGATCCATGATTGTCCAGTACCATTTTTTTCTCAAGTGCACTAATTTCTTCTTCAATGACCTTTCTCCACTTAGGATGCTTTAGTGCCTCATCAATAGTTGTAGGAACTTCTTCTTCATCTAAACTTGCTGTAAAAGCTTTAAAGGATGGCATCAATGAGCTGATCATACACTCTTTATTAAGGTAACTTCAAAAAATAAAAGGGTTATCTTAATTGTTTATGTGGATGACATAATCTTTGACAGAGATGATGATGAAGAAATTAATCGCTTGAAGAATCTTTGAATAGAGAGTTTGAAACAAAAGACTTGGGGAAGCTTAGATATTTTTTGGGCATGGAGGTTGCAAGGTCGAGTAAGGGGTTGGTGATAAATCGGAGGAAGTATGTCCTTGATCTACTAGATGAAGTGGAATGCTAGGGTGTAAACCAAACAGATACACCAATGGGCGAGGCTTGAAATTTACTAATGAAACAGGCTCTTTAGTTGACAAAGAAAGGTTTGAGAGATTAGTGGGAAAATTGATCTATCTATCACTCACCGGGCGGACATTGCTTTTCCAGTTAATGTGATCGATCAAAGATATGAACAATCCAAATGAAGAACACATGGCAACAACAAAGCAGAATCCTCGGTACTTGAAGAAGACTCTGGACATGGTTTATTGTTTAAAAAGACACGAGATAGATCTGTGAAAGTATTCACCGACTCTAGTCGGGCTGGAGAACTCTTTTGAAAGAAGATCAACCAAGTGGCTATTGTACTTTTGTTTGGGGAAATCTCGTAACTTGGAGAAGTAAGAAGCAATCGATTGTCTCGAAGCGGTCTGAGGCAGAATTCGAGCTTTGGCACTAGGAATGTGTGAAGGAATTTGGCTACTTAAGTTCTTGAGGAGTTAAACACAGACCAAGAAAAAAAGTTTGAGATCTTGTGCGATAACCAATCAGCAATTCAAATTGCTAGGAATCCAGTTCAACATGACAGAACAAAACATGTTGAAATAGACAAGCATTTTATTTTGGAAAAGGTTAACAATGGGATAGCTTCTTTGTTATATACTCCTACAGGAGGACAGCTAGCTGATGTACTTACAAAAGCTTTACCCAAATCAATTTTTGATGAGTTCTTATCCAAGCTGGGACTATACAACGTATACTCTCCAGCTTGAGGGGGAGTGTAGGATAATACGATATGTATAGAGTTGTATGTAATGTAAAAGTCTTGTAAGTCATGTAAAAGATTAAGAGTTATCTATTAGTAGGATAAGGATTAAGAGTTATCTAAGAAGTCTTCTATTGTCAGGAGTCCTAGTTAGAGTTAAATCCTCAAGGACTCTATAAAAGAGTTCTATGTTGTAACCTATGTGATTCATTCGAATAAAACAGAAACTTTCTCTTCTGTTTTCACAAACTTTCTCTTCTGTTTTTACTACTCTCTATAGAACATCCTATATTTCTCTTCATCCAAAAAACACAAAATCAAGAGGGTTAAATCTAACCTAACCATACAAGCCCTCCAAGACCTCATTCTTTTCCAAAGGCAAATATGGACTTTTCCAATATCTATTTGACTATTTCAGTCGGTGAACTAGCTAATGGCCTCCCATAGTAAGAATAATAAGATTTTACAGAACATAACGAATAGTCAAATACATAACTAATTCTCCCTCTGTTTGAAAACAATGATCCACGTCAAGAAACTTTCAGAAAAAAATCTTAACTATATTCATTTTCATGAATAATGCTGCCTGTTGTCAATTAATCCCTTAATGATGACAATGTATCCTTGCAAATTTATTTTATAAACACCCACACAGACACACGAGGGAAAAGACAAATGATGTTAGAGACTAAGTACACGTTGACAATTGAAAAAATGACAAGACACCATCCCCATCAAGACAAACCTACCATTGTTCTCAAAGTTGATGCCAAAACATTGAGTTATCATGCATATATTGTTCCAAAAATACTAGTAGGAAAAGATGATAGCTGGAAAAATAGTAGCTATGACAAGTACAAACTTCATCTTAGTTTACATGTTCTAATGAAAAATGCAAGCAGATAAAAAGAAAATCAAAGCTTAGACATCAATTACTGTCTTTAACCTACAATTTGAAAAGAAACTATCATGGATAAATTGTCTCATTAAGGATAATGCCAAATGGAATTATAAAGTAAAAGTTTGTGAAGTTAAGAACAAATATTTATGGATTACTGAAAACAAACACTTGATTAAATGCATATAGAAACAGAAAGCAAAATACTTAAAACAGGAATAGGGGAAGTATTGTATAGCATGAATGCATATAAAAATGCACAAGATTATAGTCTCTTTTCAGCACAAGAAGGAAGAGAGGAAAATGAAAAGAACTTGGAGGGGTTGAGGGAGTTTCTAAATGTGTTCCCTTCACACCCTAAAAGAACTTCAAACAAAATGGTAAAATATGGATCATTCAAACACTTCAAATAAGACAAGATATTGGATTTGATAATCGTGCCAAAAGGATCACAATTTAAAAGAAAATTCTTAAAACTGGATGGCTTAAATTTTTTTCTTTATCAACACGGCAGGTCAATTGCTAGGCAATCATCTATCACTCTATGAATATAAAACACCCAAGTCAAACAATTGGACAAAGTTAGAAGATGTGGTTAGAGGAAAATTTTCAGACCTGTTCGCACTTCCCTAGATTCTCCTTGTCACCAGTGTAGCCCTAAAAAATCACATAGATAGTAAATCACAACCAGAGAAGATAAACTCAAAATGGTAAATGGATTCCTACCCTGGGTATAAAAGCAGTTCTGAATAGCTTAAAATTCAATACTTAACCTATGTATATGCTAAAGCTTCACCTTTAGAAGTTCCATTTCCTCTTTAGTTGGGCAAAATTTTATGAGATTTTCCACTTGATCAACATCTAATACCGTATCATCCATTGCTAGCACTGCAGCCTGAGAAAATAGATAGCGCTGTAAATGGCTAATAAACAAATAAATTGAAAACATCTGATTAAAATTAAGAAGAAAATGGGAAACAAGGAAGAAAGAGGGGATCAGTTCAAAGAAAAACCCATTTTCTCCCATGCAGCCACTAATTTAGTCAGATATAGCATGAGAATCCTAAGAATTAGCATACACCAAGATATAATCTTCTGAAGAAGCCAATGGTCCTAAGGACAGCACCTCTCTGGTCACTTAAGTGCAAGTGTGCAACCACTAGAAAAATAGCATGAATCAAGTAAACTTTTTCCTGTTCACATATATTATGGGGAAAAGTAAAAGTGACATATTCCAAGATCACGTCTATATTGATGAGCATATCATACGCTTCCTCTACTTGAGCTTAAAATTGAAAATAAAGGCAAGAACATGACTATATCCAGCTTACCATCATATCAGAGAGTGGCATCTTAACTTTGGTGAGCATAATTTCAGTGTTGTTGGCCCTCCTCAAGTCAATCTACGATGGAAAGAAAAAATTTGTAAGTGATGACATCAAAGAAGACTTAAATAGGAATCACCATGACGGTCCTATAAAGTTCCACAAATGTAATAAACACAACCGTTTATACATTTTGGCATTTCAGGTATGTTTACATCAATATTATGTTCCAAGAATACAGAAAAAACATAAGAACATCAGGAGCAGAAATCACAAAGAATGTACCTAGTCCTGCACTATAAGTTTAAAATTATAATTCTTCAATTTCTAATAGTGCCAATATTGATCATTCAGTCTAAGGTAGTTCAGTAACAATATTACATTCACTGAGAAAGAAACATGTGTACGGCTTATTCAAAAAAAAAAACTCCAGATTACCAAATGAACTTTGTCAGGCTTTGATCCAGCTGGTTTCCGTTGCCCTCCAGATTTACCCCCAGAATCAGCAGGTTTAGGAACAACAGCTGAGAAAAGAGTCTCAATCTCCGATACATCAAATTCAGGTGCACTGGCAAAAGAAGGCAATGTCAGCAAAACAAATGGGAAATATATAATCCCATGGAAACTTGGCATAAATTTTTAGCCAGAATTTATCACTTCTAGAAGTGAACCATACAAAAAGAAGTAAAAATCAGTATAAGAAGATATAATACATTTGAGGCTCTCCATATCTTTGCAATTCTTCCCATAAGCTTCCTTGTACTGCCCTTGTAACCTTGCTCCAGTGTAATGGTTTTAAGGAAGATCTCCGAGGTGTTGCAGTTGCCCCAGGACGCGATAGCCCACGCCCTCTTCCTCTCACATCTGCTGCTCTAGCACCCATTGGTGGAGGCGAAGGTGCACCACGAGGAGCTCCAGGTGGAGCTGGAGGGCCAGGAGCTCGACCTCCGGGAGGCGGCGGTGGAGGTGGTGCTCCACCTGGAGAAGGTGGAGGAGCTCCACGTATAAAAGGTGGAGGCGGTGCTGGTGCTCCACGCATAGGAGGTAGGGGTGGGGGTGGCGCAGCTACTCCACACATAGGAGGTGGGGGTGGTGTAGGTGCTCCACGCATAGGAGGTGGGGGTGGCGGTGGTGCAGGTGCTCCACGCATAGGAGGTGGGGGTGGTGCCCTTTGAGAAGGAGGAGGGGGTGGGGGTGGTGCTGGTGCCCCTTGAGAAGGAGGGGGTGGGGGTGGTGCTCCACGTGAAGGGGGAGGCGGGGGAGGTGGAGGTGGCCCTCCACGTGAAGGGGGAAGGGGTGGAGGAGGGGCACCAGACATCAATGAGGGCAATGGAGGTGGGGCACCAGACATCAATGGGGGCAGTGGAGGTGGCGGAGGTGGAGGTGAGGGACTAGACTTCAATGCAAGCGGTGGAGGCGGTGGTGGTGGTGTGGGTGGAGTTCCTTGCAACAGAGGAGGAGGAGAAGCCGCATAATGAGTAAGCACTAGTTGCGGTGGGGGAGCTGTAGCTCCAGACAATGGAGGGGGTGGAAGAGGGGCTGATGGCACTCTGTGCGCGAAGGATGGAGTCATAGCACCTGGAAATGGTGGAGGAGGAGGGGGAGGAGGAACATTACCAAGTTTTGATGTGCTTGATTTGACAATAGTAGTATGAGGAGGCGAACATGCTGCAGTAGTGGCGTCTGAAAAATACCCAGATTTCCAAGGTGGTGGAACTGGAGGAGGAGGCAAAACCAGTTCAGCAGTCTGCTTTCTAGAAAATGGGGGAGGGGGAGGGGGAGGAGGAGCTGCAAATGCAGCTTTTGAAACCATCCCAATATTTTGTATATTTGCTGCTTCGTAAGATGGATGGAGACGGGGGAGGGGTGGGGGAACCGATGCTGCAAGAGACATTCTAGGAACTGCATCTCCAATCGCTGGCAGGGGAAGAGGTGGTATAGGTGTTGCATTTTCCTGAGAAGATTGCAAAACCAACAAAGAAGATCTGGGCGTAGTTGGCGGAAGGGGAGGAGGCGATGGTGGTGGTGGTCGGGATGGCAAGTGTGTAGGTGGAGAGCTAGGTGGAATAGACACCGATTGCTGTAGACCAGTACTTGATGTTGGAATTATTGAAGTTGTGGATATTTCTTTTGGAGAGTCTATACCCTTCGAAGGCTCAGCCTTCTTACTGTTTTGCTCAGATGAAACATCCTTTAATACCAAAGCTCCAGTAGAGCCTTCTATATCAGAACCAGAATCAGATTCTGTCAAAGATGTGAAACTGGAAAGTAGAGGTGGTGCGCTATTATATCTTGATGGTGGGTACGATACATGCATTTGCTTGACACGAAATCCATTGTTAGGAGGGATCCACCGAGATATGATATTTGGCTTTGCTTGTCTTGCAGGAGGGGATTGAGGTTCTAGTTGATCTCCCTTTGGTTTCACCAGAACAGAATCTAAAGCTGGTTCTGGGTCCGGTGCAGCCTGTTTCTTTGAAGCAGGCAACAGTTCCTCAAGTTTAGGTTGGGAAATGTCAGTTTTCAAGCTTTTCTCAAACATCTTAGACTGTGACTTCTTCAGTGGAATATTATTGTCTCTATTTCCCTCATCTTCTATCTCTTCTAATTTGTAAACCACATTTTCTATAACTTCCCTGATTTCTCTAGCTCTCGGCACATCAGCAGTAAATACCACTGAATCGATCTTCATATCTCCATCATCAATTGCTATATCTTTCACTGTATTAATGTCAGAACTAATCTTATCTAATTTGTAGTTCACATCATCCACTGCTATGTCCTTCACTGTATCTATACTAGAATACACCGTTGCACCCTGTTTGTGAATCCCATCATCTGATGCACAATCTTGAAATGTAGGAGGATCCACATCCTCCCTCCAGACATCTTTCTGATCTGGTTTGTTGTGAGGAACTATCAGACTGCCGTCATCCACCTTTCCTTCCACCACATCGACTGCATTGCTGAAGATCTCTTCAACCTCAAAAAATTCCTCTGGTGAAGCACTTTCTATCTCATTCCCATCTTCACTTGCTACTACTCTGGTGAGATCAGGTACAACAGCATCAGGATCCGAAAAAAGTACCTGATCAAGATATAAGTATGATTCAACTCCTAGGGCTTCAGAAAGAAAATTCACAGAATATATATTTTCAGCCTACCTCTGCTCTGAAGTCCTTTGGAAACTGATCCTTGGCATCCCACAGTACATCAATCTCATCACGGTATAACATCAAAATATTTGCTCGAACAAACGCTGTGTGGAACATAACTCTGAAGATCATCTCTTCCCGTATCAAATCTTCATTCAAATGGATGCACTCGAGTACAATATCGCCTTGAATATGGCAGTGAATATCCATTTTCACCAATGCACACTCTTCCTGCAGATAAACCTTATTAGAACATCATGAATTTTGGTCATTTTAACTTTTTAGTTTCAATTGTGAGAGTAAGACATCACCTTTAGGAAGTGACGAACTTGTTTTTTCGTCTTTGAAGTTGTAAACAGAAGCTTGGAACTTCTATTGGATGGTGTTTTGGGGTCCTGGCCATAAACACGTACAACTGGCCTGCACCCTTTTCCCCCTTCAAAGAGTGGAAGAACTCTAAGAATAAGGCAATTCAAAAATAGCGGTGTATCTGAGGGAGGCCAATCAGAACCCAAATTTCTTCTAGAAATATACTGAAGAAATCTCAACTGGGAAGGCTGAGGGTTCAAAGGAGAAAGAAGCTGGAGAAGGTCCCGTGGAGCTTGCTTGTATATCATTTCAAGAGTCTTCTGCTCACCAGTGTACTGTTTACGGTATAACAGAAGACCAGCAAGCATGAAAGCCAGTATGGGCCATCCCCCTCTTTCACAGTGCATCAAAAGCACATTCTGCTGTCCTTCCAACGACAACCAGCTTTCACTTGATCGAAGGAAGTGATGTATCATTTCAAGCGGAAGCAGCGGACATCCCTCATATTGCCGTGGGTAATCCATAACAGTCATATCGTATTGAGTTAAAATGTCTGAAATTTGGCTCCGCTTCTCCCCTTCTCTGAAATTAAACACCATGAAAGAAGCATCAGGAAAATGGTCTTGTAGCTGCGCCACAATGCCACCCATATACACCTTGTACTCATCCTCTTCTAACACATCCGTGGAGAAGCAACAGTCAAATACTGCAAAAAACCAACCGGGAAGTTGAATCAAAATAAGAAATTATAATCCATATGCCTCCAAAAAGCAAAACATAATTTAGCAAGTTATTCAATGTAAACTGTAAAGTTCATTCCAAAATGCTCACATAAAGATAAAAGCAAATTAGAGTTCCAAACAAAAACATCCATACCAAAAAATGGTATGCAAACTTAATGCATTGATAAGAAAGAGATAGCATATCAGTTTCTAAGCTCCAAGTGATTTTGTAACAAACTATAAAAGCAAATAAACTGACTAATTCTACTTTAAGGCAACTACGCCGCCCAATTTCAGCTCATTGCCCCAACAACGAAGAAAAAAAAACAAGCTAGAAAATCCGTAGAGTTTCTTAATTGTAATAAATTAACCCAAAATAACCAACAAATCCCTAAAAACCAGGGAATTTAGCAGTGCATTGTCCTCATAAATCAACTTCAAAGAAAAAGGAATCGAACTAAGAATTTTGAACACAAACATTCCTAAACAGAATCAGAGAACCAAAAAATTCGTCACCATTGTCATTTCTCGAATAGAATAAACACGGTTGCCACAACTTAAGACGAAAAAGAAGAAGAAGAAAATGCTACCGTAGACTCGTTCTGAGATCTCGAGAAGATGATCCGGCGGCTTCCGATAAAATAATCGTCTGAACAGCGCCATCTGATGGCGCTGTTACACCCCCGATCGGATCCAAAACTCTTTTTCTTTCAATCAGCTGAAATTTTCAATTCGATCATCCTCTATTTCAACAAAAACACCACAGATCCTTGATTCAGATTCTCAAATTCAATAGTAACTTCGGTTACCTATCAAGAAACGAACCAACTCCAACGTAAAGCCAGCACAATTATCCGTCAAAAACCTCTCCAAAACTGAGGAAATTATTTCAAAAAAAGAAAAAAAAATAAAGCTCTATTGTCAAAGAATTACACAAAAAATCGAGTTAATTTCCCAAAAAGAAAAAAAAAAGCTGAATTATAGTAAATATTAGAGAGACGAGAAGAAGAAACAAAACTTTCGAGGGAAAATAAGGGAAAGTTTGGTGCAGATAAAATATTAAAAAATTAAAGAAAAAAAGATTAAAGTATGAGACAAGTGACCGTAGGTGGGGATTATGATGAAAATAAAATTCAAAATTTTCAGATTACAGAATTTGGAGAGCCGTAATAAAATTTACATTTTCTCTTCTTTTTTAAGCAGATCGGATGAAGGAAAAAGAAAATGAAAAAGAGTAGACTGGAAGGGAGACTTACTATTTGGACCGTTGGACCCGGGTTTTCTTTTAATTATTACTTACGTGTGCGCCAGGTGGACATCATTTAAAGTAGTGATAACATTAATTACTGCGGGTGATTAAGATTTTAACGGCGGGGTGAAGTAAATTTTACTAGGTTTTAGTTAAAAGAAAAGGTTAAAATTGAGAAAAAGACATTACGGGAAAGAGGGACGACGATTGTACATGTCTGAATGAAAGCTGGTTAGTAACGCCTTTCTGAAAGTAAATGCCGCAGGGATTTTGTTTTTTTTAAGACTTATTGTTTTCTAAAAATATTTAATATTTATTAGTATAAGAATTTTAATCTTTACCTAAAAAATAGAAATAGCGTAAAACATTGTCTCTCGTATTTGATTTATTCAAATAACATAAATGTTTCTCTTTTTTTATGCAATGTTGATGGAGTTTTACCAATGAATATCGACATTTTTTTTTATGTGAATTGCTTTTTTATAATGTTTAATTCTTTTCATAATTGCTGAGTTTGTTCATAGAGCTTTATATATTTTTTTATTATTTAAAAAATAAAAATTTCTAACTCTCAAAATTGATAAAAAAATTAATTGATTAAAAGACATACGTTGATAAAAAATAAGATATATAGGTCATGTTTGGCAATTAGCAGATAGTTGATAGTGGATTACATTAGCCGATAGCGGATAACATTAGCTGATTTGACTAGCGAATTGAATTAGCTGATTATATAAAGTGTTTAGTAAAATTAACTGATAGTTGATTAATTATTTGAACAAGCAAAATAACATATAAAAATATAATTATATTCGATATTTGTTTGAATAATTTATTAGTTATTGACATTTTGTTTCTATTAATATTAATTAAATTATAAAAATTAACTTATTTAATATCATTGCTGAGCATATATAAAAAATGTACATAATAATTTTTATTTGAAAAATTATATTTTAATATAATTTTAATACTTATTAAATTTAAATGTATATATTAATTTTTTATTTATGAAATTATATTTTGAATATAATTTTATTAATTATTAAATTTAGATATATATATATATATATTTCTTATTTATGAAAATATATTTTGAATATAATTTTATAAATTATTAAATTTAGATGTATATATTAATTTATATATTAATTTTTTATTTATGAAATTATTTTTAAAATTTTATTAGTTATTAAAATTTATTTTATTTAGAGATTTTTTAATAATTATCAATGACAAGATAGTTTTTACAAATCTTTTATTCAAATCTCTAACTCCAAAAGCTCATTTTTTTTTATCAAAAGTATGATTTTATTCAAGCAAAACCATACAAACGGAATTAGTATAAGCCTCATTAAAACCCCTTAAATCTAGATGGGGAAAAGAGTACCCGTTAGGGATGGCAACGGGCCAAACCTGGACCGAATCTAACTGGACCCAAATCCAAACCCATTTTCACATCCTGGATCTAGACTCGCCCCAGATCCGCGGGTCTAGAAAATTGAGACTCAGATTCAAATCCAACGAATCTCACGAATCCGGGTTCAAAACGGGTCCAAAACAGGTCTATTAAAAAATGATCATTCAACCTATTTCTTAATGTAATAAAACTGTCATTGACTAATTTCACATCACATCTCTAATGAAAAAAGAAAGATTAATTTGAATACAACTAGTAACAAAATAAAAAACGATAACTAAAGTCTAGAAAAATACTCTAACACAATTACACAAATGTCTTTTGAATAACACAAACATTAAAAATGTAGATCATGAAACATTTCATTGTCGCAAGCCGAATACCGCACTTCTACCTCCTTAGAGTGCTAGTCTTCATCACTACTTAAATCATCAACATCTTAAAACAAACAAGAAACAACCAACAAAAGAGAAATTTGTTTAATGAAAATAATATTTGTGAAATTTAAATATTAATATTAAGATTATGTAATATAATAACTTTTTTCTTTATCATGTCAATGATATCCACCACTTCTGCATCATCATTACAATCTTCATTAATAGTGAAACAAGCATGTGTTCTTTCAAAAGTGTCTGTCATAAATAAATAAAAATTACATTAGAGAATAATGTAAAATATAAAATTAAAGCAAATGAAGGGAAATAATATTTTAAAACCAAATGTAGGTTTTTCTATAAATGGGTAGACGGGTCCAGGTCCGGATCTTAGTGTCAGATCCGGACCCGGATCCGTACTTTAATCAGAGGATTCAGATTCAGCCCGGATCCAACGGGTCTAAAATTTTAATATCCAAACCCTATAAAACGGATCTGGATCTACAAATTCGGGTCGGGTCCAAGATCCATTGTCATCCCTAGTACCCGTACTAATTCGAAAGAACGAAAAAGACGAAACACAGCTCAGAGAGCAACACAACACCGAGGACGAAACCTTAAAACTCAAACAATCACCCGAAGCCAATCCTCCCTATCCACCCCTCCTTTCGCCAATGAATCCGCAATACAATTAGCTTCGCGCAGAACATGGTGAAAACAAACACAATAAATCACACTACAGGCAGCATCAATACGACGAAATCAGTGACCCAATCTCCATGGTCGACGATCACTGTTAAGTACCCATGCCATTGTCACTCTCGAATCGAATTCCACAACCAACGGCGTACCTTTACACCATGAGGACAAAGCGACCATTTTCAATGCATAAGTGATTGCGCACACCAAGAGGCACTGAAAATAACGCCACCCACCGCATCCCGTAACACCCCTCCACATCTTGCCGGACCTGGTTTTCCGCGTCGAGCCATCAAAATTGAATTTCAATGAGCCCAACATAGGTGGCTGCCAAACTAAACCCACTCTAGGCAAAGTGCCCATGCCACTACTCATGCGGGCTATCCCACCAAATCGAATCCACCAACGAAAAAGAATCATTCGACAAGGCCTTTACCTAATACCAAGACCGAAGTTGTATAAACAAAAATAGTTCTCTGACTAACAATTGTTTACGATTGAAAAGAGCTTCACTGCGTGCTGTAATACTCATTTTTCTTTTAGGCCTCAAACTAAATTCGAACTATTTACCTTATTTAAACCAAATTCCAATAAAATCAAAAAATGCATCGAATACATATTTTGGATCTACACGGAACACACATGCCCTGCCATCACCCATGCCCTATGCACACCTACACCCATACCCGGTTACCATCTCACTTACCCCTTTTCCCTCAACCCATCTCAATATAACCGAACCAAGCTTAAATCCCAAAAACGAGAGGGTCCCTTCACGACCATTTTTTCCATCCCTACCATTTTTAAACTACAACCAAGCATCAAGCAAAAATCCCTGAATCCCGTAACTGACCATCACCATTGGAACCATTCTCTTATCTTCAACATTTCCCTTCATTTTTCATAACAAAAACTAGCTCCAAACCATCATCATTGACACTACTGTCTCCCTAACCTACATTCACTGCAAACATAAAAAGCCATTACTTCTATTACTTAAAAAGGCCATTAGTTCTCTAAATCTTCACCTCCTTTGCTATTTGAGACTCAATCTCACATACTGTTCAAGGCAGTGAGTTTATACACTCAAAATCAGTAGAAAACAAAAGCATCAACTGCAAAAACACAAGCAAAATAGAGAAAAAAAAAGGGAATAGAAGAGGAGCTTATACATTCGTTCATGGTGGTTTTTGGCGACCAGAGCTTCAAACGGACGATTTCAACGGTGAACGTGTAGCCCATGACGACAAGAGTGATATATCTCGAATCCAGCTTCATCCAATGGTGGACGGAGGTAAACCGCACCACCAAGGTCACTTGATTTTAGTCCCGATTTTGGGCATTGGTGGCCATTTTGGTCAAAATCAAACCGAAAAGAGGAAGAGGAGAACGCCAGCTTTAACGCGGTGGCGTTGGTCGACCAGAGAGACTATCAGAGCGATAACGAGCGGCGGATCAAACCTCAGTGGCTGCTAGGGCTTGAAAAGAAAAGTGGTTCTCTTTGTTTGGGGGAGAAGATGAGTGAACTAAAAAAGGAAAGACCCTTTTTTTCTCAGCCAACCTGCACGGGTCTTAGAAACCAAACCTATGCTCGGTTATGACCCGGTCTAGTAGAGGAGAACCTAACTTGTCGGCCCAGATTAGGTGCTTATGTCCAATATTTTGGACTTCGGGTACATTCCTTCTTTTAGCTTGTATCGGCCCATTTTATTAATTAATATAACCTTTTTATTTAATTTTTTTAATAATATTTTAATATTTGCTCATGCATTTAATTTCAAATACCATATTTAATTTATTGTATTAGTATAGTTTAGTTCTCAAAATCTTGGTATCATATTGGGAGTGTCATATCGGGTCTCCAAGTGTCATCTCCTTCGGGTACCGTAGTTTGCGAGATTTATATATTTGAATTATATGACCATGCATTCATGCATTTTTAGGGATTTATAATTAAATAAGATTAAATTTTAATTTTTCTTAATAAATACAATACGAACCCTTATGTACAAATTTTAGGCGTAGTGGGGGTGTGAACCCTTCCCCACACGTAACCAACTGTCGAACCCATTTAAATCTCTGGATTCTTTTCGGTGTCTGGTCTACCTAAACCAAGTGACCGGTGACGACTCCACAAATTTTAATTCAAAACTCAAACTCTTTCAAGATTTCCCTCGAAACCAAAAATTTTCAAGAAAAGTAGGGAAAGTTCTGGATTTTTTTAGTCGCTACAGCTTGGTGACTCCGTTGGGGAAATTTTTTTGTTTTCAAAAACAAAAAAGTAGAGAGTCAAGCCTTAGCCGAGTTTGTATCGTGTTTACTAAGAAAAATTGAAATTTAATTTAATTTTTAATCCCTACCCTTGTTTGTTTACCACTTTATTCGCATGGTGTTTGATATAAATTGTCATTCATGCATGAGCTACCCGGGCTCCTCACCCTGTTAAATGGGAGTGATTACTTCGCTTCGTGGGGTGTTCACCTCCATATAGTGTTGTAATTCACTTTTGGAATCCTATCCTTATATTTCGTGGGGTATTCACCATCGTATGGTATAAGGGTCGTATTCTCCCGAACTGATGTTCTAGCAACAGTTCGGGTACCGTCACCCCTAAAACCAAACCCTCATATAGTGAGCTGTAGGAAACACCTTTTTAGAGTTATGCGACACTCTACCCGTTTAGCGGTTACTCTTTTTAGGCTTTGATGACTTTGTTTATTTTTTATGTACAGTTTTTTATCTGTTTTAATTTTTACCTTAATTACCATTTAATTTATTCATTCGATTATTTTAATTCTGAATTGGCCATTTTTTCTGATTGCACTATATTAAGTTCACTCATTTTGCATTAACTACATGACATATCATAAAATTTTTGCATTTTACTAGTATAAAATGACGATTCATGACTGGTTCTCAATTTAAAAAATTATCATCGGGAGAAAATCTAGTACTCTAAATATCGAGGCAATATTTAAAGTTGCAAATAAATCCCGTAAGTTTAGAATTTTATGCCACGGGAACCATTTTTGAATCAGTACTTTCGCATCTATGACATGCACCTCGCATTTACATGCATATATTTTGAAATTTTGAAATTAGTCCCCGGGTTACCCCATTAGATAGAATAAAATTGGTCGATTTAGCACCTTACAGAACCTCTACAAGAGCCCGATCTTGGGACATGTCCGAAAACGTCTGCTGCATTTATACAAATATCATGCCTCCAACAAGGCCTCAGTTTAGAGGCATTCTCCATCAAGGTTCGTAAGCAAGCCTTCGATAGCTACATCAATCTTTATCTGCACCGCTCTGTATTGATCCGAAAGAGATGAGGTGTCATGAACCAACATAGCAAATTTGTGAACCTGGCCTAGAGGGAACATAATACCTTCATGAGGACAATGAAAGCCCCTAAAAAAAAGACGAACATGCAAGTCAAAATTTGCTACAAGAGCAGTCTCATGCGATGGTACATAATGAAAAGTTTTTGGGGTATGTACCCAGGTGAAGAGTTGATCCAAAAAAGGTGATTGAACCCGAAAGAGTTTGGGGCACCGCCTCATGCAAAAGACCAAGGGTCCGATAGGACCAATAAAGAGTTAAGGGCATCCCTTTAAAAACCAAAAAAAAAAAATCATCATGACACATTCGTGCATTTAGTTGCATACATTGAAAATATCACGCATTTAGATTAAGTGCATACATCAAATTCAGCATGCATTTAAGTTAGACACAAGCATTAGGCATAAAATTAGGTGCATTCATGCATTTATTTTTGCTTGCACATACAAACAAGTCCAGAAAAGAGATCGAAGAATCTCAACCATGAAGGCAATAATACGATGGTCAACCTTTAGCCCTGAAGGAGGCCAAATACACTGAAGAGCTGAAATCTCCAAGTAGCAAAATTTTTGAACAAATATTAATGAATGTTTTATCATTCTGCAGATCTAGTCTCTTTGGTAATGGTATAGCAAATCAAACTTTACTCTGGATCTCATCTTTCTGTCAGTGGTGTGATGGATCTTACATGCTAGGGGTGTGCATTCGGTTAATTCGGTCGGTAGCCGAACCGAATTAACCAATTTTTTTTAACTTTAACCGTTAACCGAACCGAATTAACCTTAACCGAATCGAAATTATTTTGGTTAATTCGGTCGATTTTTGAATTAACCAAAATTTATTATAAAATTTTGGGTAAATTACACAATTGGTCACTAAATTATGGTAAAATGACCTTTTTAGTCGTCGAACTTTCATTTTATATTAATTTGATAAAAGTTTAATGAACATTTTATAATATATCAAAACATTTAATGATCATTTTATAATTTTTAAAAGTTCAATGACCAAAAATAAATATATGTAATATATAATATTTAATATATAATAATTTCGGCTAATTCGGTTAATTAACCAATTTCGAACTGAATTAACCGTTAACCGAACTTACCTAAAATTAACCGACCGAATTAATCGGAAAAAATTGGTTTGGTCGGTTAATTCGGTTAAAACCGAATAATGCACACCCCCATTACATGCCGCAGATCTTGTCTATCATCAGTGGTGTAGCGAATCAAATCCTATCCAGGTCTTGCATCTTCATCAGTATTGCAGCTAGACCAAATTTTCCTTTAGATTTTACCTCTTCGTTATAGTAATAGCTGCGAAAAATTTCAAAAAAAAAGAGTAAGAAAAAAAATTAGAAAGTCAAAAGAGAACAAAAAACAAAACAAATATAAAAAAAAAAAGAAAAAATCAAAAGAAAATCAAGTTTTATTAACCCGATTCTGCTTCTTCGTTGATGGTGTAGTAGGGTTCAAACTGCTGCTCTATGACGTAGTAGAGTCCAAATTGTTATCCAATTCTGTCTTTCTATTGATAGCGTGGCTGGGTCTAAGTTGCTAAATTCCAATCCTACTTTTTCAATGATGGCGTAGTAGGACCCAAATTGCTAAAATCTGATTTTGTCATTCCGTTGATGGTAAGGTTAGGTCCAAAGTGCCAAAATTTAATCTTACCCCTCTGTTGATGGTGTGGATAGATCTAACTTTATAAACTTTCGGTTCTTCCTCTTTGTCGGTGTTGTAGTTGAACCAAATTTGCCAAATTCAGATCATTCCTCTTCGTCAGAGTCGTAGCTTGATCTCAAATAAACCAACCTTTCGATCTTGCCTCTTCGTCAGAGTCGTAGCGAGATCAAATCCTCAGACCTTACCTCTTTACCGGTGTTGTAGCTTGGTCAAATCTAACTTTCGATTCTGCCTTTTCGTCGGTGTTGTAGCTGAACCAAATTTATTAACTTTCAGTCTTGCCTCTTCGTCAGTGTTGTAGCTAGACCAAATTCACTAACTCTTAATCATGCCTCTTCGTCGGTATCGTAGCTAGATCAACATTACTAAGAAAAAAAAGGAAAAAAGAAAAGAAAAACAAAAGAGAGAAAAAGAAAACAAAAATAAAAAAAATCAAACCAAGTTTTTAATATCAGGAACCTGCCTCTTCGCCAGTGTTGTAGCTAGATCAAACCTATTTTGGCAAGCCAACCGAAATGTTGGCGCAACGTGCTTAAACACAGTAAATTTTAATATAATGGATAATTCAAATGTCCATTGAAAATCCATTTTTACGAATGGTCAAATGAAAATAAATCCTTTGAAAAAATCCAATGTCGTAATTGGTATAAACTGATTGTACCCAAAAAAATGGTACAACTAACCCGAAGCAAACGGCTATTAGTAAAGGCAACTCAAAACCGTTGGTCCATGTGCATTTAGAAAAAAAGCAAAAGAAATCTATGAGCTAAGCTGTAGATATTTTTTAAATCAAATATTCAAATCTTCATGCTCCGATCCTGCCTCTTCGTCGGTGTTGCAACTAGATCAAATTTTATAAATCTTGCCTCTTCATCGGTGTTGTAGTTGGTCAAACTTTACTGACTTTTGGTCATGCTTCTTCGTCGATGTTGTAGCTGGATCATATATCAGAACCATCATCCACGATCATGTCGTTTCGTCAGTGTTGCAGCTTGATCAAATTTTGCAAACCCTGCCTTTTCGTCGGTGTCGTAGCTAGGTCGAGTTTTCTTTAAAAATTGCATCGTCATCAATAATATAGCAAGCCATACTCAAATTACTTCTTCAACCCCTATTTTAAAGATTTTGCTTCCTCAAGAGTGACAAAGTAGATTAATCAAGTCAAGAAAGAAGACATGCGCTGAAGAGAAAGAATATTTACCAAAGAAAGAAGGCATACGTCAAAAGTAGAGAAGCTCAGCTGGACTGGACAAAAATAATTATTCTTTTTGTCTTTGCTCTATTCATTTTACACAAAAAATGAGTAAAGAGGAGCAGCTGTAATGTCCATTTTTCGTCTGGGTCCCAAACTAAATTCAAACCATTTACTCTATTTAAACCAAATTCCAATAAAATAAAAATGCATTGAATGCATAATTTGGATCTACACGGCACACGCATGCCCTGTCATCACCCATGCCCTATGCACACCTACACCCATACCCGATCACCATCCCACTTACCCCTTTTCCCTCAACCTATCTCAATATAACTGAACCAAGCTTAAATTCCAAAAATAAAGAGGATCCCTTCACGATCATTTTTTCCATTTCCACCATTTTTAAACTACAACCAAGCATCAAGCAAAAATCCATGAACCCCGTCACTGACCATCTCCATTGGAACCATTCTCTCATCTTCAATATTTCCCTTCATTTTTCATAACAAAAACTAGCTCCAAACCATCATCATTGACACTACTGCCTCCCTAACCCACACTCACTGCAAACATAAAAAGCCATTACTTATATTACCCCAAAAGGCCATTAGTTCCCTAAATCTTAACCTCCTTTGTTGTTTGAGACTCAATCGCACATACTGTTCAAGGTAGTGAGTTTATTCATTCAAAATCAGTAGAAAACAAAAGCATCAACTGCAAAAACACAAGCAAAATAGAGAAAATAAAGAGAATAGAAGAGGACCTTATCCATTCGGCCATGGTGGTTTCCAGCGACCGAAGCTTCAAACGGACGATCTCAAAGGTGAACATGTGGCCCATGATGACAAGAGTGACATATCTCGAATCCAGCTTCATCCAAAGGTGGACGGCGGTGAACCGCACCACTAAGGTCACTTGATTTCAGTCCCGATTTTGGGGCATTGGTGGCTATTTTGGTCGAAATCTGACCGAGAAGAGGAAGAAAATAACGTCAGCTTCAACGTGGTGGCGTTCGTCAGTCGAAGA
The DNA here is from genome assembly GCA_019671005.1 of Hibiscus mutabilis. Classification (NCBI taxonomy): domain Eukaryota; kingdom Viridiplantae; phylum Streptophyta; class Magnoliopsida; order Malvales; family Malvaceae; genus Hibiscus; species Hibiscus mutabilis. The sequence continues at coordinate 36,269,479 of CM033744.1, forward strand.
GACTATCGGAGCGACGACGAGCAACGGATCAAGCCTCGGTGGCTGTTAGGGCTTGAAAAGAAAAGTGGTTATCTTTGTTTGGGGAGAAGATGGGTGAACTAAAAAAAGAAAGACCGATTTTTTTCTCAGCTCGCTCGGGTCTTGGAAACCAAACCTATTATCGGTTATGACCCGGTCCAGCAAAGGAAGACCTAACTGGTGGGCCCAGATTAGTTGCTTAGGTCCAATATTTTGGACTTCATGTACATTCCTTCTTTTAGCTTGTATCGACCCATTTTATTAATTAATATAACATTTCTATTTAATCTATTTTTTATTAATGCTTTAATATTTGCTCATGCATTTAATTTCAAATACCATATTTAATTTATTGTATTAGTATAGTTTAATTCTCAAAATCTCAGTATCTTATTGGGAGTGTCGTCCCAGGTCTCTAGGCGTCATCTCTTTTGGGTACCGTAGTTTGCGATATTTATATATTTGAATTATATGACCATGTATTCATGTATTTTTAGGGATTAATAATTAAATTAGATTAAATTTTAATTTTTCTTAATAAATACGATACGAACAATTAGGTACTAATTTTGAGCGTGGCAGGGGTGCGAACCATTTCCCACAGGTAACCGACTCTCGAACCCATTTAAATCTCTGGTTTTCTTTCGGTGTTTGGTCTACCTAAACCAAGTGACTGGTGGCGACTCCACAAATTTCAATTCAAAACTCGAACTCTTTCAAGATTTCCTTCGAAACCAAAATTTTTCAAGAAAAGTGTAGAAAGTTCTAGATTTTTTTAGTCGCTACACGCCAACTACGAAGTACACAACACCGCCGAATACCCTGCCAACCACTCCTGATGAACCTCACTCGTGAAGCAGCCATAAAATCCTTGAGCTAAAAACTCGGCAAGCGACTGTGGCATCACCAAAGACAATTGCTGCCACTGTAAAAATAATGTCCAAACCTCTCTAACATGCTTACTGATAAGTGTTCAAAAGTACTATTTTTCTTACCCTTTTTACTCATATTATTGTTAGACTTAGGCTCATATTAGTTGCATAATTAGCTATTCATGCATTAATCTATGTTTCCTTCCATCGTTGAGCTTGATTACATAACTTGGTAGTTTTTGTGGAAAAGATGCTGCTTTGGTGTGCTTTGTGTGTGTATGTGCAGGATCACTTGCCAAATCAATGCCGAGCTAGTTACCAGGGCAATGCATGAAAGAGATGCCGAGCTAGTTGCCAGGGCAATGCATGAAGGAGACGCCGAGCCAGTTTCCATGGCATTTGTCGACAAAGACAAAATGCAATAGGGATGTCGAAATTAATGACTTTACAAGCCCAAGATGACATGGAGCAAGGCCCAAGCCCAAAGGAATTTGATTGCCATGCAGAGATTAAAGAAGAATTAAATTCCAAGAAGATAGGAGAAGTTCTAATAGGAATAAAATTATAATAAAGAATTATATTCTTTAAAGATAATTTAATTCCAACTCAAACTCCTCCTCAAGGAAGGACTTTGGCCTAGCCCTATAAATAGCAAGGAGATTTCGACAAGATGCATAGAGAAAGCAAGGGAATTTTCGACAAGCTTCATCTTTTCTTTCTTGTTCGATTGAGTTCATGCTAGGGATTGTTTATCTTGTGTTTCTTTGGAACCTAGCCATGAACTAAATTTACTTGGCTATGGTTATTGTGTTTTGTGGTTGTGAGAAACTATTGGTTTTGTTTAGGTAATAAGAGTTTGCACTTTTCTATTTCAAGGTTTATTCATTCTTGGTTCTTATTATTGTTTTGCAGTGAATTGGGAGAGGATCTCGTGATTTCATCTATTTATCTAATATCGGGAGAGTTAGATTCAAGAAACGAATGAATATGATCTTTATGCAATCTATTGATGGTGAAGATTAATCCGGCTTAGGAATAAGTTAAGGATTTCAACGGCTAAGAGGAGCGCAAGATTGGTTGTTGTTCACCCTTGATTCACGTAGGGATGTATTATCAAGGCATGCACAAGTAGCTAGAGTTTCGACTTAGGGATAAGAAGAAACCATTGAAGAACGCTCTGCCGAACCTTGAAGGTTGCTGCCCAGACGCCCAAGTAGTTGCCCAGGCAACCATCGATTAGTTGCCAAGGCAACCCCGTTGTGCAAGTTGCCACGGCAACTGAGTTGCCCGTGCACTCTTTTACCAAGACAATCCAATCGGCTATCACACCTCAACTCACGATAACCTGGCCTATCTCTCTCATTTGAATTCATCTTTTCTTTTACTTTATTTGCTTTCTAGATTAGTTAAACTTCTATAATCTTTTATTTGTGTTTTTTTATTTTTACAGTGCAAGAGACTAGATTCTTGAAGTAGCACCAATCCTGTGGAGACGATATCTTTTATACTATAACTTGCGGCGTGTATACTTGCACATTTGCGTAGCACTTATTACGCGCAACAAGTTTTTTGGCGCCGTTGTCGGGATTGGCAATAGCGACTTTGTTTTTACTTTCTTGCACTTTCTTTTTATTTTTCTTGTTTAAAATTCAAAGGGCTAACAAACTTTGGTTTTGCATTGGTATATGACTGGCGAGACCGACTTCACAGAATATCCCTTTGATCCGTAAATCGAACGAACCTTACAAAGACTTAGACGAAGGATAAGAGAAGCAATGGCAAATCAAGGCGGCAATATGAATCAAGATGTTCGGCGGGAGTAGTGATTCTTGTGCGAAAGCAGTAACTATTCGAGACTATCTTGAAGAAGATCTTGATGGACTTAACCCCGGAGTTGTCGCACCTGAAATTGAAGCCGACCACTTTGAGTTGAAACCGGTAATGTTTAATATGATCAACACAATAGGTCAATTTGGCGGCTCAACAATCAAGATGCACGACAACATCCGAAATCTTTCCTCGAGATTTGCAACTCGTTCAAGATACACTGAGTCACCCCGATGTCTTACGATTAAGATTATTCCCTATTCACCGAGGATAAGGCGAAAGCATGGTTGAATAGCATTCTGCCGGATCCATAGCATCTTGGACTGATATTTGTCGTGATTTTCTTACTAAATTTAATCCTACAAATTTGGTGATAAGCTTCAGAACGACATTACTTCTTTTCGGCAGGCGGATGATGAATCCATGTACGAGGCTTGGGAGCGATATAGAGAACTTCTACACAAATGCCCTTTACACAGTTCTGGTGTGGACTCAAGTAACAATGTTTTACAACGCCGTGAATACACCAACAAGGATGATGCTAGATACCTCGGCAAACGGCATACTTCTAGATAAGTCGCCGGAAGAAGCAATGCAAATTTTAAACAGGTGGCCAAGAATGATTATCAATTCCCATCTACTAGAAGAGGAGGAGTTAGACGCCAAGCCACAATACATGAACTAGGATCATCGATTCAATTTTGGCACAATTGGCGCTTTAACCAAGATGGTCAGAACATGCAAAAACCAAACAACACACATGAAGTCAAGGTAATGGATTCTTTTTGTAAGTTATGTGGCGATAACCATAATTCTTCCGAATGTATGCGAATCCGGAATCTAGCTTCTATGTGGGGAATTACAATCGAACAACAACATGATGTCAAATACATACAATCCACTTGGAAGAAGCACCCAAATTTTTCATGGAGTAATCCCAACAATGCTCTAAACCAGAACAATCGAATGCACAAGCATCGGATTCTAGCGAGAATATGCCACGACAATGGATGCCGCGGCAACAACCGGCGACATCTAGTTCTTTGGAAAATTCTCTAAATGCTTTTATGATGAAAACTGAATCTTATATGGTGAGAATAGTAATTTCATAAAAGAAATGATGCTTTTATTAATAGGACCGAGATGAGATTGCAAAACCAAGAGGCGGCAATCAAATCATTGGAAAATCAAGTCGGACGGTTTGCTCAAAATCAACACTAGACCACAAGGAGGTTTACCTAGCGATCATCAAGTCGCAAGAGGGCGGCCATGAGCAATGTAAGGCAATCACCACCGAAGTGGCCAACAACTTAGAGAGGTTCAAACCCGCTCGTCAAACAAAACTCCACAAAAAGATCAAGGCGAACCTAGCGGCAAAGCCTCTCGGATTTGAACCGAGGAATTTTTGTGGCAACCGGCAATAAACATGCCTCAGAGCCGATGGCGCCTCGGCTTCTTGTGATAAGCATGCCTCGGCAACCCAGGTTGATAATGCATCGGCAACTCGGATGTCCGGCAATGCCGTCAATCGATTTCAAACCAATGAAATGATCGAAGATATCCGACTTCCACCACCATTCCCACAAAGGTTGAAGCGACAAAAGCAAGAATATCAATTCAAGAAGTTTCTTGATATCCTAAAGCAAGTCCACATCAACTTGCCATTGGTGGAAGCAATTGAACAAATGCCAAACTATGCCAAGTTTCTTAAAGACATTGTGTCCAAGAGAACAAGGCTAGGAGAGTTTGAAACAAAGGGGCGCAAGCAGAGGGATGCATGGCAATGTTGCACAATCGTATGCCACCCAAGTTGAAGGATCCGGAAGTTTCACAATACCTGTTCCATTGGAAATCACTATGTCGGGAAAGCATTATGCGACCTTGGGGCTAGCAAAAACTTGATGCCTAAATCGGTTTTCTAAAAACTAGGAATCGGGAAGGCAAGACCTACACATGATCATCATGCTGCTGGCTAGCCAAGCCAGATCCTATGTGCATCCGGAGGGAAAAATTGAGGACATCTTGGTAAAAGTTGATAAATTCATTTTTCGTGACTTTATTGTTTTGGATTGTGAAAGCGGATGAGCATGCACCTATCATTCTCGGGAGACCATTCCTAGCGGCGAGGAGAACCTTGATTGATGTTGAAAAGAGAGAACTCACAATGAGGGTAAATGACCAGCGAGTAAAACTAAATGTGTTCCAAAAACTAAGGCATGCCGATGATCCGAAGAATGCCAACTACTTCATGCCACGGCAGAGTTTAACCGATGAGGAATTTAGTTGCCTCGGCAACTACATTGCGAACACGAGGAACATGAGGAGTATGAAGAACCGGTCGATGAGGAATAACCGAGAAGAGGCAAATTGGCTAGTCAATCGACCGGTACATACTTTGAACCTTTGGACTACTCGGGTAAGGAATGTAAGCTCGAAAAACCCTCATCGAAAATCCACCAATTCTTGAGTTGAAACAATTGCGAGCAACTAAAATATGTATACTTAGGGACCGATAATACATTGCCTGTAATTATTTCTTCTAAGATTTACACTGAGCGAGGAAAAGAAGGCGATCAACATGTTGAAGCTACATAAAAAGGCAATAGGGTGGACAATTGTCGACTTGAAGGGAATTAGCCGGCGGTGTGCATGCACAAGATCTTGTTGGAAGATGATCACAAACCTTCAATTGAGGCCCGGAGGAGACTGAATCATGCCATGAAAGGGGTTGTAATGAAAGAAATCATCAAGTGGCTTTGACGCGGCATTATATACCCTATCTCCGATAAATGCGTAGGTAAGTCCGGTACAATGTGTACCCGAAAAAGGGAGGTATAAAAGTGGTAAGCAATGAAAATAATGAACTTATCCCAACCAGATGTGACCGGTTGGAGGGTTTGTATGGACTATCGAAAGCTAAACAAAGCCACTAGGAAAGATCACTTCCCATTACCCTTTATTGATCAAATGATTGACCGTCTTGCGGGTAAACCCTTTTATTGTTTTCTTGATGGTTATTCAGGTTACAATCAGATTGCCATAGCACCAGAAGATCAAGAAAAGACAACCTTCACATGCCCATACGGTACTTATGCCTTCCGAAGGATGCCGTTCGGATTGTGTAACGCCCGACAACCTTCCAAAGATGCATGATGGCACTCTTTTCGGACATGGTCGAAGACTTCCTTGAGATCTTCATGGATGATTTTTCAGTTTTTGGTAATGACTTCGACGGCTGTCTCGGTAATTTAGAGAAGGTGTTGGCAAGATGCGAAGAAACATATTTAGTCCTCAATTGGGAGAAATGCCACTTTATGGTAGATGAAAGAATAGTGCTCGGCCACAAGATTTCATCCAAGGGAATTGAAGTAGACAAAGCCAAGGTGGACGTGATCGAGAGATTACCCCACCAAATTCGGTTAAAGGAATTGAAGTTTTTTCTCGGACATACTGAGTTTTTACAGGAGGTTCATTCATAATTTTTCTAAAATCACTAAACCTTTGTGTAATCTGCTTGAACAGGATAAAGTCTTCGATTTTGATGATTCTTGCACTCAAGCATTTGAAACCCTAAAGAAGAAGCTTGCCTCGACACCCATTGTCGTTCCACCAGATTGGACGCTACCTTTTGAGCTCATGTGTGATGCAAGTGATTTCGCGGTAGGAGCGATCCCTAGGCCAACGCATGTGTAAGACCTTCCATGTGATATACTACGCTAGTAAAACTCTTAATGGTGCTCAAGTGAATTACACATCAACGGAGAAAAGAGTTACTAGTTTGTAGTTTTCGCATTTGACAAGTTCGATCCTATTTAATTGGTACAAAGGTAATTGTTCATACGGACCATTCGGCAATCAAATACTTATTTGCTAAAAAGGATGCTAAACCTCGTTTGATTCGTTGGATATTACTTTTACAAGAATTTGATATTGAAATGGGGCGAGGAAAGGAAACAGAAAATCAAGTGGCGATCACTTATCACGTTTGGAACGCAATAGGGAGGAGGACGCGGATCTAGAGATATGCGATGCATTCCCGGATGAACAAATTCTAATTGCCTCGACAACCCTCAACGCCTCGGCAACCCTTGACGCCTCGGTAACCCATGACGTCTCGGCAACCATGGATGCACACGCCTCGGCAACTCTCGACGCCGCAGCGAGTCTTTGACGCGCACGCCTCAGCAGCACTGGGGGAGCAGACACTATGGCAAAGACATGCCTCGCAATAATACGGTACGCAGATTTAGTTAACTTCCTCGTTTGTGGTATTTTTCCGTATGGCATTACTCACCAAGGGAAGAAGCAGTTCCGCCATGATGCTAAGCATTACTTTTGGGACGAGCCTCTTTTGTTTAAACAATGTGCAGATCAGGTTATACGCCGATGTGTCCCTGAAGAAGAGCAACAGAATGTACTCCGGCAATGTCATTCTTCACCCTATGGAGGACATTTTGGAGGAACTCGTACCGCGGCCAAAGTCTTGCAATCCGGTTTGTATTGGCCAACATTGTACAAAGATGCCCAAGACTTTTACAAGCAATGTGATCGTTGCCAGAGGACGGGCAATATCTCTAGACGACATGAGATGCCACTCTAGAACATCATCGAGGTGGAACTGTTCGATGTATTGGGGATCAATTTTATGGGACCTTTCCCATCTTCATTCGGCAACCTCTACATCTTACTCGCCGTCGACTATGTGTCTAAATGGGTAGAGGCAGCTGCAGTTCCCAACGACGATTCCAAGACCGTGCAACGATTCCTGCAAAAAAATATATTTACACGGTTTGGGATGCCGAGAGCAATTATCAGCGACGGGGGCAAGCATTTTGACAACAGACTAATTGCCAAGATGTTGCAACGCTTCGGCATATCACACAAGATCGCCACGGCATATCACCCACAAACCAACGGGCAAACAGAAATTTCCAACCGGGAGTTGAAGGGAATACTCGAGAAAGTTGTAAATCCCTCAAGGAAGGATTGGTCATTAAGACTACTAGATGACGACTTTGGGCATATCGTGACTGCATTCAAAACACCATTAGGTATGTCCCCCTTCCGGCTCGTCTATGGTAAAACATGTCATCTACCGGTGAAAATCGAGCACAAGGCGTACTGGGCAATTAAGACCGTAAATATGGATTGGGAAAGTGCCGGACAAAAGCGCTTGATGGATCTCAATGAGATAGAAGAATTTCGTGCACTCGCCTATAACAATGCACGAATCTACAAGGAGAAAACAAAGCGATGGCATGACAAGAAACTATTGTCATGGCAATTCACGCCAGGGCAACTAGTTCTCCTATTCAATTCTCGGCTAAAACTTTTCCCGGGAAAGCTGAAATCAAGATGGTCGGGACCATTCGAAGTCGTCAAACCATTCTCTTATGGTGCCGTGATAATCAAGTCCATCTCTGACAACCATGAATTCAAAGTTAATGGACAAAGATTGAAGCACTACAATGGTGCCCATGTGGAACGTAACAAGGAAGTGGTCAACTTAGGAGATGCATGAGCATGCTCTCCTTTCAGTATTTTCTTTTTTTTATTTTTATTTTCATTTTTATTTTTAGGAGATATTTTATCTTCATTATCTTTAGTTTTCAGGTTTTCTTTGTTTTCTTTTTCACAACAAGACTCACAACTACTATGCTAAGGAAATTTACTGCCGAAATCCTTGCCCCGACAACCAATGAAGAAGATGCCGCGGCAACCTACATCGTGTCTGCACAAGCTGATGCCACGGCAACCAACCCTGAAGATGCCACGACAACCAAAGCTAAAGACATCCCGACAACAAGAAAACAACCATCGCGTTCAAGCAAGAGAATCAAGACACCGACTAGAAGGAAACTAATCATCTACGATGATGAACTCTCGGAGTAAGTCCTCGTATGCATTTTTATTTTTATTTTTATTTTTCGTTATTTTTATGCATGCGTTAAGGACAATGCCTCACTCGAGTTTGGGGGGGATTGTTATTAGTAATTACCATGTTTAGTTACATTAATCTTAAGCATTACATTTAGGATACATAAATTGCTTGCCATGCCTTTAATTAGAACAAGAATTGCTTAGATTTAATGAATATTCGATGATGACTTTGCCAATGCACTTAATTGATAGAATTTTTATTCTAGGATAACCATGGAAAAACTTAGAATTTTACTATGATGCTAAATTTGATGAAACACTGTTGTGGTTTGATTGATTTAAGGAGTTCTAGTAAACTTAGGTTGATAATTAACAAATTTGGGGATTAGAATAAAAATTGGATGAATGTTAGAGGTGCCCGAAATTGGCTCTAGCATGTGCTAAAACTTAGGATCACTAGAGGTGCCCGAAACTGGCTCTAGTATAGGTTAAAAAAATTTAACTAGAGGTGCAGAAAAACCGCTCTAGTCGATTAAATTAACTTAAGAAAACTAAAAATAAAACACTAGAGGTGTCCGAAATTGGCTCTAGTTAAAACATGTTAAACAGAACCCAATGAAGTAATTTGAAAACCTATTGTTTGCATAGAATCCGAAAAATCAACTTGCACACAACTCCGCACACACTCACAAGCATTATAGTTTGATTCCGAGTAACTCCTCAGTTTTCCGAAAAATAAAAAGCCAATCATACTTTATGCCCCGGTTCAGAGAATTGAAATCAAGTTCAGAGCTAAGTTTGTGAAAATTGAAGTCTTGGCAGGTAATTATGAGTTTGCATTGCTTGAGGACAAGCAATAGTTCGAGTTTGGGGGTGTGATAAGTGTTCAAAAGTACTATTTTTCTTACCCTTTTTACTCATATTATTGTTAGACTTAGGCTCATCTTAGTTGCATAATTAGCTATTCATGCATTAATCTATGTTTCCTTCCATCGTTGAGCTTGATTACATAACTTGGTAGTTTTTGTGGAAAAGATGCTGCTTTGGTGTGCTTTGTGTGTGTATGTGCAGGATCACTTGCCAAATCAATGCCGAGCTAGTTGCCAGGGCAATGCATGAAAGAGATGCCGAGCTAGTTGTCAGGGCAATGCATGAAGGAGACGCCGAGCCAGTTTCCATGGCATTTGTCGACAAAGACAAAATGCAATAGGGATGTCGAAATTAATGACTTTACAAGCCCAAGATGACATGGAGCAAGGCCCAAGCCCAAAGGAATTTGATTGCCATGCAGAGATTAAAGAAGAATTAAATTCCAAGAAGATAGGAGAAGTTCTAATAGGAATAAAATTATAATAAAGAATTATATTCTTTAAAGATAATTTAATTCCAACTCAAACTCCTCCTCAAGGAAGGACTTTGGCCTAGCCCTATAAATAGCAAGGAGATTTCGACAAGATGCATAGAGAAAGCAAGGGAATTTTCGACAAGCTTCATCTTTTCTTTCTTGTTCGATTGGGTTCATGCTAGGGATTGTTTATCTTGTGTTTCTTTGGAACCTAGCCATGAACTAAATTTACTTGGCTATGGTTATTGTGTTTTGTGGTTGTGAGAAACTATTGGTTTTTGTTTAGGTAATAAGAGTTTGCACTTTTCTATTTCAAGGTTTATTCATTCTTGGTTCTTATTATTGTTTGCGAGTGAATTGGGAGAGGATCTCGTGATTTCATCTATTTATCTAATATCGGGAGAGTTAGATTCAAGAAACGAATGAATATGATCTTTATGCAATCTATTGATGGTGAAGATTAATCCGCTTAGGAATAAGTTAAGGATTTCAACGGCTAAGAGGAGCGCAAGATTGGTTGTTGTTCACCCTTGATTCACGCAGGATGTATTATCAAGGCATGCACAAGTAGCTAGAGTTTCGACTTAGGGATAAGAAGAAACCATTGAAGAACGCTCTGCCGAACCTTGAAGGTTCTTTGCCCAGACGCCCAAGTAGTTGCCCAACTAGTTGCCCGGGCAACCATCGATTAGTTGCCAAGGCAACCCGTTAGCAAGTTGCCCACGGCAACCGAGTTGCCCGTGCACTCTTTTACCAAGACGATCCAATCGGCTATCACACCTCAACTCACGATAACCTGGCCTATCTCTCTCATTTGAATTCATCTTTTCTTTCACTTTATTTGCTTTCTAGATTAGTTAAACTTCTATAATCTTTTATTTGTGTTTTTATTTTTACAGTGCAAGAGACTAGATTCTTGAAGTAGCATCAATCCCTGTGGAGACGATATCTTTTATACTATAACTTGCGACGTGTATACTTGCACATTTGCGTAGCACTTATTACGCGCAACACTTACACTGAAACAAAATATGCTCTAAATCATATTCGTCTTCCCCACATCGCACGCACACTACACCTGTTTCGCCTAACACCACACTACGAGCACTAAGCAATACTAACTCTTAATCATGCCTCTTCGTCGGTATCGTAGCTAGATCAACATTACTAAGAAAAAAAAAGAAAAAAGAAAAGAAAAACAAAAGAGAAAAAAAGCAAAAAAAAAAATCAAACCAAGTTTTTAATATCAGGATCCTGCCTCTTCGCCAGTGTTGCACCTAGATCAAAGCTATTTTGGCAAGTCAACCGAAATGTTGGCGCAACGTGCTTAAACACAGTAAATTTTAAGACAATGGATAATTCAAATGACCATTGAAAATCTATTTTTACGAATGGTTAAATGAAAATAAATCATTTGAAAAAATACAATGTCATGATTGGTATAAACTGATTGTACCCAGGAAAATGGTACAGCTAACCCGGAGCAAACGGCTATTAGTAAAGGCAACTCAAAACCGTTGGTTCCTGTGCATTTGGGAAAAAAGCAAAAGAAATCTATGAGCTAAGCTGTAGATATTTTTTTAATCAAATATTCAAATTTTCATGTTCCGATCCTGCCACTTCGTCGGTGTTGCAGCTATATCAAATTTTATAGACTTTGCCTCTTCATCGGTGTTGTAGTTGGGTCAAACTTTACTGACTTTTGGTCATGCTTCTTCGTCGATGTTGTAGCTGGATCATATATCAGAACCATCATCCACCGATCATGTCGTTTCGTCAGTGTTGCAGCTTGATCAAATTTTGCAGACCCTACATTTTCGTCGGTGTCATAGCTGGGTCGAGTTTTCTTTAAAAATTGCATCGTCATCAATAATATAGCAAGCCATACTCATTTTGCTTCTCCAACCCCCATTTTAAAGATTTTGCTTCCTAAAGAGTGACAAAGTAGATTAATCAAGTCAAGAAAGAAGACATGCGCTGAACAAAAAGAATATCTACCAAAGAAAGAAGGCATACGTCAAAAGTAGAGAAGCTCAGCTGGACTGGACAAAAATAATTATTCTTTTTGTCTTTGCTCTATTCATGTTATACAAGAATGAGCAAAGAGGGACAGCTGTAATGCTCATTTTTCGTCTGGGTTCCAAACTAAATTCAAACCATTTACCCTATTTAAACCAAATTCCAATAAAATAAAAAATGCATTGAATGCATATTTTGGATCTACACGGCACACGCATGCCCTGTCATCACCCATGCCCTATGCACACCTACACCCATACCCGATCACCATCCCACTTATCCCTTTTCCCTCAACCTATCTCAATATAACTGAACCAAGCTTAAATTCCAAAAAAAGAGGATCCCTTCACGACCATTTTTTCCATTTTCACCATTTTTAAACTACAACCAAGCATCAAGCAAAAATCCCTGAACCCCGTCACTGATCATCTCCATTGGAACCATTCTCTTATCTTCAATATTTCCCTTCATTTTTCATAACAAAAACTAGCTCCAAACCATCATCATTGACACTACTGCCTCCCTAACCCACACTCACTGCAAACATAAAAAGCCATTACTTATATTACCCCAAAAGGCCATTAGTTCCCTAAATCTTAACCTCCTTTGTTGTTTGAGACTCAATCGCACATACTGTTCAAGGTAGTGAGTTTATTCATTCAAAATCAGTAGAAAGCAAAAGCATCAACTGCAAAAACACAAGCAAAATAGAGAAAATAAAGAGAATAGAAGAGGACCTTATCCATTCGGCCATGGTGGTTTCCAGCGACCGAAGCTTCAAACGGACGATCTCAAAGGTGAACATGTGGCCCATGATGACAAGAGTGACATATCTCGAATCCAGCTTCATCCAAAGGTGGACGGCGGTGAACCGCACCACTAAGGTCACTTGATTTCAGTCCCGATTTTGGGGCATTGGTGGCTATTTTGGTCGAAATCTGACCGAGAAGAGGAAGAAAATAACGTCAGCTTCAACGTGGTGGCGTTCGTCAGTCGAAGAGACTATCGGAGCGACGACGAGCAACGGATCAAGCCTCGGTGGCTGTTAGGGCTTGAAAAGAAAAGTGGTTATCTTTGTTTGGGGAGAAGATGGGTGAACTAAAAAAAGAAAGACCGATTTTTTTCTCAGCCCGCACGGGTCTTGGAAACCAAACCTATTCTCGGTTGTGACCCGGTCCAGCAAAGGAAGACCTAACTTGTCGGCCCAGATTAGGTGCTTAGGTCCAATATTTTGGACTTCATGTACATTCCTTCTTTTAGCTTGTATCGACCCATTTTATTAATTAATATAACATTTCTATTTAATCTATTTTTTATTAATGCTTTAATATTTGCTCATGCATTTAATTTCAAATACCATATTTAATTTATTGTATTAGTATAGTTTAATTCTCAAAATCTCAGTATCTTATTGGGAGTGTCGTCCCAGGTCTCCAGACGTCCTCTCTTTTGGGTAAGGTAGTTTGCGATATTTATATATTTGAATTATATGACCATGTATTCATGTATTTTTAGGGATTAATAATTAAATTAGATTAAATTTTAATTTTTCTTAATAAATACGATACGAACAATTAGGTACTAATTTTGAGCGTGGCAGGGGTGCAAACCATTTCCCACAGGTAACCGACTCTCGAACCCATTTAAATCTCTGGTTTTCTTTCGGTGTTTGGTCTACCTAAACCAAGTGACTGGTGGCGACTCCACAAATTTCAATTCAAAACTCGAACTCTTTCAAGATTTCCTTCGAAACCAAAATTTTTCAAGAAAAGTGTAGAAAGTTCTAGATTTTTTTAGTCGCTACACGCCAACTACGAAGTACACAACACCGCCGAATACCCTGCCAACCACCCCTGATGAACCTCACTCGTGAAGCAGCCGTAAAATCCTTGAGCTAAAAACTCGGCAAGCGACTGTGGCATCACCAAAGACAATTGCTGCCACTGTAAAAATAATATCCAAACCTCTCTAACATGCTTACACTGAAACAAAATATGCTCTAAATCATATTCGCCTTCCCCACATCACACGCACACTACACCTGTGTCGCCTAACACCACACTACGAGCACTAAGCAATACTAACGTAGCCAGTCGTTGAACCGACACAAATTAGAGGAAACATTAAATCTTTAGGGGCACAACGATGGACCAAACTCGAAAAGCCTTATCCCATCTACAATGACACCCCACGAGCTCATTAGAGAAGTAAGCTCTCGCACAGAGAAAGTCCCTTAAGTATTCGGCTCCCGAACCAAAGAATCTTCAACACTCGGTCGTACAACCCATCGGTGGACAGCAACCCGCAAGTCCTATAATTACTGCAGCTCGAAGTCGTGGTGGTCCCTCGAGAAATAACTTTCCTAACGATTGTGATCTAAAGAGCCATGCCAAGCGTATTGACACACCATTGCCACCTTGTTCGTTGCCAAACGAAACAACCAAGGGGAAAGCAATATGCAACGGCTCCCCAAAGCACCATCTATCGTACCGAAACAAGACCCGAAGACCATCCCCTAGCTGTTAGGAGAAGTTATTAAAGCTTATGAATCTTTCCACACGTTCATCTTCATGAATCTTCACTATCTGACATCAAATAACAGACATATGATTACGTCAAGAATCATTAAATCGCCAAGAGAAAACCTGCGATCCATACTTAGCCATGACCAACTTATTCCACAGTGAATCCTCTTTACGGGCATATCTCTATGCCCACTTCGCCAACAACACAAGATTATGCACATGCAAGTCAACAACACCCAAGCCCCTAAGCTTTTTTGTTTTACAAACCGTAGCCCAATTCACCCGACTCATCTTCTTCTTCAAGTCAGAATCACCCCCCCAAAAAAGACATCTCATTATATTAATCTTCTTCACAACACCCTTCAGAATCAAAAATGCTCCCATATAGTACATAGGGAGAGCGGATAACACCGAATTGACCAGAGTCAATCTTGCAGCAAATGACAACAAACCATCCTTCCACCCTGCAAATTTCACACAGAAGCATTGCAACAGAGCTTCCCATATTTCTAGTCCTCGCGGATTAACCCCCATCGGTAATCTAAGATAAGTAAAAGGTAATTCCCCTCGCGCAGATCCCAACATCGATGCAATCCCTACCAAGCTCGCCTCCTCTATATTAACCGAATAAAGATAAGATTTTTGAAAATTAATCTGCAAACTAGAACATTGCTGAAAATAAAAAAGAAGCCTCTTCACAGTACGCACCATCTCAACATCACCCTAAAAGAAAATAACGATATTATCTATAAATTGCATATGTAAAATTGTCACAGCTAGAGCCAAAGACACCCCACGAATCAAACCACGCCCCTCTACATTACACAACAAGATATGCATCACTTCAGTTACCAAAATGAATAATAAAAAAGATTGCGAATCACCTTGTCTCAAACCTCTCTCTATCGCACTTCCGTTGAGCAAGATTGCAAGCTGAGTTGTTGCAACGCATTCATGTATCCACCGTCGAAATCGTTCACCAAAACCTATCCATTCTAAAACAAGTTTTAAAAATTCCCAGCGGACACAATCATAAGCTTTGGCGAAGTCTAATTTGAGAATGACCCCACCACTCCCATTATGTAATTGTTTCTACGAGTGAATGACCTCATTTACAAGCAAAACGCCGTCTGCAATTTGTCTCCTCTGTACAAATCCTGATTGTGAATCACTAACCAACACATTCATCACCCTTTGCAAACGGCAAGCCAACACTTTCGATACAATCTTATAGGCCAAATTAAGGAGACAAATAGGTCTATACTCAAATACCTCCATCGAATTGTCTTTCTTAGGGATCAAAACTATAAAAGTCAAATTCTAACCATGAGGGAGTCGACCTGATTCAAAGAAATCTTTCATCATCTTCATTATGTCTTCTCTTAGAAAAGACCACTCTTTTTTTATAAAACTCAAAGCTGAACCCATACGGTCATGGTGCTTTTGCTCTATCACACCCCTTAATCGCCTTCTACACTTTCTCCTTGGTAAATTCTAATTCCAACATCAAATTCCTTCTAACTCGCCAAAAACATGATGTTTGAGCTTTCCAGGATCTGACACCCAATGTCCCTTAACACGCATTCCCCTTATAGAATTACGAAGTCCCCGCAACTTAATTGTTCGCTGAAAAAATCTAGTGTTTCGATCCTCATCCTTCAACCATAATACGCGTGATTTCTGTCGCCAAATTGACTATTATAGATGAAGTAATCTCCATAAATTTCCTTGAATCTCCCTCTTTTCCACAGCTAAAACAACATCAATATCCGCAAAAAGACCCTTGCTCATCTAAATTCGCAATCAAATAGTAGTAACCTCAATTTGAGTCTCAATACTACCAAATACTTATTTATTCTAAACACGCAAAAAACCACACATTATCTTTAATTTCTCCAGCAAAGGCAACCCATTATTTACAGCCAACAAATGCAACCATTCACTCTCCATCACTTTCACATAACCCTTCTTCTCAACCCAACAATTCAAGAATTAAAATGGTCGCGTACCCCAATCTTGAACATCTGAAACAAGCCTAATCGGAGCATGATCCGAAATGGTTCTTGGCAAACCAATTTGAGTCAAATTGCTAAACGTATCAACCCATTCAGGTGAGACAAGGAAACAATCCAATCTACTACATTTATTCCTCTGTCCAAACCAAGTAAATCGCATACTAGTTATCTGTAGATCAATCAAGCCTGTCGAACTCAAAAAAATCACAAAAGACTGGCATCCCCTCTGATCATCGACTGCCGACTTTGCTAACGCTTGACAAACAATTGAATATTTAGTGTAAATATGTAAGGAAATAATGCCAAGAGTAGGTCTTTGTGCATATAAGTATACACGGTCAACAAATAATACAATAGTAAGCTGAGTATCGTATCCATAAGAATTAGTCAGAAGTTAAATGCCATGATAATTTTCTTGTGAATAGGAACAAATGAGTTTGAATGGGATCTTGGATTTCGATTTTAGAAAATAAATTAAGAAAGATGTAGCAAAAGTGTAGATAGGTTGGCAACTAAATGTATTCAAATAGATGACAAGTGTTGGCAAGGGATACCTAGATTTTACATTAGTTAAGGGTAGTTAGTAATTTCCAGCTTTGGTTTTATTGCCGAGCAGATTTTAAGGTTAGCATTGCCTCTATCGATAGCAATACCGTAGGTTAATCTCAATTAACCCCTATATGTCTATAGCGATGTTTTTCCTAAGTTAACTTGATAAAGACTCAATCTTTACTCCTAAGGGGTAGATTCACTTCCGAAGTAAACTCATCTACTTGAACATATTCTATTGAAGCTTTCCTCCTTAATACCAGACAATTAATCGTTATTTACAATGCCAACGGTCGTATGACAAATAATTTGAGAAACAAAGCACTAGAAGATAGACAAACATTGCCAAGGTATTCAATTATTAAACACTGAAAATTAACTGAGCGTTTATCAAAAAAATATCCCCAACCAACTTAAAAGAAATTAGTTCATGGCTGGGGGTCCATCCACAAAATATTTTATCTTAACATCACCATTTAAAATAAATTTAAACTAAGAGAATGAGAAAAGAATGAGGTTTGTTGATGCGGTCCTTCAATGGCTTTAGAGCTCTCTGTCTAAGCTTGGTTGAACCATAGTCTGCCCTCTAGCTTCTTCTTTCACCATAGTGCAGCCTCCTTGTCTCATAGACCGACTTTCTTTAAATAGGCACTCGTAGAAACCCTTGAGCGAGTTTGAAATTTAAAATTTGATTACACACCAGAATAGGCGTGTTTTTCTCTTTTGAATTTTAGGGCTGATGTGTATTTGGTTCAACAGCTCCTTTGACCGGGCATCGAACATCATTTCTTTGCTAACTGAGCTTGGCAATTTCTGGTCCACCTTCGCCAACTATAACTCAGCAATTCTTTTTTGCTTTTTTGGATTCCTACTCCTGCGCTGCTCTACCAAGCCTGCCTTGCTCCTTACCTGCACCAAAACCAACAAAACAACCCATCACCCTGACAAAATAAACAACTCTTAACTCCTTAATGCTGATTTTACTAACTAAATACACGATATACACATAAAGACAAGCAAAGGCGTGGCAATATATGCATAAAAATCAGTACTAAGGATTTAACACCGACACACCAACTCTTTTCATCCAACGATCGAACTACATTAGAATCTTCACCCACACACATCAGCATATCGCCAGCTGTCATAAAATCACTAATTTGATCCCAAAGGTTCAGCTGTCCTTCTACGTCACATGGCGCATACACCGCCACCATTCCACACGTCCAATTCTTCGTTACCCACGTACCTCGTAAAGTAATATAATTACGATCAACACTTGAATGCAGCAAAAAAACTTAGAACGTTCCCAAATCACTAACAAACCCCTCGACTGACCAATCAAGGGTGAAAAGACAAAACTACACGCATCAGAAGGCCATACCTTGTACACCAAACGATCATCAATTACCTCTGGTTTAGTCTCTTGTACAAAAACCATCTCACAACACTGTTCTCGCAAAAGATTCTGGATCGCCTTTCTTGTCGTTGACGAACCTAACCCCTTGACATTCCAAGACAGCATATGCACCGCGTTCACTAATTTTCTTATTCAAGAATACACGCTATATCGCGTACAATATTTTCCTCATGCCCAATCATTTTTGCACCCAATAATTTTTCCAACTCGACAACTTCCCTAGCCTTTTGAAGAATTACTTTCCTACGCCCAACCAGCTCAGAAGATCTCAAACCCACACTCGTCTTCCCTGTGACCAAGGCCGACTATTTCTTAGGTCTACCACGTCCCCTTTTCTGTTGCCTTGGCTCCAAGACCTGCGTTAGAGGCTGTGTATCTTCCGTGGCCAGAGCTAAATCTAAAGATAAAACCGTAGTAGCTAAAGGTTCTGAACTTAACTCAAAGCCCATCTAAGAGTCATGAATCCAGTCTACCTCCTCACACGCACCAGCCGTCTCACGGTTCTCCCTCTTATTCCTATCAATCATCCCTAACTCCTCCTCTAACATTCCACCATTCGACCTCACCCTCTCATCCCTCGCATCAAACACCACTCTACGATCATATTCCCAAAGCTCATTGTCCTGCCACTGTAAGAAACAGGGTCCATACACGACGGCCGCCGGCGCTGACTACGACTTCTACTTTTCCTCCACCCTTAGTTAAAAGAAACTCAAAAAGCTCCTTACGATATCTATTTACCAAACATCTTAATTAGCGGATTTGACTGATCAAATCTCTATTTTTAGCTCAAAAAATTGTGTACCAAAGAGGCCATAAACTTAGTTGGATGCCAAAAAAAAAAACAAAAAAAAAATTAACTATTTCCTTTTTAAATTCAGAAACTTTAAGTACCCTTGAGCGTAACTAAATAAATAAATGTAGGCACCTATTGTCCTTATTTATGTTTAACAATGTAAAGTCGAATAATTCGTTTACAATCAAATCAACTAAAAAATTAAAAAAATATAATTGATATATTTCAACCGGTTTTTATAATTGATGTAGATTTAAACATAGATCTTAAAAAGGGCATAAAATATTTAAAAATAATCCACATTGACTGGAATTAAATTAAAGTTAAACCAAAATATGTTGTGTAATTCGATACACCGTAATTTTGCTTACTCTTGTTTATTATTCCAGCAATAACATAAATCTCAAATTAATTGATTTTGAGGACGATACGAAAATAAATACAATATCAATCTATTTATCTGTTGCAATATTTAAGAGATCATGATTTGAGTTATTTTCGACTTAAGGGGTCGAAAATTATAAATGATTTAAACATTGTAATTATTTATTTATCATTATTTAGATAGAATCTTTATTCGGAATATTGTTATTATCAATAAAAATGTATATTATTTAGACAGAAAAATTAATAATTTGATTTAAACTACAAACTTAAAAAATAATCCAGAAAATTTTCTATCCATTTTAATATACCTGGTTGTAATTACACAAGTATAAGTAATTTGATATGATTGAAGAAAAAATTACTTATCATACGTTAAATAGTAATTATTATTTTTTATAATATTTAAATTGTTCATAATCTTTTAAATTTTAAATCATATGATATTTTAAGATTAAATAAATTAAATTAGACCATTTTCAAAATGTTACAATAAAATCAATCGAATTAATATTCGTCATAAGCTATTAATTTTTATATTAGCAAGTATCTTATACACAAGTTATGTAAAAAAATACACAATCATTAAACTATAAAATTTAACATTTAAATCTCTAAACCTAACCTTTAAATTCTAAACCATAAATCCTAAATTAAACTCTTAAACCCTAAAATAAACAAACTTATATAAAAGTTACACATACTATGTGCCAATTATTTTTCTTTTTATATTCGAATTATAAATAATTCTCCACCAACTTATTACGAAACCAACGTTTTCCATTAAATGATACATTTTGTATTCTAAATATATGTATAAATTAATTTTAAATTATGATGTCTCCAAATATTAAAAAATAAGCTAATCCGAATTTGTTGGTTTACCTTCTTTGTTTGTGTCTCAAGTTTTACTTGCTTTACTTTACTGTACTTTACTTTATCTATCTTCCCTGCCTACGTATCTTACACGAATAATAACGAAGACTATAATTAAAATAACGAGTATACAAATATTTTAACTTTCGTATAAATATACATTTTGATACCTTCAGTTTCAAAATATATATGTTTTGATACTTAAATTTGCTTTTAAGGAATACTAATTAAATAATTTTTATCTGATTAAGTATCTAAATTTAACTTATCAATTTAAATTGATACCCAAACTTGGTTTTGTAGTTTAATTTGATACTTATTTTTTTTCAATAAAGTACTAAACTTGAACCCATTAAATGGACTGAGTAGTAAACGCTGATGTTGTTCTTCTTAGGTGGTTCAGGTTCAAACATCACTACCTTGTAATTGAATCAAAATACTAATAAATATTAAACTTGAGTTATTGGTTTAAATTAAAGATTTATATCCAATACACTGGCGATGGAAACTAAAAGTTTCTACAAGCACCTTAGTTTTAGGGTTTAGGGATTCAATTTAGGGTGTATGGTTTATAGGTTTATGGTGTAGGGGTTTAGAATTTAAGGGTAATGGTTAGAATTTAGGGGTTATTATTAGAATTTAGGGTTTATAGGTTAGGATTTAGGTTTTAGGGTAATATGTCAAGGGTTTAGGTTTTAACTTATAAACCTTAAATTTTAACCCTAAACCCTAAAATATATTCACAATCATTGAATTCTAAACTACTAAACCTAAAACCCCTAAAATATACACCCTAAACTGAATATCTAAACCCTATAATTAAGACATTTGTAAAACCTTTTAGTTTTTATTGTCAGTATATCAAATAATTATCCATTAAATTAATACTTTAAACTTAACTTAATTATTTAAATTAAAATTATAAGTTAAGTTTAGATACCACGACTTATATTTGCCTAATTTTTAAAAGTACTAATTTATCATAATTTATTAAAATGTAAAAAGAAATTTAAGGAAGGTTATACTTCAACAAATATAAAAAAATACGCATGATATTATTTAATATTTTGGGAGGAAAAATTATTAGATGGGTCTGGCTCACCACGTCATCCGTGGTCTCATCCAATAACATTTTTTTATGTCATTTCTTTTCAAGGTGAATCTTTACCTTTTTTCTACATGTCAATAAAATGAATGGACTTTATTGGATGAGACCACAAATAACGTGGTGAGCCGGATCTATCTACTAATTTCTTTTTTGAGAGGGTTCGTCTGTTATTATTGGCGGTAACATCAGTGCTTACGTGGCTCTGTAAGGCCAAAATGCGCCCACGAAAATCTGATGCGTCTCAGCTTATTTAATGTCTACGCTGAGAACCAGTTAGATGATGACTAGTTTTATAATGATAGTGTTAATGTTGAGGTCACATCTTCCGTGGAAGGGAGTAGGGGTGATAACGAGCCGAGTCGAGCCCGAGCCTGGCCAAGCTCGGCTCGGCTCGAAAATAGTGTTATTGGGCTCGGCTCGGGCTCGAGGCTCGGCGAGCTCGAAATTTTAGGCTCGAGTTCAGCTCGAAAACAATACTATTGGGCTCGGGCTCGAAGCTCGTCAGGCTTGGCTCGACTTGAAATAGACAATTTTGCTATAATTTTTTTTAGAAAAGATAGGGCCTCGTTAAAAACCACTTTCATAACCAACACTGAAACAAAATTCAATATTGGGGAGGGGAAAAGAGTGCCCAATTTATTTTAGTTAACTTATTTTTAGTGCATTTTCCCCTAATTTATTTTATTGATTTTCTTTTGCTAAATAGATTACTTTTAGTGTATATGCAGCATATATATAATATATAATTATTCCGAGCCTGTTCACGAGCTTTTCGAGCCGAGCTTGGGTCAGCTCGGCTCGGCTTGTTAAGGTCTCGAGCTGAGCCCGAGTCGAGCTCACTCGAGCCAAGCTTTGACCGAGCTTTGACCGAGCCGAGCCGAGTCCGAGTAGCTCACGATCCGGTCAGGCTCATTATCACCCCCTAGAAGGGAGAAGCATATGAAAAATTTCTTCGAATTTGGGGCTATTGTTAGAGGATTGAATAATAACCGTCCATTTCTGGGGAAATAAATTTAGAGAAGCACATGGACAAAGAATCTATGGGCGTAAATGAATAGAGTTTGAATAAATAATATTGTGTTTGTATTTATTTATTTATTTTTAAAGGTGTTTATATTCGATTTGTGTTCATTAAAATTTTTAATATCATGTTCGTACTCGTTTATTTATTTTTAAGGTGTTCATGTCAGCTCGTTTAGCGTTCGTGAACATTTTTGTTTAACGTTAGCAAATATGTTCGATGTAAAAAATGGTGAAATTATGTTACTAGTCCTAAACTCATTGGCTTTACAGTTTGAACTTCAAAATTCTATGTGTTCAATTTAATTCCTAGCTTCCTCAATATTTAAAATGTAAAAAAATAAAAAGAAAAGGAGAACTGAGTAAACGAGCTTATAAATGAGTTTGTTCGTGAATATAGTCGAACTGAACACACATTTGTTCCCGTTCGTTCGTTTATTAAATAAACATAATTTTTTTTATATACACATTAAATAAACAAATATTATACGAACAATTCATTGAGCACTTTGTCGTTTACGCCCAGAACAAAGAAAGGATTTCATAAACGTACAAATGAAACATTTTGAGGGTTTGGGAATTGGAACATCCAATACAATTTGTTTTAACTTCGATTTTTTATATAAGGCGAATACCATCATTTATAAAACGAGCTAGCTTTTATTATTTTCCAAAATAAATGTATCCAATGAAATAATTAAAATTAAAATTAAAATATCCTTTATAAACGAGATAACTTTTATTAAAATCTAAAATCATTTACAAAATGTAAAAAGTAATGTGTACATATAATTACTTTTAATAGGGTGATTTTTTGGGAAAAATGATGATGTTTATTTTAGGATACTTAAATTTGAGCACATGTATATGTCACGACCCAAATTCCATGGTCCGAGACAGTGGCGCAAGCATCCGACGGAGAGGTTCCTTATGGGGTATCGGGCTTGCCAAGACAACCAGACTTGGCCCAACACTTAGAGAATGCTAGAGAACCCGATCACAATGGCTATTCAGAAAAGGCAAGAGACAACAAGTCAAAAGAGATTGTGGGAGATTCCTGCCATATCAAGCGTGATCATCTATTAGAGGAAAGATACCTTCTAATTTATGTAATTAGGTAGGATTTGATATTCTTTCCTTAGATAGTGTATCTTATAATTAAGTGGGCTAATCTTGGCCATCTGTGCAAATCAATCTAGACCATTGATTGAGTGGGGGCTCAACTATAAATAAAGAGCCTCTCACTCTCATTTGTATCATCCCATTCCATTCATTCTCACTTGAGAAGAGTAATAACACTTTGAGGCATTTACTCTAGTTTCTCTTGTCCCTTTCAGTTGTTCTTTGTTCTTAAGCTCTTTGTGCTTGTTGTCTCTCGTAGTGGCTATGAGTAGCCACCTTGGTGTTTGAAGCTTCCTTATCTATCGAAGCCTTGAGGGCTTGTCCGAGCCTTTAGCGAGCAGGAGTTCTCGCAAGGCTGTTTGAAGGCTTACTTAGGCTCAGAACCAACCGAGTAGCGTCAAGGGGTGCCTAAGTCGCGCGTTCCCAGGCTGTGAGACCCTAGGGGCGTGACATATATGTAAGATATTTATGCTCAGGGGTGGAGCTACATGGGGTGGGGAGATTTTTTTTCACTTTTGTCCCCCTATATAAATTTCCTTAAAATTGGTTTATTTATGAATTTGCCCCATTTCAAACATTTATGTTTTCCCCTCAACCCCAAATCCTGGCTCCATCTTTGTATATGCTTTATCAAATAGTTAAAAGAATATGAACATATGAACATATGCTATGATGTAATCACATCATATATTCAAATATATATATATGTGAATTATTATTCTATATATTGATAATAGAATAAAGAATTTTATAGATGAATTTAAAATATTATAACACATCTTTATTTACTATAAGTTCAGGAGTTAAAATACCCTTAATAATAATAATAATAATAATAATAATAATAATAATAATAATAATAATAATAATAATAATAATAATAATCAAACAAGGCATATCCTTATACCCTAATTTTTAGAGACACGTAGGCCCATTTGTAATCCATTTGCCACTGCACTGATCATGGAGGATCCATTTCCTTTTTTTGCATAAAGTTAAAAAATACTTTTAACGTTTGACTGAATAATTATTTTAATTTTTATTTTTTAGAGTAATTCAGTCTTCAACATTTTATTTTGGATCAAAATAGCCCCTCTGCAGATAAAAATTGTTAGAAAAACGACAATAAACGGTTTGAAATGACTTGACAGAATGATAAGTTAGCAGAAAAAATTATTTTATATTTGATATAATTTTATAAAATTATTTTTTGACTGATGTAACATTTTTTCTAGTCAACATATTTGTCTTAATATGATATTGCCATGTAAGCGTGTACTGTCATATAGGTTTGTCACGTCATTTCAAGCCATTTACCGTCAGTTAATTGACAGTTTTTATCCGCAGAGGGCCATTTTGACCAAAAATGAAACGTTGAGGGTTGAATTACTTCAAAAGATAGGACCAAAGTGACTATTCAATCAAACATCGAAGGATTTTTTGACTTTATGCCTCCTCTATTCCCCTAACTTCCAAATTTCAGAAGACACCTCAATTTTAGACAAATAATATTACCTTAGTTCATAAAAAATATTATCTTAATCCGATAATATAATATTATCAATATTTAAGTAATATAATGGTAATTTTATTACGATAAATTTGTAAAATTTACATTTCAGTAATAGTATATTTTGTTAATTAAGTAATAGTATTTTATATACTGTCAAATGAATCGAATATAATGATGCAATTTAATCAATAAGGTATTGTTTATTTTTTAATAGTTTTGAAGAGATTATAAGATAGTATTTGTTTATATTCAAGAAGGAAGGGTAAGGATGACTCTTTAAATACCCTTCCCAAGGGATTTACCCTCTCAATGTGGGATATAACCAACATTCCCCTACAAATTCGAAAAATATTCTTTAAAAGAGAAAAATTTTAAAAAGAGAGAAGAGCAATTGCGAGATTAGTTGCTTAAGCACTAGTAAACGTATCCGGAACTAGTACATAGTGATGATGAGTAATTCTTCTCTTAGATAAGTGAACGAATCTTTAACTTTCTAAGATTAGGGTGAACTCAAAACACACAACTAATCTTTTCATCCATCGAAGTTCTCGTTGTGTATACAAAGAGTATATACAAATATGTATATATGTATAACCCTCTTTCCTCAAGATTCTAGTAAGTGTACTAGAAAAATGGCCCAACGTTTTTCATAGAAGGAGACTAATCCTTCTCACTTACGTAGGTTATTTCATCAGGTTTATCTCAAAATAAACCACCTAAAACTGGGCTATGAAATAATTAAGAGCTTTTATAATAACTCAACCTCACAAAATGTAAGGTGAATTCCTTCAAGTTCACTTTAAATGAACCACCTAAACTCTAAGATAAGAAATTATTAAGAATAAATATTTAACCTTATTAATCTGTAAATTAAATATGTCCTTCTCACTATGAACACCCAAACTCTTGGGTTTGAATTCATTAAGAGTTTTAAGAAAACTCATCCTCTCTAGTGGTAATTTCACCTAGTCCTTCGCGATTAGGACTACCTACTTAACACTGGGTTATGAACTTATTAAGAATAGAAATTCAACCAAAAAATTGGTAAACTCGTCATCTTTCTTACTAAGACCACCCAAAGCCTGGGCTATGAATTTATTAAGAGCAATTAAGCTCATCCTGTGTATGTACATTATTCGTCATAGGGATTGGTAAATGAAATGTACACTATGATTATTTCCATGGCTTCGTTTGACCACATTGAACTTAGATAACTAAGTTGGGTATCCACCATGAATTCCTCAACCAATGGGCTTTAGACCCATCCCCCTCGAATAATCCAGAACCAATTTCTGACATAACCCATTGGTAAGCGGATCAACAAGGTTTATTTCTAACTTCAAATATATAAAAAAGTACTCAATTCCTTATTAAGTGTCTTGCTAATTCATGTCTTATGCAAATATATCTCTTCTTACCATTGTAAGCTTGGTTTTGAGCAACGCATATCGCAGCTTGTGAATCACACAATAAGGAGACTAGAGGAGTCTGTTTTCCCCACAAAGGTATTTTTGCCAACAAATTTTTAAGCAACTCAGCTTTTTGCCCAGCTAAGTTAAGAGCAATAAACTCCGACTCCATGGTAGAACGAGCAATACAAGTCTGCTTAGCAGAATTCTATGAGATCGCTACACCACCTAAGGTAAAGACATACCTACTCGTAGAACTTACTTCATCATTATCGGTAACCCAGTTGGTGTCATAGTATCCTTCTAAGACCGAAAGACAGTCAACAAACTCAAGTTTCTAATTCATAGTACCCTTAAGATACTTAAGTAAGCATCTCAAAGCAATATAATGTTCACCACTAGGATTATAAGTATATCTACTCAACCTACTCACAACATAAGCAATATCAGATCGAGTATATTTCATTAAGAACATAAGGCTCCCGATAATTTTGGCACACTCTAGTTGAGAAACATTACTTTTTTTTATTTTTAAAGAGTCGTATACTAGAATAATAAGGAGTTCTAACAAGGATGACATCAAAACTATCAAATTTCTTTAACATTTTATTAATATAGCGTGTTTGATCTAACAAAAATCCCATTTTAGTTTTGGTAACTTTAACTCCTAAGATGACATCAACCTCTCATAAATCTGTCATCTCAAATTTAGTGGACAAAAAATTTTCAACTTGTTAATGGATTCAATGTTAGTACTGAATATTAACATGTCATCAATGAACAAGCTTATAATGACACAATCAGTACCAAACATTTTTGAATACATGCATGCATCTGCTCTATTTACAATAAAACCAAAACTCAGAATGGCTTTGTGAAATTTCTCGTAACCACTGTTTTGGAGCTTGTTTAAGGCCATCAAGAGACTTTTTAACTCTACACACTTTGTCTTCCATGATAGGTGTCTCAAAACCCAATGGTTGCTCCATATAGATCTCATTGTCTAGATCTCTATTGAAAAATACAGTCTTTACATCCATTTGATGTACGTGCAACTTATGAATGGATGTTATCGTAAACAAGGCGCGGATCATTGAGATTTTCGTGACAGAAGAGTATGTGTCAAAGAAGTCTATGCCAAACTTCTTAGTAAACCCTTTGACTAGTAGTCTTATCTTATATTTTTGGATTGGCCCATCGGGTCTAAGTTTCTTTATGAAGACCTATTTAGAGTTAATAGGTCTAAATCCTCTAGGCAAGTCAACCAACTCTCACGTGTAATTAGACATTATTGACTCTAGTTCATCATTTATTATAGTTCTCTAGAAACTAGCGTCAATTGAACTTATAGATTCACCGTACGACTTTGGATCTTCATCTAAATGGAAAGTCTGAGCTATAAGAACAAAAATTGAGTCTACATCACTTATTTCAGAGATAAAGGAAGTTAGGAAATTTGGACCAAAGATAGAGGCTACCCTTTGTCTTTTACTTCTTTTAAACTCTATTTGTATCTTTAGAGTATCATTGGCAGTAACAGAAGAAGTTGAGGCATGACTTTCTAATTGTGTTTCAAAACTTAAACTAGGTTTCTTTAAAGGAAATATATCTTCAAAGAACACAATATCCCTAGTTTCACAAATAGAGAAGTCGTGCAGATACATGAATCTGTATACGACACTATTTGAAGCATACTCGATAAACACTACATCAACGATTTTGGGAACGATGGTGGACTTCTTAAAGTCAGGAAAACCAACTTTTTCTAGACACCCCCACACTTTCAAGTATTGCAAATTGGGTGCATAACCTTTCCACAGCTCGTATGGGGTACAGTCTAATTTCTTATGAGGTACTCGGTTTAATATATGATTTGCTGACAGAATGTCTTCCCTCCACATGTTATCAGATAACCTATAACTTAATAACAAAGATTTCACCATCTCCTTTAAAGTTGTGTTTTTCCTCTCAACTATACCATTATGTTCAGGAAAATAGGGGACAGATGTTTCATGAATTATGCCATTATTTTCACATACCTCTTTAGGAAAATTAAACCCGTATTTACCACTTCTATCGGATCTAAGCCGTTTTATTCTCCTATCAAGTTAATTTTCAACTTATACCTTATAAATAAGTAAGAAGTTCTTAGTTTCATCTTTAGTTATAAGGAGATATATACCTTTGTATATCTTGAAAAGTCATCTACAAAGGTTATGTAGTAGTGTTTACCTTCCTTACTTTTAGAGTTTCTAAAGTCTTCTAGATCAGAATGAATAAGTTCTAACAATTCAGTTTTTCTCTTATAAACTATCTTAAAATAAGGTTTAGCATGATTGGCTTCTACACAAATCTCACATTTGTTAAATCTTTTCTCGTCTAGATTAGGAAGTAGATTCATTTTTATGAGTTTCTTTAAAGAATGAATGTTTACGTGTCATAATCTAGCATGCCACATATCCAGAGTCTCAGTAATATAAAAAGAAGTGGTGATTTTACTACTTTCATTAAATTATGTTTCGATTACAAATAAACCACCGTTTAAAAAGTATTTCCCAATAAAACCCCCACTACTCAAGTTTATTTGCTTCCAAACCAGTTTAATGTCCTCCTTGTTGAGTAATCTACCACTAATCAAATTTCTATGCAGGGTACGTACATAATATTATATAAGGCTAAAATTTTATCGGATGTCAGCTTTAGTAAAACCTTCCCTTTGCCTAGCACTTCTGAACTGCTGGAGTTCCACATGTACACTTGTTCACCATTCTTCACATCTTTGAACTCGATGAACAAATCTCGTTTGGCGCAAAAATATCTAGAAGCGTCAATGTCTACAACCCACTCAACATTATTTTCCAACAGGTTGACTTCAAAACTATCGCTACTATGATATCATCAGTATTCTCAACAACATTTAGTTGTGGTTTATTCTCATTTTGGAGGTCTGGCCTTTGTTGGAACTGGTAAGCTTTGTGTCCAGCCCGTCCGCACACATAATCATTGAAAAGCTTTTGTGGAGCCTTATCTTTCGCAGGCTTCTTGAAGTTGATAGTCAATTGGGTTTTGACCTTCTACTTCTGGCCACCTCGTCGTATGAACTTATTAGACTTAGACCCTGAGGCAGACTCAAATTAAACCAGATTAGCCTTAAAAGAAATATTATTAGAAGAAATCAATTTATCTTTAAGTCAATTGGCTTTTTTTATCTGTATGTGGCTCACTAGCTCCTCAAATTGTGAACACCCTCTTCTTGTGTTTTAGAAAGTTACGGTAGTCGGACCAGGACTTGGGCAGCTTCTCAGTAAGGACATTTATTTGCAAGACTTCACACATTTTTATGCCCTCGACTAGGATATAAGAAACCAACTTCTCGTAATTATGGACTTGAACCACGATCGACTTGACGTCAGACATCTGAAATTTGAGTCACTCATCGACCACATACTTTTTTTATTCTGGTATCATCGGCTTTACACTTCTTCTCCAGCATATCTCATATGGCCTTTGCACTTCTCTTCTTAAGAAACGTGTCAAAATTTTTTTTAACATATAACTTAAGAGAAAACCACGAACAGTTTAGTTATCTTTCTCGTACTTGTCAATGAACACTTGAGCAGGAGCAGGGATATCTGCAGACTGCAGGACTGCACTTATAAGGGTAAGAAGCCACCAACATCGATGAAAGCAACATCTAAGGATGATGGAGTCATCGGTGACTGAGGCGGCGACATGAGCAACACATAGTCAATATCATGTTGCTCGAAGAATATGATTATCCATTGGGACCATCTTCGATAATTGGTCCTATAGACTGCATCTTCGACAGATTAGGAACAAGCTTTGGCACTAGGTTTGACATTTTGCAGTATGAAAAATTGTTTCTAAATTGTTGGTAAGATTACTACAAGATGAAACAGTTAGCACTGACTGGATAATAATAAACAAAAAATAAAAGCAGATAAAGAAATTGTGTCGTGGTATAAACCACTACTTTAGAAACGATTTTGCCTTGATGTGTGTAATCGTTGTTGCAGACGGTCATCCCCCGAGATTAACACGGTAGCTCCGAATAAACGTACACCCGAAGATCAGAGTGGACAAAGGTGGAATTGCTCTTCTCACAGAAAGAATATTAGAGAACTTTGAAAACAGAGAACTTAAGATACTGTAGAATTCTGAAAACCCTATTAATTTATAGGCTTTATATAGAGGTTAAAAATGGCAAATTGAGCCAGTCTTAAACATTTATTTCCGAAATTAACGGTTGGTCAAACTGATGAAATTATTTGATAAGAATCAAGAATTAATCAGCAGATTAATTCTGATTTTATTTTAATTAACGTATAAATTACAGACTAATTTACAGTTGATTAAAACGTTCTAGTTTTAATAAAATATTTCTAAAGAAATTATTCTAAATTTTCCCTAAAAATATTCTACATGTATTTCCACGACCATGACCCGAGCTGGCTGGACGGCGGCGGCGCGCGTGCGTGTGAGAGGGTTGTTTAACCGCATTCAACAAGGAAGGATAAGAAGACTCTTTAAATATCATTCCCAAGAGATTTGCCCTCCAATGTGATATATAACCAACACCAACAATCTTTATTATATATACATTATAATTTTAGGGTTTTGTTTTCTCGTCTAACAAGTTTTTTCTTATAGAAATAATAAAAATTTTATCATGTCTCGTGTAAATTTTGGTTTCACTTTTGTAAGTTTTTGTTTTATTTTACCCATCCAGACAAGGTTTTGTCATCACTCCTGCAATTAATGGATGTTTAATTCGTCTTCGATATATACATGGACGAGCTACATTCAAAATTTGAGGTACAATTGACCCGAGAAATTATTAGATGGGTCTGGCTCACCACGTCATCCATGATCCTATCCAATAATATTTTTCTATCTCATTTTTTTTCAAGGTGAATCTTCACTTCTTTCCTACATGTCATTAAATAAATAAATCTCATTGGATGAAACCGTGGATGACGTGGTGAGCCGGGACCATGTAATAATTTCTCAATTGACCCCATTTGATTTGATAAAGATGAATTTTTTATAAAACTAATACAAATTTTTTTATAGGAAACATTAGAATTGATCCCACTTGATTTGTTGGGGTATGAGGTCAACAATACTTAGTGTAGTGATATGAGAATCTCTCACACCTCATACTCTACTCTGACCCTACTATATGAAAATTCTGACTCTGCCACTGAATATATATTTTTATTGGATCTGGTGGGATGTCAGTATGACAACTCATTGTCTTGCTAGAATAACCTTATTTTGAACATATTACTTTAAATTGAGAAGTTATTCTCATAGTAACTTGGTTGTTTTTAAAGTTAATAATCGCATAAATAATGCCTATCTTAATTGTTCTTAATGTTAATAACCACATAATAATGTCAATTTTTTTTGCAATGACATAAGTTTGAGTGAATTGGATAAATCTACTAACTTAAGAGTAGCATTCATGTTTTTTTATTATCTTTTTTAAATATGAGTATGCCAATTTTATTAAAAAAAGAAAATTTTAAAAATATAATGAGAGTTTACAATTCAGGTAAACAAATTTGTTTCAGAGATGTTCTTAAAAGCACAAAAACTGACGTCTCTAGATCATAAATAGGACTACACAAGAAAAGGTAAAAACCTTAACTCAAAGGCTTGAAACAAAATAGATACAAACATCACCAAAGCTCGACGACGGAAGGTAAAAACCAACAACAAACAACATTAAAAAATAAATATTACAATAATAAGGCACGTTCACAACACGGTCATTACCACAACTGAATCGTGAACAAGGGCGGTGACTATGAGCTTGTATTCAAATCCAATTTGGGGGTGCAAAACAGGGAGATCAATTGGATAATAAAATAACGCCATTTTGATCAATCATCAAATCTAACTCTAATAAAAAATAAAAAATAAACGATAAAGCTACCTATTAAGAGAAAAAAACGTGACAAAAGGCAGAGGAAAGGTATGTAAAGAAAAGCATGTCACGATGACAGAGTTATTGCATTTAAAAACTAGAAAAATAAAGAACAAAACAAAGGAATAAGAAAAGATTACCGGCGGTAGACAACCAGCACCAAAACTAGTGTCACCGCTAGCCACGTAAAAATTAAAAAGAAAGAACAAGTTTCAGTGGCTAGCGAACAATAGGGAGTGTTTATATGATAAGAATGTTTAACGTATTAGAAGATACAAGTCTATCATAGACCATAAAATAGACGTGCACTTTAAAAAAATACAAGTCTATAACAATTTTAAATGCAAATATTAAACAAAAAATATAGGACAAATAAACAAATTTTCTTGTACCTACTCAAAGAATCTAAGCCTATCTATCGAGAAATTATCATACGGATCCAGCTCACAACGTCATCTATGGTCTCATCCACTAGAATTCAACCACCTTATCTCTTTTTTTGATGTCATTAATCCAATCATAATTAATCCCTAAGTAACCACTCACTTCCAATTTATATGGCAAAAAAATGAAGATTCATTTTTTGAAAAAAACTGACATAGAAAAAAAGAGACGAGGTGGTTGAATTTTAATAAATGAGACCATAAATGATGTGTCGAGCCTGTAGCGACTATTTTTATAGCGTCAAAGTCCGCTACGAAAAATTAATAAATTCGTGTTTAGGGGTATTTCCCGCTTTTATAAAAAAAATTATTTAAAAAGGGGGATTTTAAGAAAACTCGTATTTTGAAAAACATGGAGTCGCCACCAGTCACTTGGATTAGGTAGACCGGATACCGAAAACAAAATCAGAGATTTTAAAAACTTTGGGTCCGGGAGTTAGTTGCGGATGGTGAAGAGTTAGCACCCTCACACCACCCAAAATTGGTACCAAATAGGTTCGTATCGTGTTTATAAAGAAAAATAAAAATTCAGTTTAATTTAATTATTAATTCCTAAAAAGCAAGGATCGAATATTAAAACTTTGTCTCGATCCACAATACCAAAGGAGATGACACCCGGAGACCGAGATGACACTCCCACTAGAATACCGGGATTAAAAGGCCTAAAACTATACGTGATATAAATACTATAAATTAAAATACATGGAAAAATAAAAAGTAAACAAATATTAAAAAAGAAAAAAGAAACTATGAATAGATAAATGCAATTAAAATAAAACATCCACAAATGTAAAAACATAATATATACAACAATTAATATTTGCTATACATTAATATACAAAAATAATATGAAATGTATAATATATATACATATAATATAAGTTACATAATATGACATAATATATAACATATAAATTTAATACATAATATTACTTATATACATAACATAAATATATAAAGTAATACGTAAACAATGCGACATAGTATACATGCTAAATATAATATATAGTACATGTATATACATATACATATACAATAATATACACAACATAATACAAAAATTAAACTAATGATCTCGTATAAACAATATTAGCAACATGTATTAAATAAAAAACAACATGAAAACAAAAAAATGTACATATAAATATACAAATAAAAATACGAATAGCATGTATAATAAACAAATAAACAAAGATAAATATTAAATACAAAGCATAATCAAGAAACGAATATAAAATAACAATTAAAAAACAACATAAGGACTGAAATTAAACAAAAATAAAAGGGCAAGGACCGAAAATGTAATTTTTCCATAAAACAGTTTAAAATTTAAAGAAATGGGCTTGATTGAAAGACTATAAAAAACATGGGGACTAGTTATGCAATTAAACCATGCGGCAGAGACGTTTTGAAAATAACAAAAGGGCGGAGGGACTTCGGGGTTAATTTTGCCCTTTAAAGTCCGATTTCATCGAATTTAGGGATGAATTTGAAAAACGTTTGAAAGCTATAGGGACTTCAAAAATAATTATACCATGCGGAAGGATACCGCTGCAAACCATCTGGGGCGGAGGGACTGTTTGGAAATTAACCCATTTTATAAAACTTAAAACACTATATAACAACCCAATCGGTTCAGATTAAGGCTTTTGGCCATTTTAAATTTTTGTTCTAAAAAAACCCATCACCCTTTAATATACTCTCTCAACTGAAACCCCAAAAAATTTAAATCTTCATCCTCATTTTCAGAAACCACTGCAAAACCCAGTTTTCGGTGGTGGCCGGCCACCGCCCGCCACTACCAGCCGCCGTCGATCGAATCCCTAAAACCTAAAAAAACTTTTTCTATTTTAAACCAAATATGGCACTATATTTTTCAAACAAAACCCCCCAAGCCTTGTTTTATAAAAACCGATCCAAACCCTTTTAATCTTCAAAACCAGAAAATATCTCTATTTTACCACATTGGCCTCCCATTTTCGACTGATTCACCCTTAGAAGGTTTGTCACCGGTGACAAAAGATAAGACCGAACGGCGAAGGTAAAAGCTAACCCCTCTTTTTTTATATATTTAATCTTATTTTTGGTTCGAATAAACATGCAAAGAAATAAGAGAGAAAATACCTTTCTGGAAACTTTTTTTTTTTTACTGATTCAAATCTGGTTTACATAATGGCTGATTACACATATATATGCTCTTTTGTTCTGATCTCTTTTTGCTTACAAGAATTTCCAAATTAAATGTTATTACTATTGTGGATTGATTAACTAATTTTTTTCTTCATTTTTTATGTTTTTCTGCACGTTCAGTTGGTGAACCGGTGAGAGGAGGTTGTACGGCAGCGCTTAATCCTCGGCAAACTGGCCACATGGAACGGTGGTTGGAAGATGGAGAGTCTCTCACTTGGCCAGAATCATTCTTGGTCGTTGGATCAAATCTGATCTAACGGCTGAGATTGATTGAAGATCAGACGGCCTGGATGTAATCTGGAGTCTGACGTGGCAGCCTTGGATTATGCCACGTGGCGTTTGGTAATTTGAAGAGTCAACGCGTGTACGCCACGCGCGCGGGGAGACTAATGGTCTGGAGAGCGAGCATCACGCGTGCCAGCTAAGAGGTCATCATTTGATCTTGGTCGTTGGATCAAATCTTGATCCAACGGCTCAGATGGGGCGGCTGCAAAATAAATAGGATAGATTAGGATTTTTTTTATATCATATGTTTTAGGGTTTTAGGCTATTGGGTCTGGGTTGGCCGGTTGGGCCTTGTAATATTATGACTTGGGTTTTATTTGTAATTGGACTGGACTTTATATTATATTTGGGTTTCATATATCTGATCCGTCTTTTAAATTGTAACCCAATGATATTATTAACTATTAATAATAATATTATCACAACAATAATATATATATATATATATATATATACGAACATGCAATATATTAACATTACATATACGTCTACACAGATAATAATAGTATTAATAATACAACAATACATGCATACACATACATGCGTATAACATACATACATACATACACACATATATAATGAACATTAATATGTAAATACGTAAACAATATGCAACATAATAGACATACACATGATTACACATAAAAATAGTAATAATAATAAAAAATAATAATAACAATAATACATATAATAAATATACACATATATTAACACACTAATGGTACATTAATAATAACATATATTTACACACATGTATATGAACCCACACGTACATATAGGCATTAATACATACCTACTAACATATATATAACAGTTGCAATAATTAATTAACATTACTATAATATTTACAACCCGAACAAAAATGAGTGATTACAGTTGCCCCTCTTTGTTTGTTCTTGTGCAACTATAACAAAATAAAGACCAAAAAGCACTCATTTTTGTCCTACTTTCCTGTCGTAAGCTCTGGAATCACGAGCTCTACTAGAACTTTTCACTCTTCCTCGGCCATATCTTCAAGCTTCGATCTCTTAAATGCCGATTTGTACTTGTCTTGACATTTAAAATGAAAGCTTGACATCATGCCCAAAGGTCTTACTGATGGCCTAGAGGCCTTATCACCATGCCCGAAGGACTTACCAGTGGCCTGAAGGACTTATCTTCATGCTCGAATGACTTATTGATGGCCTGAAGGACTTAAGATCTGGATTCACACCAAAATGGTTACCAATCTCCCTTAAAATCTGGATTCACGCCGAAAACGGCTACCAATACCCCTTGTAACGATGCCCCGATTTCAACCAGTCTTGATATCACAATAAGGTTAGCATCATGCCTGAAGGACTTACTGATGGCTTGAAGGACTTATCACCATGCCCGAAGGACTTACTGATGGCCCAAATGACTTAAAATCTAGATTCATGCCAAAAATGGCTACCAATCTCCCTTAAAATCTGGATTCACGCCAAAACAGCTAGCAATATAAATCTTAAATAAAATCTATTTCTTCATCATAAAGCTGCAAATCAAATTCTTTCGTAATCTTCAAATACTTGTTCAAAATAAGCAAAATACTTTTAAATTAGCATGCTCTTATCTATATGATGCATGCAATGTAATACTTTTTCTTCTTTTCATCTTTCTTTTCTTTTTTTCTTTCTCTCTTTCTTTTTTATTCTTCTTTTATTTTCTTTCTTCTTCTATTTTCTTGCTTTCTCTTTCCTTCTTTCTTTCTCTTCTTCTTTCTTTCTCTTCTTTCTCTTTCTTTCTTTTTATTTTTTTCAATCTATTTTAAAAATTCTATTCCTTGAAAGGTCATTCTTCGAATTTGTTCACTTCATTCTTTTTCGACAGTATGCTCTTTGATCTTCATTTCATCACTCTTCATTTCACCAATTGAATACTCACGCTCTTATCTCTCTTTGCGCGAGTAACTCTTCTCTTCTTCTTCTTTGGGGTCTCTACCCACTTTGCAAATCTTTCTTCTAGTCCATACTCTAACATTAGATAGGGACTTTTATCATTCTTATCATTCAATATTGCCCCAATACTTCTTTGGGCTCAAATACTTTTCTTGTCTTTGACCCAACACTCGGAGTCTTCGTCTATCTCAACATTAGAGCTGGAAAAATGCCCCTACGCCCTGCACTCATCTCTAAAATCCAATCTTCTTGTAGCATCTGAGTCGGAACCAACTCCCGGTCCCTATGCTTTAATTTTCATTTAAAAATTTTAACAAAAAGGCAACCATTTTAAAAAATAAACTTGTATAAAATGTCAAACATCTTTAAAAATTAATGTTTGAGAAAAACTATAGATCTCTTAAAAAACCAAAAAAAATTGCCAAACATCTTTAAAAACTGATGTTTGGGCGAAATGGTAAGTATTAAAAGAATCAAAATTCGGAAAACATATCAAACATTTTTGAAAAATGAATGTTTGGAGTAAATGATAAGTATTAAATGAATTGAAATTCAAAATGCCAAACATTTTTGAAAATTACTGTTTGGAAGAAATAATAAAAATTAAATGGATAGACAAAAATGCCAAACATTTTTTTGAAAATCAATGTTTGGAAGAAATGGTAATTATTAAAAGAATCAAAATTTGAGGGAAAATGCCAAACATTTTTAAAAATTAATGTTTGAAGGAAATGAAAAATATTAGGAATCAAAATTTGAAGATAGCCAAACATTTGAAAATTAATGTTTGGAAAAAAATGATAAAATAATTGAAATTCGAGAAAAAGTCAAACATTTTTTAAAACTAATGTTTGGAGGAAATGACTAATATGCAAAAGAAATGATATTTGGAAAAAGTCCAAACATTTTTTAATTAATGTTTGAAGAAAATGACAATTATTAAAAGTGTCAAAATTTTGAGAGAAAATGCCAAATATTTTCGAAAATTAATGTTTGGAAGAAATATTAAAAAAATCGAAAAAGGCCAAACATTTTTTAAAATTAATGTTTGGAAGAAATAATAAATATTAAAAGAATTGAAATTAAAAAAATGTCAAACATTTTTGAAAATTACTGTTTGGAAGAAATGCTTGGTATTAAAAATCTTTTGAAAAATGTCAAACGTTTTGGAAAATTAATGTTAGACCCCTAAACTTTTCCGCATGTTTTACGATCTTATTTCCATCCAGGTTCATTCTTCATTTCTCTGGACCACTTAACATATCACGGCTGAAACATGCTTTAAGCTCTTAAGCTGTCCGACATGTGAATTCTTGCCCTTATCTTCATCACAGTCATTGATGGGTCATCACTCTGCATTAGGTTGCTCAATCACTTCCACTTTCTTGTATTCCAAATCTAGTCACTAAAGTAATACATGTAAATCTTTTTTACTTGAAACTGTCAGTTTGCTGATCGTCATTCCAATTAAAGGTGTCCTTTGGATTAACATACAAAACCATGAAACCAAAATTATAATAATAAAGAAAACAAAACAAGAGCTATGGATATCAAGTGCAAGAGTGTCTCAAATTCAACCTTTCGATGATCATTCCAAACATAGCTGGTGTCTACAAAGACTTTGGATGTTGTGGTGATTTGAAGTTGTAAAATCCCCTTATATGACTCGGTTCATCTTTATGATTACCACATTGCTACAAAGGCTACTCCTTCTCAATTCTCATTATTTGCTCTGCCCAAGAAAAATGGACTTGTTTCACCATTAGAGTGCAAAAATATCATTCTAGGAATATGGTGTCTACAAAGACTTTGCATGTGTGTGTTGCTGATTATACTTATGATATTTTTTATTTCTCTCTTCTCATTTTCCCCTCATTCATTGATTATTATTATTATTAGGGAAATTAACTCATCACAGTCCTTTGTCTCGAGGATAATGATGGAGCAAACAACACTACCCCGAGTTACTCGGCATGGTCATGATTTAAAAATATTATCATCACTCATGAAGCTAAGGTTTTCTGATTTGGAGGTGCATTGCAACCTTATTTACCCTTATCGCTTCAGCGGAGTGCCTTAAAATTTCCACACTCTTATCTGAACATGCCTATTACTAGGCTTCGAACATTGGAGTGCTTTTATACATTCATCATTATTATCATTCTCAATCGTTAATCATAATCCATTGTTACTTTATGCACATTTACTTATATTTCAATTATTAATTACAATCCATTCAGAGAAGTCTACGCTTAGAATTTCAAGCAACTCTTGTATGGTTAAATTTTAGAGCATTTTCCTCACCTAACGTCATCAAATGAGTAGTAATCTTGTTTTTCTGATCAGAGTCTATTAAGGAAAAAGTAGACCTCATCGTTATCACAACATCCAATTGACCTCAAAATCAATGTCACATCTAGCAATTGATATCCAGTGACCTACAAAGGTAAGAAGAGATATACATATACATGTTTTCAAGGCCATTGTATGTTAAGCAAAATGTGTTTTCCATTGGAAAAAAAATCACCAGACATGACATACGCCCCTTACAAAAAGATCTCTGCTACATTCGGCCTAAAGGTAACAGATTTGATTCCATGCATTACTTCAAAAAACACTCCTACATGTAAAGATGTCCTACCAATACGACATCTAAAGTCATGGACATAATAAAATGGGGATTTAAATTATCCTTCAGGTGTTAACTCATCCTGGCCTTCTTGTCACGATACAACTTGCCCTAATTCTCGTGCCTTCCATTGTTGGATCAATTCTTGAGTCAAAATTTCATTGCTAATTAGCTTCTTGATCTCTTCTCACAACGGTTTACACTTCCTAGTAGGCTGTCCTGGTGCCCTCATATGGAAATCATATGTACTGCTCGAGTCAAAACTATGGGCAAATGGATTAGGTGTAATCTTTATCGGTCTGGGAATGATGTGGCGACCTTCAACCAAATGAGGAAATATATTCGAAATGGATACCCCAAATACCTCTAAATCTGCACTTATTCGGGGCACTTTTCTTGATAGCTCCGAAGGATCAGTAGACCTTCTTCTTTTACGATTATGAGTGCTTTGGAAATGACACACATTTATCTCTTTCTCCTTCTATTTCCTCATCAGTTTGGTTCTTAGACTTAAATCCCAACTTTCCCTCTTGGATCGCGTACTCTATTATTTCTCCAGTCGATACGAAATCTTCAAATCTTTTTCTTGACTTCTCGAGCATTATATCGAAGAAGGGAATGGAAAGTGTAGCGTAAAACAGGGGAGTCATTTCCTCTTCAGTATTGGGAGGTTGGACCTGGGCTGCTTGACTCTGCCACCTCAAAGCATAATTTTTGAAACTCTCATCTGGTCTCATATTCGTGTTCTGAAGGAATTTTTGACTTAGAGCTAAGTCTAAGGCATATCTGTACTGGCTCAAAAATGAGTTGGCTAAGTCACCCCAAGACCGAATATGATTTCTGCTTAATCGGTTGTACCAAACTGCAGTAGGTCCCACCAAACTATCATGGAAGTAGTGGATCAGTAGCTTTTCATTCTTTATGTAACCCTTCATATTTTTGCAAAACATGGTCAGGTGAACTCTCGGACAACTTGTGCCATCATACTGCGCGAATCTGGGAACCTTGAAATTCGAAGGAATGACCAAATCAGGGACTAGGCAAAGCTCACTTGTATTGAAAACATTTATCTTTTCTTTTTTCTTGAGCTCTCTATTAACTCTATCCTCTAATTGGTCAAGCCTTTGTTCTATTCTTTCTTTCAACCGGTTCTTGAATGCTGCTATCGAACCCGTAAATTTTATTATTATTTAATTAATGCATGAAATGCATCATATATGTCTAAAATGTAAAAGGCAAATAGTAAATATAAACTACTACGATAAATGCAAATGAGACGTTGATTCACCGATATTTCTTTAGGAGGATTTTAATAAAGATAAGATGCCTGTGTACAAAAGAATGGCAATATTCTACAGGCATCTAACATTCTTCTT
The DNA here is from genome assembly GCA_019671005.1 of Hibiscus mutabilis. Lineage (NCBI taxonomy): Eukaryota > Viridiplantae > Streptophyta > Magnoliopsida > Malvales > Malvaceae > Hibiscus > Hibiscus mutabilis. Next base: position 36,310,972 of record CM033744.1, read on the forward strand.
GGAGTGAAATGCATACTCGGTGCCCCATTCTTGTCTCTTCTATTTACTTCATACTCAAATTATTTCCAACCGTAGTATTATCAATCTCTGTACATTACAGAACATCTTTCTTTTTATATAAGAAATCCCCTAATATGAAATATTTTTAAATCAACGAAATACAAAGATGGATGCAATAAGGTATTAGTCGCAAAGTGATCATTGTAGAAAGATTTTCATTGAACAAAAAGGCTTTTACATCATATTTTAGTCTTGTAAGCTTTACAAATACTGATAAGCCCTAGCCCCTAACTTGTGAACTTCTTGTAACAAACGATCTATCTTTCTTTCATGGTCTAGTGCAGGATTCATGTTCTGGCTTAACGGCATAGCTGCATCGGCCATATCTGTCATTTGCTGAACAACTTTGCGCATTTGAGCGATGATACCCTTTATGTTGTTGTCTCTCTCTTGTATTTCTCGCTCGGCTTTTTGTAACTGGAGAGTTACATTTTTTGATGCTTTCATAGCCAGCTTGCTTGTAAGCTTCGGGACGAATCTTACTTGTACGTAATGAAGCCCTAAGCTCATCTATTTGTTCTCTGAGCGTTGCATTCTCTGTTTGAAATGTGCGAGATTCATTCCTACCCTGCTACAGACTTGATTTCATAATCTTGTTCATAGCTAGACTATCTCGCAATTCTTTCTGGAGGGTATCACATTATTTCTCATTTTCTTTCAATTGTTGTGACAACAGTCGGGCTCTGTTTTCACTATCCTAGTCTTTTCGCTTCCAATGCTCCAAATTGTTTTTAAGCTGAATGATGTCATTCTTTCAAAGTGTTGCCTATACCAGCATTTCTAAACACACAGTGTAGTTTTTGATGCTCATCTTGTAGACTCTTCAATTTCTCGTTTAACTTATCTCTTTCTTGTCTGAGCTGGTTATACTCAAACGAATGCCCCTCTTCTAGGATGCCTTTATCTTTGGCTTCTAAATTTGTCTTGCTTTCATTCAACCCTTGCCCCGAGTCTTGATTCTTCTTCAATTTTGGCCCTTGGGTGATTGCCGGTTCATTGTAAAATCTGAGATTTCCGTCTTCAAAACTCAACACTCCCACATTGATAATATCTCTAACTCGATTCTTTAAAGCCCCACAATTCTCTGTAGTGTGCCCTGAACTTCCTAAGTGGTAACCGCACTTGGCTCGGCTATTGTAACATTTCGAATAAGGTGGTTCTTTTAATAAGCATAGGAGCAACTCGGTATACCTTACAAGGATCGAGATGTTCATCTTCACATCATTTTTTTCGAGTTTCTTCTGAACCTATCTCTATTTTCTGGGAGCTTGACTCAGATATACCTCCCACTTGTTTGTTGATGCGAATCACAAAAGGGTTTGACTTATCGTATTTGCTAATGTTACTCTGCTTGGAAATGAGATTCTAACCTTTGAACTCTCCATTCTGACTCTTGACCGCCTCTTCTTCTGACTCTACGGACCCCTTGCCTTTAGCCATAGCAGTCTCAAATTCATCATTTCGGCCATTTGCTTCTTCAATTCTTGTACTTCGTCTCACTCATCCCAGTACGAGTATCAACTACCCTATCTTGTTCGAACTCTTTAGATGATTCGCCTTCTCGACTCTTCTGACAATACTCGGGATTTGCTCATTTTATCTAAATATGGGACCTCTTGTCTATTATGACTGCCTTCTACAGTGACAGTCACTTGCGAAATAAATATCTTTATGATATGAAAATGCAATGCAAAAAAAGAGAAAAAAAACAAACACAAAAAGAACATTGTGTCAGTTTAAAAAGAATAATCTACATAAAAGTTAATAAACAGAGGCAATTAAAATTTTTAAATCAAGCAGTTAAAAATATACAAGCGAACAAAAAAACTTAAACATGTCATCCGTTAAATGGATAGAGTACCGGCATGACCCTAGCAGGTAGGCTCTATGTCTTACTAGATGCGGTTGAATTCTAAAGTAAACGGTACTCGAACTGTCGCTTGGACATCGATTCGAGGAAATACGATCATTATACCATACGGAGGTGAAAACCTCACGAAATATATGGACCGAATTTCGGAAGTGAATTACAACACTATACGAGGGTGAAAACCCCACAAAGCGAAGTAATCACTCCTAAAGGTTCTAAGACTACTATATGATGTAAAAAAGATAAACAAACAAGACTTTAGGAATTAAAAATTAAGTTAAACCGTTTTTTTTTGAATAATTATGATACGAATCTAACTATGGCTTAACTCTTTTTATTTTTTGAAAACAAAATTTTTTCCCCAGCGGAGTCGCCATGCTGTAGCGACTATTTTTATGGCATCGAAGGCCGCTACAAAAAATTAATAAATTTGTGTTTGGGGGCAGTTCCTGCTTTTATTGAAAATTTGTTTAAAATGGGGGATTTTAAGAAAACTCGTATTTTGAAAAACATGGAGTCACTGCCAGTCACTTGGATTAGGTTGACCGAATTCCGAAAACAAAACTAGAGATTTTAAAAACTTTGGGTTCGGGAGTTAGTTACGGATGGGGAAGGGTTAGCACCCCACACCGCCCAAAATTGGTACCAAATAGGTTCGTATCATACTTATAAAGAAAAATAAAATTTCAGTTTAATTTAATTATTAATTCCTAAAAAGCAATGATTGAATATTAAAATTTTGCCTCAATCCACGGTACCAAAGGAGATGACACCCGGAGACCGGGATGACACTCCCACTAGAATACCGGGATTGAAAGGCCTAAAACTATACGTGATATAAATATTGTAAATTAAAATACATGGAAAAATAAAAAGTAAACAAATATTAAATAACAAAAAAGAAACTACGAATAGATAAATGCCATTAAAATAAAACATCCACAAATGTAAAAACATAATATATACAACAATTAATATTTGCTATACATTAATATACAAAAATAATATGAAATGTATAATGTATACATATAATATAAATTACATAATATGACATAATATATAACATATAAATATAATACATAATATTACTTATATACATAACATAAATATATAAAGTAATACGTAAACAATGTGACATAGTATACATACTAAATATAATATATAGTACATGTAATATACATATACAATATATACACAACATAATACAAAAATTAAACTAATGATCCAATATAAACAATATTAGCAACATATATGAAATAAAAAACAACATAAAAACATAAAAATAAAAAATGTACATATAAATATACACAAATAAAAACACGAATAGCATGTATAATAAACAAATAAACAAAGATAAATATTAAATACAAAGCATAATAATGAATCGAATATAAAATAACAATTAAAAAACAACATAAAGGACTGAAATCAAACAAAAATAAAAGGGCATGGACTGGAAATGTAATTTTTCCATAAAACAGTTTAAAATTTAAAGAAATTGGCTTGATTGAAAGACTATAAAAAGACAGGGGGACTGGTTATGCAATTAAACCATGCGGCAGAGACATTTTGAAAATAACGAAAGGGCGGAGGGACTTCAGGGTTAATTTTGCCCTTTAAAGTCCGATTTCATCGTATTTAGGGATGAATTTGAAAAACGTTTGAAAGCTATAGGGACTTCAAAAATAAGTATACCGTGCGAAAGGTACAAGTGTAAACCATCTGGGGTGGAGGGACTGTTTGAAAATTAACCCATTTTATAAAACTTAAAACACTATATAACAACCCAATCGGTTGAGATTAAGGCCTTTGGCCATTTTAAGTTTTTGTTCTAAAAAAAACCCACACCCTTTAATATACTCTCTCAACCGAAACCCCAAAAAATTTAAATCTTCATCCTCATTTCTAGAAACCACCGTAAAACCCAGTTTTCGGTGATGGCCAGCTACTTCGGCCGCCGCCCGCCACCACTACCACCCGCCGTCGATCGAATCCCTAAAACCTAAAAAAAACTTTTTTCTGTTTTAAAACCAAATCCGACACTAGATTTTTCAAACAAAAACCCCCAAGCCTTGTTTTATAAAACCGATCCAAACCCTTTTAATCTTCAAAACTAGAAAATATCCCTATTTTACCACATCGGCCTCCTATTTTCGACCCATTCACCCTTAGAGGGTTTGACACCGGCGACAAAAGATAAGACCGAACGGCAAAGGTAAAAGCTAACCCCTCTTTTTTGTGTTTTTTTATATTTGATCTTATTTTCTGTTCGAATAAACATGCAAAGAAATAAGAGAGAAAATACCTTTCTGGAAACCTTTTTTGGTTTTTTATTGATTCGAATCTGGTTTACATAATGGTTGATTACACATATATATGCTCTTTTGTTCTGGTCTCTTTTTGCTTACAAGAATATCCAAATTAAATGTCATTACGGTTGTGGATTGATTAACTAATTTTTTTCATTTTTTATGTTTTTATGCACGTTCGGTTGATGAACCGGTGAGGGGAGGTTGTACGGCGGCGCGTAATCCTCGGCTAACCGACCACGTGGAATGGTGGTTGGAAGATGGAGATCTCTCACTTGGCCAGAATCATTCTTGGCCGTTGGATCAGATCTGATCCAACGACTGAGATTGCTTGAAGATCAGACGGCCTGGATGTAATATGGAGTCTGACATGGCAGCCTTGGATTATGCCACGTGGTGCTTGGTAATCTGAAGAGTCAGCGCGTATATGCCATGCGCGCGTGGGAGAGGAACGGTCTGGAGAGTGAGCATCACTCGTGCCAACTAAGAGGTCATCCTTTGATCTTGGTCGTTGGATCAAATCTTGATGCAACGACTTAGATGGGGCAGTTGCAAAATAAATAGGATAGATTAGGGTTTTTTATATCATATGTTTTAGGGTTTTAGGCTATTGGGTCTGGGTTGGCCGGCTGGGCCTTGTAATATTATGACTTGGGTTTTATTTGTAATTGGACTTTATATTATATTTGGGTTTCATATATATGATCTGTCTTTTAAATTGTAACACAATGATATTATTAACTATTAATAATAATATTATCACAACAATAATAATACATATATACGAACATGCAATATATTAACATTACATATACGTCTACACACATAATATTAGTATTAATAATACATCAATACATGCATACACATACATGCGTATAACATACATACATACACACATATATAATGAACATTAATATGTAAATACGTAAACAATATGCAACATAATAGACATACACATACATATTATTCATATACACATGATTACACATAAAAATAGTAATAATAATACAAAAATAATAATAACAATAATACATATAATAAATAGACACATATATTAACACACTAATGGTACATTAATAATAACATACATTTACACACATACATATGAACCCACACGTACATATAGGCATTAATACATACCTACTAACATATATATAACAGTTGCTATAATTAATTAACATTACTATAATATTTATAACCCGGACAAAAATGAGTGATTACATAGCCGAATTTATATAATAATTTGTTCTATCCAAGCGTCAGTCCAACTCACTGGACAACCCTTTTAATAAATAAAGTCGAACCGGTTCATATTTAATAACAAGGATTTTATTTAAATTTAGTATTAATTTTTGAATCGTTAATATTATTATAAATAGTAAAATGGAGTTTTAGACCCATCGGAACCAAAACATGAAAACAAAAGTTTAGGGGACCTTTGTGCAAAACTAATCAAGTAAAACAAGAATGATTCTGTAATCTAAGAGGAGAAGACAAATGGTTGTGTCGTGTCGTGGGGTTATCACTACTTTCCAAAGCCACCTGTTCACATCATTTCCAACACTTTCTATCTAATCTAAGACGTTTTTGACTGTCGTGAGCGACCGCCTATTGAGATTAAGAGCTTGTTTTTAGTTACTTTTAGTAAATTTAAAAGTATTTTTAAGTGTTTTTATTTAAAATAAGTTATTTTTTATTGTTTTTAAAAATATTTTTCCACTCAAATAAAAAATTAGATTTTATAGTTTTATAGTGAAAAAATTAGTTTGAAAATAAAATTATTTTTATACCCTTATAATTTAACGTTAAAATAATATTTATGCATATATAACTATAAAATAATATATATTTTATAATATTTATATTGAGAATAAAATTATTTTATTTGTAATTTATTTTAAATTTATTATTAATTTGTAATTGTTATGATCGTATATAATTTAGAATACGGTTTATATTTTCAAATTAAATTTTATAAAAAATTAAAATTTTTATTATAATTTAAGTTAATTTATTTCATATATTATAACATTAACGAATTTGAACATCAACCAAGTTCACTTTTACTTTACAATATAATGTCTAAAATAGACATTTTATCTTCTCAAAATCAATTTTTAATATCAATGACAAACACTAAAATCTCTAACCCAGCTTTTCAAAATTATTTTTCTACAGTACTTTTAAAATCACGTTTTCAACTTCACTTTTTAAAAGTAATGTCAAACTAAACTTAAATGTTTATTTCTAAAAGTAAAAAATTTTAAATATAGACAAACATTGGACAAACTCCCGGAAGTTAAATTTCTTTTTATTTGACGAAAAAATTTAGGGCTCAACGCCCATTTAAGTTGCAGAAACAACAAAAAAACGAAACCTGATATAATCAATCAACTGCGTGCTTTGGGATATTTAGATTCCACATTTTTGTATGTGTAATATTTCATATATATTTTTTAATCATGGAAACACCATCATTCTATATACATTTAATTTATTATGTGTTAAAAAAAGTGATATGATATATATTATATGTTATACTGTTTGACTTTAATTATAATTATCGAATTTATATTAGTATTATTATATCCTTAAAATAATAAACATGATTGTTATTTTATGGGAAAAAATTACTTTTAAGACATTTTCTTGTGTATTCTGTAAGCAATGTTTATATGCAAAACGTTGGGAGTAAAAATTGGCCTAATTATTATTTTCGTCTCTCTACTTAATAAAATAAATAAATTAATCAGAAATTAATCTTTATACTTTTGAAAAGTTATTTCGAGATGTTAGTTTAGTTATTGGTAAGCACTTGAATTGTTTTTTGTTCTTCTACTAATTTGTGCATTTTTAAAAAAAATTAAAAGTACAATATAAATATTATTATAATTATATTAAAATGTTAAAAAAATTAAAACTCAATAAAATAACCCCAGTCGCAAGGCAATTAACTCCACTGAATTTGAGTCCAACCCTAATCAAGACCGTCAAAATGTGCAAATATTATAAAAATATTGTTTACTTTTTATATTAAAAAGTTAATTATACAATACATCTCCAAATTATAATTCCTATTTTAATTAATATTTAAATATTTAATATTTTAATTTCAACTCCAACTTTTAATTCATCTCTCAAACTTTTTAAATATTTAAATTTTAATAGTAATCTATGACCCTTATTTTAAATTAGTCTTAAAATTTTTGAACAATTTTTTATAAGTGTAAAGTCAAAAAATACTTCAACGTTTGACTGAGTAGTCTTTTTGGCCTCTATTCTTTTTTGGAGTAATTCAACCCTCAATATTTTATTTTGAGTCAAAATAACCTCTCTACGGATGAAAATTGTTAGAAAATTAACGGTTAACAGTTTGAAATGACTTCACAGAATAATAAGTCAGCAGAAAAAAATATTTTATATTTTATATAATTTTATAAATTTATTTTTTGAGTAATGTAACATTTTTAAGTCAACATGTTTGTCTATATGATACCACTATGTCAACGTGTACTGTCATATAGGTTTATCACGTCATTTCAAGTTATTTATTATCAGTTGACTGACAATTTTTATCCGTAGAAGGGTCATTTTGACCCAAGATGAAACGTTGAGAGTTGAATTGTTCCAAAAAAATAAGAGTCAGAGTGACTATTCAGTTAAATGTTAAGGGTATTTTTTGACTTTATGTTTTTTTATAACTATTAATATACAATTCATTGACTAACTAATTCAAATCAAATATTGCATAAACACATTACAAATATAATCTCTCAACCCAATTTATTCTATTAACAACATCAACATTCAAACCCTAACGTTAATTAAATAATCTAATATCTCATTCAAATAAATCAATTGGTTGAGTAAACACATTTGACAGATTTGCCAAGCTGCGCATCTTTATTCCATCATTTTCTTTAGGTTACGGGTGTTAAACCCACTAGGAACACTTTCTTTCTTTATCTAGGGTCTTTACTCTCCTCTCCTCTAAGTAGAATTAAGATTAGATAGAATTTGACAAAAATAACCAAATAAATAAATCAACTGGTTCTCTTGGTTATTTTTTTTCAAATACTTTCCATAAAAAATAAATTACTAATACGTACATGTAGACCTATCACATACATGATTAAAATAAGGGAAAACTACACTAGTAGTTATCGAACTATAGTTTATTTTCTCTTTTGGTCACCGAATTATTTTTTTTTAGCAAAAATATTACTAAAATTATGTTTCCTTCATATTTTGGTCACCGAACTATTTTTTTTTGCAAAAACATCATTAACATTATGTTTCCTTCTTATTTTGGTTACCGGCTGTTAAAAACTTAACGATTTTGCTGACGTGAAATTTTATTTTATTTTTTTATGTAATTTCTTCTCTCTCCTCGTAAGCAATATATGTTATTTTATAATATTTTTATTCAAAATAACATGATGGTGACACTTCACTGCCTACTAGTGGAATAAAATGAATGAAAAATCAAACCCCTTATGTAGCCAGAGAAATGATGACACCTTTAACTGCCTATTAGTCGAATCTCTCTACTTACACAAAGGGCTTAATTTTTCATTATTTTTATTCTACTAATAAGCAGTGACACGTGTCACTATCTTGTTAGTTTGAATAAAAATATTATAAAATAATATATATTATTTACGAAGAGAGAAAAATGACATGAAAAATTAAAAAAAATAAAATAAAATTTCACGTCAATAAAATCATTAAATTTTTAACAGTCGATGACCAAAATAGGAAGAAAATATAAACGTTAGTGATGTTTTTGCCAAAAAAATAGTTCGATGACCAAAATAAGAAAAAAACCATAGTTCGGTGACTACTGATGTAGTTTACCCTTAAAATAAATGGTATAAAAATTTCAAAATCTAAAACGAGTTATTAACGTGTCAAATTTATATATAATCTAATAAGAATTCATACACAATAGCACCAGTAAAAGATAACACGTGACGATATAGGTATCACCATGTTTTCCACATGCCATTTCGAGGCAGTGAAAGGTTCATATTAATAATAATAATGCTCCATAAACAGCCATCGAAACAGCATTTTATACTTAACCCAACATCTAGGACATTGCAAAAGACATTAATAAGGCTCTTACAACCACTCCTTGTCCATTATTGATTTTGCAAAATGCAAAATCCCAAAGTTTTTACTTTGGACCGATGTCTTTGAGAGCACAGATCTGTTCTTCCCCCATGGATGACATCACAGACACAACCAGGTCTTTTCCCTCTGCAAAACCTTCCGTTATCTGCACTCATACCAAATGAAAATTATTATTATTTTTATTGTTTGGCAGCAATGTCATACCGGTGATGCACAGAAACACAATGACACAGAAATCCGATCATTGTTTCATTTTGGGGGGGGGGGGGCACAATGTTACACGGATTCTTCATTTTTCTTGAAGTATATGATATAACACACACTCAGAACCAACACACTTAGAGTCTGGATAACACGGGAAATACAAATATGTAAGCACACAAATAAAATGATAAACACAAACAGCAAAACTTTTTCACGACTTAACCAACATTATTCAGTTTAGTTGGTTCAGTTAATCTTGGTTTTGGTTAAAAGATCAGTTTAAATATATTGATTTGGTCAGATGTTGGTTCATGTGATTCTGATTGAGTTAACCAATTAAGATAAATATATTATGTTTTTAGTTTATGTTTTACGTCTTATCCTAATTTTGGTTGGTTGTCACTTAATTTCTAAGGGAGTCGATTTAGTCAAATTTCAATTTTTTTTTATCGAAATAGACCAACTGCAGAGACCTAAAGCACACCCCTAAAACGGACCAATAGGAATACAGGATCCGATGACTCACCAATCAATTGGTTGGAAAATCAAAAGAAAACGATCTAAAATCAATAAAAAATAACATAACACTTGCTCTCTTACGAAAAACTCCTACAAATTAATAAAGCAAACCACTCTCTCAGGCCCAATTGCCACCTCTCTTTCTTCTTTCTGTTAGAAGAAGAAATGGAGGTGGCAATTGCTGCGAGATGGAGCAAAACTCAAAGGGCACAATCGCATATGATTGAAGTAAATTAAACCCAATCGCATATGTTCCAAAACATATAAAAATAGCTGTTTTACCTGTTTCAATAAGTTCTCATCAGTTGGGAGCCTCAGATCATCTTTGGTGTCTCCACTGTCAGTCAGCAGACTCACCTAATATATTTCACTAGTTAAGGAGGGCAGAAACAAACAAATCCACATCAAGTCAAAATAAAGAAGCAATTGAACTTACAAATCCGTCCTCTGAAATGTCAATCAACTGGTAGTCGGTACGATTAACATGTGGAACCTGTTAAAACATAAACAAGGGAAGTTAATTCATGACACCGGTTGCAATTACATGAAAGATTCTTAGTTAAAAAACAAGAACAATCTATGAAGTAAGCCATCATTTAGTACATCACAGTTGTGGGAAGATGGAACAATATCTTCCAGTTTCTTGGCGGTGAAGATATCGATTGCAACAAAGTGACACTTAGCATGACCGTGCTTTCCGGTCTTGGAGGTGGAAACTTCGACAACCTGGCGGATGCCATAAAACAAGAACAATGTTAGCTAAAATTACAAATCATGATTAAAAAAAAAGTCTAATTACTTAATAACCATATTTGGAAATCAACAGGAAACCATCAACTGTTAAATTATTACATCCCAAAAAAAATCTATCTAATGCAAATATGCTCAACTTTCCCTTTAAAAAAAATCAATACATTTGGATCATACGCTCATGTACTTATCTGAATATGTGTTATAAAAACCTATATTGACACGGTAAATTATTATTAATAATTGAGGTTCTTAGTGGTTTGTTTTAATTTCTTTTTTTTTTCGTTTGCTTTTGCTTCAGCAAAAGTAACCATAAAATAATAAATCGCAGTGTCATATGCGATTCTAATTCTTCAATTTTTTTTTCAACAAATATCGCGTGCTTCCTATTCGGAAACATCACTTCCGGAAATTAAAATTTTAAAAAGTAAAAAAAAAAAATCAAAGTATACACACGGATTTAATCATCCAATTACAAAAATTAATTAATGAATGAAGAAAGAGAAAGAGAAACAGATCTGAACTATCAAAACCTCAACTAGAAATTTAAAATAAATTAAAAAAAAAAGCAAAAGGATGATCGGAGTTGATTTGCAGGAAGAAATCAAACAGGTATTTCAAAATCAAAAATAAAAAAACGGAGATTGAAAAGAAGGGACCTTGCAGGGGCGGCCTTTGATGACGATGTAGCCGTTCTTGCGGATAGTACCGGCCTGCTGAGGATAGGTTTTGGAGGCGCCGGCGTCGGCCTTGGATTCAAAATGGTGCTCCTCGTCCGACATCTCCGGGTTTCAAGATTCTCTTTGCGTTTGCTTTTGCTTTTTCAGTGCGATGACTGATCGTTGATGGATGGGTTATTATGCTGCTGCCGACTGAGATTTTTTTGCTTTTGATTGGGCCGGGCTCAACACTTAGAGACTTTTCATAAAATGGATTTTAGATGCTCAATGGATCTTTTTGTTTAGGCCCCTTTGGATGCCCAATTAGTCTCAGTGCGTTTGACTACAAACAATATCAATCTTACTGTTATAATTATGGACAATTATTCCGTACACAACACAGGTGGTGGTGTAAAGTTTTTTCAAACCGGCATGTCTGATTCAAGGTTAAAATTGAAATTCATAATTCTAAGTTCTTAAATATTAAACCCTACATTCTAACTATTAAACTCTAAATTTCAACCGTAAACTCTAAATTCTATACTCTATAATCTAAATCCCTAATATTTAAACCATAAACTAATCAGCTTGTAGAAATTAAAATTTTCGCCACCAATGTATGAGATAATAATCCTATAATTAATACTTAACTTTACCATCACTGTTATTTTCAGTCTCGTTGTCCACTCAAAGAAACTGAATACAAATATGATGAGTAGGGATGCCAGACGGATACAGTTTTGCGGAGTCCGCACAACACTCGCCCTAGTTGAGGTGAGGATGGGTATGAATTTGATGGGTAGTGGATGAGTATGGATGTAAAAAGTCATACCCATCGTGAGTAGTGCGTAGGTGATGGGTTTGAGACTTTACTCGCACCGTATTCGCCCGCATCCGCCCGCTCACTAACTACCCACCATATGAATTTTGGACTATTTATGTTTGTAGACTTTGATTATGCCTTTTATTATGGTGTTTTATGTACTAAGATATTGATTTGTTTTAAAATCTACGTTAATCCTTAAGTTTATAGACTTTGAACTTAATTAATTTAGTTTGAAAAAATTATGGTTTATGATCAAGCTTGAATTTATGGTTTATAGCCGAGCTTGAATTAATGAAGTTGTAAATTTATAATATGTGTGGTTAAGTAGAATTTATACAAGTGTGAATATGCTTTAGTTAAGTTAGCTATAGTTAATTAGTTAGCTGTAATTAAGTAAAATTTATACTGGTGAAAATGTACTTTAGTTAAGTTAGTGATCGTTAGTTAATTAGCTGTAGTTAAATTTATACCGGTGTAAATGTATTATATATATACACTTGATCAATCAATAAAGTATGTGGAGTTTTACTATTCTTTACAAAAGTCTGATTTATTTTTACATAATTCGATATTAGTGATTACTTGTAAGCGGGGTATTCGATATTAGTGATTGCTTGTAGGCGGGTACAAACGGGTACAAGTGAGTACAGGTTGGGTGGTGGATGTCTAGTTGGGTAGTGGGTATGGGGTTGGATTTGAGAATATATCCACGTAGACGAGTGTAGATTTTAAAATTGTACTCGCCGTCAATGGTGGGTAAATAGTGGATATAAAAATTTTAGGTGGACATTAATATGGGGAGGGGTATCTACACCGGTCCCACCGTTTGCCATGAGTATCATATTCATCTGTTCTCTATATTTAACAATTAATAATTAATAATTACTATGTAATATATTCATTGTAAATTAGCTGGTTTGCCCGAGTGGTTAAGGTGGTAGACTTAAGATTTGCTGCATTTCATCAAGTGCGCGTGATTTCGAACCTCACAGCCAGCATAATTTTTGAAGTTTTTCGAAAATAGATGGAAAAAATCTTAAAAAATACAGAATTTAGTAAAAAAAAAAAGAACTCAAATTTTTTTATATAAAAAATCCGATATTTTTGGAATTTTTATTTTGTTTATAAAAAATACTTTTAAAATAAATTTAAAGACATAAAATATGATATATTTTATAATTTTCTAGATTTTTTATATTCCAAAGTTTTTATTTAAATTTTAACATTTTTAAGAATTTTAACAAATCTAATTAGACATGTGACTTTTTTTTACTAACAATTTAGACATAATGATGGTTGAGAATCCAAATCAACCTAAAAATTCTTGGAATCCAAACCAATTACTCAATTAGAGATGATCATTTAACCAGACCCGACTGGTTATAGTTCAAATCTAAGATTTAAAATAAATTTGAATTAGATGAAATATTATAAAATATCAAGTCGAGTCAAATTCGAATAGAGATATTAAATTTTAAGCTAAGTACAAATCGGGCAAAAACCTGAACTAACTCGACACATAATCATCCCCGCACCCGATCAGCTTAAATTTGTTTGATAAAAAAACAACTTAAATTTGATTTATTAGAGGCGCATCTCAAGATTGGGACACATCAGGCTCTTTTTATAGTAGCCCATTCCATTGCTTCATGCTAAAATTCTTGGAATGCTAATTGTTAAAGAAATTATTTTTTAAAATATAATTTTTAATCATTATGTCACCTAACTTTAATAGACATTAGGGCCCTAACAAATAACCCTTCCTTCTCTCACTTCAAAAAACATATATATCAGTTGATTAAGTATAGTTTGATTAATACTATTGTTAGTATAATATATAATAATACGTGAAAATAAACATGCTTAAAAGTTCAATATTCTCTGATTTATGAGTGAGGAAGAGTGTATATAGTATAGACATTGTATACTAAACATTCATATATATATATATATATATATTAGAATTGATTATAACAAACGATGAACTGACTTAGATTGATTTAATAATTAATTTAATTCAAACTAATCTAACAATTTTGTTTTAAGTACAAATTTTGTTTTAAGTACAAATAATAATAATACATTATGAATTAGTGGTAAAAAAAGTGAAAGAGGATCAAATTTTGTGGGGGCAAAGAAAGAAACTTTGGCACCTGATAGAATCCTATACGGCACCGTGTGGTCGGTAAATCCCAAAGAAAGAGAGTTTGAAAAGGTAGATTTCTCTGTGTTGTGTTGTCGGGTCCAAATGAACAAATCAGCATTTCATTATGTATTCAACTAATCTTATTAAACATTCAACGCCATTGCCTTGAAGCAAGAGAAACCCCTAATTTACTTGGGACATTCATTGTACAAGCTTACTTGGGTAAATAAGCTTCCTATTTAGAATATAGATGAAAGATGTTAAATTGTATTTGTATGCCTGAGAGTAGCTAACAAAGTAATTTGCCCATTTAACCAGTAGGTAAGGTCCATGCCAACTTATTGTCTTCATCTATGGTCATTAACGGAATCTAAATTTAAAGATTAAGTTGAAAAAATTGTCATTAATGTGGATGAAAAGTTACCAAGTTCAGGTTGATTTTACTGATAATACTTTTCATTTTTTGTTTAACTACCAATATGTAACATATTGGCTGACTAATTAGAATCGGGTACCGTAAATGTCTATTATGAGAGCGATCCTCTCAATCCAATTTCTCTATTCAGAACGCCAATACTCCAACCTCTGACCTTGATTGAGGAATCTAGTGTCTCATCTCACTATACCAATTGGTCGTTGGTGATAATTTTTTCATTATTTATTAATAATAAATCAATATAAGTAAAGTAATTGTATGCTTAGACATTTACACTGATCGAGTTATCTATTTAAAATTTGAAAGGATTTAGATAAAAATATTAAACCCAAAACATAAGAGTATTTAAAATATGGGTCGAGCTAGGAAGGCCTAAGTTTGACTTATTTTTTTAATGAGTAATTGAGTTTTATTAGAACCAATGAAATGTTCAGCTACAACCTACTTAAATATAATAAGATTATGTGGATCATATTCATAAAAAATATATAGATAAAACAAAAAAGCATAAAACTTAAAGAAACAAAAAATCGAAATATTCCATTGAGACCATAGAAACCCAACAACCGTTATAAAATTTCATTGTCTATATCCAATGAGACTCATAAGAGGTGTTGTAGGAGTGGTGAACAAAACAACAATCTTACAAGTTGCTCCATTACACAGTTCTGATTGCATCGACAAACAACTATAAAAGATGATCAAGCTATATGTGACCATCAATAATCCCAAATAAAAACTAGCCATAAAAACAGAGAAAACATGCCAGAAAGATAGAAAAAAAGGCAACAAGATATACAAAAGCATGCCATAAAAAAAGTACAATAAAATGTACGAAAAATAAGAAAGCAAAATAAAAAGATTTTTGTTAAAACTTGAAAATTAACGAAGAAAAGAGGAAAAAACAACACTAAAATATAAGACTAAATGTATCCTATTATTTTATTGTATATAATGTATATCACATAAAAATTAAATTTATAATAATATATAATACTACAATGTTCAAGACTAGGGTTAATTACTTTGGCCCTGTTTGGCAATTAGCGGATAGTTGATAGCGGATGACATTAATTGATAGCTGATAGTTGGTTGCATTAACTGATTTAACTAGCAGATTGTATTAACTGATTGTACAAAAGTATTTGGTAAAATTAACTGATAGCTTATAGTTGTTTGATTATTTAAACAAGCAAAATGATATATAAGGACGTGATTATATTTAATACTTGTATGAATAGTTTATTAGCTATCAATATTTTGTATATATTAACATTAATTAGATTATGGAAACTATTTTTTTAATATAATATTATTAAGCATATTTGAAGGATTTATATATTAATCTACCATTTATATACTTATTTTTAATACAACTTAATTAATTATTAAATTTAAATACAAATATAAATGTGTGAGAATAAAAAGAAAAAATATTAGTTTACAAACATCGCAATGTAAATATGTGAGGGTGAAAATTAAAATAGAAAAGGTTAAATGTAGGTTATTTGAAGATTTTTTATTTTTATTTTTAAGGGTAAAAGGGTCTTTATAACTCAAATGTCAAAACCTCTAATTTCAAAATGCTCCTATTAGTAGTTTTTTCAAAAGTAGAGGTTTCACCTCAATACGCTATTCACCAAACATCCAAATTAATAGATTTGACCAGTCAAACCTCTAATTTGGCTCAAACCTCTATTTACCAAGCAGTGTCTGTAACACCCTTAACAGATTTATTTTTACAAGTATTTACAAATTTTAGTTTGTAAATCTAACCCTTTCTCGGTTTTCTTGAAAACACAACCTATGTGTAGTTAGCTAGTTTCAACCCTGAATTAATTATTTTAAAACATATTTGGCAATTATTAAAAACAACAGTCCAATTCAGGGTGAAAACTAGGTTTGTTATCTAGGCTCTTTCTTGACTTTGAAATCTTTATGCGATTACTGATTATTCTTATTAGCAAAGTAATTATCCTTTCTACCTTAGCTTTATTCTGTTACAATGCTAATGCCTTATTTTGCTTTATCCATATACGATTCATCATCAAAACTGATTATTTATCTATCCTTTAGTCTAATTTAATGCATCATACTCTACTAGCAATTAAATAATTACATGCCCACTAGAGATTATCATAAGCTATAATATCTTACTGATGTTTTACAGATTGAAGCTTGATCAGCATGCTCGACTCTTCTTCAAATACTCCATCTTAATCTACGTGTGAAACAAATACACGCTAAGTACGAACTTAGTGAGGCAAAACTTATAAATCAAAGTAAAACACTTTAATTTTAATAAAAAGTGCATAATAAATAAAATTCTGAATATAACATATAAGAATTTAGAACGTATAGAATGACTTATCGAAGTCGTTCCTTTGTCATGTAACCTGTAACAATCAACATCTCATATACATATATAAGGCAATGTCATGTCAAATCAAATATCCAGTAAATCACTTATTTTCATTTGAATCGTATCACTTTCACTTTTCACTTTCCTTTAGATCACTTGTACTTGTTACTTTTTATTCATTCATAGCCCAATGTAATGTAATTGAGAATGCGTGGTATGCGAGTCACTATTGAGTATGCACATGTGCGGCATCAACTAATATGTTGTGTCATAATAAATCACTGTACCACTGCTGTAATTTAACAACATCACTGTATCACTAGGTCATAGTTGTAGAACACAGTATCACTGTTTCACTATATAACTGTTGTACACTTATACAACATCACTATATCACTAGGTCATAGTTGTAGAACACAACGTCACTATATCACTATACTCCACCCCATTGGCATGCCAATTATACCAAGAATCTCAATAATCATACAAATGGATTTTAACATCAATATCTTGTAAAGATCGTTATAAACCATTTAAAAATTATTGTAAAATATATCAATTTACGATTCAAATTCTTTTTCTTTCAAATCATTCTAGGTTGACATTATATTTCTTTCTCATATTATATATATATATAATATGTAAAAATGCACTCACATGGGCCATTTATTAGCTTGCCTCACTAAGTTCTACTCGATCCTTTCCTTCATAATACCTCGACCCTTCTTTTGATCCAAATCAAACTTCATTGATCATATAAATACAAATAACATTCGTTAGAATCAAATCTAACAATACTTTAAATATGCTATCGAATCTAGTCATTCGAATATACAAAATTTCCAAAAGTTTTTCCTTCCTTCCTTATACTGTCCAAAACCCATTTTTGGTCTTTAATGACCATTTAGAACTTCCATTAACCCCTTTCAAGCTTATTAATTAACTTAGATACAAAATGCATCAATTCTCATTTTTTGACAGATTGCACTACCTTCAAAGAAATATTTCTATAAAATATTCTAAAACTCAAAATTCGATTCCGTTTGTTCTGAAAGAAACTAGATTCAGTAAGCTTTTCAACCATATAAATTAATAGCCCAAATTCAACTTGTATGATTTATGGTGAATTTTCAAAGTCAATTACAATGCTGGAATTTGGAACAGACTGGTGCTTTATTTTCTGACCTTTCGTCACTTAAAAATTCATATCTTTTGACTCGGAACTCGAAATCAGTTTCCGTTTGTTGGAGACGAAACTAGATGAACAAATATTTACATCAGTATAAAATTCAACTTCTAACCATTGTTTTAGAATTTATGGTGAATTTTCAAACTTACTGCCAAAACCAGTCTTCTATATAGCTTTCCATAATAAACTTCTAATTTATACTAACTTCTTCTTATTTTTATTCTTGTCAATTTAGTCCCACCACTTGCTTCAAACCACTAATGTATCACTTTCTTCATCAAATAAATACTTAAAAATAATTCCCTTTAATTTTTCGTTCTTTCTGAAATAGTCACTAAAAATGCAAAGATAAGGATTCAAACTTCTTACATTTGCAAATTAGTCCTCAAATCAACATTACTACTTGAATTCTATTATTTCAACTAAAAATCAGATTTAATCTTTATCAAAAACCTCATCTCCAAATTGGTCACTTAACTTTGACAATTTGTCAAAATGGTCACTAACTCGATTTAACATCGGTTTTGCATTCTAACTTCAATTTCACGTCTCAAACTTCAATAATAACATAAATACACTTCAAAATCATAAAAAATCAGATTAGTCCTTTAACTTTTAGAATTGTCGAAATGGTCCATATACCTTTAATTTAGGGTTTTGCTTCCAAATAACAAATTCAAGCTTACTAGATCATTTATCCAACATCACAAACCTAAATCAAACTTGAATCCATAAACCCTAATTATCTTCATACAAACTAAAATATGTAGGGTTTAAATCCCAACTCAATAACGTGATTTTAACATCACACAAACTTGGTTTCAACTTGAATTTCATCATGAAATCATAAAATCTCAAAACCCCCAATTTAGTCCATAAACCCTAATTTCTTTTTCATGAAAATTCTCATCAATCAAGCATGCATTTCATGAATTATTTACACCAAAAGATAGATCTTGAAGAGTAAAACAACTTTGTAGTTGATGAGATTACCTGAAAATCGAGTTTCAGGGCTTGAATCGAACTTGGAAAATTTTTCTCCAATTTTCTTTCTTTCTCCCCCTCATATTTCGAAATTTTAAGATGAAGAATGGTCTTCATCTTTTATTTTTCATCCAATTTGGCCACATTTCTTGTATAAATGAATTTTAAATTCATTTAGATAGTGAAATTACTAAAATGCCCTTTTAATCCAATGGTTGAGATTGATCTTATCATCAATCAAGGGCCAAGATTAAATCTCCCATTTCCTATTTCCAAAATCGCCCTTATAACTTTTAAAATATTTCAAAATTGCCATTGGGGCCAAATGACCAATTTACCCTCAACTAGTTTTTATTTAGTAGTTTGCCATTCTTGTAAAAATTCAACTAAATCTAGTTGGAATCCAACCAATTATAATAAAATATTCATAAAATAGTATTTTATGACTTTTCCATGGCTTTTGGATCAGTCTCTAAAATTCCAGTTTGATCCGATTTTCCCGATATTCATAAAATACTTCTACTAAGATTTTATCTTTTTTCGAGCTATTAATTTATTCCAAAAATTCTATATTTCCATATTCGGGAAATAAACTCTATTATCCTATAAAAACTTCCTTTTCCAAGGACTTAGACTGAATTTTCTTAACTCAGTCTATTTTCCTTATACTTATCGAAAATCTTCATAGAATAAAATTCCTCTTAGAATTCCTTTGTCGATAATCCGTACGAATTTTCTCTACTCTTACTGAGTCCAAAATATCAATCAGAAACACTTTGATGGGACCTTCTCGAAGGTCACCCATCCTTGTATTTCTCTGGCCTGAGCACGCTTAACAATTTCATTCGATCCAAATTCGGTACCTTTTTCTGCATCTTAATTCTTAAAACCAATATCAAGGCACTTATTTTAATCCGATTTACTCTTATACTGAATAAAATTACTTGTTGGGGAAATTTACACTTTAGTCCCCAAACTTTTCCAAAGTTTATACTTTAACCCCAAAACTTTCAAAATTTACATTTTGGTCAGTAGCCAAAATTTGGGATATTACAATGTCTTTATCTACAAGGTTTGTGCATTGTCAAAGGGTTAATAATATGTATGAACAGATACTACCTTGTAATCAGCTTTAGACTATTTAAAAATAAAATAAAATAATATCAACAAGTTAAAAACATATTGGATTAACTATTTACAAATATAAATATATTTAAGTAAAACTTAAAATTTATATTTGGGATCAAACTAGATTGGGAAAATTATAAAATATATTAATATCATATGTATATATAAGTCTAATATGACATACCACATCAAAACATTAAATGAAGAAGAATGTTAAAGATCATGTACTAGAAAAACAGATGAAACCAGATCCTCAATTACTAAATTAAAGATTTTCTTCCACATTTTCTTAATTAAGAAATTTAAAAAGTTAAATGTCAATATTTTCACACGAGCTCAAATGACGTGACTTTCCGTTATCGTCATTTTTCTATATTATTATTAGGGTAAAGTTTATAAATAGTCACTAAATATTATTAAATTATTTTATTCGGTAATTAAATTTACAATTGTGTTAAAGTGAGTATTAAATTTTTAGTCTTGTTTTAAATTAGTCACTAAACTGTTAATAGCTGTTAAAAGGGTGATAAGGCGGTTAACAAAATTTATATAATAACGAATTTTGTTTTCCAAATTTTTACATTTAAACAATTTAATCATAATTTGAAAAAAAAATAATTTTCCAAATGTGTTGGAAGACAAAGATAGGTAGTTGTGTACCTGAGGGTTAAAATTATTATTATTTTTTTGAGTTATTACTAAATTGTTTGAATGTAGAAATTTGAAGGGCTCATTTGTGAACTTTATTATTATTATTATTATTATTATTATTATTATTATTATTATTATTATTATTTGTTTTGGGAAAAAAAGTATGTAGAAAATTTTAGAAGCATCCGGTCAGCTGGACTCTAATGATCTATAAATACAAAAGCTTAATGAAGATGCCAAATGGAGCTTTTAAGGATGAAATGGTAATTAGTGTTTGTTGACTAAGAAAATAATTAAAGAAAATTTAAGCAAACTCATAATCATGTTTAATTTGAAAAAATCATATAAAAGTGGTTTATATATATATATATATATTGTCTAAAATTAGGCATCATCTCCTTGATTTCTAATAGAAGTTATCTCAAATTTGAATTTGTTTAAATTCACTATTTTTAAATATTATTATAATATTAAAATTAATATTTCGTCGATATATGAAAGTGTATTTAAAATTATAAATCATTTATTTACGAGTTGATCAAGTTAAATATAAATAAACTTTATGTATGATTTCGACATCATATAGATAAATCTTATTCGATTCGAAAAATAAATTTTAAATTTATCCCCATGCATCAAAAGCAAAATATGTAACCATCTAAATTAGTCAACAAACAATAAATCTATGTAATACTCAATCAGAATTAGTCAATAAATAGATTAAAATATTATGATTATAAAAAA
The DNA here is from genome assembly GCA_019671005.1 of Hibiscus mutabilis. Taxonomy (NCBI): domain Eukaryota; kingdom Viridiplantae; phylum Streptophyta; class Magnoliopsida; order Malvales; family Malvaceae; genus Hibiscus; species Hibiscus mutabilis. The sequence continues at coordinate 36,332,945 of CM033744.1, forward strand.
ATTAAACTCTTTTTTATTTTATTTTGGCTGGCAATCGGCGACATCAGTCATGGTGTTGATCGCTGGTGTTCAGTCTTCTCCATGTTTTCTTACATCTCGTTTTAATTTTTATTTTTATTAAAATTCTATGTGTTTTGGTTATCTACTTTTCGCAAGTTTTGTTGTGTTTGTTTTTCTCTGTCTTTGTAGCACGTCTTTTCTCTATCTTTATGTCACGTCTCTGTCTTATGACATGTTTTCTGGATACCTTTTTGGCCGCTTAATGCTCGTGTAGTACAAAGAGGAAGTGTATGATTTGACCGAAATAATCTTTAATTTTTTTTCTAAATTTGTCGTTTTTTATTATTTTTTGATGTTTGAAACTTTTAAAAGTTTATATTATTAATTTCTTTTATTTATTAATAAAATTATCTGGTTTGAAGTTAAAAAAACTATTTAACTATTGATTCATCCCTAAAGCATGAAATGTTTTTCACAAAAAAGTCTTTGTTTGACTTTAGTTTGGTTATGAAGAAAGAATAATAAATAAATTGTTTTCTTTGTGAAAGAATATTAATATACATTGGGGTGGTGGAACAATTTCCTTGCCGTGAAGTCAAATCCACACACATCTCATATTTATGCCATTTGTCATCATCAGAATTATTTTCCACTTTCTATCACATCTAGAATACCATCTAACAATAATAGACACGTCTGTATGTATAATGGAAATAAAATAAATATATTAAAATTTATACATTTTTTTTTTATAAAAAGCAACAGTTTATATCTCCGTATTCATGATTTAAGTCATATACGTATCCCAATTAATACCGGCTTGGTACATAAATTCTACATAATTTCACAATTTTATATATTTATATTTTTCTCAATTTAATACATGAATTTTTTGAACCCAACGAGTAATTTTAATAAAAAAGATTATAATATTTATCCTATAAAATTTAAGTTCGAATAACTTTGTGTGCATGTATCAAAGAATTTATATAATAATATAAACATATACTACATTGTAATTACTTTAAAATTATAAAAAAATATACAAACTTTTTTCGCGTCTGCTAAGAATTTGACACATAATATTTATTTAAAAAATCAAAAAAACATTTTACTTATGAAATCGTTGCAAAACAAGTCCTCATCGTTTCCTTATTTTCAATTTCACTTTTATTCTTTAAAAATACAAAAAGTTAAATAGTTATTTTTAAAAAATTATATAAATATCTAAACCAATTAATAAGTAACACGTGGCACAATATTAAAATTAATAATATTTATTTATCTTCTTCTCTTTTTTCTTTTTTTCTCTACTCTCTCTATTTAACCGAATCCATTCGATCAAGCAAGCCTTGTTGATCGGCGGCCGCCAACCACCATAGTCGATCGTCGTTGAAACTAAATTAACAATATTTATTTATTTTCTTCTCTTCCCAATAATTAGTAAGTGACACGTGACACAATATTAAAATTAATAATGTTTATTTATCTTTTTTTTCTTTTTCCCTCTACTGTCTCTATTTAACCAAATCCATTCAATCAAGCAAGCCTTGTTGGTCGGCGGATGACCGTTGTCGAAACCAAAAATTACCGGCAAAAACATGTATAAGGTGTCCTAAGTTTATTTTCCTTCTAATTTTTACCTTGAAGTGATTCTATAAGTTTGTTGAATTCTTAATTAAATTTTGAAAACTGAAACTGTGAATATTACACAATTAAAATCCTAAACATTTTAGTTTACGACTGATGCCTAAGCAATGAATTTAACCTCAAACTAAAAAATGAAAAACAAAACTCTTTAGATTTCTAAAACATCAGTGAAAATAAAGAGATCTTTCAGCGTTGGCGATAAAGTTATAGATTCAATTTTGTCAATTATTTATTTAATATCGGATTTGAATAGTTTCGTCTTCTTCGTCATTCATGTCGCTGTAATCATCGTCATCTTCATCGCCATCTACTTCACTTTCATGTTCACCGTTCGTTTCTTCCTCTTTCATAACCTTAATTTCATTATAAATCATGTAGCTGAAAGAGAGAAAAGAAAGCTCCATTTTAATGTCTGAAACGACGGCAAATAGTATTGTTATGAATTGTGTATGTATACGAAATATAGGCATAGATGCGAATGGTTAGCCGTAGCGCGTTAGCGCTAAACTTCTAGTATTCGATTTTGATCGATCGACCTCACACGTGTTCTAACACTTTATTATCTAGTATATTATAAATATACACGTATGTACAAGGGCAGATCTTGGTGCGATAGTTTAGGGGCTTAATAAAAAATTTTAAAATTTTTGGAGGTCTGATCAAAATTTAAAATTTTGAGGATTTAATGAGATTTAAAAAAAAATTAAAGGTCTAATTAAAATTTTTAAAAAAGAGTTTTAATGAAATTTTAACAATTTGGAAAACTTAATTAAAAATATTTAAAAAACTAAGACTTAATGAGAATTTCTAACAAATTTGAGGGTCCTAATTAAAATTTTAAAATATTTGAAGGGTATAAATTTAATTTTCCCAAACCTTGGAGTGCCAATGCTTCCCAGGCTCTACCAGTGATCCGCCTCTGCATATGTGTATACATCTCCCTCGAATTAAATTTGGATTAAATTGGTTTCTTGTTTAGGATGTTCTGCTCCAAATGATCACGTTAGTGTTATGAATGTTTAAGCTATATGTATGCTCAACCTCCATACCAGCATCCTTTGTATAGACTATAGATTTTCTATGGTAGTTGTGTATTACCAGACTTTCAAAGTTCAACATTTTACTTTTCTTTCTCTTAGGTTAGTAGGTTTTGAGCATAGTCAGGGCATTAACATCGCTTTAGAGGAGTTCTAGTAACCATCATCTTCAGAGTATTGTATTTATCCATTTAGTGTCATGTATATCATAACATCTTGTTCTTAGTTTCAAGTCTGTGACTGTAACTCTGATGTAATATTTTGGGCTTTTTATTACTTTATAATTTGGAGTTCAAACTCTTACAAATGTCTTATTTTGATTAATATTTAAATTGGTTTGATACTTATGTTTTATAAATTATATTAACAAAATTTAAATTATTCGTATCTTAAATTGTGGATCGCTCTTGTGACATAGATGTAACTTCTTAGATTCTCCAGATCTTCTGAGATGGGTCTAGAGCGTTACATGCCAGCTAACGATAATGATTATAATTAAAAGGCATAATGCCAAAAAATACACCTAACGTTTGATTGAATAGTCATTTTAGCTCATATTCTTTTCTTGAACGAATTTAACCCTCGATGCTTCATTTTGGTCAAAATGACCCATATACGGATGAAAACTATTAGTCAACTGACGATAAACAGCTTGAAATGACGTGACAAACCTACATGGTAGTGCACGCTGTGATAGCAGTGTCATATAGACAAATATGCTAACTTTACATAATGACACATCAATCAAAAAATATTTTTTTATAAAATGTAAAATCTTTTTTCTTTCATCGCGTCATTCTGTTAAGTCATTTGGGTCATTTTGACTCAAAATGAAACGTTGGGAGTTAAATTGGTTCAAAAAAAGAATAAGGGCTAAAATAATTATTCAGTTAAACGTCGGATTTTTTTGGTCGTATGCCTAATTAAAACAATTTAAAAGTTCAGTACTCAAAATGTAAATGTCCTAAAAAACTAGGGAGTAATAGTGTAGTTTGCCTGATTTTAATTACTTGATTGCACATTTTTTTCTTTTTAGTTCAAGTATTACACTAAGCAACCAAAATTGCTTTATATACGATTTGAGGGGGAAATGCTATATACAATAAGTACTTCCCCTGGAAGATTTGTTAATACTAATCGCGATATAAAAATAATAAAAATATGAGACGAATATTTAAATATATAAAAGCTCAATAATATTTTTTAGTTGCTCTCCCGGTTTTTTAAGGTTTTGTTCTAACTAATCTAAACCGACTCGTGTTTTTACATCTAATTTTGGTGGGTAAGTATCTTAACAAAGATTTTTTTACATATATAAGGCTTCAAATTCAAGACTTGCTTAAGCGATACCAAGCTACTTACCAGTTGGACAAGTCTCATTAAAAAAATCTCTATAATATTATTATAAGATGAAAAAATACATAAATATAATACAAATATATAGATAATCGTGGTTAATGAAATGATAGTGTAATGAAGTCCACATTGATTCCACACAATAAACAAACTATTACCATGATAGAGTATTAAATGGTTGATTTGTTTGAACAACCTAATAATGACACTAAATTTTGCCAAGTTAATCTAATATTATTTATTATTTATTTATTCACTCATATGAAAAGTATAAAAGGAAATGAGTTAATGAAGGCAGTGGGAGAATAAAGTTAGTTTCATTACATTCATAGGATTGAAGTGGTTGAATGTTCAATTCTTTCGGTTGACTAAAACTAATTCTAACAGGTTAGGTTAGGTGTTATCTTAATATGCAACAAATGAATTTATTATTATTATTATTATTATTATTCATGTCCACTTTTCAATTTATGTTCAAAATTTATAGATGTTTATTCTAATAATATTATCTTTAAAATTTATATTTTAAAATTATAATTCATGTTAATGTTCAAATATGTGTGAACTATATGAATTTGAATAATAAAATTGATGAAAATTATAATTTTGAAACTTAAACTCAACTAAATTACTTACTTTATAGCTTTATTGCAAGATATCAATCAGATAATTGGTGGATTTTCAACAAGTCTTGATATCATGTTTTCAAAAATGTATATACTTAGTTTGTTTTATAATTTTATCTTTCGTATTCTATTAGAAAATGTTGAGAGTGTCTTTGCTCATTTTGTACTCCATTAGAGAGTGTTGACAGATATTTTCAACAACCTCTAATGAAATACGATAGAAGAAACACTCTTAACACCTTCTAATAGAGTACAAGAGAAAAAAATTTTGAAACAAAAGAAATATAAATATATGGAAAATGTTTTGGCACATAAGCTTGGTTAAACTTTAGTTTATACAAGTATTTTAATTTTAGGGTTTACGGATTTAGGTTTTAGAGTGTATAATTTAGGGTTTATGGTTAGAATTTAGAGTTTAATGTTTAGGGTTTATATTTTATAGCTTAAATATGAAGGGTTGTGTAAATTTTTTTTACACAGCTTGTATGTCAAAATATAACTCTAAATATATTATAAATATAATATTTGATACCAACAATCAGATAATTTGGTGGGATAAAATATTAAATCTATTAAGCAATGTCATATTTTTGTTCTTGATATTGTGTATTCGATTTAAATAATTCAATCAATAAATTGAATAACATATATTAAACGTCCACCAACTATCCGATAAATTATTATTTGAAATTACAACCTCTTTTGCACCGAAAATTTTCATGGAACTTAGAGAAAAACTTACCAAGTAAAGCAGTAATAAATTTCCAATTTTTCTATGTGAAAGGAAATGGTTATAGTCAAATACAAACAACATGAACAAACAACCCAATTACAGAAAGGCAATCAACGTGAAATTATGCTCCAGCTTCCATCCATACGCCTCTTCTGGTCAAACCCCACTCCCCGAACCAGTCTCCATGGGCGGCTCTTCAAATTTCAAATGCCTCTCTTTTCTCCGAGAAAGACCCTAATATTATCTTCCTATTTTATTTCTAAAATATGATACTATTCAGATTATTTTTCAAAACGTTGTTGTTTCTACAGTAAAAGTAAAATCGGATGTATTACAATCTGACTTTGAACAGTAAAATTTATTTTTATGATTAAAAAATTGAAGTCGGAAGCATTACAATCCTACTTTAAACAATGTTTTACATTGAAATCGAAACCCTCTGTCACCGTCTTCAACATTTTTTAATCCAGAAAAATGGGTTGAATAGTGGATGAACAGTGAAATCGGATTCCTTTGCACCAACTTCACTTCTACTGTAGCAAATGATATAGATTGAGAAATAATCTGACAAGTACTATATTTTTGGGGGAAAAACCAGCTGCCATATTTAAGTAAAGCTTCCTTCTCTAAACAAACAAACACCCACAAAATTTTCTCTTAAATATTGCTTTAGCTTTTTTTTTCTTTTAAAATATGGTACTAGCCATTTTAATTCTCAAAATATAGCAAATGTTACAGTATCAGAAAAGTCGGATTCACTTGAATCCGACTATGAACACTATTTACAAAAAAAAGTAAAGTCTAATTTAGAAGAATCCGATTTGAATAGTGGCTATATTGCCACATGGTAGCCTCCCAGGCAAACAAGTACTGTTCATAGTCGGGCTTTGTTGCATCCGACTTTGACCTGGGTTTTGCGTGCATGTATGCACGATCGTCGATGGCGGCTGATAGGGCTGGTGGCAAATTAAATTTTGGGTAATGGTGGCATATTTGATTTTTGAATGAGGGATGGGTTTAGGTATTTTTAAAATGTATAGGGGTAGAGGTTAAAAATGTGTAATTGTTATTAAAGGAGGGATAGGGGTAGTATAGGGAAAAAATTTATTTTTGTGTTAAATAGTTAAGGTTGGAAGGAAAATTTTGAGTGAAGAAGAAATTAGTGGAGAAAATATTGTAAGCATATTCGATTTTTTTTAAGTTTTGTTTATATTTGAGTGGGTTCGTTTTATTTTATATGTTTGATATAATTTAAATTTTATGCATGTAGTTTTATTTGAATTTGTTCGAATTTTATGCATGTAGATTCGATTTTTTTTAATTTTGTTTTTAAGTTGATTTAATATGTTAGAAAGATTTATTATGTTCATTTTGATTTAGTATATTAGAAAAATATATTCGAAATATATTTAAAATAATTAATTTATGGTATTTATTAAAAAGATATATATTCAAAAAGACCTCGTCCTCGATGTTAGTAATGGAATTTAAACTTTATTATGTCTATTTTGATTTAGTATGTTCATTTTGATTTGTGTATTCTGATTGAAAATTCATTTATGTATTTTGAACATGTAGAGAAAATGAGCAACAACAGATTTATGACTATTGTCTATTACAATAGACAAATGGTGAAAACTAATGCCTTGAATCTGAAAGCACTACGAAGATGAGATTTGAAAAAAAAATCATGCTTTGAGAAATAAAGGAGAAAATATCACAGAAAATTGGAATAGAGATTCATGGTTTGTGTTATCGGTAGCTGACATGTGAAAATCCGATAAGATATTGTGCAATCAATCTCCAAGATGATGATGATGTTGGATTGATGATTGCAGAGCATGAATCTATGGAGATTTAATATATCGAGTTGTTTTTCGAGGTGCGTGATGTCTCCGATCCATCCAGAAATGTCGTTGAAGAATTTGCTCAAATAGATTTCGATAATGAGACTGGTCTGCCCGAAGGCAGTTTTATAGCAATGTTGGCAAGTGGGACATCGAGTGCATTTCATCCAGCCGAGCCTTCAACATGTGCTTCATCATACGGGCTGGGTGTTGATCTGACTGTTGATGTGGAAAACCTACAAGGTTGATAGAGAGAAATACTTGATGATTCCAGCGAAGATGAAGATATTGAGGATCTCGATTTATTCCCTGATGACATTGGTGATGCCCCTAGTTTTGGTGTTGGAGAATTCATTCTAATCGGGGGCGATATTACATTTTATAAACCTCCTGCTCACATGGGCTCAATGGATTTCGATGCGATGAGGGTGTCTCAATTATCGGATATGCCCCGATTAACTTCGAGTTAGCATGGTGAATTATCGGCTAGGCTTCAATTTGATGAAAAGAATAAAGCTACATTGGTAGCGAAAGAGTACAACATCAAGAACCACATGGACTACGTTGTTGTAGAATCTAGCCAGAGATTTTTTTTCCAGGTGTGTGAAGTATGAACAAGAGTGAATTGGAAGATCCGAGTTTTGAAGCTTTAGAGGAAAAATTATTGGGAGGTCACAAAGTACAATGACAACCACACATGTTTACGAACTTCCATCGACCAAGACCATTAGAAATTAGACTCGAGTGTAATAAGCCATCACGTGATGAAGCTGGTTGAAACAAATCCAAGGGTTCTCATTTTAATGATTCAGGCAACCATTGCACAACAATTTAGATACCAGATAAAATACAAGAAGGGGTGGCGTGCAAGGGATAATGCAATAGAGTCGGTGTATAGTGATTACGATAAGTCGTACAATGAGTTACTGACTTTATTACTAGTAATGACATATTTCATCCTAGGCACCAAAGTGAGGTATCAAACCACAGATGCATACGATCGAGAAGGCCAACTTGTTAAAGGACATAAATTTTTTCATTGACTATTCTGGGCATTCAAGCCTTGCATTGAAGGCTTTCCATATTACAAACGTATGATCCAAGTTGATGGCACGTGGTTGTACAAGAGGTACTATCATGTGTTGTTGATTGCCGTTGCACAAAATGTTAAAAACAATATCTTCCCAATTGCATTCGTAATTGTTGAGCAGGAGACGACAGAAGCTTGAAATTTTTTTTTGACCAATTTACATGAACATGTCGTCCGAGAAGATAGGTTATGCATTATATCCGATCGAGGTTCAAGTATCAAAGCAACAATTAATCGAGACGAAAGTCGTTGGATTCCTCTGTACTCATACCCCACATACTGTATTTGTCACATCGGTAAGAACAACTACGAGCAGTTCAAAAATTAATACCTTCGTAGTGAGGTTTTGATCATGGGTAAGCATTATTTTTTTCCAAACTTAATTATATTTGCATATCCATTTATTTATGTATGTGTTTTGATTTTTCTCAATACTAACAATATTATGACATAGGATATCTACTAACGCGGCCAAATTTTGAGAGAAAGATGAAGAATTTAATGAAGTAAGACAAGCGTGTTTGGAGTTGGACAAAAATATTGAGAGGGAAAGATGGGCCTAAAATTGTATGATAAAGGTGGTAGACGACAGGGGCAAATGACGACCAACCTTGTGGAGTACATAAATGGAGTACTAAAAAGATCACGTCATCTCCCAATAGCAAGCCTGGTAAAAGAGACGTACAATATGTTAGCTAAATATTGGGCAGTTAAAGGGAAATAAATTGAGGCCTTAATAAATAGGGGCAACGTTGGCATCTTAAGCTTGTGAAGAAAATACAAGATAATGTGATGAATGGAACGTCGATGAAGGTTCACAGGTTCGACTGAATCAATCAGACATTTGATGTTGTTGGTCTTAGACGCAATAACGAAGCAACGAACTCAAATATATTTTAGGTTGATTTCAGACGTAAGTGGTGTGACTGTAAAGTGTTCCAGGTATGGCGATATCTATGTACTTATGCAATTACAGTGTTTATGGTTGTAGAGGTTGAACCGTATACCTATGTTGATGAATACTTTAATCTCCACAAGATGATTAATATTTACATAAGTGAGTTCCCACCGATCACGAATTTAAATTATTGACCGTCAATAGAGAATAAAAAAAGGTTATCGGATCCTAAACTCTGTAGTAGTCCAAATGGTCGACCTAGATCGACTCGCATGTATACTAGTATGGATTTTCATCATGGAGAGAAGGGTCAATGAAAGAGATGTACCATATGTAGGACTGAAAGACATTTTAGATCAAATTGTCCAAATAAACCAAGATTCGTGCCTATGCCTCAGTGATTTATTATGTTTGTATCTAAAAATATTATGTATGTATTGGAAAATATTCTACTTTGTATCAGTATTAATTTGTGCCTATGCCTCAATTTTGAAACTTAAACATCATTACTAATTAAAGAATTCAAATAGTTTAGCAAATAATTTCTTATGTAATTTCTGCCCATGACGGGGTGTGATCGAAAGATAATTCCACAACGGTCGTCGAGCACGTTGTGGCTTCTATGGTGCCTCAGAATCCTCTTCAGTGTAGCTCACCCCCTCAGTCACCGAGGGCATAGGAGGCGGTGTTGTGAAAAAATCCATGTAACCGCTCTGTCCCTACATAATATCTGGTGAATTAAGGAAATTTTGCATTTCCTGAAAATCTATGTAACCAGCATCATCTAACCCTAGATTACCTAAAGAGCTTAGGCCCACTTCTGGTTATACAAATGTAGGAGGCAGATAAAACTTGGGTCTATATAAACTAATATCAGCAAACCCTATATTATCTGAGGAGCTCGGGCCCATTTATGGTTGTACACATGTAGGAGAAGGAGCTAGTTCATTTTCCATGTAGTTGTCAACATTATTGTGCTCATATTTAGCTTCTATATGGTTGGCTAACAATCGGGGTTTTTACTCTAAACGTTTGCACTCTCAAATGCGCTCACTGCAGTCTTCGATGATTTACCTTTGCCACCATATTTTCCTATACTTCTGACATTCGTCCCGTCATTCGAGAGTTATTAAGTACAACTTTTCATGACTACAATAATAGATCATGTAATCTAAACTCTCAAAATCAAAATCAATAGCTTCTATTGGATGACGTTCTGGCACCGATGGAGTTCTGTCGTTCCACAAAGTAACGTACTCGATATGTACGACTTCTCAATTCGTATCTGGTCTGTCATATCCACCAAAGGCGTAAAGATAATAATGGTCACGTGAAATACACAGAATGGTCTGGTGGAAGCCAAATTGCCTCAGTACTCTATTTGTAACGCCCTGGTTTTGGGTCTAGATGTTTTGAGGTTTGTTTTAAGGGTCCAGTGGACCAGTGTTAGAGATTCGAGTCGGTTTCGGGATTAAATCGGATCAAATATTTTTTGAAGGTGATAAAAATATGGAAAAATGTTCTAAAATCATTAACATATCTATAAAGTGAAACTCGATAGTAGCAAAGTGAATCAATAGTGTAACACTACTCCACAAAACTGGATCTTTCATCAAATAATTTTGTACAAATATGTGACCATTGTTGTAGGCCTTCCAAATAAACTGCAAAAAATATAATTATTGATAATAATATATCTAACTAACTAAATAGATGTGAATAATACATTTAACGAAATAAACTTTCCATTTAGACACCTGATCCTGACAATAAGAATTAATAAGAGATATACAAACTCTGACATTGTTGTGTGACAATCCTGTCTCATGCTTTTTCTTGCATCATTTGCATACAAATCACAATAATATTTTAAGAACAAGTAAATTTAGTTTAAAGATTCAACTCAAAATCAGGATATTTATCTTACAACAAGAGGAAACTTTACATTTGTTCGAGTAATCATTATAAAATAGGGAAATCATTGCCAAGCCCACGCTTGCAACAACAACATACATCCACCAATATTGTATACCTTTTTACCCTTATCTAGTATAGCGTTCTTGCACAACTCACGATACAAGTAAGCTAATAAGGCCGATCCCCAACTATATTAACAACCAGTTACCCAAAGAGTATCCAAAAATATAGATACCGTACACTAACCATATTGTCAGATTTATCCAGCATCAATATTCCTCCAATTATCCGTAGAATATGCTCGACTGACCTTATAAATGTCATCAACTGTACAATACTCATCGAGTCGAAATTCACTCTCCAGCCAACTCAATTTCACACGAGACCCTCTCACATTACTTCCATATGACATCTTCCCAAGGCACCTTTCACAAATTGCAGCAGTTAGACCCTGAGTACACTCGACCAATAGCTTCTCGTTTACCGGAACCCCAATAAGATAAACCATGTCTTGTAGGGTGATCGTGCATTCTCCACAAAGGCATATGGAATGTATGAGTTTCGGGTTTCCAACGCTCAATTAGAGCAGTAATCAATCCGGGAACCAAATTGTACCCACGGAGGAGTGTGTCATGATAAAATCCCGCCACATACAAGAAATTCAGGATTCTATGATCTAAGGGAGTTTCTACCATGCACAGATGATGTTTAAATGTATCATCCGTATTCTGTAAATAACGTTTTATTTAAACATAATTTTTTAACAAAAATACAGAAGTTACTAATTTCGTAATAAATAAATTTTAAAAAAATTATACCAACTCATCAATCCTAAGGCTAGTAATGTGTCGATCCTGTAATGCAACAGAGGAACTTACTCATCCATCCTACATGACAAGTAAAAAAATATTAATAAACCGGTACTAAATCTACGACGTTAAAAAATAATAATCATAATAAAAAAATAACTCGGGACAATCTTATTTTAAACTATCATATCAATGATCATAATTAATTTATTTATAGCTTACTTTAAACTATATTTTCTCCAAATATTCAAATTCCCAGACATCAACTTAAATATTAAAAAAATATAAATTAAACAATAAAATACAAACCTACTTATTTTCTCCAAATATTCAAATATTAGTAAACCGGGACTAAATCTACTACGTTAAAAATAAAGATCATAATCAAATAAAATTAACCAGGACAATCTTACTTTAAACTATCATATCAACGATTATCATTAATCGAATATTTAGTTAATTTTAGTTTAAATCTAATAATTTATTTTTTACATTGGTACATATTTTCAATTTCAATGTTTGAAATTTATTTTTTAGTGTTAAAAATATAACATTTTTTACATGCACATCCATAAATTTAAAAAATTATGATGACCATAAATAAATTATTTACTAATTTGCAAATAGGTTAAATAAATTTCACCAATCTTTCTTACTTCATTTTTTTCCTATACATCTACTTCTATTTTCCTACACAATTAACAATAAAATTAGTTTAAATTAACTATAATAACAATATGACTAATGAACCTAAATTTAAAATTAAATTAAATATCTACTTATTTTCTCCAAATATTCAAATAAACATTCAAAAATTAAAAAACTTTTTTCTTATATTATAAATAAATTTAATAAACCATAAATTAAACAATAAAATACACATGTACTAACTAATTATATTTTCTCCAAATATTCAAACATAAAAAATTCAAACATCAACTTAAAAATTAAAAAAATAACGAACTTAAATTAAACAATAAAATACAAATCTATCTATTATATTTTCTTCTTAAATCTCATCAACCACCTATTTAACACAAAAATTCAAACACCAACTTAAAAATTTAAACAAATAAAGAATTTAAAATAAACAAAAAAATATACATTTATTTACTTTATTTTCTTCAAATCTTTCTTTCTTTACTCAATCTATTCACAAATTTCTTTTTTTTTCAACCACCTATTTAAGGCAAAAAATTCCTTTATCTTAAAAAATAAAAATCAGATTTTCGTAATAACTACAAAAACATACATTAAAAATAAAATTAATCAAATAATATTAATAAATTAAAAAATAAAATATATATCTTACTCAAGATACAATTTTTTCTCCAAATTTCCAAATTTTTTTCTTCTCTAAATTATTTTTTTCTCTACACTATCTATTATCTTCAACCCCTATTTAACTCCATAACAATTAAATCCCAACCACTCACACCACCACCCAATCAGTGACGGAACTAAGCCCCTCACCCCCCGAAGAAATTTTTGTTTTATTTTTGTCCCCCTATTTAATTTTTTTTTTAAAAAAAAATTGGTTTATTTCTGAATTTACCCCCACTTTCAAACATTTATAGTTTGCCCCTCAATCCCAAATCCTAGCTTTGTCCCTGCACCCAATTAAATCTCACCATCCATCCAACCACTCAGCAACCCTATATTCGACTCATGTATGCACCCATTTACGAGGCATGCAGGGCTGCATGCATGCAGACTGACGTGCCAGGCTTGAAGTCGAACCTTCTTAGATCTGTCTTTGACCATGAGCTGACGCCCTACATGACTGTCACGTGAACGGGGGTAAAATATCATACAATTATTCAAAGTCGAATTCTTCTAAACCAAACTTCACTTTTTTTTTGTAAATACGATTCATAGTCAGATTCATTTAAATCCGACTTTTCTGATATTATAACATTTGCTATATTTTAAGAATTAAAATGATTAATATTATATTTTGAAAAGAGAAAAAAAAGCTAAAACAATATTTAGTTGAAAATTCCCACCCACCCACAGCCCCAAAACAAATAAAAAAGGAAAAATTTTGATTAATAACATGATTTATTTATTCCCCATTTAACATGATTAAACAATGTTTTTAAAAAACTAACACTGTTGTTGGCAAACGTTTCTTCAAAGCTTGGTCTAAGGTCTTATGTGCAGGCGCTGCTGTTCTTCAACTGTTTTTTTTTTCACTTATTTTTCTCATGGTTTTCCATTGATGGCTGATAAACAAAGATGAAGAAGAAGATCATTTCAGAGGACCAAGCTTTTTCATGGCGTTTCAGTTTGTTTGTGTTCTTGATACTGATTACAGGTTTGTGTTTTTAATCTCTTTTTAATAGGTTTTTGGGTGTGTTTAATTAGATTCCAAGTTTCGGATGCTTATGTTTATTCGCTGTTAACTTTATTACAATCTTTCTTTAAGCTGTTATGTTTTGTTCACAACGTATTTGTGTTTATTCCAGAAATGATTTCTGTTAATGAATTTGCAGGCACTGTTGTTGCTGGGGATTCTTTAGACACAGACAAGCAAGTTCTGCTGAATCTGAAATCATTTCTGGAAGAACGGAATCGGGTAAATCGAGGATGGTACTCGGAGTGGGATGCCGAAAACTCGACACCATGTCTATGGCATGGTGTCTCATGTTCATTTGATGGCCAAAGAGTCATTGGTATAAACCTTTCGGACAACAATATATCCGGGGAGATGTTCAATCAGTTCTCGGCCTTAACCGAGCTTCAGGAACTCGACCTCTCGAGAAACACCATTGGTGGAGCCATTCCGGATGATTTGAACCGATGCAGCAGCCTGGTATACCTTAACCTGTCGCATAATATCCTGGAAGGAGAGCTGGTGTTGACAGGTTTGTATAGTTTAGAGAAGCTTGATTTGTCTACGAATAGGATTCAAGGGGAGATTGAAGCTAATGTCCCTGCAATTTGCCAGAGTTTGATTGTTGCAAACCTTTCGACTAATAATTTCACTGGCAACATAGATAAGTGCTTTGATGAATGCTTGAATCTGCAGTATTTGGATTTGAGTGCCAATAAATTTGTTGGCAGCATATGGAGTGGATTCGCAAGGCTTGTTGAGTATTCAGTTTCTGAAAACAACGTTTCCGGGAAACTTTTGGGATCAATGTTTACAAACAATTGTAGTTTACAGGCTTTGGACCTTTCAGAAAACAACATTCAGGGTCCACTTCCAGGGGAGATTTCTAACTGCAAGGATTTGGTTGTGTTGAACATATGGGGAAACAATTTTACGGGGCTGATTCCGTCGGAGATCGGGATGATTTCGAGTCTCGAAGGCTTGTTCTTGGGGAGCAACAGGTTTTCCAATGAAATACCAGAATCTTTATTGAACCTCACAAACTTGGCCTTTCTGGATTTAAGCAAGAACAACTTTGGTGGGGAGATACAAGAGATTTTAGGGAGGTTCACACAGGTGAAGTTCCTTGTATTACACGGAAATGCATACACCGGAGGGATCACGTCTTCCGGTATTCTCAAATTACCGAAGATTTCGCGATTAGACCTGAGTTATAACAACTTCTCTGGTTCATTACCTATTGAAATCTCTGAAATGAAGAGCTTGAATTTCTTGATATTGGCTTACAACCAGTTTACAGGTAGTATACCACCTGAATATGGCAACTTGCCTCAGTTACAAGCTCTCGATCTCTCCTTCAACCGACTTTCCGGATCGATCCCACCATCCCTCGGAAAACTGAGCTCACTTTTGTGGTTGATGCTTGCAAACAACTCTCTTACTGGCGAGATTCCGCCTGAGATTGGGGGCTGCAGTAGCTTGTTATGGCTAAACCTTGAAAACAATCAACTTTCCGGGAAAATCCCCCCGGAGTTGGCAAATATTGGGAAAAATGCTACTCAAACTTTTGAGTCGAATAGGCTACGCAATGACCGGATAATAGCTGGTTTGGGTGAGTGTTTGTCAATGAAGAGGTGGATACCAGCAGACTACCCACCTTTCAGTTTTGTGTATACAATTCTCACTAGGAAGAGTTGCAGAAGCATATGGGATCGGCTGCTAAAAGGACATGGTCTTTTCCCAGTGTGTGCTTCAGGTTCAACGGTGAGGACATATCAAATCTCGGGTTATTTGCAACTTTGTGGTAATCGTTTTTCGGGTGAGATCCCTTCAGATATCGGTAAGATGCAGAATTTCAGTATGCTTCACTTTGGTTTCAATGGCTTCAATGGTACACTGCCTGCAGACATCGGACAGTTGTCACTTGTCGTCCTAAATATAACCCAAAACAGATTTTCAGGAGAAATTCCAGTTGAGATTGGCAATGTTAAATGCTTACAGAACCTAGATTTGTCATACAATAATTTTTCTGGCCAATTCCCAACAAGCTTCAACTACTTGACTGAACTGAGCAAGTTCAACATTTCATACAATCCGCTCATTTCCGGTATAATTCCGTCAACTGGTCAATTGGCAACGCTTGAGAAAGAGTCCTACCTCGGAGATCCGCTGCTCGATGTTCCAGATTTTATTAAGAACAGAACAACTCGCCCACAAAACCACATTGCAATGCATAAAAGATCTACCAAGTTGGCTGTGTTCTTGGTCTTATTATCTTTAACACTGGCCATTTTTGTTTCCGGGGTTCTAACGCTTGTAGCTTACCTATCAGTGAAACGACCGGACAAACCAAATGGATATCTGTTACGGGATACGAAATATCGACATGATTTAGCATCAAGCTCCGGAGGGTCATCACCATGGTTATCAGATACTGTTAAGGTCATCCGCTTGGGCAAAACAGCTTTCACACATGCTGATATTTTGAAGGCTACAGGTAATTTTTCGGAGGATAGGATTATCGGAAAGGGAGGATTCGGAACAGTATACCGAGGTGTATTGCCTGATGGGAGAGAAGTAGCAGTAAAAAAGCTACAACGAGAAGGAATTGAGGGCGAAAAGGAATTCCGGGCTGAGATGGAGGTTCTTAGTGGCAATGGCTTTGGTTGGCCACACCCTAACCTCGTAACACTTTATGGTTGGTGCCTTGATGGATTAGAGAAAATACTGGTTTATGAGTACATGCGAGGTGGGAGCCTCGAGGATCTTATTTCCGATCGGTTGCGGTTCACATGGCGGAGAAGGATCGATGTGGCAGTCGATATTGCAAGAGCATTAATGTTTCTACATCATGAATGCTACCCTTCAATTGTGCACAGGGATGTCAAGGCTAGCAATGTCCTGCTAGATAAAGATGGAAGGGCAAGAGTAACGGATTTCGGTCTAGCTAGAGTTGTTGATGTCGGAGATAGCCATGTGAGCACAATGGTCGCGGGAACTATCGGTTACGTTGCACCGGAATACGGACAGACATGGCAAGCTACTACAAAAGGTGATGTATATAGTTATGGGGTATTAGCAATGGAACTGGCAACCGCGAGGCGAGCAGTCGATGGAGGAGAAGAATGCCTTGTGGAATGGGCCAAACGTGTGATGGGAAATGGACGAAACGGATTAGGTCGAGCTGCAATACCAGTTGTGCTTTTCGGATCAGGGCTAGCCGAAGGTGCCGAGGAGATGTGCGAGCTGCTCCGAATCGGGGTCCAATGCACGGCAGAAGCTCCACAAGCTAGACCAAACATGAAAGAGGTGCTAGCTATGCTGATTCGAATAACAAGCAACAGCAATGATCAAAATCTCAAGTTTACAGATACATAAACAGGTTTCAAAATACACACATGTTTTCATGTACTGATTCTTCTTGTAAAGAGATTTTCTCCATTCATTATGTTGAAAAGAAAAAAACCAATCAAAAGTTTGCGCCAAACATTTCATGGAAAACTTTAGCAATTAGCTTCAATTGTAGCTGTCCAGATGGAAGGTAGATTGATGCCTGTTTGTCAAGTACAGTAACAGATTCCACCACACTTTTGTTGTGCCATGGCTATAAAATTCAACTCTCCTTACCTCAGTTTGCTTTACCAATTAACTCTCCCATATCCTCTTCTCTCAATCTCCTGCATCGTGTTACACACCGTCGTCGGAGCCCGGAAGCGAACCTTCACCGCCACTTTGAGAGCCGTGCTCACCGACCACTGGCTGCTCCTCTGTGATCTGTCCGTCTGAACTTTGAAGTCCGATTGCTCAAACTCAGCAAATCGCAAATACCAAGAAAGAAGACGCCGCTCCTCGTAGTGTGTTTGGGATCTTCTCAGGCAATTTGAAATGATCACTTGTTAATATTTCCTCTTAATTACTTCTAATTGTTTCCCCTAATTGATAATTGATTTCTGCCCTAATTTTTTATTTTCAAGTTTCTATAATCTTTAAACTGATAATTGCTCTGCTATTTGGCTTACAAGATATACTGATTTCATATATTTTAAGTATACGAAGCCTTAATAATAGTAGTAAGATATTTAAATAGCGGTTATGATCGCATTTTCAATTGTTTTATTATGGTATGGACAATAATAGATGTATTGAGATTATTATAGACTGCTATTTTTTACAATAATAATTATAGATGATATTATTATCGTTATATAGCGGTTATTATTACGATAACAGATCGTTATTTGAATCCCCAATAGCAAGACAAGACAAGAATACACTGTATTATTTGCCGTTGGTGTTAATTTTTAATTTCTTTTGATTACTAAAATTTTTCTTATAAATTAGAATCTTAGGCAGTGTGTCAAATATCTGAATTGTTCATTACATTCGAAAGGGTTATGTTGTCTTACACTTCTTTTGGGTTGCTGTCCCAACCCCAGTTGGGGACAAACGACTGTGGACTAAAAATTAAAAAATTTAGCTGTTATTAAACGTCTATTTAGCCGTTAAAATAAGTGACAAATATTTATTAAAAATTAAATTAATAATTGTTTAAGGTTGTTGTGGCCGGTAAACGGCTGTTGAAAACGGCAACCCAACAAAAAAACGCAGCCTTAGAATGTTTCATTTTTGGGTACCCTATGTCTCCAGTTTTGCTAAAATTATTTGAAGAGTTTGACCGCCTTAGTATATACATAATTTTAAAAAGAACTGAATTGCACAATTTATTTCAGTGAACTACTAAATCTTTTAATGCTTAAATTTAAATTTTTAGATCCATAAAAACTTTGATCAAACAATTGAACATGGACTCAGATTTCTCATTTGAATACTTTTTACAGTCTCCACAGGGTAAGCTTTCCTATTGCAAATCTGGGTTTCTTCTTGTTATCTCAATTTCCGAAACTTACAAAGTGTGAAAAATGTTGCAGGAATACAACGGGAGAGGAAGAAGAGGAGAGGACAATCCAAAGAGAGCCAGCATATAAAAGGAAGCTTGAAGAGTTGCTATGGCGATCATTTCTTGACTATGGAGATGAAACCATGGCGGCACAGGTGAGAGGTTACATTTCCATACCCTTTTCTGGAAAATGAGTTGAAATGGCATAGTTTACATTGTCAACTAGAAAGATAGTTTGAGTTTTAGAATTATTAATCTCAGAAACTTTTCAGCTTTATTAACATACTTAGGATATTGAAAACAACGAGTTATATGTTTGTTTCTTTGTAAGTCATTCTCAAAATCAGGAACTTTGGTTGGTTCATGCTCTGTCTTAATTAGCTAAAATTTGATGTTTTGCCGTTCACAGATACAATCCCAAAGTCGAAACCCTTCAAGATCAAATCCAAGTTCCAGTTGGAGTCGTTCCAGACAAGAGCAACTTGCAGCACTGAGCCACCTAGAATGTCAGCCAACTTCGACACCAAGCCGAACTCCTCCTACGGGGCCAAATAGCGATTCTGGACCTTCCGATGCTATGGTTTCCATACGAAAGCAGGTCGAGTCACCGAGCAAGAGCCCCCCTCAACAGCTGCGGCCATCTAACTATCAGTCTCAATAACCAGTCGGTCCATTTTTATTGTGAGATCTGCCAAGTGCCTTGCTCGGGTTCCCTCCACCTAAATGGTAAAAAGCACAAAGTTAAGTTTCAGGAACTAAAATTTGGTTGGAAAGATGAAGGCGACGACAATTGCGAAACAGAAAACCCGAAGCCCTGGATTCAGTGCGAAAAGTGCAAAATTTGGTGCGTCGATGATAACGCGATGAAGCAGCACTTAGCAGGCAAAAAGCACAAGAAAATGCATAAAAAACTAGAGACGGTTGAAGGTGGCATGGGAGAGGAGCTGGAATGTGCATTGTGTGGCATTGGATGTTCAAGCAAAGAGTTGCTTCAGCTGCATCTCAAAGGCAAGAAGCACAGGGAAGAGTTACAAAAACAAGAATCACCCGGAAACGGCAGAGGCGAAGAAGGCCGGAATCATGTGCCGATGAAATGCAAATTGTGCAGTACTTGGTGCATGGACAGGAGTTCATTGCAGGTCCACCTCAGGGAGAAGAAACATTTTATGAACGGGTTAGAGGTGAAGAAGAGGCAATGGCAAGACCTGATAAGAGATAACGAAGCAAACAATTGAACTATGAATGGTAATTTAGAGATATTGTTTTGTACGGACTCTATTATTATTACTTGTAGTCGGAGCTGTCATTGCTTGACAGATATGAATGGCAAGCTTCTTAGCATGTCGTAACACTTCTTAAGTTAGGAAAAAACTCTAGCATTGTGATCTCTTCAGAAATACCATATTATAACTACGAACAAGACAAACCAAGGAACCATGCCGAGAATGTTTCTCAATCTAATTGCACCCATATCTTCAAATCAGCCATGAAGAAGTCATGTTGCAAGCAGAGATTCAAATTGTGGTTGCGACTACTTTTCGGTCGTGATGTTTTATCACAGTTGTGGACATATAAAATGTTATTGTGGTTATTATGGACTATTACTTTTTACAATAACGATTTTAAATAATACCGTTACCGCTATATAAGAACCGCTATTATAGTAATGGATCGCTCTTTGAATCCCTTGTTGCAAGTTCCTAACACGCAGCTCCTTGCCTTCAGACGCAGAATATGATCAGCTGATTCCGTGTCTAGGACCAGTTTAACTTATATCAGAACCCGTTGAGTGGACTTAGTAGTAAAAGATGATGTGTTTCATCCAGTTAATCCGGGTTCGAGCATCATATGTGCACAATATGTATGCGTCATTAAAAGGAGTTAAAAAAACTGAACATATACTACCATGTAATTCTACCGGCATATTCAAAAAAAGCTTATATCAAAACCCAACAAATAGTCTCAGTAAAAAAGCGATTGATAATTATTTTGTTTACAAAATAATCACCTTCAGACTATTAAAAAAATATTTAACTTATATCAATGGTGAGAAATCAGATGAAGAATTTGTAGATTTTTAATCCAATTGTAGGGTAATATTCTCAAGATTACTCTAAACATGATTGATAGATTTATTGATTTATTTATATTTCATTATTTAAATTATAATAATAAGGCTTAAGGGTGTAAGGAGTCATTGAATTTTTGTAAAAAAATCAATTACCCCTAATTTTTATACCAAATTGAGTCTTTGAACCAATAAATTAAATTAATTAAGCCATTCAACCAACATTGATCGTTGAATTTAAAAAAAAAAAATTAGATCAGTTGATGCATCGTGTTATGTCACAATATTTTCACTTAATATTTTTAGACTTTTTATTTTATTTAAAATTTTCTTTAAAATTCCTAAAAATATTTTTAAAAATTATAACAAATATTATTTAAAAATATATATATATATATCATACAATAGAACTATAGTTTATCGTGCGACAATAATATCTAAAAAAATCTATCAAGATTCAGACAGAAGATGGCTTGACCCTCCTTACTGTTTTGCTTAATACAATGATCTTTCAGAGTTTGAACTTTTTGCAGACGGTCCATACGCTTCCAACTCTTACACTTTCCTTTCTCCAACAGATCCTATGCTCATTGCTGGAAGTCAGTCGCTCCTGGTTTCAGTTGCCATTTCGTGGGAACCTTTTGGTATTTTTAGCTTCATCTGTCTTTGTTTATTTTTCAGTTTGGTTGTGGCTTTTATTTCCCCGAAACGGTTTGTTTTTTTATACTATCTTTTTTCTATTATAATAAAACACCAGGCGGCTTTTAATAAAAAATGATAAATATTAGTTAAAAGACTTAATTGAATTGATATATTGACTTAAAAGAGTGTGATTTTTTTTAAAATTTAATTAATTTAAAAGATCAAAGACTTATTGTACCTTTAAATTTAACATAGTAATAATAAGGATTAAGGAGCTCTTGAACTTTTGAAAAAAAAAATAATTAAGCTCATGAACTTAAAAACTGTTAAAATTTAATAATCAAAATTAATCAAAGAATTTAATTGATTCAATTTATTAATTTAAAAATTAATTGTAAAAAAATTATGAACAAATTGATTTTTTTTAAGTTCAATTTCTAAGCCTAACAATAATAATAATAGGAAAAAAATTTGATACACAGGAGTTTACACGTGTCTTTTAATTTTAGAGGTTAGGGTTTTAATTTAAGGTTTAAAGTTTAAGAGTTTAGGTTGTATGGTTTAGAATTTAAAGTTAATGTTTAGAATTGAGTGTATATGGTTTAAGGTTTAGGGTTTAATTTTTTAGAATTAGGGTTAGAAATTTAAGATTTGAATTTTTATTGTATAAATATACATACCTATGTTTCAAAGTTTTATCCGTAATAATAATAATAATAATAATAATAATAATAATAATAATAATAATAATAATAAATCAGGCCGAACAAGAACCCAACCCGTTAACAAATCTTGTATTAAACCGAAGACAAAAGAAACCCTAGTCCTAGCTCCGCTCCTCTCATTTTCTTCTATCATTCATTACTCATCTCTCACTCTTTTCAGCTTCAAAGCCTAACAAAGAAAAAAAATATGGCAGAGACAGGCCGAGAACGTGGCGCTTTCAGGCGTGGCTTTGATACTAATGGCGTGATTGATTTATTTAGATATTCTCAGGATAGACCAATGCAGCTGGAGGGGTGGTTGCCTTTAAAAATTTGAAATTCGTATTTTGCTACCTAAAATTTTATAGGTTTGTCCTGCCCTTAACATAAAGTCCTGCATCTTTCCCTTGATATTCTAATGATCTGAATCGCATGCTGTGAGGTTTATGTTACTGAATTAACTGGATAGATATTGTGATTTAGGCTAGGTGGTCATGACTTTGTTGTTATACTCTGATTTTTTATTGAAGTATCTGTATTCGACACTCCCGACCCATATCTTGATTTGGATATGAGAATATGATCCTCCAACATGATAAAATTTATAAATGAATATACGCAGACCAGCACACAGACTCAAGCCTGGGGCACAGGTTGCTGATGCATTGCTTTTCTTTTTCATGTTTCCGAAATGAGTAATTGTTGATTTCATGGTGATATTAGCTTTATGAATAGGTTTAGTGAAAAAGTATAGTTATAATCTGTTTTATATGATGTGCTATCACTGTGGTTCTATTGTAGAATATACAATTCTTGTGCTTGGGTTTGTTATCAATTGAAGGTGCCGAGTTGATGATTCAGTAGGTAATGTTATTTGCTGAATGAGTGTCGATTATTTGTTGTTGTTGCAAATGTAAATGCAGGCGACCTTTGAGTGTCTGATGAAGACTTATGGGTTCTTAACTCCCGATTTCTGGAAAGAGACTCGCTTCACAAGGCCTCCTTTCCAGGAGTACTCTGATCTGTTGGGAAAGCCAACCAAGACTCTTTTACTCGAAGATGCCGCACCGGTTGATGTATGATGGAAATCTTTTGAGTCAGCCGTGGACTGTGAGATGTGATGTGAGTTCAATGCTTGGGGTAGTAAAATAAAGTTCTTTTTTTTTGCTTGTTTGGTTTTGTTATGAGATGTTAAGTAATTGTTCAGCAACTGCAGTTTGTCCTCTTTTTTGGGTTTTTTAATCGAATCTTGATTTTTTACAAGATTGAAAAGGAATATTTGATGAGAGAGTAGAGTCTAGAATTTGGGGTTGGAATTCGAACTTGTGGACATAAATTTTATGAGTGATTGCAGGAACTAGAAAATGAGCAAAACTCAACAATAAACAGCAACACAAATAAAGAAAAAACAGAAGATGGTCTAAACTTTGTTGAAGAAGTTTGGGGGTTACATTCAAAGATAGGGGTGATAATGAGCCTGATCGGCTCACAAGCTACTCGGGCTCGGCTTGGTCAAAGTTTGGTTTGGTTGAATTTGACTTGAGCTTGTGCTTGGCTCGGTCAAAGTTTTGCTCGAGTGAGTTCGACTCGAGCTTGTGCTCAGCTCGAGACCTTAACAAGCCGAGTTGACTCAAGCTTGGCTCGTGAACAAACTCGAAATAATTATATTATATTATGTTATATATGTTTCAGTATTGTTAACTTGTTATTATGGTTAAATAATTTTTTTTTTAACAATTTTTACCTCCTACTGAGTCTTGAACCCACAACTTAGATGAAGGGGAGGATGTCAACTGAGAACTTTAAACACCTACTCTAGAGATTGTTGACCATGGTTAAATAATTTAAATCATCTTTTCCTTGTGAACTTGTACAATTTAGAAAATATACTATGGTTACTTGCGGACTTTAAAAATAAATATTATTTTTTCTCAAACAGGTTTTTACATGTTATTTTTAAAACTTAAAGAATATTTAAAAGTAATTTGAGGAAAGCAACAAACCTAACTCAAACTATCCAATTCGAGCTTAATGAGCCTGAAATTTTGAGCTCGACAAGCTACGAATTTGAGTTGAGCCCAATAATACTATTTTTGAGCCGAGCCTGCCTAATAATACTATTCATAGATGTGAATATATGTAAACAATGAACTACAAACTTCAAAATCGAACTGATTCAACGTATAATTATTTGTCAAAGATAGCGTCGAGTTTTGAAGGGGAAGAAAGGCTTTGTGAGTTTCAAAGAAAGAGGAGAGGAAGAGTAGTAATTTGGTGCATGGTTTGGCCTGGAAGACTTGTCGGATATGATAACAGTGATTGACGACAACTGTTCTAGGGCTTTAAAGGTGGTCTATTTTTTTATTTTTTGAGTGAATGCGAAATGAGAAACTAAAAAAAATATTCATAGGTTTTTAAATTTTTATATTATAATTTTTAAATTTTCAGAATACAGTAAAATTGTACGTATCAAATTCTTATGGATAATTATATATTTCTATACATAAAAATTGAATATTTAAGTCCGATATGCTATAAAAGATTGAGGTTAAAGATTTGAATTTTTTGCTAATAATTGAAAAATCCATAATTGAAAGTCGAAATGATTTTTCCCGGATAAAAACAGCTACCCTAGCATAAGAATCAAAATGTTACATAGATTAAAAAAATCGTTTCAGTTAAACACCCGAACACGAAGTTATACCTTTTGTTCGAAAT
Source organism: Hibiscus mutabilis (assembly GCA_019671005.1). NCBI lineage: Eukaryota > Viridiplantae > Streptophyta > Magnoliopsida > Malvales > Malvaceae > Hibiscus > Hibiscus mutabilis. Next base: position 36,358,272 of record CM033744.1, read on the forward strand.
ATATAGTTTAAAAAATCAACAAATTTAAATTAAATTCCATACACAAGTTTTATGCCAAGTTTTTCATTCAGTCAATGTAATGTCATATTTTTACATTTTAGTCCAAATTACAAAAAAAAAAAAAGACCTTGTTGACGACTCCCACCTACCCATGGAAGTCGACAGCAACTAGTGATGACTCCCCTTTGGTATTGTAGATTTCATCAGTCCCTAAATAATTTTTCAAATACATCGTTTTCATTTTTTAAGAAATGGTTTCCCCTTAATTTAACCTCATTTATCTATAAGACAATCTACTAGTTAGTCTAGCGTGACGAGACACTAGATTTTTTAAATAAATTTAGTGTTTGATTTTCCGACGTTGTGAATAAAACAAATTGAGTTTAGAGGATCACTCGATAATGTGCCTCTACAATATTCGATCTAGATTAATCGATCAATGAGGTAGATTTCATCTAAAATATCAACCGAACACAATTCACATAAATGTGTAAAAACTACACTAATTTTACAGAAATATCAAATATATTATAAAAAAATTAACGAGCTGCTTACGGAGAAGTTATTGAGTTGAAACTTGTTCGACTTGAGTTCAAATCGAATTAACTCCAGTCGAGCGTTGATCAAGTTGAATAGGAGCTGCTCACGAAACTGCTCAACTCAGTTAACACTAGGGGTGTTCATGGTAGGTTAACCGTACTGTTTAACTTAAACATTTGGTTAACCATTGTAGCGGTTATTAACCGTACCCTAAATCCCAACCATTAATAACCATTAAGAAATGGTTAACCGTTAATTTTTTAAAAGGTTAACCATTATAGTGGTTAACCGTTAAGAAAATGTTTGGTTACAGGTTAACCTGTAACCTATTACAATTTTCTTTTCAAATGCTCATTATTTCTTTTTAGAATAATAAATATATCTCTCTGATAGATATTGTATTAAAGTTTTCAAAAAAAATACCTCTAAAATAGAGAGATTTTAAACATAAACTTCATACTTGGGTTAAAAAAATACCTATAGGTTAACCATTAACCATCTTTTTTAACGGTCCGGTTAACCGAAACTGTTTAGCCTTAACGGTTAGGTTAATTAACCTATAAAATGAACGATTATACCGATTAACGATTACGGTTACAGTTTATTTTGCACACCCCTAGTTAACACCCTATAATTGATCCTTTCTTTTGAAGGTGACTTGCTTGCAGGTCTCCATGATCATGTTAGATCCTCTTACTTTTAGCTTTGACTTTGCAGAGCATGAAACGAGAAGATGACTCTTCATTGACTCAAATTTTAGTTTTATAATAGGATCTATTGGTTTTTTACAAAAATTTCTTCTCAATGTTTGTATTGTATATAATTTTCACCTTTTTCTATTTTGCTTCTTCAAAAGCTTTGTAAGATCAACTATTTCTTATTAATGGGTGTCAATCATATGTTTTTTAGTAGTCTTAAGATGATTAGAAGGTAATATTTGTTCATATTTTTACTTAACCTTTTGATAAGGCATGCACACTTTGCAGATAAAGCTGATTGAACTCGAATCTCTTCAGATAAATATCATCATCTTTTTCTACTGAACCACTTTCATGTCAATTAGAACTAAAGTGATGTCTTTAGTATTAGACCATAGACTTGATTTTTAATAAATCATTGATCATGAGCAGGGGCGGATATAGGAATTTAAACTTAGTAGTTCACCCCGATAATAAATACAATCGTATGTAAGATAAGAGTATATTGAAAAAGTAATCAAAAATTACTCAAGATGTTTATAATTAACATGACAAAAGACCATTCAATCACACCTAAAATATATATATATATATATATATATATATATATATATATATGTAAGAGGTCCACTATGGTTTAGTTACTAACTCTCTTTAATAAAACACGTGTGTAGAGGAATTCACATTAATTTATACAAATTTTCTCTCTCATCAAATCATTCCAAAACATCATTTTTACAACTAATGCTCTGAACACAAAAATTACTCTTCCTAATTTAACTATTTGATCCTAATTAAAGAACCTAATGGCTAAAGGCTCTAATACTTTTTAATCTAGTCTAAATGTATTAATTATCTAACAAAATATACTACATGCATAATTTTAAAACATACACATTCGTATAAATAAAATAAATAATTAAATAATTAAACAAGTACTAAATTAAAAAGAATACAAAGTTTAAAGCCTATTTTATTGATTTTAGTGACTAAATTACAAAATAGTGTAAACTTCAAGGACTACGAAGCAAATTAATCTATTTTTAAAAAAACACGCGGACCCTATGCCTCGACCAAAATTAAAACATGCGGGTTATTCGGGTTGACTCGGTGCCAAAACGGTACCGTTTTGACTCAGCTAATTATAGCCCTAAACCGAGTCAAACTCAGTCATTTCTCAGAATCACACACCCTCTCTCTTCAACCCAACTCTCTCTCTCTCTCACATTCTAAATCCTCTCAACTCTAACACCCAAAACCCAGATAATCCCCTCCATTTTCGATCAAACACTCAAGTTCATCCCCTATTATTCACACATTTATCCATTTTACTCACTTTGATCCATCATAAACACCAACACATCCCCTCTTTCGTGTTTTTAAAGATCAAACACTAAAACCCTCATGAACTCAAACTTTGTTCTTCCATTTTCACCCCTTCAATCCTTCACCACCACTTCCGATTATTCAACCATGTTTTCCGGCCACCGTCCCTTCTTTTCTGGTCATCCCTAACCTAAACTCCGGCCACCCCTAACCTTGCTCTAACCACAGTCTGAAACTTCGGTCACTGCCTCACTTCGGCCGGCCGCCTTAAGGAGATTTTCGACCGTCGCCGATTACCGTGTCAAAACCCTAAAATCACCAAAAACCCTATTTTTTCTTCGATCCAGCCTAAATCTACCCGGCTCAACAGAGCCACCCTCTTCACCCCTAGAACTACCCAGAGCCACCTTATTCAACCACACCATAACCTAAACTCTCACCGACGACCAGATAGGATAAGTGCTTAAACCTCATTTTTCAACATTGCATTTATATTTTAAAACCTAGATCTAGTTCTTATTTTGTGTTTTATGTTGCAGGAAATGGGATCGGAGGAAGAAGTACCTTCCGGTGACGTGAGGCGAGCTCCGATGACAGTCCTTTCATATTCTCTGGCGTACTCTTCGTCTTCCAGGCAACTCTTCAACTTTGGCAGGTAAGACTCTCCAACTTTCTCTCTCTCTTCAATTATTACGATAATAATTGTGTAATTATTGCATTGTCATTAATTTTTGACTTTTCTCTCTCCAAGATATTTATATCTGATAAAGATGATGACATCATAACCCTTTTAGCTATTGACAGCTGGCGAGGAGAGGGTTCACAATCCGTGTAAAGGGAAACATGCCACTCATTAGGTGCCACGTGGACAATTTGAGCAGGCAAAGAAAGCACAATTGTGCTAGTTTGGGATATTATCTGAGTTTGGGCGGGAATTTGGTATAATAAATGTAAATGGGTCAAAAAATAAATGGGCTTTTGTATATTTGTAGTTTGGGTTTTGACACTTGAACTATGTATATGGAATGTATTTTATTTGGACTTTATTTATTTATTTTTAGATTTTTATCTATATTATTATTATTATTTGTTTGTTTGTTTGTTTATTTGGACCGGGTCAAAATTCGGGTGTTACAGGATTGAATTCACTGCTTGAATTTTGGTGGTTTTGTTTACATTTTTCTATTTTTTATTACTATAATTATTTTTTAAAACCAAGAAAACAAATATGAATTCATTGTTTTTCTGATTCTATTCATCACTCATCATAGATACTTTTCACTAAATTTACAACTTATTTAAAGCTTTGTATAATTATTAGTATGAAACCTGATACTTGTTGACTTATTTCTCTTTGTATTTGTAGATTCTTGTATTAAAATTGTTTTAGAGAAACTTTTTTTTCCTTAATGTCACCTTGGGTTTGGTTAAATCATATCCTTGTACTCATGTTTGAATAACTTTTGGAAAATCTTATCCTTGTACTCATGTTTAGGGATGTAAAAAGTTGACCCGACCTGAAAACCCGACTGAAATCTGCTCGAGTCAGAACCTGGTTTGACCCGAGGATGCGATGACCCGAAACCGATCTGTAACCAACTGTTGTTGACCTGAATCCGAGTTGGACATGTTACTGTATTAACCGAACCCGACCTGCACCCGACTGAAACGAACCCGAACCCGAGACTAACCTGGCAGATAACCGATATTACCTGACTGAATCGACCCGAGATCCGATTTTACCCGACCTATTAATTGACGTGACTTGTTTTGAACCCGACCTATTATTGACCTGAACTAATATTGACCTGGCTTGATTTACCTAACATGTAATTGAGGAAGCCTATGATTTGATGATTTGTTGAATTTATAATGTTGATAAATGTAAACTATTATTTTTTTAAATCAATTTAAAGTGTTAAATAATCTTTTTATTATATATATATATAATCAATTAAAAATATCAAAAAAGGAAAGATTGGATTTAGATATTCATTGGACACTACTAAGTTTGAAATTTTATTAAATAATCCAATGCTTAGTAATAATTCAATATGCTTAGTAACTCATTCAATATAAATTATTTGTCAAGGTTGAACTACTAAGTTTGAACTAAATTAAAGTTTTGACTTTCATGTTGATATTATCATGTGTACAAAACATTTTTACATCCATATCAAAATTTTATGTATAATTATATTTAATCAAAGTTTATTATATGTTATAATAATGTTTGAATTGAATTAACTCGTTAAACTTAGAATCTAATTGAGCTAAACTAAAATCTAGAAGCATAAATCACGGACATAATTAAAAGAATTCTAAAAATAAATGTGGAATTTCAATTAAATTAATCTAAGTTGGGACTCAATTGAATTAAACTAAAACAATTGGTTGAAAAAAAACAATTGGAAAAAAAGGGAAAAGACAAAATTTTGGAGGAAAATAAGCCACCTATTTTTTTTAGGTTTGAGATTAATTTACTTTTAGTCTAAAAATTTTGGAGGGGTAAAAGCCACACAAAATTTGGAGGGAATTAGTGGAATTTATATTTTTGGTAATTTAGTCTAATAATATTTTTGTTTATTCTAGTTCCTACAATTTAATTTTTAGTCAAAATTGCCCCATATTTATTTATATTTTTTACTATTTAATCCAATTTATTCTAGCCCCTAAAATTTAATTTTTACTCCAAATTAACTCCTATTCATTTTTTTTTTGTATTTTATTCTACTCCAAATTTCTAGTCCCTACATATCTAATCAATTAACTTTTTTTTTAAAAGAAAGAAAGAAAGAAAGAAAGCATATTTATGTTTTCTTTTAACCAAATCACAATTGACACTACTAAGTATAGATATTCATTTGTCTTTTTTTATTAACTTAACCAAATTTTATTGATTAATTTGACCAAATTTTATTGGGGAAGATTGAAAACTTTTTGTTGATTTGATAAAATCCAAATATTAGAAGGTTAATCGTTTCCATTGTTTTAAATTCATAGTTGTAATTTTTAATTATTGTACACAAATTAAAGTTGTTGATAAATAATTTTGATGAAAATGAAGTAAACTTGAGAGTATAATTATATATTTTAATGTTATAAATGGCGGGAAGAATTTTTGAATGCCTTTGATTTCAATAAAATTAGGATTATAATTATATATTTTAATATTATAAATGGCGGGAAGATTTTAGGATTTTGGCGCTAATGCCATTGATTTTTTTCTTACAGGGTAAACAAAATGATGGCCACTTCTATTTTATATTTTATAATTTTTCATTTTTATTTTTTAAATTTTAAAAAAATAACTTTTGATCACTTATAATTGTTTACATTATGTGTAAGTGGATCATATATATATATATATATATATATAATATTTTTAGGGGGCTAGGGCTTCGGCCAAATCCTTTTAAGGGTGCATTTATACTTAGGGTAAATATATTATTTTAATAATTTTATTTTAATTTTAATTAATAATTATAATGTATTTAATTAATATTTAAATTAATTTTTAATTATAATGTATTTAATTAAAATTATTAGTGTATATTTAATTTATTTAAATTATAACTTTAAATTAACATTTAATTAAAAATTATAAAGTTAATATATTTAAATTAAGGGATGGAATCCAGTTATATCCAACGGTCTAAAATTAGTGTAAAACTAAATGAGTTTTATACCATGTAAGTGGATCATAATCCTTAAATTAATATTTAAATTCTTGTAATTTTAATTATAATGTATTTAATTAAATTATTAGTGTATATTTAATTTACTTAAATTATAACTTTAAATTAATATTTAATTAAACATTATAAATTTAATATTTTTAATTAATATTTAATTTAATATTCAAATTATTATAATTTTAATTATAATGTATTTAATTAAATTACTTGTGTTTGTAAGATTTAGGGGTTGAGATTTGGGGTTTAAAGGTAAATGTGTCAAGTTTAGTGTTTGGGTTATGGGATTAGTTTAGGGATTAGGGGATTAGTCTTGCAAGTAGCAATTATTAGTGATCGAAAGATTTAGGGGTTGAGGTTTGGGGTTTAGGGGTAAATGTGCAAAGTTGTTTTTAACTAAAATTTTAACATGATGATATTTTTATTCATTTTAGTCCTTACAAATTTGTTTTTAACTAAATTTTCTCATTTTTATTTCTAATTTTTATAATTTAGTCTAATAAAGTAAAGATGGTATTATTGGTTCATGTGATTAATTTGGATTCCTTAAGGTTTAGGGTTTAGTATCAATGATTTATTGTTTAGTATTAGGGTTTATGGTTTAGCTTATGGTTATTGGTTTATGAAATTAATTTCGATTCCTTAAGGTTTATGGTTTTGGGTTTAGTATTAACGGTTTATAGTTTAGTTTAAGGTTATTGATTTGCGAGATTAATTTCGATTCAACTTTCTAATTTATGCATTTGAATTTGAAATCAAAGATGCATGTGTACAATTAAACTAAATTAAATTTCAACTTTCATGTATAAAATTACATGTAAGGTTATTGATTTGCGAGATTAATTTCGATTCAACTTTCTAATTTATGCATTTGAATTTGAAATCAAAGCTGCATGTTTACAATTAAACTAAATTAAATTTCAACTTTCATGTATAAAATTACATGTTTACACCCAAATCAAAATTTTGTGTATAATTATATTAAATCAAAATTTATATGGTATAATAATAATAATAATGTCCGAATGAAATTAACTTATTAAACTCGGGATCTAATTGAGCTAAATTAAAACCTTGAAGCATAAATCACAGACATAACTAAAAGAATTCTAAAACTAAATGTGGAATTTCAATTAAATTAATCTAAATTTAGACTCAATTGAATTAAATTAAAATTTTAGGACTTAAATAAAAAAATATCTAAAGTCAAAAGTGCTAAAAAACAATTGTTCTTAACCTACAAAATCAGGCGGGACTACTTTCCCTGATTCCCTCCCACCTTTCATTTTAATTAAAAAAAAGAAATAGATAATTGGTAAAAAAAAAAGAGAGAGAGAAATGACAAAACTTTAGAGGGAAATAAGCCACCTATAATTTAGGTTAGAGATTAATTACCCTTTAAGTCATGCTGTGTTTTAAATGTTGCATTTTAGTCATAATATTCACTTTTAAGTTTTAGTTTAATTCAATTTAGTCACAAGTATCCCTAATTCAATTTAAGGGTATATTTTTGTTCATATTAGTCCTTAATTTTTTAACTAAAATTGACCCTATTTATTTTAAATTTTTATAATATAGTCCAATGTTTTTAATATGATGATATTTTTGTTCATTATAGTCCCTAAAACTTTATTTTTTGCCGAAATTGACCCATATATATTTTTATTTTTGGTAATTTAGTCGAATAATATTTTTGTTTTATTCTAGTCCCTACAATTTAATTTTTAGTCAAAATTGCCCTGTATTTATTTATATTTTTGGCAATTTAGTCCAATAATATTTTTGTTTAGTCTAGTACCTAAAATTTAATTTTTAGTTGAAATTGACCCCTATTCGTTTTTTTTGTAATTTAGTCTAATATTTTTAATATAATGATATTTTTGTCCATGTTAGTCCCTAAAATTTTATTTTTTAACAAAAACTAATCCCTATTTTTTATATTTTTGTAATTTAGTCCAATAATTTTAATATGATGATATTTTTGTTCATGTTAGTCCTTAAAATTTTATTTTTCACCGAAATTGACCCTTATTTATTTCTAATTTTTGTAATTTACTCTAATATTTTAAATAGCGATGGTATTTTTGTTCATTCTAGTGCCTATTATTTATTTTTAATGTGATTCGTGTTCGTGAAAGGCGTTAAATAATTCACTCGAAATGACCCAACCCAAAGTCTATCGACTATTTGTACCAAACTCAAACTTAATACGAATTCGAAACCCAGATTAACCCGACCCGAAACGAAACTGACTTGAAATTACCCGATCTGAAATGAACTCGACCTGAAATGAACCCGACCTGAAGTCTACCTGAGCCCGAATTAACTCGTCAATTAACTGATTCGGACCCGAACCATTTTGACCCGACCTGAAATAAACCTGACCTAAAATGAACCCAGCCTGAAATGAACCCGACCTGAAATAAACTCGACCTGAAACTGACCCGCACCCGACCCGAATCGAGTCGAAACATCAAATCGACCTGAAATGACCTGTATCCGATTTAACCCGACCTGAAACCCATCCGATTACCTGTTTTTACATCCCTACTCATGTTTGAATATGTTTCCGAGTGTCGAACATGGAAGCTTCTAGAAAAACTTCTTCATGTGAGAAACTTCAGTTGAATGTGATGTTAGTTTGAAGTTATTTTACTTGGATTCGGGTGTGAATGTTGGATATTAGAATGTGTCCGACACTCGGATATTTAAAATTTTCCATTTGTTTGGAGGGTCATATCTAGATATCATGATGGAAATTATTGCCAAAATGGTTAAAGTTAATAAACTGCATAGAAATCAGATGGTATGCAATGTTCAGATAAGGTTTATGCAGGTTTCTTTGTAATGTGTATTTTTAACTTCTCTTGATTTATGCAGGTTGGTTTTCTCATGATAAAGAGCTTGCTGGTTTAAACTTATTGTATTATCGATAGAAATTAGTGCTTCAACTTTAATGGCAAGGCTGCAGATGCAAGCAAACATGCAGCACGAATGCCACTTCCCAGGGTGTTATGCTACTTGGGACCTTAATTCGGATGCTAATGGCACAGTGTGGCCCTCGGATATTGTTAATAGAATTTCGAGGACTAGGCAGTACACTAATGTTACTTTGCCACCGTCTTTGGATTTGAATATGTTTTACAACAAGGACTTATTAAAGCAGACAATGCTCAAGCACGAAGCAGAATTCAGGGATCAGGTATTCCTCTCGAAATAAACTTCTTATGTATCACGAACCCGTATTCTTATGTACTACTTTTGTAAAATCGCGTGCTATGTGCTTCCATAGTTGCTCCGTCGCACATTATGTATCAGTAATTAGCTGGAGCTTTGAATATCTATCGAGAGTTCTATATCTTTAGACTGATCATTTAATTTTCATTTATACGGAGATATTTTGCAGATGGTTTCATTAGAGTGTTGTTTCCACTATGCATTCTTTGCATAGACTAACCCATAGTATTTTAGTCCTGATTCTGGCAAATATTAATTGTCTCCTAGTGTTTTCGAGAGGTATATGGCCTAGCACTGTTGTGTTTATATAAAGTTTTCGAAAGCGAGATTGATGCTTATATAAGAATTATCTTGGTGATTCTTAATCTAAAACCACAAGGTGATTCAAATACGACTGCGTTGTATTCTTTGGCCTCATTTTTATGTTATCTAGATTTGATCTTTGTTTGTGATCCCTTGAATCTAGATTTTTGGTAACAAAATTCAATATTATGATAGCATATTATCTCAGATTAATTGATACGCAATGTTTTCTGTTTTAGATCCGTGAACTCCAACCAAATCATGTTTTATGTCCGAAGTCATCTAATCATGTAGGAGTGCCACAACAGACCTCTCCCTCTAGTAACTTCGTGCTTCGTCGACCTGATATTTCAGAAGCCGAAGGTAGTGTTTTTCCTTCTCATTCATATGATGGATTTAAAGCGCAGGCAGGCCTTGGTCCGACTCATACCGAAAGCTCTGCAAAGGCCTATGTTCTCAGAGTCAAATTGCAGAAAGTTCGGCAAAAGGTTCTTGGATCTTGAACTACCAGCTGATGGGTACTTGGATAGTGAAGAAGATGGATTTCAAGAAGAGAAAATGGATCCTGCAGTGACTAATATACCTGCTAATGTTCGGGATAGGGGAGATAAAGAACTAACTGATAGTGGCATCGGTTGCAACTCTGTTATCCCTGAATAAAATTTTGTTACGAGTTCCGCTTCGTCGAAGATAAAAGTTATGGCTGACTTAAATATTCCTGTCGAACTTGAGGAAGATATGATTCCCGAATTCAGAGACTTTCAGGATATGGTTTTTGGCCACCCTTTTGGAAAATCGAATTCAAACTTTCAAGTTCGGTCCGAAGAAATCAATCCGAATAGCCAGATGACGAGGGGCCGGACAAGGAGGGGAAGACATCATCAGGATTTTCAAAGTGAAATTCTTCCGAGCGTTGCTTGCCTCTCAAGGTACGAGGTCACCAAGGATCTTCAAATGATAGGAGGGTTAGTGAAAGCCACCGGTGCTCATCACGAAAGCGGTTCTTCGAGAAATGCAGGTAAAATTGGATGCACAAAAGGCAGGCGGCGGTCTAATCCCGAACTTCCAATGCAATGGACAATACGACGAATATATTCCTGAAGAAGCAATCCGGTAATGGCGAAGTAGGTGTCCAACATCCAAGACAAATAGAGTGGGGCAAGATAACGAGAAGACCTCGGGATCCAAGATATCCGTCGACTAATCATCGGCTTGTATTACGCCAAGTATAGAAACAACAACTTCAAAGACTTTCCAGGTTGGCTAACAAGTTATATTACATAGGAGAAGCGAAGTCCATTTTGAACTATCAATGGCGTTTGGTCTTGGTATTGGTTTTGTGAATGATGGGGGATGTTAATACTCTCTTTTGAACCCAAGAGCTCATTCTAAACTGAATTGAAAATCAACCATATAGAAACTTATATTTTGTGTATCAAGGCCTATAGATTTGAAATTTCCTTTTCCTTTCTTAAGAGAAGACCCGAAAATTTGTGTCGTATTCGTGTTGTGTTGTTCGGGTACTTTATATTTTATAGAACATGTGATAGGGGGCTTACCATTTGTGTTTTGCTTGTTCCCTTGTGCCGAATAGGAATCCATTGTCCCTTTTTAGTGCTCCTATGTATGTTTCCATTAAAAATATTAAATACTGCACTCTAATTCTAAATTTTAAACCTCAACCCTTAAACCCTAAATTATAAACTTAAACTTTCTCACCCCACCCTTGCTTGGCCCCTCTCTGCTTATGCTTGGACAGGGTACGATATAACTATACAACATGAAAATCTATAATTAGTACACCATGTCTGATTTATGTTCTTTGGACTCTTTCAATGCAAGCTTCACTGTATTCCCGACATGATTGTGGACACGTGTCAACTCAACTATTTATATTACTCCAATTTTTTATTTAGAAGAAAAAAATTTGAATCAAACCCACAATGTGAATTACTTTTCAATGGCTTTAGAAGTTTAAAAAAAATACAAATTGATATGAATATGTATATATAATAATAATTCCTTCAATAATCACCACATCAATCTTCATATATTAAATCAAGTTACATCAAGCATAGTCCTATACCTAGCTTCAAAGGGAAGCAAAATTGAAGAAAAAAGAAAAACAAACAAATAATTCAAACCATAAAAGAAACAAATTTTTATATAAAAATCACAAATATGGCCAAAATTTGATTTAGGGTTGAGGCTCAAGTTGAGTGAAATGAGGGCTTTGGAAAGCTTCTTGAAGGAGCTCATTGTCATCGTCCCCCCATGAATCCCTAAATGTCTCCAAATCTATGAAATAATTTACAATTGACGATTTGCACAACATTTTCCTCCATTCTTCTCAACGTGGGGACTCATTGTAATCTGCATATCTATCACAATACTGCAACACAATAATCAGAAATAAGTACAAGATAAAATCATAAATTTAACCCTAATTATTAATAGTTTTTTTTATCTAAATTTAACTTTTAATTTTTCACGTTTTAGTCCGATATTTCTATTAAAAATACATACCTCGAAGTCGGCAATGTCGTGAGTGTCAGATTTGCGAATGCCGGCGAGTTCCCTTGAGCGATAGAACTCTTTGATGGAAAGCATCATGTCGTCGTATGAGAGCAACCTTCGCTTCCCACTCAGCACTTGTGCTATCCATTTTGCTTGTGATTCAAAGAATGGGAACCCTATCAACTGCACCATTTATAATCATATATATTAAAGTCTTGATTGAATTAATGTTACGAATTAATTGAATATCAACTTAGAAACGATCGATATATCTTTATCTTACATGCAAGTAGGGATGTAATGGGTAGTTTCATATTTGTTATTCATTTGATTTAATAAAATATGTTATTAGTAGTAGTAGTACCTTTGAGCATAGAAAACCAATCCTTAAAAGGAATACCAAAATCCCATAAAAATATATTAAATAGAAACAAATGATAATAATGAAAGTAAAAAGAGTGTTAATATGGTGGGGAAACAAAATAAATAAATAAAGTGTTAATATGTCATGTGTCAAGTATTGATTGGTTAAAAAAATTTTAACACCCATCAACAGTTATGCACCTAAAATTATAACTTTTGAAATTTTGAGCACCTATTTTTACAAAAAAATACTTTAGGCACTTAAAGTTTAAAAACAACATACTTTGATACCTATTTTTCAGCCTTTAATGTTTAATTACCCTGTGCAATATATGTTCTGTCTGCTATGACACAAGATCCATCTTCAAACAGAACCCTTCCATCTCCATGAAGTGAATCTATCTGTCAAAAGAAGAGATCAGTTTCACTAACAGGTTTTTAATCCGAAACATTATATGAATAAACTGAATTAAATTCGAGAAAAGTACTTGTAAGCGAAGATGTAAGTTGTCATATTTGGAAATGACTTTTGATAAGCCTTGGATAATATCGAGGGATTTGGCACTAAGGGTACACTTCCTTTGCCACTTTGGCAATCTCCATCGATAAATCTTACCCACTTAGCGAATTCCCCACAATCACCACCACCTTAAAACAAGTTCATGGGTTAAAAATTTCACCATCTACAAAGGAAGCAAATTAGGGTTTTAATTACCTCATTTGTAAACGGCTCCGGAACTCTATAAACATGACTATGAATCTGCCTCCGTTTCCATGCATCCATTCCTACACAACACGGCCATCGGAAGGTTTTTCGTTACGAAAAGGGTCTATACGAGTGATTCGAGTAATCGGAGAGATTAAAAGGGAGAATGTACCTTTAATGGAAGGCAACCTGGGGTGAGAGTAATGACCAGTGGCAACAACAACAGCATCAAACACTTGTTCCGCAGTTTTCTCACCATTTTTCTCTCTACTTTTAACAACCCAGTTTAGATCTTCCCCAAAACCACCATAATCCAACATCCCCACATATTCAACCCTAGTGTTCAACCTTATCATCTCTTTCAAACCAAAAGATTCACAGAAATCTTTAAGGTACAGCCAAAGCTCCTTGTGACCTGGATATCTCCTTGTGTCCCTGTTTTTCTTGACTAAAAATGGGAAATCGGTGAATCCCATTATCTCCCTTAGCGAATCATATATGCTACTATGCACATTTAGGTATTTGGTTTTACCCAAGGGATCTTCGGTCTCCATGTTCGATTCGTACAACCACTGGCCGCCGATATCGTGGTTTTGTTCCAAAACCACCACCGTGTGACCCTCTTTCCTTAGCTCCCTCGCTGCCACCAGACCCGACGATCCGGCGCCGATCACGCACACGTTCTTCGATTGCCCTCGGTCCAAAGCCATGGGTGTAGGCAATGCTAGACTATGGAGCTTGCTTTTGACTTTTGAGGGGTAAGAGGGAATTGAGGCAAGAAGGTTGGTATGCAAACGAAATTTAGTTTTTTTTAGGCTTAAATGTAGTAAAGGTGTCCAAATTGTATATATTTTTTAGTGTAAGTGCTTAAATTTTATTTCGGGTTAAATTGATGCTTAATATCTACTTTCGTACTTTAAATCAGTTTTTTCATTAACTATCGTAAAAAAAAATTCTTTATCCAATTATAACATGACACGTGACATAGTTTTTTATTTATTTCATTTCTGAATTTCTTAAATAATACCAAAGTTTTAATATTTTTTAATCAAACCCTCAAATCACAGCTTTCTCACTGTCCGACATCTCCAACACGTCGACGGTTCACTGTTCAAGCGTCGCGTACCTCACCATTCAGCATTCTCTACCCTCTAGTCGTCGATCATAAACCCAATCGACCTCTTTTTTGTTCATTTTTTGTTGTTCATCGATGGAGCAATTGTCGGTTCACTCATCGATTTTTGACAACGGGGTGATGGGATATTCAGTCATGAAGGGTCCGACGAAGACAAAAGTGGTCGGTGGTGGTTAAATCAGCTGTTGGAGGGGGAAAATTTAGGGGTTTAAGTATTCATGGTTAAGGGTCTGATTTTTTTAAAGAAATTAAAGGTTTTGAGTTTTTTATAATTTTTTATTTTTTAAAAAAAAATTAAAGAAAATAATATAAATATGCCACGTGTTGCGTTTTTATTAGACAGCGGAAATTTTTTAACGTCTGTTACAAAAAAACTTGATTTGACTTACGAAATGAAACGTTAAGCACCAAATTGACCCGAGACAAAGTTTAAGCATCTAATTATTAAAAATGTATAGTTTGGGCACATTTCTAACTATTAAGCCTTTTGTTATTGGTAAATGATTTTATCTGTGGACTTTGATGGGTTTATAGTAAAATTTATTGGGTAAAGTACACAAATGGTCACTAAATTATCTCAAAAAATACAAAATAATCACTAAACTTTTAAAAATTACATAATGGGCATTACACTTTAGTTTTTATTACAAAATGGTCACTGAACCGTTAACTGTTGTTAACTGGATGACATGACAATTACAAAAAATTTGTATAACAACACATTTAATACTCAATATTTACACATTCAATCAATTTAGACATCAAGAATTAGGGTTAAGTTAGGACTAAATTGATTGAATGTGTAAATATGAAGGCTTAAATGTATTATTATTCAAATTTTTGTAACTGTCACGTCATTCAATGAACAACAGTTAACGGCTCAATGACCATTTTGTAACAAAAACTAAAGAATAGGGGATGTTTTTATTTTAATTTTTTAAATGTTTTTAGTTATAAAATTAAAAAATAATTTTTTAAAAATAAAAATAAGAGAAAATTTGAATATATAAAAAATTGTATTTTCATTATTTTTATTAAAAACATTTTAGTATAGTGGAAAAAATAAAGTAAGGGATTTTTAATTATTTAATCTATTTTCGGATATTTTCAATGGCAATATTTTTATTGATTTTAAAATTTTAGTTTATTTAATTATAGTTTATTTAATTTATACTAATTATAATAATAATCTTATAATAATTATATTTTACTTTAATTGTTTAATAATTATTTGTTTATTTCTTTTTTTTAAAATACTAGATATTGAACATATTTTTATTTCTATTAATTAAATATATTTTTTAACTTTTTAAAAATAGAAATAAAAAATATTTTTTAAAAACTAAATTGAATTATCTGTTTGTCCTCATTTTTCATTGCCAATAGTATGTATCTTTATTCTTTACATCATAGTATGATAATTTTTTTCAAAAATAATTTTATAATAACAATAATAAACATCTAAATTCTAAATCAAATTTTTTAATGTATTTTCTAAACATACCCTTAATCAGAACTAGTAAAACAATTTGTGTGAAATGTGCATACCAAGTGTTTGTGAAAATGTCTATTAGACCTCTCCTACTACAATAAACACGCCATTTTCATCTAATTTCTTAACATGTTATTTCACAAGCAATTCCGTTGAATACAGCGAAGAATATACACAATTTTGCTATGCTGCTGCCTGCTGGATAATACGTAGACTTACATTATACTGTACCTTGTAGACATGTCATGTTCTGACATGATTAACATTTTGGGTTATACTAAATGCATTTCATCTGACTTAAAAAGAGTTCGAATCTTTAGTTCTTTATGTTAATTCAGAAGCAGAAACATGTAACAGGAACCTTCCCTGAGGCTCTTATTTTCCTTGCTTTTTCTTTGATCTTTAGTTCCTCCTTTCTTCTTTTTTCATCTGCCTCTGCTCTTGCTCCACCGGCAATATCATCGATTATTGCTATCTTGGCCTGGTAAAGTTTTTGTGTTATTTTTATCTTCCGCTCCAATTCTTTCTGCACTTCAGGCAATACATTCATATGGCATTTATCGGATTCCGAGTGAGGGGGTGTCGGATAGTGTTTGATTTAGAATTTTTAATTTTTCCCAGATTTGTTCATGTATTTGGAGGGTTTTCAGATGATTGTATTTTCGTAGCCGTAAATATGTGTCGAACACGAATAATTAAAGAAAATAGGAAGTCATGCTAACATAGTTACCTTTTTTCTGTCCATCTTAACTTTGGCTCGCAGCTTTCTCTGGTTCTCCCATGCAAGAATTGATGCTTTCATGTCCTCACACCTGTACTTTTTGCATATTAGTATCAATGTATAAGATGTGATTTTTCAAAGATTCTTCGATAGAAAGAAGAATTGAACGTATTCGGACACATAACCGTATCCGATGCTCGAATTCGAGTTCGAGTAATATAAGATATGATATTGTTGAGGGTGTTGTCTATGAATGTTAAAATCTTGAAAGTTCATCAAGTTAATGATTACCGTTTGTTAAGTTTTTCCATCTCAGCTTTCTCCCAAGCATCTCCTTTTGCTTCCTCAACATGAGTTGGGCATACTTCTCCGTCCGGCTTCGGTCTCCGGCTTCCGTGGTCACCGGCCTAGCGGAGGATGAACCACCCGGTTTGCTACTCTCTAAACTTCTCTCTTGCTTCCTGTAATCCTTTTCCATTGAATTTTTACTTGGAGTTTCACCTGAAGAAACTATAACCAAATAAAATAAGAATTCCGGTAGACACATGTATGTTGAGGGATATATATAATCTGAGTATGGAGTACGGATATTTTAAAAAAAATTAAGAATCGGAGCAATATTTATTACCTGCAGTTTTGATTTCGTTGCTCGAATATTGCCAAGTTACACTATCCGAATCCCGAACCCTGCTTGTGGTGTCTTTCCTAGATCTCTCTATCTTGATCTTGTATTGTGCGCCGTCTTCTTCGAGCGAGTTGATAGCGTATGCAGCAGCTGCAACACCAACGGCGAACTCAGTGTTACAGTATTTGTTCATTTGCCAGGAACCTACAAAAAAAAGGCCAGCAATTGAATCACTAATTCCTCGTGATTATCATTACACCACCTTCTACATTCAGGTTAGACATTATTTTTCACGTTTTTTCTACAACATTTTCTTATCTGTAATTGCCTGTTAATGTACAAAAACTTACTAGGTATGTGTTTTTACTTCATTTAAGCAATAATTATGACATGAATTGTAATAGAATTTTCCAAATATATTACTAAAGAAACTTAATTATATCAGAATTGGAAGTAACTTACCTACTGCCTTTATTAAAAAAGTTCAATCATGCAGAATCTAAGAACCCAAATTCTTGCCTGAATCTCCATCAGTTTTTTCACATTTGGGAACTGTTTGATTTTAAATAAGACAATATCAGTTTTCGGTTTATTGGAACAAGAAGCCTGGGGATTAAGAAAGTGTTGTGATTTAAAAAAGATGGCACAATTGAGGGGATATCTGTATTTGTCTTCAGATTTAGATAAAAGCAACGAATATCTAAATCCCCACCGTTGCTTGCCGTGGTTGATGAACCGATGCAATTCCAAAGAATGCTGTGAAGTTTGGAATACATCATATAATTTATAGATAATTATTCAATGCACCAGTGGCGAAAAAGAAAGAGCTTCAGTTTTTGGGTTTAGGGTTTAATGTTTAGAGATTTAAGTGTAAGAGGTTTAAATTTATAGAGTGTGGTTAGAATTTAGAGTTTGAAGTTAAAATTTAAGATTTATAGGTTAAAAATTAAATCTCTAACCATATTACCCTTAAACATACACCCTAACCTCTAAATCATAAATTCTAATGCTAAATTATAAGTTCTAACCATGAACCGTAAATTTTAAACATTTATACTTAAACTATTAAACCCTAAATTCTAAACTAAATAGCTAAATCCTAAAACTATTAACACTTGTAAAAAAAATTTGTTTCCACCGTCACGTATTTTCCCTGAGCTCATGTTATTTAATCAATGTAGAATATTTTTTTATTTGCCTATTTATCCGAAAGTTAGTTATTCAATTAATAGACAAGATTCTTGAATTCAGACCGGCCCAACCTAATACTACTAAATAATAAAAAATTTATATAAGTTTAGCCATAAAATTCAACAATCTCTAATAAAAGAGATGGTTAAAGCCCTCAATTGACAATTTTTTTTCTTTTAGGTTGTAAATTCAATACTCAGTAGGGACAAAATTTTCTTTCTCCCTCTCCTAGGTAGAAACTGTTCAAAAAACTTTTAGCCATAAAAGTAACAGAATTTAAAATATAATTATTTTTAATAATTTATTATTTTTTGAATAGTTAAATGAACTACTAGTAGACTTGGTAAACTTGACCCGAGAACCGAATTAATTTATTCGAATCGAGACTCAAAATTAACCCGAACACGATGACCTGAATTTAATTCGAAACTAGAAATAAACCGAATCGAACTGAAACTGAACCGAAGTTCAATTAAACAAAGGAGTCGAAAGCTTACTTAGAGGTATCAAAACTTTAAACAATGTTTCGAAACCTTTAGTAGAATATCGAATAAAAAAAACTTTCTGGTCAAAAGATTTAGAAACCACCAAGGGGATATCGGAACCAACTATAGGTAAATGAAAATTTGACATTAGTTTTACTTTTAAAAGATATATTTCATAGTCAATAATATTTAGAATATGTGGTTAAAAGTTTTCGTTGACACTTTTCTCTATCTATTAAGTTGTGGGTTCATTACCCATTAAGAATAGTTTTTCCTCCTGCTTTTCCTCCCTCTAAATAAAATTTGTTTAAAATTATATTCAATATATGTTTTAAGTAAAATGATTTAGAAATTATTTTTACGTCAAAACTGAGTTTTTGACAATTGAAAAAGTATCAATTGTGATCCAATAACTTTTACAAATAAAACTATTAATAATTATATTATATCAAAATCAAAATAAAGCTAACAATATATGAACTTTTAAAAAAATAATTATTAAAATATTTTTTGACATATCAACCGGACAACTTTATTGATAAATAAAAGTAAAACAAAATATAACACATTAGAGATTTAAAACATAAAAATATTACAAATCTAAAAAGAAAAATAAGCGCTACACCGATCAGATTTAACATTTTCTATTTGCACCAAAGAAAATCTAGACGGTCCATTGTAAGAAGGGTCTGAGGAGCTGTCAAAACAAGAACTAGATGAAATCCCCAAAATTGGCAACCACTTTTCACGCTTATTCCAAAGACGACGATCCGCTACATATTACATCGACAAAAAACTCAAAAGGGATCAAACTATCTGTGACCACCAACAAACACGAACGGAAACAAACGCCTTGAGAGTTACCGTACGAACACCAAACACCCACAATAGTAGCCATAGAACATGTAATAAGACAGAGACGTGCCATAAAAACATAAAAATGTGCCACAAAAGCAGAAAAGGGCACATCAGATGTGTGAAGGAAAAGTTAAAGTTAATTTAAACTGTTTTTATATATAATTTAACCATTTATTTTTTTGAATAATCTAAAGGTTATTACAATGTAATATTCGTTCATACAAATTTTTAACTCTTTGACAAAGTACACGCACCTTATAAATAAAACGAATTGAATCCGGGTCTCCTAACATAAATATTATCCTCTTTTCTACCAGGACCACTCGTTGGGTTCATTTAACCACTTACTTTTAATTACACATTATTATTTAATAACTAATATAATTAGAATAAAAAATTTCTCACCAATTAACTGTCATATTACCTCAATTCTTTTAAGTGCTTTGAAAGTTTTCACAATTTCAAATTGCGATTGAGTCGAATCAAAACACAATTCAAATTCTAAACTTTAACAAATCTAATCTCGAGTTTCAAACAATTTTTTATCCAAGTTATCCAACTTAATATTTTAATTTTAATCTTTCAAATTATCAAGTTAATTTTTTAATTTAGATAAATAATTTGAACCTTAAATAATCATGATTTATAAAGCCTATTATAAGACCGATGTTGCATAATAAAAGCCAATCAAATTATTTAGACATATATTGTTTTTCCTTTATATTATCTGTAAAGAAAATATGATATATTTTAGGTAATCTATATTGAGATTAAGAATTTTTTATTTAAAGTTGGTGTGATTTAGTCAACAATCTCTAGAGCATGTTATTAAAGCTTTCAGTTGACATCATCCCTTTTCTCTAGGTCATAAATTCAAGACGTTGTAGGAGCGAAATTCTCCAATCTCCTCTTGGTTGAAATTGTTCAAAAAGAAGTTGGTGTGATTTATGTTTATTTTGGGTTTGTAGTGGTCCAAATTTAATTATCAATTACATCACATGCGCACATGTTTGGTTGAATTATGTTTATTTTGGGTGGAGTAGATTTAACGGCTAGGCGTATTTAAATTTCCAACACATACAATAATGTATGTTGTCCTTATTTAAAAACACAATTTCTTATATATTAGAAAAATTAAAAAAAAAGTTTTTATTTAATTTTAGGAAAAAACTTTGATACACAAGCCGTGTAAACTTTAGTTTACACGTGCTTTTTAGTTTTATGGGTTAGGGTTTTAGTTTAGGGTTTAAGGTTTAGGCTGTAGGGTTTAGAATTCAAGGTTAGTGTTTAGAATTTAGAGTTTAGGGTTTAGAGTGAGAGGTTTAGTTTTTTGGGGTTAGGATTATGAATTTAGAATTTGAGTTTTTATAGTGTAAATACACATGTTTGTGTATCAACATTTTACCCTTAATTTAAGGGTAATTATTTGATGTAACGTTAGTAAAAAGTTTCATTTTACAAGCGTGCTCCTAAAATTGTCTTATGTTCCTTTTAAAGGCCATAAACCTTAATCATGAATTATAAATACTAAATTTTAAACTTTAAACTATAAAATCTATCCTTAAACCTAACTACAAATACTAAAATTCTAACCCTAAACCATAAGCTATAAACCCTAAAAACTAGACACTTGTGAAAAACAAGTTTTTCACCTTCAATACATAGAACATTTTCCATAATTTTAATTATAAAGATATTGATATAAAGAATTTGTTTAGTGTCAATCACCAAATATCCTTTTTAACGATTTAAATAAAGACTAGTTTCATTAAATCATATGTAAAATAATAAGAATGAAGAATTCTCTCATCGAGTATTAAATATATAATTTTTTATTGAGCATATGGTGTGATCGCATAGTATTATTTTATCCTTTTAATAACGCACATGACTTGCGAATAGACTACTTAAATGCAAATTTCCTAAAAGTAATAACATTATTTTTTTTACTAAAATTATTCATAAAATTTATATATATTTTGAATTAATAATTAAGATTTCAAATCACCCAAACTCGATCTGAATCTGATGAGGGACATATATAGTGAACAAATCATGAACACATCTATTATTATATAAACTTTTATTAAAAATTATATCCCACATGACTGGTGATATGAAGGAATGTTTTTATAGTAATAAAATAACGCATGCTTAAAAAAAGATAGATGCCAAGCTTTTAGTAGTGTTGAGAATAAAGATATCATCTGATGATGAACGCTTATTATTATTATTATTATTATTATTATTATTATTATTATTATTATTATTATTATTATTATTATTATTATTATTATTATTATTATTTCAGTAAATATTTTATTAAACATTCTTAAATGCAGCTGTGTTTTGCAGCTTATTTACTTTCTTGTCCTTCTGTTTCTTTGAAATTTGTTTGTCATTTTGTAGGCTTTGTTTTCATTTATGATTTTAAATTTTTTAATTATTCTCAAATAAACATACAATGAATATTTAAATTCTAAAATATTACGTATAAGAATGTTTTGAAATATTAAATGGCTTATTAAAAATATATTTATTTTTTAAAAATAAATTAAAACATATATATAATAAGTTATTTTTTAAAAAAAATATTTTATATTTATCCTTTAATTTAAATGACTTTCTAATAAATTTAATAAGTTTTTATGTTTATATTCAATTTCACTATTACAATAACTAATCTCACAACCACCACCTACTAACTTATTAGGACATTATTTATGGAGGAATCATGTAAAAATATTTAAATTTAAAAAAAAATAATAATATAAATTATATGTTTTAAGGGATTACAATATAAATTTAAAAGTGTCGCCCCTGCGCACGAAACCCCAAATTTTATTGGAAGTTAGAGGTGCAGTCCGTGCATTGGTGATCGGATTCCCAATAGTAGTGATGATTAATCTTTTAACCCTTCAATCTTTTATTATTATTATTATTATTTTTCAATCTAAATATAATTGTAATTATTATTTAATATAACACTATTACAATATTTTATTATTTAAAATAAGGGTTAATTACATGAATAACCATTTAATTGTGGGAATGATTATAATTTAACCACCAATCTACTAATTTTGTCAATTAAATCACTTATCTATCTAAATGATATCAATTAAGTCTTCCACCATTAAAACCTAACGGAAATATGATGTGACTGTTAACGTGTCACTATCTGATTAGATGAAAATTTTGAAACCAATATTTAGTTGCAAAAGGGAATTAAACCCAAAATATATGGGAAGAGTGTAATAACTCTGGTTGAGCCAAGCTCATTTTTATTTTTTAACCGTCGACAATGATCACACACCTTACAGACAAAGTGATTGAACTCGAGTCTTTTAAGATGAACATCATCCGCTTTTTTACTGAGACCACTTGATATAATACACATCATTAAACACAAATGCAAAGAAAACGCACACGTCAAGTGTATTTTTTAATGCCGCGATAACAAAAATAATAATAGAGATGATAAAGGACCAAAAATCAAATTTCCGAAAATTTCTCTCAAAATTCCACCGATAAATAAGGTAATTAATAACTTTGACTTTGTCTGTTGTTGAAATTAGCTGATTTATTGGTGAAATTTTCAGAGTTTTTTTTTTATTTTTGGTCTTTTATCATCTCTATTATTATTTTTATTATTACGGCATTGAAAAAATACACTTGCTGTGTGTGTTTTCTTTGCATTTGTGTTTAATGATCTGTATTATACCTAGGGGTGTAAATGAACCGAGGTTTAACGAATAAGATTATGTTTGTGTTCGTTTGTTTATTTTTAAAGGTGTTCATGTTCGTTTAAATTTTTAATATTGTGTTCGTGTTCGTTTGTTTAAGTGTTCACGAACGTGTTTGTTTAAGTGTTCACGAGGGTGTTCATTTAAGTGTTAGCGAACGTGTTCGTTTATTCGTTCGCGAACATGTTCGTTTATATGTTAATAAATGTTAACTAAATTAACAATAAATAAATAAAATAAAATCAACAAAATAAAACTTACAGTTCAACATGAACTTATATAACATCCTTAGCAACAACAAAAAGTAATATTTAAATACATCCACAAGCATTTTCATCCTATAAATGAGCTTATAAACGGCCTATAAACGAGCTCATAAACGAGCCTATAAACGAGCTTGTTCGTGAACATAAACAAAGTGAACACACCTTTGTTCGTATTCGTTCGTTTATTAAACGAACATAAAAAATTTATCCATACTCATTTATTTAGCTTAATAAACGAATGTTATACGAACGGTTCGCCGAACGCTATGTTCATTTACACCCTAATTATACCATTTTTTCTTGCAAATAAATGCAGTAAAAGGTGTGGAATAAGAACAACAGACAAAGTCAAGGATATTAATTAGCTGATTTATTGCTGAAATTTTCAGGAGATTTGATTTTTGTTTATTATTATTATTATTATTAAAAATTCACTTGATGTGTGTTTTGATATTTGCATTTATGTCTAATTACGAAAACGGCATTAAAAAATTCATTTGATGTGTGTTTTGCTCAATCCATTAACACATATTTTTAAGTTAAAAAATGTGTGTCACTGAATTGAGTATAGTTTGATTGGTATTTTTATTAATACAATATACATGAGAATATGAGATTTAGCATGTTTGAGTGTTTAATATCCTCTAGTTTATGAGCGAGGAGAGCTCTGTATAATATAAGCATTGTATATTGAATGTTCAAAAAATGATGTGTATTATACCTCATAAAATAGCGTTTAATAAAAGTTGGTGTGAATCTTAGACCAAGAAATGAGTTTGGCTCAATGATTGGAGTTGTTGCACTTCTTTTGCACGTGTCACCATATGATTGGAAGACTAAATTGATTAAATTAAATTAAAATTATGTCCAAGTTGATAGAAAATATAAGTAACATGAATCAAATGTGTAATTATATAATTTTTCGTTAACCGTCATGTCACCCTTCTGTTAGGTTTTAACGGCAAATAATTTAATTGATACCAATTAGATAATTAAGTAACCTAATTGACAAAATTAACATAATGATATTCAAATTAAAACATTCCCCATAATTAAGTGGTCATTCATGTTGTTATCATTATAATAAATCTAATATAAATCAAATTTAATAATTTATTTTTATAAAAATATAATCTTAATTTTTAATGTATATTATTATTTAATATTAATATGATTTTAACAACTCTTAATTGTAATTTAACATAAATATAAATAATATTTATATTTTATCATTTAATTTAAATATTTTTTATAATTTATTATATGCTCGTTTCAATTTAATGTCTTGATAATCATTTTTTATTTTCATCTCATCGACACCATCACGTTTTAAATCCGAATACGCATCTCACTATTACAATAACTAATCTCATCGTCTTCGTTGTTTTCAGTTTCATCATAACCAATCTCACCGTCCCCCAGGTGCACCCTTAACCAATCTCACTATTACATCAACTTTCAAAATTAAAAGAAAATTTTCACAAATTACTAAAGCTGTTATCGGCATACAATCCTTATATATATATTAAATATACTGATGTGATTATAAGGTAGTACTGTTCAATTTTTTTAACCCTTTAATAATGCGCACACATGGTGCTCGAACCTCGGTCACCTGGATGAAATACATCATCATTTATATTTAAATATGAAAAAACTTCGATACGCAAGTTGTGTAAATGCTTTTTAGTTTTAGGGTTAAGGGTTTAGTTTATGGTTTAAAGTTTAGGGGTCTAAGCTTTAAGGTTTAGAGTTAAGAATTTAATATTAGAGTTTTATAGTGTAAATATGCAGACATGTGTAAAATAATATTTATAAGGTATGTGTATCAAAAATTTACATTTTAAATATTGTATACACAAATAATTATATTTATCCGATACTAAAATAAATGAATGCATTGATTTTTAAAATGTGTATAATTGAATAAGTTCAAAATTTCATGTATATAATTGAATCAAAATAAAAATTACATGTGCATAATTGTACCAAATCAAAATTTATGTATCACGTTATATATCAACCAAAGTCCCTATGCAATTTGATATTTGTCTTTTTTTTTTTTTTGTAATTATAAGACTACTTTTTTTTTATCAAAAAGAGACTTAAACTTTTAACATTTTAATTTTAGCTTCAGTTATTGTACTTTAATTTGATCAACTTCAGTTATGCATTTTTCAAATTTTGATATTCTAATTGTGGTCAAAATTGAATAATATTGAACCAATCAATTCAACAAAAGAAATCAAGTTCCAAAATCATTAACTTTTTAGTGATTGAAATTAAGTACCCCAACTTGCAATTCGGTGGAAACTGGAAACAACTTTATTGTAAAATAAAGGAAAAGTGAAGCCCCTTTCTTCTAATTGGAGCTTCAACTTCTACTTTATTCCGTTTTCCAAGCTTATCATAACTCTGAATTTTCTTTTGGCAAAAATCTAAATTTGTTAATATTCATATTCATATTCATATTTAAATTTGAATTTAATTAAATTATTTATCGAATATTTATAATATTAAAATTTTACGATTAATAAATTTCAAAAAGATATTGACCAACATGACAAAAATATCATTTTAATTATGATTAATAATAAATAACGAATTCGATCTCAGACAATCTTCTCCTCTTTCCCTTGTTCAAAAATTAATAAAAGTTTTAAATTTTAAAATAAATAATAAATTTGAATATTTAAAGAATAAAGCCGAAGTAAGATAAATGTTTATTTTCTCTTCATTCAAAAACGGCGGCGACGGTTCAAGAACAAGGATTTGAACGACGTTTCATTCAAGATTGGATGGTTTTTATTGATGTGATCAAATCATGCCTTGATTCAATTCGCCAAGTAAGTTTTTAATTTAATCTATATTGGATTGAGCATCTCCATTTGTGTATTGGTAATAATAACGGCAGCGGCTAGGGTGGACTCTAATGGAGGTTGAGAATGTTCGACGGTGAGGGTGGACTCTATTTGTAACGAATTTGTCGGCGAGATTGTATTCGAAGAGACTTTGACAAGCATTTGATCGTCATAGAAAAGTACTCGATGTGTTCATACCAAGCGAAAGAGATAGAAATGGTTCGCGATATAACTTTGTGCGAATTAATTCGATGACGGAGGCACGACTAGTGATGGATCGACTTGAAGGATTGTGGCAACGTAAACGAGAGGGTATTATTCATGGTTCCGAAATAGAAATTGAGAACAAGCCGGCACACAAAGCAAAGTCACAACGTATTAGTGTTCAAGGGGTGATCGATGATAAAAAGGTTGATGTCCTTCAGAGTTCCGTAGTGGGTTGATGTCAACATTCAATGGGTTTGGTAACCTAGGTTAAGGAATTGAAAAAACATGATTCAACATACTTTTCGATTATGTGAATTGCAGGATCGAGGGTATTGCTATTATTTACTAGTGTGGAAGCTAGAAACGAAATTTTAAAGAAGAGCGATTTGTATAAATGATTTACTGAGCGATAGAGACAGTCGAAGAGTATGGATAGCGATTAGAGGTATTTTGATGCATGCTTGGTCGAACGGCTCGTTTGAGAATGTGTCATCGATTTGGGGGAAATGATAAAGGGTGAGGAATCAACATTGGAAACAGTTTTTTTCGAAAGAGGTCAAGTGTTGATTGAGACTGAACGAATTGATAAAATTGAAGGAATATTAGACTTTAAGGCATGGGATATCAGCTTTGAGGTTTGTAAAGCTTTGGGAAGAGAGTTGCTCAAAGCTTTGGAATATAAGCTTTGAAGTTTGTAAAGGTTACCGTTGATCCTTAAAAAAAATTGAACCACTATAAATTCTTGTGTTCAAAGTTTTATTCTCTTGAGCTCCCACTGAAATTTCTTTTAAACCAATTCACCCTCTCTTGGCCATTAAGTTAAAGATATTCGAGCCCAACAAGATCACCTAAGTGGTTCGAGTTTTGTAAGGCGTTAGGATTTTTTTTGTTTGCTTCGTGGTTTTGGGACATTCTTTAAAACTTTCATGCCGTACTCTTTTCCTTCACCTTAGGTTTAGGAAGGTTTTTAATGAGGCGCATGTTTGTACTTTTGTATGATTTTGATTCTTTATAAAATCATACTCTTTACGATCAAAAAAATAAATTTGAATCCGAATTCATTATCTATAAAAAAGGTGGATTTGTATAATAAATATTTAATCATGATCCACTTATTGGTCGAGTAGTCAATGATGCTCATGTTGTACAATCTTATATGAGTTTATATCTCAACATTTACATTAAGAACATAATATCTATCTACTTAATAAAAAAAATTGACGAGAAATTAAAAAAAATTAATCCTTTGACAATAGTGATTAGAATATCTAAAACTAAATATCATCTGATTCACAATATCTAAATCTAAAAAATAAAGAAAATCAACTAAACCACTGTCCCAAAGTATAAGTAAAGATTTGGTGAAGGCATTGCTTTAACTTAAAGCCAACTGCAACCTCTTTAACAAAACTTGGAATCTTAATAAACATTAAAAACCTTCTTACCCGACATGTATTCATATTATTCTTATGAATTTATATTTGATATATCGACATTATTTGATTTTATGCATTTTAGTCAAAAAATAATAATTTTATGCATTATTAGCATATCCAATTATAACGCATAGTATTTTTTTTTAATTAAATGTACTCGAATTTACTTTGGAATATGTTATTATCTGATTTAATAATGATATATAAAATTATACATGATCATGTATATAAAATATTACCTATATTTTATTACTACTTAAACAAATATCTAACTATTTAAAATCTTAAATTGAAGAACAATTCATGTATGAATTCATATTTTCTTTTATGAATAGCCGCTAGTATTTGTTTATACAAATTTTTAATCTTTTGACAGTGCACATATTTTACAAACAAAGTGTATTGAATATGGTCTTCTAATATAATTTTTTTTTTATCTTTTTCACTTGGACCTCTCATTAGATTCTAAATTCATATTTACTTAAATGTTAACAATTATTATTATTATTATTATTATTATTATTATTATTATATCATCCTAGATTAGTCTCAAACAATCAATCATATTATAGAATCAATCAATTAATAATAATTCATATTATATAAGTTTTGTTATTTTTAATATTCCTATGGTTTAACGAAATTGACTGTTGTCTGCCCCACACCTACCCCATTAAAGAAGCAGTTGCGTCATTTTTCTCGAGTGCCAAAAAGCTGGTGGCTGAACTAGAAAAAGTAAAAATTACTATTTTCTTTGTATTTCTAAGTGTGTGACTTTTCGGACAAGAATCTTACTTAATCCCTTAACATGAATTTTAGCCAAACCGACAATCTGAGTCCCACCCGCTTCACCAAACATATTTCTCGTCTTTGTAAAAGAACAGCACAAAGTAGCCATCAAAAACAGATCAAACCTTCCGTTTTGGCTAAAATAAAACTATAGCCTTTTCAAACATTATTGGTGGGTCTGTTTGTTTCCAAGGAAAACATAAACTTCACTGCATTTTTCTCTGTTTTGCTTTAGTGCCAATGCCTGTTTCTAGCTTATTTTC
The DNA here is from genome assembly GCA_019671005.1 of Hibiscus mutabilis. Taxonomy (NCBI): domain Eukaryota; kingdom Viridiplantae; phylum Streptophyta; class Magnoliopsida; order Malvales; family Malvaceae; genus Hibiscus; species Hibiscus mutabilis. The sequence goes on from CM033744.1 coordinate 36,387,732, forward strand.
TTTTGGAGGTTAGTTTTCTTTTCTGGGTTTCTTGTTTGAGTTGAGCTGCGCCATTGTTTATGCCAATTGAATGTGTTCTTTGTTTTCTGGGCAATTTTAGGCTACTTTAATGAATGGGTTGCTTTTAATATGGTTAAATTTTGGAACTTTGACTGTTTTGGGATCTGCTACTTCTTTAAGACTAAACCGTGATAAAAAGAAATAAAGCATTTCTTGTTCCTTTCTTCTGGCTTTTAAGGATGCTTTAGATATTTTAAGATCTGATACATATGGTATGTATGTATGTATTTTTGTATGTATGTTTGTACGTATGTATGTGTGTGTGTATGTATGTAGTTCATTCAAAGATTGTTGATATTGATGGTGAATTTTGCTGTAGTTTCACTGAAGCTATAGATTAACATATGCTAAATTAGATTGTGTAGTTTAGGACAACTTCCTGTCTTGAAACTTGATTTGACTCATTTCATACAAAAAGCTACAATAATATATGTTCAATTTCTGATACAATTTATACCCTTGGGTCACAGTTAACTTAATACACCGAGTTGGAAGCGCGAGGCCGTTAGAATCAATCTACCGTATGGAACTGTGCTTCGGTTTGTTCTTATTTGTGGCTTTGATTCCGGTGATTTTTGCTCAAGATATTAGTCACGGGTCAATTGTAGTGGATGGAACTATGACTGTTGCTCAAACCGATGATAACTTCGTTTGTGCTACAATTGATTGGTGGCCTCATGATAAGTGTAATTACGAGCAGTGTCCGTGGCACTATACATCGGTAACGAATCTGGTGAGGCTTAAGAAGAGCTATCCTCTTCATAGGATTAAATGTTTTTCTTTGAATTTTTTCAACTCATTCGGTTAAGCTTCTTCGAAAAATCAACACACTTATAGTTACTGTTCAATCTGCTGTTTTTTTTTCCTGACAGAACTTGTCTCATCCTTTCCTTGTCAAAGCTGTCCAAGGTTTGTATTTCTAGACCAGTTAGTGAAAGATATTATGTGTTATGTTACTCAAACTTGGGTATGAGTGTCGGATACTAGCATGTGCCCGGCATGGTTTTGTTCGATCTTTCTTTTAAGCTTTTTTCAGTCATATCTCCAAACCCACATCCGGATATGTGTCGGACATGTGGACTTAAAGTAAAATGAAGAGTCAAAGCGATATATTTATGAGTATGTCGTTGAATTTTCATGTCCCGAAGCATGATGCTACTCTGTTCCACACTGTTAGCTTTCAACAATTTGAGGATAAGAGTTGGAGGCTCTTTGCAAGATCAAGTGTTGTACGATATCGGGAATTTGAAGTCTCCTTGCCATCCATTCCAGAAGATGAAAGACGGGTTGTTCGGATTTTCGAAGGGATGTTTACACATGGAGAGGTGGGATGAACTGAACCGTTTCTTCAAAGAAACCGGGTAAGATTCTCAAATTTCAAATTCCATTAGTTCTCACACTGTTAGTTAAAATACCATTTCAACTGATTAACTGGCTTAGGTTAAATTCAATTAACAAAGGCTTGCAAGGGTTTTCTAGTTTTTTGACTGATTCGATAATCACATGAATCTTACATTTGCAGTGTTATGGTGACGTTCGGCCTGAACGCTCTCCACGGGAGACATAAAATAAAGAGGAGCCTTTGGGGAGGGGATTGGGACTCTAGCAATGCGCAAGAATTTTTGAAGTACACCGTTTCAAAGGGATACCACATAGACTCATGGGAATTCGGTAGAGAATCCTACACGAAGCGCTTTGCAATTATACATCCATATGATTTTTCTCTTCTTGCCTCTGATGTTTGCCGTTGTTGTTTTAGGTAACGAGCTGAGCGGACATGGTATTGGTGCACATGTTCTCGCTGACCAATATGGAAAAGACTTGATCAGACTAAAGAAAATTATAAATGAGTTATACCAAGGCTCACAATCTAAACCGTCACTCGTAGCTCCCGGAGGATTCTTTGAAGAAGAGTGGTTTGTCAAGCTTCTTCAGACCTCAGGCTCACGCGTACTCGATGTCATGAGCCATCATATGTACAATTTGGGTGCAGGTGCATTCGGATAATCCCAGTGGGTTCAAATGCATGGGATGCCTTACTATTTGATCTGTCCTACATTTAATGTTTAATCCCGGTTTTTATTTCAGGTGTTGATCCGAAACTTGTTAGTAAGATATTGAATCCCGACCACTTAAACAAGGCAGCATATACATTCGGTAATCTTACACACGTCATCCGGAGGCACGGTCCTTGGTCTTCTGCATGGGTCGGAGAGTCTGGTGGGGCCTATAACAGCGGCGGTGCTCACGTGTCCAACACATTCGTCAACAGCTTCTGGTAATCATACTTTCTCGGCTGTTTTAAATATGTAGAAAAATCAAGTTTTAACACTAATATATTGTTGTCTTGTATGAATACTCAAGTTTCCTTTATCTTGTACACGATTTCAGGTATTTAGATCAGCTCGGAATGTCGTCGAAATACCATACTAAAGTATATTGTAGGCAAACACTAATTGGTGGGAACTACGGTCTTCTCAACGCGACAACATTTGTTCCAAACCCTGATTATTACAGGCAAGAGCTTGAGATTTGAAATTTCTTTATGCGAGTTTCTCTTTAGTGTCATTAAAATGTTTGATCAAATTGGAGGATATCGGAAAATTTTCTCATATACAACTGTGCTGAACTGGTATGGAGAGCCCTTATGTTTTTTGTTTTGGATGGTCCGGAACAGTGCGCTTCTATGGCACCGGTTAATGGGAAAAGTGGTTCTATCTGTTGAAAGCAGTGCTTCGCCGTCTCTACGATCTTACGCCCATTGTTCCAAAGGAAGAGTAAGTGCCATCAACTTATCAACACGAATGAACCATGTTGGAAACATGTCTGCATATCAGACTCCTGCAGAATCTGAAAAGCTTGCAATTTGTTTACTTTCAGAGATGATTCTTTTCATTCCCCCCCCCCCCCATGAAATCGTTCTTCGAAGATGAAAATATCAACTGTTTCATTGACTATGACCTTGATTCTCTACATCATGTTACAGGCTGGTGTAACTCTACTCGTGATCAACTTGAGCAATCAGACGAATTTCATAATGAATGTTCAAAACAGCATCAATCTGAAGTTGGCTGTGAATGAACAGAACATCAGCCGGAGCGGCTTCACGCATACTCTTAAGAAAACATTTTCCTGGGTTGGAACCAAAACTTCCAACGAAACTCTATTCCGAGAGGAGTATCATTTAACTCCTAAAGACGGTTACCTTCAAAGCCGAACCATGGTTCTCAATGGCATTCCTTTAGAATTTACCGACACCGGAAACTTCCCATCGCTAAACCCTGTCCATGTCAATGTGAAGTCTCCGATATCCATCTCGCCTTTGTCGATTGCATTCATCGTATTCCCCAACTTCGAAGCTCCGGCTTGCGCATGATTTCCCATTTCTCTTGCTATCAATATTATCCGGACTCTTATCTTAACATATATCCTGAGTATGAGGTATGATCTTTATATATACGAACATACCTATACCGGACACATACTCGACCATGAGTCCGAATAAGCAATAATTAAGGGTTGAATTAGATAATAGCAGAATTATTAGATTTTTGAGCAATTGTAATTATCAATAGATTTTGCATTAATGTTATCTGCATAATAAGCACAAACTGTATAAATCGTTTATAATTTTATGGAAATGGGTTATATTATTGTTGAAATGTGTTACATTATTGTTGAAATAGTGTTTTTACTAAACCAAGAAATCTGTGTCCGAGAGTTCGAGGACCTTGTACGCCGGGTCGGAATGTGTTTCCTTCAATGTTCCTGAAATCAGATTTAAAACAAGTTAGATATTTGTTTCTTTTGTTTTAATCTTAATGGTACCGAAAGTGGTTATTTTCCTCGAAAACTAAGCGATGAAGGTAAAACTCACAGTTCTTTCAAGAAAGGATGTTTATAGAATGCATCGGAATCCGGCCTGAGAATCGGTTATGATCCAAGTACCTGATCATTGTTGAAGTCCAAGAGCAGAAGTTAAAACATCACAACAATGTATGCAATCATACAGTAAACACCCTCCCCGACCACCTTTTTTGACAAAAATTCATCAAGTACAAGAAATGCAGTAATCATGAAAATAACACTTCTGGTAATAAAATAAATACGGATTTCCCAATGAAACTCTCGAGTCTGAGAAAGAAAAAAAAACTTATAAAATATGTCAATTTAGGAATATGAGCAAGTGCTGTTGGTATTGCTCCAGACATTTTGTTGTATGAAAGGTACCTGTAACAAATAGAAAATAGTTTTAAGGGATTCCAGACCCATTGATGAAGAAGAGACATGATACTTATGCTACTGGACTCGGGGGTTAATGTCGGATGTAGGGTTAGTGTCCAACATAAGCGTATTCAGTTTTTTGTAAGTTTTTTCATGTATTTTGAGGATCATATCCACATCGAATGTGTTTGACACAAATGTTGGAAACAGATACCTATATATATATATATATATATAACACTTACAATATCTCCAAATTTGTCAGATTTGCCAACTGAGCAGGAATTCCTCCAGTCAAATAATTGTTATTTAGATATCTGCATATGAAACCTTAAGAATGTGTATTTGATCGTATATAGCAAAACATAAATCATTTTGTATCGAGTTAACAATTAAAAACAAGACATACAAATTACGTAGAACCGGAAAGCCTCCTTCAATACGAATAAGCTCCCTAATGGTACCGACCAAATGGTTATTACCAACATCCCTAAAAACAAAATTGACAATTTAGCACAATAATGCCAAAAAAAAATCATTGAAATGGAAGATAAAATAACTGACAGAATATTACAAGTGTCGAAGGTTTTGTAAGGTGCCCAACTCTGCCGGCACTCGACCAGTGAAACGGTTTTCTTGAAGGTAGAGATAGCGAAGCTCGGGTAGATTTGCAAGCTCCCTTGGAATCTCACCCTTAAAATTGTTAAAGCTCAATGACCTGCAGAAGTTTTCAATTACATATTTGTGAACTTCCAACATGCATGAACAAACACATTCCACTCTAAAAGAGAGATTTTGGGGATTATAAAAGATACTCACAGATGGGTTAGTCTTTTGAGCTCACCAATCTCGGGAGGAAGGACATCTTGGAGTTTATTCCACATCAAATTTCTGTGCAGTTCATCAAAACATATTATCAGATTAAACATAACAAAATTTTTAGGAACTAAAATGCTTTTACCTAAACTTTTATCTGTTGTTCTTTCATTAAAAAAGAATGGCATTTCTAAATATTGGTCCGGAATCTAGATATAGAAACATGGTTAATATCCAATGATGTTGCTTGAATGAAATGATGGGTGTAACATGGCAAGTAAAATTGACTCAGTTCAAATATTTTACATGGCATGCTATAGCCAGTAGCCCAGCCGGCATATTAAATATACTTCAGTAATACAATGACCACGAGATCATACTTGCTTCACTTACGGAAAATACAGTCCATAATAGTTTTGAAGAATTAGAGGAAAGAAACTCTAAGTGAAACTCACAGGAAATAGAAGTAAGTCGATAACAGTTTACATGAGAAGAAAACATACAACATTCTAAGTCGTCTCAGGCGACCGATTTGGGGTGGAATTGGGCCTGTCAGCTTGTTGTTATGGAGATCCCTGCCATATTAACAAAGTTGAGAAGGGGGTAAATTCCAGTTAGAACTCTCAAGTAAAATCCAGAAGCTAAAACATCTAAATTGTAAACCCTATGCTTATGATTATTTCATACATAAATTAACTTTTTATTGTTGAGAACCAAGACCGACCTCATATTGCGAATTTGCGATATTGACATTATTTCGGGTGACTGTATTTATGTAAACAATTGAAGCATTCAGTGCAGTGAAGGGATGCATATATTATGGACGTAAACTTATACAGATACAAATCTATGTTAGGTTGTTGTGAGGCAAAGGATACAAGTAAAATGATCTTGGGCAACATCTGAAAGGTTAACAAAAGAAACCGTGCTTGCATGAAGCTTTCGAGCTATCAGCCCAAGTATTTCCTCTTCATTTTTTCCTGAACAGTAGTATAAGGAAGAACAGACGTGCACCGGTTGCTTATCACTTATATATGCTAACTGCTTTAAAATGCCAATTTGATCTGCATGGTTTACGGGCCAACAACAAGAATGGAACTTGAGTACATACAATATTCTAAATCCTAAAAGACTCCAAAAGAACTTGTGGAGACCAAAACATGATCTTGTAATTTGATGCTTACAATTGCCATTTTGAAGCACAGTACAAAGAATAGGTCTTGCGAACCGTAGAAAAACAAAAACATAGCTTATTAGGCACGAAAGAGAGAACTTACAGCCTTGTTAAATCCAAAAAATTAGTTACAGCAATAGGAAAAGGACCAACTATTGATACTGCATAGACTTCCCTGTAAAAGAAAATGGTCACAATAACAATCTAATGTCAGAGTTGGTAAAAACCAATAAAATTAGATACAATCATACAATGGTGAATCAACACAGCAAAGTAATCACTTCAGTATCTTTCCCATAGCCCCAAACATAAGATATAGGGACAAGTTGGAATAAAAAAGAGAATGCGAAAGGCATTTGATGCAATCATAACAAAAAGTACTCACTTGATTCCGGTAACCCCATACATAATATAGAGACCAATAGGAATAAAACTTAGAATGAGAAAGTAAAAGGCATTTGTAATGTTCATTAAGTTGCATTAATGAAGCAAAATCCTGACCTTTCCCTTACAAGCATAGTAAGCAATTTATTGATGAACACCGACATACAAAGAATTCCGGAAATGGATGTAGGGATATAACCCTCCAAATACATGTGAAACTCAAAAAATAAATATGAACATATCCATGTCAAACACATACAAGTGTCTGAGTAACTTAGGCAGCAACATTGCTTGCAATTCAGTAACAACTCTATAGTCTCCTTGAGTAGAACATGTTACACCAGACCAAGGTGGTAAATTACCATCTCCACAGGGATCATCTCCAATCCATGCATATACCACTCTCCATCCAAGTGATGCTTTTATCTCATTCAAGGCTTTTACTGCAACAAAATAGGAACTATTAATCCACTGCATGGCCGCTTAAATGTCCTCGATGAAGATAACCTTAAAATTATATTGAACAGCAACAATTAAACATTAGAGATATCCCTAAAAGCCTCTGGTTGAAAGCTTTAATTTTCTATTCTGCAATGGGATACACACATTCTTAGGTTTTAGTTTTAACCATAAATGAAGTGTCAAAGTTCCATTTAAGCTTGATCAGTTTAAGCACCCTTATCAACTAAATTTCTCTGCAAAAAGCAAGCTAAATGAATCAAATTGGCATCTGATTCCTAAAAACTGGAAGAAAACAACTTAAGAAGCAAAAAAAGATCACAGCTTTAAATTCATGAAAATGAACACAATTACTGAAGGAACCAACTTACTTGGTACTAGAAAATGGGTTTTCGTTTTTTGTTCCCCAGTTCTATGAAATGAACAAATATAACAATCTGGGTTTAATCAAAAGAAAAGCTTTTCTTTCTTTTTTAATAATTTCTTCCCTCATTTTCTCAGAAACCAAACAGAGCAAAGAAAAAATAAAAGATGTAGTAGAAAGTACCAAAGTAAAACTTACCATCTCTCTTGATAGTTTTGGAGTGAGGAGATTGAGAAAGTAAAAATGGAAATTAAAATTAAAGTTAGTGAGCAAAAGGAAGCCATTTTTGAGGTAAACAAAGAGATATCTAACCCCAAAACGACTAAAATTGAATCCTTTCTTATAAATTTTAGATATTAAATTGAAAATTTGGCTGAATTCACCGTGTTTTAATTCACACTGTAATTTTTTCTTTTTAAACGTTGTTATTCTCCGGGAATATATAGGATTAACTATAAAATAGGTGCTTAAACTTTGTTAATTTTTTTATAATAGGTGTTAAAATTATTTTTGGCTGAAAAAATGTTTAAAATTTTATTTTTATTCATTTTAAAATTAATCTGTCGAAAAAATTTATCATCTAATTATAGCTTGACATGTGGCTTTTATTTTTTATTTTCAAAAATAAAATGAAAATAAAATAAATTAAAAATTTCTCAAAATTTTAAAAAATCTAAAACAGTCCTAAATCCCTAAAACTCAAAATCCAAAAATGACTCCATTGCGCTGCCGATAGCTTCGACAAATGAAGAACACAAAAAGCTCTAATTGTTCGACGTCTAATTGGCACACCTTCCGTTAGTTATCGGCGATGAATAGTTAGAAAAAATAAGCGGGAGATTCCGACGACGGCAATGGTGAGGTCCGGCGAAGCTATCGACGGCGATAATGTCGCCAATTTTAAAATTTGGGTGTTTTGGATTTGAGACTATTTTAAAATTTTTTGAGAAGTTTTACATTTTTTAAAATATTTTATTTTTTCAATTTTTAAATAAAATAAAAAGTACGTGTCAAATTCTAATTTGGTGTTAAAAAATTTTTAACGGTGTTACCTTAAAACAGTAACGGAATAAAACTTTGTGTACCTATTTCAGACAAAAAAAATGTTATGCACATATTTCAGTCAAAAAATAGTTTAGACACCTATTACAAAAAAAAGTATAATTTTGGTACTTATTTGATAGTTAAGCCGAATATGGGAAAACCTCAAATAAAAAAGATGAAATAATTTAAAACGCAAATGCAAATTATTTATCTAATTATCTTTATAGTTTTGTTTTTAAATAAATCTTTTACAACCGAAAAGATATATTTTCTAAATATATAATTTCTATATTTTAAAAATAGAATTTAAATTGTTAAATTTTCTCGTACAATTTAATTTATAATATAAATATATATTTTTTAAAAAAATTATTTGACCCAAAATATCACCATTAATAGTAGGTTAATCTTCTCGTCCGTGGGTGTTTTCATTAAGAATTAAAATATAATTCTTTTACTACCAAAAAATTATTAACTTTTGTCATATAAAAATTTATTATTTGATATATTATCCGTATAAAAATTATAAATTATGCACAATCTATACACTGTTTATAGAATTATTTTTATACTGTAGTATATCAAATAATAATTTTTATATAAATATCATTTTCATAAGAGAAAAGACTAGTCAAATAATTTAAATTATGGAACTAACAGTTCATGTTCCATCAAGACCGCCCACTGTTCATAAGATATATTTTGTTTTAATTAACATATTTTATTCAAATTATCTTATTGATATTAGGAGAATTTATATGTACGACGTGCTCCATTAAAGATTAATACATAGATATATTAAAAATTAATACATGGATTAATACATGCCCATTATGACCTCAATTTTGTCTGCTAGTAGACATAATAACTTCAAAAAATTTAAATATTGAATTATTTTAAATTAAGATCAAATAATATATAAATTTTAAATATTAAAATCATTATTATACTAAATTGTCCCTTTCAATTTTAACATCATAGCTTTATAATAAAATTTTATTTGAGTGATTAAATTATTATTTTTTAAAAAAATTACTTATTTGTTTAAAATACTCCTATTAGATTGAATATAGAAAGAGAGAAAGAAAAAAAATTCAGATTTTATTTAACTGTTGTGGATTCATCTCAGCCTCACAGTTTTTTTTTTTAATTTTCACAATAGAGGTCATTAGTAATTTTTATTTTATAAATACAAAAGGGTATGAAAAAATAATGGTTTCTATTTTTCATGAATAAATTATATAACTTAAAATAATCAAATTAGAGAATATTATTTTTTAAAAAAAATTAACTTTTACTTAGGAGGAGGGAAAGGAGAATTTTGTTTTTACTGGATCTTGATTTCACGACCTAAGAGAAGAATATAGTATCAACTGAGAGCTTTAACTACTTGTTCTAGAAATTGTTGACTAAGAATATAATTTTAATTTATAGTTTATTTGTATTAAAAAGGTTATAACAACTTAATATATTTAGCCGTTATTATTTAGATTAAGATCAAAATTTAGTATAATACAAGGTTATATCCACAACTTTAGTATAGTACAAGAACTAATACAAGAAATTGACCTACTTTTTTTTATCCCGAAAGGATAAAACTATGCGTTGCGTAATCATCCGTCAACATTGAACAAGGGAACTTCAAAGATCCCACAAGACTCATCTAGAAAAGAAAATCTCACTCCTTTTCTCGGGAAATTTAATATCCTTAGAAAAGAAAAAAGAGAGGAAAGAATAGGCAAATGGCGGCGTCGGGGGTCGCAACGCCGACGAGAACAGAGGCTTTACAGCTTTACCGATCACTTCTGCGAGTGGCGCGTCAGTTCTGTGACTACAACATAAGGGAGTACGCAAAACGACGAACCATCGACGCGTTTCGAGACAACAAGAACTTAACCGACCCTTCTCAGCTCTCCGCCGCTTTCTCCGATGGTAAGGCTCAGCTGGAAGTCGCCAAAAGACAGGTTTTGGTTTATTCACTCTATGCTCCCAAGGTCAAAAGCATAATGGATATTAAGCCTTCTTAGAAAATATTTATCATTGCATTTCGACTTGTTCCCTTTGAGAAATAAAATGAAAAACTTTGTTTCATTGAGATAAATTTCAAGTTTTATATTGTATGAATTGAATTTTGTTATGTATACACTGTTTGAGATAAATGTCATGTCATGTTGGGTTGGGGATTTCCTTTTTCTTTTAAATTTTCTTCTTGTTGAAGTTTATGATTCTCTTGGCTACTAAATTAGTACCTTTTTGTCCTATTTAGGTGAATTATAATCTGGGTTTTTTGGTTGTGTGGTAGAACTTGAATAGATTTGCGAATTGGAAGTTGCTAAAGTAGAAAATGCGGAAATCATTTTCTGGAAGCCATTTTTACAGGAAACAAACAGACCCTTAATTTGATAGTTGATGTTTTATTCTTGTGTTGTTGGTTTTTTTTTTTCTTTTTTGAGTTAATTGTAGATATGAATCATGTCAAAGCCATGTTTGCAAGTGTTAGTTAAGTACAGAAAATTCGAGTTGTGACCATATAAGAGCTTAGTCAAAGACTGATATTAGAGGTTTAGATTATGGTTGCTAAGTTGAATTTGATTGCATTTGCAGGCATTGAATTAATGCCAATTGTCTTGTTATGAGAAGAAAAGGTGTTCGATGATATCTTTGTACTTTGCGTTATTTCCCCTCCTTTAGGCCAGAGGTGAAGTAGTTAGGTAAGTCGATAACATTCGAGTTATGGCTTTCAAAGAACTTGGTTAAAGACTGTTGTTATAGTTCTAGGTTATGATCTGTTAAGTTAAATTTGATTGCATTTCCAGGTATTTAACTAGTGGAAAATGTCTTGTTATGATAAGTAAATGTATTTGATGATATCTTTCGTACTTTGCCTTGTTTCCCCTCGACAAAGCTAACAAGTTTTTTTCGACATGTAGATATCGATTTTTAGATCGGAGGATCTTTTAATACCCTGTAGCGTTCAAGGTGTGCTAGATACAGAGAAGTCTGCAAAAGTTAGATAGTCATTAGTCAAAGGTTTTGAGAAGCATGTCTAATAGTGTATCCTAGCGTAGCTAATGGCCTTCTACAATGCTTTTGACGAAGGTTGTCAATATTTTTGGAGTAACAAATGCTAGCTATAGTTCTTTGGGAGCAATATGGATATCTGTAGTGGAACTTGTACCAGGATTTATGTTCTATGGCTAGAAAAGATATTTAAGTTGAGTTTGAAGTCATTCACATGCATGATAAATATTGGCTGATCTTTTTTCGTGTTTGGTATTAACAATGGGTAACGAAATGGAAACTAAGCAGATTTAGGCACCCCATACACAATGTCAGTGTTGGATTATCAACTATTACAGTAAATATACCCATCACTATGTATATTTTTCAGAGCATCCCCATGGGAACATTTATGGAAAGTTCTCATGTTTCGTATCTGATACATATTATGACATGGATATGAAGTATGATCTTCCTAATATATTAGAAAACTTTGTACAAAAAAAAAAGAGCATTCTACTGTTGGCAGTTGGCACTCGCCTTAAGTCAGGGTAACATAGGTAAGCATGATGTTTCTAGTGTTTACCTCTTGTGCTTTTATATAAGGATTTCAAACTATACGATGGAATTTTCTGGTCAGAGCCTGCATTATGAACTCAGGCAAAGTTGGCTCTTACCCATGTTACTTTGGCTCAGGTATGAGTGTTGAACTTTGGTTAGTTTTTTCAAGGTTTTTTCTTATATTTGAATTGGTTAGTTTTTTCTTATATTTGAATGATCTTTGGAGGCCTTGTCCTTATATCATGTGTTGAACATAGTGCCGAAACAGCATACATAGGTCGCGATGAGTTGCGCTATTGATAACATAAGCTTAGGTTCTGTAAAATCCAAGAGCCTGGAAATACAGGGCTCCCCAATTAATCAATTAAAAGATTTGGCTGACTGCATTTTCATTGATATTGCCTTCTGAATTTTAGAGCGTTTTTTTTATTAAATTTGATTTAATTCTGCTCACATGATAGATTTTATTTGTAATGTTCCATTCATTTTTATTCAATTTGATTTAATTTTGGTTCACACAAAAAAAAAAAACATTAAGGGTGTGTTTGGTTGAGGAATTTCAAGGAAGAGATTCATTTTTATCATTGTTTTCTAGTGACATTAAATAAACGAAAAGAAAAACATTATTTTGAGATTCCAGACATATTTAATAATGTTTCTTATATGTACACAAATATAAAACACAAAAAAATACAAAATACAACAAATCGGATTATCAAAGTGCATATGGAAGAACAACCACGCGCCTGAAAAATTAGAAAAACATGGTGAAGGAGATAAAGATACTATAAAGTCCCAATTTGTCTGAAAATAGAAACAAAGTAACAGAAGAGTGAAGCTGATGAAATGTTAAAAACATGGAAACTGAGCAAGCAAACGAGTCTCATCAGCAAAATCATGAGACTGCACATTCTACTTCCCGAGTAATCGTCGAGCTCGTTGATTTGCACCCTGCACTCGGATATTTAGAACTTCCACATCATCTTGGACTCCATCCAGAGCTTTAGTTTGCCTGCAGCAACCAGGGTTTAATTGAGTTAATTTTGAATAGTTGTGTAATTGAGTAGAGCTCTAGCTGTAAGAAGCTGAAGCTTGCTTGAGATTCGAAGTTCAAAGCTTGGCTTATTGAATTGCTCGTACTGGATTGATTAGCTAGATTAAATTAGTTTACCTAGTGAAAAATGAGTTTGATTCACTCTCTCGATTTTTCATACTCTATTAACTATGTCCGAACTCTAGCTTGAGTTCGAACAGAGATTTTCAAAACTACTTTAAAAAAATCAACTAAGCTACATGCAACTTGAGTCAAATATTAGAATATTTGAATTCGCCTCATTTGATAGTTCAAATTGCTTGAGCTCGACTCAACATGAAACAAACCAAAGTTGAGTTTTTTTGCCAAACCGAGCCAAGTAACATGCGAGTTGCGAACACAAGTGCTCATTTACGATTAGAACAAAAAGTTGCAAATAGAGTAACTCAAATCTAAATGAGGAATTCAAGGGCAAAATGAGGGTTTAAAGACCATTTTATGAAGATCAACAAGAAACTAACCTCTCGATTTCGGATCCCATATCAACAGCCATAACCTTCAATTCTCCCAGTAGATCGCTTAAATCGGAGAGTGCATCGTCCTGCTTTGCCTTTTCAAACTGTTTAAACAATCCCAGGAAAAAAAAAGAAATAAATTGCATATTCTATAAAAGATTCAGAATTCATACTAATGAATTGTTTCATGCCTTCATACCTCAACTTTCTGAAACGCATCCGCCGACTCGGGGGGGGGGGGTGTTCGAGATTTCGAACGACCCTTCGGAACCGCATTCAATCCCAGTTTCTCCCTCTGCTCCAAGTGGCCACCACTACTCTTTGGAAAATCATCTGCGGACCAAGCACATTACACATGCAGTTCAGGAAAAGGGAAACAAAGACATCGCCAACTTCTTTTTACAAAAAAATCATGCATTCAGATGCTTAAAATGAGGGAAATGAAGAGATGATTCACGAAGGTGTAAGGGAAGAAAATGGACCTCTTGTTATAACAGGGCCGACAATTGGACGAGTCTTCTTCGGCTTCCAGGTTTTAGAGAACATGCCTCCAAGACTTCCCAAGAGCTTCTCGCCCTGAAATCCGAAAGAACTACCATTAAGAGTGTCCCTTTAATTCCATAAGAGGAAAGGTGAAAGGTTTATTGATTCTTTGAACAAATTGGAAGTTAAGTAGTCAATCAATCCTGTATCGCTTTCAGTTCATGTTGCTTGGACTAGAGGGTGAGTATTGGATACAGGTACTTCAAAGAAAGTGAAGATACCGAGTAATAAAACGGTCAATCAACAATTATGTTTACCTCCAGCACTTGCGCTCTAAAGTTACGCTGTCAAAAAGTCATGGACTCGAATATCCGATCAGTGTCTGTACTCTGTCAAGCAGGTTTCTTATTAAGTAATCTATTCAATGTGGAGGATTTCCATGTTTCAAGGGTTTCAGAACAGGATGGCATGGATATCTTGCAGCCAGATCATGATTTCTGGGGCAATACCATCCGTTCGATCCAATAAAAATACAAACTCAAGCCTCATTATCGATTTAATTTTAGGCAACTCCTTAGGATCATTACGGTAAAACATAAACTGTAAGAGAGAATTTTTTATGTTTTCAGATTCTATGGCAGTTCTACAATCATGTAAAGTTTTGATTTTAAAAACAAATGACATACCCGACTAAGGTCATGATCGATGCCAGCAGCCACATTATGAGTCCGTGTAATTTGTTCAACCTGTTGGTGTAAGGTGATCAAAGTATTGGTGGCACCTTCTCTCATTTCTTCTGCAATCTTCAAACAGTTATCGACAGTCTTTGTAGTATCCTCGGCCTTGTAGACAGCATAGTTCTCCAATTCTTGCACCGATTGGTTCTCAAGTCCACCAGAGTCACGGAAATCGTTCTTATACTTGTTTCGTGATGCTGAAGATTGCCAATATGAAGAAGAAGAATTCACTCTCCGTTCATCCTCATCAAAAGGATTGGCCCTGAAATTCGGAGGACTCAAAGTAGGTTCGGAAGAAGTCCTTCTAGAAGGTTTAAGCGTTTGCTTATTGTCAAACTCATCATCGGAATCAAAAGGGTTGGAACGAGAAGCGGCAACACGTGCAGGATCAACTGAATTATGCTTAGCAGTCTTCAATGGAGATTTCTTTAAACCTAACATTCTTTTTAATGAATGAAAAATCTGTCACTTGATCGGAAGAAAGAAGTCGAATACTATTTAATCTGCAACGCAATCAACATTTACACTTTAGACCATGGCAGAAATACAACAAATTTGGGTAAGAAGATAATACAAGTACCTAGTACGTACATATACATACACATACACATACAAACACAAACACAAATACATATATACAGGAATGTGAGCATATACATACACACGAACATACACACATACATACGTACAAACTTCTAGCAAAGACAAAATAATCAGGAAGATGATGATATTCGATTCCGAAAACTTTCTTTCCAGGAAGGAACTTGATTAAGCTGTTTTCTTCATACCCTTCCTTTCGAAAATATATCGAAAAGGTTACCATGTAATACTAGATAAAAGGGGATTCAAAAGGCTAAAAGCAACAAAAAGATAACTAGAATTACTAGATCATAAATCACATACTAAGTAGCATGATCAGAAACAAGAACACCCCATAAACATAAGATTGAAAGGTTAAAAAATCCAAATTTATCATCAAAGACTAATTAAGAATAAGTTGACTTGGGATTTATCATCTTTTCATGAAAAAGAGAAAGATTCCTTCAGTTTTCTCGGAAGGCAAACAAGCATAGAACCAACAAGAAACCCATGAAGCAAACACCTCCATCAATAATTCAATATTTCAAGCAAGCCGCGCCAAAATTCAAAACAACAGACATAAAAAATAACCAAAATCGTTAATATATTGCAAGAAAAAAAATAAAATAAAATATGGGTTTAGGATTTTAACCAAGAAGTTGGATTTTGTTTCGACAAGAACAAGAAAGAAAATTCAAAACAAGAAATCAAGGCAAAAATGATAGAAATAACAAAGATAGAAGCTTGGGAAGTACCTTGATGAATGGAAATACAAAGAAAATCCAACTGAATTTAACAGTAAATGAAGTTCAAAAATACAAAAATCTTAGAGAAAATCCAACTGAATTTAACAGTAAATCAAGGCAATTTTTTATTTTCCACGTCATCACCTAAATTAGGTAGTATTTTTATTCGACAGGAAGTGCCTATTTTGAAAAGTTGAAAGGAAAAATATCCTTATGTGTAATTGGGTGGCTTCAAACTTGGGACGTCTTACATAAGGGACCAATAATTAACCACTAAACTAAGCTTAGAATTTAATGAAGTTTTATTCAAAATAATATTTAGGTTATACTCTCCCAACTTTAGAAATAAACAAAACAACCTCCATGGGGATTTGAACCATGAACACTTTGAACCAAAAGCAAAATATTTAACCACTAAACTAGGTTGAAAACATTTTATACGCCCACAAAATTTAATATTTAATTTAATATGTATTATCACCTTAAAATTAAATAAAAAATACTACTATAATTAATCTAAAATTATTTTTTTCAATTCTTCTGAAAATAAAAAAATAATTATCTATTTTTATAAAATTGTATTAGATGTTATAAAAATTTACTATGTAAGGTATCTAACGTTAATAATGGTTTTGACGAAAAATTTAATTAGGTGACTAAAACAGAAAATGCATCTAATGTTACGGATGATTTTGATAAAAAAAATTAATTGGATTATCAAAACAAAAAAAAGATGATAATTTGATGACCACACCTGTCCATGTAGTTTTCCCACAAAAAAATTTCTTTAAAAATTTCCTTAACCACCCTCTCTCCTATTCTTCCCTCTTCTCGTCCTCCTCCGGCCCTCATTCCGCCTTCAAGTTTACGACAGACCGGGAAATTAAATTAGGCAATTCTCGAAACCCTAAACCTAATTCGAAGGTTTATTTTATGCTTAGAGCAATGAGAATTTGAGTTACTTGTTCTCTGCTATATTTGATTTTCCGTTTTAGATCGTACTGCTCATTACCCTGTCTCATCTCATACTCTCCCTCTCTGTTTACTTTGTTAAGAGGGATAATTTTTCTTTAGAAGCGAAATAGCAGCCTCGACAGCGCTTTGCCACCGCTATTTGAAACCCTGTAAATAATCTAAAGTCGGTGCGTGGTTTTTGCCAAAGTAGATCGCCAACGGCCATGTCAGGGGCAGGTAACCCTTTGAAGACTTGGGTTTCTGATAAATTAATGTCATTGCTGGGATTTTCCCAGCCCACGCTTGTCGAGTATACCATTGGACTAGGTATGTCACCTTTGCTTTCTATAGTTGAAGATAAATATTCTCAATTATGGTGCTTTTTCTAAATTGTTCTTGTTATTGCAGCGAAGCAAGCAGCATCGCCTGCTGATGTACTAGGCAAGCTCGTAGAATATGGCTTACCTTCGTCTACTGAGGTTCGTGTATTTGCTGAAGAAATCTTTGGTAAAGTTCCTCGTAAAGCATCCGGTGAAAATGTGAGTTAATGTTTTCTGTTCGCTTAAAATGGTTGGGAAGAGTCTTTCTTTTTAGCTTTTGTGCTAGTGTATTTTCCTTGTAACTTTTTTTTTGTTTGGATATGTTGCAGCTTTATCAGAAACAAGAAAGGGAAGCTGCTATTATGGCTAGGAAGCAAAGATCTTATGCAATTCTAGATGCTGATGACGATGAAGATGAAGCTGGTAACAATTCTAGTGTTCATCGCCAGTCCTCTAATGAGCCTACTTCTGCTTCTGAGACAAGAAAAGCTGATAAGCATAGGAAACGATTCAGAAAGAAGATCGAAAGTGAACAAGATGAAGACGAGGAGGAGACCAGACGTGATGAGGAAAAGAGAAGAGTTAAAAGACAGGCTTCCCAAGATGAGGATGATAGTTCGGAGTCAGAGGAGGAAAGATTGCGTGACCAAAGAGAGAGGGAGGATTTAGAGAGACACCTAAGAGAACGTGATGCTGCAGCAACTAGGAAGTTAATGGAGCCAAAGCTTTCGCGAAAGGATGAAGAGGAGGCCATACGAAGATCTATAGCTTTGGAGCAAGATGGGATTAATAGTTTGAGGAAAGTTTCAAGACAAGAATATTTGAAAAAGAGGGAGCAAAAGAAGCTTGAGGAGCTTAGGGACGATATAGAAGATGAGCAATACCTTTTTGATGGTGTAAAGCTTACTGAAGCTGAATATCGTGAGTTAAGGTACAAGAAGGAAATATATGAGCTTGTGAAGAAGCGGACAGAAGAGGATGATGATATTGGTGAGTACAAAATGCCAGAAGCCTATGATCAGGAAGGGGTTGTTGACCAGGAGAAGAGATTTGCTGTGGCTCTTCAACGTTACAGAGACCCTACTTCTGGGGACAAAATGAATCCATTTGCAGAACAAGAAGCTTGGGAAGACCATCAAATTGGGAAGGCCACTTTGAAATTTGGTTCAAAAAATAAAAAGAAAACAACTGATGACTATCAATTTGTGTTTGAGGACCAGATTGATTTTATTAAGGCGTCAGTGATGGATGGTGACAACTTTGATAATGAGATGTCAACTGAGTCACCCGAGACATCCAAGGCAAAATCTGAATTGGAGAAACTAAAGGAAGACCGTAAAACTTTGCCAATTTATCCATATCGAGATGATCTTCTTAAAGCTGTTGAAGAATATCAGGTTCTTGTTATTGTAGGAGAAACTGGTTCTGGAAAGACCACACAGATACCCCAGTATCTTCATGAAGCTGGTTACACAAAACGTGGGAAGGTTGGTTGTACACAGCCTCGACGAGTTGCTGCTATGAGTGTTGCTGCTCGAGTTTCTCAAGAAATGGGTGTCAAACTTGGCCATGAGGTCGGTTATTCTATTCGTTTTGAAGATTGCACTTCAGAAAAGACTGTATTGAAATATATGACAGATGGTATGCTATTGCGAGAATTGCTTGGTGAACCTGATCTTTCAAGGTACAGTGTGATAATGGTGGATGAGGCTCATGAAAGAACTGTGTCAACTGATATTCTTTTTGGATTGGTGAAGGATATAGCACGATTTAGAAAAGATATCAAATTACTTATTTCAAGTGCAACACTTGATGCGGAGAAGTTCAGTGATTTTTTTGATTCTGCTCCAATTTTCAAAATTCCTGGGAGAAGGTATCCTGTTGAGATACACTACACAAAAGCACCAGAAGCTGACTACTTGGATGCTGCAATTGTTACTGTACTTCAAATTCATGTGACACAGGCACCTGGAGATATTTTGGTTTTTCTCACTGGCCAAGAAGAAATCGAGACAGCAGAAGAAATTTTGAAACATAGGGTAAGAGGCTTTGGGACAAAAATTGGTGAACTTATTATCTGCCCTATATATGCCAATCTTCCTACTGAGCTTCAAGCCAAAATATTTGAACCTACACCTATTGGTGCCCGTAAGGTAGTCCTGGCAACAAATATTGCAGAAACTTCATTAACCATTGATGGCATTAAGTATGTCATTGACCCTGGTTTTTGCAAGATGAAGTCTTATAATCCAAGGACTGGGATGGAGTCCTTGTTGATAACTCCCATCTCTAAAGCTTCGGCTAATCAACGTGCCGGTCGGTCTGGGCGAACAGGTCCAGGGAAGTGTTTTCGGTTGTACACTGCATACAATTATTATACTGAATTGGACGACAATACTCCACCGGAGATACAACGGACCAACCTTGCTAGTGTTGTTCTTTCTTTGAAGAGTCTTGGAATTCATGATTTGCTAAATTTTGATTTTATGGATCCACCTCCAGCCGAGGCTCTACTGAAAGCGTTGGAACTTTTGTTTGCATTGAGCGCGTTGAATAAACTTGGAGAGTTGACTAAAGTTGGTAGGCGAATGGCAGAGTTTCCTCTTGATCCTATGCTATCAAAAACAATAGTTGCTTCCGACAAGTACAAGTGTTCAGATGAGGTTATTTCCATTGCTGCTATGCTTTCTGTGGGGAATTCTATCTTTTACCGTCCAAAGGATAAACAAGTTCATGCTGATAATGCAAGGATGAATTTTCATACTGGCAATGTGGGTGACCATATTGCTTTAATGAAGGTTGGTTTTTTGAATAATTTGTTTTTAAGGATTGCGGCTCTTTACTGACATTGAAGCTTTTGCTTTTTAGTGACTTGATACGTTGACACTTTCCCTTGTTTTTTTATATTCTAGGTTTACAATTCGTGGAGGGAAACAAATTACTCAACACAGTGGTGTTATGAAAATTATATTCAGGTGTAATTCTAATTACCATGATTTTATTATCATATGGATTATGTAAATGCTTGTTCTCTTTATGGTACTGCGTTTAACCTTTTATTTTTAAAACTTTAAGGCTTCCTTTTCATTTACTGATTTGAAAATGAACCTTTGAATTTTATTCATTTGTTTGTTCACTACTTCTTTGAACCATGAATATGATTTTTCTTGGCTTTCCTAGTGTTCATTTATTTCATTTATTTTTGATAAATTATTATTTATGTTGTTTTTGTTATTTGTGATTTCAATTTTTTAGGTCAGAAGCATGAAACGTGCAAGGGACATTAGGGATCAATTAGAGGGTCTTCTGGAGAGAGTTGAAATTGAAATAACATCCTGTCCTAATGATTTAGAGGCTATAAAGAAAGCCATTACATCTGGTAAGTTCCCAAAACTTTAGTGTTTGCAGCATCTTTGAAATCTAAATGCTCCAGCAGTTAATTCTAAAAATTCATCATATTTTCAGGGTTTTTCCCTCATTCAGCTAGGTTGCAGAAAAATGGTTCTTACCGTACTGTGAAGCATCCACAAACAGTCTATGTACATCCAAGCTCAGGCTTGGCACAGGTAAGATATCCAAATATTTTTTGTAGATAAATTTAAAGGTATTATTTGCAAATGAGGTGCATGATTTACATAACTGCTTATGCAAATACACAAAAAGTTCTTATACTGTTGTCTAGAGTAGTGAATATTGCAGCGAGTGATTACAGTGTTCATTGTTTACTAGGCAGAGCTGGTGTTAGGAGGATATGCATTGACCTGTATTTTATTCTTTAAGTTTAAAGTGACGAAGCAAGTAAAATCAACAACAGTGTTATTTGAAGCTCCATTTGGTTTAAGCATTTGCAATTTGTTTTTTTTTTTGTTGTTGTTGGAAAGCAAAAAGCACAAGATAGAAATTGAATAAAATAAAAGAAGCCGAACAGCAAAAGTATCAACCAAATGGAGCCATAGTTTCTTAATCTCTGCAATAATACAAGTTACTTGGTTAGAATACTGCAATATGGGTTGGAAACTTTAATTCCCTTAGGCTTGTCTTCGAGCCTGTTACTCTTATCTGAAGAGAGAGAATTTTGGTCACTAAAATGGGTCTGCCCCTTCTCCCAGTCCTTGTTTCATTTGCATACAGTTGACAACCATGCAATTGCGTAAGCCAGTCAGTTCTGGATGTCAAGTTTGCCAACAAACATGCATGCGTGTCCTGTTTTCCCCCAACTTTTAAGGATGTTTGCTTGTTTTCTTCTGTTCGCTTTCTTTCCACTCCTTCCCTGTGGGGTTGTGGGTGGATCAAGTTTTGTGTTGCCTCTACTATAAAATCAAATGAAGTATTCTGATGTCCCCAGCTGCTTACAAAATTTGTTGCTGTCCTCAGGTGCTCCCGAGATGGGTGGTATACCATGAGCTTGTTCTTACCACCAAGGAATACATGAGAAATGCAAGTATTTTTCTCTTTTAATTTAGATTCAGTATCAAGTCGTTGCTTTGTATGCGTTCATGACTAGTGCCAATACTGTGGGAGTTCAATTGCAGGTAACTGAGCTGAAACCGGATTGGTTGGTTGAAATAGCCCCACATTACTACCAGATGAAGGATGTTGAAGACGGTACGCTCTTTCTCATTTGCCCTCAAATCTTCAACCCCGCATTGTCCATTTGCCTTGCACTGCCTAATCCTTCCCCCTTTGCTCTTCCATTCACACACAGTTATATCATTCTATGCACTCAAGTGCATTTTAACGCTATATTTACTCTGCATTTGCATGAGTGAAAAAATGGCAGTCACTGGATGTGGCAGATAAAATCTCTGCTGTTTGTTACGTGATAATTTGCTTAAACTTCTCATGTTTAGTTCTTAAATGGATGAAGAATTGATTGCTATGGTGTACTTGTAACTTAACACTGATATATTTACTTTGCACTTGCATATTGAGCGAAAGAATTGCAGTCGCTGGATAGGGCGATGATTTGTCATCTCTGCCGTTTGTTACATGATAACCATCTACATATACCTACTGCTAGATTCCTAGCGGCATAAAATTCTTGTGTTCAGTTTCTAAATGCATGAATAACTGAAAAATTATCTATGCAGGTGGATCAAAGAAAATGCCGAAAGGACAGGGGCGAGCAGCAGAGCAACCACCTGCTTCTGGTTGGGTTTAGATGGTCGTGATTGCGACCAGCATGGTAAAAGAGCAAGTTGGCATGTACGAAGTGGCTTGTCCCGGGATGCAAGTTATTGGCAACCACTGTAAATACAAATTTTGTAGGTATTAATTTGCAGCTATATAACACGTAACTCGAGTTGAAGTATCGGGTGACAATTTTTTTTCAAAAATATTTTTCATGTATTTGAAAGACCTTGGAGATTATATTCACATGTCCATATGCCAGATGGAAATGGATACTTCAAGAAAAGTTTGGGACAACAGAGGTCGGTAGAGTGCCAGACTTTGTCATTTAAATGGAACTGATTGATTTGATGAAGAACAAGATAACCCTTCCATTTATTTTTCTAATGGTAGGGAAATCGCCATTTCTTATTTGCAAGAATTTAAATAGCGTTCCATGATCGCTATTACAATCGTTATATAAAAATTTTGGTATTGTCTGAAACTGTGATGTCTGCAATTGTTATATATGTAATAATATTTATTTTTTGAAAAATTTACAACCGTAATAACTTTCATTATGTCTGCAACTGTGATTAACGTAATACGATTTTAATTGCAGTTTAAATCACTGCTGACTATATTCACGTGAAACTGTTTGTTATTTCTTTTCATCCCATGTTTATCTTTGGAGTGAGAAGAAAGCCAACGTATATTACTCGTCATAGCAATTAATTAATAGGTAAACTACATAAATGGTCATTGAACTTTTAGGTCAGATTTATTTTGGTCACCGTACTTTTAAAATATTTGATAAGATTATTCAACTTTTAATTCGATTTTAACATAGTCACCAAACTTTTAGTTTACTTTCAATATGATCCCTCCCGTTACCTTCCGTTAAAAGATGACGTTAATTTTCGTTTTTCTTAATAAAAAATAGGTAAACTACACCAATCATCACTCTCAAATGACATATGTTTATACAAATAAAAAATTTGATTAATCTTTAAAAGATTTATTTTGGTTAATTGGTAAATTTAAATTATTTAATTCTCAATCTTATATTGTATTAATTAGATCAGATAATCGATTAACTAGTTAACTAAAATATTTAATTATGGAAATGATTTTTTACTTTATTTATTAAAATATTAAATATAATAATATTGTAAATTTAATAAATTTTCGGTTGTGATAAAAGTGTAAAAACGACTAAAAAGTCAAAAATAAAAAGTTCACACCTATTTATTCTACCCAGAGCCAAAACTTTAAAAAAGTCAAAAGGATATCAAAATCATTAGACTATAAGATATTGTAATACATAAAATTTAGAAATATTATATATACTAGATCAGATCAGTTAATCAATTCTACTTAAAATTGTGAATCGTAATCTAATCAATATAATTTATTTTAAAAATTTGTACCGAAATCAAGTTCAATTAATCCTTAAAAATTATTTGGTTAATTGCTAAATTTAAATTATTCAATTCTCAATCTTATATTGTACCAATTAAATCGAATATCGATTGACCAGTTAACTGAAATATTTGATTCGAGTAATAATTTTTATTTACTTATTAAAATATCAAATATGGTAATATAGTAAATTTAATAAGCAAAGTAAAAAAACTTATTACTCGAATTTTTTTAAAGATTAATCAAATTTTTCTATTTGTATAACCATGTCATTTGAAAGTGGCCAAAATATGAACAATTCAAAAGTTAAGTTATTAAATTGAAATTTTTTTAACTCTAGTGACCAAAATACGAGTGAGAAAAATATTGAGTGATGATTGGTGTAGTTTACCTTTTTTATGAAAGAAAAACAAAAACTAACGTTAGCTTTTAACGGAAAGTAACAGAAGGGACCATATTAAAAGCAAACTAAAAGTTCAGTGACTATATTAAAATTAAACTAAAAGTTAGATGAACTTATCGAATATTTTAAAAGTATGGTGACCAAAATTAACCTACCTTAAAAGTTCAGTAACTATATTGAAATCAAACTAAAAGTTGGGTGACCTTATCAAATATTTTAAAAGTACGGTGACCAAAATGAATCTACCCTAAAAATTCAGTGACTAGTTTACCCTTAATTAATTATTGCTTGTAAAAGCAACAAACGGGCACTTTCTGGATCTTATTCAAAACTGAACTTTGATCAAGAAAAGATGGAGCAGCAACCCCACTTTCTTCTAGATATTGTATGATTGTATGGAATTTTCAGCAATAAACCTGCATCAATGTTCAAAAGATACCAAACATTTCGCACATCCCAAAAGGACAGCAACAAAAATCCAATATCATCTTTGATCAACTCCCCAATATTCTCCAAGCTTTTATTCCCCCCTCTATTTTTGCATGAATCTACGGCGGGTTTTGATATATATATATATATATTAAACCATTGCTATGAGAGTCCAAAATCCATGGCAGAACATGCTAGAAACGTAGAAAACAAAGCAAATTTTCTTGTTCATCATGGCAGTCAACTTGCGTTACTTGCAAGGTGAATCCTTGATTTCAACTTATTCAAAACCCGAAAACCTGCCAGTTAAGGGGAACTCAAACACATTAACTCACCGATGGGAGAAACATCCAAGGACATCATCCAGCCTCCTCCACCCAGAAAAATTCCTAAGGAGACGCGGCTAACATACACTCGGAACCCTGTTAGCCCTCGGAACAATGGCAGCAACCTGTACGACTCGTATGAGCTCTGGGCCGTGACATGCCAGCTGAACAGAGCGATGCAACAATCGAGCGGCTCATCGTCGGCTTACTTGTGCTACCTGAAATCTCCCTTCTATTCTTGTTTAAGCAGAGGAAATACAAAGAGAGTTTTATGTTCACATTTAAAATTCGCAACCATTAATAGAAATGCAAGCAACGGAACAAAGGAAGCCACCAGAGGACTTGCTGCCAAACTTTGGAACAAGGGCTGCTTAGGATTAATAATATGCAGAGGAATGACTTGAGAGATGCATGATCAGCAGCGGTTGAATGTCATATTGTAAAATCTCGAGTTCAACTCGGCTGATTCATGCGAGTAGCATTCAGCACATCTGAGTTTGAATCCCTATACCTGTAATCTTCTCTTCTCTGAGACTACGATCATATATATATATATATATATCAAGTTGTATTGTGCAAATGATTAGTTGAAAGATGTATAACCAAACTGCAGTTAAATCTTGTACCCTGAAACCCAAAATCTAGTTCAGTTGAGATGACATTCGGATTTTGAGTTTGAATCCAAGCATCTGCAATTTCTTCTCCTATATTAGAGTTAGAGCTCTTTTGTACCAAAAAGAGAGAATTCTCATACCATGCAAATAGGGCAGCAAATTTCAGCTCTGAATTCCAATCTCTTGCACCAAAGAAAAACCCATATTGTGCAAGAAAGTGGTGTAATCAACTACCGCTAAATCTCGTACTGTAAAATCTGGATTTAACATCTGTTGGTTCATATAATTACCCTTAAGATATGACATGCAATAGGTCTTAGGTTCAAGTCCCAACATATACGAGATCTTCTCCTATCAAAGACGAACAAAAATCATGTCCCTCTTCGATGCACCTTTCTATGCCCCAATACTAAAAAATTAAATTCTAAGCTCCAACCCTAAATTCTAAATCATAAAGCCTAAAAACACACTATACCCTAAATTCCCTAAACCCTAATATAAACCATAACTCTAAATCTTAACCCTAAAACTAATTTTTTAATGAGGGCATAAATAAGGGCACCAAAAAGAGACAGATGATTTCTATTCATCAAAGGCTTAAGACTTCTTTTGTTCAAAACAAAAAAATCTCATATGTTGCAAACAAATAGGTGCAATTTTCCTCATAAACTAAAAGGAATTAATTTCCAGGCAGTCATGCCTAAAGTTGAAGTTCTTGCCCAAAATCTAAAATTTCGATATAATTTCATAACATAAACTACACTGCAAAGGTTTAAGAGAATTTCAGAATTGAACTCAGTAACTATCATCTTAATCAATCGCTATAATTTTTCCAAAAATGCATCCACCTTTTCGTATTCAGGTTTAAGAAAATTCATACACAGACATGCTTCAACAAGAGGCTTTGGCAGAGACCAAGATGTATACATCGCGTCAAGAGAGGAAATAGATTAAGATATAAAACATAAGTTTTTTAAGAAGAGTCCGTGCAACAAGAACTAGATTTCTGACATATAGTACCTGGGAGAAAAAAAACCTTTTAAGTCAACCTTAATGCCATCTCTTGAAGAAGAGTTCGCTTCTGAGACGTGTTGATTACGTGGTTAATTTCAGCACTCTCAAGCACATTGGTTATTATAGCAGCTGCATGACCTAGACGTTCCTCGACTGTCCTCCTCAACATGAAGGCCTGCCCATGTCATATAGTTGTAATGGCAAGGAACGTAACAATAAAATAAAACAAAAAAAATGACGGTCATATATGGTTTATTGAAAAACATTTAAGGTAGTTCAAATTTAGAACACCAGCATCGGACAGTAACTCATTAGGTTAGGGAAAAATCATCAATAAAAGCTAACTTGGGTCAAATTAATTGAAAAGAAATACTCATCGATTGATTTTGGAATCAAGTGATCTGATAAGGGAATAACGTTATAAATTATAAACACATGCAAAGTGCGCTGTACATGAGAGAGGGAAAAAGACCTGTCCATGATGTGATATGGTCAATGTACATGGCTGCTGAGACCAAGGTTCTCCATCAATTTGAACAGGCAATGCAGCAAAGATCTGTATTTTAATTGACTGTCCTTGTGCAAGTCTTCGGGCATGGGAAAGCCCCACCTGAAATAGCACAAAGTAGAAGCAGTTCAGAGGCAAATTGAACGCCAGAACTCTTTATGTAAAATTTTAAGAACTCAAACCAAAAGAAGGAACAAAAACATAAAACATTAAGAAGAAAGTTGGATCAAACATTATAATGTTTTGCTGTCCAACAGAAAAGAAAAGGACAATGGCTGAATTATTCCATCTCGTGCGTGCAGCATGCAATCTACAGTATACACTGCACACCGGTGATAATGGTATGACAAAACCAAGTTCCGATAGGCATTACATCAACTTAGGTAAAACTTATTTTCGCGTGCCTTATATAAATGCAAGATAGAATTTTAACACTGAAGCATCAGCAGCTTTCCTCAAGGGCCTAGATTACCTGCAGCTTTCCGAGGTGCCAAGTTCCAGATATGCTCACAACCTCTAGTATTTTATCATGCATAGACTGAGGATCAAAATTCTCATATGTCTCATCCTCATTTTGCCAAAGGTCTACACCTCCCATGTAGCTTCCAATGTTTCCAACAAGTACCCCTTCAGCATCCTGTATAGATTTAGAATAGCATCACAATAACATTTACGGTATGTGTAATCAATGGTTATCTGCACCATTAGAACACTTTAGCATGAATGTATAAACAATTTACAGAAATTATTTCCAAAGACCAGAAACAAATTTGAGAGACAGCAATTGTTAAATCAAAAGAGTTGGACAAATGATAATAATGATGATGAATTGATGATGGTGATAATAATAATGTTGCACAACAGGTTTTAAAAAAGTTTCAGTTAGAACCAACAGTTGAGTATTTGATCTGATCTTCTAATATTTTTGAAATATATAAAAAATATTCATAAATGTGTGCGTGTGTAATTGGAAATGTTAAGAAAGAATAAGTCTTCTGAACAATTATCACATAGTGTCCACATGTTCACAAATGTAACTAAATAAAAGCTAGCATCCATACCTCAGGAACCTCTATCTCAACACCATCCACCTCTACTCTAACTTGCCAAGGAAAGTCTGCAAACGTCCTATCCATTATACTCTTAGCACCTTCTCTTGCATAAAGCACTTTATTCATAAACTGCACGTATATTGAGGTGACATCAGCAATATGAAATTGTATAACCAATAAGATAAGATTATCAGACATGCAGAGGTTATTAAAAAACATAGGTCAAAATACATCCAATTCATGTAGATCTTCAATTTTCTGTTTTTATGTACTTCAAAGCTACATGTCATTACAGCCTTCCTGGTTTACACTTCCACTATGTTGATAAATTGTAATGAGGTGGAAATATGGATATAAAGTGCGCGAAGACTATGTTTCACCAGTTAATATAAGATCTCTGCGTTCTTTAAATTGTAATAACATTCAGAGAGGAAGTGTTTGCTCTTTAAATTGTAATAACATTCAGAGAGGAAGTGTTTGCTCTGATGGACAAGTATAAATTTCCAGCTGACATGATTGTATTAATATATTTACATTTCTAAAACCATGTATCTATAAAAAAAGTAAAGGGAAAAGATCAGAAGCTCGAGCTATCATAATCAGGTAGGCTGAAATTAAAAATCATTTTTCAGTTGAACAAACTACACAATTAGTCCATAAATCATCAAATTTATTTTGCATGGTACTTGAAAAGCATATTGCAAGGAGATGATAACAACCTGATTATAGAACTTCTCAGGATTCTCCTCTCGCAAGGTGTGAATGTCCAAAGCGACCTTCGCATCACAACCAATCCCTGTGAGAGAATCATAGAGCATGAGAAGACTACCAAGTTATGATAAGTGAACAGGGAAGACATGGGAAATGCCACTACACTCATCTAACCAAGAAAATGTAACAAGATAAATCTACCAGCCAGCCAGCTAAAATACCAAGTGACCAAACTTGACAATCTAGACGTTGAACTTAATCAGATTCTAGAAGACTTAAAAGAACTAGTCTGCATACCTAGATAATTGTTCATAAATTTTGGAGATTGAAGTGGCTTCCCCTGTTGGTTCAAAACAGCTACTTTCCAGCGGTCAAGAATTGTCACTGCAGCATGCTCTATGTCCTGCAAGACTGTGCAGAGTCCACCTTGTCTTTCCACTGAGCCCAAACCACCTCCCCATGACAGTACCCTGGACAGATCATTTCCAGTTCCAGCAGGGAGAATAGCAACTGGAGGCGGTGAAACAAAATTTTGCTTTTCTATTGCATTAAGAACCCAACCAACAGTACCATCCCCTCCACATACAAGTATCCTAAAATGAGGAACCTTTCTGAATAAAAAGAGACCCATCTCTGGTCCCTGTGTTGAACTCAATTCAAAAACCTGAATGGGCAAAATCCTCAAAAACATGAAATTGAAAAACCAACAAATAGTTGTGACCAATTTTAGAGAGAATACACAAACAAAAACAAACTGGAAAACAAGTAAAAACATGAAAACAGAAACATAATTAAAAAGAAAAAAGAACATATTGACAACTATGAAAGTTAAGAACCAAAACTAAAATCAGAGCACCAAGAACATAACTAAAAAGAAAAAAGAAAGGCAATCCATGTAGTGGTATCAGCAGTAGTGGTATCTGATGCATTGGGTATCAAGTTCCACGAATTTGAGGGAAGTCAATCCTGGCATGTAACAGTGTATGCAATTACATTATTTTCTATCTCACTTTTCTTTAGTTTTTTTTTTTTTCGAAGAACGTCATTCATTTCCAACTAGCTGATATCTGATGCAGTGAATATCAACTCTAGAATGATTTGGCAAACCAAGAATTCAGCTCTCACTACCTTGAGAGGCTGTATTGGTTACTCTTCAACTTCAAGCGAGTCTACCAGCCATTTGTATAAGGCAAATAGCCAGAGACAGATGGATGATTCTAAAATTTAACTATTGCCATTAATATGGTATTAAATGCTAAATTTTATCAAGTTTAGCTAGCATCACTATTCACTCTTTATCATCTGTTGGGGTGCTAATTTACTTCTCGAGCAGCAAGTAATTTTTTTTTTGAATAGTCTTAACGTGATTACAAGGTAGTATCCGAACAACAATTAAATTGTCTCATCAGAAAAATGTGAGTTTAAATTCATTTTAGCCCATAGTTCCTATCCTACATAACTACCCCACCATCACCACCAATAAATAAATGAAAGTACACACATAATTATTTAAAAAAAAAATCATGGATAATCAATCAAACCTGAACAGGATTCAAAAGAAGGTTCAAGCGCTGCCTGAGGGAATCTCCACGCCGGGCACCACTCTTCTTATTGATGAAAACCAGTAATGGTCTCGCATCTGGAGGTAAATCAGTCAGCTCATATCTTTGCTTCATCCTTAATGCTTGAGACTCATCCTTTTGATTAATGGATCCACTTCTTTTGACACGAGGCTTTGACTCTATGTTCGTATCATTGCAGTTCTTTTCTATTGCATGAGAACCATTTACATTTTGTGGGGTATCACCAGTGCCCTCTGCCGACGTGTCACAGACGATACCATTACTAACTGTATCAGCTGTGGTTTTATTATTATGCTTGTGCTTCTTGCTCTGATTCCTAATGGTTTCCCGTACTGAAGAAGCCAACTCATTTGCACCATGTGTGATTGAACTCAGAAATCCAGAATTGGGGCTCAATTTCTTAACATAAAGAGGTGAGAGAATCAACCTTCTGAATGGTTCTAAATCACAACTTTTATCAGTTTTATTAGACATGCTACTGTGACAGTCCACATGTAGGAGTTGTTGGCACCACAAGCAACACCATATAGGAGAACCACCAAGGAATGACCCGCTGCATGGCTCTTCACAATAGCTACAGAATGATGCTTCATCAAGTTGATCAGTAAGCTCTGTCCATCGAACTGCCCACTGGTGCATCACATGCTCAAACTCAATCATAGATACACACTTACAATCCTTCTGTGCATGTGAAGAGCAGCTCAAATGAACCACTGCACCACATATGCTACAACGGTGAATGAAACTATCTGGAGCTATCATAGGTCCTAGACTTTGGGAAGGTGACATTGGCTTCAAGCAAGCACAGCAATTTATATTCTTTCCACGGGATACAGATTCCAGCTCCCAAGAATGAGGAGCTCCAGGAACCTTATGCTTGGCCTTCGGGTTTTTCTTTGACAGCGCTACAGCTTTCATCCAACTTAAGTTAATATCTCTTCTCCACTGGAAAGCTGTGTAAACAATTGTCAAAATACCAACCAGGCCAGCAACAACACAAGAAAGAATGAAGAAATGTGAAACAACTTGCATTTCAGCCGAACTATTGTCAGTCCAACTGGGATACATCATATGTTCTTCGTCCATTCTTCAAAACTTATACAGCATCATTCTACCGTCACTAACAAGAACACCAAATCCACATGTGCCAAAGCAAATAGCTCCCTGTAACAAAAGCTTGCTAGATGCTACCCGTGGCTATAACAATCCATATTCATACTTCTTACATCATCTCATTAGGTTCACTTCTCTTGTCTCACAGAAATACTAGAATCCCCTTTTTCGAAGAAAAAAGCCTAGCCATTAAGAAAAAAACATAAGCAATATTTACCGGAGACTTATAAGTTATAATACATAAAATCAGAGGAAATCTCCACATAAATCCCAAAATAATTACCGGAGCAATGAAATCGATCATATAGATTTCTAACTCTAAGAAGAATGCCTAACCATTGAGAAAAAACAAGCGATGCCAAAACTGCAGTGCCTGGGTTAAAAAATGAAACAAAATTTATAAATTCATAAAAGAGCGTTTTATAATACATAAAATCAAAAGGAAACATTCAGCTTAGATTCGACAATAAATACCAGACCTATAAGAAGAAAGGAAAAAGTACAAAAAAAACATAATATTAATTATATTGATTTCTATAATGTATGAAATGCACTGTTCGAGCTATGGAGAAGAAAGTATAATTAAGTTTCGTAGTATGAAAAATAAACCTTGGTTCGCAGTGAAGTAAGTTTGAAATTCGACCTTTATTTTCTTAGCAACCAAACAGCGAATCAGTATATAATAACTAAATCAATCTGACATGAAAGAATAAGAAACTAAATCATTCGAAATAAAAAAAAAAATAGAAAAGGAAAACAGAGACTTACAGAAGCGGCCAATGAGAGAGAGGATCGATGAAATCACAGACGGAAAACGCTAAGGCAAAAGGAATTGATATATAAATATATAGAGAGAGAGAAACAGTGGGAAAATCGAGATTCGAAAAGCCAAAACTCAAATTTCAGGCTCTTACCCCTTCCAAAATATTCGACATTATTCAAAAAGCAATATAATTTTTTTAAATAAATTTAATTATATTTAAAACGATAGAATTACAAAAGCACCACAAACACTAAAAAAATTTAACCAAAAGATTTTATGAATTTGGAGCGCAGAGTGCGCTCGGCGTGTACAGAGTGCACAGAATGTGAACTTTGATTTAAATGCCACGTGGTATTGAAAGAGTGTAGGTGGTATAGAAATTGGGTCCCATCTCGGGTGCAAGGGATCGTGGGGGGCCTGATACGCTGTGTACAGAAAGTAATTCAGGTGGGGACACGTGTAAGCCGCTTGAGCACGCATGTAAGTTTATTTACACTTTTTTTAATAAATAATAC
Organism: Hibiscus mutabilis; assembly: GCA_019671005.1. Lineage (NCBI taxonomy): Eukaryota > Viridiplantae > Streptophyta > Magnoliopsida > Malvales > Malvaceae > Hibiscus > Hibiscus mutabilis. Next base: position 36,420,747 of record CM033744.1, read on the forward strand.
AGTAACTATTAATTTTATTGAATACTATAAATTATCTTAAAATTATAGTATGAAGAATTTATAAAAGGGTTAATTTTTTTATTCATATATAAATTATACCAAATTTTTAATTTTATATATTTATTTTTTTTATTTTCAATTTTATACATAATTTTTTTTACCGTTAATCTTTTTCTATCAGGAATGTTGACTTATACTATTGAGACTACTCATATTTTAAAACGTGACATTTGTTTTACTTTAAAAAAAATCTCTGTTTCCTTATAAGTTAATAACAAGATCAGCCCTTAATATTTTATTGATATTTTAATTTAGTTTTTTAGTTTTTTTAAATCACATATTTATTTTTAAAAAATATATTTATTTAGCCTTTCAGGTCTACCCTCTCCTTTGAACTCCATCTCCACCGCCGACTGGCCTCCGTAGCCGACGGTCAATGAACCTAAAATTTGACACAATATTAAAGGGATTATGATGATGTAAGAGCTTCTTTAGCCTCCTCCATCACTTTCAATGGTCCGCCTAATCGGCTAATCCCACTCTTTAGACTTACAAAAGATTTATGGATTCTTGATGACGAAGATAAAGAACAATTTTTGGAAGATGAACATGTTGATACACTCAAAGTAGCCATTTCAGAAAACCACGTGAGCTCTTTTGAGCTTAGAAAAAGATCAATGGAGATCTCTGTTTTTCTTTGAATTTTTTAATACTTTTTTTGGAGTGAAGGGAATTCTGGCTTTTGCGGTAATAAAGAGATAAAACTAACATGAATTGTTCAAGAAAAAATTTAATCCCTTTTATTCAAAGTTTACCCAAGAAATAGGGGTTTCACTTAGCCACTTCGCCGGGTTTGAATATGTGCATCGATTAAGATTTTCTCAGTCGAAGAATTTGGGGGTTTTTACAATGGGTGTATCGACGAAATGTTTGAAACTTTTTTTGACTTTTTAAATTGATTCCTCAGCTACAATCATCATTAAACCTTCTTCAAGTTCGAGTTGTTCATCGTTCTTTATCATCTCTCAAACGAATCGATTTCTCTGCGACGATGATGGTGAGAGAGAGGGATTGTCGTGAGAGAGGGAAATAGGTGTCTTGAACAGATAAAAGGAGGGAAATTGAAAAATGGGGTTGGTGAAAGAGGAGAATGAAAAGAAATGGAAAAAGACTTTTAAAATATATATATTTTAATTCTTATGCCACGTGTCAGTCAGATATTGCCTTTAATATATTTTATTGTGTAAAAATTAAATATTTACTTTTATATTAAAAATAAGGACAAAGTTAAAAAAACAATGAACCCTTGAGGATTAATCTTGTAATTATTTCTTAAATAAAAGAAGATTTTTTATTTTTAAAATTAATACTACGTATGAAAATCTAAGTGGTCCCAGTGGTACACGTTAGCTTCCGTGACGAAAATATATAAACCCGTCAACGACATAAAAATTCGTATATAAAATTGAGAATAAAAAAATAAATGTACGAAACTGAAAATTCAATATATTCATGTACGAAGGAGGTGATTAACCCTTTACAAAATAGCGATTTATTTTAGTAGTTGTAAATTTCTACTAATGTTTAACTTGAGTGTTTAAAACATAAATATAGTAATAAATATCGTTTAAAAATGTGACTTCCGGAGTTATCTCGAATATTTTTAGGGCTTTAAATAAAAATTTAAAAATAACTCCATAGAACGAAAGTATATTCTATTGAATAGAAATCTTTATTCTCTCTTTGGTGCCCTATTTATGTCACCACTCTAAAGAAATTAGGTTTAGGTTTTAGAGTTAAAGTGGATGGTTAGGGTTTAGTATTAAGGTTTAGGGATTTAGGGTATGGAGTATTTTTAGGGTGTAGTGTTTAAGGTTTATGATTTATAATTTATATTATGTCTTAGAATTTTTTTAGTGTTGCAGTGTGAAAAAAGACAGTAAAAGAAACAGATAATTTTTGTTATATTCTATTACTTTAATAATTAATTTAATATTAATTAATAAATCATTATATCTATTTGTTTTTTGTTTAGAAAAGCACCTTAAATGCAACTGAAACAATAAGGAACACCAAGTAACTTTTAAGATCACCACTTGAGAAATTAATAAAGTTGTAAAGGTGGAAGGTTAGAGACTTGAGAGTGTGCTTATGTTGCTCCCCATCTGAGACGGTCATGATAATATCTAATTTAATTATGAAAAAAAGTACTACAAAAGCAGATAAAATCATCTAGAAATTTATAAAAAAGATAAATATTAATTAAACAAAATAAAATATCATAATCTAAAATAAAATAATATAAAATATATTAAGGAAAAATGAAGAAAAAAAATCAATTGCAATTTTCATCTCGGGCAAGGATCAGATCAATCTTAGAAAGGTCCAAAAGCTTTTCATCTGCAATTACATTGGTCACTGTCAAGCTGGAATGGAATTAATTTGTAAATATGATTAGATATGTAACTATGTTTTAAATAAATAATATAATATTAATTATTAAAGACATGACTGAAACGCAATTATAATATAAAAATATACTGATGCCATATAAAAAATAACTTACTATTGATCATTTTTAATTTAACAGCAAATTAGTATATTTTATTATAAAAAAATATTTCCGAATCTCTTCACTTTGATAAAAGAATTTTTTATATTCTATAATATAAAAAAAGAAAAGAAGAGCATATGCATCTCATTCATATTATATACTATAAACTTTGATATGGCAAACACGCGAAAGAAATGGAAAATTAATATATTATTCTTCGAGACCTATTAATTAAATTAATGATCATTAATACTCATTCGTTTTATTTTATATGTGTTCGAATTACGACTTTTGATTTGGTTATTATAACATGGAAATTTTAACAATGAACAAAATGCTATTGCCACGCAAGTCTTATCTTTCAATAAAAAAAAGAAAAAGATATCCCCAAAATCAAACGAAACCCCCAATTTAGACCTTAAAATAAAACTCTTCTTCCTAAAACTTTTGTTTATTTTAGTGGTGAACAAGAGTTCACACATAATTTAGACGGATGGTTCGAGTTACAAAACTATAAATGGTACATGTGGGTGTACTTAAAAGACTTGTGAGACTATCACCTCAATCTAATTTATTTTATTTAGGTATAATGTCAAAAATACCTCTAACATTTGACTGAGTAATAATTTTAGTTCTTATTATTTTTTGAAGCAATTTAACCCTCAACATTTTATTTTGGGTCAAAATGGCTCATCCGCGGAGAAAACTGTTAGTCAACTGACGATAAATGACTTGAAATAACGTGATAAACCCACATGGAAGCGCACACCGCAATAGTAGTGTCATATAGACAAATATGCTGACTTTCTAGAATGACACATGAGTCAAAAATAATTTTAAAAAATTGTATAAAATATAAAATCTTTTTTTTGGCGTGTCATTCTGTCAAGTAATTTTAAGTTGTTCATCGTCAGTTGACTAACAGTTTTCATCCGCAGAGGGGTTATTTTGACCCAAAATAAAATGCTGAGGGTTAAATTGCTTAAAAAAGAGAATAAGGGCCAACATGATTATTCGGTCAAACGTTAAAGACATTTTTTGGCATTATGCCTTTTATTTAAGTGTCAAGATTTGAACTCTAAATATTATTTAAAAATTTAACATATCTTCTAGATCAACTAGTGATTGGCATAAACGAGTTATTTGCACCACACATCCCCAAATTATGACATTTATTCTAAATTAGTCCTCAAACTTCTAAACATTTAAATTTCATCCTCAAACTATGACCTTCATTCTAAATTGGTCCTCAAACTTCTGAGCATTCCAATTTCATCCTCAAACTATGACTCTCATTCTAAATCGGTCCTCAAACTTTTTGAATACTCTAATTTCATCCTCAAATTATCAATATATGCTAATCATGTCTTATGTTAATAAAACTGGTACAAAAATTGTTAATTGTCATGAGATACTTATGTATGTTATGTAATGATAAACACCAAACGAATGGCAAACCAAAACTCCAATTTTTTTCAAAGATTTATTGAGAAAATGCATGAAAAAAAGCACATACAAAACTTGACCAAAAGAGGAAAAGGAGCTGTTATTTTTAAGAGGAGAGTGATACAGCTTTGGTTTTTGCTTTGTTAATGTGTTTAAGCTATGCCAGATCCGATCCAAACAAGAAAGAGGAATGAAAAGAAAAGAAATGATGATAAAAATTTCTAGTTTTTTTTTCATTGTTTAATGGAACAAGATTAAACAAGAAGGGGCGTAAATTGTTGGGGAAGATGGAAAAAAAGTGAAGAAGAATTGGAAATGGGAGGTTGGGAAGATGGGTTTATTAATATAATATAATATTATATTTATATTTTTTTATTTTTTATTTTTTATATATATTAAACCGGAAAATAAGAAAAAAATAATTAGGTAATGTGGCGCTTTTGATTGATCATGACAGTTTTTTTTAACATCGCTAATTTTTTTTGGTAAAATGAGTAACGTCGAAAAAGTTAGGAAAAAAAATAATTAAAATAAATTTATGGAGCAAATTGGAAAAAGGTAAAATTTATGCAGAAAAAAGTGCATTAAGCCTTTTAGAATTGATATAATTTTAAATACTTTTATATATTTCCTCTCTCTATATGAATTTTAGTAATGATTTTTAATGAAAAAATTCAATCAATCGAGTGATTTTACATCAACATGTTGAACGGCCAATAAGAAGTTATCATGTTTCAATTCGAGGGATTTGTTTTATCTCGATTTTTTAAATAATAATTCAGTGAGATGTCATTTTACGTATAGACTTACTTGATTAACGCCTAATTTTTTAGTATAGTTCATGTTCTTTTTATGGTCCATTTAAAATTTATAATTTTTTCTTCTAACAATATTATTTTTAAGATTTGAACTTGAATTCTCTATTTAAGAGTGCAAATGTCTTGCCATTTGCAACCAACACTTGATGGTTGATTAACGCCTATTTTGATAAGAGCTAAATTGTTATACAAACCTAAACGAAAATTTTAGACTTTATTTAAAAATTCTAACTTAATATATACATTATTTTTTATTTCAAATTATATTCAAATTTTGAAATATAAAATATATTGATAAGATTTCAATAGTAAAATGCAAAAAAATTATATTGTTTTTGTAAATTAATTTTAAGTATTAGACCATATATTTTTTAATCTGCAAAAATATTAACGTGTCAAAAACTATCCACGTAGATCTTTTTCTTATCAAGTGCATCGAGAAATTATATCATGGGTCATTCCCACCACGTCATCTATGAGACCAACCAATAAAAAACACACATCTCATTATTTTTTTCATGTCATATTTTTACTAAGTGAATCTTCACTTGTTAAAAACTGTTTTTAAAATTGATTTACAGTAAATATGAGTGAAGATTCACTTGGTAAAAATATGACATGGAAAAAATAATGAGATGAGTGTTTTTTATTGGTTGGTCCCATGAATTACGTGACAGAAATGGCCCATTATATAATTTCTCAAAGTGCACCTTACTTCATATAATATATATAATATTATTATAATTATAAGTTTTGAAATTAATTATAATTACAGCTAAATATTATATTTGGTTGTAGTTTAGTTTATTAATTTTCAAGGTTATTTGCTGGGTACTTATAACTATAAATTAAAAATTATGTAATTATTTTTATATATTAAGTAATAAATTCAAAAAGTAATCTACAACAAAAATGGTATATTTCATACATTTTCAATCACTACGGTAAAGACAGATTTTTGTAACAATGAATGAATCTTATACATGTGAATTATAATAATAAATATATTTGAACTCGATTACACAATAAAATAGCATGAATGAAATCAGGTTTAGATAGAACTTTATATTATACTTCTATTTGAATACGAACAATTATTTGATATATCGTTAGTGAAAAATAATTTTTCGCAAATATGATTAGAGTTATAATGGCTATCCTTATCATAAATTTTAAAATTAAAAAAAAAATTAGCAGGGGACTTACTGCAATTTTAATCCCGTTTATAAGAAAAAAAATTCACTGTTAATTGTCACGCCTGAGAAGAGGCGAGGTCATTAATCCCACATCGGAAAGAAAAATGGAGGTCTTGGGATATAAATACGGTGGCGCTGCACATTCTATCAGACATGTCTTTTGGGAAGAGGGTGATGACCCCGTGACAAGTGGTATCAGAGCGACCCTTTGACTGTCCGATTTCACGCCGAGCGCCCATGAGTGGGGTAGGCAGGGTGGACAACTGTGACAAGGTGGCCCATCACGAGAGCGGAAGCTCGTGACGAGGGCGTCACGAGGTTGAGTGGGGGAGAATGTCACGCCTGAGAAGAGGCGGGGTCATTAATCCCACATCGGAAAGAAAAAAGGGAGGTCTTGGGATATAAATACGGTGGCGCTGCACATCCTATCAGACATATCTTTTGGGAAGAGGGTAATGGCCCCGTGACATAATGCACATGATAATAGTTCTTGTAAACTAAAGTTTACACTAGTTTGTTGATTTTAGGATTTAGGGTTTAAGTGTATTTAGACTTTAGGATTTAGAATTAGAGATTTAGAATTTAAATTTTATAGATTAAATAGGAAGAGTTGTGTAAATTATTTTTATAGAATTTGTGTATAAAAAGAATATAACCCTACATAAAATTATGTAGAAACATATTTTTTATGAATAAATAAATACTTTTAATTAAAATCAAACAAAATCTAAAATATGTAGGTGGACCGTTGAGATTAAACAGAGTCAAATTATCCAGGATTAAACTGCAAATTAAAGTCAAAATCTGGGGTCAAATTATAAATCATTACCAAAGTCAGGGATCAAAGAAGTTACTTGTAATCAGTCCCGATCCATGAACAAGTATTAGTAAGGCTTAAATATACATTAGCTTAAATATACATCAGTACAAGAAGTAAACACATTTTCTCAAGTTGATACTTATAATCACTATTTTTTATCCGGGGTCTACCCGCTTTTATATATTTTTTAAAATGGGCTTTGGGCTTTGCTTATAAGTAGTACTAGTTAATTAACCAAGTAGATATATATATATATATATATATATAATATTTATTTGTTTAGGTTTTGTTTCATGTTCTATTTTATTTTAATTTGAAAAGAAAAAAATGAAAAAAACACAAAAAATATTATAAGGTTTCTTTTAAATCGTATTATATTATTATTTAGTTCAGTTTATTATATTATATTATGATATATTTATAATATTAATATTAATGAAAAAAGAAAAAAAAACAAAAAAACAAAACAAATACTTAAATAAAAACCTACATAAATATATTAAATAAATAACTAAGGCCCAAAAGTTTTAAACAGTCCATATTACAATCATTAAAAGCCCAAAAATAATAAACATACACAAGGCCCAATAAGTCCGGTTATATCCTAAACCCTAATCTAATGTTCTTTGCGCAGTTGGCTCCTCGCCGTTAGATTTGTAATAGATCTAACGGTCCAGATCACCCATTCAAGAAACCCTAATTAGGGTTACCATCCCCTTTGGCGCCGCATCAATGGTGTCCGTCAGATCAAGTGGTGGATCAACGGCTCAGATCTGATGGAAAAGTCTTCTGGAATCTTCACGTGCTCACGTGCGACTTTCCCGCTCTTCTACGAGCGCTTGAGCTCCACGCGCCTGACGCTTGGACTGCTCCTGACCCTTCAACTGCCATGGCCACAGCCTTTGCACTGGTCCCTTCCTCCCTTGTTCAGCCACGTTTTCCAAAAAACCATATTGTAACACAGTTAGAAACAAAAATACAAAAAAACGAGAACCTTTCAGAGGTATTTTCCGTTTCTATACTTGCATGCATACCATACATCAAAAAAACCTAGATCTAAGAGATTGGAGTTTTTACCCTTAAAATTCTGAGCCATCTGTTGTCCATTTATCGACGATAAGCCCTCTGCCCTCGGGCTAAAAGGGGTGAGCCGACACTGGTTGTGAAGCGTCTCTTCGGCTCCCTTCACCAGTAACAAGCCCTAGGCCTTTGGTCGGTAGGGGTGAACTGGTCGGGAATCCAAAACCCTTCGGTTCGAAGGCTCGGAGTCTAGATCTAGAAATGAGGTTTATGCTTTTGGTATATCTAATGTGTCTAGGGCTAAATCTTTGAAATATGGTTTTAGATTCGTGTTTAGGAAGGTGAGGAGAGGTTTCTACAAGGCTAAGTCTGGACCTCCGGTGCCGACATACGACGGCCGAAAGAGGTTAACGACGGCCGTTTTTTAGGTTTAAGCCCGATGAACGATGGCATTCATCAAGGCTGTGAGGGGAAGGGCAGAGCATTCCGCCCTAGGTTTGCTTCTTTTAGAAAAAATGAATCATTTTCTACTTTAGGCAAAAAAACAGTGTGTTTTATACGTGTTCAAAAAAATAAACTGTTTATTTTGTTTTTAAATCCTTCCGTGTTTCCAAAATTGGCCGTCCAGGGTTTTCATTTTTTGAAATATCAACCCAAGTCTTCAAAACATTTTTAAAACTTTCAATTCCATCCCAAATTAGAACTGGATCAATTTTAAAAAATGGTTTATTCATCCATTGGTCCTCCCGTCCTTTTAAAGTTTTTTTGGGGTATTCGTCTTTAGAAATTACACCCTAGGCCCTCCTAATTTTCACCTGCATTTAATTAAGTCCTAGATTTCAATTCAATCCGTTTTTTTAAAGGGTTAATGACCTATTTAATGCCTGTTATTTTTGAAAGCTCTTATTTTGACCCTCTCAATGTTTAAAATTACTCTTTGGACCCTCAGTTTCTTTTTGTTTAATTTTAACCCTGCATGTATGTTTAAATTTTCAGTTTTATGTTTTGTATGTGTTTAATTTCTCTTGTTTTGTTACATTAATGTGTATATTATGATTGATATATGTTATGAAACTTTTGTTTGGTATGTAGTGCATTTTGTGTATAGTATGTAATGCATGATATGTACATATTATAGATTATGTAGTATTCGATGATATAATATTTGGTCTGCCTACGTGTATATTATGTTTTTCATGTATTGTGCATTTTAAATATTTTAAAATATATATAACTTATATAATCTTGGTCATGCCTTGGTAAATGTAGGATGTTTTTTTTTTAATTCATTTCCATTATGCTTTTATTTTATGTCTTTATTTATATTTGCTATGTTCATGCTTATTTGTTTGCCATGTTGTATAAATTTGCATTCGGATATTAAATCTTGCCAATGCAGTGCCTTTTTATTCAGAAGTAAATGCGGCTAGTATCAACGTAGTGATGGTGGTCTTGTTGTTTACTTTCGAATAACGGAGCCTTAAAATAGACTTGCATGTATAACCGGATTTTAAATTAATTGTCACTTTAATTCACAAAGTTTAATATTAACAAAGTGGTGATCACTTATTTTCTCTTTACGGTACCAATTTTTGGGCAGTGTGAGGTGCTAAATCTTCCCCATCCGTAACCGACTCCCGAACCCCATTTTTGATCGAATCTCTGGTTTTATGGTGTCCGGCCTACCTTAGTGGCCGATGGCGACTCAAAGTTTTACCATTCTTTTTTAAACACGAATTTTTAAGGAATTTCCCTGTCTTTTTAAATATTCTCCAAAACGTAAAGAAAATCAAATTACGTACTTTTAGTGAACTCCGAAATTTTTTAAAGGTCGCTACAGCTGGCGACTGGTTTTAATTTTTAAAACTAAAGGAGAGTCAGGCAATTTTTAAGAAAAATAAAATATGATTACCGCTTTATTAATATTAGAAATTATGAATTAAAGTGACGATTAAGTTGATATCCGTTTATGAATGCGAGTTTATTTTGACGCATTTAAAAATTGACATTTAAACCTGTCCTTTTAAGTAGGGGGAAACGCTAATGCTTTCGTATGGATATTGTTCCTCCGTATGGGCCTAATAAGTACCTTCGGGGCTCGACTACCCTATGTTTTCGTGGGAATATTGTTTCCCTGTACTGACATAGCAAAAGGGTCCCCTGAATTGAACTCAGTTGAGAGGAGCCTATAATGGGTGATGACCAGGGGCCTTGCTACTCTTTAGAAGAGGACATCGAGGACAGTTCCGGTACCGTATAGAACCAAAACTGCATGTAGAGGACATAGAAAGCCCACCCCTTTTAGAGCCATGTGATTAACTTAGGTTCTTTAGAAATAATGTAAATAAGGTTGCCTTGTTTAATGTTTGGCTTAAATTTCTATTTCATTTGCATATATTTATTGATTTTTTCGGTACTGACTCATTTTCTTCTTGTCTTATTTTGCATTTTCCCGCATGTGTATTGCATAACATGAAGGTGTTGATTCGAGTGGTTTGCCAAAGTCGAAATCTTTCACCATGGATAAAAGGTACCTCAAGAAGGAAGAAATCAATTATGCTGTTCGACATTGGTTTGAAGTCAACCAAAGAGTTCAAGGTGATAGTCTGCCAAGTGAGCGCATTGTGGCGGGGTACACATATGTTAGTCTATAATAAAATGACCTATGGGATCTGAAACAAATTTGGGAAGGATGGGACCGAGGACTACAAAATTTGTTCCAGGAAAATTATGGTGACATATCACAATTGATGTATTTTCGAATCAATCAGCCTATGCTTCGAGCTGTCTTTCAATTTTAGAACCCGACCTTCTGTTGCTTCACCTTCAACGGGAAGGACTTGATGCCAACAATTGAAGAATATACAGCTTTGCTCAATTAGAAGAACATTCATGAAGATTGGATTTACATAAAACCGTCTAGATCTCAAAATTACCCTTTGAAGCTTAGAACATTTGCCAGGATGAACGAAGATTGGGTTAAAGGTTTGATTCAGGTTTGAGGTGACATCACCGCTTTTTTGTGTGAGTGCATTCGAGATATCATACCGACACACCCGGACGAAGTCATGAAGATGGATTTATTCACTTTAGGGATCTATGGTTTGATTATTTTCCTTAGAGTTTTGGGTAACATTGATGTAGCCATATTAGATTTATTTGAGCCTTTGAAGAAGAAGGCCAACCCGGTATCGGCAATCCTGACTGAAACTTTTATTTCTTTGAACGCAATTCGAAAGCATGAAGAAGAACACTTTAAAGGATGTGCACAGTTACTTCAAGTATGGATTCGAAGCCACCTTTGGAAGACACCGACAATGGTGCTACCCGGGATAATCTCAAGAAATTTTCCCCTTTACAAGAATACTTAGCAAAAGAATGGTGGGAAGAGCCCGACAAACAGAAATGAACGACCATCTTCAAGAATATTCAAGATGAGGACATTATGTGGAGAGTGTTTTGTCTCGGAAGGATCCTTCATTTCTTATACAGTTGTGGAGACTATAATTGGCTAATGATGATAGGCTTATACGGTGGGATCATTTGCCCACCTTTCTTGGTATCAAGACAGTTCAGTTCCTGACATTTTGTGCCCGTCACCATTGGTTTGAGTACTTTCGAGTTCCCATTTAAGAATGAATATAAGACGAAGGTCCAAAATGCTTCTAGAGCTTGGGATCACCTATATCGCATAAAGGTTGAAGAAGACAACAAGTGTACGTTCAACCCATATTATGCTTATTAGATTCACAAGAGAATCAATGATAAAACCCCGAAGCCCGATCAAGGGCCGACTATGTCTCTTAAAGAACATTTGAGAATGGTTTATTCTAAGGCTGACATCCTAAGAAGCGAGCTAGAAGAGGTAAAGAAGAAGATGTAAGCTTTACAAACTGAGCACACAAGTGAGCTTTATAGGGTTAGCCTAGATGTGGATAAGTGAGACGGGAAAATTAAACAGTTAATGAAGCTCAACACGGATTTGAAGGAAAAAACGCTCTTTATCAAAGTGATACCCTTAAGCTACATGGCTCTAATAGGAAAGGGCGATCGGAAGAAGTTCCCAACTGTAGAAAAAGAAAGAATAAATGAGATTCGTTTAGTTGAAGAAGAGAGAAAGAAGGGTAAGCAAGCACTCGAGAAAGAGGCAGAGAAATGCAAGCAAACTGTTGAAAATGAAAGAAAGCTTGCTAGAATCGCAATCCAACAAGAAAGGGCAAAGGATAAACAAGGAATGGATCCTACCCCATGGAAGAGGAAAGCCTAAGAAAGTAAGAACCGACTGTTTGATATGCAAGGCCTGTATAACTCTACCCTCGAGAGCTTGAGTCAAAGCCAAGCCCGAAATACTCAGTTAGAAGAAAGGGTCGGAGAGCTAGATTGATCTTTTCATGAGTACCATGCTCAAAATGGATTTCTTGAGCTCCAAACTACCCGGTAAGAGAACGAAACACTCAGAGCTCAGATTGAAACATTAGAGGCTACAGTCTAGGATTATCTCAGAAGAATTGTAGTTCTTGAAGAAGCTGTCAATGGAGGTGATAATTATTGGTTGAGGCGCCTTCGCGATGCCACCCGCATGATTCAAGATCGAGATCAGTACTACACCGACTTAATGGTTCAGGTTCAAGAAGTCGCCAGCATGTGAATGACCTAGCCAACGAAGCTGAAACCCTTCTTCCTTTTGTAGCTCCGAACATGGAGGAGGCGCCTAGGTTCATTCAGTTGCTTAAAGCTATTGAAGAGCTAGGAGTTAGGGTCGGGCCGTATCTGTAGGAGTTTATCTTTCTTTGTAATGAGAACCTTTTAAATTTCAATGAAAGTTGTTCGAGGACGATCACCAATGGAATAAAGGCCTTTAATTGCATACATCCTTGCATTTTATTCATTTATACATTGCATATCGCATATAATTTTCATTAATTGATTATGTCATGGAATTAATAATGAGAATGTTGTGACAGAATTTGAAAGACTAATTGCAAACATTCTACATCCATACCGCACACGTCTTCAAGCCAAAAAAATGGAAGAAAGCTTTGCTAAGCTAGAGGCTGATCTTAGAAGCCAATTAGAGCGAACACAAAAGGAGCTAAGAGATACCATTATCAAGTCTCAGCAAGACATGATGAAAAAAATATCTCAAATGCTGCAAAACCATCGCGGGGAAAAGGTAAGAGGAAAAAGTAATGTTGTGAACCCTGTTCAAAACCCAGGAGACTCTATATATTCTCTAATTTTCGGAAACCCCTTTTTTATTAATCCTACACTGAACCCCCCACAGGGGTATCATCATCCCATCAAGCCGGTGCCTCTGCTCTACCTCAGCCGGTCGTGACATTTGTAAATGTTGAACATATCAGAGACAGCATCCCAAACTTTGATGAACTAGAAAAGTTGAACCAAGTAAAGACGGAGTTCTCCAAACAGTTGAATGAGACTAGGAAGGACCTCGAGGAGAAATTTCGGGTGAGGGAAGACGATGACGCTTCTTATGGTCTAAATGCTAAGGATCTATACTTTGTTCCTAATGTAGAGATCCCATACAAGTTTAAAACCCTAGAGTTCGAGAAGTTTGACGGGACAACTTGCCCAACCGCTCATATTACAATGTTTTGCCGCAAGATGGCTGGCTACACCAACAATGAGAAGCTCTTGATACACTATTTTCAAGACAGTTTAGTGGGATCCGCCACAAGATGGTAAAATTAGCTTATACGAGCTCATATTAAATCGTGGAAGGATTTAGCTAAGGCTTTCACTGATCAATATAAGCACGTGACGGATATGGTCCCCAATAGGCTTCTATTGCAAAAAATAGAACAAAAGAAAAATAAAAGCCTTCGGGAGTACGCCCAAAGGTGGCGCGATGTGGCTACTCAAGTCCAGCCCCCTCTCGGAGAGAATGAGATTGCCCCTATGTTTATTGACACATTAAAAGGAACGCTCTATGATCGTCTGATCAATAACCCGATTAGTAACTTTACTGATATGGTAATGACGGGCGAGCGTATTGAAGCCAAAATCAAAAGCGGAAGAATTGATAGAGGGGAACAGTCGCACAAGCAGTTCAAGAGGAAGGACCATGAAGTGAACACCACAAATACCTACGAGGCTGTTAAGAACTTTACCATAGCACAACCCCAAGCTTTTGTCGAGAACTTTCAAAATTTTAATAGGAAGGAAGAATGGGGACCCAAGAAGGAAAACTCCTTCACTCCGATACCAATTACTTATAAAGAACTTTACTCAATGCTCTACAAAGCGGATTTAGTTCGAACTCAACATGTTACTCCCTTCAACCCCCCTTATCTGGCATGGTATGACCCTAAGGCTCACTGCGAATACCACGCCAACGTCCTAGGCCATACTATTGAGAACTGTATAGCATTTAAAAAGTTTGTTCAGAATTTGATCAAGACTTGAGTACTATAGTTAGGGGAGCCCAATACCGCCAATAATCTTTTGACTAATTATGGTGGTCAAGGCGTAAATATCGTCAAGGAAAGGTGTGGAAGAAAAGCTAAGGCTAGCGTGTCAGAAGTCGGGTTCCCCATGAGATGGGTCTTTCAGCGACTATGTATGGCTCGTCTCATCGACTGTAGAATGGTAATTGTGAAAAAGGTTTGTGGCCCATATTGAGAATACCATCAGTCGAGGGATCATCAGATCCAAGATTGCGTGGAGTTCTGCCAAGTAGTCTAGAAGTTAATGGATAGCAAGGCAGTTGAATTCTTTGAGAAAGAAGAAATGAGTAGTGAGTCCGAGGTTTACACGTTGGATACTCTAGATGCCAGATACAATGCAAAAAGGCCATTCGTCATTGGCCTCAAACCAAATCAAGAGGATGCACCACGAGAAAAAAGTCCCATAATAGCCCCTAAAATTATAATTTCAGCCCCGACATCCTTCCCTTTTAAGGATACCCGAATGGTTCTATAGAACTACGCCACCAACATCTCAATACAAGGAAGTTCCAATTTGTAAGAAAGGAAGAAACCAATTGAGGAAATAAAGACTGCCAAATGAGAGCCTGCAAAACCAAATCCCGTGGAGATAAATAATGTGGGACATTTTACGATGAGCGGTTGATGCTATGCTCCTGAAGCTCCAAAGGCAGTAGAAAAGATGAAAGGAAAAGAAAAGGCAACTGAATCTGAACCAGCAAAGATATTCGGGGAAGAGCCACCCCCAAACTCAACGAGCCAGTAACTGAGGCTCAAGCTCAGAAATTTCTGAGGTTTTTAAAACATAGTGAATAAAGTGTGGTAGACCAGCTCAAGAAGTAGCCTGCCCGAATTTCGGTGCTCGACCTACTGTTGAACTCAAAAAAATATCATGAGGCTTTGTTGAAAGTTTTAAACCAAACTTTTGTTGAGAGTAATATTTCAGTTAGTAAGCTTGACCAGATCATCGGATACATTACTGACTGTAATCATATCACCTTTAGCGACGATGAGATACCAAAAGAAGGAAGGGGTTTAACAAGGCCCTAAATATTACCACCCATTGCAAAGGTCACATACTATCGGGAGTGTTCATCGATAATGGCTCTGCCCTGAATGTTATGCCTTTAACTACTCTGCAACGCCTACCGATCGATAGCTCGCATATGAAACCCTACCAAAATACTGTGCGTGCATTCGACGAGACCCAAAGAGAAGTTGTTGGAAAAATTAAAGTACCCTTACTCATAGGTCCAACTGAATACACTATGGATTTCGTGGTCATAGACATTCGGCCATCCTACAACTGTTTGTTAGGAAGACCATGGATCCATTCCGCCAGAGTTGTCCCATCTTTCTTTCACCAGAAATTGAAGTTTATCATTAAAGGAAATATAGTAACAGTCTATGCCGAGCAAGATATTGTGGCTTCGGTAACTTCAGACGTTTCATACATTCCTACTGATGAGGAAGCTGTGGAATGTGCCTTCAGGGCATTGGAATTTGTCAATGCCACCTTTGTTGCTCAGAGGAACATGATCACATGCCCAAGATTATCAAATTGTACCAAGATGGTGGTGACAAACTCTAGGAAGAGGAGCGAAAAGAGGAAGAGGATTGGGAAGGAGCCTGCAAGGACGTCTGCAACCCATAATCGTTATCCACAAGTATGACCGTTTTGGGCTTGGACATAAGCATAACTTTTTGTAAAAAAAACAAGAATGGAGGAAAAGAGAAAAACAACAGAAGGCCCGACTCCGAGGAGAGGAGATTCTGTGGGCTCCTATCACTTATACGGATATGAAAAAGATTTTCATGTCCGTCAGAGTCGTGAATCCCGGCCTCAAGGTCCAAGAAGCTAATCAAGAGAACGAGAGGATCCTCAATGAGGAGGTGGTCAGCGAGGCTATGGAAGTAATGGATGTCAATATGATCTCTAAAGATGGCAAGATCGTTTAACCTTTAGATAAGATCTGCCCATTCTTCCCGGGTGAAGAGCTTAGCAATTGGACCAGCATGGATCTGCCCGTAGCTTTTAGGTTTAAATCAGAGTAATGCACAGAATCACCCTATTGCTTTTGGCCCGAGAGTAATAGGAATCTTTTTTAATAGGGCTACTATGCCAATCTATTTTTATTTTCAATGAAAATGATGTTTCCTTTGTTTCTCAAATGGCAAACATAACACTCATTTCATTCATTATTCATTCATTCATCGCCTATTATTTCATTACTTATTTATTTATAAGCTATTTTTATTCCCAACACATACTTTTAAACTCGCACAGGTCCCCGAATATTAATTGTATGAATGATTCTAGGTCTAATCTCGGGGTAGATTTTGAACAACCCTCGTGCTCAGCTGAAATAGACGAAAGGGATGATAAAGAGAAATATGAGGTCCTGGATGAATTATTAAGATCGATGGCTAGTGAAGATAAACAAATTCTGCCCCACCAAGAAGAATTGAAAGTTTTGAATTTGGGGACCGAAGAATAAAAGAAAGAAGTGAAGATTGGTACCACTCTGTCACCGAGGGAGAGACAAGATTTGGCGAAACTGCTCTCAGAATTCAAAAATATGTTTGCATGGACATACCAGGACATGCCGGGTTTAGACACGGATATAATGGTGCACAAGATCCTAATAAAGTAGAGTGTAAGCCAGTCTAGTAAAAGCTTCAAAGAATAAGACCAGATATGCTGTTAAAGGTTAGAGAGGAAATAAAGAAACAATTTGAAGCTAGATTTTTGAAGGTTGCCAAATACCCAGAATGGGTAGCCAACATAGTCCTGGTGCCCAAGAAGGACGAAAAAGTACGTATGTGCGTAGACTATAGGGGCCTCAATAGGGTAAGTCCTAAGGACAATTCTTCTCTGCCTCACATTGATACCCTAGTCGACAACACTACGGGCATTTTTGGTTTTCCTTCATGGATGGCTTTTCAAGGTATAATCAAATTAAAATGCACCCCGAAGACATGGAAAATACCATCTTTGTAACTATGTGGGGCATATTTTGCTATAAAGTCATGCCTTTCGGATTAAAGAATATCGGGGAAACTTATCAAAGAGCAATGGTCACCTTGTTCCACGACTTAATGTACAAGGAGATTGAAGTATATGTGGACGACATGATAGCTAAGTCGAGAACCAAAGAAGAGCATATTCAAAACTTACGAAAGTTGTTCCAAAGGCTAATGAAGTACCTGTTGAAGCTTAACCCAGCCAAATGCACCTTTGTAGTTACTTTTGGGAAGCTTTTAGGTTTTGTGGTTAGCCGAAAGGGGATTGAAATCGACCCCAACAAAGTGAAAGTAATTCAAGATCTGCCACTGCCTCAAACTCAGAAAGAGGTTCGAGGATTCTTAAAAAGGCTCTATCACATTTCTCGGTTCATCTTCCAATTGACTGACAAGTGTGATCCTGTTTTTAGATTACTCCGAAAGAATGACCCAGAAAAATGGGATGAAGACTGCCAAGAGGCCTTAGAAAAGATTAAGAGGTATTTGACCAATGCCCCAATTTTGGCAGCACCGGTACCGGACAGACTGCTAATTTTGTACTTGACAGTGTTTGAAAATTCGATGGGTTGTGTATTAGGACAGCATGATGAGACGGGCAAGAAAGAGAAAGCCATTTATTACTTAAACAAGAAGTTCACTGAGTGTGAGTCGCGTTACCCATTGATCCAAAAGCTATGTTGTGCCCTAGTATGGGCTACTAAATGACTCAGGAAATACATGTTGTATCATACTACTTGCTTGATTTCCCGAATGGATCCACTGAATTTTTTATGGAAGCACCAGCACTAACTAGAAGAATGGCCCGCTGGCAAATGTTGTTATCCGAGTTTGATATTGTCTACATGAGCCAGAAAGCAGTAAACAGAAGTGTGGTAGCAGATCTTTTGGCAAGCCGCACCTCAAATGACTATGAACCGCTCGACTTTAGTTTTCCGGATGAAGACTTGATTGGTACTCTATTTGAGGAGATCCCCATCAACGAATCTTGGAAGCTTTATTTTGATGGGGCATCCAATGCCTTATGTAGTGGGATAGATGCAGTATTAATTTCCCCTGAAGAGGTCTACTATCCTTTTACTAGTAAGTTGGAATTCTTTTGTACAAACAACATAGCAGAGTATGAGGCTTGCGTCAGGGACTTCGGGCAGTCATAGAAAGAAAAATTAAGGTGCTTCGAGTCTTCGGGGATTCGTCTTTGGTGATTTACCAGCTTCGGAAAGAATGGGAGACGAGAGATTGAAAGCTAGTCAAATACCATGATTTGATCCAGGAGTTGATTAAAAATTTTGAAGAAATCAGCTTCGTGTACCTACCAAGAGAAGATAATCAGATGGCTGACGCCTTAGCAACTCTGTCCGCCATGTTTGAGGTAAGCCCGACTGCTGAAATAAAGCTGATTGAGATATAGATTTTTGAGGTACCGACTTACTGTTATAATTTTGAGGGAGAGGAGGAGGATGGCAACCCGTGGTATTATGGTATCCTTCAATACATCAGGTTCTAGGTTTACCCAAAGGATGCCAATGATAACGATAAAAGGACCATTAGGAGGCTGGCATCGGGTTATGTCCTTGATGGAGAAGTTTTGTATAAAAGAAGTAAGGATCAGGTTTTGTTGAGGCGCATCAATGCTCGAGAAGCTGAAACCATCTTAGCCGAGGTACACGATGGCTTGTGTGGGACTCATGCCAATGGTTTCTCAATGGCTAGGAAAATCATGAGGGACAAATATTTCTGGTCTACCATAGAGGGAGATTGTATCAAATATGTAAATAAATGCCACAAATTCTAGATCTATGCCGACAAGATACACGCTTTGTTGGTACCGCTTCACACTATGAACTCACCATGGCCTTTTGCTACTTGGGGCATAGACGTTATCAGTCAAATACACCCGAAAGCTTCTAATGGACACTGTTTCATCTTGGTGGCCATCGATTACTTTACCAAAGGGTGGAAGCTGCCTCTTATGCTAGCATCACGAGATCAACCGTATGTAAATTGTTAAAAAAATAGATTATTTGTCATTACGATTTGCCAGAAAAAATCGTCACCGATAATGCTTCCAACTTAAACAACAAGATGATGACTAAAGTATGTGAATAGTTTAAGATTGTGCGCCACAATTCTACCACTTATCGTCCCAAGATGAATGGGGCAGTTGAAGCGAAAAATAAGAATATCAAGAAGATCATAGCCAAGACTACTGATACTTTCAATGATTAGCATGAGAAGCTGCCATTTGCATTGATTGCTTACCGAACATCTGTAAGAACCTCGACATGGGCAATGCCGTATTGTTTAGTCTATGGCACATAGGCAGTATTGCCTATCGAAGTAGAAATCTCATCACTGAGAATCCTGAATGAAATAAAGTTGGGTGATGTTGAATGGATGCAAGCAAGGCTTGATCAATTGAACCTCATCGATGAGAAAAGATTAAGGGCCATCTATCATGGCCAAATGTATCAGATGAGGATGATGCGTGCCTAAAACAAGAAGGTTCACTCGAGAGAGTTCTAAAAAGAAGATCTGGTGCTCAAGAAGATCCTGTCAATTCAAAAGGACTTTTGAGGAAAATGGATGCCTAACTGGGAAGGACCTTATATTGTTAAGAAGGCTTTCTCGGGAGGAGCATTAATTCTAACAGAAATGGATGAGAAAGAGTTGAGTAATCTCGTAAATTTAGACTCCGTTAAGAAGTATTACATTTAAAAAAGTAAAGAAAAAAAGTAGAGAAAAAACCCAAAAAAGTGCTTCACAAAATGAAACGCATGTGGTGAAAACCCGAAAGGGTGCCCCATGTGTAAAGAAAGAAAAAAAATAAAAAAGAGAGAAGGGTTCAAGATGGAAAATCGAAAACGGGCATCTTGAAACCAAAAGAGGATCTGAATTAAAAATTAGAAAATGACGGTTCAGATGAATTTGAGGTTAGGCATCCGATTGTTAGGCTCTAATATAGTACAAGTTTTATCGCAGTCGTGAAAATCCGATTGTTAGGCTCTAATATGGTCAAAACCCGAAAGGGTGCCCCATCCGATTATTAGGCTCTTTTGGGCTATTGGGAATTTTAGTCTAGGACAGGCAATGAGAGGTTTACCGCAGTTGATGGGCTCTCGCATCATTCATACAGTTGACGTTCGAGAATGGTGCACCCTATATTACTTATATCTTTTTCTCTTTCTCATGTTTGCCATGACTTTCAAATTGTTCCCACGTCTCTTATGTTAATAAATAAATAATTTCTTTTTCTCTTTTCCTTTGTTTATTTCATGAGCATCCTATAAATAGATTGACATAGATCATTGAAAAACAAAGGATTTCTTGGCATTACTATGATTTAACCCTTTAAGTGTAGGTTGGTCCAAGACATAAATCAATTCCGTTAGGAGGAAGTCTGCCAAAGTCAAGGCTAAAGGACATGGTATGCAAAAATGACAAGATTTTCCTAGAAGACGATGAATGCCCTCTGTATTAAGGTTCAAGATAGAAGAGCCAATGGCGAAAACCCACAAGGGCGCCCCAAAAAGAGAAAAAAGAAAAAAAAAGAAAAAAATCTCTAAAGTGAAAACTCGAAAGAGCATTTTAGAACAAAGTTTTGGATAATATAAAGGTCAAACAGGAACTGAGCTCGGACACAATGAGTAACAACAAATGTTCTAAGACAAGAAGAAGACGAAATAAAGACGAAGCGGAAAGCCAAGAAAGAAGGCATCCGAGCATTAATCATGCATCATGAATAGTTAGGCATGCTTAAGATAATAGCACACTAACTAGCATCATCAAATCATTGTGTTTGTTTCTTTCAGGTATTTGAAAACAATAGAAAGCAGATCCTAGGAGTCAAGAATCTTTTGCTGACATTTCATGCCAAGACGATGAAGATCGAGGGCATTCCAAAAAACTCAAAGCGAGATATTTGGTGTCAAAAAAGCAAAACATCATTTTCTGGGGTCCTCAAGGCGAGGTGTTACCCCATGCCAAGACAATGAAGATTGAGGGCATTCCAGAAGGCTCAAAGAGAGATGTTTGGTGTCAAGGCGACAAGAAAGTAAGCCATCATTTTTCGGGGTCCTCAAGGAGAGGTATTGCCCCGTGCCAAGACGATGAAGATCGAGGGCATTCCAAAAAACTCAAACCGAGATATTTGGTGTCAAGGCGACAAGAAAGTAAGACATCAATTTCTGGGGTCCTCAAGGCGAGGTATTACCCCATGCCAAGACGATGAAGATCGAGGGCATTTCAGAAGACTCAAAGTGAGATATCATTTGATGTCAAGGTGACTAGAAAGTAAGACACCAATTTCCGGGGTCCTTAAGACAATGTATCACCCCATGCCGAGACGATAAAGATTGAGGGCATTTCAGAAGACTCAAAGTGAGATATCATTTAGGGCCAAGACGATCGAGGATCAGGGCATCACTTTAGGGGCCACGTTTCTTCAGACCTTACAGGGGAAGAATTCAGAGTTCTAGAATTTTAGGAAGAGGTAGGGCGAACGGTTCTATACAGGAAAGACTTGCGGCTCAGAATCTTCGAACATGAAAGTCGGATAAAATTAGTGCTTATGGTCTTTGCTTTATTCTTGTTTTACAAGGATAAGCAAAGAGGGGCAGCTGTAATCACTATTTTTATCTGGGGCTCAACCCGCTTTTATATTTTTTTTTAAAATGGGATTTGGGCTTTGCTTATAAGTAGTACTAGTTAATTAACCAAGTAGATATATATATATATAATATTTATTTGTTTGGGTTTTGTTTCATGTTCTATTTTATTTTAATTTGAAAAGAAAAAAATGAAAAAATACACAAAAATAATATAAGGTTTCATTTTAATTATTTAGGTTTTGTTTCATGTTCTATTTTATTTTAAATTCGGCCCAGGTTTGCTTCTTTTAGAAAAAATGAATCATTTTCTACTTTAGGCAAAAAATAGTGTGTTTTATACGTGTTCAAAGAAAAACAAACGGTTTATTTTTTTAAATCCTTTCGTGTTTTCAAAATTACCAGTTTAGGGTTTTTGTTTTTTGAAATATCAACCCAAATCTTCAAAACATTTTTAAAACTTTCAATTCCATCCAAAATTAGAACCAGATCAATTTTAAAAAATGGTTTATTCATCCTTTGGTCCTTCTATCCTTTTAAAGTTTTTTTTTGGGTTTTCATCTTTAGAAATTACACCCTAGGCCCTCCTAATTTTCACCTGCATTTAATTAAGTCCTGGATTTCAATCCATTTTTAAAAGGGTTAATGACCCATTTAGTCCCTGTTATTTTTGAAAGCTTTTATTTTGACCCCTCTCAATGTTTAAAATTACTCTTTAGACCCTCAGTTTCTTTTTTGTTTAATTTTAACCCTGCATGCATGTTTAAATTTTTCAGTTTTATGCTTTGTATGTGTTTAATTTCTCTTGTTTTGTTACATTAATGTGTATATTATGATTGGTATATGTTATGAAGCTTTTGTTTGGTATGTAGTGCATTTTGCGTATAGTATGTAATGTATGATATGTACATATTATAGATTATGTAGTATTCGATGATATAATATTTAGTCTGTCTACGTGTATATTATGTTTTTCATATATTGTGCATTTTAAATATTTTAAAAAATATATAACTTACATAATCTTGGTCATGCCTTGGTAAATGTAGGATGTTTTTTTAAATTCATTTCCATTATGCTTTTATTTTATGTCTTTATTTATATTTGTCATGTTCATGCTTATTTGTTTGTCATGTTGTATAAATTTGCATTTGGATATCAAATCTTGCCAATGCAATGCCTTTTTATTCGGAAGTAAATGCGGCCAGTATCAATGTAGTGATGGTGGTCTTGTTGTTTACTTTCGAATAACGGGGCCCTTAAAATAGAATCGCATGTATAACCGGACTTTAAATTAACTGTCACTTTAATTCACAAAGTTTAATATTAAGAAAGCGGTGATCACTTATTTTCTCTTTACGGTACCAATTTTTGGGCGGTGTGGGGTGCCAAATCTTCCCCATCCGTAACCGACTCCCGAACCCCATTTTTGATCGAATCTCTGATTTTATGGTGTCCGGCCTACTTCATAGGCCGGTGGCGACTCCAAGTTTTACCGTTTTTTTAAACATGGATTTTTAAAGAATTTCCCTGTCTTTTTAAATATTTCCAAAAACGTAAAGAAAATCAAATTACGTACTTTTAGCGAACTCTGAAATTTTTTAAAGGTCGCTACAGTACCGGCACCTAAAAAATTTTGCTCCCAAATTGGTATCTGAATTAGGTATCTTCTTCTAAATTGGTACTTAAAGATTTTTTGTTTCCAATTTGGTACTTGAACTATGCACATTCTCCTAAGTTGGTATACCGAATCTTATATATTCTATTAATCTGATATTGATTCGAAATTCAATAAACTTAACCATCTATATTTAAAAATCCTACCAGTTTACTCTTTTTTCTTCTCTTAAATTGTTTGTTCCTCCTATAAATGTTAGTATATCACTTGCATGGTATACAAAATTTTAGTGGTAACTTGATGTTGTTTTATGGTAGAATACAGTTATCCCATTGTTATTTCAATCAATTAGACTTGTTTGAATTGACAATATTGCAAATATGACTAAATTGATGGATTTTTTAAATATAAAGGGTTAAATTTATTGAATTGTTTCAAATTATGACTAAATTGATAAAATATATAAGTTTTGGGTACTAAATATGTTAATATTAGTATCATAATAGTAGATAAAGTTAAAGTTTGGGTGCCAAAATGGGAGCAAAATTTTTTTAGATGTCAACTTGTTACTTGGGAGAAAGTGTCTAGTTGAGGATTTAATGTACCAATAAGGATGTCAATTGGGCGAGGAGGGTGCGAAGGGTATTTTTTCCACACTCATCCCCGTCAAGAATTTTCATCTCCATTCATGTCCTACGACCCACTGTGAATAGAAAATCTAAAATCATCTATGCCCCGCAACCCGCAAGACTAAAACCATTGTCGCCCCATCACCCATGTGGGTCCTGAGACCCACCTAATCCCTTATTTACTCGTCTCATGACTCATTCATATAATATGTCTATAAATATTAATTAAATAAATATAAATCAAATTTGTTACGAAAAAAGTATGAAATACCTATCATTCACACCCCACCACATATGTGACATTATTCCAACTGTCATCATTTTAAAAAAAATCATAATATACAAAACTAAACTTTGTACAACACAAAAATTTGGACTAAATAGATACTAAAGTTCATTGTAAAGGATCGAAAAATAGCATAAATAGCATGTACAATAATATTTCAATTGTTGTAACAAATAAATAACATAGAAAGAACTAAAAAGAAAATAACAATGAAAAATAACTGTTAAAAATAAGAAAAATACCAATAGAATCTAAATAACATACAATATTACGAAAATAAAATTAAAAAATAGAAGAATAACATACCTATGGTGAGGAATGGGAGAAGAAAACAAACCTTATAAAGAAAGCTTAACGGCAGACAACAGTAAAAAAAACCAATAAGCATAATATTATATATATACATATATAAATTTTCATAAATATTTTAAGATAAGTCAATATAAACTATCTTAAATTTGACTCTGATTCAAACTGATATTTTAAAAAATATTTATATATTTGATCCGGTCAATCTTAAACTCAATTATATATATATGTATATATTGAACTTTTCATTAATATCCCAAGACCAATCAATATGAATTACCTTAAATTTGATTATAATCTAAACTGATATTATATTTTTAATAATATTTATAATAACATGTTATAAGATCAGTTGAGGCAGGTGGGATGATGCAGGGTAAGTGGGAATGATGCGAAGCGGGTGGGAGTGAGGTGGGTACAAAGGCATATTCACACCTTTCCCACCACCCACGGCAAATCTAATATTTATCTTTATCCTCGGCCCCACAACCCGCAAAATTTGTAATCATCTTTGCCCAATTGAATGCGAAGTGTGACGAATTCCCGCAAAACCCACACCATTGACATCCTTATATACCAACTTAGGAACACATATTCTTTAAGTATCAACTTGAGAAAAAGGGTTTAATTCGTATATATTTAAGCTTATTAGTAATGTAACAAGCAAGTGGTTTTGGTAGTTTATTACCGTAGAACCACCATTTCCAAATATATTACGAAACCAATAAATACAAACTATTCACTCAATCCAATCGTCCCACAAAGACAGCAAAAGAAACTAGAATTTAAAAGAAAGAAAAAAGGAAACAACCCACAGCTACAAAAACTCTTTTTCTGTTTTGTTTCCAAAGGAAGATTTACGTGTCAAAGTTCTAGTAGGATTCCACAATTATCACACTCCCTGCATTTTCAAACTCAAATGCCTCGTTTTTTTCCCACTATATATAGACGTATATATAATATATATAAGTATATATATGGTGAATATTTGTTTGGTTAATGGCAGATAAAGATCGAAAAGAAGGTTATGGAGATGGAATCCCAGTAGGGTTTAGGTTTTTGCCAACAGACGAAGAATTGGTCACTTATTACTTGATAAACAAAGTGATTTACAATCCTTTTTCGGCTTTGAATTTTCAAGAAATCAATGCCCGTGAGCTTTATAACAACTCTCCAATGAGTTTAGGTATTTTTCCCTTCTTTTTTTTGTTTTGATCTTTCGTGTTTAAGCATGACAACGCATCTTTCAAAATATGAAAAAAAAAAGCATTACCATGCATCATACAATTATATAATATGAATAGTTAAAGTATGTTTGTGACTAGGTATGGTACAAAAATATGTACATGACATGTTCCGGTCCGACTCAATCTTAAAGAGTCAATTAAAAAAAAAAGAAAATCAAGTGTTGGGTCAGATTTTTCTTAAGAGTCGTCGATTGGGTTCGAATTTAGAGAGAACTAAATTTGGGATGATTACAAAAATATCATTTTTAATAATTTTTTAATATTTTTAATTAAGTTGTTATACAAATATATGCAGAAACTAGCACATAAGGTACTAGAATTATTACATTAAATTAAAATGTACTTTAATTTTATGTTAATTAAATTAATATTTTATTTGATTTTTTTTATTTTAACAAAAATTATGTAAAAAATATATCAAATCGAATAATATTTTAACCCAACCCGACCGAGATCCCTAAATCAAGACCTTGTGAGATATTTATAGGTGCTCTCCTTTTCGTCTTCCCTTGCCACTGTTGCTGCTTTTATGTTTATTGAATTTTTACAATTTAAGAAAAGAATAAAATTGAATATATATTTATTTTTTCTTTTATTGTTTGATTTGGCAGTACAATTCTGTAATGGAGAAAGAGAGTGGTTCTTCTTTATTTACAAGGACGGGAACTTTAATTATATGGAGAATAAGGCAAATCAATTAGGGTTTTGGAAATCAAGTCATGAGAAGCTGATATTAGACAGAAATGGGAATGTATTAGCCACCAAGATTCATTTCATTTATTTCTCCAATCCAAAGAAAACACATTGGAGAATGGAAGAATATCAACTACCACTTCAATTCTACACTCAACATCATTCTAAGGTAACATTTCTTCTATTTTCATTTTAAATTTCACTACAATTAATCAAAAGTATGTTACTGTGTTTATAATTTTGAAAATACTAACATGTCTAAGATAACATATCTAGAATTTGAATAGGTGAATTTAAATATATTAACATTTTATACATTTTTAAAATTATTCTGTCCCAACATTTCTAATTCTTTTTAACCTTGTTTTCAGGAGAAGTGGTCTGTTGGGAGACTTACACGAGGAACATATTACAATGCTTAAATAACCTATAAGGCTATAATCCTTTAAATTAGAAGTAATTGCGTTTAAACATATTCGAGCTAATAATTTATTTAATGAAAAGCATCAGTCGGCCAATCTGAATTCACTCAGTCCAGTTTTGTTCTAGAGACATGACAAGGTGAATGTTACGGATCACGAGTATGGGACCGAAACACATGCGCACATAATTAACATGACAAGGTGAATATCACTGACAGTGAGTATAGGTTAAAAACACATGCACACATAATTACACGAGATGTTCTTTGCAAGATTTTTGGCTTGAAGAGACCGACATACTTAATACAACCAATGAAGGATCTTAGAAACACCTAGAGAATATTTCTTATATTGCACCATTGTGGCAGGTTGATTGACTTTGATCTTAGTCGTTGATGTAATTCATTACGACCGTCGAATGTAAAAAGGCTCAAATATAAATAGAGGTTTCCCCACCTCATTTGTATCCCGCATCTTTTCAATGAATCAAAGTATTTTCTCTAAAATTCTTTTTTGTTTTTCTTTGTTCTTGATTATCATCTCCTTTGTTTGCACTTTTCAGTGTCTAATAATTTGTATGAATTTATCAACCTTTTAACTTATAAAATTGTTTCAATCAATAAATTATAACTTATTTAAACAACAAAATAATAGTTAATACCGTTTTACACATTTTGTTGATCAATACAAAAAATCTAAAGCAGCAAAATAAGATTGCAGTTTACATATAACTTTATGCAATTAATTTTTAATTCAACTTCTTTGGACAAACATTTTCTGGATAATCATAATGACTACGTAACAAGACCAATCAAAGGCCGTTATTTGGCCACCTCAACTGCAGAAACCAATCATGACTCGCTACGTATCCAAAAACAAAAAAATGAAAAAAAATATTATTATTCGAATGAAAAAGGCCAAAAATAACAAAGTCCATGCCGATTCTAGATCTAGTGACATCAGCAAAAACGTCTGTAAAAGTACAAGTGTAAATACATGAGAGAGAAAGGAAAATAATTACGTATTAAATAACAAGAAATGTGAAAGGGTTTCGTCTGAGGAAGAGCTCAACAATTGGATCATAGAAGATCTGCATGTAATTTTTAAGGTTAATACAGAACATTATTTGAAACCATCCAAATTGTTTGTGCCCGAGAGCATTGGGGTCTTTTGTAAGGGCACCTATGTTAGTTTAGTTGCTTTCAATAAAACGATGATTGTTTCCTATATTATTTTTCTCAAGTGTCAAACATTTTTTCATTTATTTATTAATTTAAATTATTCATTCTTTTCAAAATATACATATGTATTTCTAATTTCTTTGCAGAACCCCTATTATTAACTAAATGAATGAATTAGACTCTAATCCCGAAATAGAACAATCTTTATGTTTTGTTGAAATAAATGAATGCAAAGATGAGGGAGAAATCGATGTCCCTGATGAATTGTTAAGATTGATTGAAAAAGAGGAAAAATAGATTTTGCCTCAAAAGAAAGAAATTGAAAATTTAAATTTGGGGACTGAAGATGAAAAGTGAGAAGTAAATATTGGTTCAACTTTCTCAGCTAAGACAATACATGATTTGATTGAATTGCTACAAGAATTTAAAAACATCATCGCATGGTCATATCAAGATATGTTGGGGTTAGATACAAACATTGTTATGCACAAGTTACCAATAAGGTCTGAATGTAAACCAGTTCAACAAAAGCTTAGAAGAATGAGATCAGAAATGTTGTTAAAAATAAAAGAAGATAACACATCAGACCTCAATAGGGCAAGTTCATAAGACAATTTTCCTTTGCCCTACATTGATACCATGGTCGATAACACAACATGTCATTTATGGTTCTCCTTCATGGATGGTTTCTTTGACTATAATTAAATTAAAATGGACTCAAAAGATATGGATAAGACTACGTTCATAATTTTGCGGGGCACATTTTGTTATAAGGTGGTGCCTTTTGGATTGAAGAATGCTATGATAACGTATCAGAGAGCCATGGTAACTCTTTTGTACGACATGATGTATAAAGAGATTGAAGTGTATGTAGATGATATGATTGTCAAATCCTGATCAGAAGAACATATCCAGAATTTGAGAAAGCATTTGTAAATATTGAAAAAATATCAATTAAAGCTCAATCCGACAAAATGTACTTATAGAGTCGTATTTGAGAAATTTTTAAAGTTTTGTAGTTAATTTTATAGAAGCTTTTATGTGTTTAAAGCTAAAATTATTGTAATATTTTAGAAAATATATTTTTAACTTCTTATAATAAATAATGTTATCTCTTATATTTGATATTTGCGTTAGGACTCAGTTATACAAATGTAAAACTCATTGTTTTACTCGTTTTTTGGATTATTGGATGAGGAAAATGGATGCCTGAGATTAACTTCTTGTTGGAACTAAACCATAATAGATATGAAATCTAAACTCATGATCTATCAAGTCAAATCATCAAGAACAATAAACTAAATTCGGAAGCGTACCTGAATTAAACGATAGATGAAAATCTTGAATCCCTTGATGAAGATCGCCTAAAAGGTGGTTGTGATCTTCCAAGAAGATAGGTTAACTCTTGTCGTAAAAACTCTCTGACGGGGACAAGAGTAATCTAAGTTAACCTATTTCTTGGGGACCACTACCTCTTTATATAGTTAAATATTAAATCAACTATTAAATATTTATAACTCTGCCCCTCATTGAATTATAAATATATCTTACGGTATTTACACTTTTATTTCCATGACACTTTAATAACTATGACACGCCTAACATAATTGGTCACTTGATTTTGTGTCATACTTTATAATAGCATCATACATTTTACATATGTTCCCACAATTGCAGATTTTAATCCAACAATCTCCCACTTGGGCAACATATGTTTCTTGATAAATGTACAACCTTATAAGCTCAAAAATTTACTACTATATAATAGGTGTTCTATAACAATCTCGTCCATCAACTATATGCGTATAGGATCAAAACAGCCTTTGTCATATCAATCATGACTAGACCTATCAATAGTCGCGTATACAAATATAGTCAAACGACATAGATCAATCATGGATGCGTAGCATAGAAAATTACATGAAATGTGAATCGAACATGTATATTTCCAACTAGTCCTCCTAAACCTTAGTGAGATCAAATTTTACTAAATTCAGAGTGTGCATAAACCAAGAGAACTTTATTTTTGCAGAAAATAATCTTAAAATAACTTTAAACTGAAGTAACCAAAATTGTGTCTAGACCAATGAGCATTTTTTTTAAATTACAAACTCTCACTAAAGCCGAATATCCTTAAATAACATTACACCCACATTAGTAGTATGCTCATGAAAGACCTAGGGTGATAATTTCTTAATAAGCTCGCAATTATGGAGTTTGTACCAGCATGCTCTATAGACAGCAACCACTCTGAATTTTCTTTAACAACTAGTAACTTGATATTTATGTGCTTCAAATTTGAAGTATTCCTATTGT
Source organism: Hibiscus mutabilis (assembly GCA_019671005.1). NCBI lineage: Eukaryota > Viridiplantae > Streptophyta > Magnoliopsida > Malvales > Malvaceae > Hibiscus > Hibiscus mutabilis. Next base: position 36,451,376 of record CM033744.1, read on the forward strand.
TTTTAGAATAAATGAATGCATATTTATTGTCAAAAATAACCAAATTGATCTTTCTATTCAATCTATAATTAGCAGTCCATGTGACAAAATTCTTTTGCATCAATATTCTAATAGAATCAAAGTCTGTAAACTTGATGATCTCTAACTTACCAGAACTCTGATATGTGAGAATGTAATTTTGTTCTCTAAAGATATCACATAACCCTATTGGCTGTTATCCAATAGTCCATACTAGATTTTTTTAAATATTTGTCTAACATTCTGTTGGGCTCAATGAATCAACCAAAATGCTTGCCAAGTGTGGAGAAGATCAATTTTTGGGTGAAAGTGTGGAAGCTAAAAGACGAGACAATGAACACAAGGATTTATAGTGGTTCAAGCTTCTAACAAGCTCTACATCCACTACCTTAGCTTCCCACTAAGGATTTCAATCAATTCACTAAAAATTCTTCCCTTTTTACAAGGCTTAGGAGGCAACCTTTTACAACCTAGACTCAATTACCAAGTCTAGCGTCCAAAGCTCACAACCCGAGCTTTGAGAACTCTCCTAATCAAAAGAGATTCTAAGCAAACTGAAATCCCTCTTAAAGGTATGTGTTTGCACTTTAAATTACTCACCCAAATCCTAATACACTTGTGCATACATTGACATTTAAGCTCAACAAGTGTAGTCTATACAAAGAATAGGAATTTAAGCTCTAAGATAAATTTGACATCGTAATGTTGTTGACAATTGAAGCATTAGTTGTTGTTGAAGCTTGAAGGTCCCTTTTATACTCCCAAATGAGTTCCTAGCCGTTGGAGACCGTTGGGATTGAATTGGAGCCGTTGGAGTCTCTATTTCCTGCAATTAATGCAGTTCTGTAGCTGTCTGTATCGATACACAGGTTACCCGTATCGGTACTCCCTTCTTGGAAACTAGCCATTAAGCTCTCAGCTGCCTAACCGTATCGATACGAGTGTAGCCGTATCGGTACGGGAACTAGCCGTTACGCTTAGTCTTGCTAACCGTATCGAAAAGCCTTGGTTTGTTTGCTAACCGTATCGGTACGCCGCTGTTTGTTTTGCAAACCGTATCGGTACAGGTTGGTCTATTTCGGTACGCCCTACAATTTAAATAGTCGTTGGGAAATAGCCGTTGGGGTAGCTCCCTTCTTGGAAACTAGCCGTTAAGCTCTCAGTTGCCTAACCGTATCGATACGAGTGTAGCCGTATCGATACAGGAACTAGCCGTTACGCTTAGTCTTGCTAACCGTATCGAAACGCCTTGGTTTGTTTGCTAACCGTATCGGTACGTCACTGTTTGTTTTGCAAACCGTATCGGTACAGGCTGGTCTGTTTCGGTATGTCTTGCAATTTAAATAGACGTTGGGAAATGGCCGTATCGGTATGCCTTCATGCGTATCGAAACGATCCTATCCGTATCGGTACGCCTAGGGGCGTATCAGTACTGTTTTTCGGTTCTAAAAAATCACTGTAGTTGAAACCCTTGAACCGTATCGATACGGGGTATACCGTATCGGTACGCCTGTATTGAAAATGTTTGTTTGGCTACTTTAAAACATTTAAAACATTTCCAAAACCTCTCAAAAACTTCTCAAACTTATTTTCAAGTTGTTTGGACTTAAAATCATTTTGAATTCTTTTCAATTTAGTCCAAAACTAATTTTCAATTATTATATCAAAACAAATATCCTAACAATCTCCCCCTTTTGATATAATAAAACCAACTTGAAAAATTGTTTTTAAGATTCTCCCCCTTAGTAAAAATAAGATTTGAATAAGATATTTAATGATGAAAATCTTATAAGCTCCCCCTTATTCATTTGAAAGTTCAATTTTTCAAAACATTCTCCCCCTTTTTGTTATATCAAAAATGGTTTGAAAACTTTAAAGTTCATAACAATAGAGAGTTTCAAATGAAAAATTTTTGACAAAAAAAGTTTTGTTTTAAAATTGGCTCTCCCTTACTCAAGCATCATTCATATGGTTAGTCCAACATATATGATAAACTAGTTGAATTAAAATAAATAAAATAAAAATAAAATAAACTAAATTCAACTAATTTTACCACACTCGAATAAAAGGGAGGATGTGAAGCCTTCCTTTCTCAAGTGTTCATCCTTTGTGTGTATAGAGCTCCCCCTCAATCTTATCACTTTTTGATCAAAGCTCCATCACACCTACAAAAAAGACAATCACAAATATTTTGGTATCCAAATTGCTTTGGATCCATAGGCATTAGTGGCACATAATTTAGTCCCCTTAGAAATCCATTTTTCAATTTCATCCTTTTTATGGAAAGTACTTAGTCCTTTTGGGAGCCAAATACTTTCAAAACATTTTCCATTTACAAATCTAGGGGCACTAGATTGTCTTTGATAAAAATTTGATTTTCCTAAATTATTTTTCTTTTCAAGCTCTTTGGAAATCAAATCTTTTTCTTTCTTAACATCATCTACTTCAATTTGATGATATTTTTCTTTCTTTTGAAGCAAATTTTGTAAATCTAAAACTTTAAGTTCAAAATCCTTTAATTTTGCTTTAAATTCCAAATTGGTTTTCACAAGCAAATCATTTTCATTTTTCAATTTAGAAATCAACCTTTTGTTTTTAGAAAATGAGGCTTTGAACTCAAAAACCAATTTGTCATAGGCAACTTGTAACTCATTAAATGTATAAGAATTTGAAATAGGTGAGTTAGAAGCTACCTCCCCCTCATTTAGGACCATTAAGCATAAGTGGGCTTCTTCATCTTCATCGGTGGAGTCTTCATCACTCCATGTAGCCACATATGCTTTCTTTGATGATGATCCCTTCGTGTTGAAGCGAGGGCAATCATATTTGGTGTCCCTCGTCTCCTTGCCTTTTGAGCACTTAGGGGAATCCACCATCTTCTTCTTCGATTTATGCTTGGATTCTTCTTTGTTGCTCTTCATGAATCGGGCAAATTCCTTGAAGAGATAGGCCATATCTTCAACTTCACTATCCTCCTCACTTGATTCTTCTCGGTCGCTTTTAGAGGATTCAAGAGCAATGGCATTCACATTAATACCTAGCTTCATGACTTTATTCTTCCCCATCTTCTTTATCTCTTCCTTTTTCTTCTCCTCTTCTTTTCCTTTCTTCATGATTTCATGAGTGAGAAGTGACCCCATGAGCTCATCTAGCTTTAGAACTTTGAGATTTTTAGCTTCAATGATGGTTGTCTTCTTTGAGTCCCATGACTCGGGAAGATGGTAGATAAGCTTTCGGACAAGCTTTTCTTCCGAAATGATTTCTCCATAGTCTTTGAGTCTATTGGTGATGGTGGAGAATCTATCGAACATCTTCGTGATGTCTTCTTTCGGTTCCATCTTGAAGTTCTCATACTCAAGGTTGAGGATGCCGATTTTGGTCTCTTTTACTTCATTTGTTCCCTCGTACATAACTTCAAGCTTGTCCCAAACTTCTTTGGCATCTTCACAAGAAGACATCTTCTCATAGATATTGGGGCTAAATGCACAAAAGAGAATGTGCAAAGCCTTGCAATTTAGCTCCATCTTCTTGCGATCATCCGCATTACATTCTGTTTTGCATCTTTGTGGTACATATGGACCATCTTCAACAATGTCCCAAAGCTTGTAATCTTTAGCCTTGATGAAGAACATCATTCTAGTCTTCCAATAGGCATAGCTGGTCCCGTCAAAGAAATGTGGCTTGTCGTTGGATTGTGCCATTTATCTCCGGTTAACTTGTTAGTTGATCGAGCTTCCGGATTGTCTTAATAGGTTGTTAGACCTTCTCAATTGAGCCTTGCTCTGATACCAATTGTTGGGCTCGATGAATCAACAAAAATGCTTGCCAAGTGTAGAAAAGATCAATTTTTGGGTGAAAGTGTGGAAGCTAAAAGATGAGATAATGAACATAAGGATTTATAGTGTTTCAAGCTTCTAACAAGCTCTACATCCACTACCTTAGCTTCACACTAAGGATTTCAACCAATTCACTAAGAATTCTTCTCATTTTACAAGGCTTAGGAGGCAACCTTTTACAACCTAGACTCAATTACCAAGTCTAGCATCCAAAGCTCACAACCCGAGCTTTGAGAACTCTCCTAATCAAAAGAGATTCTAAGAAAACTAAAATCTCTCTTAAAGGTATGTGTTTGCACTTTAAATCACTCACCCAAATCCTAATACTCTTGAGCATACATTGACATTTAAGCTCAACAAGTGTAGTCTATACAAAGAATGGGAATTTAAGCTCTAAGACAAATTTGACATCATAATGTTTTTGACAATTGAAGCATTAGTTGTTGATGAAGCTTGAAGGTCCTTTTTATACTCTCAAATGAGTTCCTAGCCGTTGAAGACCGTTGGGATTGAATTGGAGCCGCTGGAGTCTCTATTTCCCGCAATTAATGTAGTTCTGCAGCTGTCCGTATCGATATACGGGTTACCCGTATCGGTACTCCCTTCTTGGAAACTAGCCGTTAAGCTCTCAGCTGCCTAACCGTATTGATACGAGTGTAGCCGTATCGGTACGGGAACTAGCTGTTACGCCCAGTCTTGCTAACCGTATCGAAACGCCTTGGTTTGTTTGCTAACCGTATCGGTACGCCGTTGTTTGTTTTGCAAACCGTATTGGTAGGGGCTGGTCTATTTCGGTACGCCCTGCAATTTAAATAGTCGTTGGGAAATAGTCGTTGGGGTAGTTGAAAATAGGATCGGTACGCCTTCATGAGTATCGAAACGATCCTATCTGTATTGGTACACCTAGGGGCGTATCAGTACGGTTTTTTGGTTCTAGAAAATCACTGTAGTTGAAACCCTTGAACTGTATTGATATGGGATATACCGTATCGGTATGCCTGTATTGAAAAAGTTAGTTTGGCTACATTAAAACATTTCCAAAACCTCTCAAAAACTTCTCAAACTTATTTTCAAGTTGTTTGGACTTAAAAAATTTTTGAATTCTTTTCAATTTAGTCCAAAACTATTTTTCAATTATTATATCAAAACAAATATCCTAACACATTCCAACAATGTACGCAATATCCAAACACATACATGCTTGAACATAAATTAGATTTTTAATAGCTTATGCACACGAAATCATTTGTATTTTCTATTTTTAAGGTTACTTTTAGAGCATTGAGTAAGACAATATTTGTCTTCTTTAGCAATATGAGTATCACTTGGTTTACTCCCACTGAACTTGTAGTACATATAATTGTCAACCAAATTTATCTCAAAATCAAATGAGATAATCAATATGAAATTTATAATTTCATTAATGAGAGTCTTACTTAAGCTCATAGATGGATTTCTTTAATTTACTTATCATTGATATTGTATCATAAGACACAACTCTATGATTGTACCATATAAATGGTTTCTTCAATGTCGTCATTGGAAGAAACAAGTTTAACATCTATCTATTGTAGCTTAAGACTAAAATGAGCAACAAGTGTAATAATTATCTTGAAAGAGTTTTTCAATGAAACTTGAGAGAAAGTCTTTACAAAATCAATATCTTCTTTTAGAGTATATATTTTAGATACATGACGTGCTTTATACTTATCCACATTACCATTTCCATCCATATTGGTTTTAAATATCCATTTACAACCAATTGGTTTGCACCTTAAGGTAATGAGACAAGTTCCTAAACTTTATTGTCTTGCATAAAATTATACTTTTCTTGAATGGCATTAATCTATTTTTGAGAGTTAGAACTTTTATGGCCTGATAAAAAATAATTGAGTCACTTTCAATCATTCTATTGTTATTCTTATTTTCTTGAGGAAATACAATATAATAATCTCGAATAGTATTTCTCCTTCCTCTCATGGACCTCTTTAATGACACTTATTTTTTTTTCTTTTGAGGTTGTTGAGTTTGTTCTTTTGAAACAATTATCTTATCTTGAATGAGAGTTGTTCAACATTGTTTTGCCGAGGTACTTGATTCACTTCTTGATAATGATAGGTGTAAAAACCGAAACATTGTCAAAAGTGATAGTATGAACTAAATTATAATCCAATTCCTCCTCAATAACAATGCATTTAACCTTATTTCTCTCTCCAAATTCAACATCCTAAAAAAGTTATAAATCTCTCCTTAAAATAATCTTAATTGTGGGATCATAAAATTTACAGCCCATGGATCACTCAAAATAACCGAAGTAGTTGCTCACTTTTGAAGTTTAATTACTTCATATGTGTCCTAACTTGTTACAAAAGAATTCAATGATTTGTAACTTATTGTTATTTCTTTTGAGTTAGACCTTAGCAACTTTATTCTAATATTTTTTTATTGCCCTTATTTTTAAAGACACTAACTAAATAAGCACTGACCAAATGATTATTTTACACTTATAATGCTTCAACTTTTCTTCCTCTTGAATACAATGATAAATGAGCCCAAATAGAGTTTATTTCTCCCTTTGACAATTGTAACTTGAATTGGTTAAACTGTATACGAAGCGGTGCCAAAACTATAAGAACAAACAATTGTTAGAAAGTTCGATCTTATGTGCCTTAAATTTTGAAGCAATATTAAACATTTTCATATTGTACTCCTTCACATTTCCTTGACCCTTATACTTCATAGACATCAAAGAAGGCATAAGTGATGTCATCTTAACCTTAATGTTTTGGGTAAAACATTTCTTAATTTCGTCAAGGAAACCCTTAATATGAGTAATTTCTTTAATTTTTTTACTCCTAAAGACTTATAGAATGTTATTTATTATAATCATTAGACTCATGCGATTTGAACAATCTCACCCCTCAAAATCCCTTTTATGGGTGCTTACCGCGGAGAGAGGTGCAAGTTATTTTTCCCTTAGTACAAAGTCTATGTTCATACAACCAAATACTATAAGTAAGTGTCTTTTCTATTCCTTGAAACTAGTTTCACTAAACATGAGTGTATAATGTATTTAAAAGATATTGTGACAGCAAAGATAAATTACCTAAATATAGAACAAAAATAAGTAAATAAAATAAAACAAGCTCACATAAATATTCATAAGTAAACAAATAAATTCAAAATAATGGCTAGTTCCCCTCAAGATACCAAGCACAATATTAACATCAAGTCTTTGGACAATAATATTAACTGTAAACGGTACTCGTGTTGTAGCAATCAAACATTGACAATAAACTATGTAAAAAAATAGATTAATCTTTGGACTAACGTATTGCTTACATAAAATACCTAATAATTGCCACATATTTATCACCACAGTTGTCGTTGTAATTCTGCCAAATATTAACTTTCATTTGGGACAATTAATAAACGCATGAATTACAAAAACCCATAATTATCTTAATATTTTAAATAAACTAATTTACACAAAAGCGGTCACTTTGGTGACATTATGTTTCAATTAATCCATTAAAATATTAGACATTCGAAGCCAAAATATGAATTTAATTGTTTCAAAATATTTGTCTTAATTTTATCTTTCAATCAAATTAAAATATAACCAAAATAATAATAAATTTGAATAAAGGTAAACCTCATATCAAGGTACCAGACACTCCATTAATATTTCATCTTTGGACAAAACATTAACTTGCACGTGATATCTTGGTACAGTAATCAAACATTGATAATAAGAACATGTCAAACAGAAATCTTCCTTTGGGCCGATTTATTGCTCACATGTAAAACTGAATAATTATCACATGTTTATTACCACAGCTGCACATGTAATAATATTAATTATTAACCTTTCTTTGGGCCGATTAATCCTAATATAATCCGACTTACATGCACAAAACCTTCTATATATTAAAATAAAATAATTTCTACAATAGAGGTCACTTTGGTGACTTAATGCTTCAATTAATTTATCTTAAAATATATAATATAAATATACCGATATTCAAATTAAAATTTTGTAACAGTCAAAACTGAAATTTCTAATAATACTTAAGTTTCTGGAATAACCCGAAGTAAGATTGTCTATATGGGGCTATCAGAAATCGAAAAAACCGAAATCTTTGACTGTTTTTCAAAAAATTCCTTAAGCATGCATTTACCAAAATAAAACTTGAATTCAAAACAACCAATCTTTAACTTAAATTAAATATATATATATATATATATATATATATATATATATATATATCATATAAATGGATAATTCATAGAATGATCACATTAAACTTTAATATATTCATATAAACTAATGATCAAAATTGAAATTCTTGGTCAAACTAAATCGAATATGTACTAATTCCAAATATATGTACTAAAATTCATAACATTAACAACATATAACTGAACTAGTAGCAAGCTGCAATTAAAGAACTTAATATGAAATTGCAAGAATAATATGCCATACAGAATAATATTGGACATTAAAATAATTAAGAAAACTAAATGTCCAAAAGCCAAATAACTTACTATTACTTTAATCCAACTTGCTCTTTATTTGAAATAAAACTTTATCACATGCAATCAAATATATCATAAGATACTTCAAAAAAGAACTTTAACATATTGTACAACCTAATTAACTGAATACCAAATTCACATAAATAAATAGTGATGAACGTGCATTCAAAGTACAACATGCCAGTCGACTAATTGCTATTGGAACTAAATTGTATAAACCAAAAATTAGTTCGGGCCAAAAACAAAATTAATGAAATAAATAAGGGACTAATATGAATGAAATGAGAATAGAAAGAATTAAAGGTAGCATTATCCCTTTCCTCAAAATTAGGTGCACATGCGCCTGTCATCTTCTGTAATTTCTTCTTCTTAATTTTTTTTAATAAAATTAATACCTCAATTGTGCAGCATACATGAACGGCTTTACAAGTTTCACAACAACCCAGATCCATATATATAATTTAGATAATCTTAAGAGGGTTATCGTAATATAAATTTCAAATAGGATTAATTACCTAATAACTGCAATCGATTATTAAATAAAAAATCAAACCCTAAATGCCCGAATAATAAATTAAAAATAGAAACAATCCAAGATTCATAAAAACCATACGGCAACCCATAATTTCGTAATCGATGATTCAAGACCATATATAAGGGTTCATAAAAAAAACCCTTAAAAATAAGGTAATTTTCGTAATCGAAACACCAAATCAATATATTAATTTTGTGTCATACTTTATAATAGCATCATACATTTTACATATATGCCCGCAATTGCGAATTTTAATTTAATACTCCTTACTTTTTTTTTCAAGTGATAATCTTCACATTCAACGATCCAAAAAATGTTAAAACTTAAAAACTCTTACACTGTGTAAACGGATCATATCCTTTGATATTTATAATAAATATTTTCTAAAAAATTATCAAAAAAACAAAAAATAATTTACACAACATCACCCAAACATCAAAAGTGGTTTTCAAAAACTGTTTACTAAAATAATATATTCATTTTTTCAAAAAATACATTTAAAAAAACTATTTTTAGCGAAAACAAACTTACCCTAAATTAAAATGACTTTAGATTTTTAAAACAACAGCATAACAGTGGCATGAGCACCCGCGAAACTACGTGAGTTAATAGGGTGTCAGTTGATACCCAAAATTTTGAGGTTATATATATAAATAAAATCTTTAAAGTAAATTGGCACACCATTTAGCTCCACCCTCTTTTAATAAAATATGAGTTAAACATCCAAAATTTTGATATTGCAACTAGGGGTGTAAACGAGTCGAGCTCAAGTAGTGCTGAGCTCGACTCGGCTCATTAAGATTTCGATTCGAGTTCGAGTAATTTTTAACGAGCCTAAGAAATCTGAGCTCGACTCAGCTCGTTAAGAACTCGAGTCGAGTTCGAGCTCAAGTAGTGCTAAGCTTGACTCGGCTCGTTAAGATTTCGAGTCGAGTTTGAGCTCAAGAAATTTTTAACGAGCCTGAGAAATTTAGGCTCGACTCAGCTCATTAAGAACTCGAGTCGAGTTTGAGCTTGATTCGAGCCCAATCGAGTCAAGTGTTGACCGATCTTTGACCATATCTGACTCCCCAGCTACCCCCATTATGGAGTTAGATACCACTCTATTTAAATTTTAAAATATATTCGTTGTTTATACCAAAATTTAAATAGGCCAGATCTAACTCCCCAGCTACCCCCATTATGGATGATTATTCGAGTTTGAGAACCCAGAAGGTTCTGAGCTTTCTCCTCATTTACTCCATCACTGGCGGCTGCCGATCTCAGCCACTACTCATCTGTGGCGTGCACCACCACTACCGCTGAAAGCGTCATCGCACCCCATTCTCAATCCTGGTTGCCACTCGCAGAGTTACGCCGTCGTTTGCTGTGGAGAACGAGTTAAAGATTCAACAAAAATCTTCTACTCATCGTCACTATTTTTTGTGCTTTCCGTCACCATTCGATGTCGTGCTGTGAATTCGAGGCCATCACCGTACTCAGCAAACTGGGGCGAACAAAACCCAATCGGTCGATCAATTGACCGACACAGGCAAGGGCTTTAATGGAGCTTTATCGATTCCGGCCGTCTCGATTTTGTTTTAGGTAAAATTTGATTAATTTCGGCTTGTTTTGATGAGATTCTGGTTTAGTTGAATTGTGTATCTGATGGGCTACATTTTTCCGGCAGAGCGGCAACCATTGGAATCACCGGCGACGATTTCGGTGTACCGCCGGCGAGTCATCTAAGTTTGGGTAAGTGGGCTTGGACCGGTCTTAGCCCAAACCAATTACCAGTCTAAACCCAAACCCATTAACCAATATGGTCTGAGCCTAACAACCCTAGCCCAAACTTGAGTTCGACCCGAGTTCAAACCCAAGCCCAGTTGGTTGATTCAATCTGCCCAACCTGTACCCGATCTGATTTGAGCCCAAGTCCGACCGGTCTGACCCAACCCATCTGCCCGCTAACTGAGTCAACTTGCCCAAGTCAACTCAATGAGTCAACTTGTCTAAGTCAACTCACTAAGTCAAACCGCCCGAGTTAACTCAGTAACCGAGTCAACTCGGTGATGTCAGTGTTGACCAATGACGTCAGCGTCGACTTTGACCAAAAGTTGACTTTCTCTGAAAAGTTATATTTTATGTTTTTCGACGTCTTGAGTTCGTTTTTAAAGTCCGTTTCGTGAAATTCTAACTCGATAGCCTCCAAATCTGGCCTTGAATTCGAGAGTGCATGGGTTTAAGTATTCAATTCAAGAGCAATGTAAATGAGGACTGGTTAAGGGTATTGTTTTATTGAAGGTATCCATATATCTTCGTATCCGAGATGTCGAGGGACGTCGAATTCGGGTTCGAGAGTGTTCGAAAGGCGTTCCAAGGGTCGACCGATGTAGCAATGATTCAAGGTAATACTTTACTACCTCTTGCATGTTTTATGGTACATGTGAGTATTTGGTTAACACAATTATGAATACGGTAAGAGTACTATTATTTTTGCGTAAATCAAACCGATTTTGGAAACATGAATGAATCTGGTTAAAGTCATAATACTCAAATCAGATGGCTAATAAATCGAAAGGATATGGAATCCAATAAATAATTAATAAGGCAATTAATCTCCAAACCCGATTGATAGTGTTTAAGGACTTAACATCTGAAATATTTGGTTATGAAATTATGAAAATACCATTGAGGTGTAAGGATTTCAAAGTTACTCTTGACAAAGAAATGATCCGGAAATATATTTTTGACTTGAAAAAAAGCAATTGAATGCATATAAAGATTTGATCTAAGTGGGAAGTTCTAGTAACGTGATTCAAGCCTGTGAGTTGACGAAATATTTGGATTCCCGAATTCTGAATAATCTCCAAAGATAAATTTACAAGAAATTATTCGTATGTCCGAAATTATCAAAGTGATGCAAATTATCGAATTGATTGAAATGACTGAAATGACTAAAGGATTGAAAGTACTGATAAGACCGAATTGATCGGAATGGGCGTAATGACCGAAATCATTAAAGTACCCTCGGGCATTGAATTTAGCAAATCAATTGGAAGAATGGATAAACCCTCGAGTTTTGCAATGAATGAAGTATTAGAAAGTACCGAAATGACCTGAATGATTGAAACACCATCGATTGCTTAAGCGGTTAAAATATCTCGAGACTTGAGATAAGTGAAACTTTGGGAAATCGTGAAATTTTTTATAGAGCCTAAAAGACTGTAATACCCTTATGGGTTTAAAAGTTGTCTTATATATATCAATCATCATTAATACCGTTACAATAATGGAAGAATATTGCATAAATACATGTTCAACTGCTCGGGGCCCAATCAATGACGGTTTAGGTGTTGTTCTATTTAATTATATGACGTTGCTAATACTAATGAATGAACACTCTTGAGATGTACCTGCTTGCAAGCGGGGGACCATAATATCTTTGAGTTATAGCTATTGGATGGATATGAAGGTTCGATTAATCACTCAGGATCGCGAACATTGTGAAGTTTTAGATCTACTCCTATTGGGAATTTAATTACATAATCGCCCCTGAGAGTTAAAATGACCAGAATATCCTTGTGAGAAAAATAGATTAGAACACTCCTGATATGTTTAATCCCTAAATGAGTTTGATATATCTGAAATCTTTATTGATCTTGATCTTCTAGGAATTTTGAAATATATCCTAATACAATCGAATTCCTGCATAATCAAGAAGTATCATAATTTCAGAATGCCTTTGAGGTATAACTCTTTAAAACCTGGAAGAAGTCGATATTTACCGGATTACTTTGAATAAGGTTCTTGAGTTCTGAAATCAGACTAAAAGGGACTACAGTTCAGAGTTTTCCTTCTACTTTTAATAAGGACATCAAAATGATAATTTGGAATCACCTAGTGTGTTCCAAGTATACTTGAAAAATCTTCCTAACTGGAATCTAATTCTATCCGTTATGTTTTCTAGTGATCAAGTTATTTGAAGTAAAAATATGAATTATAGTTCCTAATATCTGATATCAGTATACCCGATTCATGGGTCTTGATATTCCAATTTCATTGATTACCCATCTACCTGTATCCTGAATTCCTGGTATAGTGCTGCCAATTACTGAGTTGACTGTTATCATTCAAAATTATTTTATTGGGTACTAGATATTGACTTAAGATTGTAGGCTCAGCCCTGATCAAGCTGGTAAGTCCGCCCGTATTAGGTTCCTAGCTTCGGCTAGGGTAATTTCGCCCGGACTTAAGGTATTCCCTTAGGATGGTACCTACGCCCAATGGGCCTGGTTAATGCCTTTATAGATGCAGTTCTGGGGAACTACATATTGGTGTACAGTTGGAGGGTAGATAAGAATTTGAAATGAACTGTAATTGGAACCTGTTGTTACCCAGAACACCGTGATAGTTTTATGCTCTACCATATACCTGTTTTACCTTATACATGCATGTGCTTTCATCATCATTTGGTAGTTTTGTATTACTGAGCTTTCCCAAGCTCATGTTGTTTTTACCATCGCAAGATAAAAGAAATTTACCATGGTATGGTGATCGATATCAATGTTTGGAGTTCTTTCGGCGTTTGCTTTCGGAGTACGGTACTGGTATAATTAGTGGGCATGTATGTCGTGTCTTATTTTATGTCAGAGTTTGTAATTTAAATTTCAGATTTCTATTTTATGATTTTCTGTAATGATGTTCTGATAAATATTTTTATTTTTACGGATTTTAAAAGTATTAGAAAGAAAAGAATTCTATTCGGGTTTTACTGTGGGTCGCTCTTGTGACCCTAATGTGACCTCCTAAAATCCTATGTAATGCATAGGGTTTAGGGGGTTACATTGATACACAAGTTGTGTAAGCTCAAGCTTGTTAATTTTAGGGTTTAGAGTGTTAGTTTAGGGTTTAGAGGTTTAGGTTGTTGGGTTTAGAATTTAGGGTTTAAGACTTATGTTTAGGGTTTATATTTTAGGGTTATAAGTTTAGGAATTTAGATTTTAATTTATAAAAAATAAAAAATTTAGTACATTATATTTTCGAGTAGCTCGCGAGCTTTTCGAGTCGGGTATCAAGTAGCTCGGCTCGGCTTGGCTCGTTAGAACTCGAGCCGAGTTCGAGCTCAAGTTGAGTCGAGCATTGACCGAGTCGGGCTCGAGTAGCTCGCGATCTGTCTCGTCCCATTTACGGACCTAATTGCAACCTACAATTTCTGGCTCTGCCCCATGAGACATAAAAAAGATGGGTTTAGAACTGTTATTTGTATTGGAAGATGGGATTAAAACTTCAAAGCAACAGTACCCAATATTATCATGTCATAAACTGAGAACCTCCCTCAAGAACATTGAAGAACCAAAGCAACATCTTACAGAGTTATCAATATTGTAAAAATAAGCCAATTAGTCCTACAGAATAATTATCCAACAAAATTGAACTTGAATAAGATCCATGTTTATCTTCGAGTTATATCTTTAACTCCGTGTGCCTGGTCGAGCTGGTCCGAAATAATTTGTAACTAATCCCATGATAGCAAACCTGATTTCAACACAAAAATAAATAACATACGTTCCATATACAACAGCAGGGAAAGAAGTAAAAACACTGCCTAGAATGCGAAACATAATTAACAAAATCTGGGGTATCCATCCGAGGGCAAACTGACGTTTTGCATAGAAACATCTGGCGGATTACTAAGATTAAATTAAGTCGAGAAGATCTCTAAGACCCTACGAATTACGATCCTTGTAATAGTTCAAAGAGGATCATCCAATTCAATTAGAATAAGTCGCAGAAGAGATTTTGAGGGGAACCAACACCAAAACTGCTGAATGCTGATGAACCTAAACCTGATCCCTATCCCAAATAAAATGAAGGAATCGGCATTGAAAGCAACCGTTGCAAGAATGTAAACTGAGTTAAAGGGAATTCGCATACATCAAAAGCGGTCTTCTCAACTAAGTAAACCGGAGCATTACATGAAGAAGGTCCAGATAGAAAGCAACTCATCTATCAACAAGAACTGAGTTAAAAGGAATATCTGCGTTTGGCCGAATGGCTACCAATCTCTTTAAATTTCTAGACATAACACCTTTTCAAACCAATCTTTGGAGTCAAAATCCAACATCAATGGAGAATTGAACTTAGTTACCCAGCATGCTTTTCTTATCGGAAAGTGTTGCACTATCACATCAGACTTCATTAACGAATATTTTAGGCTTCAAACAATGTTCATTGAAAGTAGCAATTCAACCGTATGTGCATCTAGCAAATCTAAAGGTAGAAATAACTAAAGTAAATTTATCGGTTAAATACTCAGTTGAAGTAAAGCCTCCAAAAAAACTCTTACAATCCAAATATGGTTGGAACCAATAGAAATCCCTAATTAGAGATCCTAAATCTACCAAAAAAAAACACATAATGTCACCATAATTTTTAATTTTAATATTTCGGAAGAAACTGGAGTTTAAATAATAAAAAAGTAAATTAACGAACGAGAAAAGGATAACTAACATCATAGCCATAGAGATCTGCTTGAGATCGTTCTCAACGTTCTTCATGTTCGCCAGTGATTGGGCGCAGAATATGATCGCTAGCCACGAGATCAGCTTGTACTGCAAAAGTAGTAAATAAATAAGATGAATCCAGATCTGAAAATTTAGAATCAATTAAACGAGATAATTCAACTTCAAGAACAGGAGACAAATCGAGGATAGAGGATGAACCCTGAACATAACGCCTGCGATGCCGAAGACCACGGCGATAAAACCAGAATAATCGACGGGGAGATCTTCCGGAGAAACCGGCTGCGCCACGTAAGGCTTTGCCGCCGACGGTTGTCTGGGGTCGTTGGCGGACGTTGAATTGTTATTGTGTGACATCTCCGATATGATCTGTCAGCTTTCTCTTGTCCCTCTTTTAACGGTTTTTCTTCTATGTTACGTGCGACTCTTGCCAATGAAATATCAACGCGTCATACACATGATATATCTCAATATTCCCAAACCGCTTAGGGTTTAACCAAATAAATTTGTATGATAACAAAAAAATTCTGCAATTTACTTAGTTTTAGGGTTTATGGTGTTACAATTTAGAGTGTAGATATTATGGTTTATGTTATAGGGTAGCATTGTTAGAAATTTAGACTTTAACTTATAAACACTAAACCCCTAAATTTTAAACATTAAACCTTAAACTCCTAGACTTTAAACCTTGAATTAAATTCCTAATTCTAAATTTAAGATAATCGTAGATGTTTTTTGTTTTCACCGTAGTGTATAGAATAATTGCCCACTAAATATGTATGATAAGCAAGAAAACACGAGATTCAAAAGAAAAAAATGAGATTAATATTATTAATATCTTTTCTGTGAAATTTTTTAATAAATATATATTTATATATTCATATTAAAACTAACTTCAAATCACTAATTTTTGTGTTTGTATTATATATTATGAACTTTTAAATTTTATAATTTTTTTAAAAAAATTAAATTTAAAAATAAATAAATAAAAAATATAAATCATGTACATGTTACCCAATTTTCTGGGTACCCGAATAGCAATTACCCGAAAATAAGCACCCCTACTAATGAGCAGCAAATTTGTAAAATATATATGTTTCGATGTGCTGCCCTTATACGATTAATGAAATATATAGAGAGAGACCTTTTTAAATGGCTTAAGTGATGAATAAGTGTCTAAATTATATTTTTTTCCAAATATATGTCTAAAGTATTTTTCGAGTCAAACAGGCGTATAATATTTTCAACGTTACTCAAATAGGTTCCCGTTGTTATTGTCCGTTAGTTTTCACCGTTATCTTTCATTATCTGACATGTGTCAGTTTCTTAAAATTTTGAAATTATATTTAAAAATAAATAAAACAAAATAACCCCAAATTTCACAAATAGTCCTAAAATTTGAAATTCCTAATACCCCAAAACCCATATCCCAATTTGACCTGATTTCGCCGCTGATTGTCACACCGCCGCCCATCACATCTGTCGCCAGACCATCACAACTATTTATCCCACCACTTCATCGCCAGAAAGTCGACCAACATTGTGCGAAATATCAAAATCGTCGAATAGTTCATTCAAATAATTAACGACGAACGACAGCATAACAGACGATGAACGGTGTATGGGTCGTTTGACGAGGGGAAGGCGCTTCATTTTGTCGCCAAAAACGCGACCAACACCGGTGGGAATGGTCAGATTTTGGGATTTGGAGACTATTTTGGAATTATTTGAAAATTTTAAGATATTTTAAAAATTCTAATTTATTTTTAAAAAAATTCAGAAAATATTTAATACTGCCACGTGTCATATTTTTTATTGGCTAACAGAATTTTTTTAACGGACAATAAAAGCAGGGCACCTATTTGAGTAACGTTGAAAACATTAGGCACATGTTTGGCCCAAAAAATATTTTAGACACCTATCTGGAAAAAAGGGTATAGTTTGGGCACTTATTTGCCACTTAAGCCTTTATAAATGGTCTAAAAGTGATTATAATGTAATATCTTTTCATATATATTCTTAACCCTTTAAGAAGGCACACACTTTGCCAACAAAGCAATTAAACTCTGGTAACTTAGAATGAACATCATCCATTTTTCTATTAAGATTACTAGCTAAAATTTTAGCACAAGAAAACCGAAGTATATATTTTATTCGATACAAACTCTTTCTTTTTTGAAAATCCACTGTGATAATGAGAAAGATTTCTTCATATACGCACAAATCGATCAATAATATCAAAATCGGAAAAATCAGCCCACGTCAACTTACTGATGTGATGCCCTAATGTGTTACAAAATTTCGCCTTAAACAATGATCCAATGAGATAAATTATTGGAATTCTTGTATCCATCGTCTTCATAACATTATCTATTATAAATGAATTTTCTAACACTCGACTCCATATCACTGAAGGATTTAATCGCACACTTGAAAGATAGCCCAAAAAGTCAAGAGAATATTTATATAATTGATTTATACGAACTCTTCTTGATTGAGACCACATGTAAAAATAATAGACATAAATCGACAAAGTAATATTTCCACTTATTCATCAGAGGAGACGTATCCTTTGAGGACAAAATTAACTTTTCTTGATACCTAATAAAATGGATGAAAGGGTATTTGAACCACCACAGGTATTAGACGCAACACGATTTGGTATTAGACACGGCATGATTATGACATAAGCATGATATGAAGAAGGAAAATCAATAATTAAAAACAATATTCAAAGAGATTAATGGATCATATTGTCCCATTTTGTGTGAGTTCGAGTCATGACATTTATCTTTGAAAATGACATCAATGGCCAACGATGAAATGAACTAAGAGAGACATTCTTCTCCAACATTTTGATTTTTGTGGTTCATAATTGAAGAAAATGGACTCAGAAAAAAAGCATTAGGGGATTTTACGACAACTGGGCCAAAATAAAAAGGGTTTTGACTTGTATTGCCACACAAAAAGTCTATTACATACATCCTATTTATAGACTATAAAGAACATTAATAAGGAAAAAAAATCTAGAGCTGCCAATCTATATTTACAACAATTACATAGTATTTACAGCTAAGAAATCTTCTAAGATTTCACCTATAATTTAACCAGTATCCAGTCAACTCTTGAACCGGGAAAAACCAATTAGCTAATCATCAAAGTGAAAGACACTGTACCTTATCAGGAAGATTCAAGGCATCGGTAGTGCAGAAACATATCTCTGGAGGAAGAATTTGGGAGGACTAGCAATTGCTTCAGAGGATGATGAAGTCTCAACCCTGTCAGCTTGCCCCCGCCCATAGAACTTGGCGAAACGATTGATGAGTGAAACCTTCTCTAGATCATGGCATTCCAATCTTAAGTCCAAGATTGAGGCTCTCTTCTCCAGACTACATAACAAAAAGAAATATTAGAAGACAGACAACCACCATCAAAAGAGCTGCTCAGGGTAAAACCATTGATAGGGGCAGCATTGGACAACCAAAGGGATTTTTTTAATATCCAAAATTATATGAAAAAATCTAAATTTAAGGCAAAAACAAAGTAAATGGGATGTGTAGGGTGTAGAATTTAAGATTCTTGGTGTTAGAGCTAGTTTTAGGGTTTATGGTCTTATTTGGGGTTTAGAATTTATAATTTATGGTTTGTGCTTTTTTTAGGGTTAGTTTAGGGTTTTTAGATTTTGGTATTGGATATCAATCCATATATATATACATAAACCTTTGTTTTATGAAAGTATGTTAAAAAACCGAAGACAAGATATTATGCCTAAATCATATTGGTAAAAACTTGATCTGATTTACCTCTGTAAATCATTTTCCAGTTTCTTTGTTCTGACGACAAACTCTTCTGCAGACTTTAAGATGGATTGTGTTCTCTCCTTAAGCTTTTCAGAGAGGCTAAAAAAAATTAACATAAAAAGAACCATTAGTATGAAAGTAGACTAACAACGACTCCAGATGAAAGCCAGTAAAGACAGGATTCAGGGATTACAAACGTAATTAGCATGTTCTTACGTGCTTCCACTCCCAGAAGGAACAGCTGTATCACTTTCAGGCATATATGCTGTACTGCATGCTTCTCCTAAACTTACTCTGGCAACAAAATAGACCACAGCCTCATAACTTTTTCTAGCATCTGCAGAAAGAACTGCCATTGGAGGAGCACAATGTAGTCGCTGCATAAGCTGTGTTGTCAAGATAAGCCTTCTTTTTGATCTAGGCACTGGTGACCAATATTCAATCATTTCAGGTTCATATTCAACCTGTGATCAAGACCAATGTCCTCAGGTGAGAACTGTCGTAGTTCAGATAAGGAATAATATAAGATCATAGTAAGACAGTTGACACAGAACACACCTTCTCAATCAATCGATTTGCTGAATGTGCCCATTCAGTTTCAGCCACACTGTGATCAACAGAAAACTTCAATATAATTCCAATAAAGAGGAAAATGCATAAAGATAGTGAGAGAAGAGAGCAACTAATTTTTTAATTTTAGCAGATTGCTATAGGGAAGTATTTCAGTGCTTTTGGTCATTGGTATAACACACACAGAGAGACATGATATACGCTAAAAGTGAAGCAAAATGGATATTTATGTAATCACCTGATGTTCTGAGGTCTTCGACAACCTTGTGCCACTTCTCTGTGCCATGGCACAAACTCAAATGTCATATTTTTACGCTTCTTTGCACTCACAACAATCAGGTTCTGATTTGCAAAACCAGGGGGAAGCAAGTGACGGGAGATATGTTTACTTGCTATTGGCAAGAGGTTTGAGTTTTGCCGGGCATCATCCAGCCGACTGGCATCAGCAGCATTAACTTGCTCATTCGAATCAAGAGTATGCAAACTGTCAGAAGGCCTACCAATGATGAATGCTTTGTCCATACCCTTCATCATGGCAATTTTCTGAGCGTCGTAAATACCATGTTTAAATGCCCCATACCGATCAAACCAGGATGGAGCCATCTGGGGTCTGATTTGAGAGTGTTCACCCCTAAGACTACCAGCTGAATTATTAGCATTGCTGACATGCAGAGAATCATTTTGAGCAAATGGAATCGTATCATTAGCAGATAACTGTGTCTCATGGTAACCTCCAGCAGTTGATGACAAGCTTAGCATCTTAGAATCTCCAGAAGGAACTATAGGGCAATTCACTAGGGCATCTCTCACCATATTACTGGATCCATAAGACAACTGATCTGCACCTTGAGATACCTGTTGAGCATCCAAACTAGACTCTGGAGTTGGACCTTTAAATCTTTTGGCACTCCTATTACTTGGATCAATCTCTATATTTTTCATGGCCTGCATCTGATGCAACAATGAATATCTCTGATGTACAATATTATTTGGTCTTAAAGAACGGCCAAAAGTTTCAATGTCTCTCTGAACACTTGCAGGATTTTGGCTGGCATCAGTCTTTGGCAATAACTGCTGAACTTTGGTTGGTTGTTCTTCTCCAACAGAGTTCTGTGGTTTAGCAGATCCTACAGGGAACTCAGTTGGCCCACTCCCTCCTGCCCAGGCAATTTGATCATCTAGCTTCTTCGCTCCGGGAAGAGCTGTTTCAGAGTTACTATTTGACTGTTGATGGCACTTCAACAAATTCTGTGAGGCCCGAGAAGACTGAGCTCCTAATAGATGTGCAGCTGAAACACTGGTCCATACATTAGGCATTTTGGTAAAAGCATCTTGCTGTGAAGATTCAGCCATAGCAGAAGGTTGGGAAGCTGGCATAGCCTCCAACACCGAAACTGCTGGTCTGGATCCCTTGCATTGTTTTGGCTGCTACATCTTGGCCAGGAATTCTCTGAAGCAAGGTCATTATCTGTAGCAGTTTCAGGTGTGCAAGGT
Organism: Hibiscus mutabilis; assembly: GCA_019671005.1. NCBI lineage: Eukaryota > Viridiplantae > Streptophyta > Magnoliopsida > Malvales > Malvaceae > Hibiscus > Hibiscus mutabilis. The sequence goes on from CM033744.1 coordinate 36,472,671, forward strand.
GCTGATATCCTTCCCAATTGACTAATTTGGACTCTCTCAAAAGAGTCATCAATCAGCTTGGACTGAGATGCCAACCCACTAAAATGTGCATTAACATTATTCGGTATTACCTGATTACCCACATCTGTAGCAAGTTGGCACTGAAGGTGACTTTCTAAATAAGGATAATCAGAGGTAAAACCCGCAGAAACATTGCCTGAAATGTTATCTTGTGAGACTTTATTGTTGGAATGACCAGAGACACTTGGAATATTATTCCTGATATCTCCCTGCGATGCTCCATGAGTTGAGGACTGAACAGAAGCTGTTGGACCCAGCAAGGCATGACCCTTCCTCCCTACCTCAGGGGATGTGTGAACTGAATTTATAGAATTAACTCGTGGTGAATTTTGGGATAAAATTGGACAGTCTGGAATGGTAAACCTTTGAGATGGGGGACCTAGCTGTAAACCAAAACTTTGAGAAGTAGAAGGCCTGTTATGCTGAAATTGGCCTACTGATCCATCAGAAGTGTCCTTGACATTGGGGTTCTCCTCCATATTTGCTTCAGACATTACCTGTGTCCAAACAGTTATTTCCAGATGAATCAAAAGACTGAGAGCTCTTATCCAGATTTTGCAGATATTTTGATGAGTCCCTGCTTAGTCCAAAGTTTACTTTAGAATCAATATTTTTCCAAAGATTAAGATTATGACCCTTGGGAAGTTGCTGACTGCTTTCCTTGTTGACCCTTGTTGTTCTCGTATCTGTTAATGCAGCAACATTACCCGGATCAGAACCTTCCATGTTCACTCGTGAGCTTCCTGAGCCAGTATTCACATTCCATGGTCCAATATTTGCTTCATGAACAGGACGATCAAGATCAGAACCATGGCCTCTCTCCTCATAATGTGACACCCTTGTGATCCCTATGAGAAGGCTGAGATGAGCTTTCGATATCCTGACCTTTTGATATGGCCCCACCACTACATGATGTAGACTCAATGAAGTTCCAACCATTTGCCTTATTATAAGGCTGACCATGAGCATTAAATATGGACATGCTTTGGTGGCTTGAAATGCTCTTTGCACTTGCTTGCACATCAGGGGAGTGAGCAACATGTCCAAAGAGTTGAGCACTTCCAGCTACAGGCTTTTGTAGAGCACTGTGATCTAACCATTTGCTTCTTTCTTCTGTTAACTGTTGTACAAATCTCTGAGAAGAATCATTATGCATTCTCCCACCCTGTCCATTTGCAGTCTGGACTCCAGATTGCTGAACCCTAAGAGTACTACAGAAGTCACGATTAATATTGGCATCAGCAGACATGGGTAAATATTTAGAGTTCAGTGTCGAGGCATTCTGCAAATTGTTATCAACTCCAGGCAATTGCTGTTTGCTGCCATCATTGGCAATTGATGATTGCATGTTTCCACCACAAGGTTCACTACTCTGCACAGCCAAACCACTCCACTCTTCTTGTACCCCTATATCGTTACTAGATGTTTCTGCTACAGCAGACTGCATGAGAGCACTCCAACTTCCACTTTGCAGAGAAGGAAATTCCCCAAAAGTATCTGCACCATCCAACACTGCACCCATGTTGGTGCTCTTTCCAAAGATATCCCACGCACTGTCATCTGAACCAAACAAAATTTTTTCTTCAGTTGGATCTAGTGAAGCCACATTCTGAGAGTGCACAGCCTGAACTTCTGACTTTTCCAGGGATGTTTCTGATTGACAAAGATGTTGTTCTTGCCTCCCATGAGACTCCATCCCTATATTTTTTGGCTGGATAGTCATTTGTTGCAAGTTTTCTGAATGAAATACACTATTTGAACCTTGAAGAGCTGAAGCACCAAATAAATTTTTAACCTGATCACCCTGTCTAGAAACCAAAGCTCCATCTTCCAACCCAACTTGGTCTGCAAACATAGCAAACTGATTATCTGGAAAGGAGTTACTGCTAGCTGGCACCTGCTGTGATAAAGGCTTATCCATTTGGACAGATAAATATTGATATGGATTTCCTCTAGCACGCTGTTAAAGACCCCATTAAATGATTGATTATCCTGCAGTGGAACCAAACCCATCAAACGCTCCTGCCCTTGCTCAGGGGAAAACATAAATCCACCAGAGGATCTCAGCGTGGCAGAAAAGGCATCATGCTGCAGCCAATTTGCATTCGGTGTCATGAGCTCAGGCTGCCACGAATAATTTGAAGCATCATGGACATGAACACCATTGATTGGAGCTGGGGAAAGGTTATCTGATCCCTGTTTAACAAAAGAGGAAACCTGATTCAAAGAGCTCAACTGCCTTGCTTCTGGTAGCTGAAAGTGTCGATTTGGAAGTTGTTGCCTCTGATATTCCTCCATTTGCTTAAGAATGGACAGTTTGTTGTAACAGTTGCATGTCTGTCATCCCAGATTGCTGGCTTGGTAAATGCTGGATCATGCCAGATTGTGTGAAGTTCAGCCCACGCTCCAGGCTTGAAGTCTGACCACTATGCCCTCTGTCAAACTCAGCTAATCTCAAAAGAAAATATAATTATGCCAACAGTGGTTTAGAAGCATATCACAACAATGCACTAAAATTGCATTACTATAATTGTTGTAACAGAAGTAGAAACCAAACAAACAAGATGCCTTACCTAATTGATTTACACTGAAATTCTTCACACTAGAAACAGGGTGTCCAACTTGTCTCTGGCTTCCAACACACAGATAGTTACTTAAGCCAGGCCAGGTACTGTCAGCAAGCTGTGAGTGATGCTGGCCCAGGGACAAGCTCTCTTGGCCAAGGAAATTATGGATACTGTCACCAACTTCGTTGCCAGGCATAGATAATCCAAGCCAAAAATATTCAGCAGCTAAAATTTTGTGAGAAGAAAATTACTACCTACAGAAACAATAATTTAGTTAAACTTTTCACATGCCTGCAGTTCCATTACAAGGCAGATAACGTTATGAATCCTTCTTTAATCCAACTATAATCAAAACATACCACTAACACATTTAAAATTCACCCCATTTGCCCTGTTTTGAAACTCAACCTTATCCTGCATGCATAAAACCAATACATCATCTCTTCATGGAATCAAAAGTGCAACTATCCCAGAATGAAAATTATTCCACTTTTTTCTTCATTTTGAAAGGAAGGTGCAACGACAAGTATAAAAAAGTAAAAAAAAAGGACCATCCAACAAACATAATGATATTGGATACTACAAATTCTGATACTTCTAAGATCATAAAAATTAAAAATTAAATTTTAAAATTCAAGTATGTTTTAATCTTGGATTATTGAAAATAACTATGGAACACCATAAACAACCATTTTTTGTTGACAATAAGAGAAGCTTAGGGGACATGCTTTTATCAAATTTATACCTATTTGGTTCTTGAGCAACAAAATCATGCTTAGCATTTTAAAGGTGTCGTGTGTCAAAGTCATTGTTATATCAAATGTTAATATCAGTTTGGCATGGACCAAAAGTGTCATGTTAGAATTATTTTTAATTTAGAGAAGAAAGCAATAGTTTATTAACATTCTTTTTTTCCATTGCCTTAAACAGAAATTCCAGATGTACATCTCCTTCCTTCACATAGTAGTTAGTAACCATCATGTGCTACAGATAAGCAATAACTTGGATTTTCTTGTATGAAACTTCTATATCATTGAAGGTAAGCAGAAATTTCTCCAAGGAAAACTGAAAGAGGGCATCAACTTTATTACCATCTAACTCCTAAACTTGTAATATTTACAATTCCATAGGTACAGGCTACAGCAATAATTAGAGTACATATCTGCATCTAACTTCTAAATACAGGGACAAAAACCTAAAAAAATCATTAGCTACCAATGAGTAGATGATCATCCAACTTCTAGACAACTCCAGGAATCCAGATAGAACTATGCTTCAAACTTTAGTGCAAGCAATAGGAGCTTCGGTGAAGACTGCATCATGACCTCCCATAAAAATACAACATTTGGACTTTGCCATGTAAAACCATCACATTTCTCCAATCAGTCCAAAATTCCAACACAACATAATTCCTTGCGTTCACATTGCTTATTACAATATATCTCAAACCAACCAAGAAAGAAGAATAAAAGAAAATGGCGCAGGTATAAACTGTTCTTGAACACATCATGCACAAATACAATAGTGCTCAGTATGCCGACAGTAAATTGACCGACTTACAAGTTTACTATGAATTCATCATAAAAGGGAAGTTGTTGTATCACAACCTAATAACTAAAGCCATTTTTTTAAAGAAAAATGAATAATCATGGTATTAGGATTTCTTATGGGGGGGCCTCTGTGAAAAAAGGGTGGAGCCATCATTGTTATGAGTTAGTTTTGCAATACCATCATACAAAGCCTTTTTTCATTAAGAACACTGTTTTTCCTTGCTTTCTTATCAATTTAGGTTGCATCCTCATTGATCAGTACAAGGTTCAAATTTGTTGAAAATTAAAGTTAGATTCACTAGATAACAAAATTCAGACGTATATATAAGAATCTGGCAGTCTGGTAGGCCAAAAAAACATAAATAGGGATGGAAGCAGTAAAAAGAAAAGGAGAAGGCTACCTCCATTAAGAAAAACAATAATCAAAGGCTGTCATTTCAAGCTCATTGAAATACAAATATCATAGAAAGAAAAAAGAAGCCTAAAAAGCAGCCTAAGCAAATACTACATGCGAAGTACAAACACAAATCACTACTAATGAGAAATGTAGGAAACTAAATTAAAGATAAAAGCAAAAAGAAAGCATATGAAAACTTATTATAACCTTTTAAAGAGCAAGAAGAGATGAACTACTATAACTTCTCCTCGAAATAAAATTTGTAATTCCTCCGTAAAAAGTGCCCCGAATCCTCCATTTTCTTAGCAACTAAACAGGCTCTAAAACTAAAAACCATGTCAGGAAACTCACATTTCTAACCAAGACCACAAAAGATCGAAGAGGAAACAAGCAATTGCCATCGGAAAACAGAGGGACAACATAAATAACACAACTGCACAGCTCTAGAATAACATAGCCCTAGCATATATTCAAACCTCTCAGTGTTAAAAAGGATTAGGGTTTCTAGGGAGGGAAGCATGAGAAATGAACTTACAGTTAAGCGGATAAGCCTTTAAAATGGTGTTCCAACAATCGATCCTTGAAGAACATCAAAATTGTAAGAAAATAAGAGTTAGGGTTTGAATCCGAATGAAACTTTTAAAGAGAACTATTTTTTTAATCAAAAAGGGAGAACTATTTTGTTTTTTCTTTCTTTTTTTTATTTATTTTTTCTTTCGAGAGAGATAAAGTGGTAGAAATAGTGTAAAAATTTCAACTACCGGAGGATCAAAATTGACATTTGGAACCGAAGGTGAGCTTTGGCGGAACGAATCTGAGGTTTGGAGTCGAAGCTGAAAGAGAGGTTGAAAGGAAGGTGAAAATATGGTTCTCATCTATGTTAACATTAGAAAATTAATCCCTACATTTTAATTTCACATAATTTGATCCTCTATTTTTTATAATATTATCAGTTACTTGAAATGATTAATACGGCTATTTCCATTAACTAACTAACATTAAAATTTTCCATAAAAAATGTGTCAGGTTAAATGCTTTAAGAATGTTTTAAAAAGAATTCCAATCAAACAACTTATTAAAAAATAAAGGCTTAATTCATAAATAGATACGTAAACTATACACATTTTTTTTGAGATAGGTGTTTAATATTTTTTTTTACTGAAATAAGTACCTATAATTTCATTTGTTAAGTTTTAAGATTACAACGTTAAAAAAAAATTATCAACCAATAATAGATTGACACGTGTCATTTGTTTTTTATTTATTTTTTAAAAAATAAACTAAAAATAAATTAAATTAAATAATATCTCAAAATTTTTAAAAATCACAAAATAGTCCAGAATCTCTAAAATCTCAAAATCTTAAACTCAAAATTAACGTCACTATAGTCTTGTTGGACCTCGCCGTCTTCGTCGCCTGAGGTCATCGCTCGTTTTTCAGGCGATAGGATTACAAAAAAAATAATAATAAATAAATTTTATTGATTAAAATTATAAATAACGTGACGGATTTATGATATAATTTATCGTGTGCCATTATATCTCCCCTGGTTTTCGGCTTCCGTTTATATGATTATATCTCAGGCATATATGCCACGTCATTCAATTGCTCTTAGATTTTCATCCCGATCATGTAGCTCATGAATCGGCCGGATCAGGCCCATTCGGTAAGTAAAAGTTTTGGTCGGATGACCCGTTGGGCCTTTAAAGGTACAAAATCTCTTAGCATCTCGAGAAAAAAAAGTTTTGTTAGTATAGTTGAAAAGTTTTATTTTATAACTTAAATTTTATTTAAAAGTTTTTCAGTTGATTCGAGTTTATAATTTTTTAATAATTGAGTTTATGAAATTTAGTCAAGTCGAGTTGTTCAAGTTCTTGTTTAAATTTAATTATAAATATTTATAATGTTATGATAGTAATTTGTTCAAATTTAGACGACTTTCTATAACTATGAACGATGTACATATACATTTCTTCATATACGATAGGCTTATATCATGCAAAGTTGAGGAACTCGACTCGAGCTTGAAGTCGATCCGATAAGTAATAAATTTTTTGAGTTATTAGAGTTATTCACATTTTCATTTTATAATTCAAACTTTAACAGTAATTTTTTCGAATCGAGTTTATAAAATTACGATACAAGTCAAGTCAAAACAAATAAAAAAAATTATATTTTTCACGAATAATAATTTGGTATAGCGGGATAAGGCGCTAGATACATATGTCCCTTAAGCAATGTTAGGAGTCAAATCCTAGTTTGTGAATTGAGGAAATTAGGTTGAGAGAATTACTCATATTGTGCTTTTGTAAAACCCGATCTAAACCACCAATATACGACTCAATCCCGGTGCTTAAACAAATTTTTTTAAATGAGTCGAATTTTACTAGTTTCTGATCCAAAACTTGCATACAACACGGTCAGTCAATCCCGATGGTTGCACTATCAAACTCACAAATTGTAACACTTGATTTTTTTAATAATTTAAAAATAATTATAAGATAATATCTGCTTATAGATATTATTAATTTTTGTATGATGTGCAATACTCGATTTTAATATCATAGTTCATACTCTATTTTGATTAATTTGATCATCTAATTTTGTAAGTTTATCATATATTCATTTGATAAAAAATAATATAAAATAATAAAATAAATAATTTTTATTAATTGAGATCATAAATAATGTGATGGCTCGGGCTTGTAATATATTTTATGAATGCAGCATTCCCGCTGATGTAATTTACTGCACAAAATTTTTTTTATGCAAAATAAAAATTAAAAATAGTACTCTTTAGTTCTTCTTTCGAGCGTGGAAGAGCAAAGGAATTCATCCAATCGACGGGAGAGACGAGGAGAGCGGGAGAGCGATGGGGGAGGAGAAGCGGCACGAGATGATGCAAAATCTCTTCGGCGATCAGTCGGAGGAGGACGAAGAGATCGATTCCGAGCATGAATCAAATCCTCATCCCAATTACGTTTCCGTAATTTTCTCTTTTTTTTTTTTGCTTTCTTTATTCGTTAGGTTTTATTCGCGCTATCGTATATTTTATAGTTATTTGTTTTTCTTTTCTAATGTTGATTTGGTTCGATGAGTTTTTGATTTAGTGGATGGATTTTAGCCTAATTGTTAATGCAGTCTCTTTTAGATTGGTTTTGTTTGGATATTCCCAAGCTTAGACTTGAACAAGTTGATGATCGTTGTATGGTGGATTCAATGTTCATTTAAATTGCCGATTAAAGTTTAGAAAATTGTGTATGGCAGCTTTACCTGGATTACTTAAAGGTTGATACGAATGCGATTCTGAAATCATCTTAATAAGAGCCAAGTACGGTCAATACAATTAACTTGGAGGGGGGATTTTGTTTTAAGTAAATTAGAGTTTAGAATGTTATAAATTGATACTTTTTTACCTGTTCCTTATTTTTTGATGAAAAAGATATGTGAGTTTCAGTAAGTTGATCCTAGCTTACCTAGATGTTTGCTGTTATTGAGAGTTACTCTCCGAATTAACTATGTACAAATATATCTATATCTATATATTAAAGGTCTAGAAAGGAGTAAGTTTTTGTTCTTACCGCTACCAATTGCAAGTTTCTCAATTCTCTTGGGTATGGAAAGACCTAAAACAACCTTAGGGCACTTGGTCATGCTTTGGGTTGATATTTTCTGCTATTATGGAATTCTCAATGTTTTTGGGTGCGATTGGAAGAAGAATTGCTTGAAGCTACCTGTCTAATATGATTCTGTATATAGGATGAAGCTGAGGGTGCAATGGAGCCTGAGGGTGAAGGTGAAGCTGAAGTTGATGTGGAGGGACATAGTGAGGCAGAAGCGGAGAGTGATGGTGAGCAACGTGATTTTGAACCTGATCCTGGAGAAAGTGAAGGTGAAAGAGTACAAAGTTCCCAAGAAGTAGATATTGGCGATCAAAGGGAAGAAAGTGAGGCAAAAGATACAGATAGTGATGAAAAAGAAGATTATGGGCAGAGGGTAGTGACTAGCCGGAGAAGGGAAGTGATTGAGAGTGGGTCAGAAAGGTCTGAGGAAAACCATTATCCTGATAATGAAGATGAAGAGGTTGATCAAGCTAGAAGTCTGAGGTAACTTGCTCTATCCCTAATCAGTCTCCTTTTATCTGTTTTTTTACCTTTATTGTTTGCTCTCCTATATTTTATTTGTCTTGTGTTCAATGCTTTTTACTTTTGCATTGTATTACAAGTTTTCTAAAATGCAAACAATATTTTTCTTTTTGCCAAAACTGAAAGAGAAAAAATTAATGTACAGCCTTATATAATAATGATTTGCTGGACGCTTTCTTGTTCTTACTGTTGTGCCAAACTTGGCTTAATGGCAGCAAATCACCAGGGGAGGAGAAGGATCCGACTGACCTTACACATTCAGCTGCAGAAATTCGTGATGTATTTGGTGCTTCTGATGAAGAAGAAGAAGAAGAAGAAGAAGAAGAAGAAGAAGCAGAATATGCAGTTCGACATGAGATGGAGCAAGAGGAAGTTGTGAGTATCAAATGTCAAAAGCAATATATATTTTTTGTTGCCTTTACAGAAATTTCAGGTTGCCTGTAGCCATGTTAGAAGGATGATGTTAAATCTTTTGTCCATTAGAGATCTCCAATGGAGGAGGAAGGGAGCTATGGGAAGAGTCCAAGACTTGAAGATATGGTGCATGATGAAGATGCTCATTATGAGTCGGATGATGAGCATGTCGAGGTGAAACAAAAAGAGAAGCCAATTGCCCCCCCGCTGGAACTAGAGGTTCCATTTCGCCCAGCTCCTGCTCAGCCAACCAAGGTTTATCTTCTTATGCATTTTTCACGTCTCTTGAAAAGAATCTAACTTATCCTCGCATAAAGGCTGCCTTCATGTAGTTAGTGATATTTTAGAAACTGTTTGACTATTCATTAGGCTTTTAGTTATGCTATTTTTATTTAAAATGGAAGCGCGAGTTGAAGTGTGTTGGAGGTACTGAGAGCCATTTGCTACTTTAAGCACTTGAAGCCAGACTTTTACTTTAGTCATTCTTTTGCAGATGAACATGATCAAAGTTTCTAATATAATGGGCATTGACCCAAAACCATTTGATCCCAAGACGTATGTTGAAGAGGATACATTTGTGACAGATGAGTCTGGCTCAAAAAAACGTATACGATTGGAGAACAATATTGTTCGTTGGAGAAACGTCAGAAGGAAAGATGGTTCAACGTCGGTGAGTAAACTTCCTCCACCTGCACCTTATTTTCAATGATTTGGCTTTAGCATGCTACAAAAGAATGCAGATCTATATATTGCACGAATGTGCTGTAAGTTTGGAATAGTTACAGATTTAATAGAAAACCTTGTCAGTAGGGTGATCGCTAGCCACCACTGTATTTGGTGTTTATATTTAATTGTCAAAAATTAATTTTTGGTGTGTTTATCAGTCAGTTATTTTCTTAACCAATCAGGGCTTCTTATATTTCCTCTTGTTGTATGTAGTATGAAAGCAATGCACGCTTTGTGAGGTGGTCAGACGGCAGTTTACAGTTATTAATTGGCAATGAAGTTCTTGACATATCTGTACAAGAGGCACAGTATGATCAATCACACCTTTTTCTCAGACATGGAAAGGTGACTACTACCTTTGATTGCTTCAGTTTCACGTTGCTTTAAGACTTCATCTTCTTCTTTAAGTAACCCTGATGATATTATGTTGTGGCATCTTAGGCTAGGACATCCAAATTTTGTGTATCTTTCAAAATTGTTTCCCAAGTTATTTAGCAATAAAAAGCCTCATTCTTTTAATTGTGAAGTATGTCAAATTGCTAAACATACTAGGCAAACATATGCTCCTTCCTCATTTACACCCACATCTCCTTTTTCTATAATCCACAGTGATATTTGGGGTCCATCTAAGGTAAACTTCAGCCCAATTTTAAGGCCTTTACAGCCAGCCTAAACAGTGTGCAGATTCCTAAAACAGTAGAGGAGGCCTTGAAGAATCCCAAATGGAAGAAAGCTGTCGAGGAAGAAGTAAGGGCACTTGAGAAAAATGAGACATGGTGTTTGACAGATCTACCAGAGGGAAAGAGGGCTGTTGGATGCAAGTGGGTTTTCACTATCAAGTACAACTCAGATGGGAGCATTGAAAGGTATAAGGCAAGGCTGGTGGCTAAAGGTTTTACACAATCCTATGGGGTGGATTATCAAGAAACCTTTGCACCAGTGGCTAAATTGAATACTATTAGAATCTTCTTGTCCATAGCTGTAAACAAGGACTGGAAATTACATCAACTAGACATCAAAAATGCCTTTCTCAATGGGAGTCTCAAGAGGAAGTATATATGCAAATACCACTGGCCTAGAAGGTAAAACACACTAGAAATACGGTGTGCAAACTCAACAAATCACTTTGTATGGACTTAAACAATCTCCAAGGGCCTGGTTTGAGAGGTTTGCAAAGGCTATGGTAAAGAATGGATTCAAACAAAGTCAGTGATCACACCTGTTGAGAAAGGTTGCAAAGAATCGTAAAATAACCTTATTAATTGTGTATGTTGATGACATAATTATTTAGGGGGATGATAGTATGTAAATTGAGAATTTGAAGATTGTTCTTGCTTACGAATTTGAAACAAAGGACTTGGGGAGTCTAAGGTATTTTTCGGGTATGGAAGTAGGAAGGTCAAGAGAAGGTTTAGTCATCAATCAAAGGAAGTACATCCTAGATCTTCTTACGTAAACTGGGATGCTTGGATGCAAGCGGTAGAGACACCCATGGACCCGGGGTTGAAGTTCAACAAAGAGGAAGCTGGTAATCCGGTTGACAAAGAATCCTATCAACGGTTAGTTGGAAAACTAATTTATCTTTCTCTAACAAGGCCGGACATTGCCTACTCGGTGAGTGTTATAAGCCCGGCACATGAGTGATCCTCGAGAAGAACATTTGGAGGCGATTAATGAATTCGAGGTACCTAAAATTCACACCTTGTCTTTGGGCTAATTTTCAAGAAAATTCCGCATGAGCAGTGAAGGTATACACGGATTCAAGTCGGGCGGGAGAGCTCACCGATAGAAGGTCGGTTAGTGGATATTGTGCTTATGTTTGGGGCAACTTGGTTACTTGGAGAAGCAAAAAAGCGGTTGTGTGGTGTCAAGGAGTAGTCTTTGAGGCAGAATTTAGAGCATTAGCTCTTGGAATATGTGAAGGAATGTGGATAAAGAGGCTTCTCAAAGAGCTAGAGTTGGATGAAAAGACTGAGTTCGAGATCTATAGTGATGACCAATCAAGCAATGAGTATTGCTAAGAATCCGGTGCAACATGTGAGAACCAAACACATTGAAATAGATAGGCACTTTATCTATGAGAAAGTAAATGGTGGTATTGCACAGCTAAACTATATTCCTACCAGAAGCCAGATAGCTGACATCTTTACTAAGGCACTTCCAAGAGTTATTTTTGATGAGTTCACATCCAAACTGGGTATATACAACATATACACAGTTTGAGGGGGAGTGTTAGTTAGTATGCATAACCGTGTGTTGTAAAGAGTTTTAGATAGAGTAGAAGTTGTATGTTATCTTTACTTTATCTTAACTAGTAGTTTGAATTTTAAATTTGATCTTTGTAAAGGATAAAAGTCTTATCCTATAGGTTAACCACTTGGTGTTAAACACCTCTGTAAAAGTCTATATAATAGACTCTCTTTCACTAAAGAAAAACACAGAGAAAAACTCTGTTTCTCACAGCCATAAACTTGGATGAAACTAAAGAAAAAAAAAAGAAAGTTCCTCATGGCTGATCGAGAGTGGTCTGAATGCCATTTCTTTGCATCTAGTGATCCATAGTATTATAATTTTCAAATTGAGTTGGCTTCTCATTACAGCTGCTGACCTATTATACTAAATTGTTTGAAAAGCCTCCTAGACTCTAGAATCAAGATCACAAGGAATGATTTAAAATGGAGAAGTAAAAGAATGTGGCATATTAAAATGCCATAGTTATTTCTATTTGTACATTGTCTTAGGCATGAAATCTACGACTTCTGGTATCTTTGTTTTTGACATTGTCGTGTTATGATAATTGGTATATAGACTTTTATTATACTAAATGTTAGTAATAGCTCAATATGAGCTTCTGTATTGAGGTTGAAATGCATATTTTTTAGTTACATTCTTTGAGCACGATCTTTGTATCTGTCTTTTGTGTCAATATTTCACAAGGGAAAGGGGATATGGAAGTTTGATTTTTGAATTGATTTGGTAGGGTAGGAATAGATTTTGGCCTCAGAACCTTGATTCTAGGCTATTATCTGCTCATTCCATGCAATCTACGGTGTCATTATTTGGTACATAGACTTATTATATATCTATATATATTGCTAATAGCTCAGCAAGAGCTTCTGTATTGACGTTGAAATGCATATGTTTTTGTTACATTCTTTGAGCACAATATGTGTCTGTGTTTTGTGTCAATATTTCACATGGGAGAGGGGATATGGAAAATTGATTTTGGAATTGATTTGGTGAAGATAAACAAAATTCTGTTCTGTTTATTCGAATAATGAGTAAGAATTTCTCTCACTTTGATTTGCATACACTACATCCTTTTATAGAAAAGGACTTTGATTTACAATAGAAGTCCTACTGGCTATTAATTAGGAGTCCTACTAACTATTAACTTCTAACTCTAGGTTTCGGTACAAGGCTTAAATAATAACTCTAACAGTACAATTTAATTACAATAATACTTCTAATAAACCGACTAAACCTACACTCCCCCTCAATCTAGAGAGTATACATTGTATAATCCTAGATTGGATAAAAAAATTTCGAAAAAAGCTTTTGATAAAGCTTTTGTGAAAATATCTGCAATTTGTTCTTCTGCTGGTACATACTCCAATGAAGCAAGTCCACTTGTCAATTTCTCTGCTATGAAGTGTCTGTCTATTTCAACATGTTTCGTTCTATCATGTTGAATAGGATTCTTGGCAATTTGAATAGTTGACTGGTTATCGCAAAAAACCTGGAAATTTTCTCCCTGAGTCATTCCCAGTTCTTTAAGTAATTTTACTAACCAGATACCTTCACACATTCCCAAGGCCAGTGCTCTGTATTCAACTTCTGCACTACTTCTGGAGATCACGGTTTGTTTCTTGCTTTTTCAAGTTACCAAATTACCCCAGACGAAAGAACAGTAACCGCTAGTTGATCTTCTGTCTGTCAGTTCACTGGCCCAACTTGCATCTGTAAAGACTTTAATAGTTCTATCAGTGCTCTTCTTGAACAATAATCCATGTCCTGGTGTTCCCTTCAAATATCGCAAAATCCTCTTTGCTGCTTCCATATGTTCTTGTCTTGGGTCTGTCATGTGTTGACTCACAATGTTTACTGGAAAAGCTATATCAGGTTTTGTTAGTGATAGATAAATAAGTTTACCAACCAATCTCTGATATAGACCCTTATCTGCCTTAGGGCTATGATCATCTTTGCTGAATTTCAAACCTGCCTCCATGGGTGTATCTGCTGGTTTGCATCCAAGTAACCCTGTTTCAGTGAGTAAATCCAGAACATACTTCCTTTGATTGATACCAAACCCTTGTTTGACCTTGCTACCTCCATGCCTAGAAAGTATCTGAGTTTCCCTAGGTCTTTAGTCTCAAATTCTCTACTCAACAGAGCCTTTAATCGATTCAGGTCTTCTTTATCATCACCTGTTAGGATTACATCGTCCACATAAACAATCAAAATAACCCTTTTATTCGATGAAGTTACCTTAGAGAACAAGGTATGATCTGCAAGAGATTGTTTGTATCTATTCTCCAGAATAACCCTTGTAAATCTGTCAAACCATGCTTTAGGAGACTGTTTTAGGCCATAAAGTGCCTTGTCAAGCTTACAAACTTGCCGTTTTTGTCCTGCACCTTCTAGCCCTGGTGGAATCTGCATATAGACCTCGTCTTCAAGGTTACCATTAAGGAAAGCATTTTTAATATCAAGTTGGTGTAATTTCCAATCACAATTTACAGCAAGGCTCAATAAAACTCTAACAGAATTTAGTTTGGCAACAGGAGCAAAAGTTTCCTTATAATCAATGCCATAAGTTTGTGTAAAACCCTTAGCAACCAACCTGGCTTTATATCTCTGTATACTGCCATCTAAATTATACTTAATTGCGAACACCCATTTACATCCAACAGGTTTCTTACCTTGGGGAAGATCTGTGATAGTCCAAGTACCATTTTTCTCAAGTGCCTCAACTTCTTCTTCAACGGCTTTCTTCCATTCTGGAGTCTGTAGAGCTTCCTCAATTGTTTTAGGAATTTGTACAACATCTAAGGATGTTTTAAAAGCTTTAAAAGAAGGCATCAAATTTCCACAAGCAGCATATCTCTGAATAGGATATTGAGTACATTGTCTTACCCCTTTTCTTTTAGCAATGGGTAAATAATCAAACTCGAGAAGATGAGGAGGAATACTAGTAGAATCATTACCTCCATTGTTTTCACAAGCAGCTGAACTAAAGTCCAATTCTTGACAAGTACTGGATTGCAAAATGGTTTCTGGAATGATTCTCCTTTTTCTGGTATAAACCTGCAGTTGTTTAGGAGGCCGAGAAGAGGATTTGGTTGAAGTTTGAGTTTCTGTAGACATAGGTTGACAAGAAGAGTGTGGTGTAGGTAAAGTAACAAGGGAAGAGATAGGTAAATTATTGGAGGGTGTCAAAGAAGTCTGAGGCTCAAGAGGTAATGAATCGGAAAGAGGTATTAAAGGGAAAGAAGAAAGAGGAACCTGTTTGTGAGAAGGCTGAAAGTCATCGAAATTCTCCCCCTGAATGGCAGCCGTCGAAAAATATGGTTCCTGTTCAAAGAAATTAAGGTCCAAAGAAACAAAAAATTTACGAGTAGGTGGATGGTAACATTTGTAGCCATTCTTTAGTGAAGAATATCCTATGAAGACACACTTGAGAGATTTAGGATCAAGTTTAGACCTAGAAGGATCTAAGTTTTTAACAAACACAATACATCCAAATACTTTTAAGGGAAGAGATGATGACAAAGGTTTAAAATTAGGGAATAAGGATAAAAGAACATCTCTAGGTGTTTGAAAGTTTAGGACTCGACTAGGCATACGATTAATAAGAAAAGTAAAAGTTAACAAGGCTTTTCCCCATAGATATTTAGGAACATTGTGGGTAAACAAAAGAGCTCGGGTAACTTCCAGCAGATGCTTATTTTTTCTTTCGGCTATCCCATTTTGTTGGGGTATATCAACACAAGAACTGATTTGCACTATTCCTTTTTTCTGAAAAAAATCACCTAAAGACAGTAAAGAATTCCTCTCCATTATCTGATTTAAAGATTTGAATTTTAGAATGAAATTGGGTCTCGACCGTGTTGTAAAATCTCTCAAAAACACTAGCCACTTTAGATTTTTCTTTCAAGAGGTAAGTCCAAGTGGTTCTACTATGGTCATCAATAAAGGTCACAAACCATCTACTGCCAGTAATATTCTTCACTTTAGAAGGACCCCAAACATCACCGTGGATAAGAGAAAAAGGATTAGAGGGTTTGTAAGTAGAGTGTAAGTAAGATTTTCTTGTTTGTTTTGCAAGTTGACATATATGGCATTTAAAGGAAGAAGGTTTTTGATTAACAAATAATTGAGGAAAAAATTTTGCAAGATAAAAAAAATTTGGGTGGCCTAACCTAAAATGCCATAACATAACATCAGATTGTCCTAGGGAATTAAAACAAGATTTAGAAGGTGGAAGTTTAAAAGTTCTTGTGCTTTGAAGAACATATAAACCATTCTGCAAGCGAGCATTGTCAATCCTCTTTTTTAAGTCCGATGCCGGTAAAAAACACTCAGAATCAGTGAACTGGAAAACACAATTTGAATCTTTGCATAGCTTGCGAACTGATAACAAATTACTCTTCAGACTAGGTACAAAGAGCACATCTCGAAGGACTAAGTCATCAGTAAGAAAAACAGAACCACTGCCTTTAATTGAGGATAACGAACCATCAGCTAATTTGATAGAATTCTGAGAGGAGGAATTTCTAAATTGAAGAAACAATTCCCTGTTACCAGTCATGTGGTCAGAAGCACCAGAGTCCACAATCCATTCTGATTTATTCGTAGTAGAAAGAAGTGCAGTGGAAAAAAAATTGGTCTGTGAATCATCATTGTCTGCGAAAGCCAGATTTCCTGCACTGCTCCCAGTAAATTTGTCGAACAATTGTTGCATTTGTACCATCTGTTGTTTGGTGAAGCCTCTAGATGAAGTCAGATTATCCATTGAAGAGGGAAAGAAAAAAAAATTGCGATAGGATCGAATTAGACTGATACCATGAAGATAAACAGAATTATGTTCTGTTTATTCGAATAATGAGTAAGAATTTCTCTCACTTTGATTTACATACACTACATCCTTTTATAGAAAATGACTTTGATTTACAATAGAAGTCCTACTGACTATTAATTAGGAGTCCTACTAACTATTAACTTCTAACTCTAGGTTTCGGTACAAGGCTTAAATAATAACTCTAACAGTACAATTTAATTACAATAATACTTCTAATAAACCGACTAAACCTACGTTTGGTAGGGTAGGAATAGTTATTTTGGCCTCAGAACCTTGTTTTTGGGCTATTATCTACTCACTCCATGCAATCTTCGGTGTTGTTATTTGGTTTTGAGTTTTACTTCTAAGGCTGGGTCTACCATGAAATCAATGTAATATTTTCATTTTTTGAGGTTGTTGCTGCTTCTATCATTAGTGTTTTTTGTAACAATGCATAAATATGATCTGGACTTGGAAACTGCTTTAATTGTGGTAATTGCAGGGAATTCTTCAATCTCAAGGAAGGATTCTAAGTAAGATGAGATTTATGCCCTCATCATTGTCGTCAAATTCTCATCGGCTGTTGACTGCTCTTGTTGATTCACATCATAAAAAGGTCTATAAAGTTAAGAACTGCATTACCGATGTTGATCCTGAAAGGGAAAAGGAGGAAAAAGAGAAGGTAACTAATTGCTTATCTCTGTTCTGAGGGTTTCTTGGTGACAGGAATTTTATTATTTTGGGGGTGATTTTGCAGGCTGAGAATCAAACAATCCGAGCTAATGTGCTTCTGAATCGTAAGAGAGAAAAGGTGAACCGAAAGTACACACAAACTGTAGAAAGAAATCGTCAACTTTCAACTGGGTATCTGGAGGGTGCTCTTGAGGAGGTCTAGAATTTTCCTTTCCTGTTAAACATATTGGAATGCCTTGTATATTTGATCATTATCTTCCTTTATGGCTTATTAATAGTAGACTTGTCAATTTTGACCTGAACCTGGATAGTGACTCAACCTGATTCAACTATAAAAAGACAACAACCTGAACCCAATAGGACCAAACAAGTATATTGAAATGACCCGACCTGAAAAAACCAACTGGCAAACCTGAATGATCTGTATCTGAGAGGGATCGAACCCAAAATAACCCAAAAATATTTAGAACCCAAATTGACCTGAAAAATTAAAACCCGATTTCACCAACCCAGATTGACCGATCCAAAACCAACCTGATAATTGGCCACTTAGTATGATTGGCTGCTCTTCTTTTTTTCTTTTTGACTTGCCCTAATATACAATGTGCGAGTATGTGTAACTGTTCCTTTTACATATCCTCAAATCTTAATTAAACTGAAAACATATGTTGATTTTCAACTATATTTTATCAGGATGATGAAATGGATTATAATGATTCTCGTCGTTCTCGCCGCCGCTTTGAGGAAGACTTGGAAGTAGAAGCTCGGGCAGAAAAACGCATTATGAATGCCAAGAAGGTACTTCAAATCTTATCCGTAGGAAAAACTTGTTGCAATTTGTTAGTAATATGTTTTTATTTATATTTGTGATTGCCAGTCACAGGGTTACAGGGATGTCCCTCGCAAGTCATCCATGTCAGATGTTAAATCATCTCGGCGGCCTGTTAATTTCTCTGAAAGTGAAAGGGATGAGTCCGAGTATGAAACTGAAGGGGAGGAAGATGAGAGATCTGCTCAGAATAGGATTGAGGACGAAGAGCCAGAATATGAAGAATCGGAAGAAGAGGAAGAGCGCTATGAAGAGGCTGTTGCTAACACTAACAGAGCCTCAGAAGAGGAAGAGGAAGCTGAGGTAATTATTTATTATTTTTTCTCTCTTCAACAAGTTTTCCATGCTTTATATTTGAGCATAAAATTCACTTGCCATATCTGAAAAGTATTTCAGATGTTGCTCTTCACGCCTGCAAATGCAGCACAGGTGATTTCCGTATGCCTTCGATATCTGTATTTCATCATTCCTTAAATAAATGTTACTGATTAGACAGCTTCTCTAAATAAATGGCTGATAAGTTCAAATAGCATATAGTTGAGTGAACTGTTGGTTCCACAATTCAATCTGCTGATTTAGTAATATTTTGATGTGCCTAATTGTTTTGATAGCTATATTCTATCATTCTTCTACCCACGTTTGCCATGCATTGGATTCCATATGGCCTAGAAAAGGACATGGATTGTAATAATATATATGCTTTTGCATGCTAACAATCTAAAAGGCGGCATTACGTTTCTTCCTGAATGATATAAATTCCTTTGAAAATGAAGCTTTTTTCAGGCTTTTAGTCATGATGCTATTACAGAAGTCTTTAGAATTTTTAGGAAAGATGTGTGCTTGCACGGAAATGCTTCTTTGTAGATACAAAAAATTGATGTCTCTATTGCCCTTTACTTCCAATATAAGCATTCCAATTACTGTTTTGAGCGGAAGGGTGAAGTTTCTGTAAGCATGTTCATTTAACATGGCTGCAAGTTTGGACTTTGCTGAAGCATCTTAAACTGCTATGTACGGGTATCTAAGTTTGTTGGATGATGTTTGAATGTCTGATTGTATTGAAAAGTAGTGATGACTGAAATATGAAGTTTTAAATTTTTTATCAATGTCCTTAACATGGAGCATATATGTAGCAGAATAGTCAATCGATCTAAGCATTCTTGTCTTTTATCAGTAATAGATAATTCTTTGTATGTGTAATGTGTTTGCATTAATTGGTCCACCACACCCTCCCTAGTTATTTTTCTCTTTAGAGGAAATAATAATCCCTTCTTTTTATGCAGAAGCATGGCCAGAAATGATATGTAAACCTGGAAATAGTTTTCCCATCATTTATAATGAATTTGGTTTTGTTGGTTATTTTTGCAGGAACCTAGGCAAAAAGTGAGGGAATCTGTTGGCAGCAGCAAGCGCAAGGGAATCGAGTCAGACGAGGACTCACCTCGTAGAAAAGCTCCAACCCATCGTCGAATGGCAGTTGTTTATGATAGTGACGAGGATTGAAACTTGCCACTCACAAGATTAGTAAGCTCCTCTCTCTCTCTCTCTCTCTCCCCCCCCCCCTCTCTCTCTCTCACACACACACACACGCACACAGGCACACCTTTTCTCATCCTGTTTTTGCACCACTTCTTTCAGCTGCAAAATTTGTTATGATTCATTTCCAAAATACTATTCTCAAGATATAGGCTCTGCTTGGTATGAAAGATGAAAAATTTGTTAATCAAATGGTTAAGATTCATTTCCGTTTCCATTATACACTTTGAAACTTAATCATTAGACTGAAGAATTTTCCATCATTTATCCCAAGCAGAGCGATAGTCTTATATTAGATCCCTTCTGCAGATAGGTTTTTACTTCATATTGAATTATATAATAATTCTCTCTTTGATAAGTTAAGACTACTTCCCCATTTATTATTTGAATGTTTGACATCACTTCGGTCTTTTAACCCTCGAGTAATAGCTCATACTTTGCAAGGTAGGGGTGGTCTATGCGGTTTATATGCTTTTGCCTTTTGTTGGTAGCTACAGTTAGGGGTGTTCATGGTTAACTAAAAATACTACATCGGTTAACGTGTAAGTTATGTTCTTAGTGCACTTAGATGATAACGTGTTCTAATTACTTCATTCATTAAACAATTGACATTTGTCGATATCTTTTCCTAACATATGGTGGTCTCTAAGTGGTCCTTTGTGCAACTTAGTTGCTCTGAATTTTTAAATGCCTTATTGGATAGTCAGGAAAGAACGTGTTTCATGAATCCTTTCATATCCTCAACTACTAAAGAAATTTCTAATTTTTTTTTTCATTTCAATCATCATGTGTATTTAATATGACAATTACTTGTTTTTACATATTTTTATAATTCATAATCTTGATTGTCGGTCCGTTTCCACAGGACAAAATATCGAATCTTGTGACAATGAATGGGAGACGTGCAATTTTGCAGGCAGGAGAGGAGGATGGAGCTGAGCATGCTGCCTGCTTCTTGAGTTAGACAGCCCTGCTGGAAACACTAAACACAGCTTAAGCTTTAAATGTTATTACCTTTTACCCTTTTTATCACTTTCTGGAAATTATATATAAAAGTGTTCCTAATATTTGGATGTCATTAATACGAGGCCTTAATAACATACTAGCATCATCGTTTAGGTTTTCAATCAAACGGAGTAAAAATAATAATAAAACTGAGAAAATGATACTATCACTTTCTAGTTTCATGGTTTAAAAACTATATATATATATATGGTTAAAATTTTGATACACGTATATTTACACTATAAAATACAAAACCTTAAATATTAACCATAACTTTATAAACTAAACCTTAAATCTTATATCTTAAATTTTAACTATTCAAAAAAATTATATCTTAAAATTTAAATACTAATATTAAATTTTAAACCGTATATCATAAATTCTTAAACTTAAACCGACAGATTTAACCTAATAAAACTTTGAAATTATATTTGATGAACTGTAATCTCATCTCATTAACGAATTTATAAATATCTTTAAATATTTTATATAAAAAAAACAATAGTAAACATGTTATCTTGATTTTCTCCGAATGATTTAACAAAAATTTCGATCAAATTGAAATTAAAGCCTCGGTTTCAGCAGGTCTCACATACTTTCTGGATCCACCTTTTTTATGGCTTCTTAAAAGCATGCCAATGTTATCTTTTAGTTTGCTTTTCTTTTATTTACCCATAAAAAATCTGGGTTTCAACAAGTTGGATTTAAACATGCTCATAGGGATTGCAATGAAGTTTCAACAAGTTGGTTTTTGATCTTCTGATGAATTGTCCAGTTTTCTGGAATCGGTCGTAATGTCTGATACTCTATTTTTTGTCTAATTTAATGAATCAATATTTTCTCCCAAAAAATTCTGTAATTTCCTTGGGAAAATACATGATGGCTTAAAATCTGGAATATACGTTCCTAATGCGAGGATGTTTAATTAATGGCTTGTGTATTATAGACTAATTCTAATTTTATCCTTTTTTTAATTCTTTTTCCCTTATTATGTTCTCAGTTATCCAATAAGTTATCATTTTGTTTTATCCATTAAGTTATTATTTCATCTTAGTGAAAAAACGGATGATGTTCATCGTAGGAGATTCGGGTTCAATCGTTTTATCTGCAATGTGTGTGTGCCTTGTCAAAAAGTTAAGAATATGTATGAATAAATACTACATTGTAGTCATCTTTGGACTGTTCATAAATAAATAAATCATTTGGAACCAAAACAATAGAAAATATTTAAAATAACAAAAACATAAAAATCCCTAATTTTCAGAATTTATGTTTTAAACGTATATTTATTTTTAAAATTATAATTATGGTTAATTTATTTTAAAAAAATTGAAATGTATAAAATCATAAAAATGTAAGGAAAAAAAGTCACAAAAACCAGAGGTTAGAAATCAACCTTTTTGTTAATGTGTTGTGTCACATCAACAATATAACGTGAGTCAATTGCATTGGTTTTTAACCTTCTATTAACTAACTATTCGAACTATCGATAAAAGATTTAAATCATTATCGTTATTTTTTGTTATAGATTTATATTATTTTTTAACGTACAATGCTGTATTACACAGGTTCATTCTATCTATAAATCAGATGATATTTAATGTTTAGACATACTTAATTTCACGTCCTTTCGTGTGCTATACCGATGAGAATGTCGAGCTAAAACAAATTTACATTAAAAACATATTTAAAGAAAAGAAAACACTTTGATAAACAATTTTAGGGTTTAGGATTTTAGGTTAGGATTTAGGGGTTTAGTGTGTATAGTGTCGAATTTAAGGTTTATGATTAGAGTTTAGGGTTTAGGGTGTTAGGACCGGGGATTTAAGTTTTAGATTTTATAGATTAAATGTTAAGGGTTATGTAAAAAAAAATTATACAACTTGCATATCAAAATATAATCCTTAAAGAAAATTGTATTCGACATTATAAATAAAAAATACTTGGATACACAAGCAGAGAAACTAAAACTTCTAACACCTTAAAAACACTCACACAATCCCTCATTAATAGCCATAGAGAATCTAGTAGTAATGCATGATTCAATCTACTTTACAAACTTAGCAGGGAAGCCTAAAACTTCTAACACAAAGACAATGAACTCCCAACTAATTGAATCAAAAGCTTTTTGTAAATCAATTTCGAGAGTACATCGAGGGAAAAGTGAACTCCTCCGATAACCCCTAACCACATCCCGGGCCATGATGGTTTGATCAACTACACTTCTACCCTTGACAAAGGTACTCTGATTAGGAGCCACAATTGTAGGAAAAATAGAACAAAGCCTACTCACCAGAATCTAAGTGATGCACTTATATACCACAGAACAACATGATACGGACCTAAAATCCTTAACTTGATTAGGGAATAGAAGTTTAGGGAGCAAGACGATTGTAGTTACATTAAATCCAGACAATAAATCAGACTAACAACTTGCAAAAAATAAGGGCTCACCATATTCCATGCCACCTTGATGAAGAACCAAGCAGTGAAATCATCAGGCTCTCGGGATAACAGATCCTTGAGCATAGAAACATACGCTCTAAGAACCCCAGGATCCTTGGCACCAATAAATTTAGCAAAAAAATTCACAGGCTCATTAGAAATATCAAATATCCTCTTGAGATTCCAACTTATTGTCATCATCAGAAACTAAAGAGCTAATAGTTTGTTTCCTATTTTCCATTTGTGTATGCTTTTTACTCTGAATTGGACGATGAATTATTTCTTGAGAAGCAGGGATGGAGCACAAAAAGGGTTAGGGGGGTTAGGGGCCTTGCTTCTAAGAATTTGGAAAATTCATAAGAAATTACTCCCTACGTCCCACAAAATTTGTCCATTATTGACTTTTTATGTAGTTTTTAGGAAGAAAAAATTTGTATAACAGATGTGTTGTAAAATAATTAAAATGACAATTTCATCCTTAAAAAAATTAAAGTTTATTTTGTTGGAAAACTAAAAAAGGGTAGAAAAGAAAATGTGTCTAGTAAAAGTTGTTGAATTTTTTAATGGGATAATTTAAGTGGGACAATTTTGAAACACAAAAGAAATAAATTTTATGGGACATAGTGTAACACCCTTAACGTATATTCGTAGACCGAATATACACTAAAGATGTTACTGAATTATTAAGAAAACTTAACTTGAAGGAATAATTTTTTTATATCAACTTTGCCTTGTTGTTTAACCCTTCCTCGGTTTTAATTTGAAAACTATATCAGTCTATAGCAGCTAGTCTCGGAAGAGCTAGATTCACGAAACGATTGGATACAATTTTCATTTAAACAACAGTTGGTGGAAGTTAATTCGCCTTAGAGATAAGGAGTGAATTTCAACGACTAATAAGAGTTCATTGATCGATGATGTCCACCCAAGGTTAACACATGGATGTATTACCGAGGCTAGCACAATCATCAGTTCTTCGATTAAGGATAATTCGAAGGCATTGAAGAACACTCTGTCGAACATCGAAGGGCAATTAATTGCTACGACAATTAGTTCATTAACCACATCATTACACTCAATAATCCAGCCTACTATCTCAACTCGGTTTCCTCTTTCATTTATTTAAATTCCTTTAGACTTAGTTTATTTTACTTGCTTATTATCACTCTTTATCACCATCAACTTATTTCTTTTACGGTGCATTAACTTAAGCAAAGTGGCCCAAATCAATCCATGTGAAAACGATACTTGATACTTATTATTTTATTACTTACGATGTGTATACTTACACCGTTTGCGTAGCTCTTAAATCATGAAACACATACTAACGTCGTCGTCTCATGGACCTTAATGATAATTAAGTATGGAACTGTTTATTTGTTGATGAGTTGTTAGTAACAGTGAAGAATGAAAGAATTTAATAAACTGCAAGTCCCGAGCTATAGAATAAAAATTATTTGCTCTTTTTTATGCTCATATTTACATTTCACACTAAAAAATAGGTTTAAGGTTTAGGGTTTAAGATTTAGAGTTAATGGTTTATAATTTAGGATTTAAAATTAAAATTTAGAATTTAATTTTTTAATATTGAATATAGAAAGAGACATCAAAAAGGGGAAGAGGATTTTTGTTCCGAGCTATAACAAGGGGTAGTTGTTATCAATCTAGTTCATTTACTATTTACTATCACCATATAATATTACTTCGGTTTGGTTAAATTGAGTTTTGCTGAAGTGTGATTTTATTTTATTTTCTTGAGATCTAGGCCTCTCGTAGAGAGTTTGGACTAAAATTGAGTTGGATTAAACTTTTAAACGAGGAAAAGTTCTTTTAGATACTTTCTCGATTCACAAGATTCATAGTTAATATTTTTTATGATGCATTCAGACAAAAAAAATATGAATATCACTTAATCACTAAAACAAACGGCGTAAAAACACAAATACACACATAAATAAAAGATTGAGATTCATAAATAAATAAAAGACTTAAGGGTGTAAGAAACCCTTGAACTTAAAAAAATTAACGAAGTCCTTAAATTTTTTGGCACCAAATTAAGCCTTTAGCCAAAAAAAATCAAATCAACTAAGCCTTTTGACCAATTTTGACCATTAAATATTGACAGTTTTTTAAATATTACTAGTACATGATACATTACAGTTCTATCATGTTACATATACAGTTTTTTTTTGCAAAAACATTTTTTTATAAATGTTATAAGTTTTTCTTAAAATTTTTATAACTTTTAAAGAACTTTTAAATAAAATAAAATTTTGAAAATATTAATTGGAAACACTGTGACACGACGCACTACACCAACAGATCCAAAAAATGTCAAGAATTAGTAGTCAAATTGGTTAAATGACTTAATTGATTTAATTTCTTATTTTTAATGGCTTAATCGATTCAATTTATAGATTTAATGGCTTAATTGGGTATAAAAAATCAAAAACTTAATTAATTTTTTTTTCTAAAAATTCAAATACTTCTCACTTCTTACATTTAACCTAAATAAAAAATAAAGGGAGTATACTAATTGTTATTCATCCACGTCAATGTTGTTGGTAAGATTACTGCAAAATCAAACTGTTAGCACTGAATGGATAATTATAAACAAAATAAAGCGCATATAAGAAACTGTGTCGTGGTATAAACCACTACCTTAGAAACAATTTCGCCTCGATGCGTGTAATCGCTGCTGTAGGCGATTTGTCCTCCGAGATTAACATGGTAGCTTCGAATAGTCGTACAATCGAAAATCAAAGCGGACAATGGTGGAATTGCTCTTTTCATAGAAAGAATAAAAGAGAACTTTGAAAGGCAGAAAAATTCAAGATGCCTTAGAATTTTGAAAACCCTCTCTATTTGTAGGCTTTGCATAGAAGTTAAAAACGACAAATTGAATCAGTCTTAAACACTGATTTCTGAATTTAATAGTTGGTCAAACTGCTAAAATTAAGGCACCCGTTAATTAGGTGATAAGAATCAAGAATTAATCAACAGATTAATTCCAATTTTATTTTAATTAACATATTAATTTACAACTAATTAAAACGTTCCAATTTTAATAATTCGCCTATAAATTTGGTTCAAGAGTTCAAATTTTCATAAAACAATTGTAAAGAAATTATTCTGAATTTACCCCAAAAAGATAGAATGCGCGTGGACGTGTCTAAGACACGTGTTACCACGACCACGAACTGAACCAAGCCAAGCCGGTCGACGGTGACGGTGGCGCGCGCGTGCGAGAGAGTTGTTTAACCATATTCAACAAGGGAGGGAAATGGAGACTCTTTAAATACCCTTCCCAAGGGACGTACCCTCCTAATGTGGGATATAACCAACATTCCCCCACAAATTCGAAATAATCCTTTAAAAGATAAAATTTTAATTAAAACTTAGAGAAGTTCAATTGCGAGATTAGATGCTTCAGCACTAGTGAACGTATCTGGAACTAGTACATAGTGATGATGAGTAATTCTCTTAGATAAGTGAATGAATCTTGAACTTTCTAAGATTAGGGTAAACTCGTAACACACAACTAACCTCTTCATCCACCGAAGTCCTCGATGTGTCTACAAAGAGTATATACAGATGTGTATATATGTGTAGCCCTCTTTCCACAGGATTCTAGTAAGTGTGCTAGAAAAATGGCCTAACGTTTTTCATAGAAGGTGGCTAACCCTTCTCACTTTCGTAGGTTATTTCATCAAGTTCGTCTCTCTACGACCACCCAAAATATGGGCTATAAAATAATTAAGAGCTTTTATAACAGTTCAAGCTCACAAAAGGTGAGGTGACTTTCTTCAAGTTCATCTTGAAATGAACCACCCAAACTCTGGGATAAGAAATCATTAAGAATAAGTATTCAACCTCATAATTGGTTAATTCAATACGTCATTCTCACTATGAACACCCAAACTCTTGGGTTTGAATTCATTAAGAGTTTTATGAAAACTCATCATCTCTAGCGGTAAATTCACCTAGCCCTTCGCTATTAGGACTACCTACTTATCACTGGGTTATGAACTTATTAAGAATAGATATTTAACCAAAAATTGGTAAATTCATCAAGTCTTTCTTACTAAGACCACCCAAAGCCTAGGCTATGAATTTATTTAGAGCAGTTAAGCTCATCTTGTACATGTACATTATTTGTCATAAGGATAGGTAAGTAAAATGTACATTGAGTCTTTCCATGGCTTCGTTTGAACATATTGAACTTAGATAACTAAGTTGGGTATCCACCATGAATTCCTCAACCAATGGGCTTTAGCCTCATCCCCCTCGATGAATCCAGAACTAATTTCTGACTTAACCACTTGATAAGCGGATCAATAAGGTTCTTTTCTGACTTTACATACTCTAAAGATAGTACTTCATTCCTTATTAGGTATCTTATTGATTCATGTCTTATGCGAATATGTCTCTTTTTATCATTGTAAGTTTGGTTTTGAGCCACACATATTACAGCTTGTGAATCACTCAATAAGGACACCAGAAGAATCAGTTTTCCCCACAAAGGTATGTCTACCAACAAATTTTGAGCCACTCAGCTTCTTGCACAGCTAAGTCAAGAACAATAAACTCTGACTCTATGGTAGAATGAGTGATACAAGTCTGCTTAGCAGATTTCCACGAGATCGTTGTGTCATCTAAGGTAAAGACATACGCACTCATAGAGCTTACTTTATTATTGCTGGTAACCCAATTGGCATCACAGAATCCTTTTAATACCGAGAGATAGCCAACAAAATTGAGTTTCCAATCCACAATACCCTTAAGATACTTAAATAAGCGTCTCAGAGCAATTCAGTGTTCAGCACTAGGATTATGAGTATATCTACTCAACCTGCTCATAACATAGGCAATATCGGGCTGAGTATAGTTCATTAAGAACATAAGGCTCCCGATAATTTTGGCATACTCTAGTTGGGAAACACTAGTTCCTTTATTTTTAAGGAGTTGTATACTAGAATCGTAAGGAGTTCTAACAAGGATGACATCAAAACTGTCAAATTTCTTTAACACCTTCTCAATATAGTATGTTTGATCTAAAGAAAATCCCTTTTCAATTTTGGTAACTTTAACTGCTAAGATCATATCAACCTCTCCTAAATTTGTCATCTCAAATTTAGTGGACGATAAATTTTTTGTTTTGTTAATGGATTCAATGTTAGTACTAAATATCAACATGTCATCAACATACAAGATTATGATGACGCAATCAGTACCAAACATTTTTTAATACATGCATGCATCCGCTTCATTTACTATAAAACCAAAACTCAGAATAGTTTTGTGAAATTTCTCATACTATTATTTTGGAGCTTGTTTAAGGTCATAAAGCGACTTTTTAAGTCTATACACTTTACCTTCCATGCCAGGTGTCTCAAAACCCGATGGTTGCTCTATATAGATCTCCTCGTCTAGATCTCCATTCAAAAATGCAGTCTTTATATCCATTTGATGTACGTGCAGAGTGAATGCTATCACAAACAAGGCACGGATCATTGGGATTTTCGTGAAAGAAGAGTATGTGTCAAAGAAGTCTACCCCAAACTTCTAAGTGAACCCTTTGACTATTAGTCTTGTCTCATATTTCTGGATTGACCCATCTAGTCTAAATTTCTTTCTAAAAAAACCCACTTAGAATTGATAAGTCTAAATCTTTTAGGCAAATCAACCAACTCTCACGTGTGATTAGACATTATTGACTCTATTTCATCATTTATTGCAGTTCTCTAAAAACCAGCGTCAATTGAACTTATAACTTTGTCATACGACTTTAGATCCTCGTCTAAAAGGAAAGCATGAGTTATAGAAACAAAAATTGAGTCTACATCATTTATTTCAAAGATAAAGGAAGTTAGGAAATCTAGACCAAAGGTAGAGGCTACCCTTTGTCTTTTACTTCTTCTAGGCTCTAATTTTATCTCTGGAGTATTCTTGACAGGAACAGAAAAAGTTGAGGTATGACTTTCTAATTGTGTTTCAAAACTTAAACTATGTTTATTTAAAGGAAATATATTTTCAAAGAACACAACATCCCTAGTTTCACAAATAGAAAAGTCATGCAAATACATAAATCTGTATGCGTCATTGTTTAAAGCATACCCGATAAACATTGCATCAACGATTTTAGGGCCGATGGTAGACTTCTTAAAGTCAGGCAAACCAAATTTTGCCAGACACTCCCACGCTTTCAGGTATTGCAAATTGGGTGCATAACCTTTCCATAACTCGTATGGGGTACAGTCTAATTTCTTATGAGGTACTATGTTTAATATGTAATTTGGTGATAGAATGGCTTCCCCCCAAATATTATCATATAACCCAGAACTTAATAACAAATTCATCATCTCCTTTAAAGTTTTGTTTTTCCTCTCAACTATACCAGTCTGTTGTGGAAAATAGGGGGCAGATGTTTCATGAATTATTACGTTCTTTTCACACACCTCTTTAAGAAAATTAGACCCGTATTCACGACATCTATTAGATCTAAGCCGTTTTATTTTTCTATCAAGCTGATTTTCAACTTCTACCTTATAAATAAGAAAGAAACTCTCAGCTTCATCTTTAGTTCTAAGGAAATATACCTTTGTATATATTGAAAAGTTATCTACAAAGGTTATGTAATAGTGTTTACCTCCCTTACTTTCAGAGTTTCTAAAGTCTGCTAGATCAGAATGAATAAGTTCTAACAATTCAGATTTTCTCTTAGAAACTGTCTTAAAAGAAGGTTTAGCATGCTTGGTTTCTACACAAATCTCACATTTGTTAAAGTTTTTCTCGTCTAGATTAGGAAGTAGAATCATTTTTATGAGTTTCTTTAAAGAATGAATGTTTATGTGTCCTAATCTAGCATGCCACATATCTAGAGTCTCAGCAATATAAATAGAAGTGGTAGCTTTATTACTTTCATTAAATTAGGTTTTGATTACAAATAAACCTCTGTTTGAAAAACCATTCCCAATAAAAAAAACCCTATTTGGGAAAGTATAAGTTTATCTGCTTCAAAAAACAGTTTAACGTCCGCCTTATTGAGTAATCCACCACTAATCAAATTTCTATGCAGGGCAGGTACATACAGAACATTAAGCAACGCTAAATTTTTATCCAAAGTCAGCTTGAGCAAAATGTTTTCTCTACCTAGCACTTTAGAGCTACTAGAGTTCCCCTTGTACACTTGTTCACCATTCTTCACATCTTCAAACTCGGTGAACAACTCTCATTTGGCGCAAAAATATTTGGAAGCGCCAGTGTCTACAACCCACTTAGCATTGTTCTCCACCAGGTTTACTTCAGAAACCACTGCTGCTATAATGTCTTTAGCATTCTCAGAAACGTTTAGTTGTGGTTTGTTCTCATTCTGGCGGTCTAACCGTTTTTGGAACTGATAAGCTTTGTGTCCAGCCCTTCTACACACATAGCACTTGAAAAACTTTGGTGGAGCCTTATCCTTCACAGGCTTCTTGAAGTTGACAGGCTTCTGGGTTTTGACCTTCTACTTTTGCCCACCTCTTCCTTTGGGCTTATTAAACATGGGCCCCAAGGCAAACCCGGATTCAACCAGATTAGCTTTAAAAGTAAGATTATTAGAATAAATCAACTTCTCTTTGAGTCAGATAGCTTCTTCTATCTTCATGTGGCTCACAAGCTCCTCAATTGTAAACACTATTTTTTGTGTTTCAAAGAGTTACAATAGTCAGACTATAACTTGTGCAGCTTCTCTATGAGGATATTTACCTGCAGGACTTTGTACATCTTCTGCCCCCACCTAGGATGTCGAAAACCAATTTTTTGTAATCATGAGTCTAATCCATAATTGGCTTGTTGTTGGACATTTAGAATTTGAGACATTCGTCGACCACGTACTTTCTGATTCTGGCATCATCGACTCCATACTTCTTTTCTAGTGTGTCTCATATAGCCTTTGCACTTTTCTCTTTTAGAAACATGTTAAACAATTTGTTCGACATATGACTTAGCGGTGTCACCACCAACAACAATGAAAGCAACGTCTAAAGACGATGGAGTCATCGGTGACTTAAGAAGCGACTTGAGCAACACATAGTCAAGATCATGTTGCTCAAAGAATATGATTATCCATTGAGACCATGTACGATAATTGGTCTCGTCAAGTGCGTCGAGCTTTGATAGATCTGGAACAAGCTTTGGCACTGAGTTTGACATTTTGCAGTATAGAAATCCTTTCTAAATTGTTGGCAAGATTACTACAAAATCAAAATGTTAGCGCTGACTATATAATTATAAACAAAATAAAGCGCATATAAGAAACCGTGATGTGGTATAAACCACTGTCTTCGAAACGATTTCACCTAGATGTGTGTAATCACTTCTGTAGGCAGTCGTCCCCTGAGGTTAACATGGTAGCTCCGAATAGTCGTACAACCGAAAATTGGAGTGGACAATGGTGGAATTGCTCTTATCACAAAAATAATAAAAGATAACTTTGAAAGGCTTCAAGATGTCTTAGAATTCTGAAAACCCTCTCTATTTATAAGCTTTACATATAAGTTAAAAACGGCAAATTGAATCAGTCTTAAACACTGATTTTCGAATTTAACGGCTGGTCAAACTGCTGAAATTAAGACACTCGTTAATTAGGTGATAAGAATCAAGAATTAATCAACATATTAATTCTGATTTTATTCTAATTAAAACGTTCCAGTTTTAATAATTCACCTATAAATTTGGTTTAAGAATTTAAATTTTCAGAAAATAATTTTAAAAAAATTATTCCAATTTTCCCCCAAAAAGATAGAACGCGTGCGGACGTGTTACCACGAACTGGGCCAAGCTGAGCCGGCCGACGGCGGCAACGGCGCGCGTGCAAGAGAGTTGTTTAACCACATTTAACAAGGGAGGGAAATGAAGACTTTTTAAATACCCTTCCCAATGGATGTACCCTCCCAATGTGAGATATAACCAACAAATGGGGGCATCACTCGAAAGAAGCAAGTAGCATTATTTGCTTGAAAGAAAAATGAGATGAATAAATTTTATTGGTTATGACCTAAAATGACATAATGAGTCTAATTTATCCAATAATTTTTTATTCGGAGCGGTTCGAAAGATAGCTCGGGAAAAGGTAGCTTGTGTAGAAATGCTGTGTCTGGTGGCCCATCTTCACTCGAGTTTTTATTTGTTGAGGTTGTGGTCCACACTACCATTAACAATCGGCTCACTACAGTCCAAAACGGGTGTTGGTGCTTCGGCCTTGGATTTGTATAGTTAGGCTCGGTGTTTGATTCTTTTGATACAGTACGTGTTCATTTTATAGTTTAAGTTTAAGATTTGTATTTTTTTAATAATATCGTTTTTAACTTCAAATTTAAATTTGGTGAAATTAAAAAAAATTAAAATAATTAAAAAATTACTCTTATTAATGGTTATGCAAAAAAAAAAAAAAATCGGTCCATATAAGGTAAACTCACGTTTAACTGGCTTTTCGCTAACCGCGAGTTTACCTTAGTAAACTGAAATATATGTATTTTTTTCTATATAATCATTAATAAGATAATTTTTCAACTATTTCCTTAAAAAAGAAATATTCCAGAATTTAAAAGAGCAATTCATCTTGCCATAGGTTTTTAATGCTGCTTCTGGGTTTGTATCGGTCGTGCCCACTTCTTGAAAATTGAAATTAATGTTGGCTGATTTCCTTACCAAAAGTGGTCCCTTGATTTTTGATGGCTTTGACAAATTTATCTAAGTGTGAGCAAAATTCGACTCGACTCGAAAAAAAAATGAATTATTCAATTCAAATTAAGGCAAAAAAATCGGCTCATTTTGACTTGACTCGTAATCTCATAAACTTAACTCGACTCGAAAAAATTTCAAATAAAGTTTGAGTTATGAAATAGAAACTCAAATAAATGGAATAATTCGAAATTTTTAGTAATTAGTTAATCAATTTTCATATTCGAGTCGAGTCTGTTAATTATGTATGATATATTATGTATATCACATGTGAAAATATAAATATATGCATATAAAATATATATGTGCACCGCTACGTATATGTGTATGGAAATATATATGAAGAAATATATTTGTACAATTAAATTTGTACAGAAACTCGAAAACTCGACTCAATTTGACTCGACTCGAATTTTATAAACTCGACTCGATTCGAAGAAATTTCAAATAAAGTTTGAATCGTAAAATAAGATATGCAAACTTAAATAACTCAAAATTTTTTGACTCGACTCGATCGAACGCCCAACCCTAAATTCATCGATTTCAGTCTGGTCCCCCACATCAGTCTCTTTAATTCCTATCTCTGCATTTGCATTTTCATGCAACTCCCCAATATTAACATAGGCTTTTTATTTCATTAAGATAAGGAAGGGACAAGAGATCATGTATATTTGGTCAGTTGGTCAAATTATTCATCTTTATTCTTTTATTTCTTTTATGTTATGGTTTTAGATCCACCAAGACTACCCCTTCCTTTCTCTAGAATATTCTCTTTTTCCTTCTCACTAGGTAGTATTAGAATTAGAATTAGGCTTTGTCAAAAAAATAAGGGATAATGGGTTTGGGCAAGATCCTCAAAATAGCAGCCGGGTTTTTTTTTCAAGATAGTACCCTTACAAGGAGCTCGCGTCACACGCCCGACAAGTTCCAATATTTTTTTAATAATATTTGACTAAACTTGCTTAGCATGTCAGACGAGTTCAAAAAATTAAATTAATTATATTTTTGTTAATTAATTAATTAAGCGGTCATTAATTAAATTTTAATTAGGACTCGCCGGGCATGCACAGTATAGTACTCGTCACACATGCATGAATACATTATTTTATTAGTTGAATCGTTATAGTTGATAAGATTTTAGATAATTTAATTGGATCCAACGGCTACAATATACAAGTCGAGTTCCTTTGTTTTTGAATTGCATATTGCATAATTATTTATATATACAAATAATTTATAATCTACATCATGCCAATTCAACTAAACTGCCTAAAATCTTATCACCTATAACAATTCAACTAATAAAATAATTTATTCATGCAAGTCCGACGAGTTTCATATTGCAGCCGTTAGATCTAACATACACAATAAGCGGTTACAAACTTATTAATTTTAATTAATTAAAAATTATTAATTTTAATTAAGTGGAACTCGTCGTGCATGCCTAACAAGTTCCAATTAAGATTTACTTAATCATCTTTAATTAATTAATTAAATTAAATTAAAACAACAAAAAAGTGTTTTTTTTTTACTTTTTTTAAACTCACCATACATACTAGGCGAATTTAATAAAATATTATAAAAATAAAACTCGACAAGCGTGTGTGGCGAATTTACTATAAGGATGCTATGCTTAGAAATATATTTTTTCAAATACTAATTTAGAAAAATTATATTTGAAAAGGTACTATTTTGGAGAATAGGCCAAGGATTTGGGTTAGGTTGGGTGATAGGTTTGGTAGACGGGGAACGTTGGATTTTGCAAATGGGACTTTTGGGTGAGGTGAAAGTGATGGTGGCTGTGGAGGGTTAGCTTCCCATGGTTCCTAAATGGTGTTGGTAAAGGAAGGATGATGATGGGACTCGGGTTGTGAATATTGAATGCTCGGTTTGGGTGAGTAAAATTCTACTCGATTTTAAAAAAGTTAAATTTTTTTAACATGGCACAAAAACATTCATCTCGTCTTGACTCGAATCGAAAAAAAATTCAAATAAATATTGAGTTCTAAAATAAAAAATTGAATAAATCAAAATTTTTAGTAATTAGTGGATTAATTTTTAAATTCGAGCCGAGTCATTCACTTCTACTTGGTGTGTATATCGCATATGAAAAATTGGAACCGAGGGACTCGACTCGAACTTGGAACTAATTAGTATCATAACTTATAAATGTTTACAATTAAATTTGAACAGAAACTCGAACAAAATCAACTCGAATTTTTTAAACTTTACTCAAAACACATAATATGGACATTTAATATATCCATCGACACAAGAAACTAGCAACTTGAGATCATACAAGGACCATACAGTGAAGAAGGTTAAAAATCCAACTAAGAGACTCGAACAAAAGTTAGATACGAAAAAATATGATTGTATCGGCAAATGAACTACAAAAGGAGATCAAACTACTGAAAGACCATAAAAAATCGCAAATTAAAGCTGAACGTCGTGAGAAACTATCACGAACACAAATCACGTATCCAAATCTAATTTGAGGGTCCAAAGCAAGGAAAATCAACATGATAATAAATATACGTAATATTGGTTAGTCGTAACGTCGTCAAATCCTACCATGAGAAAACATATTAAATTACCGAGAATGACACATCAATAAAATAATAACAAATTAAATTAAAAATTAATGTAAATAAAATTATTTAAAGATTAAATTAATAAACAAATTAAATTCAAAAACTAAATATGACTTTTTTTTCATTGAATTTCATCTAGGCTCCTTTGATTATTTTTCCCTTTTGGTTCAACCCGTTAAAGTAAGCTTTATCATAAATTAGCCACTTCAGGTTAATATTTTTCATGGATAAATATTAAATTTAGTCTAGATATGAATTTTGATTCAAAATGTATTATAATACACGAATTTTGATAACAGTTATGTACAATAAACTTTGATTTTTGGTTTAATTATACAGATTAAATTTTTATTTCCATTCGATTATACTTATTCTAAAAGAGAAATACATTAATTTATTTTCATTTTGGATTAATATAATTATTTGTATTTGCATTATGTAAACGAACGATGGTGTTACTTTGATCATTGTTTTTAATAATTTTTGAAAATAAATCAAATTAAATTTCATGTATATCATTGTTTTTAAGTGTCTAAAGTTTTTTTGTCAAAATAAGCGCCTAAAGTTTGTTATGTTACTATTTTCAGTTAACAAACGTTAAAAAATTGAAGAATAAGATAAAAATAAGTGCATAAAGTTTTTTTTTTAAATGACATTCTTTATCTGAAAATGATAACAAAGTAAAACTTTAGACACATACTTTGAGTAAAGAAAAGTTTAGATACCTAACGTTAAAAAATATGTAGTTTGAACAATTATTTTGTAATTAAGCCTATTTAAAAAGTATATAGTAAATAACATAAATAAGTTTGGGACAGATCGACGAAGTAATTGCAACAACATTGTTGTTGTGTTTTTTTTAAGATTATTGTACTTTATTCTTTATTTATTGACCTATAGTGATTTTTATCAAATCAATAGAGTAACCAATGAGACTTGCTGAAGTGATATGTATTGTATCCTGAAGTTAGCAGGACTACATAGCAACTTTAACTTCTTTTTCTTTTTTGTTGAAGTTGGCACGACTGCTGGAGACTTCTATTTTTGCTATAACAAGTGCAATAGATCACAAAATAAGAATAGTATACTATATCATAAAATATTTTTTTTCAACAACAATATTTAAAAATTTAGCCCAAAATTAACTCTAGTCATAAATTTTCTGTTCAAGACTGGATCTGAATAAAAAAAAATAGGCTTATATTTTTTTTAAACTCATTTCTTCGAATTAAACTTTTGAAAAAGCGTTGCCAACTCTCGTCGAAAAAGCAAGGGGCTGGCAAGAAGATTTCAAGGCGATCACTGGCGGAGCCGGCAGATGAATTGGGGTCCTCTAAATTTTGGGGAAAATATTTTGGTTACAACTGAGAATGTTACATGAGTGTTTTAACAGTAACTTTTTAGGTTGCAACCAAAATATGCAATTTACATAATTTGTTATGAAGAATATAATATTTTCGGTTTTAATTTAAAATGTTACACAATTTACCCTAAAAAGTTACACGCTTAGTAAATTTTTTTGTTATAACCGATTACAATCTTTTTAACCTTATATCAACCGGTTGTATTTTAGATTCCCTAATCGTGGTTACTTTCGATGGCAATGACTTTTTTAGAGAAAATAAATTAAATATAGGCACAATAATTGAACAAATTAGAGTGTTTTCTGCAACTGAATCCAAATAGGGTAAAGACTTTTGATCAAAAGAAAAGTAAAGATAAAAGTATTTT
The DNA here is from genome assembly GCA_019671005.1 of Hibiscus mutabilis. Classification (NCBI taxonomy): domain Eukaryota; kingdom Viridiplantae; phylum Streptophyta; class Magnoliopsida; order Malvales; family Malvaceae; genus Hibiscus; species Hibiscus mutabilis. Next base: position 36,510,149 of record CM033744.1, read on the forward strand.
CAAATTTTTTATGGGACTATAAAGGTAATTATCTCATTAATCAAGAGAGTCAAGTATGAATGATAACGGGATCGGGCATCTGCATTTCTTAAATTATCTGAATTTGTAAATATATCTAATATATATTTTAAAAAATCCGTGTACTATATTCAAATTTGAATCCAAACTGAATATTATTATTTGTTTTTTAATATTATTATTCATTTATTATATAAATTCACACAAATTTCGAATATGTCAAAATTTAAGAAAGCAAATATATCCTTCGTTTTGAAACTCAGAGTCTGAATTTGCTTCCACATAAGTAATGTAAGTTCGAATAATGAATATCCAAAGGTATTTATCTGCAATTGGCTTCGAAAAGCCCCTACCTGACTCAAACTTATCCATGTGCTTGTTAGATCGAATTGTAAGAGTTTTTCTTTAAAAAAAATAAATCAGCCCTTGAACTATATAAGAAAAACTAATTAAGCCTTTGAATTTTCTAAAAAAAAAAAAAAAACAACTTAATCCATCTATCATGTCATCGTTCATCATGGACTACCACGTCAGTAAGTGATGGAGCTAGGATTTTTATATAATGGAGGCAGAGTAGAGTATGGGGATTCTCATATTATTATAACAAGTATCGTTGACCTCATATCTCAACAAATTAAATAAAGTCCTAATATTTCTTATAAAAAAGTTTAAAATAGCTCTTAAAAATTTATATCGTAACAAATTAAATGGGGTCAATTACACCCCACTTTCTATAATACTTCTGCCCATGACGTCATTACTGTAATAATTAACATGGAGTTCGGTTAGTCAGAGAGTAAAACTGATTTTTTTTCCTTAATTTAAGAGCCATATTAGATATAAAATATATTCAAAGGCCACATTAATTTTTTTTTTCAAAAATGTAAGGTCTCAAAATCATAAAGCCTAAAATTTATTAACACCAGTGGGATTTGTATGTTACAGGTATCATGCAAATATGATTAGAAATTATCATTTTTTTTTGTGCTTTTATTTATGTCCGGTATTAAAAAAAATTAAAATTTAAAGTATAAAGTATAAGTACATTTTTAGTGTTGGAAGTTAGAACATGCAAAGAATACTAAAAAAAAGACAGATAATTTTTGTTCTACACATATATTGGTGTTTTTAAATACACTTCAATAAATGTAAGTACAGAGGTAATTGAAGCAAATGGTAACCCTACAAACCGAAGTAGTTGGCTACAGTTCTAACTTCTAATTGCATCTACCCTTCTTTGGCTGTGAATCCACGGTTGAATAGGAGCTAGCATTACCTACCAAATTCACGTGCATCAACCACATTGTTTCAGATGATAGCTAACTCTCTTCTTTATTTCTAGAATATTATTAATCCAATCAATAAAGCTTTTAAAAAAATATATACACTGCATTATTACTATATGATTTTATCTGTTAATCTATAACCTATATAAATATTTGTCTTCACTCTCTTCTTCCTCACTTCCAACTTCAAAGCTTGAAGAAACACCCATGGATTCCTTTGTTCTCTACTCCATACTCTCCGCCGTTTTTCTCTTCTTCGTTTTTGTTATCTTGAGGAAGCGCCACCGTGTGCGGCTCCCTCCTGGTCCCAAACCATGGCCGATCATTGGCAACTTGCCGCATATGGGTCCTATGCCTCACCAAGGTTTAGCCGCCATGGCTAAAGTCTATGGCCCTCTCATGCACCTAAGGTTGGGGTTCGTGGATGTTGTGGTGGCGGTCCGCATCCGTGGCGGCTCAGTTCTTGAAAGTCCACGACTCTAACTTCTCGAGCCGCCCGCCGAACGCTGGTGCCAAGTATGTGGCGTATAACTATCAGGACCTTGTGTTTGCGCCCTATGGACCGAGGTGGCGACTGCTGCGTAAAATCAGCTCCGTTCATCTGTTCTCCGGCAAGGCTTTGGATGACTTTAGACACGTTCGCCAGGTTTACTTGCTTGCTCTACATATAATTTTATTTTATTAATATATATCCGATAATCACAGTAAATCTGATTATTTTAAAATCAAACTTATTCGAAATGGAAATAGAATTAAATATCAAATTCATGAAAGGGGCCCATATTGATTCTAATTATGTAAGTTTGATTTGGAAACAGGAGGAGATAAGGGTTCTTGTACGAGCTTTGGCAAGTGCAAAAACAAAGGTGAATTTAGGCCAACTTTTGAACGTATGCACAGTAAATGCCCTGGGGCGAGTGATGATGGGGAAAAGGGTATTCGGAGACGGCAGAGGCGGCGCCGATCCTCAAGCGGAAGAATTCAAGTCGACGGTGGTGGAGCTGATGCAGTTGGCCGGCGTTTTCAACATCGGCGACTTCATCCCGGCGCTGGAATGGATGGATTTGCAAGGGGTGCAAGGTAAAATGAAGAAGCTGCACGAGAGATTCGATAGGTTCTTGAGTGGAATCCTCGAAGAACACAAGATCAAGGCTGGAGAAGGTGACCGGAAAGTTAAACACACGGATTTGTTAAGCACGTTGATCTCATTGGAGGATGCTGATGGTGAAGGTGGAAAACTCACAGATACTGAAATTAAAGCACTGATTTTGGTAATAATTTATTGATTGTTATTTTAATTACCGTTTATATGAAAATAGTACTCCTTTCATCTCACTTAATATATATAAAAAGTCAATACTAGATGCATTGAGTATCGGAGTAGTACAAAACAACATAGGTGTCTAATATTATGTTCATTCGAAACTTATTTGTTTGGAACACATACGTGTTTGAATGAACTTTATACTATATCATTGCTTATGTCATTTGAACGAAATTCATGATTTTGAAACGATGTTGATAATGATGATTATATTAGTATTAACTTGTGTTTTTAACGTGGAATATGCAGAACATGTTCACAGCGGGAACTGATACATCTTCAAGCACCGTTGAATGGGCAATGGCTGAGTTGATTCCGCATCCCAAGATCATGGCTCGAGTTCATAGCGAACTCGACTCGGTCGTGGGTCGGGACCGCCTTGTCGCCGACTTCGACTTGTCGAATCTAACCTACTTCCAAGCCGTCATCAAAGAAACCTTCCGCCTCCACCCTTCCACGCCGCTCTCCCTCCCTCGGATGGCCTCCGACAGCTGTGAGATCAACGGCTACCACATCCCTAAGGGCGCTACCCTCTTCGTCAACGTGTGGGCCATTGCTCGTGACCCTAACGAGTGGAACGACCCGCTCGAGTTTCGACCTGAGAGGTTCTTACCCGGCGGCGAAAAGCCGTATGCCGACGTTAGGGGAAATGATTTCGAGGTTATACCGTACCGTTCGCGCTGGACGTAGAATCTGTGCCGGAATGAGCTTGGGATTGCGCATGTTCCTGTTGTTGACGGCGACGTTAATGCATACTTTCGACTGGGACTTGGCCGATGGGCTGTTGGCGGAGAAGATGAGCATGGAGGAAGCTTTCGGATTGACTTTACAACGTGCGGCGCCATTGATGGTGCATCCGAGGCCGAGGTTATCGCAGCAGGCGTACTAAACGGCGTCGTCTTATGCATCTTAACGACATTTACGTTTGGGATTGAGTTCGTTATTACCAGAGAAGATTTCAATGCGCTGCATGTCCTTGGCTATGGATAGGGTTGGGGCTACATATATATGTGGTTGTAAATCTGAATGTCTATCAATGCACAATATTAACGGGATTTGGTTAAATTGTTTTTTTTTTAAATTAGGTTAAATTGGTTTTATGTTTGTATGTAGGGTGTAAATAAGCTAAGTTAAGCTCGTTAAGAATTCGAGTCGAGTTCGAGCTCGCTTAATTCAAGTCAAGCATGAGTAGTGTTGAGCTCGACTTGACTCATTAAGAATTCGAGCTTGAATCGAGTTCAATCGAGTTGAATGTTGTTCGAACTTTGATTTAGTTAGAATCGAGTAGCTCATGATCTATCTCGTCTCATTTATAGCCATGATATTATTATTATTATTATTATTATTATTATTATCCAACAACGTACATTTTTGTCCACTCTAATTTTAAAAGAAATTAGAATTTTATATTTTCGATTATCTCGCGAGCTTTTCAAGTTAGGTGTCGAGTACTTCGGCTCGGCTCGATAAAAACTCGATCTAAATTCGAACTCAAGTATCTCGCGATATGTTTCATCTCATTTACAGCTCTATTTTTATGACTATATTTATATTATAACGTGTTTGACAGAAATTCTGTCACGTACAAAATTCTGAGATCAATAAATTACAATATTACAGATAAAATAAGGGTGTTCATGTCTTTTAAAGTTTCATACAAAATCGTGTTTAAATTATAATATTACAGATAAAATAAGGGTGTTCACCGAATCAAATTTAAGCCCATTTGTCAAAAAGGTTTTTTAGTCAAAATGAGAGGTTTGAAGTATTTTTAAAGGTCTATAAATTAAATCTATTAACTTAAATATTTGGTAAATAGAGAATTGCAATAGCAGATTAAGGTGAAATCTCTAATTTTTTTTAAACAAAATTCTTTTAGAAGTTTTTGAGTTAGAGGTTTGGATAAAAGACTTATTATCCTTGATAATTATAAAAAAAATTCTCTAAATAACATAATCTAAATAACTAATAAAATTAAAAAAAATCTTAAATAAGAAATTAATATATACATATAAATTTAATAATTAATAAAATTATATTTAAAATATAATTTTATGAATAAAAAATAATATATACATTTAAATTTAATAATTATTAAGATTATATTAAAAAGATAATCTCACGAATAAAAAATTAATATATACATCATTCATATATGTTTAGTAATAATACTAAAAAAATAATTTTTATAATCTAATTATTATTAATAGATACAAAATATTAATAATTAATAAAATATTCTAACAAGTATTGAATATAATCAAGTCCTTATATGTTATTTTTCTTGTTCAAATAATCAAACAGTTATCAGCTATCAGTTAATTTTATCAAACACTTAAAAAAATCAACTAATACAATCTGCTAATTAAATCAGATATCTGCTATCAGCTAATATAATCTACTATCAACTATCAGTTAATATAATATACTATCAGCTATCGGCTAATATAATATACTATCAGCTATCGGCTAATATAATTTACTATCACCTATTAACTATCTACTAATTACCAAGTATAGCATAGATTTTATTTGCCATGTAAATGGTAATAGTGAAAAGTATATACTATGCATAAGTAGTGATATTCGGTGGTATTAGGTTGGTATTAGTAGTGATATTTAATATATAATATATAGTTAAAATTTATTAAAAAAATATAAATTTATTAAATTCAAATTGCTATTACATAGACATCTAATAAATCCTTAGATTTAAGAAATAAGCATGAATGTTACATTTAATAATTTTTTTAATCGAAGGAGAAAGCAAATACGTGCAAGCTGTACAGATTCTTATAATATAACTTAAATTCTTACAATTTAGGTTAAAATTTGTGTAGATTGTAAAAATTTGTATAACTATACAAATTCTTACTAATCAAATAAAATTTGTGTATAATCGCTTTATTTTAGCCGCACCGTAAGAGTGTCTCACTCTAAAGCTGCCCACTAAAAGTTCGACGGATGTTGGGGGAGAGTCATAGATGGATAAGCCGAAGTGGTGCAGGAGCGTGTAAAAAATCGGGTGAGTCTGGGGTGCAGCTAATATTTTAAGTTGATTTTTTTCGTCATTTTTGACAAATTTTAATACTTACAAAATAAATTCTGATACTTGTTTTTTAAGTATCGAAACTTGTCACAAATTACGAAAAACCTAACCTAAAATGTTATAAAATGTCTAATATTTTAAGTTTTAAACAAATTTTAAAATTTACTATTTTTTAACCGCACCCTATACTTACCGCATTCACCCTTCAAATCTTCATAAATGCCCCAAAGTTAAGCCTGTAGAGCATCGGTTACCCCTATGTGCCTACTGAACCCAGTAATTCAATTGCCATTGCTATCTCGAAATAGGCCGCCGATGGAACCCAAGCATGAGTCCCGAAAAACTGCGCCATTTGTATTGAGACATACCCAGCCCCGAGGCGGATAATGTCATTGTGAGGAGCCCGACATCTTCAAATAAGTATTTTGTTATTCATTTATATTATCTTCAAATTTATAATTCAAATTTCCAAAAGTTTACCTAAAATAATTGTCCTAATTTTTTCTCTCAAAAATATTACTTACACTTACATTGTAACTTAATTTTAGTTTTCTTAGATTTTTATATTTAAAAACACGTTGAACTTCAATTTTGAATCGAATCAAATTTAAATCTTAAATAAGAGAAAGTTTGTCCAGCATTATTTTTTTAATTTATAAAATTAAAATCTTAATCTAACTTATTTAATGTATTATAAATCCTGGAATTAGAACCTGCTAGATGTTTAATTACATGACGTGCAATATAAATGAAGTATAATATGATAGTTAATTATACCATGTACATGCAGCGGAAACAAAAAAATTCTACAAGTGTCTCAGTTTTAGGGTTTAAGAATTTTATTTATGGTTTAATGTTTAAGGGTTTAAGTGTATGGGTTTTAAATTTAAGGGGTGTGGTTAGGATTTAGGGCTCAGGGTTAAAATTTAGGGTTTATAGGTTAAAAACCTAAATCCCTAACCATACCCTAAAACCTAAACCATGACCTTTAAACCCTAAATTCTAACAATAAACTCTAAATTTTAAACATCTACACTTAAACCCCTAAATCTTAAGCTCTCAACCAGATTTTTAAGCCCTAAAATTAAGAGTACTTGTGAAAATTTTTCATTTCCATCATCAGTTTACGTGATATTTTCCTGATAAGATATATGAAATAAAAGAATCCTATAAACTAAATAAAGCAGATGCAGTTAAGCTTGTTTGTACTTGGGCTTTTTGCCCCTTGTATGGTGTGTTTCCTGTTTGAACGAATTTCATCCTTTGATAAAAAAAAAAAAGAAAAAGAAAAGCTTTACTCAAAGATAGGTGTTTATACACTTTTTTAATATAGGTAGCTAAAGTTATTTTGCTGAAATAAGTTTTAAAGTTTTATTCTGTTAGTGTTTTAAAGTAATATCGTTAAAAAAATTCTTTACCCAATCAAAATTTAATGCGTGGCTTTGCTTTTTATTTTTTAATAAAAATTTGAAGAAAAAAAATTAAAATCTAAAAATTCCTTAAATCTTAAAAAAAAGTCTCGAATCCCTAAAATCTCAAACATCAAAATCTCAAATTTGACACCACAACTACCGTCGATAGCCTCGATGGCCGCTGCCCCCGTCGTCAGTAACCGACGAGAGGCGTGCCAATTGAACATTGAATGACTAGAGTCTTTCGTGTTCGTCGTTCGACATCCGATTGACACCCTTTCTGCCGGTTAACAATGATGGGTGGTTGGGGAAAATAGACGGTGTTCTCCAACGACAACTGTGGTGGGCTCCGAAAAAGCTATCGGCAGCGACAGTGGCGTTAATTTTGGGTTAAAGGTTTTGAGATTTTAGAGATTTTGAGACTATTTTATGATTTTTGAAAATTTTGGGATATTGCTTAATTTATTTTATTTTTAGTTTATTTTTGAAAAAATAAATAAATAACAAAAACCACGTGTCAATCTATTATTGGGTGAAATTTTTTTTAACGGTGTTACTTTAAAACACTAACAGCTGAATTTTTAAGCACATATTTCAGTAAAAAGAAAACATTAAACACCTATTTAAAAAAATATAAGTTGGTCACTTATTTATGAGTTAAGCAAAATAAAGAGATGCGAAACGAGCGTTTATTATCGCATAACATTAAGGGTTTGGCTGATTTGCCTTCCCTTAGTCGCATAACATTAAAGTTTGGTTTTAAGGCATATTAATGTTTGATATTTATAATTTTGACAAAAAAAAGTTTGGTATTTATAAAGTAAATTACATCAAATATTATTGAATTTTAGATGTTATATCATTAGAGGTGGTAATCTAGTTGTTCGAATCGAGTTCAAGTTAATTTATTTTGGTTTGGGTCATTTCAGGTTTACACCACAGTGGATTTAGATTTAGTTTGAGTCGGATTGGATTTAGATTCGAATTTAATTTAGGTTTATGGTAAATCGTGTCAAGTCAGGTATCAGATTGAATCAATATCGGGTTGATCGATTTTCAATTTGGACCAACCTTTGAATCTTCGGGTCAATTTAGGTTGAGTTGAATATGAACTCAATCATATATATGTGTACATAATTATTGATATATTATTGTTAAAATTGACAATAACACAATTGTACTCTTACCCCTTTCATGTTCTATTTATTTGAATAATAGAAATTGAATTCGTCTCGAATTCAAAAAATTAATAAATCGATTCAATTATCTTGAATATCTATAGCTTAATTAAATCGGATGCTTGTATTTACGATCAATTTAGTACGAAAAATTAGATCTATTAATTGGCTGAGTTGTTAAGTATACTCACGTTATTTTATTTTATGTGGGTTCAAATCTGAATATTTACTTTCGGAGTGTAAAAACTCTTCATTTAATCAAAAAATAATTTGAGTATTTATCATTTTTTTTAAATTCCACAGACAATCAGTTGTCGAGTATGCTCATGTTCTATATATTTGAATAATATAAATTGAATTCGTCTTAAAAAAATTAATAAATTGATTCAATTATCTTGAATATATATATATATATAGCTTAATTAAATTGGATGTTTGTATTTACGATCAATTTAGTACAAAAAATAAATATATTAATTGGTTGAATAGTCAAGTATGCTCATGTTATTTCATCTTATGTGAGTTCAAATCTGGGCATTTACTTTCGGAATGTAAAAGCTCTTTATTTAATTAAAAAATAGTTTGAATAATAATTATTTTTTTTAAATTTCACTGACAATCAGTTGGTCTAGTGGGATGAGACACTAGATTCTTCAAGTAATGTTAAGGGTTTAAATTCTGACATTGTGAATGAAACAAATTAGATTGAAAGAATCACCCCATAATGAACATTTGTAATACTCGATCTAAATTAATCAATAAATTAATTGGATATCGATAATTATATTATTATAAAATTTTCAAATTTTAAATAACTGAATCGAATATATTTAGTTATGTATCAAATCAAAACCAGACTTTAATTAATAAAAATAAACCGAACCCCTTCTCAACCAACCCATAACAATCCGAAAGGGGAGAGAAATTGAGACGAAAAATCAAACCTTGTGGGAAATACAAAGGGTTGTTTGATCTGTGGTCAAAAAGTTACCTTATAGACCATAGTAGCATTTTTACTTTTTGTTCATTTCTTGAAAGCAGAAAAAGAAAACGATAAGGAACCTATGTTTTTTTAAAGATTATTATCCAATATATTTAGTGTGTAGTATTTCTATTTTTTATTTCATTTTATTTGTATTTTTTGTATATTTTGTTGTATTTTCTTTCGTCTTTGTGGTATAATTTTTCTGCCTCAGTGATACGATTTCTCTGTCTTTGTAGTACGTTTCTGCCTTATGGCACATTTTAATGGTTACTTTTGCGGGTGTTTGTGTTTTTACATGGACCTTCACGGCGTTTGTTTTTTATCGTGTTTGTTTGTGGTCACGAATAGTTTAATCTTTTTTGGGTTGTTTGCTGATGTAATCTCTAGCGTATTGTCATCTTTGGGAATATGCGTGAAAGATGATTGCTGGTTTTGAGATTTCATCTAGTTCGTATTTTGACAAGTTCCCATAGACTCTTCCTTCAATGGACCGTAGAGATTTTCTTTAGTACAAAGAGGAAGTGTCTAATCTGACCAGTACAACGCTTATTTTTTTTTAAATTCATTATTTTTAAATGTGTTATGTTCTTATTTTAATTTTGTTTATCAACAAAGCTGTCTGGTTGATGTGTAAAAAGATTATAATTATTGATGTTTAATTTATTGATAGATTGATTCATACAAGATATTACAAAGATATATTTTGAGGACGACCTTATAACCTAATTTTTTACCTTGACAATGTTAGAATTTAAACTCTTAACTTTATTCAAAGAACCTAACGCCTTATCCCACTAGAACAAATGATATTTAATAATCTTTTAATTTTATAAACTGTATCATATTTATTTATTTTATTTTTCAAATATTAATGGCAGATGATGATAGTTTCTTAATTTTGTCGGTGGAATTAAAAAATGTCTCCAAAATATTAAATAACTATGCTGAATTATATTTATATTGTAATTTAATATTTTTAAATATTTAAATTTTAATTTATAAAAAAATAATATGGTATAAAATTTTTTGAACAAAGAACGGGAACCGAATTTTATTAAAATTGAAAAGGATTACAAACACAACACACACAAAAAAAAACATAAATGACCATGGAGTATGTGAAAAATATATATCAAAATTTAAAAGGCGTGGAAGCAAGAAAAACGAAATCCATCACTTTGTAGAAGAATTTACACATTCTTCAAAATAAAATTCAGTAACCATCAACTTCGACCATAGCGCTTCGGTAATTACGCAATATTTTTCTCAGCAAAATCTTGATACATTCGTAAACAACCACAAAAGGGCATCAAAATCTGAAAAGGTCGTCGATCATCTCATACGAGAAAACTGTCACAAAAACAAATAATGTGTTATAGGGACATACTAAAAATACCATAAAAGCAAACAAAAAGATTAACATAAAAGCATATAAAATATAGTTTGTGACAAAGCAAAGCACAGGAAGTTAAAGAAAATTAAAAGAAAACACACAAGCACTTACAAAAAAATATACAATCAATTTAAAAATTAAAAATTAATCAACAATATAAAAGTTACCGTAAAAAACGACATTTGTGAAAAAGAAACAACCAAAAAGATGTATAAAAAAATAACTATCCAAAAAAATGAAAGTAGTGGGAAAAAGTAAAAATATGGTATAAAGTTTAAAATATTCACATCCATATTATTATATTAATAATTCACATGAAGACATGTTACTATATCGTACTATATATCACTGAAAGGATGAAAAGTGATTGATCAGAGGACAACATAATAGCAAGCCGAGAAAGAAGGAAGCATTTGGGCACCGTTGCCAACCTGGTTGAAGTAAATGAGTATTTATACATTTAAATCTTCTTTCTATCGGCTAATTTAGGAAAATATCGATTGATCAAAAAACTAGGAAAATATTGTAAAAAGTAAAAAGAAAAAAAGAAATAGGGTTTTTTGGAAGGGTAAAATTTTGATACACAGACTGTGTAAAATTAATTTTACACAAACCTGTATATTTACACTATAAAAACTCAAATCCTAAATTTTTAATCCTAGCCCTAAAAAACTAAACCCCATACTCTAAACTCTAAACCTTGAATTCTAAACACTAACCTTAAATTCTACACCCTACATCCTAAACCCATAAACTTTAAACCCTAAACTAAACTCTAACCCCTAAAACTAAAAGACACGTATAAACTAAAATTTACACAGCCTGTGTATCAAAGTTTTTTCTTTTTAGAATATATTTTAGAGAAACGAGATAAAAACGATAGTGAACGTAAAGTCTTCCCCTAATATCGATTTTTGTTAAAGTCGTCATGTGATGGAGAAAAATTGAAGTTATTTACGTTTCTCTATTTTTCAAACCAATATTTCAAAAAAAAAATCTGTTAAAAAAATGATAACATTGTCAAGTCGTCAACACCTAAGGATAATTTTGACAATTACTATAGCTTTTACTCCAAACTCCTTAATATATATTTTTTCATATAAACGTTTCTCTATTTTTCAAACCAATATTTCAAAAAAAAAACTCTTTATATTCGTATTAAATTTATATCGTTAATTGGAATATTTTATGTTTATATAAATGTGACAAATGTCATTATTATTGTGTTTGTTCAAAATATATTTATTTATTTTAAGAATTATTATTAGATATAGTGAGTTATTTTTTGTGTTAAAAAATGATAAATGCCTTATTTTGTTTATTTTTATGTTTTAAATATATAATAGAATCCTAATTATGATTTTAAAGCTTATTTATGAAAAATAATTTTCGCCCTCAATATACCAAATAATATATTTTTTAACTGCATCATGTTTTTCAAGATCGCGTTTTGTATTTTATTTTGGCTTTGTTTAGCAATTAGCTGATAGCGAATTATGTTAGTTTATAGTTGATAGTTGATAGCTAATTGCATTAGTTGATTTGACTAGCGGATTGCATTAACGGATTGTATATAAGTGTTTAGTAAATTAACTGATAGTTGTTTGATTATTTAAACAAGCAAAATTAATATATAATGACATAATTATATTCGATACTTGTTTAATTAATTTGATTATGGAAAAAATAGAATTTTTAATATAATATTACTAAGTATATTTGAAGGATTTATATATTAATTTATTATTTATATAATTATTTTAATACAAGTTAATTAATTATTAAATTTAAATACAAATATAAATGTGTAAGAATAAAGAGAAAAAATAAAAAAGTATTAGTTTACAAATGTCACAATATAAAGGATGAAGAATTAAAATAGAAAATGTTAAATTTGGGTTACTTGAAGATTTTTTATAATTATTAAGGGTAACAAGGTCTTTATAACTCTTATGCTAAAACATCTAATTTCAAAAACTCATATTAGCAGCTTTTTCAAAATTAGAGGTTTCACCACAATCTGCTATTTCAATCCGCAATTCACCAAATATTCAAATTAGCGAATTTGACTGGTCAAACCTCTAATATTAGCTCAAACCTCTAATTTTGACTCAAATCGGTATTTACCAAACAAGGCCTTTATAATCATCATGTAAATTAATTGTCATTAATATTGTGTTTTGTATTTTTCTTATATTATTCATATAATATAATACAATTTAAATTGTGTCATTATTAATAGGGTAAACTACATCAGTAGTTACCGAACTATGGTTTCTTTCCTATTTTTGTCACCGAACTATTTTTTTGGCAAAAACATCACTAACGTTATGTTTCCTTCCTATTTTGGTCACCGGCTGTTAAAAACTTAACGGTTTTGCTGACGTGAAATTTTATTTTATTTTTTTAATTTGTCATGTCATTTCTTCTCTCTCCTCGTAAACAATATATGTTATTTTATAATATTTTTATTCAAAGTAACAGGATATTGACACGTGTCACTGCCTATTAGTGGAATAAAAGGAATGAAAAATCAAGCCCCTTATGCAGCCAGAGAGATTCAACTAATAGGCAGTTACACGTGTCACCATCCTATTAGGCAGTTACACGTGTCACCATCTCTCTGGCTGCATAAGGGGCTTGATTTTTCATTCCTTTTATTTCACTAATAGACAGTTACACGTGTCACCATCTTGTTAGTTTAAATAAAAATATTATAAAATAACATATATTGCTTACAAGGAGAGAGAAGAAATGACACAGAAAAAAAATTCTACGTTAGCAAAACCGTTAAAATTTTAAAATAGTTCGATGACCAAAATAGGAAGGAAACATAACGTTAGTGATGTTTTTGCCAAAAAAATAGTTTGATAACCAAAATAGAAAGGAAACATAACGTTAGTGATGTTTTTGCCAAAAAAATAGTTCGATGATTAAAATAGAAAAGAAACCATAATTCGATGACTACTGGTGTAGTTTACCCTTATTAATATTATAAACTTTTCTAATTAAATGCAATAATAATAGTAATCTCTAGAGCAAGTGGTTAAACATTTTTAATAGTATAAACTTTTTATATTATTTTTAAATGCAAAAGCAATAACAATCTCTAAAGTATGTGGTTAAAGCTCTCAGTTGACACTCTTTCCTTCCCTTAGATTATGGGTTCAAGACCTAGTAGGAGCAAAATTCTTTTTTCCCTCCCTATATGTAGAAATTGTTAAAAAAACCAATAACAAGAAGGCATACTATTAATGTGATAGAATCAAAAATTTTAAATTGTAATGTTATAATTTAGAATGTAGGGGTAAGTAATGGATTTTAACTTTTTTAAGAAATGTCAATTGTTTTTAGTAGTATCAATTTTATTTTAATATTTTAAATGAAATTAATAAATAAATTCAAAAAAATTTGGGTCAACGACACACAATCACCAACACTCTAGTCTCTAAGTGGAAAAATTATTAGATGGGCCTAACTCACCACGTCATCTATGGTCATATCCAATAATAATTTTTCATCTCATTTTTTTCTAAAGTAAATCTTCATTTATTTTCTACATGTCATTAAATGAATGAATCTCATTGGATGAGATCATAAATAACATGGTGAGCCGGGACTATATAATAATTTCTCCTGCGGGTGGCTTCCCTATTTTTTTTACAAATAACACAAGGAAATTTCATTAATGGTGGCTTCGCTAATTATATGAATTGAGTTTTTTATTATTTTTAATTAGCATTGAAAATTTTCAATTCAAATTTAAACAAATATATTTTCATCGCAAAGCTATAGGGAACAAATGGGGATGGAAGTGGTTGCAAACAAATTAAGACCCCGTTCACCAAAGATTTTGCAAACAAATTAAGTCATCGCCCAAATGACTTGTGATTTCTTGATGGCCTAAATTCAGATAATAAATTTCTCTTCCCCTTCTTCTCGTTAATTCTTTTACTTTACATTTTTCCTTTCTTCTTCCGATAGCCGTTCTTCATGTTTCGGTTCATTGAAGGTTATTCAATATTCCAGAGGTGCTCAAGGTGCCAAGAGAGATTTTTTACTCCCAAAAAACACTATACAACTCATGCTCCTAATTCCTTGAAGTCGAGACGAGCAAATTTATTTTTTAAAGGACTTTTGCTACTATACTAATGCTTGAGCTATGAGCAAGTGACATAAACACTCAATTTTGATAAATTTTTAACCTCTTTTGATGTATAAGTTTCAGCACTCTAAGAAAATGAGTAGGATGAATAATAACGGAGAAAGCTCGAAACCAAGTAAATATTACCTGGAGTGCTTCAAATTTTACATTGAGTGTTGGAGAAGTGTTCATGCTCATCGCATCAATTGTTGGCGACAAGAATGACATTTTTGATGGTTTTGGACGATTCATCCCTGTTGATTAGCAGGGAACTGCCCGCGGAAGTATCAACAAGATAAGAAGAAAAAAAGAAAATTAGAGAATATGAGGAACAATAGAGTGGGGGTTCTTACCTCTCTCTTGAGTCTACCGTCTATTCATATTTAAATCGTATGGTCGATGGGTGGTAATAGGTTTAGATTTCAATAAACAATAATAGGTAATTATAAATGGACGAGACTCATGGGAAATTCTAACGTAAGGCGCGTTAAAATGAGGCTAAAATGATGCTGTATAGAAATGCTTACAAAAATAGTAAGAATTTCTGTTTCTGACTCGTAAGGATTTTGTAGGTACATAAATTCTTACAAAAATAGTAATCATTTGTGTATATACCGAAATAAAAAGGGTAAAAACTAAACCGGTTAACCGGTAGACTTAAAAATAGGATAAGAAATTGTGTACAGATACTTTTTCGTACCTTTTTTGTAGCAAATTATGTATATTTTGTAATGATTTTTGTAGCTACTTACTTTCTCATAATTTTTGTAATAAAAAATGTTATCTTGTAGCCCTTTTTGTGTGTACACAAATGCTTATCATAAGTTGAGCTCCTTTTGGTTTGGATGATCTCGGGTAAAGATTTCGGTACATACATTTTTTGTTTCCATTTCTGAAACAAATTATGTATATCCAGTAATAATTTCTGTACCAACTGAAATTCTCATCGTTCTTGTAAGAAAATATGTTTTCTTGTAGGCCTTCTATATGTATACAAATGCTTACCTTAAGTTGAGCTCCTTTTAGTTTTGGTGATTTCGGGTAAGGATTTCGGTACATACTTTTTTTATTACAATTTTGGCAACAAATTATGTATATTATGTAATAATTTATGTACCTACTAAAATTCTCATCTTTTATATAAGAAAATGCGTTTTCTTGTAGGCCAATCTGTATTACACAAATGCTTACCCTAAGTTGACCTCCTTTTGATTCTGGTGATCTCGGGTAAAGATTTCAGTACGTACGTTTTTTATTATCATTTCTAAAACAATATTCAGTAATAATTTTTGTACCTACTGAAATTCTCATCATTCTTCTAAGAAAATAGGTTTTCTTGTAGGCCAATCTGTATGTACACAAATGCTTACCCTAAGTTGAGATCATTTTGGTTTTGGTGATATCGGGTAAAGATTTCAGTACGTACGTTTTTTATTACTATTTCTGTAACAATTTATGTATATTCCGTAATAATTTCTGTACCTACTGAAATTCTCACATTTTATGTAAGAAAATACGTTTTCTTGTAGGCCAATCGGTATGTACACAAATGCTTACCCTAAGTTGAGCTCCTTTTAGTTTTGGTGATCTCGGGTAAGGATTTTGGTACTTACCTTTCTTCTTACCATTTTTGTAACAAATTATGTATAATATGTAATAATTTATGTATCTACTGAAATTCTCATTGTTCTTGTAAGAAAATAGGTTTTCTTGTAGGCCAATATGTATGTACACAAATGCTTACCCTAAGTTGAGCTTTTTTTTGTTTTGGTGATCTCGGGTAAGGATTTCAGTACGTACATTTTTTGTAACCATTTTTGTAACAAACTATGTATATTATGTAATATTTTCTGTACCTACTAAAATTCTCATCGTTCTAGTAAGAAAATAGGGTTTCATGTAGGCAAATATGTATGTACACAAATGCTTACCCTAAGTTGAACTCCTTTTGGTTTTGGTGATCTCATGTAAGGATTTCAGTATGTATGTTTTTATTACTATTTATGTAACAAATTATGTATAATATGTAATAATTTCTGTACCTGCTGAAATTCTCATCGTTCTTGTAAGGAAATAGGTTTTCTTGTAGGTTAATCTGTATGTACATAAATACTTACCCTAAGTTGAGCTCTTTTTGGTTTTATTGATATCGGGTAAGGATTTCGGTACATACCCTTCTTATTACCATTTATGTAACAAATTATGTATATTATGTAATAATTTTTATACCTACTGAAATTCTCTTTCATGTAAGAAAATAGGTTTTCTTGTAGGTCAATTTGTATGTACACAAATGCTTACCCTAAGTTTAGCTCCTTTTGGTTTTGGTGATCTCGGGTAAGGATTTCGGTACGTACATTTTTTTATTACCATTTCTGTAACAAACTATGTATATTATGTAATAATTTATGTACCTACTGAAATCATCATAGTTTTTGTAAGAAAATAGGTTTTATTGTAGCCCAATCTGTATGTACATAAATGCTTACCCTAAGTTGAGCTCCATTTGGTTTTGGTGATTTCGGGTAAGGATTTCGGTACATACCTTTTTTATTACCATTTCGGTAACAAATTATGTGTATTATGTAATAATTTCTGTACCTACTGAAATTCTCATCTTTTATGTACGAAAATACATTTTCTTGTTGGTACAACAATCCTTATGTCGTAAGACTTTATGTATATACTATTTTTATTACAGCTACTATAAAAATTTATGTACAAACTTTATAAAAATTTATGTACAAACCTACTACATGTACAACATATCAGCCTCATTTTAACTTTAAATTACCCATTTACCGCAGAACTACCCAAAACTCATCATCCATAAAATTTCAAAATATTAGCTCCCGAAGAATTTTTTTTGACTAAAATTTCAAAATATTTATTAAATTAGTAAAAATAGTCCACAAACCGACACAAAACAAGGACACATCCCATCATCCATAAAGCCACCGCATCACCACTCTCTGACATGTTTTATTTATTTTTCTTGTCTTAATATCAAACAAACCACCTTGGCTTTGCTCTGTTCTCTCACAAGACTCACAACCTCCATTGTTACCTTCCTCAAGCTTCGCCTTTTGCTTTAGTTTCCACCCTCTTGTTCTCATAACCATGGCCGTTGCTTTACTCCTTTCACTGCTCCTTCTCGCCATGACTGGCCACTCAAGTAAGCTATTGTCATTTTCCCAGGGAACTCCTTTTAGATTCGATCTGCAGAAAAGGATCCATTTTTCTCCTTAAAAATGACCATGTTTGATCTTTGTTTATGGCAAAAAGAGATTAAATTTGTGTTTTTTACAGGTGCCGTATGGTGTGTTTGCAAAGACGGTGTGGGTGAAACGAACCTGCAGCGGACATTGGACTATGCTTGTGGAAACGGCGCCGACTGTAACCCTATCCATTCGAATGGACCTTGCTACAACCCCAACACTGTTAAAGCACACTGCAGTTATGCAGTCAACAGCTATTTCCAAAAGAAAGGACAAGCTCAGGGCTCCTGTGATTTTTCTGGCACAGCTGCTATCTCTTCAACTGACCCTAGTAATCTCTAATCTCTAATTTCTACTTTACTGTTTTTACTGAGGCAGTTAAAAGTTTTAACCATAATGGAGCAACAACAAAAAAACCAGAGCTTTAGTAACTTATTCTTGTGTTTTTGTCTTTGTATTTGGTGATTTTCAGGCTCTAATGGCTGTTCTTACCCCTCGAGTGCCACTGGCAGGTATGCTGTCATTTTTTTTTTCTTTTTACCCCTCTTTTTTAACTGCTCATGTTCCATATATATTGAGGCATGAATATTGAATATATATTTGTACAAGATATATAAAAGGGTAAAATTTTGATATTCAAGATATGTACAACAAGCCCAACATATTTACGCAATAAAATTCAAATTCTAAATTTTTTAAATGTTCAAAAAAAATCTTAAAATTTTAACTTTAAACCATAAAAATTAAACTATAAAATATTTATCTTAAATTTTAAAACCTAAACTCCTAAACTTTAAACCTAAACTGAACTTCTAACCCCTAAAACTAAAAGATTTGTATAACTTGCAAGTTTTTTTAAGTACATTTCTACCGTTAAGAGTACCAACACAAAGGAATAATGGAGCACCTCTAGTTGTTAATTTATGGGGCATTTGCAACTGTTTACCAAATAAATAAGCTTTTAAGTCTCCAATTTTTTAGGTCATTAAATGGCTTATTTTGTTGTTTTGAGGCTTTAACAGTGGTAAGAACTAGTGTACCACGGGCCATGGTGTATTTATGAAGATGTTGTTGGTCCACTTGCATATATTTGGTACAAAGTTTTATCAAAGTTGGACCACCTAGTTAAGCAAAAAAGTGAGTTTTTTTTTAATTAGTTATTAAATTCTAGTGTAGTTTTTCAAATATAAAACTTTATATTAAATATATTCGTGTCAAACTCGTATCTTTATTTTCGGCCATGGGCATCCAAGTTTTTATCATTGGAGAGGAGCATAAAAAGGGTTTAGCTTTAGCTTTAGCTTTTTCTTTTTCACCCAAAAGAAAATCTTAATCCACTGTTTTCATGGAGATTTGTTATCAATTCAAATTCCTAGCACTTTTGCCTACATTTCTTTCTTTCTTTCTTTCTTTTTCCCCTTTTCACCTTTGATCTTAATGAGCTCTTTTCTGTCACTTTTGCCTCTTATTGCCAACCAAGTGGTAAAGTTAAAGAGTGAACAGTGTAAAGGGTCATCATATTTATGCTTTACTTGATGTTTTATGCTATTACATAATGGTGTGAAATTTATGATCATTTTTGCTCACTTAAATGAAACTCTCGTTTAGTGTTTTTCTTTCTTTCTTTAAATATGTTAAAGGTAATTGTACTACTTGATTTGAAAAGTTTGGCCCTTCATTAACTTTGTTTAATTTTACCTTGAATTGTCCACATAGCAGTTATAAAAAAGGTCAAATAACTTTTTTAGTCCTTTATGTTTGCAGTTTTTTTTATCGATTTGACCCGTAAAAATCTATAAATGTAAAGATTTAAAAATTCGTATCATTCTGTTAATAATTTGTTTTTAAAGATTAGGGGTCAAATTGATAAAAATCGTAAAAGTTTGTAAAAAAATGCTTTGCCTTTTTAAAAATTTTAATATCATCAATTAAAGGTAAAGGTGAAAAAGTTAAACGAGAGACCATAGATTTTCAAATAAATAATAGCTTGTACAAAGATAAAATATAAGAATTAAATTCTAAATTTAGAAATTATACAGAACCCTGGATTATTTAAATATTATTTCGTTGGGATCTTTTATTTAGTGTTAAGTCCACTAAAAGTCAATAATTTTTTACAAACAAGTGTTGGCTCATTGCAGCTTTTGAGATTCAAATTAAGAGGACAATCGCTAATATTATAAACTATAAATAAATATGAATGATATGTTATTTGTGAAATTGTTATTTTAATTAAATTTTATAAAATGTTATTTGAGATTCAAAGAATTGAGGTTTTTTATTCCGATAATAGTGTTGAATTTTTTATTTCTTATTTTTAGTTCTTGAAGTAGACATGTTTTAGTAACTTCACCATTAAAATAATTTTGTTTAAAGTTGTCGACACTTGTTGACGAGTTTTTCATGCATTGTTTAAACATTTTTATTTCTCAAAATAAAACAAACTCACCTCATCATTATCCGAATAAAACTCGAAGACTTGTTTCTGCAACTTCGTGTGTGACCACACAAATAATGTTTTGCATTATGATTTGTACTAATATAATTATGCTTTAGAATATTATATAGTATGCTTTTTAGTATTGTTTTACATTATTTTAATTAATTTTTGTTTACAAAAAAAGTAATTACCACCGATTTCATGGTGGTGGGTGGGACAATCTCTTTAGTCTTTAGGGCTCTTTGATCTACCTTTATAGTACCCTTTGAAATGCGACAAATATTTTCATTGAGATTAGAGCCCTTTGTTCTTTTTTGAGATTTGTGATGCCTTGAAGCTGCCGCACATGGGTTGTCTTCTACTGTTACTTTATTTGGGTGCCTAACTTCCGCCCATTTTATGGGACACCACCTTCTCCTAAAAATTATAAATAGATCCGGCTTATCACATTAGACTAATTAATAAAGTTTATTTATCTTACGTTTTAATGTTAAATTTTTAATTTTTTTTTACATGTAAGCGGATATTTATTTGAAAGTTATTTTAAGACGGATAGATTTTATTAGCTGAGATAACGAATAACGTGGTGAGCCGGTCTATTTAATAATTTCTCTCTTTATGCACTGCATTATTCTTTCATCTCACCTTTCCTTTTCTGCCTCAGGTTTTTAAACCCATGGTAAATAGCAAACTAGATCACAATGTTAGATATTTTTAATGGTCGAATAATCCGTTTAGTCCAATTGAGTTACTCGTCTAATCAAGTAGATTTAGTACCTATACTTCTTACTTTGGACATGTCCGGATAACACAGGTTAAGTATCCTCATTGGTGGATATTAGACGCACGCTATATTATATGATATGAAATATTCCTAACATTTTGTGCTATGCCTACACTTATGCTTTCAGTAGCACGGGCACCGGCACCGGCGCAACACCAACTACTCCTGTCACAACTACAAATCCATCCACAACTACTCCCACGACCATGAACCCGAGCACCAACACCCCAACGGGCACAACACCGTATGGTTCAACAACACCAACCGGAGTGTTAGGAGTGGGCACTGGCTTAGGCCCATCCGGAACCAGCACGACCAACACAGATTACAGCCACGGAGGGTTCCAACTTCAAGCTGTTTCTTCTCTCACAACCCTCATGTTTCCAGGCTTGATGCTATTGTGGGGTTGACAGTAACAAAATGACCACTTTGTTCTCGGTTGTTTATGTAAGGACATGTTAAAGCTATCTAATGGTTTTTTTTTCTTAGCATATTTTAGTTTTCTTCCCTACCTAAGGTGAACATGGTTTTTGTGGTGCCCGATCGATGCACAAGCTATTTATTTTTATTTTCGTGTTTTGATGTAAATCTAGCTCTAGGGTTGAAGTAAATTATTAATTAAAAGAGAATTTGGCACCACAAGATTATCCTTGGTTTACTAGTAGTTTGGATGTATTACTTTAGAACGTTTTATATTATAATTTAGTTGGATTTGACTTTGTCCTACTAAATTTTGTTTATAGGCGAAAACTATATAAGAAAAATGATACTCCTATATTGCAAAAGCTAGATGTTGCATTTAAGGTTAATATATTCTTCTAATTTTCGTACACTCGAAAGAGTTTTCGTACACTGAAAAGAGAAAAAAAAAGGAAGAAAAATGTAAAGAAGATTAACTTTTTAGGTATGCAAAATGAATCTTATTC
The DNA here is from genome assembly GCA_019671005.1 of Hibiscus mutabilis. Classification (NCBI taxonomy): domain Eukaryota; kingdom Viridiplantae; phylum Streptophyta; class Magnoliopsida; order Malvales; family Malvaceae; genus Hibiscus; species Hibiscus mutabilis. The sequence continues at coordinate 36,532,306 of CM033744.1, forward strand.
TCTTTTTTTAGCTGTAATTTGAGGTTAAAACTCTTCAAAACGAAGAAAGTAAATTCTTCAAAAATGTCCTAATTATAGGAAACGATTTGAATTTGACCAAAAGGAGAAAATATTTGTTAGATAATTCTCTAATTTATTATTATACACATTTTCAAATAGTTTCTTTATAGGAACTCTGATGACAAAAAAATTAAGTACTACTTTGGAAAAGTCTAAGACTTGAGAGTAAAAATTTAAAAAAACATGTTCAAATTATTCCTTTTGAGTCTGTTGAAAAAGTTGATAAAATTTTACGTATTAAAGAGGACAATTTCATATTGTGTTTATGATGTCTGTGCAACTGGGTCCAAAGACAATATTTTTAACAAATTGACAAATGTAATAGGAAATTGTTTATCTAAAGTAGGGCTAATTACAAAGGTTCATCAATATATGTACATAAGCATGCTATGTATGTCCAACAAAATGAGTATATACTTTTTTTTCTTAATGCTTTAATTATTGAAATCCAAACTTCAAATCGACACACTAATGTCTAAATCCTTGATGGGTCCAAAGCACGTCCAAATTGGTAGGAAAATATGAGTTTTCCTTCTTAAAGAATTTGTGAAATCTCAGGTTTATGTGTACAAAACGCGTTTTGATGAATAAGGACAGAATCATTTTCCACCATGCAGATTACGAGTAAAAATTTTCTGTCCCCTTTCGGTGTTTATATTAAAAAATATATTTAAAGTTTAGGGTTAACGTTTAAAGTTAATGATTAAAGAATTATGAGTAGGGAGTATTTAAGGGTTTAACGTTTAATGTTTATGATTTAAAATTTAAGATTAAGACTTATAATTTAATTTTTAGTGTGTGCATAAAAATGATGCCGAAAAGGGGCATAGAAATTCTCAGTGCGAAAATATTTTAATCTTTTCACAAATCGCAACCTATGCTTTCATTTCATGTTTGTAATTTTCCTTTTGACGTCCTGAAGACATCAACGCGACTTCTTTGTTTCCCGGGGAAATCTTTCAAGCATTTTCTATTTGGGTCATGTTGTGTTTGCTATAAGCGTCACGAAGTCATTAAAACGACTTTGTTTGTTTCCCAGGAAAAATTTTACAAGCGTATTTTCTTTCGTTTTGGTTTTGTATTTGTATTTTCTATAGACGTCCCGAAGTCATTAAAGCAGACTTTGTTTGTTTGGTTCAAATGGTAAATAATACTATATACAAAAATATTTTGATACACATGGTTAGAGTTGGACATTGAATTGAGTTGAGAATTTTTTTTTGAATTAGTCGAATTAAAAAATTTATTTTATAATTCATACTTTATTTAAATATTTTCGAGTGAATTTATAAAATTTTTGTTTAAATTTAATTGAAAAACATCTATAAAATAAAATTGATTGACAAAATTCGTCCCAAATCATTACTGCTCTCATCTGGTTGCTTCTCTTCCACATGCAGAGAATGATTTCACTTGCACTAAGCTTCTTCATTCTTGCTTTCAGTTTCCTCCCCCTCCTCCTCCTCCTCAATAAACGACTCCATCAGCTCCGCCACTCTCTCCTTATGCTTCTTTGACTGCTCGTGATTCTTCCATTGCTTCTCACTCTTGAACTTCTTGCCGCACGCTACGCAGTACAACTCTTCCGTCTCTCCTCCTTTCTCCTCCATATCCTCCCAATCATCCACTTCTTCCTCCTCCACTTTCGCCCATTCCGGCTCTGTGTACGCCTTAACTCTGCCCAACCTCTCCTCCGCCAACTTCTTCTTCCTCTCCCTCTCCTCCCCCTTCTTCCTCTCCATCTCCTCCTTCCTTTTCATTCCCATGTCGATTACCCTCTTGTCCCTCTTCTTAACAAACTCCGCCAGTCCTCTAACCGTCTCGTTATACTCCCTTCTCGCCTTCTTCCTCAACTTCTTGTTCTCTTCGTCCATGACCCGCCGTGATTTCCGGTTCGGTCCGGCCATTGCGTCGTACTTATCAACGGAGGCAAAATCCATGACAGTCGAAAACCCCAGCCAGTAGTTATAGAAAGCAGTAACTTGGGCGTACGGGCTCTCCAGATTCCCCATCAAAGGAGCTTCTTTTACGATATCCAATCTTAACCCTGATTTTCTAGCGAAGTTAATCTCATTGCCGTAAATCTTCGAAAAAAGATCGGAGTAAACCTTGTAGAATCCCCGACCCTTGTCGGAGTAGTCCGAATAAACGGTGTTGGAGAAGAAGGAGAAGAGGTCTGGGACGGGGGAATTCGAGGCGGCGTTGCGATCTGCGAAGAGGATTTGGGAGCGTTGACAGTCGTACCGGGAGCGTTCTTTGGGATCAGAAAGGACTTCGAAAGCGTGGACGAGCTCTTGGAATTGGGCGGTGGCTTCGGCGTGAGAGATGCCCGATTGGACGAGCTTGTCGGGGTGGCGTTGCAGAGCGAGCTTCTTGTACGAGGATCGGATTTCGTCTTGAGAACAGTCGAGGGAAAGTCCTAAAACCTCGTATAGACATCGCTTCTCGGCCGCCGCCGCCGCAATTCGAGGATGAGCGATTGAACTTGAACCGCCAATGCCTCCTTTGTTTGTTGCCTTGTTCATATACGAAGCTACGTAGCCAAGAAGGGTGCTTCGCGGCCAAATATATTTTGTGAATGACAATCCCATCTTATTTTCTCGGTAAACAAAACCTAATTAGTAGTGATTCTTTAAACAGTTAATTGTATCATAATCTCCAAACCATATATATAGACTATACAATAATTTAGAGTAGCAAAAATACAATTTCTAATATGATTTGAATTCGTAGATAGTTAGTTCTAATATAATTTAAATTCATTAGGACTAAAATATACTTAATTTAATTATATGGATACTAATATCATTTGACTACGTGAATAGTTAAGTATAATTTAAATATATGTTGCTTCAAAGGGAATGTGATACCTACCGATAGGGCTGTAAACGAACTAAACGAACATAATTTTTTGTTTGTGTTAGTTTGTTAAGGAATGTATCTTGTTTCTTGTCCGTTCGTTAAAATGATAAACAGACACAAACAAACGAACATAAAATGACATATGTGAATAAATATAAACAAACATAAATGAACGAACATACGTGAATAAATTTATTTTTTAAATATAATACTTTTGTTATGAAAAAAATAAATATAAATGAATATGTGTGAATAAATTTAAATGAACATAAATGAACGGATTACCGAACATTCACGAACGTAAATGAACGAACGAGCCATTTGTTCGTACTCGTTCATTTATTTAAACGAACAGAAAATCTTGTTCATGTTCGTTCGTTTAAGGTATATATATTTATTAATGTTATCAAATATTCTTTTGATAAATATTAAATTTATACATAAACTATACAAGAATTAAAATTTTTTAAGAGTACGGCTGCCTCCTCAATAACCCCTCGGTCCATTCTTACACATATTATTATGAATAGAAATCCTTTACCATTTTTGGTGCCACTATTTATATCCCCACGCTAAAAATTAGTTTTAGGATTTAAAATTAGGGTTTATAGTTAAAGTATACAAAATTGAAGGTAGAATATATTTTTCAGGTATAAAATTTATTATTTAAAATTTAAAATTTAGAATTAAGGAACATAGAAAAAGGCACTAATAAAAGGCGAAGAATTTTTGTCCCATTATTATACCTCAACACTGAAACTAACGGTAGCAAATTAGCTGGCGATAAGGGCGAGCATTCGATCGAGTCGAGTAAAAAATTTTCGAGTTATTCGAGTTGACACATCATATTTTACAACTCAAACTTTATTTGAAATTTTTTTGATTCGAATCGAGTTCTAGTCGAGTCGAGTTTTTGAGTTCCTATATAAATTTAATTGTAATTATTTATCATGTTATAGTATAGTTTGATTCTAATTTAAAAAACTTTCTCTAATCATAAAATTTATGCATTTATATTTCATCATATTTTTTCATATGTGGCATATATTTCTTCATATTTTTTTTATATTGGTATATACATATCAGGAAAAATTGAGGAACTTGACTCGAACTTAAAAATTAATCCACTAATTACTAAAAAATTTGAGTTATTCGAATTTCCATTTTACAACTCAAACTTTATTTGAAATAATTTCGAGTCGAGTTTATGTAATTTCGAGTCAAGTCAAAAATTTTAATTTTTTTGAGTCGAGTCGAGTTTTGCTCACCCCTAGCTTAGCTGGCGAGGTAAAAAAAAGTGCTTAGTATTATGGAAAATCGGAAATAAAAGGAAACGAAATTTTACAATTGTAATGAAATTACTTGTTTCGATTGTTCTAACGAATTATATACATGAAACCAGAGGCGGATGTTGGTGGGAGCATAGTGGCCAGGCCCCCAAAATTTTAGGTAATTCACATTTATCTCTTTTAAATTTTATTTTTTTTACAATTTAACTCCTTTAAAATTTTTAAAATTCTCTATTTTTTAATATTTTTTAATCAAGTTCCTTTTAATTTTTCAAAAATTTCTCATTATTTCTCAATTTTTAAAAGTAAATTAGTTAGGCATCCAAAATTTTAAATTAAACCTTTTAAAAAATTTAAAATTTTAGTTTACACTTCTAAAAATTTTAAAAATTTCAAATAGACCCCCTCAACTTGTTTTTATCAATATCCACCCATGCATGAAACTAGTTATTCACCTTCTATATATTTTTCAAACCTATAATCGGTAATATATCAATAATTAACAAATTATATTATGTTTAGACTTTATAATTCAAAACGACAATTTTTTTACGTTTTTCAACATATATGTGTGAACCTTTAGAGTAGTTCAGTGGAAAAAATAAACGAACACATTATCAAATGTAGATATTAAATTTATTAAAAATATAAGTATTCCATTTATAACAAAAATAAAAAATAAAATACCAAAGGTATAACTTTGTCAATTATAAATATCAAGTTAATTAAAAAAAAAAGGTGACAAATTCAAAGGATTGTTACTCGTTTGACCGGGCAACTTGAGTTAGGAAACGATGTCGTATTTGTCCTTGCTTGATTCCTTCACATCTGTTAATTTTTTAGAGTAAACTACTCAGGTGACCACCGAACTATTTGGACATACTTATTTTGATCATCGAACTAGATAACTCGTCAATCAGACCATCAAACTTTTAAATTGGTTCTATTTTGACCACCGCTCTTAAAAAATTACCGGACGAGTGACGGAGGGGTGACGTGATAGCTAACGAAAATTTGTAAAATTACACATTTGGTCTATGTTATTTACCTATTATACCAATTTGGTCCTAATTTTAATTTAGTTAAATAAAATCAATCAACCAATCATATACGACACGTATCACCACCCGATTAGATGGATTTACTTTAATTTTTAATTTATTTAATATTTTTTACCCAATAAGATGACGATACGTGTCGTGTGATTGGGTAAAAATTTAAGCAAATGAGAAGGCTAAGAATTGAACTTGCAACCATTAAGAATAAATTGTACTCACTCTACCGCTAAGCCAAGCCTTTCAATTGTTTCAAATATGCTAACTTTATTATTTATTAATGGCATATTGTTTGAGTTGTGGGTTTCCCTGTTTTTCTTTCTTATTACCTCATCTCTAACTAGATCTGACAAACTTAACCCGAAAACCGAGACCCAAACCAATTTACCCGACCCGAGATTCGATATAGACTCGAACATAATGGTCTAAATTTGTCCTTAATTTAGTTAAATCGAAAATCAACCCGAATCAAAATTAACCGCAACCGAAAAAACCCAAAACCGAAAGCAACCAAATTTAATTTCCTCAAATATGTATGTTTTATTCTCATTTTGTATTATATTACTAGTTAACAACTACCTTTAGTAATAGTTTAATGGTATAATATCACTTTTTCTCATTTAAAAGATCATCTTTATATATTGACTCAAATTGAAAGTCGGCCGATTTGATATAGACCCGACCTGAAAAGCAACTAATCTGATATTAACCCGACCCGAAAATCAACCGATTGATATTTACTCAACCTGATACCCGGCCCGATCCGAAATAACAAAGGCCCGAACTAAATTCGAATCAGACCCAGCATGACCCGTATCAAACCTAAACTGAAAGTAGCTCGACCCAAATATCAACCCGACCCGAAGTGACCCGAACGACCCGATTGATTGCCACCTCTCTAACCTAGGCAATGAAAGAACAACCAGTGAACCAAGAAATTCGAAAGTTTCTGGTAATTGATTAGAAAATAAATTGGAACTAAGATTCACATACTGTAAGCTCATCAAGCTACTAAAACCTTCGGGAATATCCCAAATAACATATTTTCCTTCAATGCAACGACTTGCCGATTAGGTAAACCTGAGAACTCAAATGGCAACTCACCAGAAAGGTTCTGCTTGCTTAAATCAAGAGTAGTTAGCTTGAACAAATTGCCCAAACTTGCCGGCATCTTCCCAGAAAACCGGTTAGCACTCAGATTCAGAACAACAACCTGACTCAAGTTCTCGACACTTATCAGAATCTCACCGAAAAATTTGTTTCCACTCAAGTCCAACGTACTCAAATTGCTCAACCTCATTATCTCCTCTGTTGGGTTTCTCTGTTCTTCTTCCTGATGGATTTGTGTTGTGAGATGAGGTAATAAGGAAGAAGAATATAGAAACTCACAATTAGAACAATATATCATTAAATAATAAAGTTAGCATATTTAAAATAATTAAAATGTTTGGCCTCGCCGTAGAGTAAGTGTATTCTTGATGGTTGTAGGTTCAATTCCCAATTTTTTTATTTGTTTAAATTTTCTCCCAATTAGGTGACATGTGTCGTCATAAGATTGGCTGATTAATTTTATTTAATTAAAATTATAAAAATTAAAATTTTATAAATTTCTGTTAACTGCAACGTCCCATTTTCATCGCTCATTTATTAATTTTTTAATCGGTGATCAAAATAGGTCTAATTTAAAAATTTGATAGATTACCATTTTTTTAATAAACTTGTTCATTTTAGAAGTAAAACACTGCCCTGAGATAGAGTACCTAAAAGCAAAAACATAACAAGAATAGCATTGATCCACAATCGCAAGCGTTTTCTAGGGTTTTTTTTTTCCCGTATCAGTAAGTAATGGCGATGGCTGCTCTCAGACGCGAAGGGAGGCGTTTCGCCCCTCTGATCTCTCCCCGCCCAATCACAGCCGTCCGATCGTCTCCTATCGCTCCCTCCCACGAGTACCGATCTCTTTTTCTCGATCTCTTCTCACCTCATCATATCTCATATAATCTCATCGCATTTATACTTATTTTGCCTTGATTTATGCTTCACTGTTTTACGAATCAAGCAAATACAAAATATTTGCATTTTTCCCATTTCTCTAACTTTTAGGACCCAAATGATATTTTTCTCTATTCTTTTTTGATAATCAAACGGAAGATTTACTCTATTTCGCGTTTTTGGAGTGACTCAATTTTCCACTGTTTCTGAACAAATAAAGTTTTGCATAATGTACTTTCGTTTTATAATTGCGGCGTGTTCAATTATTCAAAAGAATGGTAAAAAAGACGAATATGTCAAAATTCTGATTGAACCTTATAGGATTTATATGTGGAATTCATATTCTGCCAATTTCATTTTTTGATATGTTGTGAACTACTAAATAAATTAATTTGAATGACAGGGATGAGGGTCCATTTGGTGTTCGTTATATTTCAACTCAAGTCGGTAGGATTTGTTCGATTTTCTGTTGTTTCTTTTCAATATTATGATATACATACTTGCTTTTTACTTTTTCTTTTAAGATCAGAGTTCTTGGTGAAGGTTATAACTTGGGTTGTGAGCAATTATTTATGCAGTTAGAAACCGGATGAAGAGTGTTAAGAATATTCAGAAAATTACAAAGGCTATGAAGATGGTTGCTGCCTCCAAGTTGAGAGCAGTTCAATCTAAAGCTGAGAATTCCCGAGGCCTCTGGCAGCCATTTACTGCACTTCTTGGCGATCTTCCCAGTATGTCCTCTAACAAGCCTCTGATATGTTTCCTTTACTGAACAAGTTAATAACTAATATTACCTGGTTCAGGTTAAAATGGAGTGGTGGTTTATGCATAGTAGCGAATAAAACTTAACTTTTACAAAACTGGATACTAAAGATTATGTTAGTTGGACTTGAGTGTGAGTATCTGATATAGGAGTGTCTGACATGGGTATGTTCAATTTTTTAAAAACGATTTTCCATGATTCCATCTATTTGGAAGCATCTTGGAGGGTCATATCCCATTGCCCATGTCTGAAAATTTGTTTGACACAAGTGTTGGACTTGGGACTTAAAGGAAAAATGAAGAGTTGAAGCAACATAGAATGGGAAGTGTTTTAGCTTTGACCTGTTAATTAACCATACATAACATGCTTTTGAAATTTAAGGTATAGAGTCTTGGCCTGTTTACTATCTTGTTTTATCCTTCTACTATATTGTTTAATAATCTTTTACAGTTTTACTTATATAAAATGCATTATTTCAGCCTCACTTTATTAATATATCTTGTCACAATGTTAGGTGTTGATGTCAAGAAGAGTGTTGTTGTAACCATCTCTTCCGACAAAGGTCTTTGTGGTGGAATTAACTCTACATCAGTCAAGATAAGCAAGGGGATCCACAAGCTGAACTCTGGTATATCTCCAAAGCAACTTAATATTTTCTGCTTTTGTGTGTTTGTGTATTCTTAGTTGATGTCCTCTTGGGACTTCTTATGAGTTAAATACCTTTATCTCCATAGGCCCTGAAAAAGAAACAAAATATGTAATTCTGGGAGAGAAGGCCAAGGCTCAATTGATTCGTGATTCTAAGAAGGACATTGAGTTGATCATAACTGAACTGCAGAAGAACCCTTTGAACTACACCCAGGTCTGTTATTGTGCTTTTATTTGCATTTGGCTGTTTCCCAATGAGAGATCCTTCTCATGCAAGTTGAAAATTTGATTGCTAGATTGAATGCTTGATTCATTCATTAAGGCCTTCTTTTGGTACCTCTGGAACATGTTATTTTGATGCAATATGCCAATATCACAAGTTTCAGTTATTGTACTTGTTGTTGACTCTTTCCTTTTGATTCAGTTCAGAAAATGTTATATCGAGACAAATCTTGATATATGATTGGCAAGAACCTGTAGCTATAGGGTTTAATTTGATAATTGAAAATAATTAATGTTTCCTGGTTTAGAAAGGAAAGGCTCAATTTTGATGGTGAAAACTCAAATAAAGATTCAATCAGCCGGCTGTCCTGGGAAGTGAATGGTAGCCACCACGGTAATATAAGGTAGGGTTGATATTTGGAGGATAGATGGTTAATCTGACAAAGCATAAATAAGAAGAGGATAATATCCAGGCTTAACACCTAGATCTCCTTACTTTTCACCTTAAAGGCCTCACATATAGGATTAGGAATATCTTCACACAAGCTGAAAGAAAGTAGAAAGCTGCAATTTCTCATATAATTTTTCTTTATCAGTTGAACGAGCTAATGTGTACATTATTGCTTTTCAGCTATCCTCCTCTCACACTGAGTAGATTTCCAAAGTGGAAGCTATTAAAATTGATAACATAATAATGGAAGGAAACCTTACATGGACCTTTGGTTTCAAATTCTGGACTAAGAGAAACAAAACGTTAACTCATTAATATTACTTCAAGCTTAAATAACGATCATCTAACATCAAATAAAGACTATATTTCCAAATTTTCTTGGAATTTAATCTCGACTTTGCTCAATCCACTCTTTTGTTCACCTTGTCTTTGATATTCATTCTTTTTAGCGTTTTAGAAGTTGTGGTCGACTGTCTTGGGTTTCAAATTTTAGACCAAGGGAAACAAAACATTAACACATTAATATCAGTTCAAACTTAAATAATACTCAGTCATCCGACATCAAATAAACACTGTAATTCCAAAATTTATTGCAGTTTACCGGATTTTCCTTGATCCACTCTTTTGTCCACCTTTTCTTGATAAATATCTGTCTTCTTTGTAATGTTGTAGAGGTTGCAGTTGACTGTCTTAGTCATTGATCTCTTGGATGAACTGGAATTGTCAGATATATGGATCTCTTTTTACACTAATTCCAAATTTTATTACAGTTTAATCCAGATTTTCCACGATCCACTCTTTTGTTCACCTTTACTTGATAAATATGTCTTCTTTGTGATGTTGTAGAGGTTGCAGCTGACTGTCTTAGCCATTGATCTCTTGGATGAACTGGAATTTTCTGATATATGGATCTCTTTTTATGGAATTTTTCTATTTCTTTTCTCCATACTTACAAATGTTTTCACCTTCAGGTCTCTGTTCTTGCTGATGAGATCTTAAAGAATGTGGAGTTTGATGCTTTGAGGATTGTTTTCAACAAGTTTCACTCTGTAGTTTCATTTGTTCCAACAGTGTCAACTGTATTATCGCCTGAAGTGAGTGGAACTTTCAGATTGATAAATATTTTTCCCTGGTTAGGTGTTGCTCTAATATTCTTTGTTTTTCTTATTTGGTGTTTTATTTGTATAGATTGTTGAAAGGGAAGCTGAATCTGGTGGAAAGCTTGGTGACCTAGACAACTATGAAGTCGAGGGTGGTGAGACAAAGGGTGAAATACTTCAAAATCTGGCTGAATTCCAGTTCTCTTGTGTAAGTACTGCTGTTTAAAATAGAATTCCTTTCTTATTATTCTGCATGAAAGTCGTACTGTGAAGGCTTGAACTATGACTCAATGAACGAATCCCATGTTTCAAATTTGTGAATTTACATGATACCCTTGGTCATTGAGATCTGTTTTATGATGACAAGAACCTTGTGCCATGAACTGCGCTCATGAATACAAATATTCCTATGATTTCTGCGTTAAAAGTAAACACATAATTGGCTAGGTTCCTATGGTTTTGAGAGAGCTCTATGTTTCCTTGTTGCAAATGCTGCTGACCAGTGTTGCAGCAGGAATGTTTTTTCTATTTCTTTGTCCAGGGAATCTGGATGAATATGAACATATCTATGTTTGTAATCTGGAGTATGCATAAGACACCTTATCTTCTTACTTGTAAAAAATCTTCCAAAAAATAAAATTTAGATTGTTTTTGTTCTTGTCCTTTTCCGTTTCTACTGGTATATGCTGCTAATTGCTATAGTCTCTGTAATTTTCCTTGTATTTCCTCCAGGTCATGTTCAATGCGGTTTTGGAGAATGCTTGTAGTGAGCAAGGAGCAAGGATGTCTGCTATGGATAGCTCAAGCAGAAATGCTGGCGATATGCTTGATCGCCTTACTCTTACATATAACAGGTCTCGTGCCTCTCTGTTTTTAATTTTTATGCACTTGAACTTTCACATGAAATGGTTTCTACACTTGATTAGTATTCTGTTCCGGGTTATGTTGTTTTGAACTTCATTTAGTTGTTTCAACTTTTTACTGCGTTTTCATGGCTGAAGTAGATATGTTTTGGTCTTATTTGCATGTTACAGAACCCGTCAAGCTTCGATCACCACCGAGTTGATTGAGATTATATCCGGAGCATCGGCATTGGAGGGTTAATTTCAAATATTTTCTGCTGTAGTTTTTTTTTTTTCCGACAGTGACGAAATACAGAGTAAAACGCACTGTTTCTCTGGATTTCATGGTGCTTCCCTCTTTTTATGTTTTGTTGAGGTACTTCAATAATCCCCCCAGTGATAGATCTTCCTTTCTGGGGAATTAATTTACTTTGTGACGGTTTCAATTTTCAACAGCCTTTTTGGTTGTAAATCTTATGATATTGGAAGGATAATTTCATTTTCTTTTCCTCTCATTGAGTATATTCAATATTCACATACGAGTTTGTGTAAATGTGGTCCTTTAGAAATTAATAAGTGTTATATTTTTTTAGGTTATATTTTGATACACAAGTTGTATAAAAAAATTGTACCATTCATATTTAAACTATAAAATCTAAAACTTAAATTCTTAGTTCTAAAACTTAAACTTTAAATTCTAACAATAAATTTTAAATTCAACGCCATATAACCATAAACTCCAGATCACAACTTAAATATCTAAATCTTAAAATTTTGATACACAAGTTTGTATATTAAAGTATTTTTCTATTTTTTATGAATAATGAGGGTTATATTTTGATACACAAGTTGGTGTAAACATTTCACAGCCTTTAAAATCCAAAATCTGAAATTCTAAACCTAAGTCCTAAACAATAATCTTAAATTTTAAATCGTACACCCTAAATTTAACATGTTTATAGTTTAAATAATTTGTGTATCGAATTTTTTTCATTAATAAATACTGAAATCAGCTCAACTATTTTGTTTTAAGCACAACATAACCATATAATGCAAACATGAAACAGAAAATAATTAAAATACATAACAGTTAGTATGAATGCTATATTAATGTGTTCAGAGTGTATGATATCTTAAAATATAATTATGTTACATGAATTGTCAATTCTACCGGACAAATATGGTGTAAAAAGAAAATTTTATTTTTAAGTTGAAGTCGGCCTGCATTTGAAAGCAAAAGCCAAGAAAACATTAAAACAAACCTAATAAAGAATCGGAATCTGCTAATAATACTCCTTGTGGAACACAAATCTTGTGTTGGTTTTGGTGGAAAATTTGGTGCACAACTTCTCCATCTCTCTAGCTAACGCCTTTGGTCCACAGTAGAAAACGCCTGTCCCAAAACCAAACACCAATACCCACTTCTCAACGCTTGAAAAACAAAACCCACTAATCATTGTAATTTTGCTTCCACTCTTTTTAATTTTAAAATATTCATATTTGTCATGTGTTTTGATACGGATTAGTAATATTTTTTTTGACTAAGGATTAGGAATATGATTCTTCGGAAATAAGGGATGAAGATGCGTGAGACACATATTTGTCTGTGAAACTCGCACTCGAATATGAATAACATAAATGGTTAAATGTCTTGTATTTAAAACTAAGATGTTAAAAGTTGAGCTTTCCTTACCAATCCTAGCTCCTCTATGTCTCCTAGCCAGTTTTGAGAAGATGTTGAACCAATTTGGTCGACCAAATCGTGTGTGTACCTGAAAAATCTCATCACTTTTAGATTACAAAACTCTGTTTTTGTAAATGTATGATACATGAACATTATATGAATATACAGATTGTTTGAATCTGATCGAGTTCGTACTCACCGGGGTTCGAGAGACCATGTCGGTTCCATACTTGGCTTGATACAGAGATTGTATAACGGTGATCAAAGCCGAGCGAGCATCACCCTCTTCATATACACTGGTTAGGAAATTGAATACCTCTACAACAGACTAAAGAAACAGATTTTCTATCAAACACAGTGTAAGGTTGCATCCATGTAAAATAGTTTAATTTGGGACTAGAGATTCACCTGCTTTTGGTTTGTTTCAGCTATTTCCTTCATAACATCCATGAACCAATTAAAGGAGCTTTGCTCTCTTGTAACCCAATAAAGATAAGCTTTTAATGGTGTTTTCTCCAGGCTGCCTTCTCCACAAGCTGCCTGCATTTTGTTCACAACAGTTAGCTATGTTATTCCGACTCTTCATTTTTTAAAAGAAAAAAAGTTATGTCTGACATTCATATTCATATCCATATCCAGATACTGTTCTCCAAACATATAATAAATTAAAAAAAGTGAGTTTATCCGTGTCAAACATGTACTTGTATTCAACGCTCCATTTAACTCCGAATAACAAAGCTTACTTAAATTATTTCATAAGAACACGAAAAGGTGGAAGTTGTTACATGATTCATGGTGGAGTTTTTGAGCCGGGTAGCAATGTCTTTGAGGATGCTAATGAAAGGTGTGATTCCTATGCCAAGGCCAACCATTACCACAATATCATACTTGATGTGGTCTTGAGAAGAAGCTCCATAAGGTCCATCAATATAGATTTTTGGATACTGCTTTGGTCCTGTCAGTTTTGCCTAAAAAGGGAAAAATAGAGGATCAGTATATATTTCATATTCGAAAAAGTTGAACATATTCATATTCGACATACACTCATCTCAGAGTGACATAGATTAATTCAGGTAAATATACCCTTGAGTCAAACAAATAATCTCGAATCTGACACTCACATTCGAATTCAAATAATATTATACTATCTTATATATGTTTACCTCCTGGAAGAGACTAAATAGCTGATAGCTCCAATCCCCAAGAGTTCTGATATGCACACTTAAGAAATCATCTTCTGGTCCACAAGATAGGGAAAATGGGTGCCTGATAACCAAAAACAGTAGCATAATATCATTCAGGGTGGTGCAGAATAGCATTGAACAATTAGCATAATATCATGTACATGACATATTTAATAAATATTCTATATTATATATTATAATATACATCATCATATGCTTTACCATTCGAAGGGTGAAATTTGAGGACATTGGATGAAAATGTACATGCCACTCTTGTGCCTAAAACCTTCTGGTTTTCGCAGTCTGAGATACAACACCTTTCCTGGATATAAGCTCACCTGCAAATGGTATTCAGAAACAACAATTAGATTCTTTACCACTTTTTATGAAGGTGATCATATGCGTATTGTAGAGAGTTTTTGGATCGAGAGAAAACATTACAAACAAGTAAAACGAGATCGTGCCCGAGTTCAATCCTACTCTGTCTTGTCTACAATTTCTTGCCATTTCACTTTGTGTTTCAGGATTTGCTCCATTAGTCTTCTTCTCCATCTCTCGAGATATGTTATTTCACTTCGTTTGTAACATTTTCTACCTTTGTTAAAGAAGAAAATTGTGTTATATGAAGCATACCTTCAAGATTTTCACTTCAGAAAGCCCTGATCTTAAAGCTCGAATCATCCTCTCTCCAGCATATAGTAAAACCGGTATGGCAATATACATCCATGTCTACATAAGAACATTCTTAACATCACAACTCATGCCATAGTTAATCAAATACGAATACAGATATTACAGGGGTTCAATGTTATTGGACTCCACTTCCTATGTACTTGGACTCGGTGTGACTGCAGATACGAAAATGCATTCGGCACAGATACCTTCAAAAATTTTCTAAATTTTTCATGTATTTGGAGGGGCCTTGAAAGGTCATACATGTCAAAATCGAATATAAGCACAGGATACAAATATTTTAAGAAAAATGAAGAATCAGAGCAATACAGTAGTATACTACTACTCTATCATAACCCTCTCTTTTGCAATCAATTTTCCTATGGCTACGTTACTAGAACTCAGCTACATGTGCTAAATACGAGTGTTCGATACGGGTATTTTAAGAAAAATGAAACGGAATTTCAATATTTACGAAATCAATGACTTATATCATAACATAAACCATAAACAATATTAATAATGCATAACATTCTTACCGTTTTTTCAATAAAATTGACTGTGAGGAAGAGGAACATTGAGTGAACAATGAGCAAAGCATACACCAGAACAAACAGGTGGTGGGAGTACCAAAACGTATTATACCCGGTGACCTTCCGGACGGATCTAGGAAGCGACGGAGACCGGCGTCGAGGCCACTTGGTCGCTAATGAAAATGCTATCATCATTAAGATCACCATGGCAATCCCCGTTGCAACCTCAGTCGTGGCCAATATCTGGAGATACGACGGTTGCTGGTACCCGAATCGAGCCGCTATAGTCTGTCGAAAAACAGAACGATCCGATCCACTAATTCTTGGAAAATCACAAGCCAGATGTGTGCCTCCATGGAGAATAACACCAATCACTATCCCTCCAGCAATCAGCTGCAAAATGAACGTTTCCACATTGAGCTCCAAGAATTCAAACTCCAAACATTCTGCTGATGGAAGGATTGTCGGATTATTATAATCGGATTATTATAATCCGACAATTCTTGCATATCATAAACGACTTACTTTGTGGAAGTTGATGTTGTCGTTGAACGGAATAACGGAGCTAAACCCGGGATTCTTGCGCAGCCATGTTAATGTATTTCGACAAACTGGTAGAAGAATGAGAGCCATGTTGAATTTCAAGGTCTCGGCAGCTCCCTTGGCGGTGGATAAACAATATCCCATGACTTGAAAAGCTGATCGATGACTGTACTGGATGAATTTCCATGTGAAAAGTGTAAAGCAAATAATCAACCACAACAGAATTATCCATGCTCGTCTCCAGTAAGAACGGAACAAGATCTCGGCCTTTGATAAGGGCTCTTGTTTTTGATAACGACGATGATTCTTCTGATATGAAATGGTTGAGACTTTTGGTAAGCTTGCTTTGAAAAGAGCTTCAAATTCCGATGGCTAAACCAAAAAGGAAACATAATTAATTTCATATATGTCTATTAACATCTAAATTTATGAACTTAGTAAACATGTCAATGAATAGGGTGTAAATGAAACGAAAGTTCAAAGAACTGTTCATTAACCGTTGTTAGTTTATTAAGCTAAATAAATGGGTATGAACAAATTTTTATGTTCATTTAATAAACAAACGAACACAAACAAAGGTGTGTTCTGTTCGTTTATGCTCATGAACAAGCTCATTTGAAAGCTCACCCTTTTCCTTTTTTACATTTTAAATATTGGTGAAAGCAAGGGTTCAATTGTACACAAAATGAACGTTGGAGTTCAAACTGTGAAACTTGAGAAGTTTAAGGACTAAAAGTATAATTTCATTATTTTTCTTTGGCTCGCAAATAAAAGGGTAAAGAGAGTGTTGTTTGCCGAACATTTGAACATATAAACGAAAATATTCAAATGAATATCTTGACGAAGAAATAAACGAACATGTTCGAGAACGCTACATGGACATCATTAGAAATGTACAAAAGAACATTAAAAATTAAGGTAAACTACACCAATAGTCACCGAACTATGGTTTCTTTCATATTTTGGTCATCGAACTATTTTGGTCACCGAACTATTATTTTTGGCAAAAATATCACCAACGTTACGTTTCCTTCTTATTTTGGTCACCAGCTGTTAAAAACTTAACAGTTTTGATGTCGTGAAATTTTATTTTATTTTAATTTTTCATGTTATTTCTTCTCTCTCCTTGTAAGCAATATATGTTATTTTATAATATTTTTTATTCAAACTAACAGGATAGTGACACGTGTCACTGCCTATTAGTGGAATAAAAGGAATGAAAATTCAAGCCTTTTATGTAGCCAGAGATATTCGACTAATAGGCAATTACACGTGTCACCATCTCTCTGGCTGCATAAGGGGCTTGATTTTTCATTTCTTTTATTCCACTAATAGGCAGTGACACGTGTCACCATCCTGTTAGTTTGAATAAAAATATTATAAAATAACATATATTGCTTACAAGGAGAGAGAAGAAATGACATGGAAAATTAAAAAATAAAATAAAATTCCACGTCAGCAAAACCATTAAGTTTTTAACAGCCGGTGAACAAAATAGGAAGGAAACATAACGTTAGTGATGTTTTTGCCAAAAAATAATTCGGTAACCACTAATGTAGTTTACCCTAAAAATTAAACCAAACATGAACACTTTCAGAAATAAACAAACAAACACGAACACAACCTTATTATTTAAACTCAGTTCATTGACACCTCTATCGATGAACTGAGCTGTTATTCGAGTTTTTTATTCATTTTAATAAATCTTAATTTAATTGAGTTTAAATTATCTCGACATTCTATTTTATTTTTATTATTAGATAATAATTTAAAGTTAGATGGATTCAGATTGACAAAATTTTCATAAGAAACCTTATTATAAGTCTAATCATGAAATGAAAATACGTGGATAATTCGGTTCTTGAACGGTTAGAACAGTATAGGAGTGGGATTGAAATGAAATACCTGAATAAAGCCTTGATGTTCAACGTCGAGAGCTTCCATGATTAAAGCAGCATATTCTTCAGCTTCCCCATGTTTTATTGACAACTTATTTACGGGACAAATTAACGATATTACCTGTCAATTTTGTCCAGATAAACATTCAAAAATATTACATGATTTTACTTGTCCATAAACTTTTTTTTTCTATTTAAATGTTAGTTGAGCTTTAATTCTCTTGACACCATCAATATTATAATATACAATAGGATTTAAACATAGATAGGAACAGAATTACATGGTGGGAGGGGCCATGCCCTTAGAATTAATTGCTTTTTAACCCATTTTAATTTTAAGATAGATAAATTAAATATTGACAATTCTATTTTTAGGTCTTTTCATTGTGAAACTAGATAAAATTTTCAGTTTAAATACTTTCCAGGTCCCTATCAATTTTAAAATTAAGTAAATTAGACTCCAATTTCTTATTTTTAAATTCTAAATTGATAACTTAACAGTTATACCAATCTTCATTTTATTCATATTTATATTTGTCCCCTTAAATTTCATTTGTCTCTAAGAATGGAGCGTACTTAAGCACAAATAGATAAGGAGAGATAAATATTGTATAAAAAAATTAAATAAATCTACAAGACTACAAAAAATTGTGAAAATAAGATAGAAAATATGTTGAAATCTTGGCAACTTTAATTAAATCAAGAAGAAAATAGTAAATTAGTCATAGATTGAAAATATGGTCACCTGCTTGATGTCACTCTCATGAATTCTTCCATCCATATTTCGATCACAACTGATGGAAATGACCCAAAAAAGGAGATTACGTCTCAGATATAAATATTTTAGAGAAAAGAAGAGAATTCAAGTATTAAAATGGTAGGGTAATTAGATTAGATTACAGGTGAAAGAATAACTGTATCCTGGAATCCAACCATGGATCCGTCATGCGATTCCAGAAATGGTGAAGTTCATCTTTTGTAATATCCCTTTTCCATTCTCTTCTTCCTCCTCTCAATGCTCTTAGCAGCTCATTCCCAAATTCCCCGGATTCTCTCATTCCTGCAACCAAACATCCAATCTTGTTAAACTCAAATGCCTACCTTTGACATGCACTTTTACATGTTCTCACCTATGCAAGCGCCAAAATCCGACCATTTCACAACCCGTTGAGGCCCATTTCCTCCGTATGCGGTGGAGGCCAGCCGGTCGAATCGGTTTTCCACATTCCTCCACTCGTTGCCTTCCGTGTCGACGAACCTAAGCCGTTCCCCGTCGTTAGACCAACTGGCTAAGGACAACATCCGTCCGCTCTCAAACTTATGAAGGAGGTGATTCGGCTGTGATCCGGTGGCTTGTTGAACCGGAGAGAACGGCAGAGGCACAACGCTAGCACCACAAGAAGAAGACGATGATGACGATATGGTAATGGAAACATAGTCAGAGTCAGAGTCAGAGTGTGGCTCTTCCTCATCGATCTCCATTGATGGTTGTTTGAATGGAGTCGATAATGAATTCGGGCTTATATTTTGATGATTGCTTGGAGGGAAAGAAAGTGATGAAAAGGGATTGATTTCAGAAATGGGGTGGTGAAGTTGGAGTGGAAATGATGAAGTAATTCAGACACAGTTGGAGTTGGTCCGGTCCAACAAATTGTATAATTTGTGGAAATTAGTGTTGTGGTTTTATTGGAGTTGGGATCTGCATGTTATTGTGACGTTAACATTCGAGTGTCATTATACATTTACATATCCATATACGTGTGTATACGTGTACGTATAATTTTTTTGCACATGATTTGTGTAATTATAAATTAAAATAATAATAATAATATGGAAATTGCATAAGTTCCAACTTCCAACGCCAGATTTTCTACATATCTTGCTGCTTCAAGTAAACATCAACTTATAACATTATTATAATGCAAAAAATAATACAAATGACATTATGCATTATTTTTTAGATTAATACAGAAATAAAAGTGAACAAAATTCTTCTGTCACTTTTTGATGCTCCTTTTTATGTTTCTACAATAAAATTTAAATTCTATATTATAACCCTAAATTCTAAATTTTAAACCCTAAATTTTAAAAATATATCCTGTATTTAATATCCTAAGCTCTAATCATAAATCTTAACTCTAAATCTTAAGCATAATTTTTTAACGTTGAGACATAAATATGAGTACATAAAGGAAACATATGATTTTTATTCGAGAAAAATAATATATGGAGTAATTTGTATTGACACTTATTGGGATGATGTTTATAAAAATATATAAGCAATGCATTAAATATGGGATTGATATAATATAATATTATATACGTAAAAGGGTTGGTTGGAAGAAATGAATTAGTTCAAGGCAGAGAGGTTTTGTTAGAAGATGGACGCGAGAGAGATGAGTTTTCGTGAGAGTAGGTAAGAGTGTAGCAGCACAAGTCATCCAAAATACCATAAATATTCGCTTGGGTGAGTGAAACTTGATTCCATTTGAAAAAAATCAAATTATTCTATTTAATTCAATGATTTTTTTTTTAAATTTTATAAATTTGAACCTACTCAAAAAAATTTAAATAAAATTTTAGTTATAAAATAAAATTTTAAATAATTCAAAATTTTTAGTAATTAATGGATTAATTTTAAAATTAAAGTCAATTCCCTTAACTTTAACTTTGCCTGATATATATCACATACGAAACATTATGAATAAATATACATGGGTATCATATATGGTTATAGAAAACCATTTAAATTGGAACTAATTAATGGAGTACCATAGAGTTATAAATGTTTACAATTATTGTTGGACAGAAGCTCGAACAGCTCGATTCGAATTTCATAAACTCAAACCGACTCGAAAAAATTCAAATAAAATTCGAGTTATAAAATATGACTCGTCAACTCAACTAACTCGAAATTTTTTTGACTTGAGATCGAAGGCCCACCCCTACATGTTATGAGTGAGTATTTGATACATTCAAGGTTTATAAATCCGTGCAATATCAGTGAATTAAACAAGTATAGATAATTTTAAAATTTCATAATGACATGTCATTATCCGGGTCATTAACAGCTCTTAGAATTATACACAGTGACGAAATTTAACATTATTTGATGTTAGAATCATTTAAAAATGTTGAAATATATGGGGCCAACAATAAAATTATTTATTTGAGGGGACAAAAATCAATTTTATCATAAAATAAAACTTGATGGCGTTTCATAAAATTATTCATAAATTTAAATATACGATGACTTTCTGAACACACCTAATAATTATATATTATGTTCAATATTGATAATTTTTTGCATTACATTTTAATAAATTTTAATATAATATAATATATCATATAATTGTATTGTATTTAAAATTACCAAACGCATCGTTTTATTATAACCAAATCTTTCCTAATGTTTTTTTTCTTACTTGGTGA
The DNA here is from genome assembly GCA_019671005.1 of Hibiscus mutabilis. Classification (NCBI taxonomy): domain Eukaryota; kingdom Viridiplantae; phylum Streptophyta; class Magnoliopsida; order Malvales; family Malvaceae; genus Hibiscus; species Hibiscus mutabilis. Next base: position 36,553,536 of record CM033744.1, read on the forward strand.
AATGATGAGCTGTGTTTTTGGTTTGATTAGATTTGTGCTTTCTTGTATTATAATTTTTAGCTTTATTATTAAAATTTGGTTTGGACTGTGATGTATGGGTTTCAACTTTCAACGAGTTGATTCATTATTAAATTTTTTAAAAACTATTTTAGAATTACTTTTTTATATTTTATTATTAGATGGTAGCTTGGATCAAATTTACTTAAATTTACTAATTTGATATAATTATACTTAAATTGACATAAGAAATTTCAAGTTTGATTTCTTTCAAACATCACATCTACCAACTAAGGTTATAATGATTTAGACTAAAAAACACCAATAATAAGAGGATCACATTATACCAAATTAAAGAGACGGACCAGAGCAAGTACATTTGGCCGGTTAGTCAAATTTTTGTTTTTGTTCCCTTATATTCTCTTAGATTATAAGTTCTAGACCCACTAAGATTATCTATTTTCTTCTTCTTCCTTTCCCCTCCCATCTAGGTAAGATTAGATTTATGTATATATATATATATATTATTCTCTAAGTTGAATATAGTAAAAAGGAGTAAAATCATAATTGAATAATTTTTTAACTAAGATTCAACCATGAACTCAACACTTGCACGAATCCACTTAAATAGAGAATATGTAATTTGATTTTGGCTTATTTCACAAATAAGCACCTAAAGTATACTAACCTTTCCATTTATGTACCTAAATTATTTTTTTTGTCAAAATAAGTACCTAAAGTATACTTTTTGGTCAAATTAAGTACCTAAAGTATACTTTTTGGTCAAATTAAGTACCTAAACTATATTTTTTGGTCAAATTAAGTACTTAAAGTACACTTTTGGTTAAAATAGGTACCTAAAATATTTTTTCGTCAAAGTACATACATAAAATATATTTTTTGTCAGAGCAGGTACCTAAAGTATATTTTTCTCAAAATAGGTACCTAATACATTTAATCAATGTCACAATTTTTAGGAACCTAGATGAAATATATATATACTTTAGGTACCTATTTTGATAAAAAAATACTTTAGGTACCTATTTTGACAAAAAACACTTTAGGTACCTATTTTGATAAAAAAAATACTTTAGTTATCTATTTTGACCAAAAAAGTATACTCTAAGTACATAGTTTGACCAAAAATATACTTTAAGTACTTATTTTGACCATAAAATATTTTAGGTACCTAAATAAAAAATTGATATACTTTATATATTTATTTGTAATACACGCCTTTGATTTTTGTAAACATGTCTACTTTAAAAAGAAAATTATATTATTTTAGATTTATCATATTCACGATGTAGGCGGATAAAAGTAATTTAGGTATATATATTATTCGTGATTTTTACAATTGTGGTACGATATTTGTGTACAAATCAAATGATATTTCTTTTTCCGCCTACATCGTGAATATGATAAATTTAACTGTGGGGATCTGAACTGATGTGTATGGGTAATAATCGAAATTTTTACCTACAGGAACATGGGAAGTTTTATTACCGAAGCTCAAATGGGGATGGAGACGGGGTTTGCTATATCCAAACCGTGGGAATAACCGAACCGTAGCCTTATAAATAACCGTGGGGATCTCAAAAAATGTAATACCCCTTTCTCGTATTCATAGCTGAATACGAGTCAGAGATATCACAAAACATTTGTAAAAACCTCTACATTTGTAACTCGGTAAAATTTTATTTCTTTAAAAATGTTACAATGTATTTAGTTTTTATTTACAAATCTAGTTATTCGCTTAAAGTTTAAAAATAATATTTTTATCTTCAAATCGAATTTATTTTCAGGCAGCAACTTATCAATTTAATTTGTCTTGATATAATTTAATAAAATTGCCTAAAAACTGCCTGATTTAAAATTCATCCAGATACCAAATAAAATACAAATTCTATCAGAGCAGGCATACCCTTTTAATATACATGCCAACTAGTAAATATCAAACAGTATCAAAAGATATCTTACTGATACTGATGTACCTGTTATTGATTGATGATGTCCGTATATGCTCCTTACTCCAACCATTTCTTCTTTCCTACGTGTAAAACAGTTACACGCTAAGTATTTACTTAGTGAGGTAATAATTCAAATTTAAGTGCAATTGTCATAATATCAATCTCAATATTAATTATTAATAATGCATATTATCACCTTACCATTACATGCTCATTAACATAATTAAATATGTAATAGCATATATGTATATCAAAGTGATAAGATTAGATCTTATCAATATTGGTGCCATTTCCATCTGTAAGCTTTCAATGCTTACCAATACCTTTTTCCAACTCTGTCTGCAAGCTTTCAAGCTTATCATTCTATGTACACGAGTCATCCCCTCATACCCAACCTTTCTTGAGTATGTATATTATTTGCACTCTACCGGGAGTGCTTAGCACGAAGTGCTTCTATATACTTACCGAAGTATACAATATATCCCTCATTGAGTTTTTATGAAATTACTCCGAAGTGCTTAGCACCCGTAATAAGTCTGTATACTCAAACCATGCATGAGTATACTCCTCAATGAGTATTTTATAAAATTTGCACTTTACCTGAAGTGCTTAGAATCTTTATACAGCTGTTTATGACTCTATGGCTAGCCAACTATACCTTTGAACCTCTATATCACACTTTGGCTTTATATCATCAAATATTTCATCCTTGGCAATGTATATCAATTTATATTAACATGAAACAGTTCATAACCGAATAACATTAATAGTAAATCATCATCAATAACTAGTGATCAATGCATTTATTTTCAACCTTTGACATATTTAAAATATGCCAAATGTTTGATCAATGACATAATTATCATGACAATATATAAACCAGGTAGACTCATCGCAAGTCTTACCGGTGATGTATAAAACATCTATGTATAATGTTATGTATGCATTGCACTCACCTGGGCCATGTATTAGTATGCCTTACTAAGTCCTCTTCGATCATTTCCTTCATTGTACCTTGAACCTCCCTTTATTCGAACTTAACTTCATAATTCAAATAAGTAAAATATTTGTTAGATCCCAATCTAACAATATGTTACATATTGTCTAATATAATCATTCGAATACAAAATCTCCAAACATTTTCTTTTCTTCCTTCTATTGTTCAAAAACTCATTATGGTCCTTAGTGGCCAATTTGAACTTCCATTAACCATTTTCAAGCTTACTAATCAACCTTAGATACAAAGTGTATCAATTCTCATTTTCTGGCAGTTTGCAGTAGCTCCAAAGAAATATTTCTATAAAATAATCCACAACTCGGAATTCGATTCCGTTTGTTCTGATAGAAACTAGATTCAATAAGCTTTTCAACCATATAAATTAATAGCCCAAATTCAACTTGTATGATTTATGGAGAATTTTCAAAGTCAATTTCCAGTATTGAATTTCGGAACAGCCTGCTATATTGTTTTCTGACCTTTCACCACTTAAAAATTCATATCTTTTTACTCGGAACTCGAAATCAGTTTTCGTTTGTTGGACACGAAACTAGACGAACAAATATTTACATCGGTATAAAATTCACCTTCTAAACATTTTTGTAGAATTTGTGGTGAATTTTCAAAGTTACTGTCATAAACCAGTTTTTCTACACAACTTCCACAAATGACTTCAACTTTTATACTAACTTCTCCTTGCTTCTCTACTTTTCAATTTAGTCCAATCACTAGCTTTAAACCACCAAATCATCACATTCTTCACCAAATAATTATTCACAATAATCTCCCTAATTTTCCTTATTTGCCGAAATAGGTACTAAAATGCAAAGATAAGGATTCATGCTTCCTAACTTTGCAATTTAGTCCTCAATTCAACATTACTACCTTAATTCCATCATTACAACTAAAAATCAGATTTAGCCCCCATGCAAAACTTCCATTTCGATTTGGTCACTTAACTTAGACAAATTGTCAAAATGGTCACTAATTCAATTCAACATCAATTTGACATTCTAACTTCATTTTCTTATCTCTAACATCATTAATAACATAAATACACTCCAATTTCTAAAAATTCAGATTTGGTCCTTCAACTTTTCAATTTGCCAAAATGGTCACTACACAATTTAACTTAGGGTTTTGCTTCCAAACAACAATTCAAGCTTACTAGAACATTATTTCAACATCACAAACCCTAAATTAAACTTGAATCCATAAAACCTAATCATCTTCATAATAATCAAAACATGTAAAACTTAAATCCCAACTCAATATCATGATTTTTAACATCATACTAGCTTGATTTCAACTTGAATTCAATCATGGAATCATAGAATCTCAAAAGCCCCAATTTGATCCATAAACCCTAATTTCTTTCTCATGTAAATTCTCATCAATCAAGAATGGATTCCATGAATTATTGATATCAAAAGATAGAGCTTGAAGAGTAGAACAACTTTGTAGTTGAAGAGATTACCTGAAAACCGAGTTTCGGAGCTTAAATCGAGCTTGGAATTTTTTTTCTCTTTCTTTCCCTAGACCTCACGTTTGTTGCTGAAAAAGATTACCATTATTTTACACATATATCTATTAAATGAATATTAAATTTATTTAATAGTGAAATTACAATTTTGCCATTTTTATCCAATGGTTGAGATTGATTTTATCATCAATCAAGGGCAAAGATTTAATATTCTATTTTCTCTTTCCAAAATTGCCCTTATAAATTTTTAAATATTTTAAAATTGCCATTGGGGCCAAATGACCAATTTGCCCTCCAACTAGTTTTTATTTACTAGTTTGCCATTCTTGTAAAAATTCAACTAAATCTAGTTGGAATCCAACCAACGATAATAAAATATTCATAAAGTAATATTTTATGAATTTTTCCATATCTTTTGGATCAGTCTTCAAAATTTCCATTCGATCCAATATATTGATAAATAATCCTTTACTCAGAAATAAACTGTAGGATTCATCTTGAATCGAACTAAAAATATTTCCAACACTTGGAAATGGCTTTTATAACCTTTCTCTATCATATGGTAAAATTTCAAAATTTTCCAGTTCGATCCAGTATACGAATTCCACTTAAACTTTAACTGCGATTTTCCCAATAATCGAAGTATCAGATCGAACCAAAAATTCCGCATTCGATTCACACCCTTAGGTGATATATTTATTTATGAAATAAAAACCCTTAAATTTTGGGAATTACAACTTTAGTCCCCAAACTTTTTCAAAGTGTATACTTTAGCCATAAAATTTTCAAAATTTACATTTTGGTCACTAAACTTTTAAACTTCAATTTCCATTCCAATTTTCCTTAGTATTCAACCAAACTTTAAGAATACCTTATTCAATTCACTATCTATCACATGATACCTTTAAACCTTAGAAATTTCCTTTCCAAAACCCATAATTAATGAAATCCCAACTTTCGCATTTTTGTCATTTTAGTCACTAAGTTAGCTTTTAAGCTATTATCTTAGTACTAATTGACCCTTAATCAACTTAGTAAATTTTAAGGTATTACAAAAAATATCTGCAAGGATCCCGATATTTTACAAGATATATATATTTTTTATTTATATACCCCTAATATATATCTTAATAAAAAATCCTAACTATATTATTATCACTTTAACTTTCTCTCAAACTTAGCCACACTCAAGTTTCTCAATATGTTTCTATCTTAGTTTTTAGATATAAGCTAAAACTCTCGTCTAAATCTTCCCCAACGCAATACTCTTTCAATCTTCATCATCTCGTAATTGCTTCCAATCGAAGTATCCAAACTTTATATTTTAAACTGAATTGACCATTTATTTTGGCTAGTAAAATAGTAATTTTGTTTAATATTTTTGGGCATGAGGATTCCCCAAAACTGTGGGATACACGTGGGAAAGGTATGAGGACGAAAAAATTCCCGAAACATTTAATGGGGATTTCCCAAAATCGTAACCGCAAGTATTAAAGATGGAGTGGAAAATGCAAAACTGTTCCTGCCCCAACCGATTCCCACCCTAGTATAAAAAGGATAAAAACGTCCCTCTAACAATATTAGTTATCATTTAAAAAAATTAATTTCATCCCAATTGGTATTTAGTTATTTTGTGACACTAACTCGATTATTTATAATTAAATTTTATCACACTCACAATATTTGTAAAGAAATCATTTAATGTAAATGTATAGGAAAAATAATTTAACTGATCATGAGTGGAATGATAAATGATTTGTTTACACTTCTATATTACATGATTAACCTTACACGTCTATATTACCTGATTAACCCGTAATACTGATTCTCAAGAATTTTATTATAATAGAGGGTTTTTTTTATAATAATAGAGATAAAATACTAGAATGAAATAAATTATTTTTTTCATATATTGCGAAATTCCCTGACCATTAAAATCCATAAAAATAAAAAAAAATATGAAATTCGTCTCAAAAATTTCCCTAATATTAGGAATTTACATGAAATAGAGTGACTTGGCTTCGCTTGGATCTATAGATTCGGATTTGAATAAAAAATTAGATGATGAGTCGAACACTATTGAACACCACTAACGCTGAACACCGTTGAATTAATTAATAAAAATTAAAAACCTCAAAGACTCAACATACAATTAATAATTATTTAAAATAAAAATTAATTTAAATTATTTTCCATATATATATATATATTATATTTTAATATTTTTTTAAATAATTGAAATAAATACCAACCGTAACCAATCTCTAAATTAAAAAACCCTAAATATTTTTCTTTTCCTAATAGTTTGATTGTTTACTCGACATCTAATAATGAAGTTTGATATGAAAATAAGCTTTTTTTCCCTAACGACAGTGGACAGAACAAAATCTGAAAATAATTTTTCCAAGCAACTTGAAATCTGATAACCCATCCTGAAACAGGATAATCCATCAAATCATTTATAAATTTTTCCCATCAATTTCAAAGTTTTCATTCCTTGCTGCTTTGATGGATTTTTATGTGAGCATCGGTTTAAGTATCGGAGTTTTGATAGTGACACTGCCAGTACTTTAGTTGCAAATTTTCCTTCATTTTTATAACGTTTTCTGCCGTTATTATGAGGATTTAAGAATTGAAAATCGGGTAATCATTTTCAATGGTAATTAAAATATTAGAAATCAGATATTTTTATATGAAACCTTGGTATTTCATTCAATTATTTAAAAAAATTAAAAAATATAATATATGGAAAATAATTTAATTCAAATTTTATTTTAAATAATTATTAATTATATGTTGAGTCTTTGCGATTTTTAATCTTTATTAATTAATTTAATGGTATTCAACGGTGTTCAGCGTTAGTGGTGTTCAGCGATATTCGACGCCCGTTGTAGAATTTTCCAAAATTATATTCAATGATACATAAATTTATAGTAAATTATACAATATCTTATTCAAAATTAATTATTTGTTAAAAGATTTAGTTTTATATTTGTTTAATTAGTTTCGGTTTAATTTACTGTAATATAGATTTATTCAAAAAAAATATAGATTTATTCAATAGATATTAAGTATAAACACTTGAATTTTTTTTATAAAAATATTAGAATTTAACTCAATCGAACATGAAATCAATATCTTTATATGGAAAATTCTACAGTAAATGCCATGTATCGATATATATCACTAATCATTCGTACCGATATGTATAATTAATTATTTTAATAACTTTTGAAATCATAAGAACTTAAAGTGTGATTATTCATTTTTGACAATAAAATACGTAAAACATTTTTTGCTACTTTTTCATTTTCTTATTTTTAATTAAAAAATAATAAAGTTTTAATAAAAAATAATTCTTAATTTAACTTTTAATTAAAAAATCTGAAAAGTGTCACAAAAAGTGTTTTAACATATTTTATTATCAAAAAAGAATAATCATGCTTTAGGTCCGATGCATATCAGTACATATGATTAGTTGTGCATATCGGTACATGATACTACTTTAGACTCATCTATCTTTATATGGTAAATTAAATTAAAATATTTTAATATTTGATAAGAATGAATTGTTCATCAAAATTTGATTAAAAATCAATTTGAAAACTTCTTTTAACTTATAATAACAATAAAATAATTACAATTACAATTGGAATGAATCTAGACCTAAACTAATCAAGATACACTTATAAATAATAAAAGTTAAATCAGAATAAAATGTAGATCAAGAATCTAAACATAATATGAAACTCGAACCAGAATTTTTGAGTTATATGTGCACATCCTTTTAAAGACGGACACATGATTTTATGTTATGAATGTAAATTTTTTAAAAAAATTATTAGAAATTTAGAGAGTATAAAATTACAAAACTTTATGCATGTGAAATTATATCATCAATAAAAATACAAAAAAATATTTAAATTACATGAGAATTTGAAATTGTGCATCTTTGCATCCTCCTATATGTAATATGTTGCAGCCATAGTTATACCTACCGAATTAAGACTTAGCATGAAATTTGAACTAAAAATTTTAATGTTATATGTTTATGTCCTCTTATATGTTGCATTAACAATCATATTAACCGCACTTAATATATATATTTTTAAAATATATTATTTAATTTTAATAAATTTTGAAAAAATATTAACGAGGTCACGGTAGTATTTCCCTTTTTTTTCATATATATATATATATATATAAAGAACGGATATGGATGCAGGCGAATGTAGTTTGTGTAGATAACAAAGCAACGGGTCTTATTCTCCCCAAGGAATCCAATCTCCATGATTCACAACTAAAAAACTGTCTCTTTCAAACTTGGGTCTGTTTGATTTCACTTCACAACTTTTCTAAATTCTCAAAAAATAATGAAAAATATTAAGACCCTTTCCTTTAAAAAAAAAAACTTTATTTATTGTTTAGTTGAAGCAGGGCAAAACCATTTTTCCATTCTGTTCATTGGTCTTTTGCAGTTTTCATATTGTTTTCAAACGGGTAAAGCTTAGATTCTTACGCCGTTTTCAGAATCATGTGTTTCTTGGTGTTTGTCTTGGGAAGATGGGGTTTTGTTCTTTAAGTGTTTGATTGTCTGAAGATTATAGATTGATAGGAGCTTATATTTGTTTGTTTCTTTTAAGGTTTGTATTGTTTGGTTTATGATTTCATTGTCTTCTTTAAATTTCTGGAATTTAGAATTTTGAATCATAGCTTGCATATGGTTGTATAATTGGTTATCGTCCTGAATTGCTAAAGGTTGTTTGAGTTGTGAGGCCATTGATATTTTAGTGTTAATTCGACTTTTTCGATGTCGAAAATTGGAATTAAGGGTTAAGTTTCGTGAAATGCATTAGTTTTAAGGAGTTTCAATCTTAGCTTGCTCACCGTTTTCAGTATATTCAAGAAGATTTCATTCTGTAATTGATTATTGTTCTGAATTGCTAAGGAGTGTTCGAGTTCTGAGGCCAATGATGTTTGGTAATTGTTGATTCAAGGTTCTCGATGTCGAAAATCGAAATAAGGGTTCAGTTTTGTGTTGAAGCCTGAAGGAACTTGTTAGTTTCTGAAATGGATTCATGGCTTGTTGCAGCAGCAGCAACTGCTGGATGTTTTGCTGAATATTGGCGAAATCATCGTATGGATAGGACTAGCTATCCTGAGTTAAGAACTCGAAAGGCTGAAACCGGGAGCGGTCCCTTCTGCGGATTGGCTCCAGGAAGCAAACTCCAGGGAGATGTTTATTCAAAGGGGAGAGAGATTACAGCTGCTGCAGTGGATTCTGCTAGCGGATTCGATAGTGATATGGTGGGAAGTTTGGGACATTGCATCGATTGCGATTTAATTTCTCAATCGAGTTTAGCATCTGGATTCTCGAACGATCCGAACCTAAGAGAAGATCAATGTAGAAAGGGACCTAGAATAGACATTTTTAGTGATCCTCATAAGAAATGCAGCTTACTTGAAACCAGATATTCATATGGACATTTACTTAAACCTTTAAGCTCCTTAGATCTTTCCATTATGGCTGAACTATATATGCAACATGTTGAGATGGAAGAATACGTATGTACTTCCCTTCCATCGCCACCCTCTGCGATATCGAGACCACTGATCATAGCCGATGGAACCCAAATAATCCGCAGAGCAAGTGACAGTTTTTCGAGTGGATCGAATGGAACTATGGATAGTAACCTGCATAATCAAACCACTTCTGAAAAGAGTGGATATGTGTATGGAATCCCTCCGTTACCAAAAATCAAGTCGTTGGATAATAAAAAGCAGTTTGATTCACAACACGGTACTTATCTTTCATCGTCGTTCGATTTTCCTTCAATATGTAGTTTCATTATACCACAGTTCTATGTAACTCGGAATCCGGAGTCGGTGTTGGATCGATAGGCGTTTGACACCGTTGCATTATATTTTTGTTTCTCTGTATGAGCTGAAGCTTGATGCAGAAGAACATGATTTGGCATTGAGTTTAGTTTATTTGTTTATTGTTCTCAAATTCTGCATATAAGTATGTCTCCATTCCTCTTCATTGCACCCGAGCAAATATATTTCGCATTCGCTTGTTATATTCGATGTATTCATCTTAATACTTTTATTCATTATACAAACCAGGTCCAGGCGATGGAGCGGTTCTGTTACGTCTCGGAATTTCTATTGGTATAATGTCTTCTTACATAGGAAATCAAAGGCAAGTGTCGAAATTGAGAGGGTTATTAAATCATACTGAGGATGTAGTTCAGGATCTTCGAGACGAGCTCAAGATGAAAGATTCATTGATAGTGAATGAGATAGCTAATGAGAAGAATGAATCACAGGAGACATATGATAATTCGATTCATGACAGGGGATGGAGTTCATCTTCCATTGAACACAATTTGAAACTATGTTATGGTAGAGAATCATATTATGATAAGGTAGAGGAAAGTTCGGAGTCAATGAGTCGAATTGAAGCCGAGCTTGAAGCTGAACTCGAGCGGATGGGTCTAAACATGAATGTATCAAACCTGGAGAGAAGGTTGTCTGATCTTGTCGAGGTAATGTATTGTTTCATCTGCATATTTCTAACCAATTCGTTGTACTTTATACTCTCTTGCCTGGATGTTCTAACAGTACAGCTAAAAATTCATGCAGCTTGACCCGGATTTCGTAGCAGATTTCGCCGATGGTGAATTGAGAACCGATTCAGTCAATGTGCAGGCTCTTGTTGAATCCGTGTCTGATGAAGATAGAGGTGGAAATTCAACTACTCATTCCGGAAACTATGCAGTCTCACCACGAGAGTTGAGGTTGCGTCTACACGAAGTTATTCAATCGAGGCTTGAAGAACATGTCGAGGAACTTGAGACGGCCCTCCGGAACAGCCAGAGGAAGGTGAAAGTACTAATGGAATTGGAGCAAAAGAATTCGTGGAAGGTCTCTAACAGTGAATGGAAATATAATGATGAGTTCGATTGCCTGTCCGATCCTCTAGTTATGAAACTATCAGGGGAAGCTTTAGATGCATACAATGAAGCTTGCAAGGAATTGTCGAAGACGGATGAATCCGATGAAGACGATGATGCGGGATCGGATATTTATCAAAGTAACCATCAAGATGAGCTGCCTAAGTATGATCTAAAGACCGCCGATGGTTCATTCCTGCATCAGTGCCCGAAGAACATGACGGCGGAGGAGGCCGTTTATGGACGGGGAAGAACATCGGAAGATCAAACATCAAGGGTACATGAATTGGTTGATGCTGGTGTTGATGAAGATGAATGCAGTGATTGTGATGATGAAATGGAGAAGCAACAGATAGAAAAGATTGTGGAGAAGAGTAAGAAGGGATCTCATGCAGTGCTAAATGCACAGAGGATGTGGTTTTCCTCGGATCAAAGTTAAACTTATGTCCATGTAATTCAACACTTATCCTAGTTCGAATAACATTAAAATTTCCATAGCCAGTGAGGTGTATACATAAGAATTTGTAACATATTGATTTGTAAAAAACAAGGAGAAATCAAATATATTTGTAGTAAAATGCTTCTTTCTGTGAAGAGGCACTTTGTACTATAAAATGCTTAGTTTTTACATGGGGAAAGAAAATTAAGAATAAAATAAATTTGGTAAATTATTGTTGAGACAAATATTAGTAAATTCAAAACCAATAAAAGTGAATCAAATTCTAAAATAGTGGTAATACTAAAGTCAAATTTTATTGGTTTGAGATATATAACTCTTTTTCTCTGCAAAATTAAAGAATTATTGTGATTTAAAAATAATGGTGGAAAATTACTGAGGGAATTGAGTGATTTTTATAGTAATTATTTTTTTGGGTAAACTACCTGGGTGACCACTTAATTATTGTGTCTGACCTATTTTGATCATCGAACTATAAAAATTTGAAATTTGACCACCAAACTATTTAATTGGACCTATTTTGACCTTCGGCCGTTAAAATCTAATGGAGATGTGACTGTTAATGAATATTTGTATAACTACACCTTTAATCCCTGTTAGTTATATATTCTATCAAATTATTCTAATTTTAATTTAATTAAATTAATTAATTATTAAATTAGGTGTCGATACATGTTACTACCTAATTGGAGGAGGAAAATAAAAAAAAAAAAACACTTTCAACTTGGATGGGAATTGAACCCAAGACCCATGAAAGTAAATGATGTGGGTTTGCCGATGAACCAAGTGGCCATCTGTTATATGAAATACACAATCTAATATATGTTTTAGTTTATTGTTAATGCAAGGAAAAGGAAATAAATATGGATTAAGGGGACTCGAACATAACACACTTAAGATGCATAAAAAATATTAAAACCAATGTAGAAATATAATATTTAAATTAAAGTCGACAATATTTTATATATATTATATATATATATATCAAATTATATTAAAAATAAATATTATATTTGAGTCGACTTTAATTTTGTTGTTAATCTTATTTATTTCCTTTTTCATGGTATTAGCTTTATTTTAGTTATTATATTTTTATTTTTAACAAAATTAAATTTAACTAAATAAAAAATTAAAATTATATTAAAAATTCATTTAACGAAACCAAACTTATCTTATAATTAAAATTATATTCGTGAATTCGTTAAATAAAATTTTTAATATAATTTAAATTTTTTATTTTAAATCATGAATTAACTATCATTTACCAACTTTAATTTAAATATTTTATGTGTCTCAAGTGTGTCATGTTCGAGTCCCCTTAATATATATTTATTTCTTTTTCCTTGCATTAACAACAAACTGAATCATATATTATATTGTGTATTTTATATCACAAATGGCCACTTGGTTCAGTGACAAACCCGCACCATTTACTCTTAGGGGTCTCGGGTTTGATTTTAATCCAAGCCAAAATTCCCTTTATTTTATTTTCCTCATCCAATCAGGTGATGACATGTGTCGGCACCTAATTGAGTGATTAATTTATTTAATTAAATTATGATCAAATTGATAGAATTGGTAACTAACAAGGACCAAATGTGTAGTTATACAAATTTTTATTAACAGCTACGTCACCCCTCCGCTAGATTTTAACGGCTGGTGGTCAAAATAGGTCCAATTAAATAGTTTGGTGGTCGAATTTTGAATTTTTGTAGTTCGGTGGTCAAAATAGGTCAGACTTAATAGTTGAGTTGTTTTTTTAATAGTTAAAGGTGTTTACGAGTAGTATCTGTTCATACATATTCTTAATTTTTTAATAATAGATACACATTTTACAGGTAAAATGATTAAATTTAAATCTTTTAAAATGAACATCATTATCTTTTCTACTGATACCACTTGTTAGGTTCTTTTTATAGTAATCGTTAAAGTCGTTTTTATATGTTAACGGTATTATTAAAGTCAATGTTATGTATTTTTTTAATTGGGCCAAAGTCATTGATGGTAATGCCAACAACTTTGCTTTTTTTTTTTTAATTGAGGTTTTATTCTACTTTTTATATTGTAGACACCAAATTGAAAAAATTAAAATAAAATAATGAAGACCAAAATAAAAAAAGGTTAGTGCGTCAAATTTCCAAAAATGATCAAAATTACTCTTGTAAAACTAAAATTACCATACAAATGACCAAAAATTCCTTAATTGTGAAATGACCGGAATACCTTTAGTGCGTCAAATTTCCAAAATGACCTCTAAATTCCTAAATGATCAAGGCACTCCCTAGAAACAATGTTTTTATTGTTAATGACTTTAAGTATCTTGAGTTGTGTTTTTATCCTTAAAAAAAATATGATGTGTTTTGAGAATTTGGTAAGTTCTTTTATGATTTTTGATTATTTGTGATGTTATAAATTAAGGATGTATGCGGAAATATATTAAATGACATGAATATGTATTGAGTCCTAGTATAATAACGTGGGTTCTAATATGCGATCATGATCGATCAATGTTAGGAATGAAAAAAAAAAACTCGAAACCGACGGGTTCTGATATGATCCGATCCGATTCGGTAGGGTCAATTTTTTTTTAATTTTTAGTTTTCGAGTTGGGTTTTAAAGAAGCTTGAGTCGGGTCGGGTTTAGGGTGGAAATTCTCCGACCCGCCCCGACCTAGTTTATTTATAAATATATATATTTATATATTTATATATTATATTTAATACTTTTATTAATTTTCTCCGGGTCGGGTTTAATCGGGTTTTTTATTAAAATTTTAGTGTGGGACCGGGGTCAGTTTATACTTTTATTAATATCGGGTCGTGTCAGGATAAAGATATATGAGGCTTGGCTTGGGTCGGGTCAGGTCAAAGATTTAAAATTTCAGGTTGGGTTCGGGTAAGCCAAAACCCCGACCCGTCCTGCCTCATTGCCATCCCTAATCAATGTAAACATGCTATAGCGCTCAAATATCTAATACATTATAAATATACACATATATGCATATTTGTCAATATTATGATATTGTCACGGGCCGCCAACCCATGACCGAGATGGCCGCACACCAAGGGCCTATCCAAGCACACCACGTGCTTCACCCGACCGAGGGACCCAAGTCTGCACCAACGTTGCACACCATGGGACCGAGACAAGCACCCCATGTGTTGCCCGCAACTAGAGGAGCCGAGATAGCACCATTCACACACACCATGGGGCTAAGCCAAGCACCCCATGTTTTGCCCATGAGAAAGGGACCCGAGGGAGCACACTCCACGCACCCAAGGGGGCCCAACCGAGCACACTCTATGCTGCCCACGCCATAGAGCCCGAGTCAACACCCATTGTGCACATCTGGGGGCCCAGACAAGCCCCATCCGAGTTGCCCATGACCCTAGGGCCCGATTCAGCACTGAGCATGCTGTCGATGAGGTTTTGGCCAAGCAAATTGGGCCAAAGCAAGCCCAATCCGCCCAAGAGACCAAGACCATTGAAAGGAGATCATCTTTTGACCAACACACATGGAAAGATATCATCCTTTGAGCCACACTTGGGGAAAGTATCATTGCCACCTAAGTGTAATATCTTTGAGTGATTCTTGCCCTTTGTACATTTGGGCAACATTATATTTGAGTGATCTTATTTCAATAGTTAGGAGATAGGAATCTTGGGATTGATGCTTAGCCCTTGCATCAAACCATCTCAGGCTGTTAGATTCAAGAAGGCTAGCCTATAAATAGAGGTTTTCCCTCACCCTTGTAATTCATTTCATTCATCTTTCACTTTTCATTTTATTGAGTAAAGAGATATATTTTTTTTTCTATCATTTCTCTAGTTTTCCTTGTTTGTCTTGCCTTAGCATTTTTCACACAAGCTTTCGCAGTTTTAAACATTATTGCTTAGTGATTATATATGCTGACTTAATTTTCGACTAAGATCGTCGATTAAGGCCGTACGAATTAGCTAGTCAGACTCTAGTCCCGTGACAATATGCTTCTTGAATTGAGTTGGATTAAAATGTTTGCTTGTCTAAGGTACCATGACTCAAATGAATAAACATATGCTATGAAATATTATGTCAATTGTCATGTTTATGCTCAACTTTCATACTTGCCTTCTTTGTATAGATTTTTTAGGGTAGTTAATATTACTGGATTTTCAAAGTATTATTCAAATTTTTATCCACCCAGACTAAAAGATGTTGAGCATTGTCTGGGAGTCGTCATCGCCTAATAGGAGTTCCAACAATCACTGTTTGCAGAGCATTGTACTTATTCATTTAGTTGACATTGTATATCATAGCACCTTGTCTGTTTATGTATTTGAGTCAACAACTCTGTTTTATTTTATTGTGTTATTTTGTAATCGAAAAATATTTGGAGTTTTAAATATTTTTCTATTACAAAATAGCAAAGAATAAACAAAAAATTCGGGTAAACAAAAATTTTAACTATTCATATTTTGAATTGTATGTTGTTTTGTGACCCAAATGCGACTTATTAGATCCGTCAAATCTTACGACCGTATTTATAGTGTTACGAGAAATCAATAAAAATAAAACAACATTCAAATTTTCTCATTTTTTGAAAAAAAAAACATGTCCTTGTATTTTTAAAAAAAGAAACAAAGGGAAAATATAACAAAATTGATTCATAAAACATATTTTTTTGAACAATTTTTACTTAGGGGAAGGGAAAGAAAATTTGATCTTAATGTGTTTCGAACCCACAACCTAAGAAAGAAAAAAGGGTGTCAACTGAGCTTTAATCAATTGCTCTAGAGATTGTTAACAATAAAGTGTATACTTATTTTTGAAGGAATAGGTGGCGGGTAAGGTCGTTAAGAAAGTTGGTTAAGCCTGTACCGATTCCAGGCCTCCCAATTCCCTGCCCATTTCTCATCCAACATTATCGACCGTCTTTATGTTTGTCTGTCTGTTCGTCTGTCTCTTTCCATTTCTTTTTTCGGTTTCAGGTTGTCTTGTTTCATGGTTCAATCTGTTGGTCAACACAAAATCCACGACGATACAGGTTGAATTGATGGATTCAAAGGTTTCTTTGGGATTATTTTGAAGCTTGTTGATCTTTATGTAAGTTCCCTATTTCCTTTTGTTTTTATATTTCATTTAATTCAACTTATTCTCCAGTTTGATCACTGTTCTGGTTTTGATTCTACAAACAAAGGCTTAATCAATCGGGGTATTTGAATTTCATTATTCTGATTTTATTCAGGTGCGAATATATATTCAACATGTTGCATGTATGTATTAAATTTAATATATGTGTTAGACACGAATATCGGAGAAAATAATAATTTTGAGAATGGCATGGCCAGGATTTCCTTGTTATAAAACTATATGGAAATTTTCTGCTGGTTGTACACAAGTCATTTGTTGTTTTGCCCCAATCGGAACATTCGATAGATTTGAAGCCTAATTTATATATATATATATATATACATAGAGAATGAACTCCCGGATTTTGAGGTCGTACAAGATTAGCGATAACGTGATTTCTCAGGCATTTCAGCTATGGAATCAGGAGATGTAAGTGGAGCTAATTCAAATCATCACCATCAAGCAGCTAACTCTAGTGAAAATAAAAGATTACCATCTTCTTCATCTTTGTCACCCGCTTCGTCCGGTAAAGATGCAGTCGTCAGAACCGGATACACCAATCACCCCTTTGGAATACCATCCCAAGTCTTTAGAACAACCACGGCAAACAGAGCCGAATGGAGTGCGGCTTCAAACGATTCGTTGTTCAGCATTAACGCAGGGAACACGAGTTTCAGCAAGGAACAAATGGATTTGATGTCTAAATCCGGCGAGTTCGGCTACAACTGTGATCCGTTCATTTCGAGTCCATTGATGGATCTTTCGACAACCAGACTATTCACCGAAACGGACACGAATGGCGGGAATTGTAACGAGAGCACAGCGGAATTACCACCTTATTCCCGTACCTTATGTCACGCCTAAGAAGAGGCAGGGTCATTAATCTCACATCGAAAAGGAAAAGGGAGGTCTTGGGATATAAATACGGTGCCGCTGCACATCCTATCAGACATGTCTTTTGGGAAGAGGATAATAGCCCCGTGACAAGTGGTATCAGAGCGACCCTTTGACTGCCTGATTTCACGTCGAGCGCCCATGAGTGAGGTAGGCATGGTGGACAACTGTAACAAGGTGGTGGCCCATCACGAGAGCGGAAGCTCGTGACGAGGGCGTAATGAGGTTGAGTGGGGGAGACTGTCACGCCTAAGAAGAGGCAGGGTCATTAATCTCACATCGAAAAAGAAAAGGGAGGTCTTGAGATATAAATACGGTGGCCTCGTCACGAGGTTGAGTGGGGGAGAATGTCACGCCTAAGAAGAGGCAGGATCATTAATCCCACATTGAAAAGGAAAAGGGAGATCTTGGGATATAAATACGGTGGCGCTGCACATCCTATCAGACATGTTTTTTGGGAAGAAGGTAATAGCCCCGTGACACTTATCTCAGCTTTCGGATGCTAGTGTAAAATCTTTCGCCTTCCCTATGTTAGTTTTCTCATTAATCTCATTTTTTTAACTTTAATAACCAAACAAATTCATCAACATTCCATGCCATTTATCTAGTATTTGATATTTTTCTTACATGGTCGAAGTACAAGCATTCACGTCCAGGGATTTAAAAATGTTATGACTAAAATCCTTGATTAGTATAAAAAAAACATTAGCTGATATATGTATATTTGTTTTTAATGAAGACTGACAGGTGATGAAGACAAAAAACAACAATCAGAACCTTCCACAAACCCTAAAGAAAGTCCAGATGCCCTTCAGGAAAACCCTAAACCAGAGGCTCTTGAAGAGAACCCTGAACCAGAGGCCCCTGAAGAGACCCCTAAACAGGATTCCCTTAAATCACAGTCACAAAAGAATGCAGGTTCTAAGAAATGGTTCACTTGCTTCTCTTGTTGCGCATCTTGTTCTTGAGAGATTCTACCACAAGGATCCTAATGAAGTTTGGGGCTACTTTTCACTGCCCGCGGATCCGTGTGTGGTTCAGGGTGGGTTAAAATTTCCCCGGTTAGTTATCTATTTTATTGATTGTATGTACTTTAAAATATGAATTTCTTTATGTTAGTTATCTATTTTATTAGTTGTGCCTATCCTGAGATTTGTGTAATATATGTGTCTGGATCCGTCACTGCTTTTCTCTTGCTTTTCTTGTTGTTCCATCCTGTTGTGGATATTTTTAAGCACCGGAAGATGCTTCAAAAGGCACATTATATGTCTATGTCTATGTGGGCATGTGTGTTTTTGGTTTTGAAAGCATCCACATGGATCCTGTTGAACTTTAGAGCTTCTTTTCACTCGATTTGTTTATGTTTGAAGTTTGTCTTGCCATTGTTGGTTAATACATAACTTGTTGCAATGCTCCATTTTGAGTTGAAGAAAACATCAAAGTTATATTATACTTGTCGTTGTTGGAGTTATTTTTTAGGTCAAATTTTTATTTGAATTTCATGGATTTAGTACACGTACTTTAATTTAGTCTTCTTATTACATTATGTATTGAACTTGAGACATGGGAGATGAACCCTCAGCTATTAGGTTATTAATGGGTTCTCATTTGGTCATTTTTACTCTTTAGATTTTTTAAAATTTGAAATTTTAGTTCTGATTCGAACAATAGTCTTGAAATTTGTTAAGTCTTATGTGTTACGACTGGGCAACAAAAATTGGAAACTGATCTGAACAATAGTGTTTAAGACGATTTATGGTACACAAGTTTAAAAATGGCTGTTACCCAAACCAAACCAAATTTG
Source organism: Hibiscus mutabilis (assembly GCA_019671005.1). NCBI lineage: Eukaryota > Viridiplantae > Streptophyta > Magnoliopsida > Malvales > Malvaceae > Hibiscus > Hibiscus mutabilis. The sequence goes on from CM033744.1 coordinate 36,573,204, forward strand.
TTTTTATTTAATATATGATTAACTTAAATTATTTTATAAGATAAAAGTAAATATTTTACACTTAAAAACATTATATATTAATTATTATATTTATTTTTAAAAAAATTTGTGAAAAAGACGCTAAAATTTTATCAAGTAATGTTTAAAATCTATAAAATAAAGCTACTTTATTAAAAAAGGACAAAAACTCCAAAAATCCAAGGTTAATATATTATTCATAATGGCGTGGAAGAGGACAAAAATCCCGTCTTTTTAGTGGTCTTTTTGTACCCTAACACTAAAAATTTAAATCATAAATTTAAACTCTAAATTATAAACCTTAAACCTTAAAAAGTATATCATACACCTAATTTTCTAAACTATAACATTAAGCTCTAACTTTAAACTTTAATTTTAAATCTTAAATTTTTTAATGATAAAACATAAATAGACACCGAAAAAGATAACGAGAAATTAACTGCGAAAGATATTGCTGGCATCATTGAGGAGCGTGACCGAATTTGTTGACTCGTGGGATAAGGTGTTACCGTGAAATATTAGTGGTTTAGGCGAGTTGGCGAAGAAGAAAGCGGTTAAAGAATTTCTTCGAAAATAGAGGTGTGATATGATTTTTTTGGAGGATAGTACTGTTGATGTACTGAAAAAGATTTGACATTTTAATATTACGAGGTCGAGTGGCGAGCCACTCTCTTTGGGTAGAAGTTTTGAGATTATTTTTAGCGGATCATATAGCGTGTGTAATTTTATCATTTGTTTTGCGAGACTAATTATTTAACTGATGAATTGACAAAAGGTGGGGTGGATCGGTCGTCTTGGTTTTAAGCTGTAACTGAATCGTGTTGCTGCGATTGAGGATCCGGAGGCATTCGTTGCTTCTGCGCTGTTGCGACGGTGGGTCTGGTGGCTGCATTTCTTCGTTTTGGTCCTACTTGATGCTTTGGGGCTTTTCGTTTGGTCCCTTTTTCTTCATTACTTTGTGATTTCTTGGAAGTACGCAGGGCTCTCCATGCTGCAATAGAAGTTCTTTTGGCTGAAAAAAAATAATACAGAAAAACAAAAAAATGAGGTTAATCGAGCTAAAATCAATAGAATATGAAAATAATTTACCGAATAATCGAACAATATACACTCCTATTATGAGCAAGATGTTGATTTGTTTTTATTCTTCATTTTTAATTCTTTTAAGTCTAATTTTGTCATATTATCAACGGATTTTTTTTGTTCGGAAAATATGATTTATTATTAAAATCATACAAGTTTAAACTTGAATTTTATGTCTCGTTAAAATCTCTCTAATCTTAAATGGAAAAAAAGTACACGACAACTAGTAAATACACCGAAAAAAAACTCAACACCTTACTACGACAAGATCATCAAGCAAAACAAAATAATCATGAAAGAATTAACATAACAACCAAAAATTAAAACTGGACGGCACTGCACAATTGCCATGATACTTATCTTCGAAGCATGTACAACCATTCCTCCATGCAATTCGGCACCCCAACATTTGATTTTTAGAAGCTGAAAAAGCTCATAGCCTATGCAGCATTTTTCCAAATCGACAACCCCTTCAACTTCTCTATGAGTAGCAGGAGGAAAAGCCTCCCTATGAACTTCCACCCGTGCTTTATTCATAAAAGCATCTTTGTAGGAAGAAAACCTAACATCAGGAGAAACCTAACAAATGTTGTTTTCTTAACACTCCTTGCATTTCTATTTGTTTGCACCGATATCTATCGCGTTCTTTTTTTTTCAAAAGGTAGAAGAAAAATTACAACATAAAAGTAAAATTAAATTGAAAAAAAATAAAAAATGAAACATTACACAGCAAAACACACTTTGAGTGAATTGCAACGACAAGGATGAGATAAAACCTGAAAGAAAGCATAGAACAAAACTTCTTGTCTCTATCCACCTACACGCTTAAAAAAGCATAGGTTTATGGGATTAAGGTTAGTCCTTCCAAGATGACTATATTTTTTACAAAAAATGTTCCCACTGATATTCGACATCAGATTAGTAACGATTTTGGTTTCGCTAAGATTGATGACCTTGGAAAATATCTCGGTGTCCTTTACTGCATTGTCGGGTTACCACGGCTACATATCAGTATTTAATACGGATGATTCAACGTAAGTTGACTGGGTGGAAGGCAAGATACCTCTCTTTGGCTGGCCGTATCACGCTTGCAAAGTCTATGCTTGCTGCGATCCCTATCTACAGTCTCCAGACTACAATTTTGCCTGAAGAAAACATGTCTTGACATTGAACGACTTATCCGCAGGTTTGTTTGGGGTATCAATGCCAAGAGGGGTGGTGTCTATTTGGTCAAATGGGACACGGTTAGTTCACCTGTACAAGTTGGCGGTTTGGGTTTTAGCCAGATCGTTCCCCTGAATGATGCTTTCATGATGAAAATTGCGTATAATTTATTAGTGCAAAAGAACGCTTTATGGGTTCGGTTCCTTCGCTCGAAGTACAAGTGTGTGGAAAGGGTCCCTGAGAGGTTGCATAATACTAATTGCTCTCGGCTTTGGAGGGGGTTGAGTGTTTTTTGGGATGATGTCCGCTCTAATCTGATTTGGACGGTGGGATGGGGGCGTGTGGTTGATTTTTGGTTTGATTCTTGTCTCAGCGATGTGGGACTGCTAATTAATTTTGTCGATCCTTCCACTGTGAGCTTCATTGCACGAGTGCATGTGGCGTCGATGGCTACTGAGTTGGGTGAGTGGCTTTGGCACAAGTTTGATCAGCTGCTGCCACTCAGGATCGCAGCTGTCAAGGGTCCGAGTGCAAGTGGTGCGCCAGATTTAGTGGGCTGGCAGGGATCTCGTGATCGTAAGTTCTCTATGAAGAGTGCATATGGGTTGCGGCAACGTATATTGCCCGAGGTTTCTCATGATGTCTGGTCTGTGCTACATAAGTTTCGTGGTATTCCGCGTGTTATGTACTTTTTTTGGCTTGTGTGTTGGCAAAAATTAATGACCAATGCGGAACGCACACGCCGGCATTTTTCTATGGATAATAGTTGTTCAATTTGTGGCGCGATGGTGGAAGATGTTGATCACGTTATCCATCATTGTCCGGTGGCTCGCTAGCTTTGGGTTAATCTCATTATACCAGAGTTGCTGTTGAGTTTTCTAGCTATGCCATTGAGGGATTGGGTGCAAGTTAATCTTGTGGGTAATGCTCAATTTGCTAGGGTTTTATCAAATTGGCAGCTGCTTTTTGGGTACTTGTGGCATTTGTGGCTTGGACAAAATGCCAAAGTTTTTGATTGGCCTTTGGATGGTTTTGGTTCAATACTGGAGTGCAGCAATAGGCTTGTGGATGCGATGTTAGCGGCTACAGAGCATGGTCGAGGACCCCCTGGAGGCGACCTTAGTGGCTCTTCGTTGATTGTTTCTTGGTTGCCCCCTAAAGCCGATTGGATTAAGGTAATTACGGATGGTGCGTGGTGCGATTTGGATGGTCGAGTGTCGTGTGGTGGCGTGGCACGGGATTCTTTAAGTGCTTGGGTCTTTGGATTTACTAAGTATATCGGCATTTGTTCAGTCTTGGATGCGGAGCTTTGGGGGGCGTATCATGGATTGCTACTTGCGTGGGAAGCTGGGTTTCAACAAATAGTTCTGGAATTGGATAGTCTTGAGGCTCTTCGGGTTTTGCAGGTTACTTCGTCAGGCTCTCATTTTCTTAGTTGGTATCTCCATGAGATGTGTGGTCGTGATTGGTTGGTGCAATTTCGACATATTCGACGGGGTGGTAATCAATTGGCCGATTCTATGGCTAACATTCCGAGTTTGGTAGTTTTGATGTTATTTATTTCGATCAGGTTCCTTTTTTTGCCGAGCCATTCCTTTTGTTGGATGGTGATACTGCTTAAACTTTGTTTGTTTGGTTCTTTTATTTGTGTTAGTATCAGTACTATTTTCCTCCATTTAGAATTAGGAAAGTTTTTAATGAGGCCCGTACTATCACGTCCTAGTGTATAATTTCCTATGAATGAAATCATACCATTTCACTGCAAAAAATAAAAATAAAGAGAGAGAGACACTTAGGGTTTTCACTAGAAAGAGAAAGCGGCAGTCACACTAATGATAAAAAGCAAATTTTATCAATCGCATAAAATTTAAATGTGTATATAAAATATGATGTAATCACATTTTTATAATGGTGATTTTTTTAAATTTGTTTATTTTATTAAAAACCAGACAAAAAATAGTACTTTGTGTTGTTAATTATTACAAAGTCCTTAATTTTCACAGTATATGTATATGTTTCTCTCTATATATACATAATTATTATAAAGTCCTTAATTTGTGAAGCAAAGCTATGCTACTTATGTTGCACAAGCCTACACCTTTATATTAAGAAAGTTATTCAACAGAGTTCTTAAACGACCAAAGTTTTGGTACTTATGCTATAAAAGGTTACAAAAGCCATCATCAAGAACTTAAATAACGGTCTTAACATGAAATTACGATAATTGTTTTACGATTAGAACTCTCTCCGGCTCATCGCATTTTGGTGTCTTTAAACATAAGAGACACCACCGTCGATCTTAATTAGTAAAAGGTTTGGCAGATAGTGATGTGCTTCATCGAGTTCGCAACATCCGTACCCCCGGCGTGCATCACGAATTCTTCTGGCGAAAGGAACTTCCCATGACAAACACATACTATGCGCACCTGTTCTTTGTTGTATTTGTAAAGAATCCCTTCTATTTTCCTCCCGTCGGGGCCGTCTCCGGTGGTGGTTACACTAGGCATTCGTTTCATGATAGCCATCCCATCATTTTGAATCCTACCATTGGGAAGCTTAGCCTTCTTGGTTGGATTCTCGGATTCGATTCTTTCGGTCACACGTTTGATGAAATTTCCAACAGTCGCCGCATCACAAGTGATCACTGGTCCGGGCTTCATTAGGTTAGAGGATGAAGGTGCACCTTTTCCTGCATTGAATTTTGTCAAACACGACGTATATTCGAATATGCGTAACCAACCTATGATGTTTGGATTTTTCAATTTTAAGTTCTAAGAGTGGTAAAAAAAGAAGTGATATAAGGCAAGAGCATAAAATATGGACGATTTAAACTTCGTTATTCGAACTCTTTATTTTTCATTAAATATTTATCTTTAACGATACCGACAAATATGTCCGACATATATTCGAATCTCGATTCTATCTAATGTTATCTTTTAAGATTGATGACATGAGTATCTAAGCTTTTCAATGCCAAGACAAACTAAGTACAAACAGTAAGAAATTCGAGTTCAACATGAAATATTAAACTAGAACCTAAAGAAATTGAGATTTCATGAAGGGAAAAAAAACATCGTACCTTGAGATTTTCTAAACTCTTTTATCTTAGCAATGGCTCTAAGGAGCGCAGGGTTTTTAGCAGCAGAAGCCACAGCCCAAAAAGGTAATTCAGCAGGCGGAGACGGCGGCGGCGGCTTTGGCAACCTTTCTCTATCAGCCGCTTTCATGGCATTCCTCTGCTTCTCCTCGGCTCTTTTCTTGGCCTCAGCTCGCCTCATCATCCTTGATTCCTTAACATTCACCGGCATCACCCTTTTGCTACTCTCCACTATTACAGGCAACGAACAAGACCTGTCCAAGGAAAGATCATAACTCTCCGGCGTGGTGTTTTCCGCCAGTTCGACCAGATTCGTCTTAAGGCCCACCACTTGTCCGGATATGGAAGATGATTTGGTTAAAGGGTTTTGTTCGGTGTAACTCCCAGTCCCAGTTCCAGTACCGTAAATCCCACCGAGCGACAGCCTGAGGGTAAGGTCTGGTTCTGGGTTGGAATCTTGTTCGGAAACACATTTTTCGAATGAAAAACTGGGGAAAAACTGAATCAGTTGATGTTTTTCTTGAAACAAAAAGTTGATCTGACCATTCATGTCTTGGCTTTCTTTCGGTTCCGCCATTAGAGAAAGTCAAAGAACTTCCCCTTTCCTGTTCAAAACAAAAGAACCAAACACATCAAAAGTAAAAAGACTGGTAATAAAACTTAAGAAGAAGGAACGAAGAAACAACAACACATTATCATAAGAACGAACTGAAACTACAATGAAGGGAAAAAGGTGACAAAACCCAGAAAAAAAAGATACTCAGACAAAAAAACTTACAGGATCGATGAAAAACGCAGAAACTAGAACCGGAGGCTGATTTGGGAGGGGGAGAGTTGTTTGGTTTGTGTAAGAACTGACATAGAAAGAAACCAAATAGGGAACAAAATTGATGAGATTATAAAGATGACACAGCACAGATGAGAACGAACCACACGTGGAAACCAGTGGGGGAAAGATGGAAACGTCGGTTGCAGTTGGGAGCATTGGCATTCTCACTCAAGAACATAAACACATCGGAGAGTACTACTCTTACAGCAAAGACATTTCTGTTTCGTGTTTCCGCTGTTTATCAAAACCAGTTTGGGTTTTGATTCCAGTCTTATTTATATTCATTTTTATAATTATATATATAAATATATATAATTTTAATTATTAAATAATAATTCGGGATTTAAATAAAAACTAACAATTTATATGACATGATACTGATTAGGTATTAATATATTAAAATGTATAAAAACAATAAATATTTTTAAGTCGAATAGTATCATACGTTACTAACACAACAATAGAACCTTGGCCGTGAAAGATTTGGCAAGTTGTGTTTTTCTTCTCTTTTGTTGTGTAAAAATAAGGGTAAAATAATGATTGTCATTAAACTAAGCTAAAGATTAAAATAACAAAATAATCATTAAACTTTTGATTTGATTACACAATAATTTTTATTAGTGATAATGGTTCGACAAATTTTAATAAGTTTAAGAATTATTTTGAAATAGGTTGGTAACTTTGAATGGTTATTTTATAAAATTTAAACAAATTTAATGCCTATTGTAACTGAATCAAAAATTCATTGATTGTTTTATAACTTTCAAAACGTCAGTGGTCAAACAGATAATTTCAAGTTAGTTCACGATGTGAGTAAAATAAAGTATTTTAGTTTTCAATCTCGTGTTTGATCTTTGAATATATATTTAAGGAAAATTCTACAAGGAATGTTACATTATCGATATGCATCATTGATTTTTAATTGTGTAAAATATAAAAATAGTCCTTCGAATAGAGGACATTTTTTTTTTGAATTTTTTGACTATAAAAAGTTTTAAAATAGTCATCTGGCTTAAAAATAATAATAATTTAATCTGTTGTAGTTAAAAAATAATTAATAAATAAATTAACGACATGTGCAAAAATAATTAATTAACGAAAAAACATAAGTATGATCTAAGTTACCACCAGGAACAATAATCCAATGGGGAACTTCCCAATCAAGCTACTTAAAATCTCAATCGAAGTTGTTTTCTGCCCTTCAAGTCTTAAACCGTTCAGTGAATTAGCAAGGTAAATTGGTAGCCCGGAGGCAACTTCCCGGATTACCTTCATGCAATTCAATACTCAAAACGAACGCGCCATTTGCAATGGATTCAACTAGTTGGGTTGGTGAAAATTTATATTTGTATATAATATTTTTGATTGAGTTGGTGTCATGACTTAATTGAACAAAAATTTGATTGAGAACAATATAAAAATAAACGACAAATGACTAACTTATTACTTTTTTAAAGTCATGTGATTATTTTGTAGCTTTTTATAATAGGGAGACTCTACAAAAAAATAGTCGTATAGCCGGAGGACTATCTGCATATTTTATTCAAACTTTAATTGATATAATGATTGTGATCACATAATCAATTGATGAATGATATATATTTCATATTAGTAGTGCATATCGGTGTGTAGCATTTACTATAGAGTCATTCATTTATTTAATAACATTAGGTTTAAACCAACTTCTGTTGATCAAGTCTCTTTCCCATTGTAATGAAGTTATTAACCTGGAATGTTCGTGGTTTGGGGGTGTTGGTAAATGTCACGGGACCCCGCCTCTTCTTTCCGATACAGCATATTACCAGAAATAACAACCTGCGTACCGGTACGACCCCTATTCGTATCGCAATTGGTGTATTTTAAAAAGTTGTATTGGTACGGTCCTCAGGCATACAAATACGGGTATTGAATTTTCAAAATAGTGGATTCTAATGGCTAAAGAGCGTACTGATACGGTTGCCCATGTACCAATAGCAGGCTTATTTTTTCGCTATGCGTATCGATACGGTCACCCAACGTATCGGTTTGCCTTGGCATTTTTGCCCAGATTGAACCGAGATAGGTCTTGTGTATCGATCCCTAAGGACCTGTATCGGTACGGATAGACCTGTAATGACTCATTGGTCGAACATATGACACTTTGGCTCATTCTAACATGCTTCAAACAATATCTAATCATCATATAACATCAGAAGCATGCTTGACATCAACATACCAACACATTAAACAAACCTAACAAGCTTAACACCAACATCCACATCATCTATAGACATTGATACAATCCAGCTTTGGCATCTATTCATCATCATCCTTTCATCTCTAATCTTATAGATGAAAGAAAATGGGGTTTTTAAATTCCTTACACATCTTTTATTTACTTATGTTATTTACTTATTTCATGGCATACTTAGTTTATTTTGGTTACATAACATACCTTATAATGACATTTTCATAGTTTATGTTATGCATATCATAATAAGGATTGTGCTTATGCACATAGGTCCTCGTCTTATTTAAGTTTGCTTAAGTAATAAATCCACATCTTTAAGTTTCATGTTTGCATTGCATTGCATTGCATTATTAGCTTAAGTATGCATCTTATTATAGCTTTATTTCAGCTCACACATTATTTAATGCTTTTTAGGCACTATGAATGAAAGCATAAGCTCGTGATAGCTCAAGGACCTCATAAGGAGCTTGGATTAGCTCAATGAGTTTAAGGATAGCTTGGAACAGCTCAATGACATTCAAAGCATCTCGAATTTGCTCAAAGAGTCTAATGGTAACTCATGGCAGCTCGAGGACAAAGGGAAGCATTCTAAGGAAGCTCATAAGCTTCAAGTACTAGCTCGCATAGCTAAGGGCGGCTCATGGAAGCTCAAAATAGCACAAAGATTAAGCTAGCTCAGCTCAGTCCAACTCACACCAAGATCCACTAGCTCACTTAGCTCTACCTACATATGCTAGCTCACCACCTCAAGGGACATGTCCCTACCTAAGAGACATGCCTCACCAAATTGGAGGGAAAACTTTGGACGGAAAAACCAGCCTTAGAGAGAAATAACGAGCGACCTAATTTTGAAGGGAGACATCACCTTAGCCGAATGATCACTAAAGGGAGACACAACAACTATTCGGCCCTTGAAGGCCGCTTTTCATTTATACATGTACTTTCAAAGGGGCACAAGCCTAACCGAAACAACACTACACCCATTCGGCCATGCCTTTAAATTTTATATAAATAGGATTGAGATTTTTATTTGAACATAAAATTTCCTTTGTGAGAATTTTCTCTCATTTTAGTTCTTTTAGAACTTTATCGACTTATCAAGTACTTTGTACTTGTGGTGTCAACCCTTCTATTTCCCTTGATACTTTCGATTCCTATCTCTTTATAGATAGTGGGTCAAAGTCCTTTCTACCATCCCTTAAGAAATTATATAAAGATCGAGGTTATGCTCTTTATAGCATAGTTTCTTCCTTGAATTCTTAAGATACTATTTTCATCCATTTCCATCATCATTTCCATGCACCTATCTTACCATCTTTCGCAACCACTATCAAAATATCTTTCATCTTACCTTAACCATTCTATTTGAGCCCATCTTGCTTGTAGGTTTCTTACTTCCTTCCTAGATCCAATAATCAAAGAAGCCGTCTCCAACAACACAAAAGAACGACGGCTACACAACAGAATTGCATCATACATGCTTCCTACTCAGCGTTCAAAACATAAAACCAAACACATATCAAGCACTTTAAGCCTCTTACAAGTCCAAACCAACATTTAAAACTTGCACACACAAGAAGTTTAGCAAATAACCCTCCCAAACAACAAACGACCTTATTGCCTTTATTACTACAAGTCTAAATCAAAGTAATACTTTCGCAAACACAAGTTCTTGGATTTTCCTTCGCTGGCTTGTTGCCTCCACCCTTTAATTCTCTGTATTGATGGAAAAAGAGAGTGTAAGCACACTAGGCTTAGTGAGGAATGCTCTAAAACAAACCACCATTAGTGCATTTTAAACTATTTAACAATCCTTTGAAAACCACTTTCCAAGACACCCTTTTAAACATCATTTTAACATAACCAACATTATTATGCCTTGTAAAACCATGCACTTAATATTTTCAAAACATTTATATTAAACCATATGCAACATGTATCATAGATTAACAACAAAGTCTCATTTGCCACCCTTAATTTAAGCTTTCCCATGCATACTACCAATGTAAGGCTTAAAGAGTAAAATATGTTTACACTAACATTAAACAACATAATGATTCCACGCTACATCATCAATTATATTGGCTTATAAGTGATCGTTAACCAAGTTCTACTTTCTAAAATACAACATCGGATACATGAATTCACAAGTGTTCCCAACACTTCATGCCATCTCAACCGGAATCAAAGGTACTATTACAACCGGGTATAATCACAACACAAACATCAGTTACATGCATAACCCACTAACGGGAGTCTTTGATACAGAGATCAAAACCCCTCGATTGTTAGGGTACTTGGATGGAGTTTTCGGTACATCGGATCAAAACCCCTCAACATCTAATGCGACTTCTTATAGTGCACTATCAATCCTATGGCCGGTAACATTTCTAGAACCTTTTCATACCATCACTTGCCAATATAATTCATTTCTTAAACATTAACTCATTGTTTTCATATACATCAATCAAAACCATTTACTCAATGCATTTTACCTTGCCATTACCAATGTTCGAAAACATTATCAAAACATGCATTACTTCAAAATGCATCAACAACATTAGATAACCATTTTCCAGCATTAAACCATGCTCAAATCATGCATACACAATGAGTAATCAAGTCACCAAAACAAGTGCATTAAAACCAATTTGTCAAACCAAGTTCGAGAGAGAAATCATCCTTTACTTACTTTCGAGCTTAGACCAGCGTTTCAAGCTTGATCTCAACTCCCAAACACAACTTCCTAACCATTGAAAAGCTATAAAAATGTTCTCACTCACCAACACGTAAAGCCTCGCTTGCCGATTCGGTAAACACGCCTCCAAAGCTTCTGAAATATTCATTCAAGCTTGAGGTTCAACCTCCCATATTTTATCCATACAAAAATATAGGTTTCAATGCATCCAAATGCCTTCAAAGCCACAGCAACATCAATTCACATAAATCCTCATCAAATTCTACTCAATTTCACTCCACAACAACCGAAAACAACATCAAACACCTTTCAAACTTAACCCAGCTAAAACCTAACGTTTTAATCCATCAATTAACATCCAAAGACACATTAACATCATCGTTATACCTCCAGCATTCATTAAACCTCCGCAACTCCTCAAAAACTCATAACTAACAACCTAGAAAATTAGAGATTCACTTAGTTTCGGGATTTTAATGTTAAAACCATCTTAATAACATTATAAAACATCAAAATCATGTTCTAAAACAATCAAGAACAAAACAAAACAGATTCAATACGAAAATTAACCAATCTCATCAATTAAACCTTCATTTAACCAATTTTCCATAATTAAATCATTAAAGCTCATTAGAAAACATTTATACAGGATAAATAACTTGGGAATTTCAATAAAGAACCTTGTATTAGAGGATAAGAATGAACCTCACCTCTAATTGCTGGATTTTCCATTTATTGGATGGATTTACATGAGAAAACAATGAGAAATCAATAAGATTTTGATAGGAAATCATTATAATCTCATTTGAAATCAAAAGATTAATTAAAATAAGATATTACCTATAGATTTTGAAGAAAGAAGAAGTGTTTGGCTGTAGAGAATTGGAGAGAAAATCTTTTAATGGAAAGTTAATTACGTCAATTTGTTTTAAGCTTTTTAATTATCCAACTAATTCTCCAAGCCTATTTATATTATTTAAAAATAATTTAAAATAGATAATTAAGGGAAAAAGTCTAATAGTAGACTTTGGGGTAATTAGCTCCTTAAAAATTCAAAATTTTGACTCTTTTGCAAAAAGGTCACTAAAAATAGTTTTAAAACTTTACATTTTGGTCACTATCCCAAAATGTCACTTTTTGAAACTTCTCTTTGTAAAATTGATTTTTACCAAAATCATCTATATATTAAATAATGATTTTAGAGTATTTTCCATATTTTCCCTCACTCAAAAATATTTATTCCAAATTAAATCTTGAAACTGACTCGAATCTTCTAATCCGGTCCACCGGACCATCTAATCACCTAGAAAACTCCTAGGCCTAAAATCGGGGCGTTACATAGATGAGATAGTTTGGATCCATGATAAGGCGGGGCTGTTTTCAATGAAGAAATTATCGAACTTAATTGTGAATGTAAAAGTGGTAGGTCCAGATTTTAATTTCGGTTTAATTTGGAAGATGAAAATGCCACCTAAGGTGAATAATTTTTTGTGAATACTTAAAATCGATAGATTACCTTCCAAGAAGTTCCTAAAAGGAAGGGTTATAAAGTTGCTAGATGAAGAATGTTTGTGTTGTTGGTGTGGCTCGGCCCTTGAAGACTCAAATCATATATTCGTGAAATGAAATGAAATTTCATCGATGGATTATGGCGCTGTATTTGGTGGGAGGTTAGTTGGGTTGAGCCTTTGGACGTCTTGAGGCTCCTGAACTTTGCTTTTTTGGTTCGCTTCACTGGATTGTTGAGAGGTGTTTGGTTAATTTCAATCGCTGGAACACTGTGGAGTATTTGGCTTGCTCGAAACGATTTGGTTTTCAATGATAAAAAATTGTCAGTGACATATTTATTTTCTTATTTGAAACTAAGGACTTTAGTGTGGTTGAAAACCTCAAATGATGCAGTGATTAGTAACTGGGAGGATTGGTGGAACAGCCCAAGAAGTTGTTTCGTGGAAAGACCGGTGGAAAGCGTGGACTGGGTGCCACCGCCTGAAAGATCCGTGAAGTTTAACGTCGATGGAGCCGCAAAAGATTAACGTCGATGGAGCCGCAAAAGATGACTTTGCTGGCTGCGAAGGGGTTTTACGCTTTGGGGATGGTTCGCTGAGGGCCTTGTTCTCTGGTCCTGTTACTGGATATGGCTCAAGTTTTGTCGAGTTAGTAGCCTTGAAAAGAGCTTTAGAAGTCTTTGTAGAAGTTGGGTGGGTGGGAAAGGCATCTCTTGTACTAGAATCAAATTCTTTGATGGCTTTAAACTGGATTTCCAATCCGCTGACTCGACCATAGAAATGGTGGTCGTTGGTCTTGGAGATCGACCGATTGACTAAAACTATTGGTCGAGTTCAATTTTCTCATGTTTCAAGATTGGGTAACAAAATGGCTGATTGGCTAGCTAAGGACGGATTGAATAGACATGCCCTGTTCAAAGCTTGGTGGTGAGAAAACGTTCCTCACCTCGGTCAATTCTGAAATCCCTGTGCATTTTTGAGTAAAATCTGTGTGTTATTTTGCATTGCAGGGTATGTATTGTATGGGTTTACTCGTGCTGTATTTGAGTATTTTTATAATGTCTTACTCATGTCTGATGTCGTGCTTACTTGGTTGTCGTGCATCTATATTTTCTGGCAGAGGATATGGACTTGTAGTTTTGACTTTCAGTTTGTTTTAAGTTATCTTGTATCCTCAGCTAGGGTGTGTTGTATTTTTTTCCTCTACTCTAGATTTGAGAAATTTTTAATGAGACACACTCATGAATTTTGTTCATAATAAAATTTATCTTTGCTGAGCAAAAAAATTAAGGGTCTATTAAAAAAATAGCATTAAGAGTGTGTTTACACACCATTGTAATTGAATAGAAATATAAACTAATTACACGAAAGTGTAATTATAATTCTAATCCTACCTAGAAGGAGGGGAATGTGAACTCTAAGAAAAGGAATGGATGCTTCTGGTGGATGTAGAACTCATGACCTAAGAAAAATGAAGGAACAAAAATGAGCAGTTTGACTAACTAGCTAAATGTGCTTACTCGAGTGTAATTACATTTAATTTTTAAAATGATATAATTTTTGAATAGTCTAAAGGTAATTACAATGTAGTATCTGTTCATACATATTATTAACCCTTTAACAATGCGCATATACCTTGTAGACAGACCGATTTGAACTCGTGTCTCTTAGGATGAACATCATCCATTTTTCTACTGTGACACTTGTTGGGTTTAATTTTTAAAATAATATTAATTATAAAATTAAAGAGTATAATACATGCATAATTACATCAATTCTCACCGGTAAAAATTGAAGAATGTAATTGAAAGTCCCAATGACAAACAATTCAATAAGACCCAAAAATTATGGTAATTACCTAAACACTCCATAATTATGTAATTACACACAAATTCAGTTACAATATAACTTTCTAAGCACACTTTAAATATTATTTAATTAAAGTATAAAAGATGACCATAATACTATTCATTGCTATATAGTAAAATAAGTTTTCAATATTTTTTAATTGAATTGATATATGGTTAATATGTAGTATTAACTCAACTAAGGATTTCCTTTGAATAGTCTTAAAGTGATTACTAGGTAATATCTATTCATATTTTTGTTAATTATTTGATAATGTACCCATACCTTGTAGATAAAACTGTTCGAATTCAGATCTCTTGAAACGAGGAATAACATCTTTTTCACTTGAACCACTCGTTGAGTTTAACTTAGTTAAGGATTTAAAGTTGATAGAGATATAATAATATTGGTTAAGTCATTTTTAATTTATTTCCATTTGAGAAATAAATTTATATTTTACTTGGGAAGGAAGAGGTGAATTGCAAAATTAGGATTTTCGGATGGTGATGTGTAGTGAGAAAAACGAGGTGTACACGTGGTGGGAAGACAAGGGGGTGAAAACAGCAAGGCAAGTTTATCCAGCTGTCTGCGAAAATGGTTTGACCCTCAGAACAAAACAATAACCTATTGTTATACCCACGTGCCGATTACGTCATCTAATAACAAATCTCACCTACTCTCTCTCTTTCCCTCCATTGGTTTCATGGTATCTTAGATTCTTTTCATCCTAAAAAAAAAAGTTTAACTAGTATTAAAATTATATTTTTTAATAATTATTTAAAATATTTTTTTTGCTTAAATAAGTGTTTCAAGTTTTATTTTTGGCTGAAATATGTGCTTAAAGTATTTTTGGCTGAAATAAGTATCTAAAATTTTATTTTTGGTTGTTTTAAAGTTAAATGAAGCATCTACTTTAGCATCTATTTTAACAAAAAATGAAATTTTAGGCATCTATTTTAGCCAAAAATATTTTATGCACTTATTTCAGCCAAAAGTAAAACTTTAAGCACATATTTCAACAAAAAATACTTTAAGCACTTATTGCAAAAAACCATAATTTGAGTACTTATTTTTTAGTTAACCCAAAAAATAATAATAGAGTGTGATGAAATTAAGTTATTTTGATTAGTTTTTTAAGGGAGATTAATTTACTATGGTTGACTTCATACATAACTAATTGAGTTAATTGCACCACACGTCCCTAAACTATGATACTTATTTTAAATTTGTCCTTAAACTTTAAAACATTATAATTTTATCCTCAAACTATGATCTTCATTCTAAATTGGTCCACAAACTTTTGAACATTCTAGTTTTATCCTCAAACTTTGACTCTCATTCTAAATTAGTCCTCAAACTTTTTGAGCGTTCTAATTTCATCCCCAAATTATCAATATATACTGATCATATCTTATGTTAATAAAACTGTTACAAAAATTGTTAATTGTCATAAAACACTGATGTGTATTATGTAATAATATAATGTGATATAAACGATAATTTGAGGATGTCATTAGAACGTTCAAAAAGTTTGAGGACCAATCTAGAATGAGAGTCATAGTTTGAGGATGAAACTAAAATACTCAAAAGTTTAGGGACCAATTTAGAATAAATGTCATAGTTTGATAATGAAATTGGAATTTTTAAAGTTTAAGGACCAATTTAAAATAAATATCATAGTTTGAGGACGTATGATACAATTAACTCTAATTAATTGTATTATTGAGAAAAGTAAATTTGACGGTTTGAGAAATATTGTTTGATGTGAAATTTTTTATTTCATGTAATAGAGCGTGCATTTCTTTATTTATCGAAGTTAAGATAATTGAAAAATGATAAAAGAAGACGGCTGGAAGTGTTGGTAATTTTTGAGAAAAAAAATTTAATTAAAAATGATTTGCCTTAAGTCGTCGGGATTTTTAAGCGACTTTCTTTCACAATTTTTTTTTTTAATTTAAAAAATAGTTGTTTAAAGTCGTCGTACTTTCCAGGCGACTTCCAAAGTAATTTGAAAGTGCTAACGACTTCTCCTACTTATTGGTCAAACATCTCTAGTTCAAGAAATAAAATAAAAAAACACCATTTTCATGAAATAAAAAATCTCATATCATTATTTGGGCAAAATACCCATATTATTTTATAGTGTTATAATTATATTTAAAGTTTTTCTATATATATTTTAATTTTTTTAACAAGTTAATAATTTATATTGAAATATTTAAAATATCCATGTTTGTATCGTTTTTACATAATATTTTTTTATATTACATCCTATTTTCATATCGTTTTATACTTTACTTTTATATTCTGAGAATAAAATTACTGCATTAGGTAATAAAACACTCAAAATAATGTTTTTCTGGTAAAATAAAAATAATCTACTTTTTTCCCAATAACGAAACACAATAAAATAAAAAAATGAATTTGAAAACGATAACAAAATAAACATTCAAGTGGAAAATAACTAATGGCTTCAAAATGCGGAGTGGGAAATCAAATTCTAGGAGATAGAGTATAATTGGCAATAGAAAATAGGGTAAAATTGAAATGAATTAAAATTAAGAGTTCAAACCATAAATCTAAAAATAATAAACATTTAAATATCTTTAATTTTATATCCTCTTATATAATAATTTAACAATAATACCAATCGAATTAAATTTAATCATTATAAAATTTTATATATAGTTTAATTCCTAATGCTGTAGTTGCTATCTTAATTGTGTTCTATGCTACTGCTTGCTTACCGACCATTCTCCATTCCTCGTATAAGTAGGCTTTGTGTAGGAAACCTGAAATGGGCTGTCAGGTTGCATGTCTTGGCTTTAGCCGGGATGGACCCGAAGGCAGTCACTCTCTCAAATTTTAAAATTTATATATGATTTGGTTATGTATTTTTTATTAAAAATTTATTTTTGACCCTTAAAATTTTATAAATTTACTTTCTTAAAATTTTATAAGTTCGCCCCCAAACATAAAATCTTATGTCCATTCCTGACTTTACCAATCATAAAAGAGTTTCGTAGGAGACCAAACACACGATTGCTATAATAACTCTGCTGGAGATTGCACTTATTCACTCTCAGGGACGGAGGATGGGGAGGGACAATTGCCCCCCCCCCACTCCCAAGAACATGCTAAACCTATATAGAAATGAAAGACCTGAGGATAATATCATAAAATTAGATTAAAGAATCTTCAACACGTTGCTCCAATGAAAAAAAAAACAAATACTCCTCAAAAAAAGTTGAATTTATGAAAAATAAACAACTCGAATTCTAATCCCCCTCGTTTCCTTTGTTTTATACCGACAAAAAAATAATAACAATCTGGTCATTTTCTCAGCTAATGTCGAAGAAACTGAATCATGGTTTCACCCCGGTACCACCTTGACGACCACCCCTTCCATTCTGATTAACTCGCTGATAGTTATCTCCGTTCCATCCACCCAAACCCTTCGGTCTTCCTGAAAATTCCCCCTGGTTTCTGAATTCGCTCCTGCCATAGCCTCCTCGGCCACTGCCAAAGTTCCCTCGGCTCCTGAAATTGTCACTCCGAAACCCAGCTTTGCCCGAAGCATACCTTGCTCTTCCAGTCCCGATACCACTCCCAGTGCTACCAACTGCACAAAAAAAAAAACAAAAGGTTCTCAAAGTTGTTACCCTAGATTACTAGTGGAAGCTAATAGATGGATATCAAATATCTTTCCTAAGCCAGGTTCTATTATTGGATGAGCTAAAAGTTTGATTTGGGCTAAAAAAATATTAGGGGAAAATGGAAATTTTGATAAATTTCAGAATCAAAATTCTAAAATTTGAACTACCTCGGGTATTAGTCCTCTTTTCTTCCACAGCAGCTTGGCGATCCCCGATGGCAATTGGTGAAGCCTGGAATGCAAGAGCACATCCATAAATTCAAAGATATAACCATACAGAAACACTGAAGGGAGACTAGCTGAGATTAACAAGGAATTCTATAAGTACTTCATATCTTATCATATAAAATCTAGCTCCCTCAAAAATATCAAATTTAAGGTTAGCAACAAAAACACAGTGATGCAATTGGAAAGATGCAAAAATAAGGGTTGGGTCGTAATCTAAACCTTTGATTTAGGTTAGGACCTTAGAATTGTAGACCCGGAAAGTGCATTAATGTGAAAATTTGATGACATCCATAAAACAGTTAAAATTTTAGTTGGTTTAAGCGTTTGGCCTTTCCACCTTAATTCAGCAAGGCTGCAAATTGATGCAAACTGAAAAGTGAATGATATAAGGTTAAAGAAAATATAAGATCTAAATTACACAAAATATTACAAGGTTCTGGATTCATTTCTATTATTCTATATACTGTATAAAAAGTTGCAGAAGAATAGAAAGACATCAGATCAAGGTGGATTTATTCTATCGGACCAGCTGATTTAATTACCTTCGCATACGGTAAGGTTTTCTAGAAAAAGTTCGACAAAAGTTCAAATCAAATACATTTCAAGTGGCCAAAAACCCATGTTCACGTGATATGACCCATATTGTCACTTAACATTGACCTGGTTTTGAGCTTTATTTATTGTTTTATATCTTTTCGAGATAGTGCTTTGTTTTAGGTCAGGGGAGCGGGCCCTTGACAAGATTATAAACAACAAGACAGCTTAACCTCATGAATAAATCATTTATATTTTCGTTCAACATTTAAAGTAGTGATAATTTTTTTGGAAAAACTTAACAGAACTTGTCAGGTAAGTGATTGAATGGAAGAGCAACTTATGTTAGTGATCATACCTCAAGTGCACTCTGCACTGAACTTGCATTCTCGAATTCAACAAACCCGAATGTGAATCCTTGCTGCAGGAGGAAAGAAATACACAGAAACAGAACTTGAACTTGAAATGTCAAGTGTCAACTAGGAAGGAGAATTAGAGAAGCCTAAATCGCTAACTTAGTCAACCTTATTGCTTCTGACTTGGATGCCATTGCGCTTAATGGGACCAAATTTTTTGAATGCCACCTCAAGTTGTGCAGGTGTTGCAGTGAAAGGCAAGTTCCGTACATATATGGAGTGTCCTTCAGCTTTAGTAAGAACAAAAGTAAATGAGATTTATATTTAAAACAAAGAAGAATATGTATCAAGAAATAGAAAAATACATATGACATAACATCAACCATGTGAATCACATCTGTCTTCTTTAAACCCATAATTAATATCTGTACTCATTGAAATCAGAAATGGTACGGATCTAATTTCATTGACAAAGAAAAAAAAAGTGCTACTATTATTATCCAAGAGTGCATAAATGAAGTTGGCAATTACCTTCCTCATTGTCATTGCTACTTTCGGGTGCATTATCATTGTTAGGCAATGCTGCCTCAGTGGCTGGAGCAGGTTTTGCAGAAACAATTGAGCGTGTTTCTTTAGGTGCCGCCCTCGCGTTATTGGTAGGAACATAGACCGAAGTAGATGCTGTATTACTTTTCATTACTTTGACCTAATATGCAATTCAGTAAGTTCAATAGAAAAATAAAAGGACCGCCAAATCATGACAGAAAAAGAAAAAGCCATTGACATTAACTCACAATTGAAGCATATGATTTCTTAGGAGCGTCCTCTAAAACCTCAGGAGCTGAATCAACAGCCACAACACTCTCACTAAGAGTTGCAATGTTTTGGGGTTCAACAACTTCTTCTTCTTCAACAACTGATCCTTCCTCATTATCTGACGGGTCAAAAACTTCAGCTCCATTATTAATATCTTCATCTTCCGGGTAAGTTAATGGTTCTTCCGCAAGATGGTCATGAGTTGGCTCTGGAAGAAAAGGCAATTCCACGATTTGAGTGTAAAGCAAGTATAAGCATAATTCACAAAATGGGAGAATCAAGTTAAACCTGGTTCTGGTGCCAAGGCAGATGTTGAAGCCTGTTCATTGATGTCATTAACTGGAACAGAGTTTTGCAACTCTTTGTCCTCAACATATCTGAAAACATCATTTAAGACAAAGTAACCTTTGTCTTGTGGAGCTAGAAAGAAGGTTTGCGTGAATTTCCTTCTCACACTGTCCTTTCCGGTTAAGCATCCAGTTACCAGTACAATGACCCCTTTCTCGAAAGAGTCTTGAGCATCAGCAGTTTTAATCTCAGCTGTATAGTCCTCGTAATTCAGAGATTGTACCTTCTCATTGATCGCCTACTCAAAAGCAAATATAAAAGCACTCATCAACCAAACCATGTTTAAGCCACGTTATAAGGGGAAAAAATCTATTCAAGTCAAATATATGAGCCTCCACAAACAAACACTTCCGAAAAGTCCATTCTACAGTTAGATATATGGATTCAATAGATGTATAAAGCTTCTCCCAAGGTTTCCCAATTCCCATACTTTTTAAAACTGAATTCATAATGACAATCATTACAAATAGTCTCTGTAAGTATTCTCGACGAACTTGCAATTCACCTAAAGCACTGGAATAACCAATGTACAAAAGGAAAGATGCTTGTATTTTGAATTATGACGACAATAGGCTCGTGCCTATTTTTATCTCAACTCCTAGCGCAGACCTACCTGCATGGTTGTTACTGTTGTCATGTTGCCATACATATCTGGTCGGCTTAAACAACTCGAATCTTGATAAAATCTATGCACAAGATTCGGCGATTGGTGAAGAATATGGTAATACTGCTCGACAAAAGCATTTCCAACAACTTGAGCACTGGGAGTACCCGCAGGATTTCCTTCCTGCATGGCCATCTGCACATAGTTTCAATGAAATTGATTACTAAAAAGTCAAATACGGACAGTCAACTATAAAATTACAATAAACTAGGAGGATTACTGTCCTGATCTTTTACCTCAACATAAATAAACATGAAAGAAAATACTTTCTACAATTAACATCTAGAATAGACAGCAAACATAAGAGAAACAACCAGCAAGATATTCTAAGCACATAAAATCGTCAAAAGCTCACTAAAAAAATACAATATATTCAACCTCCTAGACAACTTTATCCAACATGAACAGAGATGGAGGGGGGGGGGCTATTTCACCATAAATGAGTAATTTCTTAGTTCTTCATATAAACACTAAACTATTATATACTATATCAACAATTCTGATTTCTGAAACAATTCAAAAACCCCAAAGCTAAAACAAGTAATCAAACAAACCCATCACTTAAAATTATTTTTTTAAAACACAAAAAGGGAAAGAAACAGTTTTTTTATATCTAAAGACAAGTAACACAATGATTCAGAAAGACTATAATTATAATTACAATTATAACAAACGTTTAATTAATAAAATACGGAAAACCCAGAAAATCCTGGATAGAAAAGAGGAGTATGAAGCAGATTTAAGAACCAAATTGAAGTGAAAGTCGGGATCTAGCGGTTGATATGCAGATCAATCGTGCATAAACGATCAAACAGAGATCAAATGGAATTAAAAGGAAAGGGAAAAGTAAGATCAGAAACACCTGATTCGCGGTGTGATTTGAGAGAAATATGTGAGCTTAGAAAGAAAACAGAGAGAGAGAGAGAGAGAGAGAGAGAGAGAGAGTCCCAAAGAGAAGGAGAGGATGCCTACAAAGCAGGAATTGAAGAAACAAAAGTAAGCCCGAAGAAAATATATTTAAATTCTTATATTTTGTATTACTATTTTGGCCGCAACCGAAATTAAAATATGGAAATCTTTTTTATGGTGAAAGGACCTACCAGGTCCTTCTCAATTTCAAAGCTAGCTAAATTAGTCCATCTTATAAAAGAGTGATTTGAAAAGTGAGGAACTCATCAAGTGATCCTAGTGGTAAAGGATGACGTTGTTCATTCTAGATTACTAGGGTTCTAGTAGCGTAGTATGTATAGCGTGTGTGCATTTTCAAAAGGCTAGGTGTAAAAGGAACATATGCTATCATATAATTATACTAGAATATTAAAAAAATTATATTTTAATACACAAGCTGTATAAAAAATAAAGGGTTATATTTTGATACATAAACCGTGTAAAAAAAATTACACAACCCTTTATATTTAAACTATAAAATATAAAACCTAACTCCCTAACACTAACAACCTAAATCGTAAACTTTAAACCTTAATCTCTAAATTCAAACCCTAAATTTTAAACCTTATAGCATAAACCCTAAATTCCTAAAATTTAAAAGGTTCGTGTCAAGTTTACACAAGTTTGTGTATCAAAGTATTTTTCCAAGTCTCAGACCTAAATCTATAACCTTAACATCCTAAATCTTAAACTATAAACTCT
Organism: Hibiscus mutabilis; assembly: GCA_019671005.1. Taxonomy (NCBI): domain Eukaryota; kingdom Viridiplantae; phylum Streptophyta; class Magnoliopsida; order Malvales; family Malvaceae; genus Hibiscus; species Hibiscus mutabilis. The sequence goes on from CM033744.1 coordinate 36,595,930, forward strand.
AAACATAAACCCTATAACCTAAGCCTCAACCCAAAATCCTAAAATCTAAAATTAAAAAGTTTGTGTAAACTTTTAAATTTCAAGGGTAAACTTTTTTTAATTTTTTTAGAACTAAAACTAAATTGACACGACATGTAAATACTAATGGCTAAATCTATTATTATATAACCATGATTATATAAAATTTGATGGAAAATAGTAATACAATGATTAGTTGTCCGTAATTTCTCGTTTTTAAATTTGATACGGACTAAATTGTTTATATTTTTAGAGGATCAATTTTATCAATTTTAAAATTGATAGGGTCTAAATAGATTATTTTATCTTTTTCCCATTGGAAATGTTTCTATTAAACTATAAATTAAGAAGAGTTAATTACACCACACGCCCCCAAACTATGACACTCATTTTAAATTGGTTCCTAAACTTTAAAACATTTCAATTTCATCCTCAAAACATGACTTGCATTCTAAATTGGTCCCCAAACTTTTTAGCATTCTAGTTGCATCCTCAAACTATGACTCTCATTCTAAATTGGTCATCGTACTTTTTGAACGTTCTAATTTCATCCTCAAATTATCATTTATATCACATCATATTATTATGTAATACACATCATTGTTTCATGACAATTAACAATTTTTGTAACAGTTTTATTAACGTAAGATATGATTAGCATATATTGATAATTTGGGGATGGAATTAGAACGTTCAAAAAGTTTGATGACCAATTTATAATGAGAGTAAAAGTTTGAGGATGAAACTGGAATTCTCAAAAGTTTGGGGACCAATTTATAATGAAGGTCATAGTTTGAGGATAAAATTTGAATGTTTTAAAGTTTAGGGACCAATTTAGAACGAATGTCATAGTTTGGGGACGTGTGGTGCAATTAACTCAATTAAGAAATAACTGATACTGGGCTAACCCAGAATACGAAAACGTCTTGCCAAAAGCCACGGAGTTCTGTGGGCCGACACCACTTTTCAAGAAGCCTATTCCAAATCCGTGTTAAATTGTTCAAAGCCCATTGAAACTGCTATTGTTCCAAAATCTTCGGCTTCAATCGTTTAAAATATGTGTTTGTATATTCGTCGGACATGAATATGAAACATGATTATTTCAGGAAATAAATAAGTCAAAACAACATAAGACTAGACTAAATTAGTATATTTTGTGAACTGTTTTTTAATAATACATTATGTCTACTTTTTTTCTTTCACCGTTTAAGATTATATTTCGTCTTAATTTCAATTACGAAATAAAATTTTAACGAGACTCGTCTCTGTTTAAAAAAAATATTCAAATCAAAACACTTTGCATCCGTGGTATCCAAATGCAACAAAAACATATACAATCCTTACTATATAGAATCATTCTTAAATCTAAACTTAACCAAGTTAGTTCACATAATCACAATCTAGAATTTTAATATAGAGAGAGGCAATACGATCCTCTCAAAATTTTTAAAAAAATATTATTATGTCTATTAATTTAAAAAAAATATTTTGTCTCCTCAAAATATTTGAAAATTTTGTTTTATCCTCTTAAAATTGTTAAAATTTCACGTTAATATGTATATATAAAAATTAAATTAGTATTCTTAAAATATAAAATTCTCGTATACAACTTAAATTGTTATAAACAGAAATCACAAATATATGAACTTAAACTTATTTCTAAAATATCAATTTCTCCAAAAGTAAAAGCTTCAAAACTAATAAAACATTGAAGAGATAGATTTGATATAGACACACACAAAATTAGTCTTATTGGATTTTTTTATTTCACTATTTTTTTTCTTCATATTCTTCAAATCGCGACTCTTTTCGTCTTCCTCTATTTTTATTGTATTTTCAAATAAGAAAAATCACATTAGAAGAAATCAAAATTTGATATTTCTTCTAAATTTTTGAATGGATGAAAATTGAAATTTTTAATATTTTTAGTCTTACTTTATTCTATAAATAAAGGCAAGTTCTTTCTATTTTGCTTAATATTTCAAGAGTTTCTTCTAAAATTTGAGTGTCAAAATCTTCTATTATAATTTTATTTCATTTTCTGAGATCTCAGTGTAAGATTTGACGAAAAAATACATTATAGATCTATATTAAATAAGTTTAATTTTACTTTGCTTAAGCATGTCTCTAATTTTAAATTTTGTGTGTGAAAAAAATTTTCGTTAAAAACTTCACTCATTAAGATCAAGTATATGACGTGGATCCATCTGGATTAATCAAGATAAAATCCTGAAAAATCAAATACCGAAGAACTGAGTGGACAACAAAAATAGCGTTACTAGTAAAATTGGTTTTGATAATCAACCATGTCAAATTCTGCCACCTGGATCTATTCTTTATTCAAAATTGACCCCACAAAACCCCACAGAAATTAAAACACTCGAGAGGAAGACATTGAAATTGGAGAAATTAGAGGTGCATGGCATGCATGGTGTGAATGCAGAACACTGCAGTCTTTGCTTCTACTTTTATTACCAAAACTGATTAATTATTTTTGGACCCCCAACATTCAGAAACTTACAGAAAACTCCTTTCTTTTTTATTTACCCTCCTTAACATCTGCTGTTTTCACCCACGTTTATTCACTCGTCGGTTTCCGATCATGTTACACAATAAAAAGTTTATATAAATTACGGTAGAAACATATTTTTTTGAAAAAGAAAACAACCGAAGGTGGCGGAGTCATAATTTTTATATAGTGAGGTTAGACTGGAATATGAGGTACGGGAGTTTCTATACTTTATATCTCATCAAATCAAACGGAGCCATTTCTAATATTTCTTATGAAAAGTTTCATAATAGTTTTTTGAAAACCCTTTTTAACTCGTCGAAAATCCCATATCTCAATAAATTAAGTGAGGTCAATTGACCCCTAACTTTGAATGTGACTCCGTCATTGACAACGTGTGACTTATTAATATCTCATTTTATAATCAGATTATATTAAAGTCTAATATAGATAGTAAAAAGAGAGAAAGAGTGTGTCAAAATTTTATTACACATACATAATACGATCTGAAATTACAGTACACCCAGATTAAGCATAATGAGGCCACACAAAGTCTTGATTAACTACAACCCAACTTCCTTATCGAGACAGAGGCGACCACCGTCTGATAAGGGAAGTAACATGAACGACCGCTCATGGTTTTATCTTCTACTTCATAACTTCATAGATTTTTTAAATGACAATCTACTAAGTTAATGGTTACCTTTTTTTTTAAACTAATTGTCCCTTATTTTTTTTAGTTCGAAAATATTATCACATATTTCAAATGTTATGTTTACGTATTTGAAAGTGTCTCGAATATAAATGTTAGTAAACAAAATCACGTTGATAAGAATGAAATGTCCAAATATCTTTATGATAATGTCCAAATATCTTTATGATCATGGATGGCTACATATCAATTTTTTGTAGCTATCAAAGATCATCCTTTTAAGACAGCCGCGGAATTTCAACCTTACAATGTAAGCAACCTATCATATACAAAAAAAAAAAAAAACCTACATGCTCTACATGTGTATATATATGAATGTTCTTTTATACACGGACCGAGTAAAATCTAATCTTTGTGATTTTGTTTATTTGAATATCTTTTGTTTTATTTAAAGTTTAGATTTAAGGTCAGAGTTTAGGGTTTAATATTAAAATAGATAAAATTGTGAAGTAAAATTTACATGTGTATCAAATAGTAAGAGTTTATGGAGGTTTTTAACAAGACACGTGATAATTCAAGTTGTATGATTTTTCAGTCCATGAATAAAATTATATTTATTGATAAAAGAATTGTTATATATATATCAATAATTTGTGTGTGCTTGTATTAAATCGGACAATACTGAACATAAACCAATTACAAGACAGAAATAAAATATAAAAGACGGAGCAATGGACTGTGGGGGTGTAGAATTAAAATTTAAATAAAAACGGTGGATTCAAAGTTAAATACAAAAAAATAAATGGTTTCAAATGAAAGGATTAACTTTTAGGAGGAGCCAAAAATAAAAAATTGTTCCATTTAATCAAAGGAATGAAAGGCTTAACATGGAATCTTTGGTACGTACTTAGTTAAGAATTAGGAGGGGGCAAAAAATACAAAAAATTAATCCTTTTAATCAAGGGTCGAAGTTCTTTTCTGTCCTTAACATTGTTCCTAAAAACAATATAAGGTAATTATTTCATACACCCGCGGTTAAAATTAAAAAAATTTATAAGTATTTTAATTTTAAGGTTTAGAGATTTAATTTAGGGTGTAGGGTTTATGAGTTTAGGTTTAAAGAGGTTAGAATTTATGGTGCATTGGTTAAACCCTAACTTCCTCATCATATTACCCTAAAACCTTAACACTAACCTCTAAATAATAAATTCTAACCCTAAATCCTAAAATTTAACCACTATCCCTAAATTATGAACCCAAACCAAAACAACTCTAAATTGAATCTATAAACCCTAAAACTAAAACAATTATAGAAACATTTTTTTGAAAATAAACCACTAATTCTATTAACGAAAAAATATCCAAAATTACAATTATAGAAACATTTAATTTCTACCGCTAGTAAGTATTGAATATAAATCTATAATATAATAGTTAAGGATGGCAAAACAACCTGACTCCGTCCGGTCCCAACTCGACAAGAGTGGATTTTTTAAAGTCGGGGCAGACAGGTTCGGGTTTAGAGTAAAAATTTTCCGACCTGATATATTTATATATATTTATTATATATTATATTTAATGTTTTTATTAATTTTTAGAGATGGTTTAAGTTTAGTCAAATTTTTTATTAAAATATCAAGGTGGATCAGGTTGTAAATATAATATATTAGAGTCAAAACGAATCAAAATTATAGTAGATAATTTAGATTTCAAATCTAAGTCGGGACGGCTAAAAATCCGACTCGTCGCCACCCCAATTATTAATAGTATAAGAATTCAAAACTAATAATGTATATATAGAGAGAGGAAAATATAGGAATGCGCGTGTTGGAGTGAAGAAGACAGAAGAGAGTGTGGGGTGGAGTTCACAGCGGCTGCCTACCTTTTGTGTAATAATTGAACCAAATTTTCACGCCTTTCATTCATCCTTCCTTCTAGGGTTTGGCGGTGCTGCTTTCGCTGCCATTTAGGAGACTCATTACTCCTTCCCCAGACCAGAAAATTACTTCTCATTAATCTACAATCTCCTGTTACTGTTACTATTACTGCTACTATTACATTTATATATTATGTAAACTATTTGATTTCTTTCAGTAACTTTTTTAAATATTTTCAATTGAATCATGTCTAAATTTGTTATATATTTTTTAATAGTTTTGACGCATATTTTTATGTCATGTATTTAAGTAATATTCATTTCACTCCCCCTTATGCGCATTTGTGGTATTTTTCATATATTAAAAGTATTACCAATTTATATACAACTTTTTATGTCAATAATTCAATTCATGTACATTTTGATATATCCTATATGTGTCATGTTTAAATTATTTTCTCTGCGTCATAATTTCACTTTCTCTTTTCTCCATCGATAATAATAACTGGGTCACGATGAGGACGAGGATGATGATAGCTGAGACCATTGTATACTGTTGAAAGTGATAGTATGCTAATTATATTCTCCAAAGGATTCTTGTTTTATTATATTTTAATTATTATTTAATATTTTTAAGATCTACTCTCTTAATCTTTCGCCTGATAAGATGTGTAGCGCCACCGTATTTATATCTCAAGACTTCTCTTTTCTTTTTCGATATGGAATTAATGATCCCGTCTCTCCCCCACTTAACCTCGTGACGAGCTTCCGCTCTCGTGATGGGCCAACTTGTCACAGTTGTGATGTGAAATCGAGCAATCAAAGGGTCGCTCTGTTACCACTTGTCATGGGCCATTACCCTATTCTCAAAAGACATGTTTGATAGGATGTGCAGCGCTACCGTATTTATATCCAATACTTCCCTTTTCCTTTTCAATGTAAGATTAATGACCCCGCCTCTTCTCAGGCGTGATAATATGTTAATGGTAGATTTAATTCATATACTCTAATTTAATCATTTTTAGTTTTCAAGATTTAAAATTGTAATTCGATCTAAACTAAACAATAATCGTTGTATTTATCAAGTCCAAATCTGCTATAATTAATTAGTGCGCTATACATAAGTTATTGGCTTAATTTATATTCTTCGATTTTTTTCATTTTAACCTAATTATATTATCTATTCAAAAAAATAGTTATATTTATTTCTATTATTTGAATCAAGATTATTTTTTTTAAAAATATAATAATTAAAATTGATCATATTCCACGCCCTATGATTGTTATCAAACAAAATCTAAGCACGATAGGTATGTACAATAAGTGACACTTTCATTAAATTCCAGCTTTAATATTTACAATTATTTTTATTTAAATTATTTATTATATCTCAAATCCTTGAACGAAAACAATTGTTTTAAAATAACTTGCAACCTTCTAGAGGTGACTATGGATCAAGACTTAATTTGTATTTAAAATGGAACAGTACATCAAAGTAGGTAAGGTTAGCAGATTGGTCATAAAGTATATAAAATAAAACAAAGCTTAAAACTGTACTTTAGAAAGAAAATTAAATATCTTAGATAGGTTTATCAAGAAGTAAAAGTGGCTTTAATTAGCCGATTATGTAATTAATTATTTTTTATCAATGGACGATAGCCAGTCTAGCTTAGCATTAAACCCTAATTTCAATTAGGACAATTAACTGTTGCATACCTTTCTAAACTACGAAAAAAAAACATGGTAATTGTGATTTTGTTACGGTCTAGAGTTTTTGATTTGCCAATCACTTGGCCATAAAGTACCTCTCATTGGCTCATCCTACAAAACTAACGGGAGGTAGTTATTGGAACTTGTAGTTGAACCGTAGGATAAAATTAGGGATGATAATTTAGATGAAAAAATATCTCATGCACTGGCGGTAGAAACGAAAAGTTTATTCTACAAGCGCATTAATTTTAAGATTTAAATTTTAAGAGTTTAAGTGTAGAGATTTAAAATTTAGAGTTCAGAGTTAGAATTTATAGTTTAGAGGTTAGAGTTCGGTTTTCACATGCGCTTGTGCGTAGAATAATTATCCAATTTAGATTATAGATTCGGTTATTTAATTTTTTTTTAGATTCATATATTATGGATTCCAATGTTAAAATTACTATCGGTTATGCATCCAGAGAAAAATATGAATGGATATCCACGTTTGATATACAAATCCGACTGAAATACAAAAAAATATATATATATGTTTGCATCCGAAGAGATTTGAACCTTGGACATCAAACTTATGTAAGAAAATCGGAGCAGTATATATACCTTTGGAATGTAAAATCCTTCAACTTAATAAAAAAATCGGAGCATTATATTAATGAAAAAAATTTTTTGTCATTTTTCAGTACTCTTTTCTATACTCAACAAAAAAAAAATTATAAGCTCAAAACTTAAATTTTAAATCCTAAACTCTACACCTTAAAAAATACATCATACCCCATATTCTTAAACCCTAAACTTTAACTTTAAATCTTAAACCTAATTTTTTTAGTGTGGAATATAAATAGGAACACCAAAAAAAAGACCACGGATTCCTATTCCTATATTAATATCCTTTCTCGTGATGCCATTTTTGTCCTTCTGCAAAGACAGGGATAACTCAAGACAAATTTCTGTTTATGTGAGTAAACTAATAATAAAGCCCCGAAAGGGTCGATCGTTGACTTTGTTGTCTCCTAATTCATCACTTGTAATTTGCTGTATGAATTCTATTTGTATTGAATATTTCCTGTAAAGCTCTGATAATACTGCAGCCAGGTTCATAGGGCTAATCAAATTGTTATGGTCTTATTTTTTTTCCTTGTTTCGATACAAATATAGAGATATAAATGTTCAGCTTTTGAACTGCTGCAACTGTAAGCTCTCTCTGAAACTTATCTATTTGGGCTTTCTAGTTTTTACCATAGTCCCTCTCTCATATATTATACGTGATTATCAAATTCGAGGTTTACTGATTCAGTCGGTTCATACAATCAGAAATTTCGAATCGGTTTATGCAACCTAGGTCATATTAATACTGTATTCAATATAGGGTTTACAAAGTCCAAGTTGTATCGTGGAAATCTCAGTGCTTCCTTAGATACGAGTGGTCCTTGTTAGATGCTTAAAGAAGTTGTATATGTGGATAGATTGATAGATGTGGGCCCATCCACTACAAGGTGTAGGCTAAGTAGACATAGTTATCTCTATAAGGTAATTTTCCTAACCAGAACTTTTGAACCCCACAATGTTCTGATAAAATATTTGGTTCCATTTTAACCTAATTCTGCTTAAATTTCATTTTCTTTATGATTTTAACTTTTTAATGTAGCATGAATAATATATATATAAAAGTTGGAAAGTGGAATTTAAGCAAGCTAGGCATGCATTATAAAGCTATTTTAGTTGCAGTAAAGCATAAGCCTTATTTTCTAGCATATATTGAATGGTCCCAAATATGAATAGAAGTCATGTCCTTTATGACGCCTCTATATATACTCTAACACTAAGAAATTAAATTTATAATTTAGGATTAAAGTTTAAGATTAAAGTTTAGGATTAGGGTTTATAGTATTAAATATATGGTGTATTTTTTAGGGCTTTGAGTTTAAGATTTAAAATTTAAAGTTGAAAATTAAAATTTAATTTTTTAATGTTAGACGTTGGGCATAGAAAGGGACAAAATATTTTTGTTCCCCAAATATATATATATATATATATATATTTGTGAGTTGATAAGTTAGACTTTCTACTTTGTGTGCTATTCAAAGCATGATGAAATAATGTAAATACGTAGATGACCAAGAGATGTTTAGCAATAATTAAACTAGTGATTGTTCAGTATGTGGCATACTGATACTATGAATTTATATATATATATATATACATAATACTCAGGATTCGACTCATTGATCGAGTAATTTGGACTAAGTATTGCAGAAGCTCATTATAGGGTGACCCTCTCAACCTAATTTTCTCTATTAGTAAAGTCAAGAGTCTAAATCTGATCTTGCTTAAAATCGTACATTTAATTATTGATTAATGATTTTTTTAAAAAGAAAAATACAAAGAGTTGAATAACATAGCTTTCACATATAGATATGTCGGCGTGGACATAGATATGCCGTTGCTTTTCCTTTTTCCATTACCATCCAACATGTTTACAGTGAAATTCCAAGCATCTTTTTCTTTCTCCCAACAGCTGTGTTTCCTTCTTCTTTTTTCTTATTTGTTAGGTTTATTCTAAGCAGAGTTGCTGTTTTCAGCTTTGAAAACATTCTTTTCCATTACTGTTCTATCACCGTTCACCCGAACCTGAATTGAGCTTTCGGTCTCCATTTCTGTCTCTGCAGCTTTCTCGTACTTCTACTTCCTTGCCCTTCTGAAGTACTGTGGAGAAAAAAAGAACCAAAGAGTCCAAACTACAGCCGTATATATCCGCTGCAGCATTTCCAACATTTTCATCTGTTACGATTTTATGTAAGTTTATCATAGGCATCGATCTGGGGTTTTTTTTAGGACAAAAACTGCTTTTGTTTGCTTCCCAAACTCATCTTGTGTTGGAGCAAAAGGGAATTTACTTTGATTAACATATACTATAAGTTTCAATTGTCTTTAGCTTCATTTGTTTTGCCTTTAAATTCATTTTTGAAAGTTTTACCCTAATTCTAAAACCCAATTTTACTTGGTAAAGAACATGAAGATAGGACAAATTTTACTTTGATCTTTAAACTCAATTTATATATTTTTGTGTATTTATATGTATATGTATATATAGTAAAGAAGCATGAAGTAGGGCAGATTGATTGTCTGACGGCTACTTTCATATTATCTTCAGCTTGATAAACATGCTTTCTGAATGATGAGAGGACTAAGATGATCTCGAGTTCAAGGGAAGCAAAGCAAGAGGGGGAAACCAATGACGGCGGAGGCGGCAAGTTGTCGAAGGGGCCATCGTCATCATCGAGTTCAAGGCAGTGGTCATCGTCAGGGTTTAGAAACCCAAGGATTGTGAGAGTTTCGCGTTCTTTTGGAGGCAAAGATCGGCATAGCAAAGTTTGCACGGTGAGGGGATTAAGGGACCGGCGTATTAGGCTTTCGGTGCCAACGGCCATTCAATTATACGATCTGCAGGAGAGGCTCGGTGTTGGTCAGCCGAGCAAGGTGGTCGATTGGTTACTTGAAGCTACTAAAGATGACATAGACAAACTCCCTCCACTTCAAATGCCTGTGGGATTTAATCAGTTTCATCAGCCATTGATGGTCCCTCATGAATCGAATAATCCTCCGTTTTTCGATCCGAATTTGATGTTGATGAAAGATGGTGGAGAAGAAGATGATAGAATGGGAGGAAAAAGAGACAAGGGGAAATGGATCGATCATGGAAACCATGGTGGAAGTATTGAAGATCATCATCAAAGGGTTTTTCCATTAACCAATCATTCCCCATTTCCTGGATTGTTAAACAATGGTATGCCTTTAAATTCATATTACCATTGGGAGCCTCCAAATCTGTCTTTGTCTCAGTTCGGACACCATGGACTAATGCCGTCCCAAACTGAAAACTTCTTCAATGGTAACACGACGAGTGTCTCGTTGCTGTCTCCGTCGTCATCGACCGTCCCAACAGCAACAATGGCTTCGTTTTCCCCCATGTATCCTCCAGACGGTAACGATTCTAGGCAAATGAATTATCTTCAATTGTTGAGCTCAAATTTTCTATCTAATTCGGTCACAATGAGTTCGATGAAGCCTTTCTCGTTAAATGTAAACGCTGGCCTCACTCATACACAAGATCATGATGAAAACCAGGGAGATGATCAAGATGATACCGATTGCTGATGGTGGAATGATTGCTTGAACTGCATTTCATTTGCTGATGCAGAAAAGTTCAGTTCATCAAATTAGCAAAGGATTGCAATAAAGGGTCTTAGATTAACCTCAATATATATATGTATAAATATATATATCAACCAGGAGAAAAGATGGAGCAGTGGCAGTGACTTTCAATTAGTTCTTCAGGTGGATTGAATGCAGCAGTTAAGATGCTTAATACTTCTGCATTATAGAGAGTTTTTCATTTGGTTGTTAATTTGAACTTTAATCTTTTTCAGTACATATATGACATTGATTCTAATGTTTCAATTATATATATATATATATATATGTGTGTGTGTGTGCGCGTGTATGTATATTCCATGCATGTTGAGCAACTGCAGTACAGTCATGAAAATTAGCAGTCATATGAAGAAATTCTCCTTGTATATCATGCAAAATCCAATTTACTTAGGGTTTTGTTTATATATAGGTATTGTAATGGTCTTTTTTCCTAATCTAGACATACATATATTACAGAATTAGTATAAATATCAATTACTTGTCAATTGAGTCTGTAGTGCAGAAACAAAAAGATTTTTGAAAAACAAAGTTTTAATTGACACTACAATGGTGTATAGTTCTTTGAAGAAGAAAAAAGTATAAATGGTGTATAATTCTTGAAGTATATATTACTATTTTATCACAAATTTGAAAATCAAATATATCTAGGGTTTAGTACCAATAATTTTTTTGTAGGCTTAAATAAAAAATCAGTCCTTAAATTATATAATTTTTTTATTTTAACCCTTAAACTAATTTTTGGTCAAAACAAGTACCTAAACTATTATTTTTGTCACTTTAAGTATGGTAGTTGTCTAAATTTAAAAAAACTATATTGGCCAATAAGATGTTGACACATCGCAGAGATTTTTTTGACCTAAAGATAATTTAGGGACTAAAAACAAAAAATGGTGGCATAGTTTAGATATTTATTTTGACCAAAAAATAGTTTAAGTACTTATTTAGACCAAAAAATAATTTAAAAACTAAGAAAAAAAAACATATTTTCAAGAATAATTTTTCATTTAAGCCTTTTTTTTTTACATACAAATTACAATGTTAAGCTAATCCAACCCACAACATCTCAAATGTTGGGATAACAATAATGTCCACGGAGCTAATATTCAATCGGCACCACTAAACACTTTTCTAGATGAAAAGATAAAGAAAATATATTTTTTCTTGACAAATCAGAAATGTAAGCCTAATCCTATTTAGAGGGAAGTGAAAGAAAAATTTTAGAGGAAGAAAGAAAAGTGTTTTTAATGGGTCTAGAACTTATAATCTAAAAAAAACGAGGGAACAAAAATGAACAATTTAATCATATAATTTTTTTAAATACAATTTTTTGAAAAATTAATATCCAAACGATTTAAGAGTCAAGTCTCAAGTACGTATACATTTCCTTATTTTCGGATTACAATCTCCTTCATATGTATATGTAAGTTTGCTAACATTATACATCTGTCATTTTCTTAAATATACATATTATAAACATGTGAAACATATATTTAAACATATTTTTCTATCAAAAACATATATATTTAAATATAAGTATAATAAGTGAAGTTGACAGTATATAATTCAACTGCTACACGAATAATGCTTAGAAAATCAGAGAAATTTGCAGTCTCTGTATAATAAAATGTAATATAAAATGAAATAATAAAGCAAATCTGAGGAGAGTCAGACAGAGTGGCAGTCACAAGATCCAATAAAAACACATTCATTGAATTGGTATTGCAGAGCAACTGCCTCGCATGGAAGGTTTGTGGTCCTTCCCTCGGAATTCACGCTGTATTTTTGGACCCAAATTTCATGTCCTGCCATACTCAATGTATTCTTCTCGACTTCTAGTTTGGCACACTTACAAAAAAAAAAAGCTGAGTTCAAATGCAAAATGTATAGTAGGTATTACATATATTCATTATAAGAATAATTTTTTAATTCAATTATTTTATTCACAATACTATAATTCGAACCTTTAATTTTGTTTAAATAGATTTAGCGTTTATTTCGTAAGGTCGACTGATTGTTGGTTAAAATTTTAAAATAAATATAAGAAAAATTATTCAATGCACATGTTGTGTCTCTTTTTATTTTAGAAGTTAGGGACTTAGCTTGGGGTTTAAGTGTTTAGTTTGTAGGGTTTAGAATATGTAATTTAAGGTTTAGTTTGTAAGGTTTAGAGATTTAAATTTTAATTTTTAAAGAATAAATATGCAGACTTGTGTAATTTTTTATACAACATACATATACAAAATTACTCATAAATACAAAGGCCATTGCTTAGCAGTATGAAAAAAACTATGATACTTTTAGTTCTAGGGGTAATTTACACGTGCCTGTTAGTTTTAGGGGTTAGAGTTTTAGTTTAGGGGTTTAGGTTGTAGGGTTTAAAATTTAATGTTAGTGCTTAGAATTTAGTGTACAGGGTTTAGGATTTACTTTTTAGGGTTAGGGTTAGGAATTAAGGATCTGAGATTTTATCGTGTAAATACACTGGCTTGTGTAAAATCTGTGTATCAAAGTTTTACCCATAAAAGAAATGCTTTTTTATCAGTTTGGAAGAAAATATTAATTTTAGAGAAAATATCCAAGGCGGTGGAAATAAAAGCGCCCTTAATTTTAGTATTTAGGGACTTGGTTTATGATTTAGATTTAATGGTTTAAGTGTAGGGGTTTAGAATTTACGGTCTATGATTAGAATTTTTAGGTTAAAATTTAAGGTTTAGAGGTTAGACTTTAGGTTTCAGGGTAATATGGTTATAGATTTAGATTTCAACCTATAAACCCTAAATTTTAACCCTAAAACCTAAATTCTAACCATACCCCCTAAAGTCAAAACTTCTATACTTAAACCTCTAAACATTGAACCCTAAACAAAATCCCTAAATCTTAAAATTGAGGCGCTTGTGGAAAATTTTTGTTTTCACTTCATGTGCATGAAATAATTATCTTTAGTTTTATGAGATGAATTTAATTAAATAACGAGTTAATAGTTTTAAATACGAGGTAACATTTTTAAATGATCAATATATGCAACCATTGAATAAGAAACCCTATCAAATTACATGAAACGAATTGAGCTTTTTTTCTAATATGCTGGTGTGATTATAAGGTAGTATCTATTTAATTTTTTTAGCCCTTTAATAACGCACACATGGTGCTCGAGCCCGGGTCACCCGGATAAAATACATCATCTTTTACTACTGGGACTACTCTACGGGTTCATAATATTAACAATATTTTTTGAAACTGATACGACTCATGAAATGATCGTTTTGTTCATTTTCCTAACATGCGTGGATCTTTTTTTTACTTGAACAACCAAAATGTACTTGTTATATAATACACGGACTAGTACAATACTTTTACTGGATTTATAAGGTGTGACTTATCAAACCTATGCCATCCTCTGGCTTTGCCTTCAATCCGAGCTTGCATTAACCTCACATGGACAAGAAACAAACCGGATTTTGGGACAACCAATGTATTATAGATCAGTCAGTTTCAATCTGCTAAAACCCAAAAGAACAACCATTCTATTACACCATAAAATTGGATTAGACAGAGCCATTCAAGGGTAGGGGTGAGCATTCGATTGAGTCGAGTAAAGAGTTTCGAGTTAGTCAAGTTAAAGAGTTCTATTTTGTAGCTAGAATTTTATTTAAATTTATTTCGAGTCGAGTTATTGAGTTTCTGTACAAATTTAATAGTAACTATTTATAATGTTATAATACGGATTGGTTCTAATTTAAATAATTTTCTCGAATCATATAAGATATACATAAGTATATTTTCATATTCTTTTTAATATGTGTAAGGTTTGTAATGGTATTTTATAAAAGCAAATATCATCTAAATTTATAAAAATATATTTTATAATTTTATTTTTAAAGAAGGAAATTTTTAGGACAAAGTATTGATGGGAATATAAAGGAGTCAAAGAATTGGGGAGAAAAAAATCACAAAAATTACAATCGAAGGACTCAATTGAATAAATGCAAAGTTAAGGGACTAAATTAATAAAAGAATATTTTTTTTGTTAAAAATATGAATTGAAGTTAGATAGATATTATATAGTGCTAGTGGAACTTGTGGTTTAATTTTGGTCAAAATGGACTTAAAACGACGGTTGAACTGAATAAATGAGGAAATCATACAATGTTGATGAACTAAATTGCAAAAAACGGAAATTGTTTTCAAAAAGTGAATTGAATCTAAATAGATATTTTATAGTTGTTTAGGAGCATGCGGTTCAAATTTGGTCAAAAATAAACTTAAAATAAAATAGAATTGAAGAAAAAGAAAACCATAGACTAAATTGCAAAACAGTAAAAAATTATTGTTTGGTTTTTCAAGTTGATAGAATCGAACTTGACTCGAATTAACGTGAAATAAAAAAAAATCAATTTTTTTAGTTGAGTGAAATTTTGCTCACCCTATAATTGTGTGACTAAATTGTTACTTTTACAAGAAAAGTGATATGTTTTTACCAAACCTATAATTGAATGACTTAATTGTTACTTTTAGAAGAAAAACGACTTGTTTATTACTAAACCTATAATTAAGTGACTTATGTTGTATTTTACCCTTCTTGCAACTTAGTCCTTTCAGCATAATTAATTATATTTTTTATTCTTTCAATTTTTAATTTTGTTCAATTTAGTCATTTTTATAGATTAATTGCCATTTTGGCCCCTATAAGTTCTATTTCTTTCACTTTAGTCCTTTTTAGTTTATTTAATTTTAATATTATCGATTTAATTTTATGCATTGTTATTATATTTTTATATTTTTTTTACATTTTCATTTACTATTATACATATTTACACTTTTCCATCATTTTTTCTTGTTAATACTGTAAATATTTTTACTAGCATTATATTTTTAGTAATAATTTTTACTACCTTTTTCTTATTTTGTCATTAATTTTGATCTACATTTCTTTATTAATGCTAACATTCTTTTGAACGTTTCAATTTTTTTACGTAAAAGTTAAGACAACATAATCTTTATTAGGTATTAATTTTTGGACATTACAGGAGTGTACTGATTTTTATCACGCGTAACCAATTTGCGAGCCCAATTTTAACTTTTAAATTAAACTCAGACTAGAGTTACATGTTTTAAGTCTTGCCCAGTCCAAAAACCTTGAACAAACTTTCAAATGTCCAATATTTTTCGAGTTGGACCAAAAGCGTCGTTGACAATGGTTACTATTTACGGCTTCCGAACTGGTTAATGATAATCTTTCATATAATAAATTTTCATTAACCTATGTAGACTGTAAATGAATCTAGATATAATTAGATAATATATAGCTTCTCTCTAAAAGGATCCAAAATGCTCTACTCCTCAACAAAGAAGCCCATCTAAGTAAAATCTGGCTTTCTTCCGAGGTCCATTTTAACACTGTAGATTAGGGCTTCGCTTATTCATGGCAGAAGAATTCTAGGGTTTTTCACAATGAAAGCTCAACTCTTTTTCTTCTCACTGACTTCCTTTCACTCTCTTCTCTAAAACCCCTTTTTTCTATCTGAACAAAATGCCGCCATTAACGTCTCTGCAACTCCGCCGGCTGCTTCACCGTTGCCTCTCTTCGCCTGCTCCGTTTCAACCCCACGCTTTCCTCTCTTCGAAACCTCGTTTCACGCCAACCCATTTTCCCACATTACCATTTCTATTATCTAAACCATTCTCAACACAGAACTCCAATTCCCAAACCCCTGATCCGGTTGCTTCATCTCTTTCGGCTGAGCTCCTCTCGCGATCACCCCAAGACTGCAGCTTCACTTCTCTCATATCAAGCCAACCCCTTTGTTGATCTCCCAGACCCTCAATCTCTCCCATGAAGCTGGCCGAACTGTTTTAGGGTTTCACGATTGGGTTTTGTCGGACCCCGATTTCGAACACACCGATGAAACGCTTTCGTTTTTCATCGATTACTTCGGTCGAAGGAAAGATTTCAAAGCTGCCCATGATCTCCTTGTCAATCACAAATCTATTGCGGGTCCTAAAACCCTTAACTCTTCCATTGATAGGTTGGTTCGTGTTGGCAGGCCAACTCAGGTTCTGGGTTTTTTCGAGAGAATGGAGAAGGATTATGGGTTCAAAAGAGATAAAGAATCACTGAGGTCGGTAGTGGAGAAATTGTGTGGAAATGAGTATGCGAGTTATGCTGAGAAGATGGTGAAAGACACTGCCAATGAGATATTCCCGGACGAGATGATATGTGATTTGTTAATCAAAGGTTGGTGTGTTGACGGGAAGCTCGAGAAAGCCAGAAGATTAGCTGGGGAAATGTATAGGGGAGGCTTTGAGATTGGTGCGATGTCGTATAATGCAATGCTCGATTGTGTTTGTAAGCTTTGTCGGGCAAAAGATCCATTTCGGCTTCATTCGGAAGCTGAGAAAGTTCTGATTGATATGGATTTTTATGGGGTTCCAAGAAATGTTGAGACTTTTAATGTGTTGCTTGATAATCTTTGTAAGATTAGGAAAACTGAGGATGCAATGAAGTTGTTTTTAGGATGGGGGAATGGGTTGTTATCCGAATGCTGATAGCTACTTGATTTTGATTCGGAGTTTGTATCAGGCTGCTCGAGTTGGAGAAGGTGATGAGATGATTGATGCGATGAAATCTGATGGCTTTGGTGATCAGCTTGGCAAGAAAGAATATTATGGTTTTCTAAAAATTTTGTGTGGGATTGAGAGGGTTGAGCATGCCATGAGTGTTTTTAAGAAGATGAAGGCTGATGGGTGTAAACCTGGCATTAAGACTTATGATTTGTTAACGGGGAAATGGTGTACTCATAATCGGCTTGATCGCGCCAATGCTCTTTATAATGAAGCTCTGAAAAACGGGGTGCCAGTGGAACCTAAGCCGTATCCTGTTGATCCAAGATATATGAAAACCAAAGCTGTGAAGGAGGAGAAGAAGAGGGAGACGTTCTCTGAGAAAATGGCTCGAAAGAGGAGACGCCTGAAGCAAATTCGACTAAGTTTTGTAAAGAAGAGCAGAGGGAGGATGCGCAGCGTCTAAACCTAGCTTGTTACTTACAGAAAATGTAAGTGGAATGACAATGCCACTTGGAATTTGAGTTTCTTTTCTGATTTTTGGTCATTTGTCTTTCATGATTTCTGTTGTATAATTTTCGTTCTTGTTTTAACTTGAGTATTGGCAACAATAGAAATAAAAAATGTTATGAGTAATTCATTTTACTCATTCTTTGCACCTTACAACATGAGGATTAATAGTTTAGGTTATGAGTTGTGAATTGCACTTTTAGTGATCCTAGGACGTTGTCACCCTTTTCAATGTATCCTGCAATGGAAATTAGACATGAAATCACCCTCCTATTGGCCATGTTTGAAATAGGTTTGAGTTGTGCAACTTTGTCCCTTAGCAATGTACTGGAAATGGAAATTAGACTGAAACTTTGACATTCTATTGATCATGTTTTCCCTTATTTATGATGCATTGATCCTGGCCAGCTGAATCATAAGAAGGTTAGTTTCGAGTGTGCTCTGGCCGGGTTCTTTTTTATCTCCTTTTGGCTTCTACTTGAAATGGGTTAGAGCTGTGCTACCCTGCCCATTGTCAGACTACCAGGAAATGAAAATTAGACTGAAAGCTTATCATCCTATTGGTTGGGATATCCCTTATTTATCATGATGTATTGAGCCTGGCCCTGGCCAGATGAATCATAGTTAGGCCAATTGTGAGTGTGTTGTTTCCAGGGTCTCTTATATTCACCTTCTTTTGTCTTCCATTTTAGATAGAGGTTTGAGTTTGTCTTTCTTACGGGTTGGACAATTACATGGATTGCAGAACTTACCAGCAAAATCTTTGTTTTTGCTATTCTGTTGATAGAGTGGTAAGATGTTGGAAAATGATCAGACTTAAAGAGATTGTAAAGATGAGCACATCTTAGTAAGCTAAAGATCATTTTAGGTCTTTCGGCATATGTGGGGAGATAAAGAGGCCTGTATAGTAAGTGAAAGGAACGAAATGGGGAAATATGATAATGCAGATGGCTAAGCTTTCAGATCATTTTAGGTCTTTCGGCTTCCTATCTGTCGCCCAAGCTTTCTGTCATATTAGTAAGCTACTGAATTGATCTCCCCTTTTTATGGCCTTTTCGGAGGAAATGTTGCAGAGCCTGTGAAAGCTAGAAAAGAAAACTATTGGAGGGGGCAGTGCATCGGAGCTGAGGTGCACTTATGCTGGTTTGATCAGCATGAACTTATACAAGCACCTGGAATGGTTCATTTTATCTCAAAATCTACATGTACTGAAAGTGTAATGGATTTCCGGTGCTCTCCTGAGGTGGTGTCCATTTGTTCTTCTGTAAGCTAGTCCAGATTGCCAGGTTTCAAATGTTTGGGCCGATATATATATATATATATAATCACATGCAAAGGTGCTTATGTGATAGGAGGGCTGCTTCTGAATCTTGTATCGACGAAAGGAATAATATTTAAATTCGAGTGCCATTATATTTAAAATTATAAGTATTTAAAGTATATTAACTTTTTTATTTAGGTACTTAAAATATTTTTTAGTCAAAATAAATACTTAAAGTATATTTTTTGGTCAAAATAGATACTTTAAGTATTTTTATCAAAATAGCTACCTAAAGTATTTTTTTTATCAAAATATGTATTTAATGTATTTTTTAATTAATGTCACATGTCAATTTTTAGGAACCTATATGAATAAAAAATATACTTATTTTGATCAAAAAATACTTTAGTACACCAACGAGAGTTGGTTCAAGTGATAAGTCGCTTGATATCGCTTAATTAGGTCTCGAGTATTTTTTTGACAAAATAAGTATTTAATGTATTTTTTAATCAATGTCATGTTAATTTTTAGGAACCTATATGAACAAAAAAATATAAATATTTTGATCAAAAAACATCGATGTGTCCTTTCTCACATGAGAAACTAGACAAAACAACCAAAATACGAGCGAAGAATCATCATAACAGACGAAGGTATACTAATCAGAACAAAAGACTTAGTAGATTCGATGTTTGGACTGAATCAGAGGCTAGATTAAGCAACAAAATGAAGGAAAAAAAATCTCATCATTCATATGCAACGCATAAGGAAAGAATGTACCGACATTTGGAAATTACCAGAGGTGAAAAGATGACCACAATACTAGATTTGATGATTGTTGATGACGATCATATGAACTGAGGGAAAAAAAGAGCGTGAACTCCGTTGAAAAACGATTTTAAAGATTTTCATATCTAAAAAATTGATGTGCATTCATCGACGAACGAAGAAGAACCAAAACAAAACTCCGGTGCACTAGAATCCAACCTGAGATCGACAGTAGAAGCGTGAAGATTCGGTGAACCTTGCGATAGAACCAATTCAAGCCAATCCTAAGAATAACCAGATTTGAGTTGTGTGAGAGAGAATCGTCAGCATCGGTTGTGACGACAGAATCACAGGAGAATAACGATGATTGCAGAAGAAGAGAGATATTTAAAGGAATCAGAATCGACGAACGAGCGATGTTGAATCGATGAAAGAAAATTACAGCAACGATATTAAAGACGGGGACGGATCGACATGCTCAGATACCATGTGAATTGCACCTACTCCTCAACATTCACCCATTCCTCCACCTTCACCTTCTATATTAATTTCACCTTTGAATGAGGAAATTCAAGTTCTTGTGTAAAACAGGAGTTGGTCTGTTGTAGCTTTACCTCTAGGAAGGTTCCTATTAGTTGCAAATGGGTTTACAAGATCAAATATAAGGCCTGTATTGTAGCCAAAGGTTACAGTCAATGAGAAAGAGTTGATTTTGTAGATACTTTCTCGCTTGTAGCCAAAATCACTATATTCCTTCTTTGGCTTCCATGTTTGCTTGACCTTTATGCCAAATGGATGTTTATAATGCCTTTTTACAAGGTGATTTATATGAAGAAGTGTACATGAAACTTTTAGCAGTCAAAGGGAGCATATACAGACCTCTATACGGTATAATACCAAATTGACAGAGATATTATTGTCTGTTAGATATATTCACAGCAAATTTGATTATTCTTTATTCACAAAGAGACAAGGTTTCAAAGTAGTCATCTTATTGGTGTATGTGGATGACTTACTGATTACAGAAAGTGATTCTGCGGTCACAACTGCAGAGATTTTTGGTTGAAGGAATTGATGAAAGAACTTGCAGTGGACACAGGACAACCTGCTAAACTTTACGGTGATAACAAGTCAACATTACTGATAGCAGCTAACCCAGTGTTCCACGAGAAGACCAAACATATTGAAATCGATTGCCACTTTGTTAGGGAAAAATTTTAAGAAGGCTTGTTGGAGACTTAGCATGTATCATCCACTAATCAACTAGCAGATATCATGACAAAAGGCCTAGGAGTGTAGCAGCATGAACATCTCTTATCCAAGTTGGGGGTTAAAGATGTTTTTTACCCATCAACTTGAGGGGGAGTGTTGAGTTTCTCGTTAGTTGTAGAGTTAGTTGGTTAGTTATTTTTTCTGTTAATCAATTAGCTGAGACAGATGTATATATAATCACATACTTTGTAATCTTATTTTTCATATCAATAAAAGCAAATTATTTTTTTATTATTTTTCTCTCGTTTCATTTCTTTTAACAAATCTCCATTTATTACAAGGGTAATATGAAAGATTGATTTTTTATTTTTCGTTCGCCTCTCCTATACTTCTACGAGATTTTCTTGTTCAAGGAATTTTTTTTTGTTTTTCTATAACATATTTTAATTTTCTATCTTCATGAGTTTTTTGACGGACATAATTCTTAAAATTATTTTATGATTAGGATATATTTTCTTTATTATACTTTTTAATTGTTAATGAAATAAAGTTCCTTATTAAAAAATGGTTCAAGCAAAAATGAATAGATTGAAGAGTGAAAATAACATAAATAACCTCGGAAAACGAAAGCCTTATGGATGACAAAAGAAAATAATTACTCTCTTAGCTGGATATGTCCAAAGCTTTGTCCTTTTTTTACAAGAAAGATGCCGGAGTGATGTTGAATTATCAACCGAATTCATCAGAAGAATCTTATCAATACATTATTAATATAAATCATACACATTTATTAAAAAAAAACCCATACAAATATACGTATTTCTTTTCTCTAATTCTCATTAAAAAATTTAATTTTAAAATTAATTATTATATCATATTTTCGAAATTATACTCAGTCGACGGCAAATAAGATCCATTAATTAAAAGAATTTTTTAATAATTAAAAACAAATGAACACTAGTGTCGGCAAAATTCTTGATGGAAATGAGTCACATTGTCCATTACATATTCGTTCCAACGAATTGCATTAAAGAAGTGCTCCACATTATGATCAGAAAAAGAATGCATATAATTGACACCAAATTCATCACACTAAATATATATATATATATATAATATTAACATATTGGACTATATGGTAAACAATTTAATATCGTTTAAGTAGGTTTCAAGTTCAAGACCTTGTGTATGAAAAAAAATCTCATTGAGAAGACCACCCATTAAAATCAGGTGTGCGGCGTTAGTCGACCCGAATTAATCAGAGCAAAGTTTGAAAAATTAGGAGAGCAACCAGGAACGGACTCAAGATTTTAGGTTTGGAGGAGAACCTATAAATTTTTAGGAGCAAATTTATAAAAGTTAAGGGGGCGGGAATAAATTTTTAATAAAAAATACATAAAAAAATTCTAAAAAAAATTTAAATCATATAAATATTTTAAAATTTTAAAGGACACTGCTCTCTCCAGTACATTCGGTTCATCACGAGGGCAACCATTATATAATATAGCTAAGCCTAAGCCATCTGAATTTTCCCCACCGACTGTCAGTAGGTGCAATTAAAATTAACGGCACAATCATACAAAATAAAGAGGGAAATACAAATACAAATACAAATAAAAATAAAAATGGGCCCCGGCCTATACCACTCCATGTTTCTCTACGAGTTAACTCAAACCGGATAAGTGGCGGATACACACTAAGGTAGGTAAGCACGTGCCTATCTTAGAATTTATTTATTTTTCTAATAATTAATTATTTATTTATTTATTAATTGTGTTTATTCTAAAATTGTACTTACAAGTTTTATTTATGCCTACTTTAAAATTTTATTTATTCTCGTCTAGGGGAGGGGATAGAGGAACAGTCATCCTTAAAAATTTATATATGATTTCGATTTTTTTAGAAATTTTTTATATATTTTCTATTAAAAATTTATTTTTATCCCCTTAAAATTTTAAGTTCACCTCCTAAAATTTTATTGGTTTACTCCAACATAAAATATTACGTTTGTCCATGTTCCCATCCACCTATAAATTATAATAAAAAAATTGACTAAAGATGTTCATAACTAGTAATTTATTCTATCATAGTAGTACACAAACAATTCATTTGAGCCCAGTTCATTTACTTCCCTACATAAAAAGGCACAAAAATAATAATCGATTATAAGAAAAGATAGAAACTCACTAAAAAATAAATTTTTTTTCGGGTTATGCAACTTCTGCTTCTATTTTTGACTTTTTTCTTTCTCAAACTCAAAATTCTTAATTTTTAAAGTTCAAGACTCCATAATCTAGATCAAAGATATGCAATTTTCTGTCATGTATTTTTTTTAAATTCATTTATTTAATATATAGATGTATATTTAAATTATTATTTAAATTTTCTTCTACAAGATTTTAAGAGTTTAAGACCTTTTGTTCTTTCTTTTACAACTATATCGATACAAATAGGGTTATAATAATTAAATATTTAGTGGATTTATGTTTATTTTTTTTTCTTTTCAAACATTTTAGTTTTAAATTAGAGACTAAAATAATTGAGAGTTTAGTAAAAATATGACTTTATAAATTAATATTTCTTTATATTAATGATCATGTTTATGAACACTCAACGAACATGTTCGTGAAAGTTAAAAAATCGAAATAAAAACTTAAATAATAAACTAATCAAATTCGAACAAGATATTAATATATATGAGCATATTTTTAAAAATATTTCTGGATCTGTCACTGAACCGGATGGTAGCTGCCCAACCATCACTGTTTGTAATGCACTTGTTCAATGATTTTCCTTTCATTTGTTTCTCTATGAATTAACTCGTGTTTCATTTGCATCCTCTTAATTACATTACGGAAGTTAAGGTAGTGTAATCACTCATTTTTTACCTGTAAATACATATTAGTGTTGCATGTATGTTTATTATATTATATGTTTATTGTTTGCATGAGTGTTACTAATATATATAAAGTGTGTGCATGTATATTATAATCTATGTATGTATACTTATTAGATGAATGTGTGTCGCGTATATATTTAGAGTATGAGCGTATATGATTAATATATATAGAAGTCATGATAATTATGGGCAGGATTATATGTACGTATGCCAATATGTTATACTTGTATAAGTATAGGTTTGTATCATGTATATGTATTGCTGTTATAATTATATTATTATTATTAATATTATTGGGCTGGTAAAATGAAAAAAAAATTAAATATATTAAACCCAAATAAAAATGAAGTCCAAGTCCAATTACAAATCCAATTACAAGGCCCGGTTGGCCCAAATCAATCTTATCTAATTACAATGTGCGGGGTAGCGTGGGCCGTTGGATCAAGATCGATCCAACGCCACGATGCAACCAGAAGTCAAAAATATCTGCCAGGCGCGTGTTCCACACGTATGGACCGTTCAAGTGCCACGCGCGCGTGTGGTCCACGCGCGAACGCTTTAACATCCCACGCGCGCGTAAGATCCACGCGGTCTGACTCCTCGACTGCGGAGCTCCACGTGGCGAGATCTGAAGCCGTCTCATCAAATCGAGGCTTCATCCAAGCCGTTCGTCCTTCAAGCCATCTCGACCGTTAGATCGATCCGATCTAACGGCCGAGAACGCGTTGGCACATTGGCGCGAATCGTCCATACCGCCACCGCGCCCGATATTGATCCCCGTGTTCGAGAATATGCCCAAGACAACAAGCAAAAGTGTCAGTTCAGATCTGAAAAAGAAGATGCAACTTGCAACAAACAGAGACAATAATATATATGAAACGGGGCTTTTGTAACAAAAAAAAGGGGGGATAAGAGGGAGAGTGGTAACAAAAAGAAAGAAAAAACAGAGATCTTGTAATACAAAAAAAATCTCAAAGTTGTAAACATCCAAGATAATCAAAAGACAGTCCAGTGGTAAATTTTTTGTCTCTTTTTCTTGTTTTCTTTACATGCATATACGAAAGAAAAAACAGAAATAAAAGAGAGTAGTCTTACCGGCGTCGTTTGTGGGTCTTCCCTTCCTCAGTGATAAGCCTTTCGGCTTCTACAAGCCAGATCTGGTGAACTAAAGGGAGGAGAAGACCCTTTGTAATTTTGTTTTGGTCTAAAAAAAATATTTTTTTGGTTCGTATTTCCTAGATCTAGGGCGAATAGAGGTATATCCTCTGAATCCAACCTAGGATTCGTATTGAGGATGAGGAGGGGGTTGTTTTGGTGTGTTTTGGAGTCACGCGCCGGAGGAGAATACGGCCGGCCGACCCGGATTCTCGGGTTTCAAAAAGAACAGTTGAGAGAAAAACGAAGAACATGGTTCTTGTAAAAAACCAGAAAATGAAACAAATGGCCAAAATTTTGATTTCGGCCTTAAAGGGGGGCTTTTATAGTTATTATTATTTTGCTAAATGGGTAAATTACACACTCAACCATCCCGTTTTCAATATTTTTTTTTTTGTCTTGCCGCATGGTATAATTACAATCCAGTCCCCACGATATTTCAAAATCTTGTAATCCAGCCCCTAAATTACACCAAAGTCGGTTTCTAAATGGTAAAATTACACCCTTAACCATCCCGCGTTTTTGAATTTTTCACTTTGGGTCTGCCCCTTGGTCTAATTACAATTATGGTCCTTTTAGGTTTTGTTTGTTTCACAATTTCGTCCCTAAATTACATATTATTGCTCTTTAATTTTCGCACATGACTTTTGTTTTTCTTTCATTTTGATCTGTATTCTTTGTAAATATTCATGTTCGTATTATAATCGTATATGTTGATGTATTCTATTATTTTATTTTATTTTATGTCCCTCGTATATGACTCGTATTTTATGTTTACATATATATGTGTATTAAGATTATAATGGTCATGCGTCTTTTATCCGGTTATTCATATTAAGTATGTTATGTTTTATTTGATTCGTACATGACGTATTTTGTATTTTTATATGTGTGTGTTTTCTTGTTTTTTAGGGTTACATGTTAGTGTATTTACCCTTTTTGTACGATATGTGGACCCGTATATGTTGAAATATGTTTTATTACCAGTATGCATGTCTTTTTTAAATATTTGTTCGTCTATATGTACTTATTCCTGCCTTGTTATTTTGACATATTATAGTTGTTTTTATCTATTATTTAGAATAATATGTATATATGCATGTTTTAGTCTAGAATATCATCTATGTTAGATTAATATTCTGTTATGTCAATATTTATTATATTTAAATATTTTGCCACTAAGATTGCATATCGAGATATAACTTGTTAATGCGATGTCCTTTTATCCGAACGTAAACGAGGCCAGTATCAAGCGTAGTGATAGTGGTTGGGCGTTTATTCTCGGGTAACGAGACCCTTAAAATATATTCGCAATTATGACCGAATTTTAAAATAATCGTCACTCTAATCCGGAAAATCCAATATTAATAAAGCGGTAATTATTAAAGTACCAATTTTGGGCGGTGTGGGGGTGCTAATCCTTCCCCATCCGTAACCGACTCCCGAACCCTGTCTTTTTGAATCTCTGGTTTTATGGTGTCCGACCTACCTAAGTGGCCGGTGGCGACTCCAATCTTTAAATAAAATGCGGTTTTTTTTAAAACCCCACGGAATAAATATTTTATATCCAAAGAATCACAAACACCTTTCAAACACCTTCGAAAAAGCCACGCGTTTTATTTAGCGATGAGAGAGAAGAAAAGACATCGCTACAGATGGCGACTCCGCTGGGGACCTTGTTTGTTTTTCAAAAACAAATGAGAGTCAAGCTTTCAAAATAATTACCGCTTTATTAATATTAGAAATTCTGGGTTAAAGTGACTATTAAATTAACATTCGGTCATAATTGCGCGTTTATTTTAACGCATTTAAAATATGGCATATAAACCCATTTTTTTTAAGTGGGGGGAAAACGCTAATGCTTTCGTGGAGATATCGTTCTCCCGTATGGGCCTAGCAAGTACCTTCGGGGCTCGAGTACCTTATGCTTTCGTAAGGATATCGTTCCTTCGTACGGGCATAAGCGAATGGGTCCCCCTGAATTGAACCCGGTTGAAAGGAGCCTATAATGGGTGATGATCGGGGGCCTTGCTACTCTTAGTAGAGGACAGCGAGGACAATTCGGGTACCTCCTAGAACTAAAACTGCATGTAGAGAACACATAGAAACCCACATTGTTAGAGCCATGCGGATAACCTAGATGTCTTAGATGGAATGTAAATAGGATTATCTTGTTTGTTTATCGCATTTAATTTGCCCTTTTATTATGTACTTATCATTTTTTGTCTGGTACTGACTTGTTTTCTTTTGCTTTGTTTTTGCATACCATTGCATTCGCATTAGACAGGGCATTGATTCCCGAGTGATTTCTCTTAATAGAAGATTATTCATGATGGACCAAGGGTTCTTTGACCTGAAGGAAGGGGGTCCAATTCCAGAGTTCCATCCCAAGACTAGGACAGTGACAGCCGAAGAAGAACCATTCAAGGACACCAGAACAGATTCGGTAAGCAGCGTCAATCCTGGTGACAAACAAGACGAAATACAAGAACTAAAGAAGCAAATGTCCGAGATGATGAACCAGATGAATGCCATGATGAAAGGCAAGCAACATGTCGAACTCAGAAAAGATTCGGTCGGGGAGCAGAATGTGGAACAAAATGGTCAGAATGTCAAAATAGACAACACCATTAAATATGACAAATCGAATCCCTTTGTGATCATTCTCAAGAAGCAGACAAGTAGCACATTTGGGGAAGATACCCAGGGAACAGAGGCAAAACCAGGGGAAGTTCGAGAATCTAATGACATCAGAAGACATTATCCTATACCCATGAGATACGCCGAGTTACTTTCGTTGCTTGTCGAAATGAACCTTATCATACCAGTGAAGTCTATGCCAAGAAAACCTCCTTATCCGAAAAATTACAATAGTCGTGTTTGGTGCAGCTACCACATAGGCGATTCGAGTCATCACACTGAAAATTGTAGGGCCCTGAAGGACAGAGTTCGAGATCTTGTCAGAATGGGAATTTTGGGTTTCGAAGACGGACAACCCCGATTCTTCAGCCAGCCAGCCGTTGCCCGATGGGCAAAGTCGAAGGAAGGTCAATACCGATCCCAAGGTTCGGATAACACAGAAGTAGGTCACTCAAGCGGGATAAAGTTAGGAGTCAATAATAAAGGCGTCTCAGAAGATGAACTTGCACACAAGCGCGACCAGCTCGAGCATGAGAGGCACAATCTTAGCATGAAATCAAAGAATGTACAAGACGAGTACCAGAAGCTGCACTTTGAATTCAAGAGTTTCGGTCTGGGTGACACCGCGGAAGAGTGGGTCAATGGTATGATTCAGCTGAGGAACGGTTCAGAACGCTGGAAGCAGAAATGCAAGAATAGTAAGAATAAAATCAGATCATTATCAAAGAAGCTGGAAGAAGCTGAGGGCCAACGCGACTTTCTCCAAAATGAGTTGGAAAGTAGTCTGGCCATGGAAGATATCCTGAAATCAAGTCTGCACCAGGAAAGGAATGAATCACAAGCCTTCCAAATGGAAAACGCAGCACTCAAAGAACAGATAGTGAGGCTCGAGACTGCTTTACATACCAGTGAGATCCGTGCTGGGGCAATGACCGTTAAGCTACAAAAGGCCGAGCAAACAATACGGGAGAAAGACCAGGACATAAAGATGGTTACGACTCAAGCCCGACAAGTAGCTCAACAGGTAGCAGATTTAGCCGATGCAGCAGCACCAATAAGCCAGAATATGGACCCATCATTGGACCGCGAAGGAAAATTGACGAGACTGTTGAACGAGGTCAAGACATTAGGTGCCAGGGCTCACCGATATCTGTAAAACCCTAATACCGAATGTAATGAAACCTCTTGGTCTGAATGAAAGATGTCCTATAGGGACAAATCACTTACGGAATCAATGCTTTATTGCATTCATGCATTGCATTTGCATCATATTTTTTTATCATCACATGGCACTTCATCATTTAATACATGGGGTTCGATGGTAGAATTAATCGAAAAATGGAACGAATTGAAGAGTCGAGGCTTGACCAGTTAGAAGAGAAAATCGAGAAAGAGCTTAAGAAGAAAGAGAAGATAAATGTCTTCAATACGAGGGAACTCTGCCTAGTCCCCGATTTGGTAATTCCTCCAGATTTCAAAGTTCCCGGATTTGCGCAGTATGACGGAACCAGCTGCCCGAAGATTCACTTAACCATGTTTTGTAGAAAAATGGAAGGATACATGAAGAACGAAGAATTGTTGATCCACCATTTCCATGATAGCTTGACGGGACCAACAGCAGTGTGGTATAACCGTTTGAACAGAAACCAAGTTAGGTCATGGGGTGACCTCGCTAATGCCTTCTTGGATCAATACAAATATGCTTTGGATTTAGCACCCTGTCGACAGTTTTTTCAGAATGAGAAAATAAGGCCAAATGAAAGCTTCAGGGAATATGCATTAAGGTGGCGATGTCTGGCTACCCAAGTCCAACCCCCTATAGCAGAAGAAGAGTTGACTCCCCTATTTCATGCAACGCTTCCCTCTCCCTTCTTCGATGTGATGTTGGAGAAATCGAGAAACGGATTCGAAGATTTCATGACGATTGGAGAAAGAATAGAATATGCAGTCAAAGAAGGAAAATTGGGGTCTAAGTCTAAAGACCGAATCGAAGATAAGATAGATAAGGATGGAGACGTAAATGAATGTCATCTCCGTGGTTCGCGTGGGCGTAAAAAGAAGGAGACAGACCGACAAATCGGGGTCATCAAGGAAAATTCCTCTGACGAGCGCAAATTTGGAAGTGTTTGGAACATCTATCTCGGATATTTGGCCTCATCCGGTAGAGGGTCACTATCTTGTTCCTAGGCCGATGAAGAGTGCACTGATCCAGTATGCCCATAGTTTTGACTCGAGTAGCATATGCGAATTCCATATGGGGGCACGGGGCATCCCACCAGAAAATGTAGACCTTTACTGGATGAGATCAAGAAGCTGGTCAATGATGGAACCCTGACACAAAGCCGATCAAGCCGGGGAAGACCAAAGATTAAAAGGCAATTCTACAAAGTGCTGAAGAAGCCATAGATGTCTCTACATTAAATACCTTCCTGAAGTAATACAAGGGATCAACTCTATGTGACCCCCATGTGGCAAAGATCTTTTGTGATGGGGCATGTTTGTTGATTTTTATTTTCAATAAAGGACACATTTCGCTTAACATATAATGTTTTTGAAAGCACATAGATATTTTCTCGTCGTTGTAGGACGCTGGATATCAATTGCAAGATGTGACATTAGATAGATGTCGTGACAACGATGATGTGTGATCTTCCCCGCCAAACTCTGGTCAGCAAAGCGAGATTATTACTCTTTCGATGATATTCAAGGACAAAAAAGCTCTAAATGTCAACCATGTAGAGTTGCTTGAAATTGAAACTCTAGGCATAATCTTCTAGGTAGTAAAGAAGAAACAAAACAAAAAGGAAAAGAAAAAGAGAAGAAAGAAAAAAGAAATGAAAATGAAAAAATAATAATAAAAAAAGTACTCTATGTTCGAAACCTGGTAATAGGCTTATTCGGATAAGAGTATGGAAATTTTGAGGCACTCCGCTGAAGCGATAGGGTGGAGATACATCATCCAATTCAAGAAACCTTAGCTTCATGAGTGATGGTAATATTTTCTAATCGTGACTATGCCGAGTAACTTGGGGCAGTGTTGTTTGCTCCATCGTTGTCCTCAAGACAAAGGACTGTGACGAATTGATTTCCTCAAATAATGATAAAAACAAAAACAAAAAACAAAAAAAAAGAGAGAAAAGAAAATAGGCGATATCATGGGAAAAATTAATACTCGCACCACCCAGAACTCTATTCCTAGAGTAATATTTCTGCGCTCAAGTGGTTATACAAGCCTACCCTTTTGGGGGCGGAGTAGATAATGAGAATTGAGAAAGAGTAGTACTCTGCAGCAACGCGGTAATCATGAGGATGAACCGAGTCACCAGGGAAGATTTCACATCTTTGAATTACCAAGTGGTTGAATCTAAGCCACTCTTGCACATGATATCCAGAGCTCCTATGCTGTGTTTTCAAAATCTTGTATGTTAATCTAAATGATACCCTTCAGTGGAACACCAATCAGCAAATTGACAAGTTAAAGCAACAAAAATTTCCATGTATTACTTCAGGGGTAAGATCAAGAACACAAGGAGGCGTATACTATCGAAGCCCCTAACCAGAAATAACCTCACAATACATAATAGAGGTATAAGTGTCAGACAGCTCAAGAACAAGAAGTGAATTCCAGCCATGATGCCTTGTTTGGTTCAAGAAAATGAAGGACGAAACAGGACAAGAATGAGCTTACAAAGTGAGGGAACGGTAAAAAAGTAAACATTGAGTCTCTAAAGAATTAAAGCACAGAGATCGATGAATGGTGTTCGTCAAGAGGCAACAAGAAAATTGAGGTTAAGAAGCATTTCGCTCACCACGATGACGACAAATACTCAGAATATGGGGTCAAAAGAACTGGAAGGTAGCCGAGCACGATCGAATGGGGCAAAGCAGAACATAAAGAATAGTAAGAATCTCTGCACACGCATGATATAATGTTTGGCAGTAAAGCAGGCAAAAATCCGAAGAAGAAAGGCAGGTGATCGTGCAAACGAACAAGAGCAGATACCCATTGAGCAAAATTTTACAGAAATGAAGATCAAAATTGAGCATACCGCAAAAGGAAAGGAAATAGAGAAATCAGAAGAATGACTTTTCAGGACATAAGATTAACAAAAAAAAAAGAGGAGAAAAAAATCATAACATTACATGCATCATATAGATAGGGGCATGTCAATTTTGCTTGTTCCTAAACAGGTATTTGAAGAATTATCGAAGAATTTACCAAAGTCCATAAAACAACAGCCATGTCGGCGTCAGATCCAGATATTAAATCCTTCGGGTCATCGGTAAGTCCTTCGGGCACGATGTTAAATCCTTCGGGTCATCAGTAAGTCTTTCGAGCGTGGTGTTAAATCCTTCGGGTCATCAGTAAGTCCATCGGGCATGATGCGGCAGTCTTAGTAATGTAGGTCCAAAAATGACAACAGCCTCGTAAAAAAAAAGGGAACCTGCATTTTCAAGTCCCAGTGGAAGGTTCCATAGAGAGAGAACCCTAAATCTAAAAATCTCAAAAAGAACTCCCAGTCAGAAAAATCCGTCAGCGGCACAAAAGGTTTTATATAGGAGAAACCAGCGTTGAAGACGAAGAGTTCTATGTAAAAAGGACTCCAAGCTTTACAGTCTCGAAATGAAGGGTTCTATATAGGAAGAGCCTGTAGCTCCAAGATCTGAAGGTGACGAAGCTCTATATAGGAAGAACTTACGAGCCTGAAGTTTCAACCAAGGAAGATCGGAGATGTCCAAAAGAACTCGTTTTTCCAAAGCTACAAACAGGGAAGTCTGATAAAAAAGAGTGCTTATGAATCTTTGCTTTGTTTCCCATTCCATGAGAACAAGCAAAGAGGGGCAACTGTAATCACTCATTTTTTACCTGTAAATACATATTAGTGTTGCATGTATGTTTATTATATTATATGTTTATTGTTTGCATGAGTGTTACTAATATATATAAAGTGTGTGCATGTATATTATAATCTATGTATGTATACTTATTAGATGAATGTGTGTCGCGTATATATTTAGAGTATGAGCGTATATGATTAATATATATAGAAGTCATGATAATTATGGGCAGGATTATATGTACGTATGCCAATATGTTATACTTGTATAAGTATAGGTTTGTATCATGTATATGTATTGCTATAATAATTATATTATTATTATTAATATTATTGGGCTGGTAAAATGAAAAAAAATTAAATATATTAAACCCAAATAAAAATGAAGTCCAAGTCCAATTACAAATCCAATTACAAGGCCCGGTTGGCCCAAATCTGAATCTTATCTAATTACAATGTGCAGGTAACTGTGGGCCGTTGGATCAAGATCTGATCCAATGGCCACGATCTAACCAGGAAGTCAAAAATATCTGCCAGGCGCGTGTTCCACACGTATGGACCGTTCAACTGCCACGCGCGCGTGTGGTCCACGCGCGGACGCTTTAATATCCCACGCGCACGTAAGATCAACGCGGTCTGACTCCTCGACTGCGGAGCTCCACGTGGCGAGATCTGAAGCCGTCTCATCAAATCGAGACTTCATCCAAGCCGTTCGTCCTTCAAGCCATCTCGACCGTTAGATCAGATCTGATCTAACGGCCGAGAAAGCGTTTGGCCGCTGGCAGAATGTCCATACCGCCACCGCGCGATATTCAGTCCCCGTGTTCAGAATATGCCCAAGACAACAAGCAAAAGTGTCAGTTCAGATCTGAAAAAGAAGATGCAACTTGCAACAAACAGAGACAATAATATATATGAAATGAGGCTTTTGTAACAAAAAAAAGGGGGGATAAGAGGGAGAGTGGTAACAAAAAGAAAGAAAAAATAGAGATCTTGTAATACAAAAAAAATCTGAAAGTTGTAAACATCCAAGATAATCAAAAGACAGTCCAGTGGTAAATTTTTTGTCTCTTTTTCTTACTTGTTTTCTTTACATGCATATACGAAAGGAAAAAAAAACAGAAATAAAAGAGAGTAGTCTTACCGGCGTCGTTTGTGGGTCTTCCCTTCCTCAGTGATAAGCCTTTCGGCTTCTACAAGCCAGATCTGGTGAACTAAAGGGAGGAGAAGACCCTTTGTAGTTTTGTTTTGGTCTAAAAAAATATTTTTTTGGTTCGTATTTCCTAGATCTAGGGCGAATAGAGGTATATCCTCTGAATCCAACCTAGGATTCGTATTGAGGATGAGGAGGGGGTTGTTTTGGAGTCACGCCGGCACCGGTTAGCGGCGGCCTGCGGCGGAGAATACGGCGGCCGACCGCCGAATTCTGGGTTTCAGAAGAACAGTTGAGAGAAAAACGAAGAACATGGTTCTTGTAAAAAACCAGAAAATGAAACAAATGGCCAAAATTTTGATTTCGGCCTTAAAGGGGGGCTTTTATAGTTATTATTATTTTGCTAAATGGGTAAATTACACACTCAACCATCCCGCGTTTTCAATATTTTCATTTTTGTCTTGCCGCATGGTATAATTACAATCCCAGTCCCCCTGATATTTTAAAATCTTGTAATCCAGCCCCTAAATTACACCGAGTCAGTTTCTAAATGGTAAAATTACGCCCTTAACCATCCCGCGTTTTTGAATTTTTCACTTTGGGTCTGCCCCTTGGTCTAATTACAATTATGGTCCTTTTAGGTTTTGTTTGTTTCGCAATTTCGTCCCTAAATTACATATTATTGCTCTTTAATTTCTGCCACTGACTTTTGTTTTTCTTTTATTTCAGTCCTGTATTCTTTGTAAATACTCATGTTCGTATTATAATCGTATATGTTGATGTATTCTATTATTTTATTTTATTTTATGTCCCTCGTATATGACTCGTATTTTATGTTTACATATATATGTGTATTAAGATTATAATGGTCATGCGTCTTTTATCCGGTTATTCATATTAAGTATGTTATGTTTTATTTGATTCGTACATGGCGTATTTTGTATTTTTATATGTGTGTGTTTTCTTGTTTTTTAGGGTTACATGTTAGTGTATTTACCCTTTTTGTACGATATGTGGACCCGTATATGTTGAAATATGTTTTATTACCAGTATGCATGTCTTTTTTAAATATTTGTTCGTCTATATGTACTTATTCCTGCCTTGTTATTTTGACATATTATAGTTGTTTTTATCTATTATTTAGAATAATATGTATATATGCATGTTTTAGTCTAGAATATCATCTATGTTAGATTAATATTCTGTTATGTCAATATTTATTATATTTAAATATTTTGCCATGTTTTACGTTTTTGCCACTAAGATTGCATATCGAGATATAACTTGTTAATGCGATGTCCTTTTATCCGAACGTAAACGGGGCCAGTATCAAGCGTAGTGATAGTGGTTGGGCGTTTATTCTCGGGTAACGGGACCCTTAAAATATATTCGCAATTATGACCGAATTTTAAAATAATCGTCACTCTAATCCGGAAAATCCAATATTAATAAAGCGGTAATTATTAAAGTACCAATTTTGGGCGGTGTGGGGGTGCTAATCCTTCCCCATCCGTAACCGACTCCCGAACCATGTCTTTTTGAATCTCTGGTTTTATGGTGTCCGGCCTACCTAAGTGGCCGGTGGCGACTTCAATCTTTAAATAAAATGCATTTTTTTTAAAACCCCACGGAATAAATATTTTATATCCAAAGAATCAGAAACACCTTTCAAACACCTTCGAAAAAGCCACGCGTTTTATTTAGCGATGAGAGAGAAGAAAAGACATCGCTACAGGTAGTAAATTATATTATTTATTGTTGTAATTCTCCTAAAAACAGTTACATCTATAGACAATTATTTTCGTAATTAATTTTATTGATGATTGAAATATATCAAAATATAGTTACAAACAGGGACAAACCTAAAATTTTATATAAGGGGTACAAACTATCATGAAGTTATATTAAAAATATAGGGGTGCAAAATTACAAGAGTTTAAGAGTGTAGAATTAGATTATCAATAGAAAAGACAAATAAAATATAAAAAAACTTGAAATTTGTAGGGGGTTCGGCTCACAGCACCCCTAAATCCGTTCCTAATTACAAATTATAATATAGTAACTTAAGACAAACGATATAAATAATTATTTGACTATTAGTATTTTTTTCTTTTTAGTCATTCGATTATCAAAAAGTTATAACTTAATTACTTGATGTGACTAACACTATATTTTTTGAATTTTTAGAATTAAGATTAATAGATAAAATTTGTAATTTAAGAAACGACCACCTCATCGTCTGTTATCATTTTTGTAACATTTGATAATCGAATGACTAAAAAAGAAAAAAAAATAGTTGGGAGATTATTAAGTGTATCATTGATAATGTATCATTGATCGTTCAAAATGTTAATGTATCATTGATTGTTCAAAATGTTGATATTATTAAGTGTCACAATTTGATTGATTGTTGAAATTCCATGTCATTTCTACGTTACAAATTTAAGAGAAAGTTTTATGTTAAATGAATCCATGAAAAAGGGTTAAGGTACCAAATTGAGAAAATATCAAATTCAATAAGCTAATTTGTATATTAAGCCTTTTTTAAATAATACACTTGCCATTGGATTAAATGGTGAAGTAATGTTAAGGAAGATTATTCAATATACATGTTGTGTAGTTTTTAAACTACACAATCTTTTTTATGAGTTATAAAATTTAATTTAGGGTTTAAGAGTTTAGTTTGTAGAACTTAAAATTTAGAATTTAGGGTTATGCTTTTATGTTTCAGGGTTTAAGATTTAAATTTTAATCTTTAAAGAGTAAATATAGACTTGTGTAATTTTCTCATGCTATGAGTATAAAAAATTACTAGTTATTTTTTTATATAGAAGGTGTAAAATTTATTTTACATAACTTATCTATTTCAATTTTCAAGCATAAATTTAAGGTAAATTTTTGATACACATGTTGTGTAAAAATTTTATACAACCCTACATATTTACACTATTAAACTCAAATCCTAAATTTCTAACCATAACCCTAAAAACTAAACCATAAACTCTAAACCTTATACCCTACATCCTAAACATTAATTTTAAATTATAAACCCTAAACCCCTAACCTCTAGAAATGAAAGACTTGTTGTAACAACTCGAACTTTGGAATCTGAGAGTCGGGTTAACTCGAAGTGTGGGCTTCGCATGTAAGCCTAAATGTTGGGCTCTTGGGAGTGTTTTGGGCTTGCCTTAGTGGTTTTGGGTTGGAGTAGGATGTCTTGGGAATGTTAATATGGTAAAAGCATAATTGGAAGACAAAGGGCTGTGGTTGTTTAATTTTTCTGCAAAAGGGGGAGGGGTGAGGTCACCATTGTTTCCTTCTCTCACTCGTTCTCATCTCCCACCCAAAATTTGAATGTTTAAGGTGAAATCTTTAGGGTTTTGAGTGTAAATCATGTTTTGATGATTGAGGGAAGTTTGTTGAGCAGCAAAGGATCTACACACCAAGGTAAAGATGAGTTAAAATGGTAGGGTTTGAGGTTTGAGGGGTTAGTATGGATGAACGGGAATTGATCTTTGAAGGCTTCTTCCTCAGCTTTAATTCGAGGTTAGTACACTGCTAACTCCAATGAATTCTTGCAACTCATAAAATTAGGCTTTGTGCATGATTTGAGTGTTTATGGTTTGATAAACTTTGGTTGATCTTTAATGGCAAAATGCAGATTTGGTGTTTTTAAGGCTTAAAATTTGTAGAAACTCACTTAATAACTTCACAATAACTTGTAGCTTCGATTTGAGGCTTAACCATAGGGGTTAAGGGGTTAAATATTGAATTTTCGAACTTTAGGTTTCAAAATCTGGGTTTGAGTACCGGTACGGGGTGAGAGCGTATCGATACGCCTTTGTATATAAGAGGGAGGGTTGTGAAGGAAGTACCGGTATGACTTCTCGTGTATTGGTACTCCATGTTTGTAAGAATTCTGGTGGCAAATTCGTGTACTGGTACGCTTGGGGCGTATCGGTACCCATGGTTACATTGCCTAGAGAGGCTTTGTGTACCGGTACGCTAAGGAAGGCGTATCGGTACGAGTAAGGATCAGTACGGGGCGATCCAAGTACCGATATAGAGTATCGATACAACACTGAGCGTGTTGGTACAGCTTGAGGGTTCAACTCTTTCGAACCTAATTGGAGTATCGGTACTCATGGGGGAGTATCGATACCTAGAGGAGAGTACCGATACTCACTTTTGAGTATCGATACTCGCTGGGCAATTTGCCCAAGTTTTTATGTTTTAAGTTCGGGAATTCTATAAATTGTGGCTAAGGTTCTAATGAGTCTCTTCTGATATAAAATGACTGGTAAAACCAAGAATGTGTGTATTTTTTCTTGCTTATATGGATTAAATGGCTAATTGAGCATCGAAATGAAAGTAAGTTGCTCGGGTTAGCAAATTTTAGGGATCCTTGGTGGATCATTTGTAGTTGTGCCAGGTAAGGGCACTTGTTTGGTTATGAGTCCTTGTTTGATGGGATCCGGATACCCAGTGAGTGAGTGTTGCAACACATGAAGGCCATCCGATGTGAGATTCTGGGTGATGATATTTGCTCGATATGAGATTCTGAGCCCCGCTCGATATGAGATTCTGAGCATGGGTGGGTTTCCCAGTGTCGGGCGACATTGGGCCTCACTCCTGGTTTGTTTATCTATATGTTTATGTTGTTGATGTGCTGTTTGTTCTTAGCATGTGTTTAGGCGGTTATGGTAGCGCCAGTGCTTTATCTTATCTTGATACCATTCATGTTGCATTGCTTTATTTTTGATTTGCATGAAGCATGATCGAGTGGCGGTGTATCCACTGAGCTTTGTTAGCTCATCGTTCGGAATCGTTGTTTCCGTTCGCAGGTTAGTAGGTTTGGCATGTTCGTGGAGGAACACCATCATGGAAGGATTCTGGCGCCTTGTCTCTTCCGAGTACAATACTTAGGTCATTGGGCTATGTATTCGTAGGAACCTTTTGTACGTTGTAAATTGTATTTTGATTTTCAAACGATTGAGTCAATGTTTATAATGAAATTTTAAAAAGAGCTCTATTGTATATATATTTCAAATAATACTTATATTTTAATGGATTGGATAAAACATATTTTGGAAATTATTGTGGTTTTGGATAAACTAGGTGGGAATTTTTGATGGTTGAGTTTCAGGCTTGAGGCTCAAATGTGACATCCGGGTCGAAGGTGTTATACTTGTACAAACTACAGTTTACACAGCTTGTTTATCAAAGTTTTTTTCTTAAATTTAAATCCTAAAACATACAACCAATGGCGGATCCTTTGAGGGACTAGTGGGGTCACGCCCCCCAAAATTTTGAAAAATTTGAATTTTACCCCTAGAATTTTTGAAAATTTTAATTTGGCTCCCTCAAGATTTTTAAAAATTTATATTAAACTTCAAAATTTTTAAATATTTTTAATTTAATATCCTCTCAAATTTTTAATTTCTTTTTGTTAAATCTATCAAATTATTAAAAATTTTATTTAAACCCTCAAATTTTTAAAAAAATTTCGTTTAAACTTCCAAATTTTTTAAAAATTTAAATTGCCCCCTAACTTTTACTTCAAGTTCCACCACTGCATACAACCATAAAAATATAAACCTAAACCTTAAATTTTAAATCATAACTTAAACCATGTATTTCAAATTAACATAAACTGATTTAAACTAAAATTTGATTTACTATCTAAATATTTTACTAATCGAAAACTACTTTGTTATGGGAAATAATTGAAGAAAGTGGGACATGATGTGACTTCAGGCTGCATGGTTAACTAACGAATAATAAGTAACCCACAGCTTGCACAGAGATGGATGGTTCTGTGTCTGTATCTGTCTCATACACAAACACAGTACTAAAATGCTTTTATAAGTCCAATAAATCACTTCTTCTCTGTCTTCCCACCTGATGTGCGAAACATCCTTCTTTCTTCTGCAGTTCTTAACCTTAATCACCTCATAAAAAAACATGAAGACTGTCTTTTCATCCATTTCCAAGCTCATTAGCTTCACCCTTCTGCTTTTTGTCTTGTTTTCCTGCTCCACTTTCATTTCTACCGGTAAGTTTCCAACAAGGCAATAACAAAATGCATATTCTTTACTTCACTTTAAAAGTTTAATCTGGGTTTTTTCTTATATATACTTCAATACGGTTTGAACTTGAATGTTTTCATTGTTTTAGTTATGGAATTCGAGTTTGTGGAAGTAGAAGGCAAAATGGGTTGCTGAATTAGCTTCAAAAGTTGATCTTCTAGTTCCTTTTATATGGTGTGTTGATTTGATTTGGAAAGTTGGATTCAATTATCTGATTTTGGCTTCTGTTCTGAATTCAAATCCTTAATCTACTCTTCTTTCTAGCAGTTTGGTATTTGTTTTAATTCCCCAAAGAATAAATCTATGCTTACTGACAGAGAGATCAGGGTTTTTTTTTGCATCATTTACTGTCCACATTCTTGTTCAAAAGCTGCTTAATTTAGGTCTTTTTATATAGCAAAGAGATGAAAGAATGGATAAAAACAGAGGTGAACACAAGATTTATGTGTTTTAACTGATTTAAAAGAGTAAAAAATCTACTAAGAATTGAGATTTGTGCGGTCTAAACTCAAGTGTATGCTAAATTGCAGTGTTTACTGATATAGAGATGATCAAAGTTGACAGTAAAAGTTTGAAATTTAGTGTCATAAGGCTAGAGATACTTACGGAAGTTTAGAATCGAAGTTGCCATCATATCATGAAACTGTTTTACATCTTTGCCATCATGCTATCTTATCATTTCACTTGCTATTTGGATCCTATACGTGTCCATTCTATTTAGTAATCCTTGACAGACCAAGGGTCTATATCGGGGCCAAGGCCGAATGGGAAAACTTCTATCATTTTCATGTTCATATCAATGGCTTTCGTTTGATATCGAATGCCTTGAATAACTCATAATTTAAAGTTTTGAGATCATTTATTGTTTTTTTTTTCTGCAGAAGCTTATGATGCGCTCGATCCAACCGGCAATATCACTATCAAATGGGATGTAATAAGCTGGACCCCAGATAGCTATGTTGTAAGTGTTGTATACAACTGCCTAAAGAACAATCAAGGCTGTAGCGATATCCGTTTTCGCTAAAAAAACAGATTTTCGA
Organism: Hibiscus mutabilis; assembly: GCA_019671005.1. Lineage (NCBI taxonomy): Eukaryota > Viridiplantae > Streptophyta > Magnoliopsida > Malvales > Malvaceae > Hibiscus > Hibiscus mutabilis. The sequence continues at coordinate 36,637,033 of CM033744.1, forward strand.
AGTGTTCGTGGGTTTTTTTCGGATAAAAATGTTTATTCCGTAGAGTTTTGAAAATACCGTATTTTATTTAAAAATTAGAGTCGCCACCGGCCACTTAGGTAGGCTGGACACCATAAAACCAGAGATTCAAAAATTTTGGGTTCGGGAGTCGATTACGGATGGGGAAGGATTAACACCCCCACACCGCCCAAAATTGGTACTTTAATAATTACCGCTTTATTAATATTAGACTTTCCGGATTAAAGTGACGATTAATTTAAAATTGGGTTATAAGTGCGGGTAAATTTTAAAGGCCCCGTTATCCGAGAGTAAACGCCCAACCACTATCACTACGCCTGATACTGGCCCCGTTTACGTTCGGATAAAAGGACGCCGCATTGACAATTAATATTCCATTACGCAACCTTAGAGAAATAATTTGGAAACATACATTCGCATTGACATAGTAAAGGAAAAAATAAATAATGAAAAAACACGGGTGACACGAAAGTAAACAAACATGATAAACAACACGAAAATAGCACATCATAATAATAACGAGGCATGAATAAAAACACGTGGGAACAAAAACACATTTTTCAAGAATACATACATATTAAAAATAAAGGACAATGTAACATATGCATGACATAAATATATTATAATTTTAATTTCACAAATCAAAACAACATGCTAATAAAGAAACTAATACCTAGCACATAATATATGACATAATTTGCATACACAAATAAATAAATCTAATCATGGTATCATACATGACCAAAAGACACACTAACATGTAACCTAGGAAAGGGATATGTAAACTTACGTTAGTATACACAAACACGCTAATATACGACATGATATAAACTAAACCTTACATATAAAAGATGTGCATGCGAGCACAAATAAATGAAGTAGAAAATAAAACAAGACATACCATATCTAAAAATAAACGAGAGCATGATAAAAACATAAATAGATAATGGGCAAATTATACATGCTAAAAACACATAATATAAACAAAATAACATAAGAATTCAAAAATTTACCAAGGACCGAAATGAACAAAAAATAAAACAGAAAGCTGGAATTGAATAAACAAAATGCATACTTAGGGACACAAATGAGAACTGGACGAAACTTGGGAGGACTAAGAATGCGATTAACCCATGCGGCAAGCCCAGACTGAAAACTTCAAAAACGCGGAGGGACTAAGCACGTATTTTTTCCTTTTTAAAACTGATTTCAGTTTAATTTAGGGGTGGAATTGAAAACTTTGGAAAACCAGGGAGGACCGTGGTGGTGAATACCCATGCGGCGAGATGGAATGAAAATAATGAAAACGCGGAGGGATTTATGACGTGATTTCACCATTTTAAAAAATAAAACGCTTATAAAATCCCTTCATCCGGCCCAAAATCAAAATTTTCCTATTTTTTATCCCCCTTTTATAAAACACCTCGGCCCTCATTTTTTTCTCTCAAAACCAAACCTTCAATCTTTGATAAACCCAGAAACCGGCGGCCAACTGTCGTCTCCTCCGTCGCCGGTAGTCGTTAATCAGCGCCGACGAACAAAAAAAAACACCAAAACGAACCTCACTTCAACCCAAACTTGTATTCAAAGAAAATACTCCCCTTTGTCCTAGATCTAAGAAAATACGAAGCGAAAACTATATATTTTTTTAAAATCGAGACCGAAGGAACGTCTCCCCTTTTAGCCGGCTCACCATATTTAGGCTTGTTGTCGGTAGAGGAATTGACCACCGAAGGTAAAACCCCCCACTCCTCTTCCTTTGTTATTTTTAGAACACATACATGCATGCAACACTCAAAGTGGATAGATACCTTTGTATGCTCTTTGTAGGTTCGAAAAAAGAACGAGAGGATGAAACTTTTTTTGTATTTCTGGGAAACTGGTTACAACTGAACTCCTCCCTGATTTTTGTTTTCTGAGTTACATATATCTCTCCGTTTTTTTGTTTGGTAAGACTAGTACATAAGATATATTCTTTTTTTGATTTCGTTCTGACGCCTTTCCATTTCTTTGTGTCTTCGGCATGCTTGGCCATGCCTGGTAGTTGGTACGGCGGTATGGGGGAGATGACCGCTCGGCTACGTGGACTGGCATCTCGGGAGATAAAATGACTATCGTTGCCAGAACCATTCCTAGCCTTTGGATCAGATCTGATCTAACGGTTAGGATCGCTCGACGATCAGAGGGCTGAGATGAGGCCTTAGAGATGATGCAGCGGCCCTGGATCGCGCCACGTGGCTCGGAGAGGATGGCCATTCTTGTGCGTGTCTTATACGCGCGAGTGGATAATCCAACAGCCCACGCGTGGGCTTCACGCGGCAAGTGAAGGGTTTTCATGCTTTATCCATGGCCGTTGGATCCAGATCTGATCCAACGGCCCTCGTGCAGCTGCGCAAGATTAAATGAGTGTATTAGGGTTCCAATATTTGATATGGGTTAGGGTTTTTAGTTTGGGTCTGAATCAGTCAATTGGGCCTTGATGTAAATACATTTGGGTTTTATGTAATTTGGACTGAACTATAACTCATTTGGGTTTAATACATATATTTCTTTGGATTTTATCTAATATTAGTCCAATGCTAGCAGTAATAATAATAATAATAATAACAATAGGAACATGATGATACGTACATACATACACATGCACACATATGTATACACATATACGTATAACACGCAAACATTGACTAATGTAACATATTATATACATGCGTATATACTCATATATATGATTAGCATAAATACTCACACACATTATATGCACAAACGATGCACACATAAGAAATGTAAATAAATACGTGACACATATACAACGTATTAACTATTAATATATATATATATACATAGCTTATAATATACATGCACATAATACATTAATTATTAAACTAAAGTAGGTTAACACAATATTTATAACGGATAAAAATGAGTGATTACAGTTGCCCCTCTTTGCTTGTTCTCGTGGAACGAGAACAAAGCAAAGATCATAAGCACTCATTTTTATCTGACTTCCATGTTTGAAGCTTTGGAATCACGTGTTCTTCTGGAACTTTCTGTTTTTCCTTAGCTAAATTTTCAGGCTCGTAAGTTATTCCTATATAGAACTTATTCCCCTTCTGATCTTGGAACTATAGGTCATCCCTATATAGAATCTTTCATTCTGAAGTCTTGAGCTACGAGTCCCTCCTATATAGAGCTTTTCACTCTGAGACAGTAAAGCTTGGAGTCCTTCCTATATAGAACTCTTCTCCTTCAATGCCGGTTTCTCCTATATAAAACCTTATGCGTCACAGACGAATTTTTTCGACTGGGAGTTCCTCCTATGTAGAACTGTTAGTCTTCAAACCCTGGAGCTGCAAGTCCTTCATACATAGAACTCTTAGCTTCTGAAATCTCAGAGTTGAAGGTTCTTCCTATATAGAACCTCTCATTCTGAGACAGTAAAGCTCGAAACCCTTCCTATACAGGACTCTTCGCCTTCAACACAACGGGTTTTCCCTATATAAAACCTTCTGTGTCATGGGTGAATTCTTTCGGCTGGGAGTTCTTCCTATATAGAACTACTAGTCTTCACCCTGGAGCCGTCAGTCCTTCCTATATAGAACTTTTAGCTTCTGAAACCTCGGAGCGGTGGATTTTTCCTATATAGAACCTCTCGTTGTGGGGGCTTGAAAATACATATCCTTCCTATATAGAATATTTATCTTCATATTTGGGATTATCGCCATGATGGCTACCAATGCTTCTTTAAATTTGCAGATACCTGTCTAGAACAAGACAAAATGCTATGACAAATGAATTAGCATGCTCCTAATCCTAGGGATGTCTAACTATTCATGATGCATGAGTGTCGGTATCTTGGTGGTCCTGCTTTAGCCCTCAGTCAATCTCGACTCTACGATGCTCTCTTTCTCCCTTTTTTCTTTCTTCTAGCGGTGACACCTCATTTTCCTGTCGGGTTCGATCATTCCAACCTTTATTTTTCTGAATTTCTGATTCGGGGTTCTAAAGTGCACTTTCGGGTTTTCACCTTAGATATTTTTAGCGGTCATTCCTACCTTTCCTTTTTTTGAATTTCTAATTCGGGGTTCTAAAGTGCCCTTTTGGGTTTTCACCTTAGAGATTTTTTTGTTTTTGAAGTGCCCTTTCAAGTTTTCACCGGGGAAATCTCTCTTGTTGTCTCAGATGCCTTCTTTAAACAAGTAGGGCATGTGCCATTGGTCATCTTACCCTGGTGCTCGAAACCTTCTGCTCACCCTATTTCAACAGACATTATATAGGCAGCTTGAGGGCAAGGTTAACATCATTTTCTAATAGCCTGCATCTTTAAGGTTAGATCACAGTAATGCTCAGAAATCTCTTGTTTATCATAAGCCTATGTTAACTTATTTGCATGATATTAACGGTAAATAACAAGAAGACAAGGAATAGAAGCTCAAAAATGTGATTTTATTACGGTTAAGGATTTGGAACAATTTTGAGAGTCATGGCAAACATGAGGAAAATGAAAAGCCAAACATGAAATGCAAAACCTCTTAGTATCCACAGTATGAATGATACGTGATCCCGTCAACGGGCGTAGAATCTTTTCCTGAAGCTTCTTATTCACGAGGCTCATGGGGATGGCCTTTCTCTCCGGAGATCCAACCTCTCAATTTATCTGAGCCGCCCTTTACGGGTTTTCGACTCAGATTCTTCCTTTGCTTCAAGACACCATATTTTGGGTTTTCGGCCTGAGCTCTCAATTTTTTTTTCTCTTTTTTTCTTTTTCTTTTTTTTTCTTTTGTTTTTTTCTTTTTCAAATGTAGTATTTCTTAACAGCATCAGAATTTACAGGGCTTTTCAGCTCGTCTCCATCCATTTCGGTTAAGATTAAGGCTCCTCCTGAAAAGGCCTTTTTAACCACATATGGCCCTTCCTAGTTGGGCATCCACTTTTCTCGAGAATCTTTCTGAATCGGGAGGATTTTCTTAAGCACCAGATCTCCCTCTCTGAATTCTCTTGGGCGCACATTCTTGTTGTATGCCCGCATCATTCGTTTTTGATACATTTGACCATGGCAGATGGCCTTTAGCCTCTTTTCTTCGATAAGATTTAATTGGTCGAGTCTGGCTTGCACCCATTCAGATTCTTCCAATTTTACTTCATTTAGGATCCGGAGCGACAGAATCTTCACCTCAATGGGGAGTACTGCTTCGGTACCATACACTAAAGAATAGGGTGTTGTCTATGTTGATGTACGAATGGACGTCCTATAGGCGAAAAGAGCAAACGACAACTTTTCGTGCCAATCCTTGTAGGTATCTATCGTCTTCGCGATGATCTTCTTTATGTTCTTGTTTGCTGCTTCCACTGCCCCGTTCATTTTGAGACGATAGGCTGTGGAATTATAGTGTGTTACCTTGAATTGGTTGCACACATCCGTCATTATTTTGTTATTCAAATTGGAAACGTTGTCGGTGATGACCTTTTCTGGCAAACCGTATCGACAAATGATCTCATTCTTTAGGAATTTGCATACCGTCGTCCTTGTGATGTTAGGGTAAGATGCTGCCTCCACCCATTTAGTGAAATAGTCTATGGCGACCAAAATAAAACGATGTCCGTTGGAAGCCTTCGGGTGAATCTGCCCAATGACGTCCATGCCCCACGCTGCAAAAGGCCACAGAGAATTCATGGTGTGTAAAGGTAACGGAGGAACGTGAATCTTGTCAGCATAAATTTGGCATTTGTGGCATTTCCTGGCGTAATCGATGCAATCTCCCTCCATGGTCGACCAAAAATAGCCATACCTCATAATTTTTTGGGCTATAGACAGCCCGTTGGCGTGCGTCCCACATAGACCGTCGTGTACCTCGACTAAAATCTCCCTCGCCTCCCGGGCATCCACACATCTCAACAATGTCTGATCATGGCCTCTTTTATATAGGATCTCCCCATCCAGGATGTATCATGTTGCCATTTTTCTGAGTGTTTTTCTGTCATTGTCATTTGCCCCTTTGGGATACTTTTGAAGCTTGACATATTGCAAGATGTCATAGTACCACGGGTTGCCATCGATCTCTTCCTGCACATTACAATAATGAGCCGGCCTTTCAAAAGTCTGCATCTCAATGGGCTTCATTTCTGCCCCCGTGTTTGTTTTGAACATGGAAGCCAAAGTTGCCAAGGCGTTTGCCATCTGATTTTCTTCTCTGGGAAGGTAATTGAAGCTGATCTTTTCGAACTCCTTGGTGAGCTCTTGGATCAACTCATAATATCTGACCAGCTTCGAATCCCTAGTTTCCTATTCTCCACGCAACTGGTAAATCACTAAGGATGAATCTCTGAATACTCGAAGTTCCTTAATCTTTCTTTCAATAGCTGAGTTCAGTCCCATAACACATGCTTCATATTCGGCTATATTGTTGGTGCATAATAATTCTAGTCTGCTAGTGAAGGGATAGTAGACATTCTCGGGAGAAATCAGCACGACCCCTATCCCGTGTTCGAGGGCGTTGGAGGCTCCATCAAAGTAAAGCTTCCATGAGTTGTTGTCTGAAACCTCTTCCTCGGTTGTAATGCACATCAAGTCTTCATCTGGGAAATTAAAGTTCAACGCCTCATAATTTTCTGAAGCACGACTAGCTATCTGCTACGACGCTTCCCTTTACGGCTTTCTGGCTTACATACACAATGTCGAATTCGGATAGGAGCATCTGCCAGCGGGCCATCCTCCCTGTCAGTGCTGGCGCTTCCATTAGGAACTTCAAGGGGTCTATCTTGGATATCAACCACGTAGTATGGTATAGCATGTACTGCCTAAGCCGCTTGGTAGCCCAAACTAAAACACAACATAGCTTTTGAACTGGCGGGTACCGCGCTTCGCAATCATTGAACTTTCTACTTAGGTAATAAATGGCTCGCTCTTTTTTCCCTGACTCATCGTGTTGCCCCAATACACAACCCATTGAATTCTCAAAGACTGTCAGGTAGAGGATTAAAGGCCTGTTTGGTACCGGTGCGACTAAAATCGGAGTATTTGTCAGGTACCTTTTGATCTTCTCTAGGGCTTATTGACATTCTTCATCCTACAGGTCGGGATTATTCTTTCTAAGAAGTCTAAAGACTGGGTCACACCTATCAGTTAATTGGGAAATGAAACGAGAGATATAATTTAGCCTCCCCAGGAAACCACGAACCTCCCTTTGAGTATGAGGTGGTGAGAGATCCTGGATGGCTTTCACCTTATCTGGATCGATCTCAATCCCTCTTCTGCTCACCACGAACCCCAAGAGTTTTCTAGAAGTAACGACAAAGGTGCATTTGGCAGGGTTAAGCCTTAGCTGGTATTTCCGTAGTCTTTGAAATAGTTTTCTGAAGTTCTGTAGGTGCTCATCTTCTGTTCGGAACTTAGCGATCATGTCGTCCACGTATACCTCTATTTCTTTGTGCATCATGTAATGGAAAAGAGTCACCATTGCTCTTTGGTAAGTTGCCCCTGCGTTCTTGAGCCTGAAAGGCATCACCCGGTAACAAAAAGTGCCTCACATGGCTATGAATGTAGTTTTCTCCATGTCGTTCGAGTCCATCTTTATCTGGTTGTACCCTGAAAAGCCGTCCATGAATGAGAACTGTGAGTGTCCCGCGGTGTTGTCAACCAGCGTGTCGATATGTGGCAGATGGAAGTTGTCTTTAGGACTGGCTCGGTTGAGATCCCTATAATCTACACATATACGGACCTTCCCGTCATTCTTCGGTACTGGTACAATATTTGCAACCCATTCAGGGTATTTGGCCACTTCCAAGAAGCCATCATCAAACTATTTTTTTACCTCTTCTCTGATCTTTAACAACATGTCTGGTCTCATTCTCCGAAGTTTTTGCTGTATTGGTTTGCATTCCGGCTTCGTCTGCAGTTTGTGTACCACTATGTCAGTATTCAAACCTGACATATCTTGATAAGTCTAGGCAAAAATATCCTTGAATTCATGAAGTAGGGTTATCAGTTCGTGCCTGGTTTTTGAGGAAAATGTCATCCCTATTTTTACTTTTTTTCTCTCTTCTTCAGTCCCTAAGTTTACAACTTCTGTTTCTTCTTGGTGGGGTATGATTTGCCTTTCTTCGTTGGCCACCATCCTCATCAACTCTGCAGGGACCTCGTATTCTATCTCATCATCCTCTTCCCCAATTCCTTCTGAGATCTCGGGGCATTCAAAATCTACTTCGGGATTGGATTCGGCATCATTCATACAGGCAATCATGGGAGACCTGCATTAAATGAGAATGAATGTATTGGGAAGAGAATGGTTTTATATGAAGTGAATGAACATGAAGAATGAATGAATGAAATAAATAAGACGCTTGCCATTTAAGAAAATGGGGAAGATATTTTCATTTCAAACAAAAAGTTAACATAGGTGCCCTATACAAGAGATCCCCATTGTTTATGGGCAAAAATAAAAAGGTTGATTCAGAGCATTACTCTAATCTAGTCCTAAAAACCACAGGTAGATCAATGTGGCTCCAGTTATCAAGAGTTTCCCCGGGATGGCAGGGGCGGATGTTGGTCAACATACTACTGACTTGGTCCTTTTCAGCTATCATGTTGATGGACATCCCCTCAAGTGATTCATTAAACATTTCTTTCTCGTTGAGTACGTCATTTTCCTTAATTGCCTCTTCAACCTCCTGTCCTGGTTGGTAGAATCCTTCGGAGACAAAAGTGGTTTTCAAACTAGGGAAATACATTGGTCTCAATGGAATGTCTTCTCCCTTAAATCTGGCTCTTCTCTGTTCTTCTTTTCTCTTGTATTCTTCATTTCTTTGTTGGACACTTGGTTTGTAACCCAACCCAAAACGGTCCTTCTTGGTTATCACACTCTTGGCTCGTAGGCTCCCTTGCAATCTTCTCCCTAGCACTCTTCCTGCTTTGGCTCATCGGCCCAAAGTTTCAGCAACAATCATCTTGGTACAATTAGATAACCTGAGATAGGGGATCCGACTACCTTCCGCGACGAATGTGGCATTTACTAGCTATAACGCTTAAAAAGAGCATTCTGCAGCATCCTCATCATTTTGAATGTAGGGGGCCTCTGATGTCACCGAAGCAATAATTTCTTGCTCAGCCTCTACTGTGACCAACTTGCCTTCGATCACGAATTTTAATTTCTGATGTAGTGATGAGGGGACAACTCCTGCAGAGTGGATCCATGGTCTTCCCAATAAGCAACTGTATGATGGTTTTATGTCCATCACCATGAAGTCAATCACGTACTCCGTCGGCCCAATCAATAGAGGCACCTCAATTTTTCCCAGTGTTCATCTTTGTGTGCTGTCAAAGGCTCCCACGGAGTTATGGCAGGGCTTTAGGTGAGAATTATCTATTGGTGGCTTTAGGTAAGAATTATTTATTGGTAGCTTTTGCAAGGTCACCATAGGCAGTACGTTCAGTGCTGACCCGTTGTCAATCAATACCCCCGGTAACACATACCCTTTACAGTGGGTTGTGATGTTAAGAGCTTTGGTGGACCTCATTCCGCCCTCGGGGATCTCATCATCACTGAATGTTATATGGTTTTAGGCAGTGATATGACCCACTATCCTGTCCAGTTTTGATACAAAAATGTCCTGGGGTACAAAAGTCTGGTTTAGTACTTTTAATAGTGCCTCACAGTGTCTTTCTGAACTCAAGAGCAACTCTAGCATTGTGATCCTAGCTGGTTGCTTTCGTAGTTGTTCCACTATGCTGTACTCGCTATGTCTCAGGAATTTTAGAAATTCTTTAGCCTGAGCCTCGGTTACTGGTTCATTTATCTTTGGGAGTGGTTCCTCACCGAATATCTACGCGGGGGTAACCGATGTATCATTTCCTTTATCTTTGGCCACTTCAGCAGCCCTCAAGGTCTTAGAGGAGTAACATCTGCCGCTCCTTGTGAAATGGCCCACCTCACCGACATTCACATCACTCTTGCCTTGCTCGTCTTTTGGTGTAAGCTCTTTTACTTCACCAAATTCTGGCTTTTCTGGTATGGTCACATTTACAACATAGTTCCAGGAAGTTTGCCACATATCCTTGAATGGGAATGGGGATGGTGCTGAGATGATGATCTTGGGAGTTATCTGTTGCGTGTGATAAGTGCTACGCAAATGTGCAAGTATACACGTCGCAAGTAATAAAGTGATACGAGTATTGAGTATCGTCTCCACAGGGATTGGTTTGGGCCACTTTGCTTAAGTTACTGCACTGTGAAAAGTAAAAACACAATTGATAATAGAGGTTTTAATTAACGAGAAAACTAAGAGCAATAAACTAAAAGAATAGATGAAATTAAAATAGAGTAAATAGGCCAGGTTATCGTGAGTTGGGGTGTGATAGCCGATTGATCGTCTTGGTAAAAGAGTGCAGTGGGAAACTCAGTTGCCGTGGCAACTTATGCAATGGGTTGCCTTGGCAACTAATCGATGGTTGCACGGGCGACTAGCTGGGCAACTACTTGGGCGTCCGGGCAGCAACTTCAAGGTCGGCAGAGCGTTCTTCAATGGTTTCTTCTTATCCCTAAGTCGAAACTCTAGCTACTTGTGCATGCCTTGATAATACATCCATGCGTGAATCAAGGGTGAACAACAACCAATCTTGCGCTCCTCTTAGCCGTTGAAATCCTTAACTTATTCCTAAGCTGGATTAATCTTTACCATCAATAGATTGAATAAAGACCATACTCATTCGTTTCTTGAATCTAACTCTCCCGATATTAGATAAATAGATGAAGTTACGAGATCCTCTCCCAATTCACTCGCAAACAAGAATAAGAACCAAGAATGAGTAAACCTTGAATTGAAAGTACAAACTCTTATTACCTAAACAAAATCCAATTGTTTCTCACAACAACAAAACACAATAACCCCAACCAATCAAGTTAGTTCATGGTTGGGTTCAAAAGATATACAAAGAATAATCCCCAAACCATGAATCTAATGGAAGCAAATAAGAAGAAGAAATCGAACTATCTCCTCATTGCTCTCTTGTCAAAATTTCTCTCCACTTGCCCTATGGAGTTGTCGAAATTTTCCCTCTTCTTGCCCATCCTTAAGTTGACGATATGGCCTCTTATTTATAGGGCTAGGTCAAAGTCCTTCTTTGAGGAGGAAGTTAAGTTGGAATTAAATTATCTTTAAAGAATATAATTCTTTATTATAATTATATTCCTACTAGAACTTCTCCTATCTTCTTGGAATTTAATTCTTCTTTAATCTCTTCATGGAAATCAAATTCCTTTGGGATTTGGCTTTGCTCCACGTCATCTTGGGCTTGTCTAGTCATCAACTTCGTCTACCATATCACCTTATTCTTTGTCGACAATTGCCCTGGCAACTGGCTCGGCGTCTCCTTCATGCATTGCCCTGGCAACTAGCTCGGCATCTCCTTCATGCACTGCCCTGGCAACTGGTTATAGCCTTGTTTAGGCAAGTGATTCTGCACACACACAAAAACACACCAAAGTAGCATCTTTTTCCACAAAAATCACCAAGTTATGTAATCAAGCTCAACGGTGGAAAAAAAACATGAATTAATGCATGAATGACTAATTATGCAACTAATATGAGCTTAAGTCTAACGATAATATGAGTAAAAAGGGTAATAAAAATAGTACTTTTGAACACTTATCACACCCCAAACCCGAACTATTGCTTGTCCTCAAGCAATGCAAACTAACAATTACCTGCCAAGACTTTAATCATCAAAGACATGCTTCAAACTTGAATTCAAACCTCGGAACCGTGGCACAAAGTATGATCACCTTTTAATTTTTCGGATAGCACAAAAATTACCCGGAACCAAACTATAATGCTCGTGACAATGTTTTTTTAATTTAAATTTTTATCATAGTGTATTTATTTATATTTGCCATGTTTTTTTAAATTTGCATAACAGACATATATTTTGTCAATGCGGTGCCCTTTTATTCGAGCGTAAACGGGGCCAGTATCAGGCGTAGTGATAGTGGTTGGGCGTTTACTCTCGAATAACGGGGCCTTTAAAATCTACTCGTATTTATAATCAAATTTTAATTTAATCATCACTTTAATCCGGAAAGTTTAATATTAATAAAGCGGTAATTATTAAAGTACCAATTTTGGGCGGTGTGAGGGTGCTAATCATTCCCCATCCGTAACCGACTCCTGAACCCGACATTTTAAAATCTATGGTTTTCATGGTGTCCGGTCCACCTTGAGTGGTCGGTGGCGACTCCATTTTTATATAAAAATACGGGTTTTATAAAACTCCACGCGGAAGACATTATTTTCAAAATAAAGTAAAACAAAGTAAAAGAAACCACACATTTTTTTAGCAAGAGGGACATCGCTATAGACCTACAAAGAAAGGGTAAGGAAGTTTTATTTCAAATTTTTAAGCTTATTGGATTGGAATTGTGGTTTAGGTATGAAATAAGAAGTTGTTCTTTATTGAATTCTCTATCATTTGGTATAAGTTTTACTTGGTTTCCATGCTTCTAAGTTGATACTGATGATTAGGGTGGATGAAGGACATGTTAGAATCTATTGTTTTAAGGGTTGTTCATGTTAGAGTTGAGATTGAGATGTTCTTATGATTAAAGTGATGAAAATCCTATGAAATATGGTGAAGTGACCATTCGGTTATATGAAGAAATTAAGGGGAAATATTGCAAAATTTATTTTGATGATGGAAAAGATAAGAATGATATTTACATGCTTGATTTTGTTATTTGGACAAATAAATGTTCATGTTCTTTAAAATAAGAATTTGGGTTTATGTTAAAGTTTGGAATTTTAGGACATGATTAAAGGAAGATTGATTTTATGTGTTGATATAAGATGATTAGAATGAAAATCCCTAATTAGATTGTATTAGGGATTAAAGTGTAAACTTTGTAAAGTTTAGGGATTTGATTGTTGAGCTTGTATTTAAGAAATATTATATTGGAGAATTAGTTCAAGTGACTCGAATATTGATTATGAAGGTCAAATCAATATTTGGGATTAATAGGACCATTCAACTACTTTATGGACCAAGGTGAAAGATTTTTAAAGTTTGGGTCCTAAAGTGCGAAGGATGAAAAATGTAAGGATTAGATTTGAAATTATGGTTGGAAGTTTAAAAGAGTCCATGGGGACTAAAATAAGTATTTTGGTAAAAGTTGAAGATTTTAAGAGAAATGTGAGAAAATGTGATTCGAATATAGAAAGCTTTATCGGATCAATTTTGTGCATAATGGATAGTTATTTTAATTACTTTCCATTATTATATATGGGATGAATATGTATTAACATATGCTTGGAATGCTATACGTTATTTTTAATATAGATTCCGATATAAACCAAGGTCGTTCCATCAGAAAAGGAAAAGAAGAGGATCAGAAGTGAAATAAAATAGCAAAGTTAATATTATCAAAGCTAAGGTGAGTCCATACATGTATTTAAAAGTATGTTTAGTAACATACATATTATAGGGAGACTTGTGATAAGTCAACCTATAAGGTAAAGATTTTTATATAGCATAATATGTTTTGCATGATATAGTATTTTACTAATTTAAAGATTATGTCATATCTTTATGCTTACAAATGGTTTATAACATGATATATATGACAAGCTATTTTATATAGTTTTTAAATGGCATGTATACCATGGATTATATAGAACGTATTGGAGTATGAACATGTTTTACATGATATAAATTGTTATTGGGTTGCTTGCCATTTTGCAAGAATTGTTTTAAGTTTGCTCTTGGTAGTATAATATTAAGTTGGACAATATTGTGGTATACCATTAGAGTCTTATAGTTATCTAACACTTCATTGTGTCATAACTCATTTGACACTTCATTGTGTCTTACAGTTATTTGACACTTAAATGTGTCCACAGTTTACAGAAAATGATAGTACTTTTAAAGTACGCGACTCGTTTATTAGTCACTTGATATTTACCTTGGGCTATATAATTACACGGTACAATTATATGATTACACAATACAATTATATGATTATACAGTACAACTATATGATTTCTTATACAGATATTTCTGCGTTACAAATTATATGATTTAATGATTATCATGCTTTTGAAAGTATCATGCTTTCAAAGTATTTTATATATGTTATCATCTTATGCCTCACTGAGTTATTCTCAGCGTGTATTTTCATTATACACGTAGGTAAACAGAATTAGGAACGAACGCTTTTGCATCAGTTTCTCTTTTGGGAGTATAGAATCAGCAGGTTAATTTCAGTACTTAGACATCCATGTTTTGTGTATTTAGTAGTGGCATGTACTAGATAAACATGTCATTTTGTTAAAAATACTTTAACCGGATATGTAATAGTTTTATAAACCTTTCATAGATGTTAAACATATTTACTGATTATTATTACATGTTTTGATATGATTATATTATTTACGTAAAAAAATTTACTATCGGGTATTAAATTACTATTTTATTTCTAAATTTGATAAAGTTAAGCGTGCTTGGATTAAAGAAATCTCAAGATGGGTGACCACTTGGGGAAATTATTTTAAAATTTTTAAATTACCCCGGTTTTTAGATTAAAAGATATATTTAGAAGCTTGTACCATCTTTGACTCGTGTTCTATGTACGGATACGGAAAGAGGTGTTACACCGTGAGTTCATAAATTTTTGCCATGTGAACCATTTTTAAATCAGTGTTTTCGCATCTAGGACATGCACCTCGCATTTAAATGCACACATTTTGAAATTTTGAAACCGGTCCCTGGGTTACCCCATTATATACAACAAAGTTGGTCGATCTAGCACCATACAGAACCTCTACAAGAGCCCGATCTTGGGGCATGTCCGAAAGCGTCTAATGTATTTATACAAACACCATGCCTCCGACAAGGCTTCAGTTTTTGGGTATTTTCCATCAAGGTTCGAAAGCAAGCCTTCGATAGCTACATTAATCTTTATTTGCACTGCTCTGCATAATCCGAAAGAGATGAGATGCCATGAACCAACACAACAAATTTGTGAACCCGACCTAGGGGTCAACATAATACCTTCATGAGGGCAATAAAAGTCCCTCAAAAAAGGCGAACATGCAAGTCAAAATTTACTGCAAAATTTGTACTTCACTATGAACACCTATTTGCAGCCTACTGGTTTCTTTTCTTTTGGGAGATCAGCTATGACTCAAGTGTTGTTTGTTTCAACTACCATGACTGCTTTTCTCCACTTACTGTCCTTCAATGCCTCTTCCACTATTTCCGGAATACTGATACTATCTACATTGGTTGTAAAAGTCTTAAAAAAGGCATCAACTTTCCATATGCAACAAACTTTTGAATTGGGTGATTAGTGCATTTCCCTACACCTTTTCATTAAACAATTGGTAGATCACTAGTATCAATTAGGGGAATAGGTACTTCATTTGGAAGTGATTCATTACCTTCTTGATTTTTTGAGGCATTCAAGCTTGGTTCCAGCTCTTGACAGTTTCTAGGCTGTATGAAAGCTTCTAGGACAGGTTTTTGTCTTCTTTTGTAAACACTTAGTTCCCTCCTTTTATTTTGAGAAGTTTTTGGTGAAGTTAAGGGGACTGAAGATGAGGTAGGTAAATTTGCTATTTTAGGACTTGGTGGAGGTTGAGGGATTGAAGTTAAATGAGCTTTCGGTTGGGACTTTAGACTTTGTGGTAAAAAGATATGATGGGTACGGTGGTTTCTGTTTGGGGCAAAGTTGCTAGCATGTTGAATATTGGCTGTGAAGTTAAGGGAAGGCTTTCAAAAGATTCAAGTGTCTAGAATTCATCTGAAATTTCCCCCTGAATTTCAGACTTAGAGAAATATAGTTTGATTTTAAAAAGGTTACATCCATAGAAGCGTAGGTCTTTTTAGTACGGGACAGTAACATTTGTAGCCCTTTTGAGTAGAGGAATAGCCTATAAAAACACACCTAAGGGCTCTAGGATCCAACTTAGACATGGATTTATCATTATCATGTACAAAAACAGTACATCCAAAGACTCTTAGTGGTAGAATGGAAGACATAGGCTTGAAGTGTGAGAAGCTGTTAAGAAACACATTCCTTGGACATTGAAATTTCAAGGGTTTGCTAGGCATCCTATTTATCAAGTGTGTAACAGTCAAAAGAACTCCCCCAAAAGTTTTTTTAAGAACACTAGTAGAAAATAATAAAGACCTAACAACTTCAAGAATCTATCTGTTTTTCTCTCAGCCACCCCATTTTGCTGAGGTAAATCAACACAAGATGTAATGTGGAAAATCCCTTTTTCTCTAAAGAAAGATTCTAGTGTTTGGGTAAAGTACTCACTGCCATTGTTAGATTTAAGAATCTGGATATACCTTTGGAACTGATTTTCAATATTTTGCTGATTTTTTTAAATATTTCACTAGTTTATGATTTGGCTTTCATTAGAAATGTCCATGTGGACCTAGAATGATCATCAATGAAAGAGATAAACCACCTATACCCATTTAAATTTTGTACTCTTGAAGGGCCCCAAATGTCATTGTGAATTATGGAAAAGGATTTTGAAGATTTGTATGGAGAAGGGTGATAAACACTCTTTGTTTGCTTGTCAAATTGACAAATATCGCACGAAAGTGTTTAGGATTTTTATTAATGAACAAATTAGGTAACAATTTTGCAAGGTAAAAGAAGTTAGGGTGTCCTAATCTAAAATGCCATAACATTATTTCTTCAGAAGAATCAGAGTATTTTGGTGGGATAGAATCAAACTGAGATAGGTAAACTTAGTAGGCTTTTGTCTTGAAAGGCAAGCTTTCTTCAAGTATGTAAAGACCTCCACACAGCTTAGCTCTGCCAATCACCTTCCCCGAGCTCAAATCCTGAAATTCACAATCATTTGAGTCAAATTTAATTCTGCATTGCAAGTCAGCAAATAACTTACTAACTGAAATTAGGTTGTAGGCTAGATGAGGAACATAAAGGACATACTGCAGTTTAATATCCCGATTTATATAGATAGAACCACTCTCTTCAATGGTGGAGAGAGAATTATCTATTGTTTTGACATGAGAGTGAGAATCTACTACTTTGAAGGTCTAAGAAAGCTTTAAATCTCTTGTCATGTGGTCACTAGCCCCTGAATCCACAATCCATGTATTGATAGTATTGTTGTTAGCTAAATTTGCAAAGGAAATGCTACTTTCATGGGCTGTAAAAGCCATTTTGGAGCCAGGAACAGTGTTCATGTGTCCAAAGAGCTGTTGCAGTTCTTCCATTTGTCTCTTGCTGAGAAAACTATCACTGTTGCCGTTAGTGATTTGTGGTTCAGCCTCTGAGCTAATCTCGGAAGAGTTTTGAAAATGCATCTCTGGCTAGGGTTGTAGCTAGGATCGACAACCTAAACTGACACCATGTAGATAATGGATATTTTGTGAAGAGAATCAAATTGAATTCTCTGTATTTTTTTAATTTTATTGATAACATCAGCTCCTATTTATAGTGTAATCACTCATTTTTATCCGGTTTGTAAATATTGTTAATATATTAGTATAATAATTAATGGGGAATTATTATTGTATGTATACATATTACATTATGTGTTTATTATATATGTATGATTATTATACATATAGGGTGTGTGATGTGTGCATGTATGCTATAAGCCATGAATATGCATTAGTAATTAGTATGGTGTATGTGGTCACGTATGTTTGCATGTATATATTAATTGATGTGTGTATTCGTATTAATTACGTATGTGCTACATGAGAGTATCCAAATGTGTGTGCATATGATATATATAGTTTGCATGTATGTTTGTATGTATGTGCGTGTATGATTATTATTATTATCATTATTATTATTATTATTACTTTTGGGCTAATTTAAAATAAAATCCAAGAAGTTTTATTAATAAAAGCTCATTAATTAACAGTCCAGTCCAATATGTATTACAGACCCAAAATATGTTACAAGGCCCATATTGGCCTGACCCAATATCTTAAAAACCCTAAAAACCAAGTTTGATAACCCTCCTTTATCTTGCAGTCGCCGTCATCTGGGCCGTTGGATCAAGTTTTGATCCAACGGTCCAGATCAGTCCAAGATAATCCAGCTGGCGCGCGTGATGTCACTCTCCAGACCGCTCGCCTCCCACTCGCGCGTGCGTTGCACGCGCGAAAACCGTTCGTTCTTCCACCCCTCACGTGTCGAGATCAGAGGCAACTTTACCCATCCCAAGACCAAATCTAGGCCATTCATTTCCCATGCAATCACAGCCGTTGGATCGGATTTGATCCAACGGTAGTGAGTGAATCTGGCCGAAGCGATACTGCCTCCACCATGCCGCCGTACAGCCCTCCCTCAACCACCAGACATGCCAAGCGAACACAGAAAGCAAAAATGTCAGATCCAAATCAAGAGAAGTATTTACATTTATTGTAACTTGCTTGTGTAAACAAAGAACGAAAAACAGGGTATGCATATATACAAGTGTAACCCACCATTGTGTACTCAGAGAGATATCATATCAAAAATAAAAAAGTAACAACGATCAGTTGAAAAAAGAGAGAAGAAACTTCCAGTGGTAAAAACTTCTTGTCTTTCTTTCTTACTTACATGCATGTAGAAAAATAAAAAGAAAAGGAGAAGATTTTTTACCATAGTGGCTCGGCTTCCTCTCCGGTAATAATCTCCTCCATGAGTGAACCGGAGTAGGATCTGGTGTTCAAAAGAGGGGAGTTTTATTGTGGGTTTCGAAACGAAGGTTTACGGTTTAAAAGGGGGTTTCCAAAGTTTTTAGGTGTTACGGTTGGTTTTGGTTGTCGTAGCTCCGGTCAGGGAAAGCTAGAGGTAGCCATTACGGCCGAGCCTCGCCTGAGACCGGTTGGGCACGGCGGTGCAAGGCAAGGTTTTGGTTTCGAGGGATAGCCGCTCTGGAAATTAAAGAGAAAGTGGGAGCTTTCTCTCTTGAGGTTAAAACAAAACAGAGAAATTGGGTGTTTATTTTAGGGTTCGAATCAAAAATGGCCGAAAGGAAGAAAGAGGATTTGATATAGCTTTTTTATAGGCGTTTTAGTTTTTAAAAATGGGTTAATTACCACATAAGGGGCTCCGCGTTTTCAATTTTTCATCTGGAGCCTGCCCCTTGGTACATTTACAGGTCTGGTCCCTCTGGCTTTTCGAAAATTTTTAACTTGATCATTAAATTAACCGAAATCATATTTATAATGGTAAAATCACATACTGAACCATCCCGCATTTTCAAAGTTTCCGTTTTGAGTATGTCCCTTGGTCATATTACACATCTGGTCCTTCCCAGTTTATTCCAGTTTCCAAATAAGTCCTTAAATCGTCTTTATTACCTTTTAATTTCTGTTTCTTATGTTTGTTTCTTTTCATTTCAGTCCTGTTCCATATTTAAATATTCATGTTCGTTTATTATGATCGTATATGTGATGTAGCCTTTTTGCCTTCTCACATGTCTCTCGTACATGCTTCGTATTTTCATGTTTATATGTATATATGTGTTCAGTTTATGGTGATTATGTATTTTTATGCGTTTGTTTGGTCATTCGTATCACACATATTCGATTGATATTTTAGTTGGCTCGTACACAACATGTTTTGTATTTTAGTATGTATTGTATGTTCTTTTTGCTTTTAGGTTACATGTTAGTATATTTTCTTTTTCATGTATAATACCTTGTTCTACATATGTTGCAATGTGTTTTATTTCTAATATGTATGTCTTCTTGAAATATGTGTTTTTGTTCCCACATGTATTTATTCATGCCTTGTTATTGTGATATGTTAAATTTGTTTTTATTTACTATTAAGATTAATATGTATGTATGTATGTATGTATGTATGTATGTTTTAGATTAGCATTTTATTTATGTTAGATTAGTATTCTATTATGTTAATATTATTGTATTTAAATTATTTGCCATATTTTATATTTTGCTCACTAAGTTTGCATAATGGAATATATAATGTCAATGCGGTGCCCTTTTATCCGAGCGTAAACGGGGCCAGTATCAAGCGTAGTGATAGTGGTTGGGCGTTTACTCTCGGATAACGGGGCCTTTAAAATTTATTCGCAATTATAACCGAATCTATAACTAATCGTCACTTTAACCCGAAAAATCTAATATTAATAAAGCGGTAATTATTAAAGTACCAATTTGGGGCGGTGTGGGGGTGTTAATCCTTTCCCATCCGTAACCGACTCCCGAACCCAACAGTCTTTTTTTAAATCTCTGGTTTCATGGTGTCCGGCCTACCTAAGTGGCCGGTGGCGACTCCAATTTTTAATAAAATGCGGTTTAAAAAAACCCACGGAATAAACGTTTTATATCCGAAAAATCACAAACACTTAAAAAACACGATTTTTAGCAAAAAAAGACATCGCTACATATAGTTTACAATAGAGCCTAATCTAAGGGAAAATTACACCAAAAATTCTGCAACTATATCTCAATATTACACAAATTCAACACTTATTTATCCTAAATGTCAGCAGCTAGAATTTCCTAAAATTTTCATTAATCTACATATATCTTATAACTTACAATCTGAAATTCGGGTTGATGAGGATCGGTTTCGTAATGCTTCAAGGTTGTCTCCCTCCTTGAAAAAAGTTAAATTGGGTGAGAAAGGTTTTCACTGCCATTGTGGAAAACCGGAAGGGAATTATACAATGGGTTACTCTTAAGCAAAAGTGCCAATGAGCAACTTCCTACATCGATAAGCTTGTGAAGTTTGCTGATATGAATGAGGACGAATGGAATGCCTTTATTACAAAGTTCAAAGAGCTTCTTTACCCTGCTTTTGCCAATCGCCGGTCTCAAACAACTGGACAGAGACAGAGGCTTGGGAATTCGTGCCAGTTTTGAGTTAGTTAAGTATCCTGTTAAAGTAGATTTGCAGGTCTGAAGAATAAGATTTTGGTGCCGGAAATCTGTTTTTTTTTTTTTTTTTGCATTGTTTTCTTTCTGGATATATAGGCCCGGGAGAAGAAATCATCGATGTTAGTCTATGTTGTAAATATACTTGGGATCAGATTTTAAGCAATCAGATTAATCAAGCAAATGAAAGAAAATATCACCTCAAGGTTATATCTTGAATTGATATGTTCTGGTTCTCGGAATTTCCTCCCTGTAGACTGTTTCAAATTGCAATTAAATGATGCAAAGAGTTTCTTGGTAAAAGAAGAAAGGCTATGAAGTACAACAATATTTTCTGTAAAATCATATGCATTTGTTATATTTATGAGCTACTGAAGTTTGTAATGATGTGATTGAATACAAGAACTATCACCTATCCCTTGTTTGTTTTCTCTCTTTTTTTCCTGGTTTGTGGTTGCCAGGTTGAACGTCTCGGTGTAGTTTGGTTCAAAAGTAGAACTCGGGAGCTTGGATACAGCTGTGCAGGTCAATTGCTGGTGAGATTGTGGTTTGGTTAGTGTTCTAACTAGCAAATCTTAACTACATACTTACTTCATAGCTATGACACTGGCTTGGCTTTTCGAAGAATTCCCGAAATTCTATTTATGAGTTCAGGGATGCTGACATTTTCCCCACATTTGATGTAAGGTCTCAACATACAAGGAGACCAGTTTCTTTTGTGTTTTCTAAGCAATAGAGACAATGCAGCAAACATAGCACATGATTCTAGGGCCTAAAGCGTAAGGCATTTTCTTTATCAAAAAGACACTTTAGGTATAGTTTTTGCAGTACCGAAACTGCCGAATGCAAGTCTGGGAACATAATGGGGCCATGCGTCGATGTTTGTTAAGAGAATAGCCCGTTATTTTTGTCGAACAGATGTCCCTTGGAGACCAATTTGAACACTTGTTTCAGGTGATGTTAAGGGTCCTATAATCCCCTAGTGTTGATTTTGTTGTTCGGTTGTAAAACATTCTATTTTGCCCATTTAATAACGCCCATTTAAGAGAACAAGAGTCCCCTCTTTGCTTGGCCTTACTTGCAACGATTAAAGTGAAAAATAATTCGTTGCATAAGTCCGTTATGAGAACGATCTTTCTAATATAATTTTTTCTAATACAATTTTTTCTAATACAATTTTTTCTATTCACAACATCAGAAATCAAATCTTTTATCTTATTTAAATGATATAATTTTCTATTTCGGATATATCGATATTCTCAGGTGTTGGATATAAATACTTGTAAATGAAAAATCCGAATATTTATAGATTACAGCTATTTAAAAAAGTAGAAAAGGAAAATGATGAAGAAAATAGGAAATTAGTTGCCTCACAGCAATTCTAACCTTAAATGCACATTTCTGTAAATGAACTTCTCCAGTAACACGTTACCACAAGAATGTCAATTTCTGATTTAAAATTATCGTGCATTAATTCGATAATAAACATAGCACGAAAATGCGACATGTTTAAATAATAAGTAGCACAATGAGTTTATTACATATATCATATCCGTATTAGGATTTTGATATATTTAATAATTTAAGAATATATTTCATGTACTGGCGGTGAAAATTTTGATTTTTACAAGTTGGTCCAAATTCAAGTTTAGAGATATAGTTTAGAGTTTAAGTTGTACGGTTTAAATTTTAAGGTTTATGGATATAATTTAGGATTTAGAGTTTAAATGTTAGGGTTTAGGGTTAAGGATCTAGATATTTAGTTTTTAGAGTTAAATTAAGCATGCTTGTGGAAAAAAGTTTTTCACTGTCTGTACATCGAATATTAATTTATGTTGCGTTTATATTTATAGAATTCGAATTTAGTTAGCATCTATTCTTTTGATTAAGTGGAGAGGTATTACATTTCCAAGGTAAATGACGAGATTTGAACCCTAACAAGGTGAGAACAACATGAATATACTTAGGGTTATATTTTGATACACAAGCTGTGTAAAAAAATTTACATAACCCTTCTATAAAATTTAAAACATAAATCTTAAACCTTGGCACCCTAAAACCTAAACCATAAACCCTAAATTCTAACCATAAACCTTAAATTCTACACCCTACACACTAAACTTTAAACCCTAAACCTTAAAATTGAAAAGTTTGTGTAATTAGTTTACACAAGTTTATGTATAAAAGTATGTTCCATATACTTAACTACTCTATAAATTAATAAATCTCAATTTAATCATCATCTATATTTCAATTTTCAAATATGGACGTAGTGTAACTCTAGGTTTTTTGCTTTACCACTAAATTTAGGCAGCTCTAATGACTACTGAATCAAATAGGGCAAGTTTACGTCATTTTAGAACACGACCTGATGCATATTTTTTTTTTGCTTTGGTGTGATATTGATTTGATCCCTCTTAATTTTAAAAATAAGTAAATTGATTCTTCTTAAAATAATTTAAAAAAATCTAAATACTATTAATTTAAAAAAACTATAGGAATTAAAAGAATGAAAATAAAAAAAATACTTATTAAAGTATACAACTTTCAAAAAAAAAAATAGTAAATTTGAAATTTAAAACATATTTTAAGATTCTTCAAAAATTTATTCGACTCAAATTTCATTTCACCAGATTCACAGACCATTCAAATTAAACTTGAATCCGGGTTCATCATACTTATATATATAGTTTCATAAATTCCTCCAAATCTTAATTTGGAGTTAGTTTGGTAGAAGCAGCAAACAAAAACTACAATTGCAATTTGCAACCCCTTATCACTTTGACTTTCCAGACTCCTAAGTATTTATGCAAACCATCCCAAATGAGCCATTTCCACCACCTTGATTTTCTTTTTAAATTTTTTTCAGAATATTTATATTTAACATTTGTATCCAACTTATACTTGAATATGAGGATAAGAATATAATTTTAAAATATATGATTTAAAAAATAAAAAATAAAAACTTTAGTATATTCACAACAAATGCCATCCAAATTGAGTAAATGATGTTATTTGCCTGTATAATCTTATTTATTCTAAATTCTAAACCATACAAACTAAGTTCATAAAACCCTAAATTATATCTATAACACCTTAAGCAAAAATAGTTGTATAATTTACACAATATATGTATTGCATAATTTTTTGGTTCTCTTTGCCCAATTTATATTTTCAGATTTGGACAGCAACAATCACATTTCTAATCTCTTAGGCATATATTTGTCAAAAAGTTTATGAATATGGAAATATAGATGTCAATTTAAGTAAAAGGTTGAGTGGAAAATAATAAAGGGTGAAGAAAATACAATAGAACATTAATTCGCTGCCATTTTCATATTATGTAAAACATTATTGCCGAAAGTTATTTTTTAATAATAAATATTCTCGTCAACAATCTGTATAATAAGTGATTAAAAACTCGACTTGTTTTGACTCGACTTGTAATTTCATAAACTCAATTTGACTCGGAAAATTTTCAAATAAAATTTGAGTTATGAAATAGAAACTCGAAATTTTTAGTAATTAGAGGATCAATTTTCAAGTTCGAGTCTAGTCTCTTAATTTTACCTGATATATCACATGTGAAAAATATGAAGCAATATATCTGTATATCGTATATGGATATAGAAAGCCATTTAAATTGTAACCGATCTTTATTATAAATAATTACAATTAAATTTACATAGAAAATCAAAAACTCGACTCGAATTTTATAAACTCGACTTGAATCAGAAAATTTTCAAATAAAATTTAAGTCATAAAATAAGACTTGTAAACTCAACTAACTCGAAATTTTTTGACTTTCAATCAAACGCGCACCCCTAAGTAGTATAGAAGACCATATACTTCATTGATAAAAATATTAAGATATTTACTTGTTATTGTAATTTATAAATCTATTTCTTATTTTTCTTAAAATAATTATGATATTTAATTCCAAAATATATATACGAGAATGATAAAATGAATTTAGAAAATAAATAAATGGGTAAACTACCTAGCTGACCACTCAGTTATTGGGCGTGACCTGTTTTGACCACCGAACTAAAAAAATTCAAAATTTGACCACCCAATTATTTAAATGGACCTATTCTGACCACAGGCCGTTAAAATCAAACGGAGAGGTGACGTGGTCGTTAAATAAAATTTATATAATTACACATTGGTCCTTGTTAGTTACCTATTATATCAATTTAGTCCTAATTTTAAATTAAATAAATAAAATTAATCAAGCAATCAGGTGACAAAGCGTGTCGTCACCCGATTGGATATTTTAATTAAATTATTATTTTATTATATTTAATATATTTTCCTCCAATCAAATGGTAACACATGTCACCACCTGATGAAAGGAAAATTCAAGAATAAAGGAGAAGTGCTTGGCATGAGGTTTAAACCCACAACCTCATGAGTGAAAACTCATGACTTTACTACTACACCAATCCAATTTTAGTGAAATGGATTGCACCATATTTTATATAACTTATCATCCAGTAAATACTAGGGAATAAAAAAGTAAAAATGGTTATAAGGGGACTTGAACCTAAATCACTTAGTATGTGTAAAACCATACAAACCACTTAACCAGTTCAAATAATTAATTTAAATATGAATACATTTTAAATATATTTAACGTATAGTTAAAGAAAGAAAAAAAATATTTTTAAAAATATTTTTAAATGATTGATTTAAATATGAATATATTTTAAATATATTCAAATAATTAGATTTATGATTTTTATATTTTTAAACTAAATTGAATATTTTTTCTTTTTCACATTTATTTTACAATTAAATTAGATTTATAATTTTATTTTTAATGTAATTAATATATATATTATATTAATAATGAATTAAGATATTTATTAAAAAATAATATTGAATCGAGTTCTTTAATTTAATTAATCATTCTATTTTTAATAAATATCTTAATTCATTATTAATATAATATATATGGGTTCAAACCCCATGCAAAGCACTTCCCCTTTATTCTTGAATTTTTCTTTCATCAGGTGGTGATACGTGTCACCACTTGATTGGAAGAAAATATATTAAATATAATAAAATAATAATTAAATAAAATATCCAATCGGGTGACGACAGGCATCATCATCTGATTGGTTGATTAATTTTATTTATTTAATTTAAAATTAGGACTAAATTGATATAATAAGTAACTAACAAGGACTAAATGTGTAATTATACAAAATTTATTTAACGGTCACGTCACCTCTCCGTTTGATTTCAAGGGCCGGTGGTTAGAATAGGTCCATTTTAATAGTTGGGTGTTCGAATTTTGGATTTTTTTAGTTCGGTGGTCAGCTAGGTAATTTACCCTAAATAAATTTACTCGTATCATGCTATATTTGTCAAAATCCGAATAATAGCAGTAAAATTAATATTTCAAAACAGTGTTGTTCATAACTCATCTTTCTTTTAATTCTAGTATGCCAACCAACCCCTATAAGCAACATTAATGAATTACAAGACAGTGAGAGGTAGTTTTATTTTCTAAACAAAACATGGATTTTAAAATTAAGTGAATTTTTGCTTACCAACGTTTGTTGATGTAATATTTAAATAAGATGTTTTTTAATTTAATTTTTTTTAACAAAGAAAATAGACACATAAAAATAATGTTTTTCGGTTTGATTATGAAAACACAATATAACCATCAAATATCAGGGTTTTGAAAAAAAGATAAGATGCTTGTACAACAAGAAACCCCAGCTTAAAGCTTTGGAACCATCTTCAGCTCTAAAACTCTTGGAACCATCTTCGATCCATATCTCAGTCACCTGCCCGGTTTCGATGTTCATCGGGATCATCAACCCCATGGAAGCCTGATTCAAAGCTTCTTCGCTTTCTGTCCTTCCCAGAAAACATTAACAACCTCTGCAACAACTCACTTCAACATGGAGTCATGGGATGGAAACTCATCATCTTCTCAAATCCATCTCTTCTCGCCCAACGCATCGTCTTTGAGCAACGAAAATGAGGCCAGAGTGTGTCAACCGAGCATCGTTGTCGACGAGAAGAGGCTGAGGAGAATGATATCGAACAGGGAATCCGCGAGGAGATCGAGGATGAGAAAGAAGCAGCAGATCGAAGAGCTTCAATCACAGGTTAATCAACTTCAAACAGTTAACCGTCAGCTTTCGAAAAAGGTGATCAATCTGTTGGAGAACAACCATGAGATCCTCCAAGAAAATGCTCAGCTCAAAGAGAAAGTTTCGACTCTTCACACGGTGCTTTCCGATGTGTTTGCGCCTCTCAGGAATTCCGATGATCCCTCCATGAAACCTAAATCAACTTCTTAGAGATGCTAACATAGGTATCATCTAATTTGGCTATACATATACATATACTGATATACATACACACATAGAAATAACAACTTTTAAGGTTAAAATGGTTGATGAACTGGTTTTGGAGCTGTCCTATAGGCCTCATTGGATTACTGCATATGTTGAAGTTTACAGTATTAATCAGGATTTTACTCCATTAAAGCAGTTTGAATGTTCAATTATGATCAGCCATTAAAAGATTAAATGCTGAGGTTGTCTGTAAGAGCATCATGTTTAGCCGAACATCCACTATTCTCAGGTTCAGACATTTGGATAAATCAATACTACTTGTTATCATCATTAATCCTTAATTGTATATGAGATATGTTATTCAATGTTTGCCAGATGTTCTTTTTTTTTGTTCTTTTGGATTATGAAAGGACAGATTACAAATTCCAAGCATAAATTTACAGGATTATAATTAAAATGGCAAACACATTTTTTTGTTTAACCACTAACAGGTTTCATATGTTTAATGAAATTTTTTCTATTCACAATGTTAAAGATTCAAATCTTTGATGTCTACCTAGTTGTTATAAGAGTTCAAACATCTTTTTTACGAGCTCAAACTTTTTTTAACAAAAATGCCAACTAAAATATTAAATTTTCAATGGTGTTATTCATGATAGTTACATTCACATTATTATGCTGATATGACACTACTTGTTTTATATGTCCGGTCAAAATAGCTATCCAAATCATTTGACAGATCTACTCAGTGGCCAGTAGATAATAATTGATGCAATATATAGGAATTCAAAACAAAAGTAATTTGTCAACAAAACATGACAAATTGTAGAAAATTTCTGCTCTATTACCTAAAAAAACGTTCTGGTCTACATTATCCATAATGCTTTTTTACATATGATGAAAAATTTTGAGAATGCTATCAGCCATTCTTCTTGAGTGGGAGTTTCCAGTTTGAGATGTTAGTTCAAGGCCTCGGAATTTGAACCACCATTGCTCTGATCCTTCAATGCATTAACCGGATCTGCAAATGTTCGAGTGCAAGGCCACCTATAGACAAAGTTCAGAAGGCAAGATACATTTTATGATTCAGATCTAGACATTCTAAGCTATTCATGTTGAAAGAAACTACATCTTACCTGCTTGACAATATGGTCTCGCTATCTATTGTTGTTTTCTCATCGAAAACGTTGCCTGAAAGTATAAAACATTAGGAATTGCATTCAACTTGTTGGCTTAGACGATGTACTGGACAGGTAAAGAGAAGATAAAGTTCAGAGTATACCTCCGTAAAAGTTCTGCTTAGAGAAATACTTTGCCATCAAACGACGAGTGTAGTCAACCTCGAATTTCTTGTACTTCTCAATGTTTTCCGGATTATCAAGAACCCTAAACAAAATTAGAGCATATCAAGTTAGAATTATCACTATGATATGCCAAACTCAAAGTAGAATCATCCAAAGACAGTTCATGATATAGTAACTCAGAGAACGCGTGAATTCGGCCTAAACACCATGAGATTCTTGTAAAGTGGACTTCACGATTCAGGTTATTTATTCATAAATCAACAATGGTGTGATTTGGAATGCAGCGGATAGCTCGAAATAGCAAGGAATCAATGATTCACTTAAGTAAGATGGTTATTTATTCATAAATCTGCAGGCATACCAAGGCATGAAAAGTACAACCGATAATTTTCAGTTACTAGCGTTTCCATGTTACTTGATCTCTTCATTTTCTTTATCAAATATAAATTCAACCAAGGGTATAGGCATATGATCTCTCAAATAAACGTAAAAACTCGGCTCAGAGGGGGGTGTTGTATGCTCAATCTGCGAGTCTGGATGACATAGCTTGGACTTGCACCATTTTCATAAACTCATAGCTGCTCAATGTCATGCACTAGTTGGTAGCTAGACATATCAATAAATGCTTAGTAATTCAAAGAACTATGTTACTCGGATTCGGGTGTTAGTTCTGGATACAAGGATGTGTGTGACATGTGTATATTTAATTTCTTTTTCATGTATTTGGAGGATATTAGAAAATCGTATGCACAGATTTATATCTGAACACATGTTGCATACCATGCCAGACATGGATACTTTAAAAGATAATAATGATAATAATAATAATTAGTTGGAGCCACAAAGTCATAGAGTATAATACCCAAGAGACTAATGATTCAGTAATATATTGACTGTCATCTACTAAGAACATCAATACAAAATAACGTAATTTAAACAAAATGATGCTCTTAATTGACTTATAAAACTAAACACTAACAATCTATGCTAAATACAAATTTAAAACCTTTTTTTAAGAAAAAGCAGAATTCATAGTTAGGAAAGCAAATGAAACAACAATAGCTTTTCATGAAAGCGAGAACAAACACTTTTCAATTGACAACTAAAACACAGAGTAGGTCAAAATAATTAAATTAGAAACTAAAACATATAAAATGAAAAACCTTTTTCAACCATGTGTTTTGAATAATATCTTAAGCAAACCTAGTTCCCATTCTTTGTGTTGGTGAATTGTTAAGTTGTTCATAAAGGATAATGAAATCAATTTGTTAGGTTCTATATGATCTAGAGAGTGTTATAAGCAAGTATCCATGCTTATATGTAACAAAAAAATTTAGATTCCAAATTATCAGCCAAGAATGTTGTTCTTTAATCACCATATTGATTTAGGATTATATAACATCCTTCAAAATGTATAAAATGTTGTTAATCTGGCAATGCATCAAACTATTATTGCAAATTTGGATGAACACAACCAATTTTCACTAATAATTTCATCTTAGGACCAAATATTACAAAAAGAAGCTTCAAATAAACAGGGTGCTTTTGTCGATTACATCCAATAACTAATCGTTTTTTCCCTTCAAAATCATTCACTTATACAGGAAATTACTGTTCAAGAACTGGGATTAAATCAAATTACGGGCTTTATAGAGATATGAAGCAATAACTTCCTAGTGGCTCGAAGAAACAAGGTGTTCTATTGAATTATATCCAACTTTTTACAGTTCACTTCACCACTAAAACAATATACTCAAACTGAACCCAAAAAAATGGTATATGCATGCATTTTCTGGAAAAAGAAACTGATAAAACAACTTCATATTTAGAAGGAGCAGATCGAAGAAGCCAACTCACGCAAAATGATTCGTAATTTGAGGCTTTTGGTCATCGAAATTGAGCGTTCCATTTTGTTTTAGTAGCTAATTCAACCTGAGGTGGTTAGAAATTAGAGTTTAAAAGTTAGGGTTATATGTTTAGAGGTTTAGCAATATTTACCCTTATTATAAATACATAAAAATAGCGTAATATTTAGACTAATGTCCTTAATGATTATTTTAACTTTTATCTCATTGTCACCGCTACATTGCATCCAAACATGTTTGAGTCATAACTAATTTTAATTTCATTATTACAGTCTACAATAATTAATTTCACCGTCCAGGGGCGGATCTTGACAACATAATTTGAGGGAGCCTAATTAAAATTATCAATTTTTTGAAGGGTTTGATTTATTTTTTTAAAAATAAAGTCTAACTAAATTTTTTTAAGAATATGAGACTTAATGAGAACTTTCAAAAAATTTAAGAGGGGACTTCATTAAAAATATTTAAAACATAATAAGAATTTTTAAAATTTTTAAAGAGGTTGAATTAGAATTTTAAAAATTTTGAAGCATTAAATGTTAATTTTACCAAAATCTTGGAGGAGCCGGGGCCACTATGGCTCGCCCCTGCCGTCACTATTGATTTGAACTTGGGTCTCTTAGGATAAACATCATTCGCTCTTTCACTAAAATTTGACCATCAACCGTGCACGGAGCATATACACATAAAACTTGATCAATTATTTCTTTCAAATTAGGACTAAATTATTT
Source organism: Hibiscus mutabilis (assembly GCA_019671005.1). Lineage (NCBI taxonomy): Eukaryota > Viridiplantae > Streptophyta > Magnoliopsida > Malvales > Malvaceae > Hibiscus > Hibiscus mutabilis. The sequence continues at coordinate 36,668,146 of CM033744.1, forward strand.
AAATGTGTAAACGTGAAAGACTAAATGTGTTATTATATAAAATATTTTAACATCCATATCACCATTTGAACAGTTGTTAACGGGTTAGTGGCCAAATTAAAACAAAACTAAAAGTTTAATGGTAACATTGAAACAATTAGAAGTTTGGTTACCAAATTAAATAATTGATCAAAGTTCAGTGACTATTTGTGAACTTTACCCTTAAATTAAAGTGAATGCAAGAATTATTATAATAATAAAAGTTTAATTATTTTTTGAATTAAAAATAAAAGAAAATCTGAAAAAATTAATATAATTTTTTAAAAATTTTATTTTAAAAGGGGATAATAACACTTTCAGTCCTTAGAATTTTAAAATTAATTAAAATAATTAATGATACATTGTAGTACATATGAAAAGTGATACATTACGGTACATAGCATTTACTGTAGAATTATCCTCAAATATATATACATTCAGAATTTAAAATAACATATTACAAATACAAAACATATCAAACTACATGTCTGTTTACTTTTACCTCTATTCTTGCACATCAAGAAAAATATAGCAACAACTAAAATAAAATCAAAATATTGAAAATAAATAAAAAAATCGAGATTGAAGTCGAAGTCTAGTTAAATCTTTAAACGAAAATAAATTTTATAAACATTATATTAGAGACACCAAACTTTTAATACTCAAATTTACGATTTTATAATTTTATTTTAGATTGTGTTACGGTCAAATCAGCACGACAGTAATATATGGTAAAGAAGCAACAATGATTAATATTTAATTTTTTTAATGAAAACAGGGATTACAAATACTGCCAACCATGTGACATGTGTTGTACATAATATTCGTTGAAAAATATAAAATAATTGAAGTCTAATAGCTTTATAACTTGGATATATTTATATAAGAAAACTAAGCAAAAATACATATAAAATAATATTGAGAAGTAAAGTTATGAAAGCAAGCCTAAATTCAGTTATAAATGTGGGTATGGATATAATTGTTTTATTCCCAACCTTAATAGTTTGCCAATGGATATAAATATAATTAAGTCCAACACTACATTCATATACAGCTGGGAAATTCTGTGGATTCACTAAATTAAGTTTGATGAAATGCTAATAAAGTCAAATTTGATGATTGAATTTTGATTTGATGTTTTGACAAAAATTTCTTGTGCACCCACGTTCGGTCCTCTAAGTTACGTACGATACATTTTCTTATAGTTTAAGGGTTATTATATACAATTTTTTTGTTAAATTTTAAATATATTTAGGTTATTAACGGTTGATGAACTAAACAGGATGGCGGTTCATCAAGGCTAGTCTGGATAAAGAACCACAGTCCATAGAACTGACGAAGATGAAGATGAATGAGAGAAAATGAGGTTTGGTAGATCTTTATGCGTAGGTTAGTTTGGAGGAAGCTGATAGCTCCCCTCATATTTATATTGGGGAAGTTTGACGACAGTGTCAAGCTTAGTTCTCTTAGGATATAATGGATAGGAAAGAGTAATCATATTTGTCAGTCAATAGACTTAGCTGGTGAGCTAGTTGATTTGACGTTTGTCTTGTTAAGGTCAATACAGCTTTGGGATGAGATTACTCCGAGAGCTCCTTAGCTAACGTCAGTTCAGTATGGTCAGATGGCTAGTTCCGAAATGTCACATTTAGATAACTTGGTGAGCGAAGAGACATAATACGAAAGGATCACGATAGGCAGGCACGACCCTAGGCAAGGGCAATAGGGGCGCTCGCTCAAAGCCCACCGCTTAGAGAAACTAAATATTTATATTTTTTGAATTATATTTATTTTTAAAGATTCAATTTTTTTCTAATAGTACTTGTTATTAGGGGCCCATTTTTTTAATATTTGTTAATAGAAGGCTAAGTTTTTTTAAATATTTATTATTAAGGGTCTACTCTTAGTATTCAATTTTTTTTTACAATTTGTTATTAGTGCCTGATTTTTTTCCAATATTTATCGTTATGGGTTTTAAAATTAAATTTTTTAAATACTTATTATTAATAGACTAATTTTTTCAATACTTGTTACTATAAACCTACTCTTAAAATTTAATTTTTTTATTACATGCAAATATATTTTGATATATATTACTTACAATTACAAATATATTTTATATTTACGTTTGTATCTTAAAAAATCAGTTTGATTTAGTCCATCACGAAAGATATAAAAAATTAAAAGCAGCAAAGTCGCAAATTTGCAAAGTGATAGATTGACAAAAATATTTGTTTGAGAGAGTAGTTGGGCAGTAACATGCGGTTGAGTTGGCAAAGTGTACACGCCTTACTCTTTTCTCTCTCTCTCTCTCTCTATATATATATATTATTTCTGAAAACCTTCAAGTTATCCACCGTTTTTACGTAGTGCCAAATTGTAGCATAAACTTGCATGTTATTGGAAGAAAAAAAACTAGTGACAGAACAGAAGTTAAATAAATAAATAACCAAATATTCGATGTAAATGTATAAAATATTACTCCAAATATATAAAATATTAATAAGAAAATTCTCAAGTACAATCATTTGCAGAAGTCTTGAAAACATGTAATAAGTGGTGGTAATAGAACGTGAGACAGAGTGTATTGTTCAACTCTGCAGAGTTATATTGGCTAATATTCTCTTCTTTAAATACATGATACTACGGACAAAGACACAAACAAACATTCATTCAAAGGAGCATAAAAAGAAAGTTGTAAGATCATGGCAAACAGAACCAAACTTGTCTTCTCATTGCTTCTTCTTCCTCTCCTCTTAGCTACCATTTCTGCTCAGACCAATAAGCTAACACCCAACTTCTATAGGACAACATGTCCCAATGTTGAGTCGATTGTCCGGTCCGCAGTCCGACAGAAGTTCCAGCAAACCTTCGTGACTGCTCCCGCTACTCTCCGGCTTTTCTTCCACGATTGCTTTGTTCGTGTAAGTGAATTTATGGCTTAGTTAGAATGTATATATATTTTTACTTAGTTTGTGGATCGTGGTTGCGAACATAATAGATGTTATGTTATATATACGTAGGGATGTGATGCTTCGATATTGCTGGCATCGGCAAATGGTAACAACGAGAAGGACCATCCGGATGATATATCCCTAGCCGGAGATGGATTTGACACGGTGATCAAAGCGAAGGCGGCCGTGGATAGTAATCCTCAGTGCAGAAACAAAGTTTCTTGTGCAGACATCTTAGCTCTTGCCACTAGAGAAGTCGTTCAATTGGTATCTCGTTCGTTTCATAAAATTCTTTCTACAAGTATTCGTATTTATATGTATTATTAGTTTATTATCAAAACTAAAATTATGAAACCAAGAAAAAAACGAAACAAATAAATAATTAATTAAATCCGATTATTCAGACCGGAGGGCCGTTTTACACGGTGGAATTGGGAAGACGTGACGGCAGGATATCAACAAAAGCCAGTGTTCAAAGGCAGCTTCCTCACCCTAATTTCAACCTAGACCAGCTCAATACTATGTTTGCCAGGCACGGTCTTTCTCAGACCGATATGATCGCATTGTCGGGTAATCCCCCAAAAAATAACACTCCTATCAAACGTAACAATTATTTCAAATAAATTCGAAATGATTTTGATTTTAATGGGAATGTGTTTTGTCAGGTGGACACACCTTAGGATTCGCCCATTGTGGTAAGTTCTCCAATAGGATCTACAACTTCAGCCCCAGGAACCCTGTCGACCCAACACTCAACTTTCAATACGCCATGCAACTTAGACAAATGTGTCCGAGAAATGTTGACCCCCGAATCGCCATCAACATGGACCCGAACACACCTCGAACATTCGACAACGTCTACTACAAGAATCTTCAGCGAGGCATGGGTCTCTTCACTTCCGATCAAGTATTGTTTTCGGATCGGAGGTCGAGAAACACCGTCAACCTTTTCGCATCGAGCAATGCGGCTTTTAACCAGGCTTTCGTGGCTGCCATGACCAAGCTAGGCCGAGTAGGGGTTTTGACAGGAAACCAAGGTGAAATTCGACGGGATTGCACTCGACCAAACTAGCCAACACCACCACTATTTCCTTCTATTTTGTTTTCTCTTGCTCTTTACCACTCCCATGTTTAATTTATAATTTGTTTACCACTCGCATGTTTAATTTATAATTCGTTTGCCACTCTTTTAATAATAAAAACAAATTATTCGAATAAAATATTCCTTAGTAATCGTCTTCTCGTTTATCTTCTTTTCATTTAGCCTTTTTTTTGTATACTTTTGTTATTGTCCAATGATAGTCGTATTTGTAAAAGAAACAAACCCCTACCATTATTCATCGATAAAAAAACATTATTTATTAGAAGGATTACTTAAAAATATTTAACTTTACAAGGACAAAAATAAATTATATATATATATTTGAAAGATAGAAGAATAATTATAATAAAATCTCAACTCAAATATTTTTTAAATACTTTTCAGGTCAATTATATATATTTTTTGGAAGACAAAACCCCCTCAATCGTTAGGGTACTCGGATAGAGTTTTTGGTACTACGGATCAAAACCCCTGAACACCCAAAGCGACTTTTTATAGTGCACTATCAATCCTATCGCCAGCCAACTATATTCGATGACATTCCCAAAACCTTTTCATACCATCCCTTGCCAATATAATTCGTTTCATTAACATTAACTTACTATTTTCGTATACATCAATTAAATCCGTTTGTCCAATGCTTCACTCATGCATTAATCAATGTTCTAAACATTCTCAAAATATGCATTACCTCCATATGCATCATCATCACCATTATGTAATCATTTTCCAGCATTAAACCACGCTCAAATCATGCATATACAGTGCGTAATCAAGTTATCAAAACAAGTGCATAAAACTAATTTGCCAAACCAAAAACGAGAGAGAAATCATCCTTCACTTACTTCCGAGCTTAGGCCAGCGTTTCAAGCTTGATCTAACCCCCAAACACAACTTCCAAGCCTTTGAAAACTGTAAAATACATTCTCACTCACCGACAACACAAACAACACAAAGCCTCGATTGCCGTTGTAAAACCACACCTCTAAAGCTTTCGAAACGCTAATACCAGCTTAAGGATCAACCTCCCCTGTTTTAACCATCACAAAACAGAGGTTTCAACACATCATAATGCATTCACAATCTAGCAACATCAAATTGCAACAATCCTCATCAATTTCTCAAACAATTACCCTTCCACACTAACCGAAAACATCATCAAACGACTCACAAACTTTACCCAGCCACAACCTTTGGATCTCATCTATCAATTAACATCAATTACCATCCAAAAACACATTAACATAATCATTATTCCTCCAACATTCACTAAACACCCACAACTCCTCAATAACTCATAATTAACAATCTAGAAAATTAGAGATTCGTATAGTTTTGGGATTCCAATGTCAAAACCCACTTATCAACATTATAAAACATCAAAATCATGTTCCAATATAATCAAGAACCTAACAAATCAGATCCAATTCTAAATCTCATCAATTTCCATAATCAAACCTCAATTAAACCAATTAATTCCATTATAATCATAATAATCCATTAGAAAACACATGTAAAGGACAATGACTTGGGAATTTCAATAAAGAACCCTTTATTAGAGGAGAAGGACGAACCTCACCTCTAATTGATGGCTTTCCCCTTAATTGGATGGATTTGCACAAGAAAACAATGAGAAATCAATAAGATTTGATAGGAAAATCATTATAAAACCACTTGAAATCAAAAGATTAATTAAAATAAAATTTTACCTGAAGATTTTGAAGAAGGAAAAAGTGTTTGGCTGGAGAGAACTGGAGAGAAAATCTTTTGGAGAAAAGTTAGTTACGTCAAATTTGTTTTAAACTTTTATTTATCCAATTAATTCTCAAGCCTATTTATTACATTTTAGAATCATTTAAAATATCCAATTTAAGGGAGAAAGTCTGATATTAGACTTTAGGTAATTAGCTCCTTAAGGATTCAAAGTTTTGACCCTTTACATTTTGGTCACTAGAAAAATTAGATTTTACAATCTTTACATTTTGGTCACTACCACAAAATGTCTTACTTCCAAAACCCATATTCCAAAATTGATTTTACCATATATCTTTGTATATTAAATAAAGATTTTAAAACATTTTCCATATTTTTAACTCATTAAAATTATTTGTTATGAATTAATCCCGAAACTGACTTGAATCCTCTAATCCGATTCCTTGAACTGTCTATATGGCCTATTTAACACCTAGGCCCAAAACTGGGGTGTTACAACTCTCCCCTTAAGAAATTTCATCCTCGAAATTTAACCAGTGGAAAAGATGAGGAAACTACTCCATCATCTCCGACTTATTTTTCCACGTGGACTCAACAACATCGTTATATCACCACAACACCTTAACAAAACTTCACCCTTTCCTCACTTGCTACAGGAACCCAAAATTCTACAAGCTTTTCATCACCACATATATCCAACATAACTCAACATTCTTCACAAACACAATATACAATGGATTCGACCACCAACTCCGCAACACCGATACATAAAACACATCACGAATTCCCCTAACTCGGGATATAACCTCAACCGATAAGCCACTGAACCTTCACATCCATACACCTCATCCGTCCAACAAACCCCCAGACTTAAATTTCTTTACGCCTAAAGAGCATCACCTTCTTTTAAGACAAAACCTTCAGGAGCGCACGCTTATCAACGGTATACTCAACTTCCCTAGGCTTCAATTCCGCGTAAAATTCCTAAAGATCCGAAGCTAGATTCAATTAGTCACACTCAAGTTTCACCTCCTTATAGGTATTTCTCAACACATCAAACGAGGAAACACGCTTCTTACCATCCTCAGCCCAACATGACATATACGACATTCCTTACCATTCAATGTTTCACACGGTGCCAACTGTGCACACGCCTAAAACAGTTATTACAATCAAATTCAACCAAAGCCAACTGTCTTCTTCAGGTTCTCGGAGACTCAAGTCACAACCTCTCAATATAAACTCTAGAACCAAGATAGATCACTTTGACTAACCACTTGACTACAATTGGTACAAAGTGCTAAAAGACAACCGAGTACCCAAAGCTCCACATAGGCATTCTCAAACCTCAATAGAGATGTGAACCTCTATCCCAACCATGAGGTTAAATGTAACATCCCCTTTTCGTATCCGTACGACGAACACGAGTCAGGAATGTCACAACTTTACTATCCTTAAATATTAATGATATTTGAACCAAAATTCAAGTGTTAATAATTTTGAACCCAAATCTTGAGTACTGGTACACCCTGTCCCAAAATGCACATTCTTGCATTTTTATATTTCTAATTCATCCTAATTCAATTCCCAAATATCTTCAAATGTTATGTATGCTTATGGGAAATAATTGACTATCATAAAACATACACGCTCTCAACTATCTTAGCATATAATTCATCACCTGAGATTGCTCTTAACTTTGAATCTTTCCAGAAACATCAATTATCATGAAACCATAATAAACTTTAAAGGCTAATCACAACTCAAATAGGTTTAGCAAGTATACATGCCACTATAATAATCAAACCTCAACTAGGATGTCATTACTGTGATTACCTGTTTAGCTTTCCAATATTGATGCAATGCTCTTCTCACTCTCATCTTGATTTACATACGTGTGCACGATTAAACACACGCTAAGTACGAACTTAGTGAGGCAATAAAGGAAGTTAATAACAATAATTTAAACTTTATTTGACTTCATGGCTACATTTATATAACATGATATATGTCAATGCATAAACTTTCATATTGCATTAGTAATGATTTACTACATGTTAATGTCATAAGACTTCCATGCTTGTCCATTTGTCATAATATGCCTTATATGCATAAATGCATCATGATCACTAGATATGTATTACCATCATGTTAACCATATATTAACATAATATAAACCATATATAAATTTCTTACCAATATACTTTCCATTTATTCCAAAAGCTCATAAGCTTGTTCACTTGTTTATCTTTTATTAACCAATAAACCATAGCCCAAATATAAGCCTATGAGGACCCTGGGTACACGAGTCAAAACTACACATAAGGTTGTGCTAACCATCTGCATGTAAGGCCGTGCTAACCATATACACTAAGTGTCCTTTATATACAATATAGTGCTAAACCGAGTATGCAGCGTGCTGCTGGACTCTATGGCATGCCAACTATACCCTGTCCCTCAATGACATACTTGGGCATATATTCCATATTTATTTCATCCATGGCAATGTTTATCAATATAATTTAACATTAGGCAGTTCATACCCGAAATATCATTCATAATATAACATCATATATAACTAGTGATCCATGCATTTTTATTCAACTTTTGACATATTTAAAATATGTCAATCATATGCTCCACGACATAAATATAATGACAATAAAATTTGGGTAGTCTCATTGCAAGCCATCACAATGATGTATAAAACATCAATGTGTCATGATATGTATGCAATTGCACTCACCTTGGCCACTTAACACAATGCCTTATTAAATCTTAGTTCGATCTTTTCTTTCATAGAACCTCGAACCTTCTTTTATTCGAACTTGACTTCATTAATCACATGAATAAAATAAAATATTTGTTAGATTCAAATCTAATAATACCAAAATATGCAGTATAATATAATCATTCGAATATAAAATTTTCAAATATTTCCCTTTCTTTCTTGTACTGTTCAAAAACTCATTATGGTCACTAGAGACCAATTTGAACTTCCAATAATTCTTCCGAGCTTGCTAACTAACTTTTAAATACAAAATGTTTCAAATTCCATTTTCTGACAGCTTGCGCTACCTTTAAAGATTTACTTATACAGGGCAGAATACATACTAGATCTTAATTTCCTTTATATTGGAAAATCTAGATTCGATAACGATTCTAACGGTATAAGACACATAAATTAATAAAATCAACAAAAAATATGAAAAATCACTAAATTCACTTCACAGACTGTCCAGGCAGAAAATTGCTCTATAATTTTTCTAACCTTCATTCGAATAAAAAATCATATCTTTTAACTCGGAACTCGAAAACAGTTTCCGTTTGTTGGAAACAAAACTAGAATAACAAATCTTTACAACGGTATCAAATTCATCATCTAACCATTTTTGTAGAATTTATGGCGAATTTTTAAACTTACTGCCATAATTCAAATTCTAACATAACTTTCCATAAATAACTTCTAATATACACCAACTTCTCCTTATTTCCCTACTTGTCAATTTAGTCCCATCACTTTACTTCAAATGAATATAATAAAGCTTGTATTCATATGTTCTATTTACATCCTTCATCAAAATAGGCTCAAACCTTTACTTCTCTAATTTCTCTTGATTTGTCGAGATGGTAACCAAATTTCAAATATAAGGATTCAAGCTTCTTAACTTTGCAAATTAGTCATTCAATCAACATTACTACCTTAATTCCATCATTTTATCTAAAAATCAGATTTACTCCTTCTACATATCCTCTTTGTCGAGTAGACCATTCAAGTTTGACAATTTGTCAAAATGGTCACTAATGTGATTAATCGTCGGTTTAGCATTCTAACTTCATTTTCATGTCTCTAACATCATTAATAATATAAATACACATCAAATTCATAAAAATCAGATCTGGTCCCTTAATTTTGAAGCTTGCCAAAATGGTCCCTTTGTATTTAACTTAGGGTTTTACTTCCAAACAACAAATCAAGCTTACTAGATCACTAATCCCTCATCACAAACCCTAAGTAAAACTTGAATTCATAAACCCTAATCTTCTCTATAAAAACCAAAATATGTAGGGTTTAAATCACAACTCAATAACATGATTCTAACATCATACAAGCATGATTCAAACTTAAAATCAACCATGGATTCATAAAATCATAAAAGGCCCAATTTGTTCATAAACCCTAATTTCTTCCTCATATCAAATATCTTCAACCAAGAAAGTATTCTATAAATTATTTAAATCAAAAGATAGAGCTCGAATATTAGAACAACTTTGTAGTTCGAACGATTACCTAAAAACCGAGCTATCAGATTTATTCCAAAAATTCTATATTTCCACATTCGGAAAACAAATACTATTATCTCATAAAAACTTCCTTTCTTAAGGACTTAGACTAAATTTTCATAACTCAATCTATTATTCTGATAATTATCAAAAATCCTCCAAATAGTGAAATAACCATTTTGCCCTCAAATCCAATGAATCCATAATGTACCACATGTCATCATCCTTCATCCAATGGACTAGATTTAATCTTGAGTTAATAGTTTACCAACTTTGCCCTTGTGATTTTCCAAAATTACGATCATGCCATTTTTCATCCAACGGCTCATATTTAACATGGAAAATCAACTTAAATCCAAGGTTTCATATTCTTCCAACACAAATAAAAAATCTTAGACATGTTAAATGACATAATTAACCTTGCCTTATCATCATTCAAAATATCCTGAATATTCGATTCAATCCGATTATCCGAATATTTTTCTAAACTTTATCGTAGCCATTAATACAAATTCCATACGAAAAATCTGAGTAACACAAAAACATCATTCTTGGAGGTAAACTATTCATTTACGAGGTTATAGTACACAACTTTTGAAAATTACACGTTGGTCGCTAAACTCTTCCAAAGTTTATACTTTAGCCACAAAACTTTCAAAATTTACATTTTGGTCACTAGCCAAAAATTGGGATATTACAATTCTCCCCCTTAATAAAAATTGTCCTCGAATTTTTAATACGTACCTGATTCAAAAAGATGAGGAAACTACTTTCTCATATCTTTTTCTCTTTTCCAAGTCGCTTTTTCGACTTCATAATTTTGCCAAAAAACTTCAACAAGCGGGATCATCTTATTTCTTAGTTATTTGACTCCATGTGCCGATATGTTTACCGATTCTTCCTCATAAATCAAATTCGATTGAATCTTTATTCTTTTTGGGGTAATGATATGTAAAGGATCTGATCGATACTTCTTGAGCATTGATAGATGAAACATATTATGAATCGTGTCCATTTCCGGAGGTAAGGCTAGCTAATAAGCCATCGGACCAACTCTTTTCACAATCTTATATGGTCCAATAATTTTCGAACTCAGCTTCATTTTTTTCCAAACCATAACACCTTCTTCCAACGTGAAACTTTTACAGAATACTTTATCCTTAACTTCATATTAAATATCTTTTCTTTGAAGATCAGCAAATAATATCCATCATTCTAAATCAATTCTAGATTGTTTCGAACCATTCTTACTTTATTCTCCGCATCCTGAAATAATTCAGATTCAATCACCTTTTAGTTCTTTTTCTAACTCATTATCATCAGGGATATAAATTACCCCTTGATAATATGAACATCCTTTAGACTTAACACCAAAATCTTTAATTTTCCCTTTTTACCTTACAGAATTCTTTCCAGACATATCTTATCTTTCATATGTAAATTTTTGATCCGATTTGTTAAAGTAGATTTAAGCTGAAGCTATATAATCCATATACCATTTTCTTCCAAAGGTAATTGGGCATTTAATGCTTATAAACCAAAAAATGACTTTTTGCTAAATACATCAACAATACACATCCCAACCTGTTATGGGACGTATTATTGAATAAGGTAGAATCCTTACTAGATTCATACTGCACTAATACTAGTCATACTATCAAATCTTCTTCTACTGATAATAATATAATCGTAGTTTAATCTTAGAGGAATATTACTGCTTCTTTTGACTAACATCATTGGAGCTTCCTAACGTGATATACCGAGTCGTATAAAACCTCAATCTAATGACTCTTGCAACTAGGTCTTTAGCTTTCTCAATCTAGTAAGAGTCACTCTATAGAGCGAAATCGATATAGGTCTAATATTGGATTAAATTCAATCCTAAACTTAGCATCTCGATTAAGCATCAAACATGACAGCTCCTCTTGGGCAACCCATTTAAAACTCACAAACAATATGAATACTCTCCCAGCTTACCCTTGATGCTCGATATCCATAGCATAAGTTAAATAATTTTCACATTGGTAACAAATTCCAATAAAAACTCTACATGCTCATGCATGCCAATTATTACAACACTCACCTGATTGGTTTTGTGGTTTTCTTGAATCTCCAACATTAATTATAAATATCAGAGAGTTCTTAATTCTCATTGTCCCAATCTCTTAGTGGAATTATGTAATAAATTCAGTTTGATATCTTTTCCAGGAATCCTCACCACTTTTTAGAAGTGGTGAAATAAATAATGATTCACTATTCGTCTTTACGAGCTGTGACCTCTGTTTAGATATTTTCTCATTCTGAACCTTTTGCATTGCATTTGGCATAATTTACGGCTTCATGAAAATTTGAAATACATAGGGCAGTCAGTACTTCTTTGTACCTGACCTCTAGCCCTCTATGAGCTATCATAACATGCTCTCCTTCTGTCTGTAGGAAGCAGTTTAGAAGCAAATCAACTCAGTCTATTAAACTTGCACTCATATCTGTAAATAATCCAATTGCCCTAATTAAAATGCAAGAAACTCCGTTGCATCTCTAGGATAAACTTTTTTACGGAACTCTTAAAGAAAGAACTTCTAATTAATAGACTTTTGAGTATGTACCGTAACATTACTTTATCAAATACAGGTCAAATCCTTTCAGATGAGATAATACTTTTTCTTTGAGTCTCATTTGATCATCAATACAGAGTTCCTTTAACATAACTTTCATATCATTAAACCATAGATTAACAATCATATGATCTCCATTAATATCTCTCTAAAAATCTAGTATGTCAGAACTCTCAATTCTTTTGCAATCGGTGCCTAAGCAGGCTAATTCCTGATCGCATCTTATGTCTAAAAGAAAAGCTCTTAATCCAGAACATGCATATCATGTTACTCTGGTGCCTCTGCACCATGCTAAGCTGAAGGTAGAATATTATCATTTAACCTTATCATGCTCGTGAATCTCTTATTGATCCGCTCGCCTAAACACCTGACACGATTCTTTTACCCTCACACATTGGAATTTAACATTATTATCATAATGAAGTAAGCAATTGCATCCATTCAAACAAGTAAAATCATCAGTAATTCTGACATCCTAGTGGCATGTATATACTTTTGACCTTTACCGTACTTCGTTTAGCTCAAGAACCGGCTAAACCTATAGCTTTGATACCAATAAATGTAACATCCCATTTTCGTATCCGTACGACAAACACAAGTCAGGAATGTCACAACTTTACTATCCTTAAATATTAATGATATTTGAACCAAAATTCAAGTTTTAATAATTTTGAACCCAAATCTTGAGTACTGGTACACCTTGTCCCAAAATGCACATTCTTGCATTTTTTATATTTCTAATTCATCCCAATTCAATTCCTAAATGTCTTCAAATGTTATGTATGCTTATGGGAAATAATTGACTATCATAAAACATACATGCTCTCAACTATCTTAGCATGCAACTCATCACTTGAGATTGCTCTTAACTTTGAATCTTTCCAGAAACATCAATTATCATGAAACCATAATGAACTTTAAAAGCCAATCACAACTCAAATAGGTTTAGCAAGTATACATGCCACTATAATAATCAGACCTCAACTAGGATGTCATTACTGTGATTACCTATTGAGCTTTCCAATATTGATGCAATGCTCTTCTCACTCTCATCTTGATTTACCTACATGTGCACAATTAAACACATACTAAGTACGAACTTAATGAGGCAATAAAGGAAGTTAATAACAATAATTTAAACTTTATTCGACTTCATGGCTACATTTATATAACATAATATATGTCAATGCATCAACTTTCATATTGCATTAGTAATGATTTACTACATGCTCATGTCATAAGACTTCCATTCTTCCATTCGTCATAATATGCCTTATATGCATAAATGCATCATGATCACTAGATATGTATTACCATCATGTTAACCATATATTAACATAATATAAACCAGAAATAAATTTCTTACCAATATACTTGCCATTTATTCCAAAAGCTCATAAGCTTGTTCACATGTTTATCTTTTATTAACCAATAAATCATAGCCCAAATATAAGCCTATGAGGACCTTGGGTACACGAGTCAAAACCGCACATAAGGTTGTGCTAACCATCCGCACGTAAGGCCGTGCTAGCCATATACACTAAGTGTCCTTTATATACACTATAGTGCTAGCGTGCTGCTGGACTCCATGGCATGCCAACTATATCATGTCCCTCAATGACATACTTGGGCATATATTCCACATTTAGTTCATCCATGGCAATGTATATCAATATAGTTAACATTGGGCAGTTCATACCTGAAATATCATTCGTAATATAAAATCATATATAACTAGTGATCCATGCACTTATATTCAAATTTTTGACATATTTAAAATATGTCAATCATATGCTCTATGACATAAATATAATGACAATAAAATTTGGGTAGTCTCATTGCAAGCCATCCCAAAGATGTATAAAACATCAATGTGTCATGATATGTATGCAATTGCACTCACCTTGGCCACTTAACACAATGCCTTATTAAATCTTAGTTCGATATTTTATTTCATAGAACCTCGAACCTTCTTTGATTCGGACTTGACTTCATTAATCACATGAATAAAATAAAATATTTGTTAGATTCAAATCTAATAATACCTTAAACATGCAGTCTAATATAATCGTTCAAATATAAAATTTCAAAATTTTTTTCTTTCTTCCTTGTACTATTCAAATACTCATTATGGTCCCTAGTGACCAATTTGAACTTCCAATAATTCTTCCGAGCTTGCTAACTAACATTTAAATACAAAATGTTTCAAATTTCATTTTCTGACAGCTTGCGCTACCTTCAAAGATTTACTTATACAGGGCAGAATACACACTTGATCTTAATTTCCTTTATACTGGAGAAACTAGATTCGATAATGATTCTAACGGTATAAGCCACATAGATTAATAAAATCTAAAAAATTATGAAAAGTCATTGAATTCACGTCACAGACTGTCCAGGCAGAAAACTGCTCTATAATTTTTTTGACCTTAATTCGAATAAAAATTCATGTCTTTTAACTCGGAACTCGAAATCAGTTTTCATTTGCTGGAAACGAAACTAGACTAAAAAAATATTTACAACGGTATAAAATTCATCATCTAACCATTTTTGTAGAATTTATGGCGAATTTTTAAACTTGTTGCCATAATTCAAATTCTAACATAACTTTCCATAAATAACTTCTAATTTACACCAACTTCTCCTTATTTCTCTACTTGTCAATTTAGTCCCATCACTTTACTTCAAATGACTAGAATAAAGCTTGTATTCATATGTTCTATTTATATCCTTCATCAAAATAGGCTCAAACCTTTACTTCTCTAATTTCTATTGATTTGTCGAGATGGTCACCAAATTTCAAATATAAGGATTCAAGCTTCTTAACTTTGCAAATTAGTCCTCCAATCAACATTACTACCTTAATTCCATCATTTTAACTAAAAATCAGATTTACTCCTTCTACATATCCTCTTTTCCGAATAGACCATTCAAGTTTGACAATTTGTCAAAATGGTCACTAATGTGATTAATCGTCGGTTTATCTTTCTATCTTCATTTTCATATCTCTAACATCATTAATAATATAAATACACATCAAATTCATAAAAATCATATCTGGTCCCTTAATTTTAAAGCTTGCCAAAATGGTCCCTATGTATTTAGCTTAGTGTTTTGCTTCCAAACAACAAATCAAGCTTACTATATCATTAATCCCTCACCACAAACTCTAAGTTAGACTTGAATCCATAAAACCTAATCTTCTCTATACAAACTAAAATATGTAGGGTTTAAATTCCAACTCAATAACATGATTCTAACATCATACAAGCATGATGATTCTAACTTAAAATCAACAATGGATTCATAAAAGCCCCAATTTGTTCATAAACCATGATTTCTTCCTCATATCAAATCTCTTCAACCAATAAAGTATTCTATAAATTATTTACATCAAAAAATAGAGCTTGAATAGTAGAACAACTTTGTAGTTCGAAAGATTACCTAAAAATCGAGATTCAGGGCTTAAATCGAGCTTGGAAATTTTTTCTTCTTCTTTCCTATATCTCCCATGGTACATGGCTGGAAAAAGATAAATATTTGTTCATCTTTTACTATTATTTTACACTTGTAACTATTAAATTAATTTTAAATTCATTTAAATAGTGAAATTACCAATTTAGCCTTTAAATCCAATGGCTAATTTAATCTCATCCAAAATCAAGGGCCAAGATTAAATCCATGCATATTTCATCTTCCAAAAACATCCTCAACTTTTCAAAAATATTTCAAAATTGCCATCCTTTCCAAATGACCAATTTGCCCTCCAACTAGTCTTTATTTACTAGTTTGTTTCAAAATTGCCATTCCATCATAATCTAACTAAATTAGTTCTTTCTCAACCGGCCACTATTCCATAATTATCATTTTATGATTTTCCATGGCTTATGGAACAGTCTCTGAAATTTCAATTCAATCCAATTTCCCAATATTCACTAAATACTTCTATTACAATTTTACCTTTACCGAGCTACCAGATTTATTCCGAAGATTCTATATTTCCACATTCAGAAAATAAATACTATTATCTCATAAAAACTTCATTTCTTAAGGACTTAGACTGAATTTTCCTAATTCAGTCTATTATTCTAATAATTATAAAAAATCATCCAAATAGTGAAATAACCATTTTGCCTTCAAATCCAATGAATCCATAATGCACCACATGTCATCATCCTTCATCCAATGGCCTAGATTTAATCTTGAGTTAATAGTTTACCAACTTTGCCCTTGTGATTTTCCAAAATTACGATCTTGCCATTTTTCATCCAACGGCTCATATTTAACATGGAAAATCAACTTAAATCCAAGGGTTCATATTCTTTCAACACAAAGAAAATATATTAGATATGTAAAATGACATAATTAACCTTGCCTTATCATCATTCAAAATATCTTGAATATTCGATTCGATCCGATTATCCGAATATTTTTCTGAACTTTATCGCTTTATATCCATTAATACAAACTCCGTACGAAAAAACTGAGTAACACGAAAACATCATTCTTAGCGTTGAACTATTCATTTACGGGGTTAAAATACAAAACTTTTAAAAATTACACTTTAGTCCCTGAACTCTTCCAAAGTTTATACTTTAGCCACAAAACTTTCAAAATTTACATTTTAGTCACTAGCCAAAATTAGGATATTACATTAAACACCCCATGCACCCTTCATAACCCGGTTAACGATCACCCAAAAAAACATCCAGTAGTACTTTTCTTCTAACCATCAAAACATCTTTGTACTAGTCGGATGTAAGACAACAGAACTAGCATGGAATTCAGTCAGAATAGTATGCCTCAACTCAACATCTTTCGGCACCACTATCCAACCCTTGAAGCTTAAACACCACCATTATTACAAGAAAATCCGATGATCCATCCTTCACCATATTCTTGACATGTATCACCAACGCATTATTAAGGTTTACTCCACCTTATTCAACCACCGCTTTTCCTACCAAGGTTGTTTCCCCACCATTGATCCTCATTCTTTCGGCCAATCAGCTCCAAATACTTCTTACTGCCCCACTCCTTACATCATAGCAACCATCTCGAGCCCTTACGTCCTTAACAACTATATTCACTTATCACCTAGTAACCATTATCATACAACCCAAACTATGGCTCCAACAACCCTTCTTACCATTTGATTCCATAAAGCACATTTGCCAAACCACCAAAACCCCAGAGAACCTTATACCAACTAACCAACTTATACCATCACCACACTAATTCCCAGAAACTCATCTGTAAGTGTGGACACATGTATGCATGATTACTTACATGCTCCCAATGATGCCTATGTATATGAATGCAAGACCACTAATGTCATGCCACATGCATGCATGAACTGACATATTTAAGTATATACATATAAGTGTTTATGGATTATGCATGATCAATCTACACTTACTGATAATATTTCCAGAACTAACATTTCTAACTGCTTGTCTACTTTAAATCTAACTATCTGAAAACATTCACCCACCTAGCTTTAAAGGTTTAACAACCAGCCTTCGGTCTTTAGGCAAAAGCCTTCCTAGTTCTCCTAAACAAGAGTGTACCACCAGTCTATCTACCCACTCAACTAAGCATTCTCAAAATACTTACCTCACTACAACCCTGGAAGTTTACAAAAACATTCGTTAACCTAACTACACTTTACAAATTTTTACTAACCATCAGCTCAAACCACTTACTACCGCTTACAACACATGATTATTCCAGGACCAAAACTTCCAAAGCATCGTCCTTCCCACCATCCTTATTCCAAGACACAACCTAATGAATACATTTCTCGGCGTCCATCAACAACTTACAAACAATTCTTGTTAGCCTTATGATAGCATAACTTACTGCCAATTTAACCTTACAACCACTAACAATTTCCCAGTCTCCTCTAGCAACACATTACCAGAAGCCACATACATGACAAATCCTTAGAGAACTCAACAACTCACTTCAAACCACTTTAGAGACATTAGAACTCTAATAATTCCAACCTAATCCTTTCACACAAAACGTAATTCCATGCAACCAAAAACCATCAAACGTGTCAACTAGGACAACAACAAACAAGCCACCCAACCTTTCTCTAAATCGAACTACCAAAACTAATATTTCCTTCTTACAACATATTTCCCCAAAGGCGGTTAATACCCCAACATCTCATGTCAAACCTTACCATATTTTTCTAAAGAAACCAACATCACAAAGTTCTTAGTAGCCATCAACACCAACAACCTAATGACATATCCTCAATATAGGTTTAACACTCATCTTACGACCATAACAAAAACAACAATCTCACAATTATCCACAAGCCTCGACATTCACTGCTTGATTCGGCTTTTAAGCTCGCAACGTCCTTATACCCGAGCAACCAATCCTTACACAACACCTTATCAAGCCCCATAAAATGAAAACTTCATTAGATTCTCAGCAACCCCGTAATCATAAACCATCAAGGAACATCTACGATACAACTTTTGTACCACTCCTATCTCATCCAAAACTAATTACTCGAACGCCATATTAAGGATTTCAATATGCGTAAACAATTTTACTTGCTCATCCAAGATGCAAGAATGCGTAGAAGCAGAATCTACCCAAGAAAACAACAACAAATATTCTAATGTGAAAATACTTGCAATCACATTGATGTCATTTCTTCCCTCGTGATGTGCACACACCCTCACAGAACCTCTATCCCCAGACCGATTAACAACACCAGACGTCACGATCTACTAACCCCCATTACCATGCTGATAATAACCCCAATCGTGCTCGCGGCCTCTCAGCGGTGCCACAACAGATGTAAGAGCCCGCACACCTTTAAGCAGCATCGAACAATTACGCCTCAGGTGATCTCATAAACCACATCTCCAACAAGCACCAACAACCACTGGCACAGATGTCCGTCTACCCCTAGCCAACTTTAGGCAGTCACGCCTCACATGGCCCTGTAACCTACAACTTCAACACGCCTTTGGCATTTTCCAATACACTCTAGGATGACTTTTTCCATAGTGCGCACATCCAAGCATCTTAACAGTAGAATTCTGTCTCTACTGCCCTATTTCGGCACTACCCCTAACACGTTCAATATTGGGTCAATGTCTCATGTCACGGTGCCTCTTGCTCCCACTTTTCCTAACATCGATTACAATAACTCTCTTTTGAGAACTAGAGCTTCCAACTTGATCAGATATTCCCTAACTCTGCTCTAAACTGGTAGTTCTCACTTCTAGTGTCACAGTTGCCAACCCTCTAAACTCAACACTTCTTAGCATCTCTCGGCCCTTCATCGGGGCTCCTAAATACATAACTCTATCAGGTGTAGATATAGGCCTATGCATCCCAACCACGGCTGCTCGAAAAGCTTTGACTATTGCCCGTTCTACTGGCATCAAATCACTATACCCTAACCCAATTGATACGGGTAATACACGCTCTACTCCCTCGGATAGATTTGATAGAGCAGACGGCAATACCTCGTGAAGCACAACACTATCCTTAACTCTCTACCCCTCGAAGATGGTCATATACGAGCTTAACTCTCTCTTCGATGACATCGTATTAAAACGTAACTCAAGTATGATAATTACACCAAAACAAAAACAATCAGACCAGCTTCAAGCAAAGATCCAAGACTTTTATTTCAATCCAAAAATCATTTTATAACTATAGTAATAAGGCAATGTATCCCCAAAAATACCCCAACATGGCATATATCAAACACTGTACATATAAACAATCACTGTACAAAGCAAACATCATTGATCAATCATCAACAACATACCAATTCTTTATATACATAAAAAACTTTACACCAAAGCCATCCCACTTTTTGAAACATGTCTCTGATACCACTAAATGTAACCCCTTTAGCCCGACCTAGCTGAAATTGAAATAAAAAGATCATATTAGGTTTACCGAAGCAAACTTGAGCTAATAAAATCCAAATCAAATCAATCATCCGAATTCATTCAATTGCATACATAACATTCATGGACCACGTTGCATAATTCCAAACTTCCGCAGGCTAATGTTGTGTGATTTAAGTGCTTCACAATTGGTGCAATTGTACACGTCGCAAGTTATAGTATAGAATAGATATCATCCCCATAGGGATTGGTGCTACTTCTAGATTCTAACTTCTCGCACTGAACAGAAAAGTAAATTTTGATAATAATAGATTAAGAATTCACAATTAAAATAAAATAACAAGTAAAAAAAAGAAATAGAGATAGGATGAAAGGTTAGGTTGGATTATCGTGAGTTGTGGAGTGATGATCGAATGGACCGTTGTGGTAGTTGAGTAGCCGTCGGATTGCCAGGGCAATTCTCCTGCAATTACCTGATCGAATTTCTTGGGCAATGCTCCCACGATTGCCTAGTCGATTAAGAATGGGGCAATTGCCTGGGCAATGCTCACGCGATTGCCTAGTCAATTAAGAATGGGGCGATTGCCTGTGCAATTGTACGATAACTTTCAAAGTTCGGCGGAGCGTTCTTCAATGATTCCTTGTTATCACTAACACAAAATACTGTTAATTGTGCATGCCTTGATAATACATCCCTGCATGAACCAAGGGTGAACAATAACCAATCTTGCGCTCCTCTTAGCCGTTGAAATTCGTAACTTATCCCTAAGCCGAATTAGTCTTCACCAACTTTCGTTTGTATGAAAACCATGCTCATTCATTTCTTGAATCTAACTCTCCCAATATTAGATAAATGTATGAAATCACGAGATCCTCTCCCAATTCATTTGCAATCAAAATTAAGAACCAAGAATGAACAAACTTTGAAATTGAATTGTAACTCAAAAACCTAAACAAAATCCAAACAATTCCATACCACAAAAACACAATAACCCAAGCCTAATAAGTTTAGTTCATGGTTGGGTGTAAAAAGAATATACAATAAAATCTACCCAACATTACTCGAATAAAGAACAAGAAATAAAATAGCCCTCAATCTCTTAAATTTGACTTCCTCTCCTCTCTCCCCCTTTTTGCTTATTACGGCTTGCCTCATTTAAATAGGGGATGTCTAGGTCAAATTCTTCTTATATTTGGAAAGTATGAGTTTAAATTGGCATTGAATGTAAAAGAGATACATCTCTTTTATTTATTTACTTTCTAAACATTTCTTCTAAACTTGTAGGAATTAATCTCCTTTTGATTTCTTCATGGAATTTTAATTCTTCTAGATTTATTCCCATAAAATCGGCATCTATATCTTCTTGTCCTTAATTTCCGCGGCAATTGCTTCGGTAATTTACTACTCACTTGGGCAATTTGATCCTACACACAAAATACACACTAGCAGCACCTTTTTCTACGAAAATTAACCAATTTATGTAATCAAGCATAGCGATGAAGGAAACAATGAAATTATGCATGAATGACTAAATATGCAACTAAAATGAGCCTAAGTCTAGCAATAATTAAGAGTAAATAGGGTAAAAATATAGTACTTTTGCACACTTAATACACCCCCAAACTCGAACTATTGCTCGTCCTCATGCAAAGCAAAACTAACAATTACTTGCCAAGAGTTCAATCATCAAAAATTTTGCTTCGAATTTGACTTCAATCCTCAGAACCGTGGCACAAAGTATGATTGATTTTCAATTCTTTGGATGGCACAAACTTTACCCGGAATTAAACTATAATGCTCGTGACAATGTGTGTGTGGAGTCTGTACAAGTTGATTTTTAGGATTCCATGTGAACACTAGGTTTATCAAATTAATTGCTGGGGTATTTTTCTTTTATTAGAGCCAGTTTCGGGCACCTCTAGCATGCAATTTTCTCTCTCTTTTTTCTACTAGAGCCAGTTTCGGTCACCTCTAGCAAAGCATGCAATTTTTTTTCCTCTTTTTTTTCTCAGCTAGAGCCAGTTTCGGGCACCTCTAGTTCACAATTTCAATCAATCACCCCAATTTTTAATCAACCTAAGTTTACTAGGTCTCCTTTAATCAATCAAGTCACAACAATGTAAATTTATATTCAGTATCATAGTCGAATTCTAAGTGTTATCTATGCGCATCCTAAAATCAAAAGTTCTATCAATTAAGTGCAATGGTAAACTCATCATAGGATATCCAACAAATCTAGGCAAATTTAATCCAATCAAATGCATGGCAAGTAATATATGCAACCTATATGCTATTACTAAAAATGAATGCAACTAAACATGAAACTAACTAGAAGCAACACCCCCCAAACTCAAGAGAAGCATTGTCCTCAATGCGTGCAAGTACGGAAAAAAAATTAAAATTAAAATGCAAATGAGTTAGTCGGAAAGGTCGTCACCTTGGATGATGAGTTTCTTTCGGGCTGTATGCTTGATTCGATTTGTTGTTCTAGGTTGTTGTTCACGTGTGGCTGGTGGTGCGGTTTGAGCTTTTACTTTCGGAACCTTATCGCTTTGTTCATCCTCTTTGTCGGTCTCTTCAATGATAGAAGCTTTGCGTTTTGAATTTGATGGCTCGACCGGTGGTGATTTCATCTTGCTCGAATCTTTATCTTGTGCACCAGTTACCGTAGCAAGTAGGTTGGCTGGAAACACTGGAAAAGGCACGGTGTTGTCGGGGTACTTCTCAAGGATCACTCGTGTGATGGCTACGTTATGGTCCCAATGTACCGCATGAATTGTTGTTGTTGAGCTTCCATTCATTCTAATCGATTGGATATTGGACGGAGCATCTCTATTATTCGATCCAGGCCTGTCGACGCGGATGCACTTGGATTTGCCGAGGCATTTGGAATTGCCAGGGCAATCTTTGCTGTTGAGGTTGAATTTGGCTCTTCATGTTCTTTCGTTGTTCCCTCACCCATAAACTTCAAGTATTGAGCTCGGTTCCACTTGATTTTAGAGGGCAACTTCTCATCTGTCAGATCGCTTGGTACCTTCTCTTTCTCGCATAGTTGAGAAATTAAGCACGAAAAGAAAAGAGAACCTACATCTTTTTGACTACAAGCGAATATCTCATCATATATAATTTGTCCAACATTAATAATTCACTTGTTCAAAATAGAATAAATCAATAAAATGCGAGAATAAGAAACTGTGGTGTTGTGTGTGGTAGGCATTAAGCAAGATTTAACAAACTTATTCCATAGTTTAGCCTCGGGTTTTAACATAAGGCGGTTTACCATCCCTTTTAAGGCTCCTTTGTTTCATTCGGTTCCATCAATTATGGGGTCTTGGAACACCTTTTCAACTTCTTCGGTCGTGATGTTATCCACAAAAGCTTTATGTTCATCTTTCTTAATATATATCTCGTAGAAAGTGTTGATGGTGTCGGCATCAAAAAGGATAGCCCTGCCACGAACATAAACATAGAGGTTGTTTGGGTTACGCGAATGAGCATAAAATTCTCTTACCCATGAAATATTGTCGCCCTTCGGTTGATGGCAAAGGATTTGCCACTGTGATGCTCGATGATTTGAAAGATGAATGCATCAAGGCTGAGTTTCTTGTCAGAGATGTTGTAGTCGAATCATTGCTCCTCCCATACCTTGCGGTTTGTAAACTTGGCTCGGTATCTCTCTTCAATTGTTGGTGTTGCAAAGCGGCGGAATGGTGGTTCCTTTAATGAACTTGGGTGATCCATAGTTTTAAGATTTTTGGCCATGGTGGTTGTGGTTGGAAGAAAACAAAGAAAGTAAAAGAAAACTGGAGAGTTCAGAGAGTAGAAGGGAGGGTTGATGGAGTTGAAAGTTTGAATGTGAAGTTGGATATGGGAAGGGTGAGTTTCGGCTAATGGAAAGAAAAGAAAGTAAGAAAGCATGATGAAAATAAAAGATGAAGAGGGGATTGGTTGGGGTATGCGGCAAAGGGTATTGGGTGGTTATATAGGGATAGGCGGCTAGGGTAATAGAAGGGTGAAAATTAGAGTAAAAATCCCTTAAAATCAGCCCATTATTCCCTCTTTAAATGCAAACTTCACTTTTTTAATCCAACTCCTCCTTGTCTTGAACTCTTTTCCTAAAATTCAAACACAAATAAAAAGATAAGCATTAATTAAAAAGATAAATATGGAAAATTAAAATTAAACATCCTAAAACAAATATGAAAAAATAAGATTTAACATTTAAAGGACAAAATCAAAAATTAAAAACAAGTCCAAAATTAAAAACAAAACTAAAAAGTAAGAAATACTAAAGGAGATCATGATTATACATCTCCTAGGGTAACCACTTCCTTGTCTCGCTCAACATGGGTGCTGGCATAGTGCTTCAATCTTTGTTCGTTAACTTTGAATTCATGTTCGTCAAAGGTGAACTTGATTATCACGACACCATGGGAGAATGGTTTTACTACTTTGAATGGCCCAGACCATCTTGATTTCAGTTTTCCGAAAAGAGTTTTAGCCAAAAATTGAAAAGAAGAACTAATTGCCCGGGCAAAAATTGTCGCGGCAATAGCTTCTTGTTATGCCAACGCTTTATTTTCTCCTTGTAAATTCTTGTGTTGTCGTAGGCTATGGCACGAATTTCTTCAATCTCATTGAGGTCCAATAATCGCATTTGCCCTGCACTCTCCCAATCCATGTTAACGGTTTTAATTGCCCAATAAGCTTTATGCTCAATCTCTACCGGCAAGTGGCAAGTCTTTCCATAAACAAGTCTGTAAGGTGACATGCCTAAAGGTGTCTTGAATGCTGTTCGATATGCCCATAGTGCTTCATCAATTCTTGTGGACCAATCCTTTCGAGAATGATTAACAATTTTTTCAAGTATAGCCTTCAATTCATGATTGGAAATCTCGGCTTGCTCGTTTGTCTGTGGATGACACGCCGAAGCAATTTTGTGTGTTACTCCAAATCGCTGCAACATCTTGGCAATTAACCTATTGTCGAAGTGTCTGCCCTCATCGTTGATAATTGCCCTTGGTGTCCCAAATCGTGTGAATATGTATTTCTTTAAGAATTTTTGCACGGTCTTTGAATCTTTTCTATGTATTGCAGCCGCTTCAACCCATTTAGAAAAATAGTCAACGACAAGTAAGATATAGAGATTAATGAAGGAGGATGGGAACAGTCCCATAAAATCAATACCCTACACATCAAATAGCTCGACTTCAAGGATATTCTGTAGCGGCATCTCATGTCGCCTAGAAATATTGTCCGTTCTTTGACATCGATCACACTGCTTGTAAAATTCTTGAGCATCTCTATAAAGTGTAGGCCAATAAAAGCCAGATTGTAGGACTTTGGCCGCGGTGCGTGTTCCTGCAAAATGGCCTTCATAGGGTGAAGAGTGACATTGCCGAAGCACATTATCCTATTCCTCCCCGGGAACACATCATCTTATCACCTGATATGCACATTGTTTAAACAAAAGAGGCTCGTCCCAATAATAATTCTTAGCATCATGTCAGAACCGCTTCTTTCCTTGGTGAGTAAGATCATAAGGCAAAATACCACTAACCAAAAAATTGACTAAATCGGCATACCAAGGAGTTACTGAGGCAACTAGTAATTGCTCATCCAGGAATGTGTCATGGATCTCCAATGAGTCTGAATCTTCATCATCTTTTTCTAACCTTGATAAATGATCGGCCACCTGGTTCACTATTCCTTTCATGTCCTTAATTTTGATGTCAAATTCTTGTAAAAGTTAAATCCAATGAATTAAGCGAGGTTTGGCATCTTTCTTAGCAAATAGGTACTTAATTTCCGAATGATCAATATGAACAATTACCTTAGTACCAATCAAGTAGGAACGGAACTTATCGAATGCGAAGACTACCGTTAGTAATTCTTTCTCTATGGTGGTGTAATTTGATTGTGCGTCATTTAGAGTTTTACTAGCATAATAAATTACATGAAAAATCTTACCTGTGCGCTGCCCTAAAACAACCCCTACCGCGTAGTCACTTGCGTCGCACATAAGTTCAAAAGGTAAGTTCCAATCGAGTGGTACCACAATAGGTGTCGAAGCAAGTTGCTTTTTTAAGGCTTCAAATGCCATGGCACAGGATTCATCAAAGTTGAAAGCCTTATCATGTTCAAGCAAATTACATAAGGGTTTAGAAATTTTAGAAAAATTATGAATAAACCTTTTGTAAAAACCTGCATGTCCGAGGAAACTTCAGATTCCTTTGACTGAAGTTAGTGGTGGCAATCTCTCAATCACGTCCACTTTGGCTCTATCCACTTCGATTCCTTTGGACGAGATTTTATGGCCAAGCACAATACCTTTGTCCACCATGAAATGGCACTTCTCCCAATTTAGCACTAGGTCAGATTCTTCACATCGTGATAGTACCTTCTCCAAATTGCCAAGGCAATTGTCGAAACTATCCCCAAATACCGAAAAACCATCCATAAATATTTCTAGGAAGTCTTCCACCATGCCGGAGAAAATTGCCATCATGCATCTTTGAAAGGTTACAAGGGCATTGTATAAACCGAATGGCATCATTCGAAATGTATAAGTACCATATGGGCATGTAAAAGTGGTATTTTCCTGATCATCCGGTGCTATGACAATTTGGTTATAACCTGAGTAACCATCAAGAAAACAATAAAAAGATTTCCTGCAAGACGGTCAAGCATTTGGTCAATAAAAGGTAAAGGGAAGTGATCTTTCCTAATAGCTTTATTCAACTTACGGTAATCCATACAAACCTTCCAACCGGTCACAGTCCTAGTTGGAATGAGTTCATTACTTTCGTTACTTACCACTGTTATACCTCCCTTTTTCGGTACACATTGTACCAGACTTACCCATGTACTGTCGGAGATAGGATATATGATATCGGCATCAAACCACTTGATGATTTCTTTCTTCACGAATTCCTTCATAGCAGGGTTATGTCTCCTTTGTGCATCAATTGCCGGTTTATGATCATCCTCCAAAAGGATTTTCTGCATACATACCGCCAAGCTAATTCCCTTCAAGTCAACAATTGTCCATCCGATTACCTTCTTTTGTAGCTTTAACATATCAATCAACCTCTTTTCCTATTCAAGCTGCAACTTCGAAGAAATTATCACATGCAAAGTGTTATCATTTCCCAAGTAAGCATATTTTAATTGCCCTGGCAATGGTTTCAATTCAAGTATCAGTGTTTGCTCAATAGAAGGTTTTCTGAGTTTACCTTCCTTACCTAAGTAGTCTACAAGTTCAAAATACTTACTTGGTTGACTCACTATCCAGTTTGCTTCATCATGCTCCTCGTCGATCAGTTCCTCGGGATTTTCTGGTTTGGCACTGCAATTGCTGAGGCAATTCTCTTCTACATCAAAATTGAATTCGGTAGTGGCATGAATGGCTTGGCATTCTTCCGGTTCATCAACATACTTAAGAGTTTGGAAGACATTGAGTTTGACTTGCTGGTCATTTACCCTCATGGTGAGCTCTCCTTTCTCTACATTGATCAAGGTTCTTCCCGTTGCTAAAAATGGTCTCCCTAGAATGATGGGCGCCGACTCATCTGATTCACAATTCAAAACAATAAAATCAGCGGGAAAAAAAATTATCAACTCTTACCAAAATATCTTCAATTTTTCCCTCTGGATGTACATAGGATTTGTCTGCAAGTTGAAGCATCACTGTTGTTGGCCTCGCCTTTCCTATTCCCAATTTTTGGAAAAAAGATTTCGGCATGAGATTTATGCTTGCTCCAAGATTGCACAAGGCCTTCCCGACATAGTGATTTCCGATAGCACATGGTATGGTGAAACTACCGGGGTCCTTAAGTTTAGGTGGCATGGGATTTTGTAGCATTGCCATGCATCCTTCTATTACTGCCACTGTTTCAAGCTCACCTAGCCTTGTTCGCTTAGAGACAATATCTTTAAGGAACTTAGCGTAGTTCGGCATTTGCTCTATCGCTTCTACCAACTACAAGTTGATGTGAACTTGCTTCAAGATGTCAAGGAATTTCTTGAATTGATATTTTTGCTGCTGCCGTTTCGACCTTTGTAGGAATGGACGTGGACTTCAGATCTCCTCTTCTTTCTTTGTCGTTTTAGGCCTTTTATCATCAATTGCCCAGGCATCAGGAATTGTCGGGGCAATTGGAGTTGTCTGGATATCGAGAGTTGCCAGGGCAATTAGAACTGTATTGTCTCTGGGAATTGTTGGGGCAATTGCTGATTCATCAATTTTAGTGTCTTTTTGCATATAAGATCGTTCTGCTGGTTGAGTGTTCTCCTTTGGGTCTTCCTCAATCTTTCGACCACTCCGAGTGACGATCACCTTACATTGCTTATGACCTACTCCTATTGTGACCTCAGTATCGCTAGGTAGTCCGCCAATAGGTCTTGTATTCAAGTTTTGATCGAATTGCCCTACTTGTGTCTCTAATGATTTCAAGGTTGCCTCTTGATTTTGTAATCTCATCTCAGTCCTGTTAATGAAAGTGTCAGTCCTTTTCATGAAACTACTATTCTCAACCATATAAGATTTAGTTTTTAACATAAACGCATTGGGAGAATTTTCCAAAGAACTAGATTGTGTCGATTGTGGTTGCGGCATCTGTTGTCGTGGCATGTTCTGTTGGAATCCTGATGCTTGTGTACTCTGATTGAGGGAGTTGTTCAGATTGCTTCATGAGAAATTCGGATGCTTCCTCTAGGCTGGATTATAGGTGTTGGACGTCACATTGTTGTTCCAGTTGTAGTTTCCAACAGAAAAAATTGATTATGGGTTCTATAAACACTCAGAAGAATCATGGTTACCATTACATAAAGCACAAATTGAATCTACTACCTTGATCTCCCGTGTGTTGCTTGGTCGCTGCATATTCTTAACCAAAATGGTTAGCGCGACCAATTGTGCATAAATGGATCCCGATGAATCAAACTCATCTATCGTGGCATTTCGTCTGACTATTCTCTTTCGGGTAGTTGAGAATTGATAGTCGTTCTTGGCAAGACGGTTTAGAATCTCTATTGCCTCATCAGGTGACTTGTCAAGTAGTATGCCATTTGTCGAGGCATCTATTATCATCCTTGTTGGCGTATTCATTGAGTTGTAGAACATCATCACTTGTGTCCATAATGGGAATCCGTGCATGGGACATTTGTGTAAAAGCTCTCTGTATCGCTCACACACCTTGTACATGGACTCATCGTCTGCATGCCGAAAATAAGTAATATCATTATGCAATTTATTAGTCATATTTGTATAACTAAATCTAGCAATAAAATCACGGCATAAATCCATCCAAGATCCTATAGATCCAGATGGAATATTATTTAACCACGTTTTTGCCCTATCCCTCAGTGAATAGGGAAATAATTTCAGCCTTAGGACATCCTCATGGACTCCTTGTAGTTTGTATGAATTGCAAATCTCCAGGAATGATTTGAGGTGTTTTCTGGCATATTTAGTGGCCGATCCTCCAAGTTGTCCAATTGTGTTGATCATGTTGAACATCACAGGTTTCAATTTGAAGTGGGCAGCTTCTATTTCAGGTGTGATAACTTCTGGATTAAGACCGTTGAGATCCTCCTCTAGGTAGTCTCGGATTGGTCTATTCCTGACATGCATTGGTTGTTCGATTTGGGCTCCTCCTCTTATTGCTGCATTATTTTGATTGTCGTCTAGGACAATAGGATCTGCCATTGTTGCTTTTTGCTCACGTCTTCTTCTATGAAGAACTCGTTCTATCTCGGGTTCAAGTAGGTATTCTTGTGTGGTTGGTCTCGCACTGGTCATGCACAGATGCAAAACCAAAGAATGTTAATCCCTTGAAACCGATTAACAAAAATAAAATAAAAAGAAACAAAAGTGCAATAAATAAAAAATCAAAGTCGCTATTGCCAATCCCCGATAACAGCGCCAAAAACTTGTTGCGTGATTTAAGTGCTTCACAATTGGTGCAAGTGTACACGTCGCAAGTTATAGTCTAGAATAGATATCGTCTCCACAAGGATTGGTGCTATTTTTGGATTCTAACTTCTCACACTAAACAGAAAGGTAAATTTTGATAATAATAGATTAAAAATTCACAATTAAAATAAAATAAAAAGTAAATAGTGGGTTATGGAGTGATGATCGAATGAACCGTCGTGGTAGTTGAGTAGCCGTCGAATTGCCAGGGCAATTCTCCCGCGATTGCCTGATCGGATTTTATGGGCAATGCTTCCGCGATTGCCTAGTCGATTAAGAATAGGGCAATTGCCTGATCGGATTGCCTAGTCAATTAAGAATGAGGCGATTGACTGTGCAATTGTACGACAACTTTCAAAATTCAGTGGAGCGTTTGATAAGTGTTCAAAAGTACTATTTTTCTTACCCTTTTTACTCATATTATTGTTAGACTTAGGCTCATATTAGTTGCATAGTTAGCCATTCATGCATTAATCCATGTTTCCTTCAATCGTTGAGCTTGATTACATAACTTGGTGATTTTTGTGGAAATAGATGCTGCTTTGGTGTGTTTTTGTGTGTGTATGTGCAGGATCACTTGCCAAAGCAACGCCGAGCTAGTTGCCAGGGCAATGCATGAAGGATATGCCGAGCTAGTTGCCAGGGCAATGCATGAAGGAGACGCCGAGCCAGTTGCCATGACATTTGTCGACAAAGACCAAAAGCAATATGGATGTCGAAATTCATTACTTTAAAAGCCCAAGATGACATGGAGCAAGGCCCAAGCCCAAAGGAATTTGATTGCCATGCAGAGATTAAAGAAGAATTAAATTCCAAGAAGATAGGAGAAGTTCTAATAGGAATAAAATTATAATAAAGAATTATATTCTTTAAAGATAATTTAATTCCAACTCAAACTCCTCCTCAAAGAAGGACTTTGGCCTAGCCCTATAAATAGCAAGGAAATTCGACAAATCCAAGGGGGAGAGCAAGAGGGAATTTCGACAAGACCAAGAGAGGAAGCAAAGGGGAATTTTCGGCAAGCATCTAGGGCAAGGGATTTTCGACAAGCTTCATCTTTTCTTCCTTGTTCGATTGGGTTCATGCTAGGGATTGTTTATCTTGTGTTTCTTTGGAACCTAGCCATGAACTAAATTTACTTGGCTATGGTTATTGTGTTTTGTGGTTGTGAGAAACTATTGGTTTTTGTTTAGGTAATAAGAGTTTGCACTTTTTTATTTCAAGGTTTATTCATTCTTGATTCTTATTATTGTTTGCGAGTGAATTGGGAGAGGATCTCGTGATTTCATCCATTTATCTAATATCGGGAGAGTTAGATTCAAGAAACGAATGAATATGATCTTTATTCAATCCAATGATGGTGAAGATTAATCCGGCTTAGGAATAAGTTAAGGATTTCAACGGCTAAGAGGAGCGCAAGATTGGTTGTTGTTCACCCTTGATTCACTCAGGGATGTATTATCGAGGCATGCACAAGTAGCTAGAGTTTCGACTTAGGGATAAGAAGAAACCATTGAAGAACGCTCCGCCGAACCTTGAAGTTGCTGCCCAGTCACCCAAGTAGTTGCCCAACTAGTCGCCTGGCAACCATCAATTAGTTGCCAAGGCAACCCCGTCGTGCAAGTTGCCACGGCAACTGAGTTGCCCGTGCACTCTTTTACCAAGACAATCCAATCGGTTATCACACCTCAACTCACGATAACCTAGCCTATCTCTCTCAATTGAATTCATCTTTTCTTTTACTTAATTGCTTTCTAGATTAGTTATTAGTTAAAACTTCTATAATCCTTCACTTGTGTTTTTACTTTTTACAGTGCAAGAGACTAGATTCTTGAAGTGGCACCAATCCCTGTGGAGACGATATCTTTTATACTATAACTTGCGACGTGTATACTTGCACAATTGCGTAGCACTTATTACGCGCAACAAGTTTTTGGCGCCGTTGCCGGGGATTGGCAATAGCGACTTTGTTTTTACTTTCTTGCACTTTCTTTTTATTTTTTTTCTTGTTTAAAATTCAAAGGGCTAAAAACTTTGGTTTTGCATTGGTATATGACCAGGGCGAGACCGACTTCACCGTAATATCCCTTTGATCCGTAAATCGAACGAACCTTACAAAGACTTAGACGAAGGATAAGAGAAGTAATGGCAAATCAAGACGGCAATATTAATCAAGATGTTCGAGCGGGAGAGGAGGAGTGATTCTTTGCTAAACAGAACTATTCGAGACTATCTTGAAGAAGATCTTGATGGACTTAACCCGGAGTTGTCGCACCCAAATTGAAGCCGACCACTTTGAGTTGAAACCGGTAATGTTTAATATGATCAACACAATAGGTCAATTTGGCGGCTCAAAGAATCAAGATGCACGACAACATCTGAAATCTTTCCTCGAGATTTGCAACTCGTTCAAGATACACTGAGTCACCCCGATGTCCTACGATTAAGATTATTCCCTATTCACCGAGGGATAGGGCGAAAGCATGGCTGAATAGCATTCTGCCGGATCCATAGCATCTTGGACTGATCTTTGTCGTGATTTCCTTGCTAGATTTAATCCTACAAATTTGGTGATAAGCTTCAGAACGACATTACTTCTTTTTCGGCAGCGGATGATGAATCCATGTACGAGGCTTGAGAGCGATATAGAGAACTTCTACACAAATGCCCTTTACACGGATTCGGTGTGGACTCAAGTAACAATATTTTACAATGCCGTGAATACACCAACAAGGATGATGCTAGACGCGCGGCAAACGGCATACTCTTAGATAAGTCGCCGGAGGAAGCAATGCAAATTTTAAACAGGCTGGCCAAGAATGACTATCAATTCCCATCTACTAGAAGAGGAGGAGTTAGACGCTAAGCCACAATACATGAACTAGGATCATCGATTCAATTTCGCACAATTGGCCGCTTTAACCAAGATGGTCCAGAACATGCAAAAACCAAACAACACACATGAAGTCAAGGTAATGGATTCTTTTTGTGAGTTATGTGGTGATAACCATAATTCTTCCGAATGTATGCGAGAATCCGAATCCAGCTTCTATGTGGGGAATTACAATCGGGCAACAACATGATGTCCAATACATACAATCCAGCTTGGAAGAAGCACCGAATTTTTCATGGAGTAATCCCAACAATGCTCTAAACCAGAACAATCGAATGCACAAGCATCGGGATTCAAGAGAATATGCCACGGCAACATATGCCGCAAAGCAACAAACCGACGACATCTAGTTCTTTGGAAAATTCTCTAAATGCTTTTATGATGAAAACTGAATCGTATATGGCTGAGAATAGTAATTTCATAAAAAGAACTGATGCTTTTATTAACAGGACCGAGATGAGATTGCAAAACCAAGAGGCGGCAATCAAATCATTGGAAAATCAAGTCGGACAGTTTGCTCTCAAAAATCAACACTGACCACAAGGAGGTTTACCTAGCGATACTGAAGTCGCAAGAGGAACTGGCCATGAGCAATGTAAGGCAATCGCCTCCAGAAGTGGCCAACAACTTAGAGAGGTTCAAACCCGTTCGTCAAACAAAACTCCACAAAAAGATCAAGACGAACCTAGCGGCAAAGCCTCAGATGCTGAACCAGGAATTGCTGCGGCAACCGGCAATAAGCATGCCTCGGCAACCGACGATAAAGACGCCTCGGCAACTTGCGATAAGCATGCCTCGACAACCCCAGTTGATAATGCCTCGACAACTCCAGATGTCCCGGCAATGCCGTCAATCAGGTTTCAAACCAATGAAAAGATCGAAGATATCCGACTTCCACCACCGTTCCCACAAAGGTTGAAGCGACAAAAGCAAGAATACCAATTTAAGAAGTTTCTTGATATCCTAAAGCAAGTCCACATCAACTTGCCATTGGTGGAAGCAATTGAACAAATGCCAAACTATGCCAAGTTTCTTAAAGACATTGTGTCCAAGAGAACAAGGCTAGGAGAGTTTGAAACAGTTTTCGCGACAGAGGGATGCATGGCAATGTTGCACAATCGTATGCCGCCCAAGTTGAAGGATCCCGAAAGTTTCACAATACCCTGTTCTATTGGAAATCACTATGTCGGGAAAGCACTATGCGACCTAGGGGCTAGCATAAACTTGATGCCTAAATCGGTTTTCGTAAACTAGGAATCGGGAAGGCAAGACCTACAGTTGATTATCTTTGCAGCTAGCCGACAGATCCTATGTGCATCCGAGGAAAAATCGAGGACATCTTGGTAAAAGTTGATAAATTCATTTTTCCCGCTGACTTTATTGTTTTGGATTGTGAAGCGGATGAGCATGCACCTATCATTCTTGGGAGACCATTCCTAGCGATTGGGGAGAACTTTGATTGATGTTGAAAAGGGAGAACTCACAATGAGGGTGAATGACCAGCAGGTAAAACTAAATGTGTTCCAAACACTAAGGCATGCCGATGATCCAGAAGAATGCCAACTACTTCATGCCACGACAAAGTTTAACTTCGATGAGGAATTTAGTTGCCTCGGCAACTACATTGCCGAACACGAGGAGTATAAAGAATCGGTCGATGAGGAACAACCAGAAGAGGCAAATTGGCTAGTCAATCGACCAGGTACATACTTTGAACCACTGGACTACTCAGGTAAGGAAGGTAAGATCGAAAAACCCTCTATCGAAAATCCACCAATTCTTGAGTTGAAACAATTGCCAGAGCAACTGAAATATGTATACTTAGGGATCGATAATACATTACCTGTAATTATTTCCTCTAAGTTACAGCCTGAGCAGGAAAAGAAGTTGATCAACATGTTGAAGCTACATAAAAAAGCAATAGGGTGGACAATTGCCGACTTGAAGGGAATTAGCCCGGCGGTGTGCATGCACAAGATCTTGTTGGAAGATGATCACAAACCTTCAATTGAGGCCCAAAGGAGACTGAATCATGCCATGAAAGGGGTTGTAATGAAAGAAATCATCAAGTGGCTTGACGCCGGCATTATATACCCTATCTCTGATAGTACGTGGGTAAGTCCGGTACAATGTGTACCGAAAAAGGGAGGTATAACAGTGGTAAGCAATGAAAATAATGAACTTATCCCAACCAGGACTGTGACCGGTTGGAGGGTTTGTATGGACTATCGAAAGCTAAACAAAGCCACTAGGAAAGATCACTTCCCATTACCCTTTATTGATCAAATGCTTGACCGTCTTGCAGGTAAACCCTTTTATTGTTTTCTTGATGGTTATTCAGGTTACAATCAGATTGCCATAGCACCAGAAGATCAAGAAAAGACAACCTTCACATGCCCATACGGTACTTATGCCTTCCGAAGGATGCCGTTCGGATTGTGTAACGCCCTGGCAACCTTCCAAAGATGCATGATGGTGCTCTTTTCAGACATGGTCGAAGACTTCCTTGAGATCTTCATGGATGATTTTTCGGTTTTTGGTAATGACTTCGACGGCTGTCTTGGCAATTTAGAGAGGGTGTTGGCAAGATGCGAAGAAACAGATTTAGTCCTCAATTGGGAGAAATGCCACTTTATGGTAGATGAAGGAATAGTGCTCGGCCATAAGATTTCATCCAAGGGAATTGAAGTAGACAAAGCCAAGGTGGATGTGATCGAGAGATTACCCCCACCAAATTCGGTTAAAGGAATTCGAAGTTTTCTCGGACATGCAGGTTTTTACAGGAGGTTCATTCATAATTTTTCTAAAATCACTAAACCTTTGTGTAATCTGCTTGAATAGGATAAAGTCTTCGATTTTGATGATTCTTGCACTCAAGCATTTGAAACCCTAAAGAAAAAGCTTGCCTCGGCACCCATTGTCGTTCCACCAGATTGGACGCTACCTTTTGAGCTCATGTGTGATGCAAGTGATTTCGCGGTAGGAGCAGTCCTAGGCCAACGCACAGGTAAGACCTTCCATGTGATATACTATGCTAGTAAAACTCTTAATGATGCTCAAGTGAATTACACAACAACGGAGAAAGAGTTACTAGCTGTAGTTTTCGCATTTGACAAGTTCCGATCCTATTTAATTGGTACAAAGGTAATTGTTCATACGGACCATTCGGCAATCAAATACTTATTTGCTAAAAAGGATGCTAAACCTCGTTTGATTCGTTGGATATTACTTTTACATGAATTTGATATTGAAATTAAGGACAGGAAAGGAACAGAAAATCAAGTGGCCGATCATTTATCACGTTTGGAACGCAATAGGGAGAAAGACGCGGATCTAGAGATATGCGATGCATTCCCGGATAAACAAATTCTAATTGCCTCGGCAACCATTGACGCACACGCCTCGGCAATTTTGGGAGCAGACACTACGGCAGCACATGCCTCGGTAATACCCTGGTACGCAGATTTAGTTAACTTCCTTGTTTGTGGTATTTTTCCGTATGGCATTACTCACCAAGGGAAGAAGCGGTTCCGCCATGATGCTAAGCATTACTTTTGGGACGAGCTTCTTTTGTTTAAACAATGTGCAGATCAGGTTATACGCCGATGTGTCCCTGAAGAAGAGCAACAGAATGTACTCCGGCAATGTCATTCTTCACCCTATGGATGACATTTTGGAGGAACTCGTACCGCGGCCAAAGTCTTGCAATCCGGTTTGTATTGGCCAACATTGTACAAAGATGCCCAAGACTTTTACAAGCAATGTGATCGTTGCCCAGAGGATGGGCAATATCTCTAGGCGACATGAGATTCCACTCCAGAACATCATCGAGGTGGAACTGTTCGATGTATGGGGGATCGATTTTATGGGACCTTTCCCATCTTCATTCGGCAACCTCTACATCTTACTCGCCGTCGACTATGTGTCTAAATGGGTAGAGGCAGCTGCAGTTCCTAACGACGATTCCAAGACCGTGCAACGATTCCTGCAGAAAAACATATTTACACGGTTTGGGATGCCAAGAGCAATTATCAGCGACGGGGGCAAGCATTTTGACAATGACTAATTGCCAAGATGTTGCAACGCTCGGCATATCACACAAGATCGCCACGGCATATCACCCACAATCCAACGGGCAAGCAGAAATTTCCAACCGGGAGTTGAAGGGAATACTCGAGAAAGTTGTAAATCCCTCAAGGAAGGATTGGTCATTAAGACTAGATGACGCACTTTGGGCATATCGCACTGCATTCAAAACACCATTAGGTATGTCCCCCTTCCGGCTTGTCTATGGTAAAACATGTCATCTACCGGTGGAAATCGAGCACAAGGCGTACTGGGCAATCAAGACCGTGAATATGGATTGGGGAAGTGCCGGACAAAAGCGCTTGATGGATCTCAATGAGATAGAAGAATTTCGTGCACTCACCTATAACAATGCACGAATCTACAAGGAGAAAACAAAGCGATGGCATGACAAGAAACTATTGCCACGGCAATTCACGCTAGGGCAACTAGTTCTCCTATTCAATTCTCGGCTAAAACTTTTCTCGGAAAAGCTGAAATCAAGATGGTCGGGACCATTTGAAGTCGTCAAACCATTCTCCCATGGCGCCGTGATAATCAAGTCCATCTCTGACAACCATGAATTCAAAGTTAATGAATAAAGATTGAAGCACTACAATGGTGCCCATGTGGAACGTAACAAGGAAGTGGTCAATTTAGGAGATGCATGAGCATGCTCTCCCTTTTGATATTTTTATTTTTATTTTTATTTATTTTTATTTTTGTTTTTGTCGATTATTTAATTATTTATTTTTCATTTTTTTTCCCGATTATTATTTTTTATTATTTTATTATTTTGCCGATTATTAGTAGTTTTAGGATAGATTTTTTTATTCAAGTCTAAGAATCCTATTACACATCTTTATTTATTTTCTTTATTAGTTTATCTTTAATTTTAATCCTTATTTGATTTGTTTTTGAATTGTAGGAAAGGAAGTTCAAGAGAAAGAAGGAATTCTAAACCAAGTAGGAAAACATCTTCAACAAGGAAACTAATGGGCTGAATCTAAGGCTTATATAAAGCCTCCAATTCATCCTAACCAAAACCCCTTTGTTAAAAAAATTCCTACCAAACCCTAACCCAATTGTCGATTTCCCCTAATCCCACCCACCTATCTTTTCTATAAAACCCATCACCCTTAACCTATTCCTACTTTCTATCTTGCAACTTTTTAGTTTCTTTTCTTTGTTTTTACTTACAACCAAGATCATACATGGCATCCAAGATTAAACTTTTAGTTCATCCAAGTTCCTCCAAAGAACCAAGATACAAGAAGTTTGCTACACCGGCGGTTCAAGAAAGATTTCAATCCAAGTTTGAAAGCCGGAAGATTCATGAAGAACAAGGCTTTGAATACTTCAGCTCTCAAGATTTCGGCCTTGAACCATTCATCTTCAAGAGGATTGCACATCAAAAGTGGCAAATCTTTTGCCATCAACTGGAACCGGGTAACATCTCATGGGTAAGAGAATTCTATGCTCACTCACCTAACCCGGATAATCCTTATGTTTTTGTTCGTGACAAGGCCATACTTATAAGTCCCGAAAGCATCAACACCTTTTACGGACTTTACATTGAGAATGACGAGCATCAAGCCTTCGTTGACCAAATCAATCCCAAGCAACTCGACAAGGTGCTTCAAGAACTCACTCAACCGGGAACTCATTGGAACGACGGTAAATACAAGGGCACGGTAAATCGCCTTCGGCTTAAACCCGAGGCAAAACTATGGAATAAGTTTGTTAAAACTTCTTTAATGCCCTCCACACACAATACTACCGCTGACATACCATGTCTTTTGCTCATACATTCTATTTTGCATAATCGCATCATTAACGTTGGAAAAATTATTTGCGATGAGATTTTTGTATGCAGCTCAAAAGATAAGGGTTATCTTTTCTTCCCTTGCTTAATTTCCAATCTTTGCAAGGAGATGCATGTCCCGAGTGAGTCCACCGATGAAAAGGCCCTACCCAAGTCTGGTTGGAATCAAGCACTAATCCGTAAGCTAATGGGAGAGGCACTGGGAGATTCTTCAAGGCCTCCAATTGCCACGGCAACTCCTGCCGCCGCGGAAATCCCTAATGCCCAAGCACCTAACGCCAGGGCAACTCGGCCATTAATCCCGGGACACTTTGAAGCACTTTTGCACCCATTGGAAAGCCGCCTAAGGCAAATTGAAGATCGGCAACTAATGTTCATGCGGTACATAAAGGAGCACAACAATGCCATCACCCAAGTCATCCTAGAAAAGTACCCGGACAATCGTGTGCCGTTCCCAATCTTTCCCGCCGAGATTCTTGCCCCGGCAACCAATGAAGCAGTCGCCACGGCAACCAACCCTGACGATGCCCCGGCAACCACTGCAAAAGCCAAAGGTAAAGCACCTATGCCCGAATCAACTCATACGGAATCATTTTCTGATTTTTCAGATTCTAACGAGTCCTCCATTGAACCAATAAAGACCGCACCAATTGAATCCTCCAAACGAAAAGCCATTGACATTGATGAAGAGGATGATGAGGACAACCCCGTACGAGGATTGATTCCACCACCGGCAACAAGAAAACAACCATCGCGTTCAAGCAAGAAAGTCAAGACGCCAACTAGAAGGAAACTAATCATCTACGATGACGAACTCTCGGAGTAAGTCCTCGTATGCATTTTTATTTTTATTGTTATTTTTCGTTATTTTTATGCATGCATTGAGGACAATGCCTCACTCGAGTTTGGGGGGGGATTGTTATTAGTAATTACCATGTTTAGTTACATTAATCTTAAGCATTACATTTAGGATACATAAATTGCTTGCCATGCCTTTAATTGGAACAAGAATTGCTTAGATTTGATGAATATTCAATGATGACTTTACCAATGCACTTAATTGATTGAATTTTTATTCTAGGATAACCATGAAAAACTTAGAATTTTACTATGATGCTAAATTTGATGAAACACTGTTGTGGTTTGATTGATTTAAGGAGTTCTAGTAAACTTAGGTTGATAATTAACTAATTGGGGGATTAGAATAAAAATTGGATGAATGCTAGAGGTGCCCGAAATTGGCTCTAGCATATGCTAAAAAATTGATCACTAGAGGTGCCCGAAACTGGCTCTAGGAGGCGTTAAAATTTTTTTAACTAGAGGTGCCCGAAACCGGCTCTAGTCGATTAAATTAACTTAAGAAAACTAAAAATAAAACACTAGAGGTGCCCGAAATTGGCTCTAGTTAAAACATGTTAAAAAGAACCCAATGAAGTAATTTGAAAACCTATTGTTTGCATAGAATCCGAAAAATCAACTCGCACACAACTCCGCACACACTCACAAGCATTATAGTTTGATTCCGAGTAACTCCTCAGTTTTCCGAAAATAAAAAGCCAATCATACTTTGTACCCCGGTTCAGAGAATTGAAATCAAGTTCAAAGCTAAGTTTGTGAAAATTTGAAGTCTTGGCAGGTAATTATGAGTTTGCATTGCTTGAGGACAAGCAATAGTTCGAGTTTGGGGGTGTGATAAGTGTTCAAAAGTACTATTTTTCTTACCCTTTTTACTCAT
The DNA here is from genome assembly GCA_019671005.1 of Hibiscus mutabilis. Classification (NCBI taxonomy): domain Eukaryota; kingdom Viridiplantae; phylum Streptophyta; class Magnoliopsida; order Malvales; family Malvaceae; genus Hibiscus; species Hibiscus mutabilis. The sequence continues at coordinate 36,709,219 of CM033744.1, forward strand.
ATTATTGTTAGACTTAGGCTCATATTAGTTGCATAGTTAGCCATTCATGCATTAATCCATGTTTCCTTCAATCGTTGAGCTTGATTACATAACTTGGTGATTTTTGTGGAAATAGATGTTGCTTTGGTGTGTTTTTGTGTGTGTATGTGCAGGATCACTTGCCAAAGCAACGCCGAGCTAGTTGCCAGGGCAATGCATGAAGGATATGCCGAGCTAGTTGCCAGGGCAATGCATGAAGGAGACGTCGAGCTAGTTGACATGACATTTGTCGACAAAGACCAAAAGCAATATGGATGTCAAAATTCATGACTTTACAAGCCCAAGATGACATGGAGCAAGGCCCAAGCCCAAAGGAATTTGATTGCCATGCAGAGATTAAAGAAGAATTAAATTCCAAGAAGATAGGAGAAGTTCTAATAGGAATAAAATTATAATAAAGAATTATATTCTTTAAAGATAATTTAATTCCAACTCAAACTCCTCCTCAAAGAAGGACTTTGGCCTAGCCCTATAAATAGCAAGGAAATTCGACAAATCCAAGGGGAGAGCAAGAGGGAATTTCGACAAGACCAAGAGAGGAAGCAAAGGGGAATTTTCGGCAAGCATCTAGGGCAAGGGATTTTCGACAAGCTTCATCTTTTCTTCCTTGTTCGATTGGGTTCATGCTAGGGATTGTTTATCTTGTGTTTCTTTGGAACCTAGCCATGAACTAAATTTACTTGGCTATGGTTATTGTGTTTTGTGGTTGTGAGAAACTATTGATTTTTGTTTAGGTAATAAGAGTTTGCACTTTTCTATTTCAAGGTTTATTCATTCTTGATTCTTATTATTGTTTTGCGAGTGAATTGGGAGAGGATCTCGTGATTTCATCCATTTATCTAATATCGGGAGAGTTAGATTCAAGAAACGAATGAATATGATCTTTATTCAATCCAATGATGGTGAAGATTAATCCGGCTTACGAATAAGTTAAGGATTTCAACGGCTAAGAGGAGCGCAAGATTGGTTGTTGTTCACACTTGATTCACGCAGGGATGTATTATCAAGGCATGCACAAGTAGCTAGAGTTTTGACTTAGGGATAAGAAGAAACCATTGAAGAACGCTCCGCCGAACCTTGAAGTTGCTGCCCAGTTGCCCAACTAGTCGCCCAGGCAACCATCAATTAGTTGCCAAGGCAACCCCATCGTGCAAGTTGCCACGGCAACTGAGTTGCCCGTGCACTCTTTTACCAAGACAATCCAATCGGTTATCACACCTCAACTCACGATAACCTAGCCTATCTCTCTCAATTGAATTCATCTTTTCTTTTACTTAATTGCTTTCTAGATTAGTTATTAGTTAAAACTTCTATAATCATTCACTTGTGTTTTTACTTTTTACAGTGCAAGAGACTAGATTCTTGAAGTGGCACCAATCCCTGTGGAGACGATATCTTTTATACTATAACTTGCGACGTGTATACTTGCACAATTGCGTAGCACTTATTACGCGCAACAGCGTTCTTCAATGATTCCTCGTTATCCCTAACGCGAAATACTGTTATTTGTGCATGCCTTGATAATACATCCCTGCGTGAACCAAGGGTGAACACCAACCAATCTTGCGCTCCTCTTAGCCGTTGAAATTCATAAATTATCCCTAAGCCGAATTAGTCTTCACCAACTTCCGTTTGTATGAAAACCATGCTCATTCATTTCTTGAATCTAACTCTCCCGATATTAGATAAATGTATGAAATCACGAGATCCCCTCCCAATTCACTCGCAATCAAAATTAAGAACCAAGAATGAACAAACTTTGAAATTGAATTGTAACTCAAAAACCTAAACAAAATCCAAACAATTCTACACCACAAAAACACAATAACCCAAGCCTAATAAGTTTAGTTCATGGTTGGGTGTAAAAAGAATATACAATAAAATCTACCCAACATGACTCGAATAAAGAACAAGAAATAGAGCAGCCCTCAATCTCTCAAATTCGACTTCATCTTCTCTCCCCCCTTTTTGCTTGTGACGGCTTGCCTCCTTTAAATAGGGGATGGCTAGGTCAAACTCTTCTTATATTTGGAAAGTATGAGTTTAAATTGGCATTAAATGTAAAAGATATACATCTCTTTTATTTATTTACTTTCCAAATATTTCTTTTAAACTTTTGGGAATTAATCTCATTTTGATTTCTTTATGGAATTTTAATTCTTCTAGACTTATTCCCACAAAATCGGCAGCCATATCTTCTTGTCCTTAATTGTCACGACAATTGCTTCGGCAATTTCCTACTCACTTGGGCAATTTGATCATGCACACACAAAACACACACTAGCAGCACCTTTTTTCTACGAAAATTAACCAATTTATGTAATCAAGCATAGCGATGAAGGAAACAATGAAATTATGCATGAATGACTAAATATGCAACTAAAATGAGCCTAAGTCTAGCAATAATTAAGAATAAATAGGGTAAAAATATAGTACTTTTACACACTTAACAGCTAACATACACAAAAACAACATGGCGTACTTAACGACCATAACGACTACTCGTATTGATACACAAACCACCATATCAATACGGTATGTTGGCCAAACCATACAGATATGGTCTTGACCCCATACCTATCCCCTTTGTAATTTTTCAAAACTCAAAATTCTAATGACCAGATCACGTACTGATACAGTACCCTGTGTATCGATACGGCTCTTTAAAATTGAAGGGATAGTACCGATACTCAATCCTGTGTACCGACACCGGTGCATAAATTTCTCAAGGCGTATCGATACGGTGGCTAAGCGTACCGATACCCTTTGCTATACTTTGAATTTTTGAGCATTTCTAGACCCTGCATACCAATTCTTGAGTACCCATACCGATACGCAGAGGCTTATAGTGACATCTAGGTCCAACATATGACTCTTCGGTTCACTATAATCAACTTTAAACTACACAATCCATCTCACGTGACATTGTCAATTATATTGGCTTACAAGTGATCATTGCCCAAGTTTCATATTATAAAATATAACATCGGAAACACGGATTCAACAAGTGTTCACCCAACACTTAACATGCAATCTACCAGAATCTCAAGGTCCACCAACGGGAGTTTTCGGTACACATAAACCCATCCACCACTGCAATACTCGCGGTGGAGTTTTCGGTACACATAAACCCCTCTACACCACTCATCAACTAGATGTATAATCCACTAACGGGAAACTTCAGTACACAGATTAAAACCCTCAACTGTTAGGGACTCAAATAGAGTTTTCAGTACTATAGATAAAAACCCCTCAACATCCAAGGTGACTTTTTACAGTGCACTATCAATCCTATGGCCAACCAACTATATCCGATGACATTCCCAAAACCTTTTCATACCATTACTTGCCAATATAATTCGTTTCATTAACATTAACTTATTGTTTTCATATACATCAATTAAATCCATTTATTCAATGCATCACTCATACGTTAATCAATGTTCTAAACATTCTTAAAACATGCATTATCTCCATATGCATCATCATTATCATTTTGTAATCATTTTCTAGCATTAAACCATGCTCAAATCATGCATATACAATGAGTAATCTAGTTATCAAAACAAGTGCATAAAACCAATTTGACAAACCGAAAACCAGAGAAAAATCATCATTCACTTAATTTCGAGCTTAGACCAGAGTTTCAAGCTTGATCTGACCCCTAAACACAACTTCCAAACCTTTGAAAACTATAAAACACGTTCTCATTCACCGACAACGCAAAGCCTCGCTTGCCATTGTAAAACCACACCTCTAAAGCTTCCGAAATTTATTGATACCAATAAATTATATTGGAGATTCATATAGTTTCGGGATTCTAATGTCAAAACCCACTTATCAACATTATAAAACATCAAAATCATGCTCCAATACAATCAAGAACCTAACAAATCAGATCCAATTTCAAATCTCATCAATTTTCATAATCAAGCCTCAATTAAACCAATTAATTATATTATAATCATAATAACCCATTAGAAAACACATGTAAAGGACAAATATCTTGATAATTTCAGTAAATAACCTTGTATTAGAGGAGGAGGACGAACCTCACCTCTAATTGATGGCTTTCCCCTTAACTAGATGGATTTGCACAAGAAAACAATAAGATTAGATAGGAAAATCATTATAAAACCACTTGAAATCAAAAGATTAATTAAAATAAGATTTTGACTAAAGATTTTGAAGAAGGAAAAAGCGTTTGGATGGAGAGAATTGGAGAGAAAATCTTTTGGAGAAAAGTTAGTTACGTCAAATTTGTTTTAAACTTTTATTTATCTAATTAATTCTTCAAGCCTATTTATTACATTTTAACATCATTTAAAATAGAAAATTTAAGGGAGAAAGACTGAATTAGACTTTGGGTATTTATATCCTTAAAGATTCAAAGTTTTGACCCTTTACATTTTAGTCACTAGAAAAAACAAATTTTACAATCTTTACATTTTGGTCACTACCACAAAATGTCTTACTTCGAAAACTCATCTTCCAAAATTGATTTCACCATACATCTTTATATATTAAGTAAATATTTTAAAACATTTCCCATATTTTTATCTCCTTTTAAAATATTTGTTATGAATTAATCTCGAAACTGACTCGAATCTTCTAATCCGTTTCCTCGAACCGTCTATCTGACCTATTTAACATCTAGGCCCAAAATTGGGGTGTTACATTACTGATGAACCGAAGGCTTTAGGATCATAATGTTCTTTCAGCCTTGTGCAAACAATCAAATGTTCTTATCTCTCTCGAAGGTGATGGCCCGGAAGACTTAATATCATGCCCGTTGGACTTAATGATGACCCGAAGGCTTTAGGATTGTAATGTACATTATGTCTTGTGCAAGCAATCAAATTTTATTATCACTCGCGAAGGTGATGGCCCGAAAGACTTAATATCATGCCCGAATGACTTACTTATGACCCAAAAGTTTTAGAATTGCACTGTATTTTCTGTCTTGTGCAGACAATTAAAAAATCTTTGTTGAGTTCTGTTTCTTCAAATGGGTTGATATCTTTGCTTTAAAAAATTTGATTTTAATCTTTGCTAGTCTTTGTTGGATCTACTTCTCTAATCTTGAAGTCGTAGATTGAAATCTTTGCTTGTTCTTTGTTGATTCTGTAAATTCATGCAAAAATATGAAAAAAATGCTTTGAATGATTTAGCATGCGCATATGTTATGAATGCCTAACTATATATGATGCATGGCTTGTGACAATTGAAGACCACTCGGATGAACTATGATCTTTTTTGCTTCTCCGTTGAGTTTTTGATTATGTTGCTACGGTACCTCATCTCTTTAGATTGTTCCTCTCAAATCTTGCTTAGCTTGACCATCTTGAGATTTGGCTCTGAAGTATCTCAATTGTCTTCGTGCCCCAACAAAATTTGCCCCAAAATTTTATTGTTGAACTCTTATTTTTTTGAGCAAAATTTTACTTCTTTAGCAATTCTTTCAGGCTCTCCACACCTCTCTTGTCTATTCTGATTTGCACTCTTTTGCTCACTGATGCCCTACCAATTTCTTAGTTTCTTGCCCCATCATACAGAGTTTGCCCCTCTTTTATCATTTAGGGCGAACAAATACCCCAAGTCCCTGAACGTTCTCTAGGTTCACTCTTTAATTTCAAAAACCAACTAAAACTCCATGGTAGAAAGTTGCTTTAAGTCCCTGAACTATCTAATATATGCATTCTTATCTTTATCCTCACAACCCATGATGGATTATTCATCTTCTGAATAGAAGACTGCCGATCAAAGATGAGTGTCTCATACTCAGCCATATCTTTTCCATGTCAGGTTAATCATTTGCATCCATAGCCTTGCATTTTGAAATCTATCTCTAAGCAATACAAGAAAATCTTTTTGTTGTAAAACTGTTAGTTTGCTTATCGGTATTTCAATAAAGGATATCTTACAAGACCCAGAAAATCAGAGTCTTAATATAAAAGAAAGAAAATAGAATATGATGCCTTGTATATCAAGTGCAAGAGAGTCGTAGATTCAATTCTCCCGTGATTAGCATATCTTGTGAATGTTGTGGCGACATCTGAAGTTATAAAATTTCTTCTAGATCACTCAATTCACACCTTATGATTACCGCGTTGTTTGATCCAGTCAAAAACAACTCCCTTTTTCGTTCTCTTCGTTCATTTCCATTCATAAATGTGTTCAATCTTTCCACATTATTTAACCAATATAGTGCAAAAATATCATTCTAAGGATAAAATTCTATAAGTGCATGTGTGTGCTTCTGATTGTAACTAGCCATTATTATTATTATTATACACATATCTTTAAAGAAACATTTCTTACGCTTGGTATTGGACAGATGGAGCATAGCTCCTTATTAGATTTGTCACCCCTCATGGCTCCATCAGAGTGCTCCGAGATTTATTTATTCAATAGTTCATTATTTCTCTCGTTTTCTCTCGTTTTCTTCTTCTTTTTCTCTTATTTTTTTTCTTTTTCTTCTCTCTTTTTCCCTTTTCTCTCATTTTCACTTTTTTCACTTTCTCTTTTTTTTCATTTTTTCTCTTTTCTCTATTTTGTTGGCTAGCCACAATCCATGTGTTCTTATTAGAGTATTGAAGACTATGCTTAGAATTTCAATTTCAAGCAACTATACTTGGTTAAAATTGTCCAGTCCACTTCACAATTTATGAATCTCAAAGATTTATCATCGAACATCATCAAAGGTGTAATAATCTTCCATTTTCTTGCTTTGTTGACTAGAGTAGACTTGAAAAAAAATCACTTCATCGTCTTCACAATATCCAATCGATCTTTGTACCATAATCAATGTCACATCTTGCAAATGGTGTAGGGGTCTACAAGGGTAAGAAGAGATATACATATATTCAAAGATTTCAAAAATTCCTCTATTAAAATGAAAACCGACAAACATGACATATGCCCTTAGAAAATGATCTCTACTACTTTCAGGCCAGAAGTAGTAGAATTATCTCCATGTATTAATTCAAAAATGGTCCTTGTAGATTGTACGCACACGATGTAAAAACATGGGTAAAACAAACTTGTTAGAATTCTAGACAGTCTTGGAAGCATTCATTCTAGCCTTTCGATTCCTCAGCTGGTATAACAGCTTGCTCCATTTATTTTATCTCTTATTTTTGAACTAACTCCTGTGTTAGGATTCCATTACTAACTAGCTTCTTGATTTCTTACATTAAAGGCTTACACTTCTTGGTAGCATGTCCTGGTACCTCCATGTGAAATTCACAGACATTATCTGGATCATAGCTATGGGCAGATAGGTTTGTCATTATCTTTATTGGCCTAGGATTGAGATATTGACCTTAAACAAGATAAGAAAATAAGTTTAAAATAAGTACTCCGAATATCTTCAGATTTGCACTTGCTCAAGGAATCTTCCATGGTAGTTCTGATGAATCAACTGGCTTTTTTCTCTTGCAGCTTCAAGAGCTTTAAACATGACACCCATTCACTTCTTTCTCTTTCTTCTCTTTTTGATTAGCATCGTTTTCAAATTTAATTCTAATTTTCCTTTTTCGGATCCTCATTTCTATTGCTTCTCCAATCATCATGAGGTCACTGAAACTTTTCCTTGAATTTACAAGAATTCTCTAGAAGAAAAGAGATGGAAGAGCTCGATAAAACATGAGAGACGTTTTTTCCTCTGTCATGGAAGGTTGTACTTGGGCTGCTAATCATCGCCACATCAATGCATGATCTTTAAAGCTTTCACTAACTTTCATACTCATGTTCTGAAAAAGCTGGCGATCTGGGGTCAGGTCTATAACATACTTGTATTGCCCTAGAAATGCTTTGGCCAAATCAACCCATGATCAAATATGTTCTCGACTTAATCTATTGTACCACACTACAGTAGGTCCAACCAGGCTATCATAGAAATAGTGGATCAACAATTTATCATCATCCAAATGTCCTTTTATTTTTCTACAAAACATTGCCAAGTGGATTTTAGGACATCTAGAACCGTCATATTTTTTAAAGCTGGGGACCTTAAACTCATACGAAATAACCAAATTGAGGACTAAATAGAATTCTCTAGCATCAAATTTGAAATTACCGATGCATTTTTCTACCTTGATCTCTTTCTCAAGTCTTGCATATCTATCTTTCAACTACTCGAGTCTTAATCCTAGGATGATAGGCTTTACAGCACCTATCCCTGCATTCGAGTTAGATGCCCCGAGGTAAATTTTCAAACATGGTGTAGCAGTGTGGTTCTTCGCATTTTGTTGAGGCTTGGTCATCCATTCTTGTAACCCTTTTTGAGTCTGTTCAATTCTTTCCATATCTTCATCCATGATAACAGATTTCAAAACTTTCACCGATTCCCAAATTACTATCATCGAAACCTCGATCGCTTTAGATCATGAATGTTAATTAAATAATAATGTCATGTTGTTAAATATGCAATGCATGAATGCATAAATGCATGAGGTATTGATTCTAGAAGTGATCATCATAGAACAACTTTCATTGAGATAAAAGGATTTAGTACATCAGATATCAGATACTATAAATACAGGTAAGCTCTAACTCCCAATTTCCTAACTTCCTCTAAGAGCCAAGACAATTTCCCTCTGTAATCTAATGTTGGATTGATGTTCTAACTCAACGTCATTGCCACGTCAGCCAAATTTGCTACTTGTTGAGCCATTTTTTGTGCTGGAGTAACAACAATTTTCATGTCATTGTTCCTTTCTCGTATCTTCATTCTTGGCCTCTAAAATTGTACATACCGCTTCTCTTCACTTTCTTGACAATCTTTATTAAATCATCAACAAGATCTTTGTACATTAGCGTAAGATTGGGATACTCATCTACCCTATTCTTAAGTATTTCATTTTTAACTTGACTGTCATTTAGCTTGATAGTAGTATTCTCATACATCTTCATGTACATACTCGTCATCTCGCATTTAGATCGACTAACCCTTAGGTCATCCATGAAGGTATTGCGCTACATTTCTATTAGCTCCAAATTACATGAGAGAGTATTGACTCGATTTTCTCTTGCCTTAAAACTCATTTTCCAATATTTAGCTTCATGTTTTAGTTCTTTTATTCTTTTCTTCGATTGTTCCAGAATCATACCCAAACCAGCATTCTTGAGCATTGAACAAAGTTCTTGATAACTGAATTGTAAACTTTTCAACTCGTCATTCAAATCATCTCTCTTGACTTAATTTTCTTATTTGGGCCTCATATTAAGATCGTTGCTCTTCTTTATGGGTATTTTTATCTTGAATCTCCCATTCAACCATTGAATCAGGCTGGCTTTCTGTTCCAAATTTTTATTTCTCATGCTCTAAAAGAACTTGAACTCAACGTTTGAAGGTGATGCAATTCTCAATAGAATGTCCTTGAATTCTATCATGAAATTTACAATGAGCATTGATGTCATACCATTTTGGATACAGAGGTTGTAAAGGTGTAATGAATTATGGGGTCACCAATCAGGCTTTCAGCAATTGAGGATACAGTTCTTTGTATGAAATATGAATTGGATCAAAGTGATGTTTGTGATCTCCTGTCTTTTGGCAATCCGCTGAAGAAATACTAAAATTTGAACTTTGTCATGGAAACTTAATTGACTTTGATGGACTTAAGCTTTTTTCACTTTTGTATCTCCGGGCATTCTATTAATTGACAGACTTTTAGAAAATTTGGGCTTTCCATCTTCAAAACTCAGCATGCCTACCATGATAAGATTTTTAACCTTTTCTTTAGAGCCTTGTAATTCTCGGTAGTATGGTCTGAACCTCATTGATGGTAATCAAATACAGCATTAATACTATAGCTCTTGGGTGAAGAAGACACTTTAGGCTTAGACTAAACTCGGCTCACAAAGTTTTTCTCTACCAATATCAGAAGCAATTTTGCATATGCCATCGGAATTGAATTAAAAGGTCTTCCCCTACTATTTCATTCTTGAATTTCTTCATGGCATGTCATCACTTTCTTGGAGTTTGACTTATTTACACCTCCAACTGGTTTATTGATACGAATTGTAATAGCGCGCAAATCCGGCTGTTTATTCATACTTTGGTTTTTGTTCGGTTATCCTTTCAGTTCAGTATGCCCCTTTTCTTTGGCCATAGCCATCATCATAGTCATCATCTCAGCTATTTGTCTTTTCAGCTCTTGCATCTCATTCTTGTCAGTATCAGCACTAACAAAATCTAATGTGTGACCCTCGGATGAACTACCCTTCACTCATTCCGTGGTTTGTCTTAAACACTGCCTCGTGTTCGTACTCTTCTCTATCAGATTACGAATCCCCTTATCTATTATGATCGTCTCTAATTTGATAACAACTTTTGAATCAATACCTTTATGCAATAAAGATGCAGTGCAAAAATGCAAAACAAAACAAAACAAAGAAAATAAGTCAGTACAGTGAAATAATTGTATAAACAGAAATTAAATTACTAGAAATTAAAACAATTTATATCAAGCAAAAAATAACTAGAGAAGCGTATTTAAAACAACAACACTCTGTCTAAATCTACAGTTCCTAGATGGCTCTAGTGGGGTAGGCTCTTAGATTACAGTATGTAGTTTTTGTTCTAGACTCTAGGTACCCGAACTGTCGTTACTGCCTATTACGACAACAAGACATCGATTCAGAAGTATACATCCCCTTATAGAGGAGGTGTACCTCACGGTGTATAAGGTTGGTATATAGGAAGAAAGACAAAATTTTGATCACGGAGATGGATACCTCGTGTAGGATCATGTCTCGGTTCCACCTAAAGGAGAAGCTCGAGTAGAAGGGTTATGCATGAACAACAGATATATCACACAGATAAAAAGCATATTTCTATTCTTTCCATAAATCCATCCAATAATTGATGAAGAAATTAAATTCAAATTATCATTCTTAAATGCCAACATGCTACGCAAAATTATTAGTCCTGACTCACGAATGGTTAGAGATGGCCATGGGTCGGGTTTTTGGTTGATCTACACCGACTTAAAAATCTAACACCTCCATCCAAACCCGACCTGACCCAACATTTTATGATGTTCCACTCGACCCGACCCGAACCCAAATTCTAGAGTAAAAACCTAAACCTAACCCGACCCGTCCTGACATAAAATAAAAAATATTAATTTTCATTATTATTCGATAAAATAGGGAGCTAATTGAAAAAATAAAAAAGAGAGCATTATAATCATTATTCCATTTTTATTAGACAAAATAGGGAGATAATTGAAATATATAAATAAATAGAGGGACATTGTAGCAATTATACCTAAATATTTAGAATAAAATTAAACAATTATTTTGGGTCAGGTAGGGTATGGTATTTTTCACCTTTAACCCAAACCCGACCCGACCTTATCCTCAAATATTCGAACTGAACTCGACCTGAATTTTCTTTAAAAAGCCTGACCCTATAGGATCGGGTCAAAACCTATCGGGTATGGGTTAAATGGCCATCCCTACAAATTTTCCCTAGCGGAGTCACCAAGATGTCGAAACCATTTTTAAACCGGGTAAAAATAACTTGACGATTAATTCTTTAAATTAGGGTTTTTTCCTTTTTAATTTGTTGAAAATATTTGAAGTCACCACCGGTCACTTTGGTAGACCGGACACCAAAAAAACAACCAGAGATTCGTTCTTTTAAAATTTGAGTTCGGGAGTCGATTATGTGTAACACCCTTACTAGAAATTAATACCTAACACTAATTAGAGTGTCACATGATGATTACGCAACAATTTTAAACTAGTAATGTAATTTAAAATTTTCAATTTTTCATTTTTTTCGTGTAACATCGGTTTCAAATTTTTAACCCCCCAAATTAACTCCGGTTTCAGGCAGCGACTTAGCAGTTTATAACTACAATCTATAAATAACATAACTGCCTAAAAATTGTCTAAAATAAAATTTCCTTCGATTACCCCTTAAATCCATTTTTTTTAGTAATTACCTGATTTTCTCTACTAGAAATTTTATCTACCCATTGTCAAGTACAACAAAACCATCCATCATTTACAAACCACTTATATAGGTATCAATTTTTACACCCATATCTAGATTAGTTCAAAACTAGCTACTAATAACATATACATGCCAACTAGTACATCAAAGGATGTTATTACTGATACCGTTTAATATCCTCCTTGTTCGTGATACCCAACACTCTTTACTACGATCCTTGTTTTCTTCCTAGGCGTGAAAATCATCACACGCTAAGTATATAATTAGTGAGGCAAAATAAAATATTATGCAATACAACATGCTTATAATTATAATAATTTAACAATAACCATGCATCATGATCACTATATATATGCATCTCCCTCATGTTAATCATATATTAACATAATATAAACCAGATATAAAGTTCCTACCAATATACTTGCCATTTACTCTGAGAGTTCATATACTCCCTAACTTGTTTACCATTTATTATCCAATAAATTATAGCCCAAAATAAACCCTGAGGACCCTGTGTACACGAGTCAAAACTGCACATAAGGTCGTGCTAACCATAATAGACATAAGGTCGTCCTTATCTGCACATAAGGTCGTGCTAACCATATGCACTAAGTGTCTTTTATATACACTACAGTGCCCGCACAAAGTGCTAAACCGTTGGACTCTATGGCACGCCAACTATACCCTGTCCCTCAATTACTTACATGGGCACATTTTCCATATTTATTTCATCCATGGCAATGTATATCAACATAATTTAACATTGGGCAGTTCATACCCGAAATAACATTCATAATATAACATCATATATAACTAGTGATCCATGCATTTATATTCAACTTTTGACATATTTAGAACATGTCAAATATATGATTATGACATAAATATCATGCCAAAATAAACAAGGTAGACTCATCGCAAGTCTTTCCAATGATGTATAAAATATCCATGTATCTGTTATGTATGCATTGTACTCATCTTGACACTTTAAATATATATATAGCCTCACCAAGCTTCAACTTTGATCTTTTTCTTTTCCTTGATTGCTAGCTTGATCTCGATTTTGATCATGATCTTTACGTACACCGTCATAACACATGTACATTTTAAAAATATATGTTAGTATGATACTAACATATAAACATAATAGGAACGAAATTCCTATAAATTATTCCTATACTTAGTCGATACTAGTTCCATGACATAATTCATTCCAACTTTAACACTTGAATTTTCCTTTGATATTCGATCAAAGAATGATTCATAAAGCATTCTAACAATTATTTAAGCATAATACTTCAATAAAAACAATTTTCACTTTGACCCCATAAAATTTTCCAAATTTCTGATTTCTTCCCTAAACCTTTACAAGCTTCCAAAATAGTTCAAACAACATTCTAAAGCTTGTAGGATCATAAATTCCACATATCCAACCTCAATAAAATTTTCCATAATTTCTCTCTTTTGACTGAATACCAAAAGTCATTATAGACTTGATTTACAACTTATTTCAAGCATGAATTCAACTTCAAATCATTATTTATAAGCATAAACAATCATCCCCTTTCAACATCTAATAGAAGAAACTAGGGTTTCCAACATGGAAAGCATGAACAAATGGTATCAATAGATAGAGAATTTCATGGAGATCAACTTCATGTTTCATCCAAAATCCAACTAAATAAGCTTGAAAATCAAAAAATAAAATTCTCCATACCTTGCTAGAGGGTTTCAGCCAAGAGAGAAAAGATGGAGAAAATTCTTGAATTTTCATTTCTTTTAAACTAGGCCATTTGTCATCTTTTATAAAGAAATAAATTAAAAAACTATTTTATGACAAAATGACCATTTTGCCCTTGTAATCCAATGTCTCTCATCTTGTCACATGTCAAAATATTCATCCAAGGGTCAAAAATAAACCAGGAAGTTAGTGATTAGCAACTTTGCCCTTGGAATTTTCCAAAATTACCATCTTGCCATTTTTCATTCAATGGCTCATATTTGACATGTAAAATCAACTTAAATCCAAGGGTCCATATTCTTCCAACACAAAGAAAATATCTTAGACATGTAAAATGACATAATTATCCTTGCCTTATCATCCTTCAAAATATCCTAGATATTCGATTCGATCTGATTATCCGAATATTTTTCTAAACTTTATCGCTTTATAGCCTTTAATACAAACTCCGTACAAAAAATCCAGGTAACACGAAAATATCATTCTTGGGGGTAAACTATTTATTTACGGGACTAAAATACATAACTTTTAAAAATTACAATTTAGTCCCTAAACTTTTTCTAAGTTTACACTTTAGTCACCAAACTTTCATTTTATTTATTTTAGCCACTACCCAAATGCCCGATATTGGTACCTTTAATTTTACCTGGCATATTGACATTTTGAATAACAATTTGAATTTAATTTAATCATTAATTATTAGCTTATTTTATATTCCAAATGGAAATATTCCTTTTATAAGGAAATATATTTTTAAACCGAATATGAGATTTGAGACACCCTTATACACTCAGGGCACCTCTATTCATATTAAAAAATATATTTCCAATATAAAAGGTTTTTAATGCATGATTTAATCATTGATTATTAACTTAATTTATATTCCAAATGAAAATATTCATTTTATAAGAAAATATATTTTTAAACCGAATATGAGATTTGAGACACCCATATACGCTCAGGGCACCTCTATTCAGATTCAAAGAAATATATTTTCAGCATAAAAGGTTTTTAATGCGTGATTTATTATTGTCTTGTTCATTTTAAGTGCTAATCTACAAAGGCTCTAATTAAATTGGTGTATTATTTAAATTTATGAACATTATTTAGTTCAAAGGTTTACATGAGACAACACTCAATTGTTTGAGCATCGTCTATATTTAAACCCCAAAAATTAAATAACATTCCTAGTTCAATTAATTAAACTAATTGTTAAAGTTCTAATCCTATTAAAGCTCTAATTAATTAACTAGATTATTTATCAATTTTTAGGTTTTAACGAATAATAAGTATTCTACTTAAAAGTCAATGTTGGACAACACCCCCATTGCAATGGGACATCACCCAAACTTGGACTCCAAAGTTTTCCACTTAGTACACATTAACTTGCTACAATTATCTTTCCTAATTGAATTATTAAATCTTAATTGATCCTAAAAACTAGGCTTTAAACAATTAACAATTAAATCTAAATGAATTAAATGATCTAGAAATTAATCCTACATGTATAATTTAAACCATGAATCAATTAAACAATTATTAAAGCATTTAAATTAAATAACTAAAAGCGGTAAAGGACCAAATTGAAAGGAATTGAAAATTGAATTGATTTTATTGCAACAGGGGACTAAATTGCAGTACATTACAAAGCTATATGGACCAAAAACCTAAATAGCCCAAATTCTTTAAAAACGCACAGATCCTCCTTGCTCGACCCGATTGAAATTTGCGGATCTACTCAAATCTGATACCAAAATGGCACATTTTTGCCCGAGTTATAAAACCCCCTACACCGAGCCAACTTATCCATTTCACACTCCCACACACTCTCTCATCCCTCTCTCATTCCCATATCCTCTTAGAAAAACATTCAATTCCCAAAAAATTAGCCTAAAACCTGATCAAAATTATGAGTTTTTGGATGAAGTTCATCTATGTTCATCACAAACTGGATGAACTTCAAACTTTTCGCCATAGTTCCACCGCAAGCACTGCCATCAGATCTTAAGCCACCATTCTTCGGCCACCAATCGCTGTTAGCCGGCCGTCGAGAGTTAACTCCCGGTAGTCGTAGGCGACGCCGGTCGCTGTCTGGCGATTTCTAGCTGCCATATATCTACCTTATCGAACCTTAAAATTTTACAAAATTTCTGATTTTGAGCCTTAAAACCCTAGATCTAATCTCGGATTGATAGGGCCACCCCTCTTCGACCATCTAGGACCTAGCCTACCCATCCCGCCCTTTTTTAACTCTGTCCTCCACTCATACACCTGCCGCCACAAGAGATAAGCTCCGATAACTCTTTTTCTCTTCTTTTTTTATTTCAGTTTTTTCTTATTCCAAATTGAAAACTAATGCTTTTCATTTTTTCTGCAGTAAATGAAAGATTAGAAGGAGATATACCTTTTGATGGCTTTGAACAATGATTCCAAAAAAGTTTTATGCGGATGATCATCTTCCTTGGCGTCCTTTTAGCTTTTTTTATGATGTTTAAACTGCTCCGACGATGGTTCCTCTTCACAATGGCAGTTGGTTTCCCAAGATAAGCACACACACTCTTATTTTTATTATATTTATTATTATTATTAATCTTTAATTAATTACCCATAATTGGCTGACACACTCTCTCCCTATTTATAGGGTTGACCAAGGATGAGATCACGCTGATGTCAGTAAAGCCAGTTGGATCCAACTAATGGGGCAGAAAACCAAGATCCCTATGCATGCTTCTAAGCCAATGGGAAGACGTTACATGTACTATTTTAGGCAGAAAAATCAAAAATTTGATTTTGTTGACCAGAATGGGCGGGAATGGGTTATAAAGATTGTACATTGGGCTTAATTGGGGTTTTGGTATTTTAACATTTAAAATGGACATTATATTGTAAATGGACTATATTTGGACTGAAATGGATTTTTTAGACTGATTATTATTTTTTGGGTTTATTTATTTATTATTTAGTTTTATTTATAGTGAAATATATGTATATATGTATGTACTCGGATAAAATTCGGGTCTTACAAGAATTTTTATTGTGCAATAGTTAAAAAGAAAAAGAAAGAAAGAAGAACTCCTGATGCATGCAACAGCTGGGAACATACACCTTATTTGAGCTTTATAACTAGTGGTTGGTTTCCCGTTGCATTATCGTTTTTCCAATGCGTGAAGCCACCAACAAATAAGGGCGGAGTTAGAAATTTATTTAAGGGGTATTTTTAACGATATTTAAGGGGAGTTAATTATTTATAAAAACGTGTCATTTTATTTATAAAATGTGTCAGTTATATACTTCTTTAATTTTTTATATACAAATTATATAGAAAAATACAATTTTCAAAAAAACACTAATCCCTTGTTTTGGTAGCAAGGAAGGTGTTTGTGGTTTATTATTGGGTCAATAGTATTAATCCCTTCTTTTGTGCTACTTCTGCTGTAACATCTTGAAAACCGGCCTAGTTGGGATTCGGTTTTTGGTGATCGAAAAATTTGTTTTCGATCAAGTAAGAAAGATATTAAAATATGAATAATAGATTTAAATTGATTAATTATTGGATAATTGTTAAGTTTTGGGACTTAATCGTAAATATTGGAAATATGTAGTTATTGGTTAAAATTTAGAAATGAAACATAAAATGATATAGAATTAAGTTATGGCTAAAAGCAAGGACTAGGGATGCAACTAGACCACTTAGTGACTAAATTAAAAAGAATGAAAGTATGTTTAGTGGCTAAATTATAAAGATATGAGGTTTTGAGTTTTAAGTGTAAAATATGATAGAAAGGAATGGCTAAGTGCGTAATTAGACCACTTAGTAATTGAATCGTAAGAAGTAAAATACAAAAAAGGTAAATATCATTTTGAATAAAAGTTTTAAATCACAAAAAAGTCAAAAAAATATATTTTAAATAAAAAGATTTAGAATAAAAAACAAAATAAAAAATAAAACCTTTTCGATTTATCAAAAAGAAAGAAAAAGAAAAAACTTCTCGAATATAAAAAGAATAAAAAACAAAATCCTCTTTTCAAATAAACTCAAAAAAATTAATAATAAAAATCTTTTCCAAATAAAACTAAACAAAGCCCGTAAAAAAACTTCGAATTCTAATTCTCTTGTTTTGCTTTTGTTTGCTTTAGTATTAAGTTGGCCTTAGGAATAGGTTCTTTAAACCTTAAATAGAGACTTCTTTGGAATAAAATTTTCTTCACAGAAAAGAAATAAAACACGCTTAGTAAAATTTAAACCCTCAAATAGAAAAAACACTTAGACTTTTTTTAGGATTAATAAATTTTAACTTAAAATAAATAAATAAAAATCTTCAATAAATCAAGTTTCTTTGTTTGTTAAAAAAAAGTGAAATTAAAGTAATGCGGTGTCTTACTAAGCGGAAATGACGGGTTAGCGCCAGAAGTGCTGGCGGTGATTAAAGTTCATTTTCGAATAGTAAAGCCGTTAAAATAAAATTAAACTTATAAACGGATGATAATTTAAGCTTTACATCGATTCGCAAAATCCGACTTTAAAACCTTTTGTAACCGACAAGGTACCAATTTTTGGGCGTCGTGGGGGTGCTAACCCTTCCCCACGCGTAATCGACTCCTGAACCCGTTTTTGTGTTTTTTTGCAGACCAAAACCTTTGTTTTAATAAATAAAATGATTTTATTAAAATAATCCGTTTTTAGGTGATCCAATCACACCTCTTTTAAAATATTGGTGGCGACTCCGTTGTTTTGGTTTTATTTAAAAAAACGCCAAGACCTCCTTAAAAAAGGGTAGCGACAGTTATAACTACCTCACTGGGCTATATAAGCCTAGCATATGTGTGTCCCATGCATTTTCAGGACCTTGAGATTCTTCGAGTTCGATCGTGTAATTACCGGTTGCAAGTCACTTCTACAAGTTACATGTATGTACGGTTATGTTTTTCGAACTCTTAGTAAGGTGGCATAAGGCTTAATGTGTTGTAAAGACATATTTTGATGTGGTTTTGTAAGCCCAATAGTAACTAGGCATGAAATGGTCTAAATGGTATGTTTGAAAATGATTAGGATGGTTAAAATGAGCCTAAATGCGCTATTTGGTAAAACCGTGGTAAATGGATTCAAATGCTATGAAATTTGATATACGATTAGAAATACTGCTTTAAAGGTTACTGGTAAATTTTGGTAAACTTTGAATAACGTTTGGTTGGGTAAATCGAATAAAAACCAGCAAATTTTGTCACTACAGGTTATGGAGTATCGATATGGGTGGTGCCGTATCGATACGGTCAGGCATATTTTGTCTTGATGAACAGGGTGTATCGATATAGATTGGGGCGTATCAGTACGGAAATTGGTCACTGAAATTTTCGATTGAAAATGGTATCGGTGCGGTCTTAGGAGTACCGATACGGGGTCAACGCAGTCAACGCGTATCGATACTAGATTGGTTGTATCAGTACGAGCTTGATGTCTTTTGAATCTGGGAACTGAAATTAGGCTTGGCGTATCGATACGGCTATAGAGGGTATTGATACGGTGTTAGTTAATTCGGTTAAAAAGAATAAAAAGAGGTTTTGGGCAGTTTACAAATTGGTCCTAATTATTAATCGGTTTAATTAGCTTAGTAAATGATATCCGTTAGTAACGAAACTTCACAGACTAATAATTGGTCAGTTTAATCACAAGTTGGTAGTAAAGGATTTCTATTAGGATCATTAATTTGTAAAATTTACAATTTGGTCCCTTTTAGTTTAAAAAGTTTAAATTGGATCCCAAACTCGTGCAAACCGATAATGTATTAATCTGATTTGCAGTAAAAGAGATTAATAAGATACTCTGAATAGTTCTGAACTCTGATTAAGCTTCCGATTTCTGAATCTGTCTTCCGACAACACTTTCTGACCCGGTTCTCTACCAGTCTGGGAACGGGGTGTTACATCTGCTCCTAGAGCGGGAAGAAGATAAAAAAACACAAAGTGTTCTCTTGGTTTTATGGTGGAAATTTCCCGCCCCGCACGCCCCAATTTATTTATAAACATATATTTATATTTATTATATTTTTATATAATATATTTATTAATTTTTTTGGGCGGGTCGAGTTTATCGGGTTTTTTTATTAAAATTTCGGGGTGAGATCGGAGGTTGGTTATACTTTTATTATGTCTGTTCGGGGATAAAAATATATTAAACTCGGGTCGGATCAGGTTGAAATTTTAAAATTTTGGGTTGGGTTTAGGGCAGCCAAAACCCTGCATGCCCCATTGCCATCCCTAACCACAACGAAAACAAATCACTTACAAGCAGAAACAAATGTTTTTTATGACCACCATTGGTCGATTAATTTAGATCATGTTTTTCGGAGACTCATGATGGGACGATCCTCCCGTTCTAGTTTTCTTTATTCACAATATTAGGATTTGAATCCGTGACCTTACTCAGGGGCGAAGTTCAGATTCACTTATAGGGGAGCAAGTTGTTTAACTTTGAAATGAATATGGTCTTAAAAAGCAATGAAACTAAAAAAATAAGAGAGTTAATATTTTATTTTACTAATTTTAAATTGAAATGACTTAAAAAATAACTAAACTAAAAAAATTGGGAGTCAAGACCTAATTTCATTAATTTTAATACTAATAATGTCTTAATTAAGGATTTAATTAAATTTTTTTGAGAGGTACAAAGACTTAATTACAATTAATTTCAAAACTATCAGTGACTTAAAATACAGTTAAACAATCAAATTTGGGATGGACAACTACCCCTTCCACATTAAACATACATTCGTCCTTAATCTTACTTAGGCCCCATTTGGTATGGCTTAAAAGAGAGATTTTGCTCAAAAAAAGTATTTTTCACTCATAAGCAATGCCGAACATTTCGGAATCATCCAACCTCAAAAGCTAAGATTTCTAGCTTTTGGGGGTGAAAAATCATTTTTGGGTGAAGTTACTTTTTTACCCTTAATTATTAACACTAATATTAATACTAATATATTAAAATAATATTAAATATAATAATAATTATTATTATATTAAATTAATATTTTTAATATTAAATGCAACAATTATTAAATATATTAAAAATAATAATTATTAAAATAGTATTAAAATTTTAATATTTTCAATAAAAATAAATAATAATAAACTTTAATATTATAAAATAATATTAAATATAAAAATTATTAATATATTAAATTAATATTTAGTTATATTACAATAATATAAAAATGCATAGTTTAGAGGCTAAATGTTTATATTTAATTCAAATTTTTATATTAATTATTTAGAAATATTTAAAGTTTACATTATATATATAATTACTAATGAATTGTCATAATTTTTATATTTTTTTATTATTTAGGTTGATTTTTTCATATATAATAATGTTAATAAATTTTATGATGACGAATTTAAACATCATTTACGTTCATTTATTTTTACTGTACAATATCATGTCTAAAATGAATATTTTATATTTTCAAAAGCACTTTTTGACAGCAATGCCAAACACTAAAATCGTACAATTAACTTTTTAAAATCAATTTCTGACAGCATTTTTAAAAACATTTTTCAAAAACAATGCCAAACTGGAGATTACTTTTGAAAAGTGAGGTGGAAAATTAATTTTAAAAGTGTTTTTTGAAAAGTTGGCTTTTATATTTTTAGTGATTGTCATTGATGTCAAAAAATAATTTTGAAAAGATAAAATGTCTACATTAGACGTGATATTGTAAAGCAAAAAAATAAGTGAATTTAGGTGATGTTCAAATTCGTTAATATTATGATATATGAAATAAATCAACTTAAATTATAATAAAAATATATTTTTTGTAAAATTTAATTGGAAAATATAAATTATACATGAACATAACAATTACAAATTCATAATAAATTAAAAATAAATTAAAAATAAAATAATTTTATTCTCAATATAAAATATATATTATCTTATAATTATGCATGTTAAACATTAATTTAGCAATCAATTATAATTAAATAATAGAGGATAAAATGTAATTTTATTTTCAAAACAAATTTTTTACCCAAAAGCTATAAAATCTAACTTCTTGGTTTGAGTAAAAAATTAGTGTTGAAAAATAAGTGTTTTGCATTAATTTTGCTTAAAAAATTAATTATAAGTTACTAAAAGCAACAAAAAAATAGACCCTTAAAAGACCTATTGTCCTATCTCTCTAGACTAACCGGTTGTATTTAGAAACAAATGTCTTTTTCCTACAATAACTTATAATAACAAAAAAAATATAAGGTAAGTTTATAACCAAAAAGATATTAAAAATATATAATTGAAAATTTTAAAACTTAAAAGTATGTAATAGCATAGAAATAATTTAGAGATTTAAATTTAGTTTTAGGTAAAAATATTAAGGAACCTAAAATAAAAATATAATTTAAAACTAAAAAATAAATATATTAAAAGTATCAGGTCGGGTTGGGTATTCGGTTATAAAAAAATTCAGTACAAACCCGGCCTAACTACCCGAAAAAAATTTTGGATCGGGTACCCAGCCCGGTCGGATAAATTTTTAAAAAATTATTTAACTTTTAAGATTTGGGTCGTCGGGTCAAGTATTTTTAAACTCCCTTAGCGGAAACTTACCTTATTATATGATGTGTATCCTTTTCCCTTATAGATAATGAGAAAAATGAAATGACCCAATTGGTGAAAGAGATCGATATAGTTGAAACCCCCATAGAAAATGAAGGCCAAGAGGAAGGTAATATATCATTTTATTTTACCTTTCAATAATGTCTAGTTAGTGGTGAGCGTTCGATCGAGTCGAGTCAAAAAATTTTGAGTTAGTCGAATTGACACATCATAATTTACAACTCAAATTTTATTTAAATTTTTTTCGGTTCGAATCAAGTTTAAAAAATTTGAGTCGAATTTTCGAGTTCCTATAAAAATTTACAACACATCATATTTTCGAGTCGAATTAACGCATCATAATTTACCACTCAAACTTGCTTTTAGCAGACACCTGGAAACTAACCCATAAGCAATACAAAAATTCCAAAACTTCCTCTTCCTTGAAGCATAGAACCAGGAAAATAATGTTTGGTTTACGTTACAACAAATTATCGAAGGTCTTTTACTGTCTTCCCGGGAAGTGTTTGATGAATAACCCCAGAGAAGAAGGCCAAGTCGAAAACCTACAAGCCGCACAGAATTTTCAGAAATTATGTTGTTCGAAGCAAAGAACCGGCAAAATAGTGTTGACGTTACGACAGCCAAATGTTTTCTGTTGTCTGTCCGACAAGTGTATGATGGATACCCGCATAGAAGATTAAGTTGAGTGGGCGAATTCGTAAAACAATGGTAGTAGTATCGTGAGTAAAAAGAATCTGGAAAGAAAAAGAGACGGTGAAGTGCAGTGGACTAAAGCCGTTTCTTTCAACTGCAGAACACACTATCAGGTGTTAGCTTCCAACATGGTCTCTCTTCATTTCTTGTTTAATATCGAAATGAAAATATATGAATAGTAAACCATTTGGATGTCGAATCCTAAGTGATTATATGAATCAACCAGACTAGGTCTGGATTGTTATAAAAATGTAGCAAAGTGGCACTCCTTAGAGTCAGAGAAGATGAGAAAGTTCTACAAACTTAAATGACTGATGATGTAATTTAATTTATATATTACTACATATTTACACACCGACTCTCTAAATTCTGAACCTCGTCGATTTGGGATAGCACTATCAATTTATTGATTTGGGTCTTATTTCAAAGGGTTAGTAGGAATACTTAGCCACTTATGTATTGAGATTATGTCTGCATATTTTTGCTGGTTTGCTGGTGAAAGGAAATGTTGAAGTGCTTTAGGCTAAAGAGGGGGAAAAACACTAGATCTGTTCTTTAATTTCTCTACTTAAGTAATTTTGGAGTTTGTTCAAATTTCTGGTTTATAGTGCAAATGCATATGTTTATACTTGGCTTCTTGTAATTAAGATAGTAAATGATGGTGATAGGGCGTTGAATAGAGACCAATATACCATCCTCCTTTTGATTTCTCTCAAGTCATTTTTTTGTCTGAAATATTGAACTGTAGAAATATTTTTCTATGAAAATCACTACACCAAAAATGTGAAAGAAAAATACATTGAGAATAGAACTTCTATAGTAGTAGTAGTAGTAGTAGCAGTTGTTAACTAATATGTAATTCTCAATTCCTCAAATATTATTTTTTCAGTATGCATGATGAAGGGTATTATTTTCCTTTTTCAGATGGTAAGTGATGCTTTACAAATAAAGTATTTTGTGAGCCAGGATCCTTTTGAATCATCCAGTAAACTTTTGTAGTATCATGCTTCGCATTTCAGCCAAAAGGCACCAGCCTGTTCCTAAGGAAAGTGGGTCAAGATTGACTGAGCTACGGAAGGAAGTATGGGCAGCAAAAGAGACTCATTTAACGGATGATAAAAATAATGTGTCTGAGTTGCCAAAATGTCCAAACTGCGCTTCACTGATTGCGTTGTATTTGCAAGGGAATTATGAGCTGACAGCAATTCCTCCCCTGTTCTTTCAGCGCATGGCCCTTCTCCAAGTGTTAGATTTGTCTCATACTAGCATCAAATCTTTGCCAAAATCTCTTCCCAAGTTGATTGCACTGAAAAACCTCTTGTTACGAGGCTGTGATCTCTTCATGGAACTATCACCTATGGTTGGGAAACTCAAAAATCTTGAGGAGCTTGATCTTGATGAAACTCAGATCATGGATTTGCCTAGAGAAATGGGAAAACTACTCAAGTTAAGACGGCTGAAAGTATCATTCTATCATCTATGTGGCAAAAAGAAGTCGAAATCAAACATTTTGATTCACCCTGAGACAATATCAAATCTCTCGCAACTTGCTGAGTTAAGCATTGATGTGAATCCTGCAGACAAGAGGTGGGATGATTGTGTAGAAGCTGTTGTGAAGGAACTATGCAACTCAAAAACATTGGGAACTCTTAGTTTGTACCTGCCAGAATTCCAACTTTTAGGCAATACATCTTTGATATATCCTTCCTTGTCACGCTTTAGGTTTATTGTTGGTCATCCTAAAAGGAGAATCATATCTCGTGTACCTCATGAAGTTGAAGCCGAATTCAGAAACTGGGACAAATGCTTGAAGTTTGTGAATGGTGAAAATATCCCAATTGAAATAAAAGGGGTACTGAAATATTCTACTTCATTTTTCTTGGACCACCATGCTACCACTGTGAATCTATCTGAATTTGGAATCGAGAATATGAAGGGGCTAAAATTTTGCTTGTTGGCAGAATGTAACGAAATGGAAACATTTATTGATGAAGATGATCAATCTGAATCTGACCCTGTTTCTGTAGAATGTGTGCTTGAGTCCCTAGAGTATTTGAGCATTTATTACATGGAGAATTTGCAGAGTATTTGGAGAGGACCAAATGAATTTGCATGTATGTCTAAGTTGAAATTTCTAGCATTGCATACTTGTCCCCGGCTGAGTAAAATTTTCAGTCATACTTTGCTAGAAAATTTTGTCAACTTAGAGGAGATAATTCTTGAGGACTGCCCCCAAGTCACAAGCCTTGTAAGCCATCCATTCGTCAAGCCAGTGATGTCAGATAAAATATTTCTTCCAAGTTTGAAAAGATTGCTGCTTCTTTACCTTCCTGCACTGGTCAGCATTTCTAGTGGCTTATTGATAGCACCAAAGTTAGAAAGAATAGGCTGTTACAATTGCCCAAAGCTTACAAGTATATCAAAAATGGAATTGTCAAGCAAAACGTTGAAGACAATCAAAGGAGAGTGTCAGTGGTGGGAGGATATGAATTGGAATGAAACGGAGTGGGGAAATCGGCCAGATAATCTGATGCGTATCTTTTTCCCTATCGATAATGAGAAAGATGTGATGGCACAATTAGTAGAAGGTGGGCATCTACTTGAAGCAACCATACAAAATGAAAGCCAACAACTAGGTAAATATATCTTTTGATCTTTTCCCCCGTTTTCATTCATCATCTAATTTATTTGCATGCCTGAGATCTATTTATTGAGTACTTGAACCCTTTTTTGGGTCAATTGTGTAGTTTTTTTTATCATCCCAAGAAAAGCAGGCATGCCTGGCTACAAAAGGCACAGACTGCAAAAGCAGTAAACAAAGATACACGGAACAGATTAAGCTCTGAAAACATCCTTTATCATACAAATGTAGGCACTCCAAGCAACTGGCATAATAACTCAGATCAAAGCCTTACTTTCTAGGTTTTGCCTTGCCCAAGCAAATTTTATGCTCTAGACCCAGTCACTTTGTTTTCTCTGTAAACCACAGAACAACTGGAATTCCAAACTTGCTATGTGAAATAACATGTAAAAACATATTATCCCTGGACTCCTCAACATAGACGAGTATGCATGTGAAGAGGAGCTGTGCTCCAATAAAATCTTGTTTTAGATGGCAGTCTATCTGAGCATCTATAACTGGACAATTATTGCATTACTTGTGAATATGTTATTAAACCATACTCTATGTCAATAACTTTCTTGTGCTTGTGTCTAACAGCTTCCTAGGTATTATATGAAAATGCGCAATGACCTCCCCGTGTATATTATGGCCGAAATAGTATGAGAAAATGCACCCTCATTAAAAAATGTTTGCTAATGACTGATGACAAGTGATGATTTTAACATTGCTCATTCGAACATTGGTAGGTAATGAAAAGTTGATTGAAGTGTCACCACAAGATCATAAAAGCCAGTGCAAGGGTAATTTTTCTTTGCGACTCTTATGAAACAACTCTTTGATTTTTGGTTTCTCTTACTCCATTAGGCAATTGTGGTTAATAGCTGTTAGATTATACAGAAGAGAAAATAATGGGAACAGATATGACTGAGTCTCCTTCGGCATGCGTACTTCCATCCAATCCCTTATCAAGGAATTCCCATGTAAGTATAGATCAATTCACAAGCAACCAAAAACAACATATATAGTTTTTTGTTGTTTTATCCAGGGTCTCAGTGTCATGAATGTATGTATTTCGATTGGAAGTAACTGATCTCTTTAAACCATGAGATTAAAAGCCTTGGACAAAACTGATCTCTCTCTCTTTACTGCTAAAATGAAACCCAAATTATTGGACAAAACCAAAATTGTGTTTATTCTATTAATGGTACAATAGTGTAGATTATGTATTAGTTTTAAAGATTACAAACATTGAATTTTTATTTTACTAGTGAATTTAAATGATTGTTACATGTTCATATAATAAATAAATAATTGACACTGACACTTATCAAAGGTTTAAACCGGTTCGTAGAGTTATGACTACCCTAAATGTACTCATTTTGATACCTTAACTATTGGTTGTATACACTTCAAATTATTCTACTTATTTTAGAAATTGAACTATCTCAATCATTTTTTTGATACTTTTGTTTGATGAATTCGGTGTATCTAGATTAACCTTTTCCTTTAAACAGAAAAAACTGTGTACATTTAAATTATACACGCCAATCTAAACATGCAAGTGTATACAGCAAAGCAGTCAGAATTCTGTTATATTTTGGTCCATGTCCCGATTTGATCCCTCATATTGAAGTCGATCTCCCCAACAAAAGGCAGATTTATGCTGCATTCCTTTCCCCTACTTGATTTCTCTCAATTCTCTCTTCCCCTCCTCTTTGTTTGTTTTTTTTTTTTTTTTTCAAGTTTTTTTAGCTTTTAAAAAACATTGCATGGCAATAGTTATGATTTTTTTTTCTTCTAATTGAATACCCTTTCGTAGAATTTAACTACTCTTTTAATGTTCTGTAATGAAAAAAAAACTTAGGCTCTATAGATTTCCATTTGATATGATTGTTGGACAAATTTTCTCAAGATGGCATGGGATACCATCGCCTAATCAGCCACATCAAGTTAAGGTTGTTCCTTAACAATGTAAAAATTTAACTGTAATCAACATTTTATGATGGTAAAGGATTTAACTGATTTTATAAACAATCCTTGTATTGACGAGCATGATAAGTCATCTCCACAAGGACATCTCAACCTTCAACAACCTTAAGTCAAAGTGTGTTTAATTTGGTTTTGTTAATTTGAGTCAAATCTTATTGTCAACCTTGATTTGCTATTAACATTTCTCTGAATTTGTTCAAATTCAGGCACCTGAACAAGGAGGGAGCTATACATCAGAGAAGAACAAGAGTATAGAAGATGATTATTGTGATGTGGCTTCAAAAGGTTTTGAAGCAGACGCCAATGAAGATGAACCTAAGGCCAAAAGATGGTCAGTTCAACATTTTACTTCATGTAATTTTTGAAGTAGGAATTGTTGTTCTCTATTGCTACTTCATACTATATAAGCGCATTTAACAGTAGCAGACTTCACTTCAATCAGAACAGTTGCTCTTGCTTGCTGTTTTTGCTGACTCCATTCCTTAGATATAAAATGCCTTTAAGTTTCTTTCAGTTTTTGCAGCAAGGATGAAATTAAAATAGTGGAAGTCAATTTTGCAAGTGGTTTGGTTAAATATGATTGAGGTTGTGGATTGCAAAAGGAAAGGTTTTATGAAAGGGACAATATTAATGCAGTGGTTTTACATTCTGCAGGAACTGTACTGAGAATGAAAACAACAACATCATAGGTTCGGCAAGCAAACCCATGAGAGGGAATAGAGCTGAAAATCAAATCAGAAGCAAGGTACTTGATGATGGTTATAAATGGAGGAAATATGGATAGAAATCGGTCAAGGGTAATTCCTATCCAAGGTGATTTCTTCACCTAACCTAAATTAATTCAGGAAGTTCTAAAGTTGCTAAACAGTTTTGTTGATTTTATTATGCCTTTCTCCATGCATTTATTCGCTTTGTATAGGTCATACTACAAATGTGTGTCAGTGGGTTGTCCAGTGAAGAAACGTGTTGAGCGAGACTCCCAAGATACAAGCTTTTTTGTCACCACCTACAAAGGGATACATAACCATCGTTGGCAGGATGTCAGGGGGTTGTATAAGTTGCACTCTCAACCTCGCAATGATCATAGGGCCAATAATGTCGAAGATGCTGCTGAGGCATCCAAGACTCTTAGCCCTACAAGAGGTGGACAGACAGTACCCTTCCTTGATCGTCATATTATCAGTTCTGGTACATATTGGAGAGTAATGGTGTTCATTGAACCCTGAATTTTACATTCATAGGAATGATTTTATCCTCTCTTTTTTGATGTTTAATACTTGCATCAGAAAAAATTTAGAGTTGTGAAGTTTACAATAAGTTTTGCAATCTAATACATGATTTCGTTAGAGTGTGTTTATAAATTCTTAATGAGAGATTGAATATAAATATGGAAAAAAGGAGAGAATAAAACGAATCATATCAGTAATTTTATCATAGAAACTTTAGTGGCAGAGCGCTCAACTGCTCTGTTTGTCTTCTCAGCTTGCACTAGAAATTATATATCAGAAACATTACTTTTAATAGCAGCTAGGAAATGCCTAGAAGATAAAAGGTTTTTTGACATTCGCAGGTTATGAAGATGTATTTGAAGTTCGATACTGGATCAAGAAGCACGTCCAGGTAATTATTTATCCTCAACCTTAATGTTTCTAAATTTTGGCTTAAATTTTATTGATGCAAATCAGTCTCTTTAAATATAGGTTAAATACATTGTTTGAATAAAAATTTGCTAAGCGAGCATTCTTACTAAGGAAAGGCTTCTAAGAATATAAAAATACTAATAAATAGAATCTTCTAATAATCATAAGCTTGTTCCTAATAATTATCATATTAATAAATTGATTCCTATTAATAATGATGCTTAATAATGATATTGGCTACAAAGGTAACCCGTAGCATCTACCTAACCTAAGTGAATTCTCTGGGGAAAAAATGTCTGTTAACTGTTAATGATGATGAAAATGTTTTACTTGTGCATGCATGAATTTGCAGAAGATGCTAATATACTTGAAGTTCTTTACCACATAATGGTTACTTTTGCACCCTTCTTTGTCGTCCTAAAATGGGTCATCACTTTTCATTGTCAGATGGCACAGCTGAAAGGACAAGGACAGACGTTATAAATATAATTCCATCTACTTTGCCTACCATGCCTCCTCTTGGTCCTGAGTTAATGAGTCCAGCTAAGCTTCAAGATCACCCTGTTTTGAGGGACAACTCCAGTGTAAGTACTTATTAACATATAAGGTATTTTTTGTTTGAAAGAGTTGACGAGTAAAATGCGTCGATCACCTGTCATGTTCGTGTGATATTTCATCTTCATAAGTAATCTTTAGAGCTCAATTTTTAATAAATTCACATTCGGAAAAAATGTTTCAAATCTCCCTTGTTTGTGTAGCATTTCATTTACTGGTCCAGCCTGATAAAGAAGCATTAGCTGCATTATCCATTTTAAAGCCTCTTGTCAACTTTAATCTGTTTTTAAAACCAAATCATTTAGTTTTTGTTTATCTTATCAATTTTTATTATGTTTAGCTTAGATTATTGGCATGACTCGTCTTTTTTTTCATATTTGCAGGTTTTGCCATCTCCAACTACAGTAATTGTGCAGTGCAGTCTATGAATCAGAAAAGCAATTCAGGAGATGACCGGCAAACTATCAGTCAGGAAGACGCACCCAGCCCCTCTAATTCTTGGTCAATGATACCTCAACTTTCTGCAACAACACTTTCAACTGTATGTATATTATCCTTAATTTGTATGTAATTGATCTTGTTTATCCTCTTAGCCTGGTTGGCATTTGTCAACATTTGATCAAATTTATTCAAATTCCAGGTTTGATTACAAACACAGAGTTTTGAACAACTTGCCAAACAAAACCAAAGTAAGTCTTTTTTGTCATTAAGCAAACTTTTGTTTTTTATCAGTATTTATGAATTTCTTGGAAGATCTTATACAAACTGATTTGGTATTGAAGTGTATTATGAGAAGCATCATCCACCAATGTTGGGAGATGAAATTTGGCGTCTAGAAAAGATTGGTAAAGATGGAGTGTTCCATAAAAATCTAGCCTCTTTGGGCGCTAACACAGTGCAAGACTTCTTGAAAATGTTGATTGTCTATCCTGGCAAGCTTAGAAGGGTAAGAATTTGCATTCACTTGACTAACCCAATTTAATGTTTGCTTATCTTTAATATAATCGTAAATTACTTGTTTTTAACTCATGTTGAACAGATTTTAGGCGCTCGAATGTCTGAGGAAATGTGGAATGTCACAATCAACCACGCCAAAACTTGTGTTATGGGAAACAAACATTATCTTTTTCAAGGCTCGAATTACAGAATCTTGTTAAATCCCATTTGCCAACTCATCAAGGCAGAGATTAATGGCAGTATTTATCCTACTCACAAACCAAGTGATGTTGACAGAGTATGTGTTATAAAAAGCTAAATATTTTTTTTATGTATTGCGGGTCCTAACAGGGAAGAACCGAGGGGAGTGCAGGGGGGCAAGTCGCACCCCCTAAAAATTTTAAACTCCCCTATAGTTGTGATGTTTCCTTTGTATTTTCTATTAGCAATCCAATTTCGCACCCCCTTACATAAAATCTTGTATAAAATCTTGTGTCCGTTCCTGGGTCTTAAATGTCTATTAGTCCAATATTCATTAAATTGAGAACCTGGCATTTGCAATTGCAGAAATATCTTGAAAATTTGGTGAGACAAGCATATGTAAATTGGTCTTCCTTGGAAGAGGTAGAAGGAACTTATGAAATTGCCCTTCTCACACAAGGTAATTCCCTTTTGCAAGGAACTTGCATAATATTAAACTTGAGTATTTTTGGGGGGGCTATTGAGTAATTTTTTACATGAAAATTTTATACAGGAGATCTTGTGGTGGACCAGAATCCCAATCATCAACAAAACATGGTGAGACCATTGCAGAAAAAACGCTTATCTGACACAGATTCTATACAAAACCTCTTGCCAACTTTAATCTGTTCTTAAAAACGGAATCATTTAAATTTTGTTTGTCTTGTTGATTTTTACCATGTGGAGCTTACGTTATCTGCATGACTTGTCCTTTTTTTTTGTCACATTTGCAGGTTTGGCCATCTACAGCAACAGGAGGTTGTGTGGTGCCGTCATTGAATCAGAAAAGCAATCCAGGAAATGACCAGCAATCCGAGGTCTGTCATCCACTGCTGCCGCGGCCTTGCTCCTCTGTATGTAATTAATCTCGTTTTCCTCTGTCTGGTTGGCCTTGGTCATCGTTTGATTGTATTTATTTAAACTTCAGATACGATTACAAGCACAGAGTTTTGAAGAACTTGCCGAACAAAATCAAAGCAAGGGTAATTTACAATCTCAAGCAAGTTGCTACAAACAGGACCCTGGTTGCCAACCTAAGAGGTCACTTGAATGGCCGACAACAGAGGTTATCCATAGAGCTTCACATAACCATCCCAAGTAACAGCCTACTAGAACTTCGTCACTATCTGCATTTTCTCGCATACTTCGGGCTTCCAATCATCTTACCATCAAAATCCCCGATAAGTCCATTGTCACGTATGAAGGCGGACAAATGGATGATGATGGATTGGCTCTTTTTATGAGATTGGTAGCGGATGAAAATAAACTTCAAACTTTAATGGATAAAAGTTTTGATCAGCTCTCTGATAGACGTAAAGCAGCCATTGGTGTAGATGTTCGTAAGGCCAAAAAAAGGTTAGTTGAAACTTGGAACACATTCATTTTGAAGTTGCATCTAAGGTTTACAGAGAATGATGTTAAAATTGGATGCAGTTTTCTCTTTTTCTTTTGTTTGTCATGATCTAACTTAAATACTTCAATAGTTTCAGGAAACCTGCAAAAGCAACCCTTTTCAAGTTTTCCACCGGTAATTTCAGGGAGATGGTGCAACGTTTCACCGGAACTCGTAATGAAGCACTAGAAGAAATAAGAATAAGAGGAATCCCAAGGAATAAAGAAATCAGTGGCAATGATATCCATTGTGTAAGGCAGAATGTAGATGGACTGTATAAAGCCGACGGGATCGAGTCGATTGAAAATCATACGAGCTGATCATCCAGTCATACCCTGTCACTGGACAAGGATTATCCTGAGCCGGAATGGTACTAGAAATATAACTATATGCATTTTAATACTACTAACTTGAAAACAATGTATGCTTGCCATACATTTTTAGCTATTACTGCATAAATGTGTTTATTGTCACATGCGATACACATGAATACCTTTTGCTTTATCTATGTTCTGAATGTGTACTTCAATACTTTATATATAAATAAAGTATGCACTCCTACAAATTTACATGTATTGTGCATACGTACGTACGTACATATACTGCTTTTCTTTGTGGTTGTCATTTCAAATGTATGATTGGGATATGGGAATGGAAGGCCGGGCAGAGGGCCAGAGGCCAGAGCCAGCTAGCTAGTTTGAGCAAAAGCGAAATTCAGCTTATACATCTTCCATGGTAAACTTTTCATAGGCGACTTTGAGGGTCCATCTCAAAGCTATGTTATCAATGAAGTTGCATCACTTAAAATATCTCCCATTATGTATAGGTAAACTTTAGAATCATATGTGATTTAAGATTTAATCGATATTAGATATTATTGCTTTAACAGCCTAGACGTCAAAACTAGAGAATATTCGGTTATTACAGTTAAAAGGTGTAGTAGCTCATCTCATACACCCAGTTCCAAGGAATAGGATGTCAACATTAAAAAATGAGTTTAGAGTTTAAAATTAGGGTTTAAGGTTTTGAGTTTATGATTTAGAACTTAAGGTTAAGTGTAAGATTTAAATTTTTAGTGTTGGATATATATAGAGATGTCAAAAAGGGTTGATATTTTTTTTTCTAGATTTCACACCTTTCAATATTCTACCACCGATTTATTTTTTTTAGTTTGTTTTTGGCTTAAGTGTCAAATAAATGCTCAAACTATATATTTTTTTAGATATGTGCCCAAAGTATTTTTCGGGCCAAATAATTACCTAACGTTTTCAAAGTTTCCATTTAGGTGCCTTGTTGTTAATAGCCGTTAAAAAAATTCCGTTAGCCAATAAAAACATGACACGTGGCATGTTTTTATTTTCAATAATATCCTAAAATTCTCAAAAATCCTCAAAATAGTCCCCAAATCCCTAAATTCTTGTCTCAAATCTCGATTCCAGTCGTTGCTGCCGTCAATCGTCGATGGAGTGCCCACCACTTCCGTCACTAGACCCCACGATCATTTTCTCTATTTTTCCATCATCGATAGTCGACGGACAACATACTTATCGTCGAAATAAAGTCAAACTCGCAAAAGAAAATTTTTATCGACAGCAAATGGCGGCTAATAGGCCGACGAACAATGTTCGAGTCTTGCAACAAGAGAAGAAAACTTCATCGACGATTAAAATTTTAGGGTAACTTTGAAAATGTTAGGCACCTACTTAGGCCGAAAAAACTTTGGGCACCTATCTGGAAAAATAGTATAGTTTGGGTACTTATTTGACATTATGCCTTGTTTTTTATAGAAAAGTACGTACACAAATTTTAGTGTTGGGGTTTAGGTTTGAGAAATTTTAGGGATTTGGGGACTATTTGTAAAAGAAAAAAAAACTTTGATACACAAGCCGTGTGAACTTTAGTTTACACGTGTCTTTTAGTTTTAGGGGTTAAGGTTTTAGTTTTAGGGGTTAAGGTTTTAGTTTATGGTTTAAAGTTTAGGGGTTTCTATTGCACGGTTTATAATTTAAGGTTAGTGTTTAGAATTTAGGGTATAAGGTTAAAAGTTTAAGGTTTAGTTTTTAGGGTAGGGTTAGGGTTCAAAATTTAGGATTTGGATTTTAAGTGTAAATACGTAAGCTTGTGTAAAATTAGTTTTACACAACCTGTGTATCAAAATTTTATCCTTGTAAAAATTAGAGAATTTCATGATTTTCTGAAAAAAATTAATTTTTGTGTAAAAAAATTGTTTTAAATATTTAATTTTGAAAAACAAATATGTCGCGTGTCATGCTTTGATTGATTATGGAATTTTTAAACGGTAGTTAACTACTATGCACCTAAAATTGCAATGGTGTAAACATTAGGTACTTATTTTTAACAAAAAAATACTTTAGACACCTAAAATTCAAAAGATGTATAATTTGGACACTTATTTCTTATTTAAGCCTTATTTAAATTTGAAAGTTAAAGTTATTAGATATAATTATATGTCCAACGTAAATCTATGTAGGATTGACATGTTCTTTTTTCTACTAAGAAGATCCATGCAGTACTTTATGAGTGGGAGGGCTTTCGCCCACAAATTTTTCGGATCAAATTAATTTTTAGATTTTTTGTACTTTTGAAACTAGAAAAATTAAATCATGCCTTCGAATTTTTTTAGATCCATTTACTTTTTAAGGTCCTTTTAGTTTTAAAGCTAGAAAAAGCAGCAGTTTAATCCACCCAATTTTTTTAATAAATTGAAGGCATCGTTTTAATAAAATGCACAGACCCCTTAATCTTTAATCCGTCCTACTACATGCAATCCAAAAAATAAAAAAGATACATTAGAAACATGAAGTAAATGGACAACACAAATTACTGGGGTTTTCATATAAAAAAAATGTATCTCGGATGTTAAGGGAGATCAGATCTGGACTTTAGTAACTCACAGATCATGAAGTTTAATAGTTATGACAAGAATTAATGCACAACTACTCCAAAAAGCTATGACTCCTCATTTTCCATAAATTACATGTAACACCCTAATTTTCCCCCAAATTAAAAATCCCCAAATCTTAAAATCCTTAATTTTTAAACCCTAATTTTGGGATTTAAAAATCTAAAATCCTAGTTGAAATTCGGTGACCTAATCGTAAAATTTAGAACTTGGATGACATGTGTGTAATGTGAGTGAAGTTTGGGCCTTTAGTTTACGATTTACCCTTTTTCTCAAGGAATTGCATACCCTAATATATCACTTAAAATCATTTCAGCTCCCATTTGGGAAAAGAAACCTATCAGTCGCACCCAAACTCTCTCTCCCTCAACATCTCTCTCTCTCGATTTATCAACCTTTTCCCTTGCTCCGGAAAAGCTCCGACGAGCCCTAGGCGTCGTCCGTTTGCCGAACCGAGCCCGTTAGTGTGCTTCCCCTTTTGTCGCGATCAAAGCCCACCCCGTCTTCGTGCCAAACCGTTGGCAGTTTGCTCAGAACCGACGAGGAACGGTTTGAAACCCTAGCGTCGTCGTTGCTCCACCGCGCCCTGGTGTTGTCGAGGCCGTGTGAGTGGGTAAGTCTTCAACCCAGATCTTCTTGGTTTTGTTCAGGAACCTTGCGTTGAGGTTCGTAGAAGGGGTATCGTCGAACACCCTTGTCGCCGCCGAGCTGTCGCGTGCCACCGCCTTTGCCATGTTGGTCTGAAACCCTAGCCGCCTGAAGGGTTCGATAAACCCTAGCTTTTTGTGGCAATGGAGAAGTGTGTTCGGGCCAGTGGGAGTGTGTGAGGGTGTGGGCCGGTGTTGGGGGTTAGGGGTGGATGAAGTTGGGCTTAACCCTGGGTTGCTGTAGAGAGCCCTAGTGAGAAGCCGAACAAGACTGGCATTTTGTCTGATGGGCCTTGTGAGAGTTAGGTCGTATTGGGCTTGCTCTATGGAAGCTCAGACCGAAGAGTGAACTCGAACCGAATCAGGCTTTAGATTGAACCAGTGACCCAAACTGGATGCATTGACCCATTGACCGACTGACGTCAGCATTGACTTTTTGGCTGACACCAGCGTTGACTTTTGGCAAACGTTAGTGTTGACTTTTTGGCTAACGTCATCGTTGACTTTTTTGATGATGTCGGTGTTGTCTTTTTGATGACATTAGTGTTGACTTTTTTCGACCCAAGTTGACTTCATGTTTTTCAATGTCCTGATTCCAAATCCGCTAGCCGTTTTCCCAAATTCGAACATGAAAGATCGTTTTGCTATCTTCAATTAATTATAGTCTGTATTTTGAGAATTTTGAATATCGGAATCTGATCGGATATTATTGAGTTCAGGTGACGTTGACTCAGAGCTTGAGAATCTTCCTCCTCCTCCACATGTTCGACCTCCTTCTGATCAGCTTGCAAATTCTGCACGTGAGTATAGTTTCTTTAGTGGTTATATTAGAGTGGCATAGTAGTAGTGATTAATTAGGTTTTGTTGACCTCGTAGGTGTTGACTCTATCCGACCCAAAACTAGAGCTAAGGGTGGGAGACATCACTCTCGACGTTAAGTTATTAGCTGCCTAAGGTGTGTCTCTCCTTGTGTTATATCTTTTGTGCTCTATGTTATGCGTGCATGTCGTATATGTGACTGATTAAGTGATTTGTGATTTATGGTATATTTTATATGTTGGCATAACACGCATCAGATATTAGAATCGGACTAAAATAATATCAGAATATATCATATGCACTTGGATTGAATTAATAGATCGGATATATACTCTCGGATTCGAAAAATATAATCGAAACATGTCATATCATTTGGGTTGGGAAATTGTACGCGGAAGTTCAGTAGGTTCACCTTTCAGGCTGAATTCTACTTTAGATCAATGGTTCCACCTTTGGGTCGTTCCACTTCGGATGGTGACGTTGTAGTTAGAGTGGTTTTGGGGAACCTTACTCTTCGGATGGTGTATGGAGATGGGTGCATGACATTACATTTTATGTCTCAGATTGTATGCATATGTATATAGAGATGACTGTTAAACTATGTTTGTTGTTCGGATTTCTGTTATGTGCTTTATCTGCACTTTAGAGACACACTGAGCTTCATAGCTTACTCCCCATTAGTTTATCTTTCAGATACTTAGGCTTAGGCGTACGGTACTTTGAGGATTTTCATATCATCAGACTTTACCCTATTTTACAGTATAATTATTCATACATTTGGATTTTTCTATTATCATTATTTCGGACGATGTCGTATTTGGGACTTGGGACATTGTTATTATTATTTTAAGACTTATTGGTTTGACATGCATTTATTATTTGAATTTTTCTTTTGATTTTATAATGACTTTTGGAATTTTGCTAAAGGACTACGTTTTATTTAAACGACATATTTTTTGCGTTTTTGAACTTTATAATTAAGTTGCAATTTGAATTATTTAACTTAATAACCTTTCTTGAGGGACAAGTTTTTCAAACTTAAATTTCAAGTTTCGACTTAAGAAATTAGGTCAAATTTAGGAGGTTACATTTAGTGGTATCAGAGCCTAAGTTCAACCCTCGGACTGTGTGGCTCGAATAAAATTTTAAACCGAAAATTATTTTGCATGCATATTAATTTTTTTGGGCAAAACGGGTATTTCTAATGAATATAATATTTTAAAGATTATGTTTATTTTGAATAGAAACTCCAAGTACCGACTCTAACTTAGGATTATATTTATTTTGTGATAGACTACTATGCCGCCTCGTAAGAGTTCTAGATTAGCGAGCGAACGTGGTCGTGGTCGAGGTTGTTCCACTACTGTTGGGAGTGATGTTCCACCCCTTGCGAACCCGTCGCACGATCAGAATGAGGTACACAATGTTGACGGAGATGAGCAACCCGGGATCAAACGAGAGCTCAGAATACAACACCTGGTCAGCAGACACAGAGTGTTGATCCACTTGATTCTGAGGACAGTGAGACAGTAGGTATGGATTCTATTACAGTGCATAGAGAGTTGCTTTCTTACCTCCGTCAGTCTGAGGGTGTGAGAAAACCTATTTCTACCGAGTTCTTAGCTGCTAGGATAACCATGTTTGATGGCAAGTTGGGTACAAACCTGGCTGATGCAGAGTATTGGCTGAAGAAACTTCAGCGTTTATTTGTTGAGATGGAATATCCTGTCGACCGAAAATTGAGAGTTGATGTATCATTGCTGCAGGGTAAGGCCCAGAACTAGTGGGAGGCTGAGGAAAAAGTTGTTCCAAACAGTCAGATTTCATGGGAGTTTTTCAGGCAGTCATTTTAGGACCGGTATGTTGGACCTGAGTATCTAGCAAAGTGTCGAGACGACTTTATGAATCTGGAGCAGAATGATATGAGTGTTAAAGATTATGATATAGAGTTCTTGAGGCTTCTCTAGTATGTTCCGGGACTGGTTACTATAGAGAAAGAGAAGTGTGATTGGTTTCTGATAGGGCTACATTTTTCTATCAAGGCCGAGGTTGTATTACATCAGGATAAGGAGTATAAGGAGATCACCCAACGGGCTAGAACTACTGAGCGGATTGAGTTAATGAAGAACCAATAGGAGTTTTAGGGTACTGATAGGGCTAGGAGGCAGTCGACTGCATCAGTTCAGCACAGTCAAGGGAATCAGTCTAGGAAGAAGACTTGAGATGAGTATGACCATCAGAGTTACTCCAGAGCTAGACCAGTGGCATCTATTGTTCTGACCACTAGTTTTGGAGGTTTATCTAATTCTCGTGGGATGCCACAGTGTTCTTTCTGTAAGAAATGGCATCCAGGTGAATGTAGGAGGCAGTTTGGGGCTTGTTTTCGATGTAGTTCTTTCGAGCATCTTTTTAGATATTGTCTGGTAGTACATTCATCTGTATATGTTCCGAGTCAGTCTCAGGCATCTGTTCAGACTCCTAATAGAGGGAGAGGTCATGGTAGACCTGCTATTTTGGGTCCTACTGGTAGGGGTAGGCATGCTCAGAGTAGAGGATCAGCTGGTTCAGGGACGAGACAGCCTGGGTTGGTTTATGCTACCAGGAGGTATGAGGATCAGAATGAGCTCGACGTTATTGTTGGTACCTTTTCTATTCACTCTATCTTTTACTTTGCACTGTTGGATAATGGTTCTACTCATTCGTATGTCGTGAGTTCTGTATCTAGGGGTCTTGAAATTCCTGTTGAGGATGTTGCTAATGTTGTTACCGTACATAGTCCGGTAGGTAATCCTGTTGTGGTTTCTAAGGTGTATAAAAATTGTATTCTTGAGATTCAAGGGGAAATCTTTCCGACTAATCTGATGGAGTTACCCTTTGGCGAGTTCGATCTTATTCTAGGCATGGACTGGTTGTCTGCACACCGAGTCAATCTTGATTGTGAGAAGAAAAGAGCAACTCTAAAAACTTTTGATGATCGAGAGGTAGTTCTTTTTAGAGAACGTCAGGGTTTTCTATCTAACGTAATATCGGCTCTCAAAGCCGAGAAGATGATCAAGAAGGGGTTCATTACCTACCTTGCTTACATTATTGATCTGAGACAGTTCGACTCTGAGATAGAGAAAATCTGGGTTGTGAGAGACTTTCCCGATGTATTTTCGGAAGAATTATCAGGTGTTCCGCCAAAGCGTGATGAGATTGAGTTTTGTATCGAAGTTTATCCGGGCACAACTCCTGTGTCTATGGCACCTTATAGGATGACACCAAATGAGCTTAAAGAGTTGAAGGTTCAGCTGCAAGAATTGTTAGATAGGAGATTTATCCGACCTAGTGTTTCTCCGTGGGGAGCCCCTGTTCTTTTTGTTAAGAAGAAAAATAGGACACTTCGGCTGTGTATCGATTACCGAAAGCTGAACAAGCTAACAATCAAGAACAAGTATCCCTTTTCTCGTATTTATGATCTCTTCGATAAGTTCTAAGGAGCTACAGTGTTCTCTAAGATAGACCTGAGATCTAGTTACTACCAACTCAAGGTTAAGGATTTTGACGTATTCAAAATAGCTTTCCAGACACGTTACAGTCATTATAAGTTCCTCGTGATGCCTTTCAGGTTGACTAACGTTCATGCCGCCTTCGTGACTATAATGAATAGAGTGTTTCAACCCTATCTCGACCAATTTGTTGTGGTCTTTATAGACGATATTCTGGTATATTCTAAATCTGAGGATGAGCATGATGAACATATCCGGATTGTTTTACAGACTCTGAGGGAGAAACAGCTTTATGCGAAATTCAGTAAGTGTGAATTCTGGCTTTTAGAGGTGATGTTTTTGGGGCATATCGTTTCTGCTGAGGGTATTCGGGTTGATCCGAAGAAGATCGAGGCTATCATGAGTTGGAAGCAGCCCAAGAATATTCTTGAGATTCGAAGTTTCTTGGGTTTAGCCGGCTATTATCGGAGGTTTGTTGAGGGTTTCTCGATCATCGCAGCTCCGTTGACTAAACTTCTGAGGAAGAATGTTCATTTTGTTTGGTCTGAAGCTTAGCAGACTAATTTTGAGAAGCTTAAGACCATGTTGACTAAAGCACTGGTCCTAATTCAGCCTGATCCGAGAAAGGCTTACACCGTTTTCAGCGAAGCTTCTCATACTGGATTAGGGTGTGTTCTGATGCAGGAAGGTAAGGTAGTAGCCTATGCGTCTCGACAGTTGAGACCGCATGAGTGCAACTATCCTACCCATGACCTTGAACTTGCTGTTGTGATCTTTGCTCTCAAGATCTGGAGACACTATCTCTATGAAGAGAAGTGTTATATCTTCATGGACTATAAGAGTTTAAAATATCTTCTCACTCAGAAGGAGCTGAACCTGAGACAACGATGTTGGTTAGAGCTTTTTAAAGACTATGACTGCGAGATTGAGTATTATCCAGGCAAGGCCAATGTTGTTGCCGACGCCTTGAGTCGTAATGCCATATCAGATTTGAGAGCCCTATTTGCTCGGATGAGTTTGTATGAAGATTGTAGTCTTTTGGCAGAACTTTGGGTTATTCCTACTCTAATTTCAGATATTCGAGCTGAGCACCCTAGTAAACCGTTCTTGATGCACCGTATAAGAGAGATTGAAGAAGGTACCTCTCAGGATTTCTCTATTGGCTAAGATGGTGTACTGTGTTTCTGGGGTCGGTACTGTATTTTGAGGAATTCGAGGTTGAAGCAGGTTATTCTTTGCGAAGCTCATGACAGTCTTTACTCTATGCATCCGGGTGGGGACAAGATGTATAAGAATCTTCGTAAGAGATACTGGTGGAAGGGCCTGAAGAGGGATGTTGTTGGGTTTGTGTCGAGGTGTTTGACTTGTCAGAAGGTAAAAGCAGAACATCAGCGCCCGTCTGGGTTACTTCAGCACATTGAGATTCTTCAGTGGAAATGAGAGCGTGTGACGATGGATTTTGTCAATGGTCTTCCTTTGGCTCCCTCAAAGAAAGACTCTATCTGGGTTATTGTTGATCGGTTGACTAAGTCTGCACACTTCATTCCTGTTCGGATTAACTATTCCTTGAGTAGGTTAGCTAAACTCTATATCTCGGAGATTGTTAGACTTCATGGGGTGCCTTTGTCTATCATTTCTGATCGGGACCCAAGGTTCACAACGAAGTTTTGGAGGTCTTTTCACACTACTTTGGGTACTCGGTTGAACTTTAACACTACTTATCATCCACAGACCGATGGCCAGTCTGAGCGGATAATCCAGATTATTGAGGATATGTTGAGGGGTTGTGTTGTGGATTATAATGGTAGTTGGGATGATTTCTTACCGCTTGTGGAGTTTGCCTACAATAATAGCTATCAGGCCAGTATCAAGATGGCACCGTATGAGGCTCTGTATGGGCGTAAGTGTCGTACTCCTATTGGTTAGATTGAGCTTATTGAGCACAGGTTGTTGGGACTGGATATTGTGCATGAGGCTGAGCATACTGTTAGATTGATTCGGGATCGGCTTAAGGCTACTTTTGATAGACAGAAGTCTTATGCCGATTTGAGACGTCGAGATCTTGAGTTTGATGTGGGAGATAGGGTTTTCTTGAAAGTATCTCCATAGAGGAAGGTACTTCGTGTAGGTCAGAAAGACAAGCAGAATCCTCGTTTCATCAGCCCTTATCGGATTATTCGTTGGATTGGACCAGTTGCATATCAGCTTGAGTTACCACCTGAGCTTAATCGTATTCATGACGCCTTCCATGTCTCTGTGTTGAGACATTATCATGCTGATCCGTCTTATATTGTCTATGTGGAGGAGAATGAGATTCGTCTCGACTTGAGTTTCGAGGATGAGCCATATGAGATTCTTGCTCAGGATAAGAAGGTTCTCCGGAGGAAGACCATTAAGATGGCCAAGGTCTTGTGGCGAAATCGTGGTCATGATAAGGCTACGTGGGAGCCCAAGGCTGTTGTCAAAGCTCAGTATCCACATCTCTTTGATCTAGGAAAATTTTGAGGTCGAAATTTCTTTTAAGGAGAGGAGAATTGTAACACATTAATTTTCTCATAAATTAAAAATCCCCAAATCTTAAAATCTCTAATTTTTAAACCCTAATTTTTAGGGATTTAAAAATCTAAAATCCTAGATGAAATTCGGTGACCTAATTGTAAAATTCAGAACTTGGGTGACGTGTGTGTAATGTGAGTGAAGTTTGGGCTTTTAGTTTTCGATTTACCCTTTTTC
This sequence comes from Hibiscus mutabilis, assembly GCA_019671005.1. Lineage (NCBI taxonomy): Eukaryota > Viridiplantae > Streptophyta > Magnoliopsida > Malvales > Malvaceae > Hibiscus > Hibiscus mutabilis. The sequence continues at coordinate 36,752,263 of CM033744.1, forward strand.
TCAAGGAATCACATACCCTAATATACCACTTAAAATCGGTTCAGCTCCCATTTGGGAAAAGAAACCTATCAGCCGCACCCGAACTCTCCCTCCCTCAACATCTATCTCTCGATTTATCAACCCGTTCCCTTGCTCCGGCCAAGCTCCGATGAGCCCTAGGCATCGTCTGTTTGCCAAACCGAGCCCGTCAGTGTGCTTCCCCTTTCGTCGCGATCAAAGCCCACCCCGTCTTAGTGCCAAACCGTTGGTCGTTTGCTCAAAACCGACGAGGAACGGTTTAAAACCCTAGCACCGTCGTTGCTCCGCCTGTCCTGGTGTTGTCGTCAAAAACCTTTGTCGCCACCGAGCTGTCGCGTGCCGCCGCCGTTGCCATGTTGTGTCGCCGCTGTTAGGAGTCTGAAACCCTAGCCGCCTGAAGGGTTCGATAAACCCTAGCTTTTTGTGGCAAGGGAGAAATGTGTTCGGGCCAGTGGAAGTGTGTGAGGGTGTGGGCCGGTGTTGCGGGTTAGGGGTGGATGAAGTTGGGCTTAACCCTGGGTTGCTATGGAGAGCCCTAATGAGAAGCCGAACCGAACCGACATTTTGTCTGGTGGGCCTTGTGGGAGTTAGGCCGAATTGGGCATACTCTATGGAAGCTCAGACTTAACCATGAACCCAAACCGGATCAGGCTTTAGACCGAACCAGTGACCCAAACCGGATGCATCGACCTGACCCGTTGACAGACCCAACCCATTGACCAGCTGATGTCAGCGTTGACTTTTTGATGACGTCAGCGTTGACTTTTTCCGACCCAAGTTGACTTCATGTTTTTTGATGTCCTAATTCCAAATCTGCTGCCTGTTTTCCCAAATTCTAACCTGAAAGACCGTTTTGCTATCTTTAATTAATTATAGTCTGTATTTTGAGAATTTTAACTATCAGAATCTGATCGGATATTATTGTGTTCAGGTGACGTTGACTCGGAGCCTGAGAATCTTCCTCCTCCTCCACATGTTCGACCTCCTTATGATCATCATGTAAATTCTGCACGTGAGTATGGTTTCTTTAGTGGTTATATTAGAGTGGCATAGTAGTAGTGATTAATTAGGTTTTGTTGACCTCGTAGGTGTTGACTCTATCCGACCGAATACTAGAGCTGAGCGTGGGAGACGTCACTCTCGACGTTGAGTTATTAGCTGCCTAAGGTGTGTCTCTTCTTGTGTTATATCTTTTGTGCTCTATGCTATGCGTGCATGTCGTATATGTGACTAATTGAGTGATCTGTGATTTATGGTATGTTTTGTATATTGGCATGACACGCATCGGATATCAGAATTGGACTAAAATAATATCAGAATATATCGTATGCACTCGGATTGAATTAATAGATCAGATATATACTCTTGTATTCGGAAAATATAATCGGAACATGTCATGTCATTTGGGTTGGGAAATTGTACGGGAAAGTTCAGTGGGTTCACCCTTCGGGCTGAATTCCGCTTTGGATCAGTGGTTCCACCTTCGGGTCGTTCCACTTCGGATGGTGACGTTGTAGTTAGAGTGGTTCTGGGGAACCTTGCTCTTCGGACGGTGTATGGAGATGGGTGCATGACATTACATTTTATGTCTCAGATTGTATGCATATGTATATCGAGATGACTGTTAAACTATGCTTGGTGTTCGAATTTCTGTTATGTGTTTTATCTACACTTTAGAGACACACTGAGCTTCATAGCTTACTCCCCCTTAGTTTCTCTTTCAGATACTCAGGCTTAGGCGTACGGTACTTGGATGATTTTCATATCATCAGACTTTACCCTATTTTACCGTATGATTATTCAGACATTTGGATTTTTCTATTATTATTATTTCGGACGATTTCGTATTTGAGACTTAGGACATTGTTATTATTATTTTGAGACTTATTGGTTTGACATGCATTTATTATTTGAATTTTTCTTTTGGATTTTATAATGACTTTTGGAATTTTGCTAAACGACTACGTTTTATTAAACGACATAATTTTGTGTTTTTTAACTTTATAATTAAGTTGTAATTTGAATTATTTAACCTAATAACCTTTCTTGAGGGACAAGTTTCTCAAACTTAACTTCCAAGTTTCGACTTAAGAAATTAGGTCAAATTTAGGAGGTTACATTACACCTGTCTAACACCCGTATGCAACATATTTGGATACGGGTACGGGATATGATTCTTTAAATATATAAGAAAAAAACTTAGAAAAATGCATATCACCCTCAAATCCGAGTAACGTTGCCAAAAAGGATTAAAGGAACTGCTACTGCTTTCACTTCAGAAGTAGTTGCTAGAATGTGGATGATCAGATCTTACATTACCGGTTGAATGCCCTTTCCTCCTCAACCGAGTCCCGATATGATATCTCACTGTGAAAACTTCAATATCAACTTGTCGACATGATATATGATATCATCAATGCAAGGGCGAACAGTAGTCTGAGGCTGAAGCATCCAAGTCACAAATTGGTGAAGTGCTTCGGGATACAGCGGTTTAGGTCCAGCTGGCCATTTAATCTGCGCATTTGCAATGGCCAGTTGCAGGCTTCCTCCAGATTCTCCAAGTGCATACTCAAATGGGGATACTCCATACCTGCAACAAATGATAGGTAAAAAAAATGCTAACCACATATGCCAAAAAGGTTCGATACAGAGACTAAAAGCAATAGCTCAGAAGAAAATTATAAAGCATCTGATAAATTATATATCCTATAAATGCATTAACTTGTTTAAGGATAGCATTATACTACATCGACGCAACAGTGACACAGCAAGCCAGACGCACACATGAGACTCCACAAATTGGGTTTAATCAAAGACTTCAGGAAGTAAAACACGAAGCTTCAAAAATGGAGATTTACTTATTCTTACATTATTGCATATAAAGTGCACCCCAACGACCAAATATCGGTACGCTCATCAATATCTGCATGGCTTGGGCAATCCCACAACTCAGGAGCTCGGAAAGGTGCTGCACAGTGCTCAGAAGCCCATTCCTATATATGGAAACAAAAAACAACCATGACCATGGTAAAAGAGGCATTAAGCTGATAGAGATGGATATTATTTCGAATTTAGGCAGAAAATATAAGGATGACAACCATAAGCCAATGCGGTAAATTATTATAGCATTTAAAATCAAGAAAAAAAACATTTTTAACATATTTTATGATGAAGATAACTAAATGCATCATACAGATAAGCCAATTATGCACTTGTACATCATTTATACATGTTTAAATGCGCATATGTTTGTTGGTAGAACACGAAGCATACAGATTTAAGGAACTATAAGAGTTAGTGTTATTTTTCAGCAAAGATGAGAAAGAAGTTTCAAAGAACAAAATATAAGAAGACTCTTCAATACTGAAGAAAAATAAAGGAGAAATAAGCACCTGAAGCTGTAGTGCCTCGGAATGAGAGCGGATTTGCTTCCTTGCGGGACGAGCACTCCCAAAATCCATTAATATAGCAAGAGGTGATTCCCCTTTTCTTCGGGTTATAAGAACATTACCAGGCTTGACATCATTATGTGCATATGGAGGCTCAAGACTGTGCATATGTTGGAGTCCAGCACACAGCTGTGGAAATAATTAGGGACAGTCAAAAATGCTTATAGCCATTTCTAATCAGTTATGACATTAACTAATCCGGAAAAAAAACACAATTACGAATACATGATGAGAAAATATTAGAAAAATAGAAGAATGCATCAGATTCGCTGAATATAAGCGCCACATTGTCATCAATTAAATCTATAGAATATATGAGAACATGGTTCAAAAGTAAGATAGTTTTACTAACCTGCCGAAATATTTGAAGAACATCCGAGGTAGAAAAGAATTCGTTTTTAGCACTCATGGCTTTGGAATTGTCCAGTAATGTTCCATCCAAATGAACAGGAAATAGTAAATATGCTTCGTGATTCCATGACCCTTGTTGTGTAGGCTAGTCAATAGAATAAAATTGTTTCAGACAAATAGAATTGCATGAAAAGTGATTTAATGGAAGAAGAATTCATCTTGAAGAATAGTTTCTTTTACACCGTAAATTCGAAAGAGGTACAAATAATTACCTTAACAGAAATGATAGCATGACCAAGAAGGGGGAGCAGATTACGGTGATTAAACAAGGACGAAACCCGGATCTCCTCTTGAACCAATTCTAACTGTTCGTTACTCTGAATGAGAACCTTCTTCATTGCATAAGTTCCATCATCTGCAAATACAATCCAAGTAAGATCATTCCAAAACCATATTAATTTCATCTTTAATCCCGAAACAAAGAAAGCTTAGCAAATCCATTTAAGATGTAAATCAGATAACAAGGAGGAAATGCAAAGATCTGAAATCTGATAGGAAAGAAATCAAACCTCCATAAAACTGAAAACATGATGACTCCATATTAAGTACAAAATTCTAGTCAAATGCCTTAGTTTTATCAACAGAATAGAGATCAAAGATTCAACCGATCCATAATTTGAAGTATGGATCCGATATAATAATCACGGAAAGTTCTACTTTTATACCAATATGATCAAATTTTGTCACATTCCATATTCCTTTGTCTGATCAATAAGCCAAAACAGAAAAAAATCACCAGAATTTCCCATTAACAAATTGTTCGAATTTCCTATAAAACAACCACATAATATCAAACTTCGAATTTCTACCTAAGAAAATTAAAAAAAAAAAAAAACCAATCCAAAGAAGAAAACAGCACTGCACATTCTAGAAAAAATCATATAGCTAAACATAAGAGTCAAACTAATTAGAAACTCAAAGCAATGACCCATCAAGATTGAAAGGAAGATCCAGATGGCTGGAAAACCAATCCAATAGAGGAACACCCAAATCATAAAATCTTTAACGAACCAGAGAGATGAGAAGGGTCCTTGACTTTGTTGGCTAAGCCAGCAGCTGAAGAATCGGGGATGGCTTCCTTAACCAGATAAACATAAGCGAAGCCACCTTCACCCAACTGCCTCACAATCTTGAACCGGTTTTCGTTGATCCAAACGTGCCCTCCCACATTGGTGGAGTCGTATAATGCATTCAACCCTGAAAATGTACACCCCATTGTTTTCTTTTTCCCTTTTGCCTTTCAACTCAAGAACATAAAAAGAATCCCTTTTTACACAATCAGAGATCTCGTTTTTTGGGGTGCTGGAATTGAGAAACGTGAAAATGGCGGATCTTATGAAGCTCTATCTCTCTCTCCTATTCCGTCCTCTCTTTATTTTTAGTTAATAGATTTCACCATGTAAAGCTTTTCATTTGCATGCCGACCATAAGCTTATAACTGTTATTTTTATTTTATTAATTTTGGTGGTTTAATTTTTTTAAACATAAACAACTAACTATGAAATGTACTCAATTCTTATTAGTGATTTATTTTATTGTTGGATTATTTGTACTCATGTTTAGAGTAAATTACATTAAGTTTAATTCTATTTGAACCACTGATATTTCAATTTTGTCAATCAGAATGTTCAAATATTTAAATGATACGAATCAAATCATAGACCGTTAGAAATTAACGAAAAACTAATATGATAGTTAAAAATAATATAATTACACAATTGCCCCCATTACTCGCACATTTTATCAATTTAACCCTAATTATAAATTATACTAACTGGGTCCAATTGTCTCCGAATTGACACCTAATTGCATTTCCTTGAATGCAGTCAGGTTGTCTTTAAGTGACGTACCTTCTGTTAACGTGTGAGAGTAAAGATGTTGTTTTAGGTGTAGCTTGTTGGTTAATGTTTTCTTCATGCATAGTTGTTCTAACTTCATTCCTAAAGAAATAATTGTCTTTTATTTCATCACATTTTACAAAATATAGTTTGATATCTGCAAATAGATCTCGAATACAAATTTTCGATCCTCATGAAAATTTTCGATCCTTGTATCGTTTTTCTCAATTTGATCATTCTAACGACATATTATTAAACCTTTATAACACATCGTTTAAATTCAAATGTGTAAGTATAACTCAAATCTTCACGTGTCGTAATGAGAACTTGATGTTAGAATCCAACAGAGGAATATCATATTTCATTCTTATCATTACAGTGATCAAACGAGCAACCAGAAATTCTGATAACAATTTGTTAAACTAGAGATATACTAGAAACGAACGATAACGATGGAAAAGTTTAGAACATAATCTCAACTTGTATTTATGAGTTGGGGAGCATTGAAAGATAAATGATGGTTCCGTTTCTCTTTGCCGATTTAAAATGTTACCATTATATGAACTGCTGGTTGTTGTATAATTTGGGGCCTGTATTCAGTGTTAAGCTCTTTAGTTTCACTATTCTATAACCGGCTCATGTGTGTTTAAGTTTGTGCATAATCTCAACTTGTGTTTTTTTCATATTTTCACTGTCTTAGATTCGTAAAAGTTCCTTGAATTTTCAGCAACATGCTTATTGTATATTTGCATTTCACTTGTTCCGGACCCCGCCCCCGGTGTGTTAAAAAAGCATGATCCCACCTCAAAAACTCCGTGATTTTATCGCAATGTCATCCCTGTTGCATTGAAAATGTATATCTGACAGTTGCATCTTTCAATGCAGCTGCATGAAGAAGTTTACTTTCATCTTTTAATGGCTCAAGATACCTTGCCTGCTGCTGAATCACCTCGACGATGTTCCGGTCTTTTGCGAGACCAGGTGCAGTTGACTAAAAGAAAGGACTGTGATCGCTATGAGAGTGTTCCAATAGAAGATAAACTGTCCTTTGAGAAAGGTTTCTTCATCGTAATTCGTGCATGCCAATTATTGGCTCAAAAAAAATGATGGATATTGGATTGATTTTAGTTGGAGTAGCTGGACCATCTGGAGCTGGAAAAACCGTGTTCACAGAGAAGGTTCTCAACTTTATGCCCAGCATAGCCGTCATAACCATGGACAACTCGAGACGGAATCATACTGATTGCATTTCTTTAATTTTTAAAGCTTTGGGTCAACATTTTAACTTGTTCCCATAGATAACTCGAGTGTTTGGTATATCCAATACCAATGCCTTACTCATCAGCACACATTGCTCCAATGCGTGGATCCATTTTCTTTACTTGCAATGACTGGAGGAGAATGCTTGGGAAAGCTCTAATTATTGTATTATTATGAAACAGACCCACGACTGACAGATTACAACACACTGCTTGAAAATATTCATGGTTTAAAAGCTGGGAAACCTGTTCAAGTTCCAATATATGACTTCAAGTCTAGTTGTCGCATAGGATACAGGTTCCGTATCTCTCTGCATTTTTTACTATTTTTGTAAGACATAGAAGCTCTTTTCATATGGTTTAATGATGCCTCCATTCTCAACTTATTCTACCTGCTAGGAAGGAAAGAAACAATAAAAAGTGAAGATGTTCGTGTAGCGATGTAAAAAAAATGTGGTTTTGATTTTTGTTTTATTTTATTTTGACAATAATGTCTTCTGGGATTTTAGAAAAACCATATTTTATTTAAAAATAGAGTCGCCACCGGCCACTCAAGGTGGATCGGACACCGTAAAAACCAGAGATTTAAAATTGATGGGTTCGGGAGTCGGTTACAGATGGGGAAGGATTAGCACCCCACACCGCCCAAAATTGATACTTTAAAAATTACCGCTTTATTAATATTAGATTTTCCGGATTAAAGTGACGATTAAATTAAAATTTGGTTATAAGTGCGCGTATATTTTAAAGGCCCAATATCCGAGAGTAAACGCCCAACCACTATCACTACGCCTGATACTGACCCTGTTTACGTTCGGATAAAAGGGCACCGCATTGACAATTTATATTTCCGAAATGCAATCTTAAAAAACAAATTCTAAAACAAATATTCACAAAGACAAGGGACTAAAAAACATTAAAAACATAAATATAATAATATAAGATGCATGAACAAAAATAACATGATATATCATAATAATAAACAAAATATAAATACAACATGCAAAAATAAATACTACAAATTGATATCTAACATGTGACATAATTTATATGCATGCATAAAAAACATATCATGATATTAATATGTACAAAATAAATTATAATATAATGTGTTCATGTGATATTAATAATAATAATAACAAAAAGAACAATGCTAATGTGAATGCATGGAACAATATAAAATATATCATGAAACTAGATGTTAAGGGCTAAAATGCACAAATATAAAAATGCGTGGCTAGAACAACATAAAAAGGACTAACATGAAACAAATGTGAAATGTAAGGAAATGAATGCAAACTAAAAGAAATAATATGCTGGAAATTAAAGGCTAAAGCATAGTGACTAAATTAAAATACAACATAAATTAAAGGCCACGAAAGAAACAAAAAAATGATATTGAACACGCATGAAAAGCCGAAGGACCGAGACCGAAAGCCGAATTATCCCATGACAAAAGTGAAGGCGGGAGAAGAGATGAGGGGCTACTTGCGCAATTAACCCATTACTAAACACGCGGATCCTCCCCGTGGATCTGGTCACCGCGTGGGTCGGGCATCTGAAACAACGTCGTTTCATGCTAGGCCTGTTTAAACATAAAGGGGTTGTTTTATTTTTCATTCAAAACAGAAATAAAAGGGATAAAAAACCTAAACTAAACCTAATACTAAAGCTTTCAGCCTCCTCTCACTCTTCAACAGACGGCGCCGCTCTTGCCGTTATTGTCGTTCCTCGACCGAACGGCCTCGCAACGCGACACCACGGAAGCGACGAGGTAAGATTCGATCTTCTCTTTTTTTTTAGAAATTTCAATCTAAAATTTTTATTGAATCTACTTACAAAATTTTTGAAATCTCCCTTGTTACAGATTTTTTTGAATTTAACAAAACCCTCTCTCAAACTCTTTTTTTCGAATAGCAGCCCCTTTCTCTCTTTACATTTGTTTTGGTTTTATAACCCATCTCACAATAACCACCTCCTCTCTTTTTTAATATACAGATCTGGATGATGATGCAAGACCGGATGTTCAGGGTATGGGTAAGGGTATAGTGATAGGTATGGGCGGTCAGAGTGGTTCGATCAAGTGGCAGAGGGCTAAGTTGGTATTAGGTTCGGTTTAGGGGTGATTTAAGGTTGGTTTAGGGATATTTTTTTGGGTTTTTAGAATTTAGTGGCCGGAATACGAGCAGCGGCGGCAACGACAAGGGAGCAAACTGAGGTTATCTAGGGTTTTTGTCTCGGGTGGGGTCTGGTCATGGATCCGGGTCGGATCATGGGTTTGGGTTGGTTTAGGTCAGTTTTAGTTTAGGGCCCAAAACGGGTTATTACAGTTGCCCCTCTTTGCTCATTGTTGTGTAACAGCATTAGAGCAAAGACTAAGAATGACCCGTTTTGGTCCAGTCCAGCTAGGCTTCTCCTCTTGTCATACGTCTTCGTTCTTCTGTAGATCTTCTTTCTCTTTGATGCAGGTCTTATTTCTTGTCTTGGTTGATCTACCTTGTCACTCTTGGGGAAGCAAAGCCTTCAAAATGGGGGGTTGTTTGTTGGGGAAGCAAAATAAGTTCAACTTGCTATATTATTGACGACGATAATACCTAAAGAAAATTTGATCCGGCTACAACACCGACGAAGAAGCGGTGGTCTACAAAATTTGATCCAGCTGCAACACTGATGAAAAGGCAGGATCGGTGGATGAAAGTTCCAATGTCTGATCCAGCTACAACTCAATTTAAGAGGCAAGATTTAAAATTGAAAACTTCTTCTTCTTTTCCTTTCTTTTTCTTTTTTGCTTTTTTTTTTCTTTCTTTTTTTCCTTTCTTTTTTGCTTTTTTTTCTTCTTTTTTCCTATTTTTTTAGATACAACATTGATAAAACTTGAAAGTTGGTAAATTTTGACCAAGCTACAACATCGACGAAGAGGCATGGTCTAAAGTTAGTAATGTTGATCCAGCTACGACACCGACGAAGAGGTATGATCAATAGTTAGTGAATTTGGTCTAGCTACAACACCGACGGAGAAGCAAGACCGGAAGTTAGTGGATTAGGTTCAGCTACAACACTGACGAAGAGGCAAACAGAAAGTTAGATTTGACCAAGCTACAACACCGACGAAAAGGCAAGGTTTGAAGATTTGATCCAGCTACAACTCTGACGAAGAGACAGGATCGGTGGATGAAAGTTCTGATATCTGATCCAGCTACAACTCTGACGAAGAGGCATGATCGAATGATTGAAAGCTCATTTTGATTTTCTTTTTTCTTTTTTTTCTCTTTTTTTTTCTTTTTTTTCTTTTTTTTCTTTTTTTTTCTTTGTACTTTTTCTTTTTTCTTTGTTTTTTTTTTCTTTTTTCTTTCCTTTTTTATCTTTTTTTCTTTTCATTGATACAACTAGAAAGTTAGTAAATTTTGACCAAGCTACAACACCGACGATGAGACATGGTCTAAAGTTAGTAATGTTGATCAAGCTACAACACCGACGAAGAGGCGAGATCAAGAGTTAGTGGATTTGGTCTAGCTACAACACCGACGAAGATGCAAGACCGGAAGTTAGTGAATTAGGTTCAGCTACAACACCGACGAAGAGGCAGAACCGAAAGTTAAATTTGACCAAGCTACAACACCGATGAAAAGGCAAGGTCTGAAGATTTGATCCAGCTACGACTCTGACGAAGAGCCAGGATTGGAGTGTTTTTTATGTGTGATCAAGCTACGACTCTAACGAAGAGGCATGATCGGAGTGTTTTTTTTGTGTGTGATCAAGCTACGACTCTGACGAAGAAGCATGATCAGAATTTGGCAAATTTGGTTCAGCTACATCACCGACGAAGAGGCGGAACCGAAAGTTATATTGACCAGGCTACAACGCCAACGAAGAGGCAAGGTCTGAAGATTTGATCCAGCTATGACACCGACGAAGAGGCAGGATCGGATAGTTGAAAGCTCATTTTGATTTTCTCTTTTTTCATCTTTTTTTCTTTTTTCATTGCATTTTTTCATTTTTCCTTTATTTTTTGCTCTTTTTTCATTTCTTTTCTCTTTTTTTGCTTTTTTCATTTTTTTCTCTTCTTTTCTTTTTTCTTTGTTTTTTTATTTTTATTTTTTCTCTTTTTTCTCTTTTTTTGATTGATTTTTTTAGCTACAACTATAATAAAAGGTAAATTCCGAGTAAAATTTAGGTCTAGCTGCAACGCCGTCGAAGAGGCAAGACCTGGAGAGGATTTGATCTGTCACACCACTGACGGAGAGACTAGATCAGCAAAATGTGGGACCCACTACACCACCGACAGAGAGGTAGAACCGAATGGAAACTTTGATCTACAACACCGATGAAGACGAGATCTGGATAGTTTTTTTATCTGCTACCACTAACAGAGAGACTAGATCATCAAAATGTGAGACCCGCTACACCACCGACGGAGAGGTAGGGCTGAATGGAAAATCTGATCTGCAACACCACTGACGGAGGCAAGATCTACATTAATTTGGCGTACCACCACTGACGGAGGCATGATTTGCAAGATGTTGAATTGTTGACAGCAAGACTATGTCTGAAAAATTTACTCTGTTTCTCTCTCGGCAGAGGGTAAGATCTGGAATGAGTTGTTTTTGTTGGCAAGAGTGATAGTCGGGAAAATATTGGCATCCGTCACACCATCGTTGGAGGAATCAAATCCTACAAAGGAAAAAACATTGGTCAGTAATTATCAAAGATTTTGTCACTAATACCTTTTATTTTGGGTGTTTCAGCATCTTCTTCGTGTTTGGCCTCCTTCAAGACTAGGGTTGGCCCTCTTATCATTGCCCCCATGTTAAGGTTGTTCGGTCTTTTCTTCAAGCATGTTTCTAAGCAAAATATATGCATGAATTTTATACCTGAATGCATGTGTCTATGTATGGTGACTTTGGTGTATGTACTTAATCTAAATGCCTGACGTATGCTAAAATAATTCAATACAAGATGACTGCAACTAAATGCATGAATGTGACATGATTTTTTTGGCCCTCAATAGGATGCCCATGACTCCTCAGTGGTCCTGTCAGCATCTTGGTTTTTTTTATGCGGCGGTGCCCCGACTTTGTCCTGGGTTCGATCAGCTTTCATCTGAGTGGATGCCCCAAAATTTTGTTCATTACATGACATCGTCTGAAAATGCTCTTGAATTTGACACTTTGAGTGTGGATTCTATTGCCCCCTAAGTTGGGTTCATAAATTGTGCTGGTTCATGGTAGCTCATCATTTTTTTGGATCAGGTGCAGTTTTGCAGACTGTGGTCAAGGATGCAAGAGTTTGACTCGGCAATGAAGGCTGGACCTTGGCAAAGAATGCCCCTAGACTGAGGCCTTGTTAGAGGCATAATGTTTGTAAAAATGTGGGTGCTTTTGGACATGCCCCAAGACCAAACTTTTGTAAGAGTTTCAGAAGGTGCTAGATCGACCCGGCCGTTGTATTTAATAGGGCAACCCGATGACCGATTTTAAAATTGATGCACCTATATGCAAAATGTGTCTTAAATGCAAAAGGATTTATGTGAATGCAATGCAAAATTAAGATTGTGATGATGTTGTGCAATGATGCAGGTGAAATTGATGCGATGAGAATAAAATGAAACGAGTTAGTACCAAATAAAATGATTAAATAAAATAAATGAAAAATAGAGTAATAAAAAAATTGTACATAAACAAGAAATAAGGCACCAGAGCCTAAATAGGGTGGCCACTAACGGGCAGAGTACTGACATGGCTCTAAAGGATTGGCTCCTACGGCTCATTATATGCAGTTTTGGTGCTAAGAGGTACCCATTCGCTTATGCCTGCACGAAGGAACGATATCCTTACGAAAGCATAAGGTACTCGAGCATCTAAGGTACTTGCTAGGCCTACACGGGAGAACGATATCTCCACGAAAGCATTAGCGTTTCCCCCCCCCCAACTTAAAAAATGAGTTTATATGCCATATTTTAAATGCGTTAAAATAAACGCGCAATTATAACCGAATGTTAATTTAATAGTTACTTTAATCTGGAACTTCTAATATCAGTAAAGCGGTGATTATTTAAAAATCTTGACTCTCATATTTTTTTAAAACCAAAAAATGTCCCCAGCGGAGTCGCCATCTGTAGCGATGTAAAAAAATGTGGTTTTGATTTTTGTTTTATTTTATTTTGAAAATAATGTCTCCCATGGGATTTTAGAAAAAACATATTTTATTTAAAAATGGAGTCGCCACCGGCCACTCAAGGTGGACCGGACACCGTAAAAACCAAAGATTTAAAATTGATGGGTTCGGGAGTCGGTTATGGATGGGGAAGGATTAGCACCCCACACCGCCCAAAATTGGTACTTTAAAATTACCGCTTTATTAATATTAGGTTTTTCGGATTAAAGTGACGATTAAATTAAAATTTGGTTATAAGTGCGCGTATATTTTAAAGGCCCAATATCCGAGAGTAAACGCCCAACCACTATCACTACGCCTGATACTGACCCTGTTTACGTTCGGATAAAAGGGCACCGCATTGACAATTTATATTTCCGAAATGCAATCTTAAAAAACAAATTCTAAAACAAATATTCACAAAGACAAGGGACTAAAAAACATTAAAAACATAAATATAATAATATAAGATGCATGAACAAAAATAACATGATATATCATAATAATAAACAAAATATAAATACAACATGCAAAAATAAATACTACAAATTGATATCTAACATGTGACATAATTTATATGCATGCATAAAAAACATATCATGATATTAATATGTACAAAATAAATTATAATATAATGTGTTCATGTGATATTAATAATAATAATAACAAAAAGAACAATGCTAATGTGAATGCATGGAACAATATAAAATATATCATGAAACTAGATGTTAAGGGCTAAAATGCACAAATATAAAAATGCGTGGCTAGAACAACATAAAAAAGGACTAACATGAAACAAATGTGAAATGTAAGGAAATGAATGCAAACTAAAAGAAATAATATGCTGGAAATTAAAGGCTAAAGCATAGTGACTAAATTAAAATACAACATAAATTAAAGGCCACGAAAGAAACAAAAAAATGATATTGAACACGCATGAAAAGCCGAAGGACCGAGACCGAAAGCCGAATTATCCCATGACAAAAGTGAAGGCGGGAGAAGAGATGAGGGGCTACTTGCGCAATTAACCCATTACTAAACACGCGGATCCTCCCCGTGGATCTGGTCACCGCGTGGGTCGGGCATCTGAAACAACGTCGTTTCATGCTAGGCCTGTTTAAACATAAAGGGGTTGTTTTATTTTTCATTCAAAACAGAAATAAAAGGGATAAAAAACCTAAACTAAACCTAATACTAAAGCTTTCAGCCTCCTCTCACTCTTCAACAGACGGCGCCGCTCTTGCCGTTATTGTCGTTCCTCGACCGAACGGCCTCGCAACGCGACACCACGGAAGCGACGAGGTAAGATTCGATCTTCTCTTTTTTTTTAGAAATTTCAATCTAAAATTTTTATTGAATCTACTTACAAAATTTTTAAAATCTCCCTTGTTACAAATTTTTTTAATTTAACAAAACCCTCTCTCAAACTCTTTTTTTCGAATAGCAGCCCCCTTTCTCTCTTTACATTTGTTTTGGTTTTATAACCCATCTCACAATAACCACCTCCTCTCTTTTTTAATATACAGATCTGGATGATGATGCAAGACCGGATGTTCAGGGTATGGGTAAGGGTATAGTGATAGGTATGGGCGGTCAGAGTGGTTCGATCAAGTGGCAGAGGGCTAAGTTGGTATTAGGTTCGGTTTAGGGGTGATTTAAGGTTGGTTTAGGGATATTTTTTGGGTTTTAGAATTTAGTGGCGGAATACTGCAGCGGCGCGCAGCGACAAAGACGGTGGGAGCAAACTGAGGTTATCTAGGGTTTTTGTCTCGGGTGGGGTCTGGTCATGGATCCGGGTCGGATCATGGGTTTGGGTTGGTTTAGGTCAGTTTTAGTTTAGGGCCCAAAACGGGTTATTACAGTTGCCCCTCTTTGCTCATTGTTGTGTAACAGCATTAGAGCAAAGACTAAGAATGACCCGTTTTGGTCCAGTCCAGCTAGGCTTCTCCTCTTGTCATACGTCTTCGTTCTTCTGTAGATCTTCTTTCTCTTTGATGCAGGTCTTATTTCTTGTCTTGGTTGATCTACCTTGTCACTCTTGGGGAAGCAAAGCCTTCAAAATGGGGGGTTGTTTGTTGGGGAAGCAAAATAAGTTCAACTTGCTATATTATTGACGACGATAATACCTAAAGAAAATTTGATCCAGCTACAACACCGACGAAGAAGCAGGGTCTACAAAATTTGATCCAGCTGCAACACTGATGAAAAGGCAGGATCGGTGGATGAAAGTTCCAATGTCTGATCCAGCTACAACTCCGACGAAGAGGCAGTATCAGAAAATTGAAAACTTCTTCTTCTTTTCCTTTCTTTTTCTTTTTTGCTTTTTTTTTTCTTTCTTTTTTTCCTTTCTTTTTTGCTTTTTTTTCTTCTTTTTTCCTATTTTTTTAGATACAACATTGATAAAACTTGAAAGTTGGTAAATTTTGACCAAGCTACAACATCGACGAAGAGGCATGGTCTAAAGTTAGTAATGTTGATCCAGCTACGACACCGACGAAGAGGTATGATCAATAGTTAGTGAATTTGGTCTAGCTACAACAAGCGGAGAAGCAAGACCGGAAGTTAGTGGATTAGGTTCAGCTACAACACCGGCGAAGAGGCAAAAGCAGTTAGATTTGACCAAGCTACAACACAAGCGAAAAGGCAAGGTTTGAAGATTTGATCCAGCTACAACTCTGACGAAGAGACAGGATCGGTGGATGAAAGTTCTGATATCTGATCCAGCTACAACTCTGACGAAGAGGCATGATCGAATGATTGAAAGCTCATTTTGATTTTCTTTTTTCTTTTTTTTCTTTTTTTTTTTTTTTTTTTTTTCTTTTTTTTTCTTTGTACTTTTTCTTTTTTCTTTGTTTTTTTTTTCCTTTTTCTTTCCTTTTTTATCTTTTTTTCTTTTCATTGATACAACTAGAAAGTTAGTAAATTTTGACCAAGCTACAACACCGACGATGAGACATGGTCTAAAGTTAGTAATGTTGATCAAGCTACAACACCGACGAAGAGGCGAGATCAAGAGTTAGTGGATTTGGTCTAGCTACAACACCGACGAAGATGCAAGACCGGAAGTTAGTGAATTAGGTTCAGCTACAACACCGACGAAGAGGCAGAACCGAAAGTTAAATTTGACCAAGCTACAACACCGATGAAAAGGCAAGGTCGAAGATTTGATCCAGCTCGACTCGGACGAAGAGCGAGGATTGGAGTGTTTTTATGTGTGATCAAGCTACGACTCTAACGAAGAGGCATGATCGGAGTGTTTTTTTGTGTGTGATCAAGCTACGACTCGGCGAAGAAGCATGATCAGAATTTGGCAAATTTGGTTCAGCTACATCAAGCGAAGAGGCGGAACCGAAAGTTATATTGACCGGCTACAACGCCAACGAAGAGGCAAGGTCGAAGATTTGATCCGGCTATGACACCGGCGAAGAGGCAGGATCGGATAGTTGAAAGCTCATTTTGATTTTCTCTTTTTCATCTTTTTTTCCTTTTTCATTGCATTTTTTCATTTTTCCTTTATTTTTTGCTCTTTTTTCATTTCTTTTCTCTTTTTTTGCTTTTTTCATTTTTTTCTCTTCTTTTCTTTTTTCTTTGTTTTTTTATTTTTATTTTTTCTCTTTTTTCTCTTTTTTTGATTGATTTTTTTAGCTACAACTATAATAAAAGGTAAATTCGAGTAAAATTTAGGTCTAGCAACAACGTCGAAGAGGCAAGACACGGAGAGGATTTGATCTGTCACACCACCTTGTGGAGAGACTAGATCAGCAAAATGTGGGACCCACTACACCACCGACAGAGAGGTAGAACCGAATGGAAACTTTGATCTACAACACCGATGAAGACGAGATCTGGATAGTTTTTTTATCTGCTACCACTAACAGAGAGACTAGATCATCAAAATGTGAGACCCGCTACACCACCGACGGAGAGGTAGGGCTGAATGGAAAATCTGATCTGCAACACCACTGACGGAGGCAAGATCTACATTAATTTGGCGTACCACCACTGACGGAGGCATGATTTGCAAGATGTTGAATTGTTGACAGCAAGACTATGTCTGAAAAATTTACTCTGTTTCTCTCTCGGCAGAGGGTAAGATCTGGAATGAGTTGTTTTTGTTGGCAAGAGTGATAGTCGGGAAAATATTGGCATCCGTCACACCATCGTTGGAGGAATCAAATCCTACAAAGGAAAAAACATTGGTCAGTAATTATCAAAGATTTTGTCACTAATACCTTTTATTTTGGGTGTTTCAGCATCTTCTTCGTGTTTGGCCTCCTTCAAGACTAGGGTTGGCCCTCTTATCATTGCCCCCATGTTAAGGTTGTTCGGTCTTTTCTTCAAGCATGTTTCTAAGCAAAATATATGCATGAATTTTATACACGAATGCATGTGTCTATGTATGGTGACTTTGGTGTATGTACTTAATCTAAAAGCGTATGCTAAAATAATTCAATACAAGATGATCTGCAACTAAATGCATGAATGTGACATGATTTTTTTGGCCCTCAATAGGATGCCCATGACTCCTCAGTGGTCCTGTAAGCATCTTGGTTTTTTTTATGCGGCGGTGCCCCGACTTTGTCCTGGGTTCGATCAGCTTTCATCTGAGTGGATGCCCCAAAATTTTGTTCATTACATGACATCGTCTGAAAATGCTCTTGAATTTGACACTTTGAGTGTGGATTCTATTGCCCCCTAAGTTGGGTTCATAAATTGTGCTGGTTCATGGTAGCTCATCATTTTTTTGGATCAGGTGCAGTTTTGCAGACTGTGGTCAAGGATGCAAGAGTTTGACTCGGCAATGAAGGCTGGACCTTGGCAAAGAATGCCCCTAGACTGAGGCCTTGTTAGAGGCATAATGTTTGTAAAAAATGTGGGGTGCTTTTGGACATGCCCCAAGACCAAACTTTTGTAAGAGGTTCTGTAAGGTGCTAGATCGACCAGCTTCGTTGTATTTAATAGGGCAACCCGATGACCGATTTTAAAATTGATGCACCTATATGCAAAATGTGTCTTAAATGCAAAAGGATTTATGTGAATGCAATGCAAAATTAAGATTGTGATGATGTTGTGCAATGATGCAGGTGAAATTGATGCGATGAGAATAAAATGAAACGAGTTAGTACCAAATAAAATGATTAAATAAAATAAATGAAAAATAGAGTAATAAAAAAATTGTACATAAACAAGAAATAAGGCACCAGAGCCTAAATAGGGTGGCCACTAACGGGCAGAGTACTGACATGGCTCTAAAGGATTGGCTCCTACGGCTCATTATATGCAGTTTTGGTGCTAAGAGGTACCCATTCGCTTATGCCTGCACGAAGGAACGATATCCTTACGAAAGCATAAGGTACTCGAGCATCTAAGGTACTTGCTAGGCCTACGGAGAACGATATCTCCACGAAAGCATTAGCGTTTCCCCCCCCCCAACTTAAAAAATGAGTTTATATGCCATATTTTAAATGCGTTAAAATAAACGCGCAATTATAACCGAATGTTAATTTAATAGTTACTTTAATCTGGAACTTCTAATATCAGTAAAGCGGTGATTATTTAAAAATCTTGACTCTCATATTTTTTTAAAACCAAAAAATGTCCCCAGCGGAGTCGCCATCTGTAGCGATGTAAAAAAATGTGGTTTTGATTTTTGTTTTATTTTATTTTGAAAATAATGTCTCCCATGGGATTTTAGAAAAAACATATTTTATTTAAAAATGGAGTCGCCACCGGCCACTCAAGGTGGACCGGACACCGTAAAAACCAAAGATTTAAAATTGATGGGTTCGGGAGTCGGTTATGGATGGGGAAGGATTAGCACCCCCACACCGCCCAAAATTGGTACTTTAATAATTACCGCTTTATTAATATTAGGTTTTTCGGATTAAAGTGACGATTAAATTAAAATTTGGTTATAAGTGCGAGTAGATTTTAAAGGCCCATTATCCGAGAGTAAACGCCCAACCACTATCACTACGCCTGATACTGGCCCCGTTTACATTCGGATAAAAGGGCACCGCATTGACAATTTATATTTCTGAAATACAATCTTAAAAAACAAATTCTAAAACAAATATTCACAAGGACAAGGGACTAAAAAACATTAAAAACATAAATATAATAATATAAGATGCATGAACAAAAATAACATGATATATCATAATAATAAACAAAATATAAATACAACATGCAAAAATAAATACTACAAATTGATATCTAACATGTGACATAATTTATATGCATGCATAAAAAAACATATCATGATATTAATATGTACAAAATAAATTATAATATAATGTGTTCATGAGATATTAATAATAATAATGATAATAATAACAAAAAGAACAATGCTAATGTGAATGCATGGAACAATATAAAATATATCATGAAACTAGATGTTAAGGGCTAAAATGCACAAATATAAAAATGCATGGCTAGAACAACATAAAAAAGGACTAACATGAAACAAATATGAAATGTAAGGAAATGAATGCAAACTAATAGAAATAATATGCTGGAAATTAAAGGCTAAAGCATAGTGACTAAATTAAAATACAACATAAATTAAAGGCCACAAAAGAAACAAAAAAATGATATTGAACACGCATGAAAAGCCGAAGGACCGAGACCGAAAGCCGAATTATCCCAGGACAAAAATGAAGGCGCAAAAAGAGATGAGGGGCTACTTGCGCAATTAACCCATTACCAAACACGCGGATCCTCCCCGTGGATCGGGTCACCGCGCTGGTCGGGCGTATGAAACAACGCCGTTTCATGCTAGGTCGGTTTAAACATAAAGGGGTTGTTTTATTTTTCATTCGAAACAGAAATAAAAGGGATAAAAAAACTAAACTAAACCTAATACTAAAGCTTTCAGCCTCCTCTCCCTCTTCAACAGACGGCGCCGCTCTTGCCATTATCGTTGTTCCTCGGCCGAACGGCCTCGCAGCGCGGCACCACGGCAGCGACGAGGTAAGATTCGATCTTCCTTTTTTTTTTAGAAATTTCAATCTAAATTTTTTATTGAATTCACTTACAAAATTTTTAAAATCTCCCTTGTTACAAATTTTTTTATATTTAACAAAACCCTCTCTCAAACTCTTTTTTTTCGAATAGCAGCCCCCTTTCTCTCTTTACATTTGTTTTGGTTTTATAACCCATCTCACAATAACCACCCTTTTTTTTAATATACAGATCAAGATAATGATGCAAGACCGGATTTTCAGGGTATGGGTAAGGGTATGGTGATAGGTATGGGCGGTCAGAGTGGTTCGGTCAAGTGGCAGGGGGCTAAGTTGGTATTAGGTTTGGTTTAGGGGTGATTTAAGGTTGGTTTAGGGATATTTTTTTGGGTTTTCAGAATTTGGTGGCCGGAATACGAGCAGCGGTGGCGACGGCAAGGGTAATGGTGACGGTGCAGGCGCAGCAAACTGAGGTTATCTAGGGTTTTTGTCTCGGTTCGGGTCTGGTCATGGATCCGGGTTGGATTATGGGTTTGGGTTGGTTTGTTTGGGTCAGTTTTAGTTTAGGGCCCAAAACAGGTTATTACGGTTCGTAGTTGGAAATAAATATTGCCCATGTTCTTGATCTAGTTTTATTCATGATGATTACAGGACACTTGAAGTTCCTAGCTCCCGCATCGTGATTATTGAAGGAATCTATGCTTTAAGTGAAAAATTGCGACCATATCTAGATCTTCGTGTATCTGTCACAGGGATAGTTCACTTTGACCTTGTCAAATGAGTTTTACGTGACATTCAACGTGCCGGCAAAGAGCCTGAAAAAATTATCCATCAAATCTCTGAAACGGTTTCTTTATCTTACCCAATTTACTTTATAGAGGTCTGATTTATCTGTTTTCGGGAATCATATATAGTTATAGCCTTGAATGGTTTATCAAATTCCCAAAAAACAAAGAGTTGTTATTTTAGGTCTCATGTACTTTCTTCACACAGGTATATCCTATGTATAAGGCTTTTATTGAGCCAGATCTCAAAACAGCACATATCAAAATCATCAACAAGTTTAATCCTTTCATTGGATTTCAGAATCCTACCTATATTTTGAAGGTCGAGCTCTTAACTTTGTCATTTCTATTTCGAAATACATGGTTGTACGTTCCTATTGTAGTAGTATTTTCTTCCCTCAACCCTAGTGTTTTCTATCATTTTAGTCTACCAGGTCGGTGACAGTGGATCAAATTAAGGAAGTCATATCTGAGGAACACAAAGAAAGTGTAGAGGAAACTTACGACAATTTTCTTTTGCCCCCTGGTGAAGATCCTGAAGCATGCCAATCGTATCTGAGGATGAGGAAACCACGAATTACTGTGAACGGCCCGTACTTTTGTAGTTTGTTTAAAATAAGATGAAGTGTTGGGAGAGATTAAGATTTATCCATAATAATATTTAACTAGGGAAGAAGATGAATGAAGAAAATCAGTAGATAAAAGGTCATACTTTTATAAGTTGTTATGTTAATGGAGGAAAAAACAGAAGAGAAAAAAAAAGAGGTTGAAGAAGAAAATAACGTGTCAGGTTAGTTTGTTTTGACGGAAAGTAACAGGAGGGACTAAAATAAAATCGAAATAAAAATTGAGTCTCTAATGAAAATTTTAAAAGTTTTGGTGACTAAAATGAAAGCGCCCTAAAAGTTTAGTGACGTATTTTACCCTATTTTTTATATTAAAAAAGGCTTTACTATTATCAATTATTTATCTTAATCGGCTTTTTTAGTCATAGATATTGCAAATTACTACAATTTATTTCGGCATTTGTATTTGGAAAAAATTTAATACACAATTTGTCAAATTTGAGTTAGGAATTTAATTTTGGGTTTAGAATTATGGGTTTAGGTTATATGGTTTATAATTTAAGAATTAGGGTTTATAATATAGAATGTTGGGTAAGAGTTTTAAATTTTAAAGAAAGATTGTGTAAAAGAAATTACACAAGTTATATATCAAAATATAACTCTTTGTAATTGGATCATCAAATTTCTCTCATATAAAAATGACCTTTATTTATTTAAAATAATAATTATATCTAATTCATTAACCGATTAATTCATATCAAATACCGAAAAAGTTTATTTAGAGACAATTCTTTTAATTCAATTTTTAAATTATATTATATTACTACTTCAATTCTCAATCGTTATCTGTGTTAAAACTAACTTAGACGATCACATATGGAGACGTGTTTCTTTTGTTTTAGTGATATTTTAAATTAAAATTAAAAAATATATTTTAATTATAAATATCTATCACTTTTTAATATTATGGTCATGTACTCATGGTTAGTAATTTACATATATCTAATAGCAGTAACATATTACATTAGCTGATAGCAAATAGTTGATAACATTAATTGATTTGACTAGCAAATTGTACAGTTAATTGTATAAAAGTGTTTAGTAAAATTAATTGATAGTTGTTTGATTTTTGAACAAGCAAAATAGCATATAAAACATAATTGTATTCAATAATTGTTTAAATAATTTATTAGTTATTAATATTTTGTATCTATTAATAATAATTAGATTATGAAAATTATTTTTTTAATTTCATTACTAAGCATATATAAAGGATGTATACTAATTTTTTATTTGTTAAATTATTTTTTAAATATAATTTTAATAATTATTAAATTTATGTATATATATTAATTTCTTATTTATGAAATTATATTTTAAAGATAATTTTATTAATTATTATATATATATTATTTTATATATTAATTTCTTATTTATGAAATTATTTTTTAATTTTATTAGTTATTGAAATTTATGTTATTTAGAGATTTTTTTTATAATTATCAAGGACAAAAAAGTCTTTACAATTCTTTTATCCAAACATCTAATTCAAAAAGCTCCTAAAAGGATCTTTTTCAAAATAAAAGATTTTACCACAATCATCTATTTATCAAATATTTAAATTAACGAATTTAATTGGTCAAACCTCTAAAAATACTTTAAACCTTTAATTTTGTCTCCAAAAATTGATTAAGCTATATATTCTTTTTAATTTTACAAAAAAAATCTGCTAGACCAGCTGGAAAGTAATTGGATTTTTTTTCTAAAAAAAAGACGTAGTTTAAGTATCTATTTTAACTAAATATCAATAAAACAAAAGAGATTGTCATTCGTCAATGTGTGAGTGAGTGAGAAAAAAATTAACAAAGTTAACCGTTTAAGATTAAAGTAATAGCGTGATGTATTCTAGGTACTTATTTTAGTTAAATCAAATTAGGTATCCAAAGTTGGGATGAATATTTAAATAAAATCAATAAAAAAATTTGAATTAGTTAAAATGACGAGTTATACTTTATCATCCTAACTCAATTTAAAATATTATCGAATTGAGTTGAGTGTAAATTCAAGTCGAATAAATTTATTTGAATTAAATTAAAAAACAATTAAAATTAAAATCTTATCGACAATATGACTAAGTTCAAGTGAATCCCAATAACCGTCTATTGGCGAACCAGAGGTTCACCTCTCCCTCCTAATCATGGGCAGAAACACGTATGAAAAAGTTTTTGAAAATTTTTATATAATTTATATATAAAAAATTAAAAAATATATATAATACCTTTTTATAAATGAAATGACACCCAATTATAAATGAAATGATACATTTTATAAATAATTAACTCTCTTTAAATATAATTGAAAATTTTCACCCCTTAATAAATTTTTAGCATCGCCCCTGCTCCTAATATCTCGGGGTGTGTTCAACATTACTTCTCAAACGTTATCGAACAATCACGACCAAGCACCTCAAACGACCATTTTTTGTTTGATTTAGCCGTTAAAAGCTTGTTTCTTCAAAGCTAGAAAATTTAACTTCTAGCTCTCAAACGGTCGTTCTCCATCAACCCTGTTCCATAATCAGTGCTAAACGGAGACTAAATGTTAAGATGACGCACAAAACTTTAGGATCATATATATAATATTTGAATATACTAGTTTTGTTATGTGATAATATTTGGTTATATTTTTATTAATTTATAATATACATATAGGTGTTCGAATTTAGATCTTTTAAGATAAATATCTATTTATAAACAAAGACAAAATACCAATTTTTTTTATCAAGATACAAAATACCAATTTAAACGAAGCTGACTTCATGTACAACATATTGAGGAAAACTCAATCCTTCAGAGGCAAGCTTTGGAGTTTTGTAAAAGGAGTTTTTCTTCTTTCTCCATAATTCAGGGGTTACCTTTCTTGAAGTTCACGCCATATCGAATGCTAATCATCCTCGTCTCATCTTTCATTTCCAAATCAAATACAGTACACAACGTACAACTTTGGTTATGCATTTGTTGAAGATGGCTTTCATTGTTAGCCTTACAAAACTAATGACCATATTCCTCTTTCTCATCTGTTTTCCTTCAATGATTCTTTCTCAATCGTTGATCCGATCACTTCAACTGCCGCCTAATGCCACCGGTCCGGAATCCATCGCATTCGAGTCTGGACCCATAACCGGACGATTCTGTGTGGGGGTACCTGATGGTAGAATTCTACAATACAACGGACCCAGAGTTGGATTTAGGGACTTCGGATTCACCGGTCCAAATAGGTGATTGATTCGTTTGCCATGGTTTTCGGCAGGTGCGTATCCTTTAAGGGAATAGTGAGGCTACGCCTCCAAAAATTTTGAAAAATTCAAAATTTACCTCTAAATATTTTAGAAATTTTAATTTGACCATCTCAAGATTTTTTAAAAATATATTAAACTTTAAAATTTTAAATATTTTTAATTAATTTTTCTCTATTTTTTAAAAAAATTTGTTAAATCTCTCAAAATTATTAAAAAATTTAGTTACATCCTCAAATTTTTTTGAAATTTTACGTTTAAGCCTCCAAATTTTAAAAAAACAATTAAATTGAAACCTCAAATTTTTACTCAAAGTTTATCACTAGTTTTCGGACACGATTTTTGTTTATCGTGCTGGACTTTTCGTCTATGATTATGAACACCGATACAGGTCTAAGCGGGTGTGTGATGGCACTACCGATCCAGATTTGGGGCCAATTTGCTGAAAGCCCTTGGGTTTAGCGTTCCATTACTCCTCCAATAAGCTGTATATTTGCGGTAGATATTTCGGGCTCATGGTGTTAGGTTCTGCGGGAAAACAAGCGACCCAAGTTTCCGCCGCCGCAGACGGACAGCCTTACCGTTTTTGCAAAGGTGTAGATGTCCACCGACTGGAAATGTTCTTTTCACAGATTTCGGTGTCGTCAGGGATCCAAGGTTCTTTCTTCTCAATCTGCATGCATTAATGATTTAAATTGCAGTTCACAATGCGTATCGGTAGCTTTGCATGCTATTGATTTGTGGTCTGAAATATCAAATTCAAACACTGCATTTTGCATGCAATTACGACCAGTTTTATATTGCTTTTGAGAAACACGTTAAAAAAATGTTTTTGAAAAATACTTTTGAAAAAAAATAACGTTAAAAATCTATAAAATTTGACTGAATAGTTATTTTAATCTCTAATATTTTTTGAATCACTCGAACCTTCAATGTTTCATTTTAAGCCAAAATGAACATCCACGTATAAAAATTGTTAGTCAACTAATGAGACTTGAAATGACGTTGCAAATCTACATGACAATGCACGCTGACATAACAATTTCATATAGACAAAGTTGTTGACTTGACAGAACGATACATCAGTCGAAAAATAATTTTATAAAATTATTTTTTATGTTGACATATCATTTCAAGAAATATTGTTTACCGTTAATTGACTAACAATTTTTATTCATAAAGAGTCATTTTAACCCAAAATAAAATGATGCGGATTGAATTACTTAAAAATGTTACTAAGCATTATGAGCATTTATTTTTACATTATGTCTTTAAAAAAAAGTAAAAACTATGAATTTTAACTTTTTTGAAAAGCTATTTGTTCTGTCTTGTTTTAACTTCAAGAACACTTTTTTGACATAATCGTAGTCTCGATATCTACTGTAGAGAGACCGTAACATTTCATCATAGAGCCCTCATTTAAATCCATGAGATATTGTTTCATTTACACGCAATGTTTAATTATATATTGCAGAAATGCCTCAAAAGCATTGAACGCTATTGATTCAAAGGGGAGATTGTTGATGTACAATTCGGTTAACGACCGAGTGACCGTGTTGATGAAGAACCTGTCGGGGCCAGCAGGAGTAGCGGTTAGCCAAGACGGAACCTATGCCCTGGTCTCCAATTCCATCGACAACAATACTATAAGGTTTTGGCTCCGAGGTCCTCGAGCCAACACATATGACTCAATAAACTTCCAGGAAAGACCAGATGACATCAAGAGAACAGTGCTTGGAGAGTTTTGGAGGGCGACGGCGACGGTGAAACAGCCGACACAGTCATTGGTGCTGGTCGGGCAACGGATGAATGGGTTCGACAGGGTTTCTCAAACCGTAAATTTCGAACCATGGTATGGAAATCAATTAATTAGCGAAGTTGAGGAGTTCGGTGGTGAACTATATGTAGGATCACGGTTTACGACTTTTGTTGGAGTTTGTCGGTTTTAGTTTACGAAAAACTACATATTTAGTAGGGGTGTGTATAATCGGGTTTGGTTAACCGTTAACAAATTATTTTAAATAACCAATAAATTTGGGTTGCTCGAATTATAACCCTAAACCGTAACCATTAGACCGATTAATCAAAAAATTCGGTTCGATTCAGTCCAATAATATTTTTTTTTTACTTTTCTTATTAAAAATATAAAATTTAACAACATAGTCAAAGAAAGTATATCTTTCAAAAATTTGATACAAAATGTCAATATCTTCTCAATACTAGAACAAATTTAATAAAACAAAATTGTAGTATATGCAAAAACTAGGCCTAATAACATAAAAATCTAATAAAATCAATTAAAAACTATAAAATCCATTGGAAACAGTAAACACTTAAAAAATCAATGTACGACTAAAAGGATAATAATTTTTTTTTTGAGAAATTAACTTTAATTATTGACTTCTCAAATAATATTTTGCGGCAGAATACTTTCCAAATCAATATTTTGCGTTGACTTTATACTCTTAAGGTAATAAAAATATGTAAATATTTGGAGAGGAATAAATTAAAAATAACGCTAAAAATATGTAAACATGTATTTTGTATATTATGTATTATATAACCGATTGGTTCGGTTACCTACTTTTTTAAAAAACTATAAACCGTATCCGAACCAAAATAATATATTTTTTAAAAATTACCGAAACTTATTTTTTCAGTTCGATTAACTGTATTTTTGGACCGGTTTATTCGGGTTTTGGTTTTGGTTTGTCGAATTTTTTGCACAGCCCTAATATTTAGATCCCTAACTATGCGCTCGTTATTATTTTGGTACCCTAACTATTATTTTTTGCAAAATGGTACATAACGTTATGTTTTATCCTATTTTGGTACCTCCGCCGATTAAAAATGGTGATGTGACTTGGGTTAATAACAGATTTAATCCAAAACTTATACAATCTATTAATTTTGTTAGGATTTATGTTTTGATATAATAATTAAAAAATAGTTTTGGACTAAATTGAAAAGATTTCAAAAATGATTTTAAGTCCAAACAACTTGAAAATAAGTTTGAGAAGTTTTTGAGAGGTTTTGGAAATGTTTTAAATGCTTTAAAGTAGCTAAACTAACGTTTTCAACACAGGCTACCGTATCGGTGCATCCCGTATCGATACGATCCAAGGGTTTCAGCTACAGTATTTTTCCAGTAACCAAAAACCGTACCGATACGCCCTTAGGCATACCGATACAGAGTGGATCATTTCGGTACGCCACGTGGCGCACTGATCCAGTTTTCAACCTCCCCAACGGCTATTTGAATTGCAGGGCGTACCGAAACAGACCAAGGCGTACCGGTACGGATCAAGGTGTTTCGATACGGATAGCAAGACTGAGCATAACAGCTAGTAGCTGTACCGATACGGGTACACGCGTACCTATACAAATAGCTACAGAATTGTATTTATTGCGAGAAATTTAGTCTCCAACGGCTCAAATTCAATCCCAATGGTCTCCAACGGCTAGGAACTCAATTGGGACTATAAAAGGACCCTTCAAGCTTCAACAACAACTAATGATCCTTAAGTCAACAACATTATGATGAAAATTTGTCTTAGTGCTTAAATTTCTCATTCTTGTATAGACAACACGCGTGAGCTCAAATGTTTACATATGCTCAAGTGTTTTAGGTTTGGGTGAGTGCTTAAAAGAGTGCAAACATCTACCTTGTAGAGAGGATTCTTTGTTTGCCTTATTTCTTTGTTTGAGAGGATTCCCAAAGCTTGGGTTGTAAGCTTTGGATGCTAGACTTGGTAATTGAGTCTAGGTTGTAAAGGTTTCCTCCTAAGCCTTGTTAAAAGGGGGGAAATCTTAGTAGATTTGGGAAATCCTTAGTGGAAGCTAAGGTAGTGGATGTGGAGCTTGTTAGAAGCTTGAACCACTATAAATCCTTGTATCAATTTGTCTATATTTTTGCTTCCACCACATACACCCAAAAATCAACTTCTCCACTACTTGGCAAGCATATCGGTTGAAGGAATTTCGAGCCCAACAATTCGTATTAGAGCGAGGCTCAATCGAGAAGGTTTAACCACCTATTGAGACGATCTGGCAAGCTCGACCAACGAACAAGTCAACCAACTTCCATGGCATTATCCATCGACAAACTGTCTATGCTTCTTCATCGGAGCAAGGCGGAGTGGAACGCAGAAGATCGCAAGAAGGTGGAGCTTAATTACAAGGCCATACACATTCTATTTTGTGCATTGGGCCCGGAAGTGTATGCAAAAGTATCTTCTTGTGAAGTTCCAAGGAGTTATGGGACAAACTTGAAGCAATCCATGAAGGGACTGTTGCGCGTAATAAGTGCTCTGCAATTGCGTAAGTGTACACGTCGCAAGTTATAATAGAAAAGATATCGTCTCCACAAGGATTGGTGCCACTTCAAGAATCTAATCTCTTGCACTGTAAAAAGTAAAAGAACACAAGTAGAAGATTGTAGAAGTTTAACTAACAACTAAACTAGAAAGCAAATAAGTAAAAGAAGATGTAATCAAATGAGAGAGAATAGACCATGTTATCGTGAGTTGAAGAGTGATAGCCAATTGGATCATCTTGGTAAAAGAGTGCAAGGGCAACTCAATTGCCGTGGCAACTTGCGCAGCGGGGTTGCCTTGGCAACTAATCGACGGTTGCCTGGGCAACTGGCTGGGCAATTGTTTGGGCGGCTGGGCAGCAACTTCAAGGTTCGGCGGAGCGTTCTTCAATGGTTTCTTCTTATCCCTAAGTTGAAACTCTAGCTATTTGTGCATGCCTTGATAATACATCCATGCGTGAATCAAGGGTGAACAACAACCAATCTTGCGCTCCTCTTAGCCGTTTAAATCCTTAACTTATTCCTAAGCTGGATTAATCTTCACCATCAATAAATTGAATAAAGACCATACTCATTCGTTTCTTGAATCTAACTCTCCCAATATTAGATAAATAAATGAAGTTACGAGATCCTCTCCTAATTCACTCGCAAACAAGAATGAGTAAACCTTGAATTGAAAGTGCAAACTCTTATTACCTAAACAAAATCCAATTGTTTCTCACAACCACAAAACACAATAACCTTAGCCAAATAGATTTAGTTCATGGCTAGGTTCCAAAGAAACACAAAACAAAGAATTCCTAACATAAACCTATCGAACAAAGAAGAAAAAGATGAAGAATGGTTGAAGCCTTTGTCGAAATCTCTCACCTGCTCTTGTCGAAATCTCTCACTTGCTCTCCTTGAGTTTGACGGCTTGGTCTCCTTTAAGTAGGAGATGGCTAGGTCAAAATCCTTCTTGAGGAGGAAGTTAAGTTGGAATTAAATACTTTAAAATAATATAATTTTTATTATATTTAAATTCTTTCTAGATCTTCTCCAATCTTTTTGGGATTCAATTTATCTTTGACCTTTTCATGGAAATCAAACTCCTTTGGGATTTAACTTTGCTCCATGTCATCTTGGGCTTATCTAGTCATCAATTTTGACTGCCATATCATCTTATCCCTTATTGAAAATTGCCCTGGCAACTAGCTCGGCATCTCCTTCATGCATTGCCCTGACAACTGGTTCCAGCCTTGCTTTGGTAAGTGATTCTGCACACAAAAAAAAACACACCAAAACAGTATATTTTTCCACAAAATTAAGCGAAATATGAAATCAAGCTTGTCCACCAAGGAAACAATGCAAATATGCATGAATGGCTAATAATGCAACTAATATGAGCCTAAGTCTAGCAATAATAAGAATAAAAATGGTGACGAAAATAGTACTTTTAGACACTTAACACACCTCCAAACTCGAACTATTACTTGTCCTCAAGCAATGCAAACTAATAATTACCAGCCAAGACTTCAATTTTCACAAACTTAGCTTTGAACTTGATTTCAATTCTCAGAACCATGGCACAAAGTATGATTGGCTTTTCATTTTTCGGAAAACTTAGGAGTTACTCGGAATCAAACTATAATGCTTGTGAGTGTGTGTGGAGTTGTGTGCAAGTTGATTTTTTGGATTCTATGTAAACAAGAGGTTTTCAAATTACTTCATTGGGTTCTTTTAACATGTTTTAACTAGAGCCAGTTTTGGGCACCTCTAGTGTTTTGTTTTTAGTTTTCTTAAGTTAATTAATTTATTCGACTAGAGTCAGTTTCGGGCACCTATAGCGATCAATTTTAGCATATACTAGAGCCAATTTTGGGCACCTCTAGTATTCATCCAATTTTTATTCTAGTCCCCCAACTTTTTAACTATCAACCTAAGTTCGCTAAAATTCTTTAAATCAATCAAGCCACACAGTGTTTCATCAAGTTTAGCATTATAGTACGATTCTAAGTGTTTCCATGTTTATCCTATAATAAAAGGTTCTATCAATTAAGTACATTGGCAAAGTCATCATCGGATATTCATCAAATCTAGGCAATTCTTGTTCCAACTAAAGGCATGGCAAGCAATTTATGTATCCTAAATGCAATACTTAAGATGAATGCAACTAAACATGGTAACTAACTAATAACAATCCCCCCAAACTCGAGTGAGGCATTGTCATCAATATATGCAACAAAGAAAAATAAAAATAAAGAAAAGTAAAATGCAAATGAGGAATTACTCTGAGAGTTCGTCGTCGTGGATGATTAGTTTCCTTTTGGTCGGTGGCTTGATTCTTTTGCTTAAACGCGGTGGTTGATTTCTTGTTGCCGATGGTGGAATCGATCTTCGTACGGGGTTGTCCTCATCGTCCTCTTGATCAATTTTATTGGCTTTTTGCTTGGGCTTGGAGGATTCGATTGGTGCGGTTTTTGTTTGTGCAATGGAGGACTCGTCCTAATCTGAAAAATCAGACAATGATTCAGTACGAGTTGATTCGGACATAGGTGTTTTACCTTTGGCTTTTGCAGTGGTTTCCGGGGTGTCTTTAGCTTTGGTTGCCGTGACATCTTCAGTGTTGGTTGTTGTGGCAACTGCTTGGGCAGGCGCAGAGTAGGTTGTCGCGGCATCATCTATTGCGGTTGTCGTGGCAACTGCTTTATTGGTTACCGTGGTAAGGATTTCGGCATGAAAGATAGGGAACGACACACGGCTGTCCGGGTACTTTTCCAGGATGACTTGGGTGATGGCATTGTTATGATCCTTCTTGTACTGCATGAACATTAATTTCTTATCTTCAATTTGCCTAAGGCGGGTCGCCAACGTTTGTAAGAGTGCTTCAAGTTGTCCCGGGGTTACTGTTCGAGTTGCCCGAGCATCAGTTGTTTGAGCATTAGGAGTTACCGAGGTGGCAGGAGTTGCCACGGCAACTAGAGGCGTTGGGGATTTTACCGATGCCTCTTCCATTAGCTCTCAGATTTATGCTCGATTCCAACCGGACTTTGGTAGGGCCTTTTCATCAGTGGTCTCACTTGGGACATGCATCTCTTTGCAAAGATTGGAAATTAACCAATGGAAGAAAAGAGAACCCTTGTCTTTTATGCTACATACAAAAATCTCATCACAAATAATTTTTCCAATGTTAATGATGCGATTATGCAAGATAGAATGTATGAGCAAAAGACGAGGTGTATCAACGGTAGTATTGTGTGTGGTGGGCATTAAAGAAGCTTTAACAAACTTATTCCATAATTTTGCCTCGAGTTTAAGCCGAAGCTGATTTACCGTGCCTTTGTATTTACCGTCGTTCCAATAAGTTCACGGTAGAGTGAGTTCTTGAAACACCTTGTCGAGTTGCATGGGCGTAAGTTGATCAACAAAAGCTTAATGCTCGTCCTTCTCAATGTAGAGCACGTAAAAGGTGTTGATGTTTTTGGGGCTTATGAGTATAGCCTTGTCACGAACAAAAACATAAGGATTATCTGGGTTAGGTGAGTGAGCATAGAATTCTCTTACCCATGAGATGTTACCAGGTTCTGATTGATGGCAAAAGATTTGCCACTTTTGATGTGCAATCCTTTCGAAGATGAATGGTTCAAGGCCGAAATCTTGATGAGAGTTGGAGTATTCAAAGCCTTATTCTTCGCAAATCTTTCGGCTTTCAAACTTGGAGTGAAATCTTTCTTGAACCTCCGGTGTAGCAAACTTCTTGTATCTTGGTTCTTTGGAGGAACTTGGATGAACCCAAAATTCAATTTTGGATGCCATGGATGATCTTGGTTGTGAGGTTGGTAGAAACAAAGAAAAAAAAAAGCAAAAGAAACTAAAGAGTTGCAAGATGAAAAGTAGGAATAGGTTTCTTGGAAGTTAAGGGTGATAGGTTAAATAGAAAAAGATAGGTAGTAAATATGGTGGGTGGGATTAATTGGAAAGAAAGAAAATAAGTGTTTTGATTTAGGGGTAGGGGACGGCTAGGGTATTTGGGGAAGGAGAAGGGTTTGGTCGGCTATGTAGAGTTTATTTAGGGTAAATTGGAGGCTTAATATAAGCCTTTGATTTAGCCCATTAATTTCCTTGTTGAGGAAGTTTCCTTCTTGAATCAAATTCCTCTTTATCTTGAACTTTTTTCCTACAATTCAAAAACAAATAAAATAGGGATTAAAATTAAAGATAAACTAATAAGAGAAATTAAATAAAGATGTGCAAAGAAATTCTTAAACTTAAAATTTAAAAACAATTAGATAAATATGAATGAAAGATGTAGTCTTAATCTTAAATCTATCCTAAAAAGAAAAAATAACCAAAATTATTAAATAAAAAAATTAAATAGTTTAAAAAAAATAAAAATAAAATATCGAAAGGAGAGCATGCTCATGCATCTCCTAAGGTGACCACTTCTTTGTTACGTTCCACATGGGCACCGTTGTAGTGCTTCAATCTTTGTCTGTTAACTTTGAATTCATGTTCGTTAGTGATGGACTTGATTATCACGGCACCATGGGAGAACGATTTGACAACTTCGAATGGTCCCGACCATCTTGATTTCAGTTTTCTCGGGAAAAGTTTTAGCCGAGAATTGAATAAGAGAACTAGTTGCCCTGGCATGAATTGCCGCGGCAATAGTTTCTTGTCATGCCATTGCTTTGTTTTCTCCTTGTAGATTCGTGCATTGTTATAGGCGAGTGCACGAAATTTTTCTATCTCGTTGAGGTCCAACAAATGCTTTTGTCCGGCACTTTCTCAATCCATATTCACGGTCTTGATTGCCCAATATGCCTTGTGTTCAATTTCCACCGGTAGATGGCATGTTTTGCCATAGACAAGTCGGAAAGGAGACATACCTAAGGGTGTTTTGAATGCAGTGCGATATGCCCAAAGTGCGTCATCTAGTCTTACTAACCATTCATTCCTAGAGGGATTTACAACTTTTTCGAGTATACCCTTTAATTATCGGTTGGAAATTTAGGCTTGCCCATTGGTTTGTGGGTGATATGCCATGGCAATTTTGTGTGACACGCCGAAGCGTTGCAACATCTAGGCAATAAGTCTGTTGTCAAAGTGCTTGCCTTTATCACTGATAATTGCTCTCGGCATCCCAAACCGTGTAAATATATTTTTCTGCAAGAAACGTTGCACGATCTTGGAATGGTTAGTGGGAACTGCAGCTGCCTCAACCCATTTAGACACGTAGTTGACAGCAAGTAGAATGTAGAGGTTGCTGAATGAAGATGGGAAAGGTCTCATAAAATCGATCCCCCATACATCGAACAATTCTACCTCGATGATGTTTTGAAGCGGCATCTCATATCGTCTAGAGATATTGCCCGTCCTCTGGCAACGATTACATTGCTTGTAAAACTCTTGGGCATCTTTGTACAGTGTTGGCCAATACAAACCGGATTGCAAAACTTTGGCCGCGGTACGTGTTTCTCTAAAATGTCCTCCATAGGGTGAAGAATGGCATTATCAGAGTACATTCTACTGCTCTTCTTTAGGGACACATCAGCGTATAACTTGATCTACACATTGTTTAAACAAAAGATGCTCGTCCCAAAAGTAATGCTTAGCATCATAGCGGAACCGCTTCTTCCCTTGGTGAGTAAGGCCATAAGGTAAAATACCACAAACAAGGAAATTAACTAAATCTGCGTACCAGGGTATTGTCGAGGCATGTGTTTCCGTGGCAACTGCTTCCATGGTTGCCGATGTGTGCGCGTCTAGAGTTGCCACGGTATACGCGTCAAGGGTTGCCAAGGCATACGCGTCTGTAGTTGCTGAGGCATGCGCGTCAAGGGTTGCCGAGGCATGCTCATCCATGGTTACCGAGGCAACTAATAGTTGCTCATCTGGGAATGCATCGTATATCTCTAAATCTGCGTCCTCCTCCCTATTGCGTTCTAACTGTGATAAGTGATCGGCCACTTGATTTTCTGTTCCTTTTCTGTCCTTAATTTCAATGTCAAACTCTTGTAAAAGCAATATCCAACGAATCAAACGAGGTTTGTCATCCTTTTTAGCAAATAGGTACTTAATTGTCGAATGGTTTGTATGAACAATTACCTTTGTACCAATCAAATAGGATCAGAACTTGTTAAATGCGAAAACTACGGCTAGTAACTCTTTCTCTGTTGTTGTGTAATTCACTTGAGCACTATTAAGAGTTTTACTAGCGTAGTATATCACATGAAATGTCTTACCTGTGCGTTGGCCTAGGACTGCTCCTACCGCAAAATCACTTGCATCACACATGAGCTTAAAAGGTAGCGTCCAATCGGGTGGAACGACAATGGGTGTCGAGGTAAGTTTTTTCTTTAGGGTTTCGAATACTTGGGCGCAAGAATAATCGAAATTGAAGACTTTATCCTGTTCTAGCAAATTGCACAAGGGTTTAGTAATTTTAGAAAAATTATGAATGAACCTCCTGTAAAAACCTGCATGTCCAAGAAAGCTTCGGATTCCTTTAACCGAACTTGGTGGGGGTAATCTCTCGATCACGTCCACCTTGGCTTTGTCTACTTCAATTCCCTTGAATGAAATCTTGTGGCCGAGTATTATTCCTTCATCTACCATAAAATGGCACTTCTCCCAATTTAGGACTAAATCAGTTTCTTCACATCTTGCCAACACCTTCTCTAAATTATCGAGGCAATTGTCGAAGTCATTACCAAAAACAGAAAAATCATCCATGAAGATCACAAGGAAGTCTTCGACCATGTTTGAAAAGAGTGTCATCATGCATCTTTGGAAGGTTGTCGGGGCGTTACATAATCCGAACGGCATCATTCGGAAAGCATAAGTACCGTATGGGCATGTGAAGGTTGTCTTTTCTTGATCTTCTGGTGCTATAGCAATTTGATTGTAACCTGAATAACCATCGAGAAAACAATAAAAGGGTTTACCTGCAAGACGGTCAAGCATTTGATCAATAAAGGGTAATAGAAAGTGATCTTTCCTAGTGGCTTTGTTTAGCTTTCGATAATCCATACAAACCCTCAAACCGGTCACAGTCCTGGTTGGAATGAGTTCATTGTTTTCATTACTTACCAGCGTTATACCTCCCTTTTTCGGTACACATTGTACCGGACTTACCCATGTACTATCATAGATACGGTATATGATGCCGGCGTCAAGCCACTTGATGATTTCTTTCACTACAACCCCTTTCATGGCATGATTCAGTCTCCTCTGGGCCTCAATCGAAGGTTTGTGAACATCTTCCAACAAAATCTTGTGCATGCACACTGCCGGGCTAATTCCCTTCAAGTCGGCAATTGTCCACCCTATTACCTTCTTATATAGCATCAACATTTTGATCAGCTTCTTTTCTTGCTCAGGGTAAGAATATTTTATTTGCCCTGGTAACTGTTTCAACTCAAGAATCGGTGGTTGTTTAATGGAGGGCTTTTCGAGTTTACCTTCCTTACCTGAGTAATCCAGTGGTTCAAAGTATGTACCTGATCGATTGACTAACCAATTTGCCTCTTCTTGTTGTTCCTCATCGATCGGTTCTTCATACTCCTCAGGTTCCTCCTGATCGGCAATTTAGTTGTCGAGACAACTAAATTCATCGTCGAAGTCAAACTCTATCGTGGCATGAAGAAGTTGGCATTCTTCCGAATCATCGGCATGCCTTAGTGTTTGGAACACATTTAGTTTAACTTGCTGGTCATTCCCCTCATTGTGAGTTCTCCCTTTTCAACATCGATCAAGGTTCTCCTTGTTGCTAGGAAGGGTCTCCCGAGAATGATAGGTGCATGCTCATCTGCTTCACAATCCAAAAAAATAAATTTATCAACTTTTACCAATATGTCTTCGATTTTTCCCTCTGATGCACATAGGATCTGTCGGTTAGCTGTAGCATAACTGTTGCAGGTCTTGCCTTCCCGATTCCTAGTTTCTGGAAAACTGATTTAGGCATCAAGTTTATGCTTGCTCCAAGGTCACATAATGCTTTCCTGACATAGTGGTTTCCGATGGAACAAGGTATTGTGAAACTTCCAGGATCCTTCAACTTGGGTGGTATGCGATTGTGCAACATGGCCATGCATCCCTCTGTTGCAGCAACTATTTCAAACTCTCCTAGCCTTGTTCTCTTAGACACAATGTCTTCCAGAAACTTGGCATAGTTCGGCATTTGTTCAATCGCCTCAACCAATGGCAAGTTGATGTGGACTTGCTTTAGGATATCAAGAAACTTCTTGAATTGATATTCTTGCTTTTGTCGCTTCATCCTTTGTGAGAATGGTGGTAGAAGTCAGATATCTTCGATCCTTTCATTGGTCTAGAACCTAATTGACGACATTGTTGAGGCAACTGGAGTTGCCGAGGCATTATCAACTGGGTTGTTATGGCATGCCTATCGTTGGTTGCCGCGACATCCTTATCGCTGGTTGCCGAGGCATGCTTATCGTTGGTTGCCGCGGCAATTCATGGTTCAGCATCTGAGGCTTTGCCGCTAAGTTCGTCTTGTTCTTTTTGTGGAGTTTTGTTTGATGAACGAGCTTGAGCCTTTTTAAGTTGTAGGCCACTTCTAGTGGTGATCGCCTTACATTGCTCATGGTCAGTTTCTCTTGCGACTTTAGTATCGCTAGGTAAACCTCCTTGCGGTCTAGTATTCAGGTTTTGAGCAAATTGTCTGACTTGATTTTCTAATGATTTGTTTGTCGCCTCTTGGTTTTGCAATCTCATCTCGGTCCTGTTAATAAAAGCATCATTTCTTTTTATGAAGTTACTATTCTTAGCCATATAAGATTCAGTTTTCAACATAAAAATATTGAGAGAATTTTCCAAAGAACTAGATGTTGTCAGTTGTTGCTGCGGCAACTGTTGTCGTGGCATATTCTGCTGGAATCCTGATGCTTGTGCATTCTGATTGTTCTGGTTTAGAGTATTGTTGGGATTACTCCATGAAAAATTCGGGTGCTTCTTCCAAGCTGGATTGTATGTATTGGACATCACATTATTGTTCCGGTTGTAATTCCCCACATAAAAGCTGGATTCCGGATTCTGCATACATTCAGAAGAATCATGGTACCACCACATAACTCACAAAAGGAATCCATTACCTTGACTTTCTGTGTGTTGTTTGGTTTCTGCATGTTCTGGACCATCTTGGTTAGAGTGGCCAATTGTGCCGAAATTGAGTCTGATGATCCCAGTTCATGTATTGTGGCTTGGCGTCTAACTCCTCCTCTTCTAGCATATGGGAATTGATAATCATTCTTGGCAAGCCTGTTTAGAATTTGCATTGCTTCCTCCGGCGACTTATCTAGGAGTATGTCGTTTGCCGAGGCATCTAGCATCATCCTTGATCGTGTATTCACAGCGTTGTAAAACATTGTTACTTGTGTCCACACTGGGAATCCGTTTAGGGGGCATTTGTGTAGAAGTTCTCTATATCACTCCCAAGCCTCGTACATGGATTCATCATCTGTCTGCCGAAAAGAAGTAATTTCGTTATGAAGCTTATCAGTCAAATTTGTAGGATTAAATCGAGCAAGGAAATCACGACAAAGATCGGTCCAAGATCCTATTGATCCGACA
This sequence comes from Hibiscus mutabilis, assembly GCA_019671005.1. Lineage (NCBI taxonomy): Eukaryota > Viridiplantae > Streptophyta > Magnoliopsida > Malvales > Malvaceae > Hibiscus > Hibiscus mutabilis. Next base: position 36,790,884 of record CM033744.1, read on the forward strand.
AAAATACTATTCAACCATGTTTTTGCCCTATCCCTCAGTAAATAGGGGAATAATCTTAGTCGTAAAACATCGGGGGTGACTCCTTGTATTTTGAATGAATTGCAAATCTCGAGAAAAGGTTTAAGATGTTGTCATGCATCTTCAGTTGCTTAGCCACCAAATTGACCAATTGTGTTGATCATATTGAACATCACCGGTTTCAACTCAAAGTGGTCGGCTTCAAATTCAGGTGTGACAACTCCTGGATTAAGTCGTTCAAGATCTTCTTCAAGATAGTCTCGAATAGTTCTGTTTCATGCAAAAATCACTCCTCCTGCTGGAACATCCTGATTCATATTCCCGTCTTGATTAGCCATTGCTACTCTTAACCTTCGTCTGAGCCATTGCAAGGTTCGTTCGATTTCTGGATCAAAGGGATATTCTGGTGTAATCAGTCTTGCCCTGGTCATATACCAATGCAAAACCAAAGTTTGTTAACCCTTTGAATCTTAAACAAGAAAAATAAAAAATGCAAGAAAATAAAAACAAAGTTGTTATTGCCAATCCCCGGAAACGTCGCCAAAAACTTGTTGCACGTAATAAGTGCTCCGCAATTGTGCAAGTGTACAGGTCGCAAGTTATAGTATAAAAGATATCGTCTCCACAGGGATTGGTGCCACTTCAAGAATCTAATCTCTTGCACTGTAAAAAGTAAAAGAACACAAGTAGAAGATTGTAGAAGTTTAACTAACAACTAAACTATAAAACAAATAAGTAAAAGAAGATGTAATTAAATGAGAGATATTAGGCCAGGTTATTGTGAGTTGATGAGTGATAGCCAATTGGATCGTCTTGGTAAAAGAGTACAAGGGCAACTCAGTTGCCGTGGCAACTTGCGCAGCGGGGTTGTCTTGGCAACTAATCGACGGTTGCATGGGCAACTGGCTGGGCAACTGTTTGGGCGGCTGGGCAGCAACTTCAAGGTTTGGCAGAGCGTTCTTTAATGGTTTCTTCTTATCCCTAAGTCGAAACTCTAGCTATTTGTGCATACCTTGATAATACATCCCTGCGTGAATCAAGGGTGAACAACAACCAATCTTGCGCTCCTCTTAGCCGTTGAAATCCTTAACTTATTCCTAAGCCGGATTAATCTTCACCATCAATAGATTGAATAAAGACCATACTCATTCGTTTCTTGAATCTAACTCTCCCAATATTAGATAAATAGATGAAGTTACGAGATCCTCTCCCAATTCACTCGCAAACAAGAATAAGAACCAAGAATGAGTAAACCTTGAATTGAAAGTGCAAACTCTTATTACCTAAACAAAATCCAATTGTTTCTCACAACCACAAAACACAATAACCTTAGACAAATAGATTTAGTTCATGGCTAGGTTCCAAAGAAACACAAAACAAAGAATTCATAACATAAACCTAATCGAACAAAGAAGAAAAAGATGAAGAATGGTTGAAGCCTTTATCGAAATCTCTCCCTTGCTCTTGTCGAAATCTCTCACTTGCTCTCCTTGAGTTTGACGGCTTGGTCTCCTTTAAATAGGAGATGGCTAAGTCAAAATCCTTCTTGAGGAGGAATTTAAGTTGGAATTAAATACTTTAAAAGAATATAATTCTTTATTATATTTAAATTCTTTCTAGATCTTTTCATATCTTTTTGGGATTTAATTTCTCTTTGACCTTTTCATGGAAATCAAACTCCTTTGGGATTTAACTTTGCTCCATGTCATCTTGGGCTTATCTAGTCATCAATTTCGACTGCCATATCATCTTATCCCTTATCGAAAATTGCCCTGGCAACTAGCTCGGCATCTCCTCCATGCATTGCCCTTGAAACTAGCTCGGGATCTCCTTCATGCATTACCCTGGCAACTGGTTCCAGCCTTGCTTTGGCAAGTGATTCTGCACACACACAAAAACACGCCAAAATAGTATATTTTCCACAAAATTAAGCAAAATATGAAATCAAGCTTGTCCACCAAGGAAACAATACAAATATGCATGAATGGCTAATAATGCAACTAATATGAGCCTAAGTCTAGCAATAATAAGAATAAAAAAGGGTGACTAAAATAGTACTTTTAGACACTTAACAGGGACAAATGAGGTAAAGGAGACAAAGATTGGTCTACTCAACCTCGAATACGAGAACTTCAAGATAGACTCATATGAAGACATCAAGAGCATGTTTGACCGGTTCTCTACAATCGCCAATCAACTCAAAAGTCTTGGAGAAGAGATTCCAGAAGAAAAGCTTGTTCAGAAGTTAACTTATTCACTTCCCGAATCGTGGGAGAGCAAGAAGACGACCATTATTGAAGTCAAAAACCTGAAGAAGCTCAAGCTTGAAGAGCTCGTAGGGTCTCTTCTCACCCATGAGATGATGTCTCTACCCTTGAAGAGGGAGAATGAGAAGATAATCAAAGAGCAAGGAGTTGATGTCAACATTATTGCTCTCCAATCCTCCACAAGCATGAAGAGCAATATAGAAGAGCAATATAGAATAATCCAAGCATGAATCAATATAGAAGAGCAACATTATTGCTCTCCTATCTCTTCAAGCAATATAGAAGAATCCAAGCATGAATCCAAGCATGAAGAGCAATATAGAAGAGCAATATAGAAGGGCAACATTATTGCTCTCCTATCTCTTCAAGGAATTTTCTCGATTCATGAAGAGCAATATAGAAGAATCTAAGCATGAATCAAAGAAGAAGAAGAAGATGGTGGATCCCTCAAGTGCTCAAAATGCAAGGAGACGAGGCACACCAAATATGATTTCTCTCGTTTCAACATTAAGGGATCATCATCAAAGAAAGTATATGTGGCTACATGGAGTGATGAAGGTTCCACCGATGAAGATGGAGTAGCCCATCTATGTTTCATGGCCCTCCAAGAAGGGGGGGTAACTTCTAACTCATCCTATTCAAATTCATACACATTTGATGAGTTACAAAAAACCTATGACAAATTGGTTTTTGAGTTCAATGCTTCATTTTCAAAAAATAAAAAGACGATTTCAAAATTGAAAATCGAAAATGATTTGCTTTTAAAAAACCAATTTGGAATTTGAAGCAAAATTAAAAGATTTTGAACTTAAAGTTTTAAATTTACAAAATTTGCTTCAAAGTTTAGAAAAAGATCATCAAAAGGAAATTGATGATCTTAAGAAAGAAAAAGATTTGATTTCCAAAGAGCTTGAAAGAAAAACAATTTGGGAAAATCAATTTTTTATCAAAAACAATCTAGTGCCCTTAGTTTTTTGAATGGAAAATTTTTAGAAGTATTTGGGCCACAAAATGACTAATTATGAAATTGAAAAATGGATTCCTAAGGGGTCTAAATTATGTGCTACTAATGCCTATGGATCCAAAGCAATTTAGATACCAAAAATCAAATGATTGTCTTTTGTAGGTGTGATGGAGCTTTGGTCAACAAGTGATAAGATTGAGGGGGAGCTCTACACACACAAAGGATGAACACTTGAAGAATGAAGGCTTCACATCCTCTATTTGTTTCAAGTGTGGTAAAATTAGTTGAATTTTTTTTATTTATCTATTTTTAATTCAACTAGTTAATCATACATGTTGGACTAACATTTGATTGATGCTTGAGTAAGGGGGAGCCAATTTTTGAACAAAACTTATTTTCGTCAAAAAAATTTTAACACTCCATTGTTATTGAACTTTAAAGTTTGAACCATTTTTGATATAACAAAAAGAGGGAGAATATTTTGAAATTTTGATTTTTTAAATGAATAAGGGGGAGCTTATAAGATTTTCAACATTTAATCTCTTATTCAATTTTTATTTTTACTAAGGGGGAGAATCTAAAAGAATGTTTTGAAAATTTGATTTTTCAAATGAATAAGGGGAGCTTATAAGATTTTCAACATTCAATCTCTTATTCAATTTTTATTTTTACTAAGGGGGAGAATCTCAAAAATAATTTTTCAAGTTGGTTTTATTATATCAAAAATGGGAGATTGTTAGGATTTATGTTTTGATATAATAATTGAAAAATAGTTTTGGACTAAATTGAAAAGATTTCAAAAATCGTTTTAAGTCCAAACAACTTGAAAATAAGTTTGAGAAGTTTTTGAGAGGTTTTGGAAATGTTTTAAATGCTTTAAAGTAGCTAAACTAACGTTTTCAATACATGCGTACCGATACAATATACTTCGTATCGATACGGTCCAAAGGTTTCAGCTATAGTATTTTTCCAGTAACCAAAAACCGTACAGATATGCCCCTAGGCGCACCGATACGGAGTGGATCGTTTCGATACGCCATGTGGCGTACCGATCCAGTTTTCAACCTCTACAACGGCTATTTCTCAACAGCTATTTAAATTGCAAGGCGTACCAAAATAGACCAAGGTGTATCGATATGGCGTACTGATACGGCTCAAGGTGTTTCGATACGGATAACAAGACTGAGTATAACGGCTAGTAGTTGTACCTATACGGGTACACGCGTACTGATACGAATAGCTGCAGAACTACATTTATTGCGTGAAATTTAGTCTCCAACGACTCCAATTCAATCCCAACGGTCTCCAACGGCTAGGAACTCAATTGGGGCTATAAAAGGACTCTTCAAGCTTCTGCAGCAACTAATGATCCTTAAGTCAACAACATTATGATGAAAATTTGTCTTAGTGCTTAAATTTCTCATTCTTGTATAGACAACACTTGTGAGCTCAAATGTTTACATATGCTCAAGTATTTTAGGTTTGGGTGAGTGCTTAAAAGAGTGCAAACATCTACCTTGTAGAGAGGATTCTTTGTTTGCCTTATTTATTTGTTTGAGAGGATTCCCAAAGCTTGGGTTGTAAGCTTTGGATGCTAGACTTGGTAACTGAGTCTAGGTTGTAAAGGTTGCCTCCTAAGCCTTGTTAAAAGGGGAAGAACTCTTAGTGGATTTGGGAAATCCTTAGTGGAAGCTAATGTAGTGGATGTAGAGCTTGTTAGAAGCTTGAACCACTATAAATCCTTGTGTCAATTTGTCTATATTTTTGCTTCCACAACATACACCCAAAAATCAACTTCTCCACTACTTGGCAAGCATATAGATTGAAGGAATTTCGAGCCCAGCAAATTTAGTCTAAAAGGAATTTCGAGCCCAGCAAATTTAGTCTAAAATTCTATCAATTTAAACATTATTTTAATTTTGGATTAAAATTGTAAATTCCTTGCTTTTCTTCTTCTTCCACTTGAATATTTTTTTGGTTTTGGAGTTTAAAAAATACGCTAGGGACAATAAAAAAATTAAGATTTGAAGATCAATGGGGGTTAATGCAAGGTCCATTGGAGGACCCAAACTCCACGATCGGGATACTGACGAGAATACAAGGGGGTGGGAAAATGATGAGACAGAATTCAATCAAAATTAAGATAATGTTTTAAATTGTTGGATTTTGGACTAAATTGGTAATATATACAAGTGTTTTGGACTAAAACTGTGATTATATCAAGCCACATCATCATCTCCGTTAGTTTTTAACGGCCGGGGTACCAAAACAAAACGAAAAACGTAACGTTAGGTACCATTTTGTCAAAAATAATAGTTGGGGTACTAACACAATAACACAAACATAGTTGAGGTGCTAAATATGTAATTTTCCCTTTGTTTCTATAATCACTGTAGGCGTTTAGTTAACTTTATTTAAATAATTATATATATTTATTTCATGTAATAAAAGAATTGAAATATTGATATATTGCTTATCTATAAGTTTTAATATCTTAATTTTTTTTGTTGCCCTCTCGATTTCTATGGCTTTGCCCTGACTAATCCAGACTAACAAGCGTTGTATACCTGATTTTAGTGGGCGAGTCTCCCAGCAGGGTTTTCAGTAGGGGTGTTTAGGGGTGATAATGAGTCTGATTGGCTCGCGAGCTACTCGGGCTCGGCTCGGTCAAAGCTCGACTCGAGCTCGGCTTGAGACCTTAACAAGCCGAGCCTGACGAGCCGAGCTCGGAATAATTATATATATTATATATATGCTACATATACACTAAAAGTAATATCTTTAGCAAAAGAAAAGTAATAAAATAAATTAGGGGAAAATCGACTAAAAATAAATTAACTAAAATAAACTGGGCACTCTTTTCCCTTTTTCAGTGTTGGTTATGAAAGAGGTTTTTAACGATGCCCTATCTTTTATAAAAAAATTATAGCAAAATTGTCCATTTCGAGTCGAGCCGAGCCGAGCCTAACGAGCTTTGAGCCCAATAGTATTATTTTTGAGCCGAGCTCAAGCCTAAAATTTCGAGCTCGCCGAGCCTCGAGCCCGAGTCCGAGCCTAGCTCGGACTCGGCTCGTTATCACCCCTAGGGGTGTTTAAACGGTCGGTTCGGTTAACCGACCGAACCGAACTTCCAAAATTTCATTAACCGAATTTTTTTTCCTATTAACCGTTAATCGAACCGAAATTTTTTCAAAAATTTTTAACCGAACCAAAAAAGTTCGATTAATTCGGTGAACCAAAATTTGTTGTAAAATTTTGGGTAATTACACAAATAGTCACTAAAGTGTGTTAAAATAATCTTTTCAACCACTGAACTTTCAAAAGTTATAAAACAACCATTAAACTTATCGAATTATTACAAAATGATCATTGATTTATTGCACATTATAAATTATTGATAAATATTAAAAATTATAATGATTATTTTTTAATAATTTAATAAATTTAATGATCATTTTGTGCAAATTTGATAAAGTTTAATGACCATTTTATAATTTTTAAAAAGTTTAGTGACCAAAAACAAATATATATATATATATAATATAAAATTTTCGAGTAATTCGGTTAATTAACCAATTTTGAACCGAATTAACCGATAACCAAATTTTTAAAAAATCAATTAACCGTTAACCGACCGAACCTAAAATTAACCGACTGATTAATCGGAAAAAAATTATAATGATTATTTTTTAATAATTTAATAAATTTAATGATCATTTTGTGCAAATTTGATAAAGTTTAATGACCATTTTATAATTTTTAAAAAGTTTAGTAACCAAAAACAAATATATATATATAAAATATAAAATTTTCGAGAAATTCGGTTAATTAACCAATTTTGAACCGAATTAACCGATAACCAAATTTTTAAAAAATCAATTAACCGTTAACCGACCGAACCTAAAATTAACCGACCGATTAATCGGAAAAAAAATCAGTTCGGTTGGTTAATTTGGTTAACCGAAATTTTGAACACCCCTAGTTTTCATCATACACAATGACTCGAACTCGATACATACTTAAGTAATACGAAACTACTTACTGCTTGAAAAATATAATTATTTTTTATTAAGTAGAGAAGTATTTAGATTCTCAAAATAAATGTTAAGATTCAAACACGTATAAGATAGAATCAACATGAACATCTTTAATCTCTTGGTCAATTAGTGAATCTCAAATGTAATTTAAATTTAATATAAGATGTAATTTAATATTTACCATACTTATCTATTAAAATTTTTAGTTTAAGTAAAAATAATTTAAAATAATAAGACATTATTTATTTATAAATTTGAATAATTTAAATTTAATAGAAATTGTAATTTAAGATGAATGTAAAATATACTTAATTTTATCCGATTTTATATTTTCAATGCTCATATTTAGAAATTAATTGTAATATAACAATAAAATAATATTTTATCAATTTTATATTTTCAATATTTATGTTTAACTTGAAACATAAAATGTTACCCACACTCAACCTAAAAAATATTATAGGTTTTGTTAATATTTTCTATTACAATCAGTCGTGCATAGCATAACTGTTCTTTTACCCCACATGCATACTAAAGAAAAAAGATTGGGGAGAATAAGAACAGTAAAACATAGGAATCTAGGGACAAATGAAAAATCCAGTGGCTAAAATTGAGAAGAGATTATATTTTTCCCATTAAAATGACCGGAGAATATCAAGTACAATTTTTTTTTAACGAAGAATATCAAGTACAATGGATTCAACAATTTTCAACCTAACAAGTAATAAGATACCCAAAGAAGAACCAACTTTACTTGAAGACCAAGGAAAGGATTTACCTAGATCTGATTTCCAATATAGGTTTGGTAGATGGGTTTCCATGCAGCAATGTTGAAGGTGTACCCCCACCCCCCCATTCCCAACCTGGAAACTTCATGTCAAAGGACAACCTTTTTCTTCTTTTTTTGCAGAGAAAGAAACTTGAGTTTTGATTACCTGCTCAAAGAAAATGATACACAAATGGCTGCAAATTAGTTCTGATTACTACCCTGTAAAACTAAGCTAATTGTACTTGTGTGTGACTGCTATAGATACTTGTATATGTTGGACATAAAGTATATTTAGCTTTTTAAAAATATTTTGAAGTATTTGAGGTCTAAGAGAATCATATCCACACCTACGTATAAATATGTCTAGGTTATAGATGTCGAATACAGACATTTAAAGAAAAAAGAAAAGTTGAAGCATAACTATAAAGTCCAACAATAGCAAAACATACATGTAGAGAAAGGTGTTGGGACCATAGGAAGAATCTCATCTAATAGAAACCAGTCATCCGAATATTTACAACATTTATGAACTTCCAAATTTACCATACTGCTAAACAACGAAAGTCCGCAACAATGATAAATGCAATTAAAATGAACACCAAACAAAGCAATGCAGCATGCTTCCAATTCACATAATTTAACATTCCATAAATGGCAGAACATCCAAGAGGAAAGCTCCACTGATCTCCATCTTAAGTTTTGTCAAATATTAAATAAAGCATACTCACAACGTATTCATAAGCAGATATTCGGTGAACAAGCAATTATGTGTGTGGGAGATTGAACCTTGTTCAACACAGAGGCTAACACATCACTGAAAAAAATCAAGAGAAAACAAGCATTCATGCCTAGTTTTGAACTCTAAATTTATCACATATATGACAAAATTAGGAGTAACTGACAAATGAAGAAACAGGCCATTGTCATTCAGATGAGGAAACATTCCCGTAAAATTAACAACATGAACAAAAACAATTTTAGGAACTGATTACCACTTTGCAAGAAAATCAAAATCTCAAGCCAGTTTTGAGCATTAAGAGAGAATAAGAAGGAAAGAGATATCAATATTTCGATTTCTTAAAATTCTCAGCAAACAATTAGCAAAGGAACTATTAACAATAACAATCATCCTAAGACTAAAAATATATGAATGTAACTCGTTTTCTTTGCTTTTAACTTTTTTAAATAATAATAATAAAGATAAAGAGAGATAAGGCGCTGGATGCAGAGGTTTATCGATCGATTCATGTATTTGTATTGTTCTTACAACAAATTTACCAGGAAGAGATCGATGAACCGCTGCCTCCAGTGTCCCTACGGCCTTTCCTTTCCTTTAACTTCGTGTCTTTTTCCCCTACAATAATGATGATTTTCTCCTTTTTGTTCTCATAAAAAACAAAGAATCAACAGAAAAAAAGGAGAAGAAGAAGAATACTTCAAAATCAACAGATCTGATCCAATTCAAGGAAAATACAAAGCATTCCGATGTAAATTCTACAATTAGAAAAATAAAGAAATAAGAGAGGTGAAGCAGGGGAAATGGAAATATAAATCTGTGTCGCCATTGCTGGACGCTTTTGAGATCTCGTGAGTCACAGCAAACAGTAACTTTCTCTCTCTCTCTTTCTTTCTTTCCCATTTCTTTTGGATATACAGGGTATTTAAAGATTAATATTTAAAATATAAAAGATTAATGTTCAGAGGTGTTTGAGGATATACAATTTTTTTTTTTACAGTATATGAGGAAGTTACAAACTTCGGGTGGCTTTTTTTATTTTTTAAATATTTTTTTAAAGACGTTACTTGTTTAATATATATTATTTAATTTATCATGTATATAAACACTTAAAAATTATAAAAATATTAAAAGTGACGTCTTTTTCTGACACTATAAAAAATATTTTATATCCTCAAATATCTCTCAATATTCTTATATTTTAAATATTAAATTTTATTTGGATTATTTCGTTTAGTATGTTTATTAATTTTTTAATTAAGTAGGAGAGTTTTCCTGGATTTACGATTTTAACCCCGTTGTTGATAAATTCTTTAATCATTTAGACTGCGCTGAACCAATGAAGGAAGGGTAAACACTTAAAATGCATTTATGAGTTAAGTACACTTGTCATCCACAATCTTTTAGTAGAATTTCATCTTATTAAAAATTTTTAAACAATTTCTATAGAAGAATTTGTTAAAAAAAATAATTTCTATTAAAGAAAAAAAGGAAAGGATAATTTACTCGTAATGGATTTAGAACACACAACCTAAAAAAAATAATGATATCACTTAATATTTTTAATCAATTATTTTAGAGATTGTTGAAATTTCCGCAAATTCTTAATTTAATCTTCATTTGGTTAGGGTTGAGATTTAATTCTTTGCTTGTTAGTTTTCAATATATTAACCATTATCATATATAAGTATAAGGTCGATTTATAAATTATATAAATTATGTTCCATGAATAGTGATGAATGTTGATTAGGTTTTATTGAATAGTAATGAAAGAAAAAGTAAATGATGGTAGTTGAGTTTGGTCAAAAAGAAATTGATGGGAGTTTAGTGTTTATGTGTCCAAACGGATCAAGTACAGATTAAGTTTATGCATGAAATTAACATATTTTATATTTAACGGCCAAAAAATTTAGTGTCAGAGTTTTGATTGGGAACGATATTTTTTTGATGAAAAAAAGAAAGAGTACATAAGATACTATTAGTGTCTCGTTAAAAAACCTCCCTAAACTTAAATAGAAGAAAAATAGTACTCCTGGTAACATCTAAACAATTAAAAAAACTCAAACAAACGAAAGGAAACTAAAGGAACTAAACAGACATAAGTCTAACTAGACCGAGCACCCCCACCACCAACTTGTATAGGCAACACAGTAGCATCTTCATCTAATAAACTCAACACCCCATCAGGAGGAACAAAGAACTCCTGCACATTGAGATTAAAGGCGCTCGCACAACGAGCCATAAAGTCTGCGACGCGATTTCCAATTCTCAGCACATGCTGCACACTCACAGACCAATCCCGCCATCCAAGTTGAAAAACATGCAAGGCCAAAGTCGAAACTCCCCTAACCTTTGCATTCGGCTTCAACAATCCGATTACATCCAGAGAGTTTGTCTCCAAAATCACCTTCCGATGTCCCCTACTCCAAGCAAAAGATAAACCAAACCAAATTCCCCATAATTCAGTATCCAATATAGGACAAACACCCAAATACTTGCTAAAACGCAACTTCCAAACTCCCTACGAATCTCGAATAACGCCACCACACGAAACATGACTATCCACAAAGTTACATGCACCAGCCGTGTTTACCTTCACCCAATTCAAAGGCGGCATTTCCCACATGGCAGAACCGACCAGCAGAGGGCCAGAAGTCTGATGTGCTGACCCGAAACAAGCGCAGCATTGCACATAGCTTAGAGCCGACGACTCCTAGCAAGCACTGAACCCGAATCCTTTAACAGATTCTCAAATACGACAGCGTTCCGAGACAGCCATAGATTCCACACAATGGAACCAAAAAGTAAGTCCTAAATCAAGTACATTCACAGTAAACCTACCTGGATCCGACAAATTTACATAAACCTAGTCTTTGATATCCATAGTCAAGAACTCAGATAACTTGTCCGATTTGACCACCTCTCCAAACCACCAAAGCTGTCGGACACCACCGAAGAATATGACTGACATCCTCTGGCGATTGCGAACAAACGACACACCTATCATCCATAGTATACCATCGTTTAACCCGTTCAGCATTAGTCATAATTTTATTACAACAAATTAACCAAATGAATATTTTAATTCTTTGTAAGCCTCGAAATTTATGAATAGCCTTCCAAAGAACCCCAGCCATTACACTCTCCTCACCAGCAAGCATCGCATAGGTTGACTTCACTAAAAAACCCGCATTAATCGTGCGAGTCCAACCCACCATGTACCGCACAACCATCGCCACTGGACCTTTGACAGCTGCCAAACGCAGCAGAACTTGGACAGGAAGCAAATATTGGAACACTGTCCACTTCCAATCGCCCAAGCTATCGGCCATACTAGCCACATGCACACGACCAATACTACCTACAACATCTTCTGGGACATAACGATCTCTCCAAAAGTCGATTTCCTGACCATTTCCAATAATATGAAGGATATTCTAAGAGACATCATTCTACACTAAACTAATACCCTTCCAAACTCTCGAACAATTAGAACCAACAATCATACTCGGTACAAGCTCCTGACATTTATATTTCACGCGAATAAACCGCACCCAAAGCGCCTCTCTATTCACCACCAAAGAAAATGCTAATTTCATCAGAAAAACTTCAATCTGAATATGGAGTTTTCAAAAAACCAAGACCATCAGTATCCAGCGGCTGACAAACATCATCACAATGTGCCAAATGCACCCCTCGACCATCTTCAGAGATGCCCTATATAAACTGTCGAAGGAGACGCTCAATTTCTAAGCATGTTTTCTTCAGAATCAATGTATACATTAGAATAGCTGATAAAACAACTTTCGCAAGGGTTATACGGCTAGCAAGTGAAAGATTCCGAGCCCACCGGCCATTCAATTTCTTCTGAACCATGCTAGCCAAGAATGAGTAAGACGCCGACGTCACACGACTATGTAAAAACAGAACCCCCAAATATTCCCCCAAATTGGAGACCTAAAAAAATCCAAATGCCGAACTAATGCAAGTCCTCAACTCTGCAGTAATATTCTTGGAAAAGAAAAATATTAGTTTTGGCTAAACTCACTTTATGCCCGGAGACATTACAAAACTTATCCAAAAACACTGCATTCAACTAGCATATGTTCCACGGAAGCTTCCGCAAAGAGAATTATATCATCGACAAAGAATAGGTGTAAAATTCTCGGGCCACGAAGAGATGTGCGAAAAGGACGCCACTGACTCGCGAAAATCTTACAATGAATCGACTGTGCAGGACGCTCCATACACAGCACGAAAAGATAAGGTGAGAAGATCATCTTGTCTTATACCATGAGTAGGTATGAAAGAAGCAGTCATAGACCCATTCTAATGGACTTGGGTTGATACTTAACTCAAGTAAGTCAAAATAAGCTATCGAAGCGAATCTGGCTCACCAAATCAATCAACGTATCATCGATAAAGTCTCATTCCAATCGATGTAAGCTTTCTCCAAATCAATTTTAATTGTCATCTATCCCTTATGACCCGTCTTCTTTCTCATAGAATGAATCACCTCCTAAGCAATAATAATGTTATTTGTAATCGGGCGCCTAGGACAAAACTCGTTTGGTTTTTAGGAACCCAAGTAGGTAGCAACGATTTTAACCGATTAACAATTACTTCGGTTATCGCCTTCTAAATCACAGTACACAAGTTGTAGGACCCATTTTCATCTGGGCTTAGACTCAAAATAAACTCAAACCCAAACCTATTTTATCTGGGTTGCCCGTTTACAAACCAGACCCAAACCCGTACCCAATGCATAACCCGGATCCGACCCGGGAACCTAAAAAACCCTAAATTTTGAAACCCTAACAGTAACCATATCCGCCGCCGTCAAGCCTTTTCCGGCAACCATTTCGAACCCAAAATTCCTAAATCAAACCCAAAAATCCAAAAACCAGTCAACCCTAAAATACCCTAATAAACCCTAAATAACCTAACCCTCTGCCAGCCACCCTACCAATTGAACCCTAAACTAAACTCATCATCCCCTATCTCTGCCGTCACCCATATCCTGCTAAAATCCGCCCCAAATCCGGACAAATCATTACAATCTCACATCTGCAAGAAAGGGCGATTTATTATTTTTTGGTTGTTGTGATTGGGTTATATAAAAATCCGAATGTAAACAAATATTCAAGGGGCTTTTTGTTCGAAAAAAACAGAGAGAAAATAGGGGATTTTCGGTTCGAAAAGAAAGTTGTAAAAGGGGTTTCAAATCCAAACAAATATTCGAGAGTAATAAAATTTTAAAGGTAAAATATCAGAGATCTGTTCGAACTCTATTTTATTTTGAAATCAAAGTCTTTTTTGGGTTTTTTATTTTTTATTCGAATAAAAAAAGAGAGGGTTTTTCGTGACTTACTTGTTGATTCCGAGGTCGTCGGGGTCGATTTTCTTCCGCCGTGAAGCCACCGTGCCGAGGAACGGCATACCGACAGGGAGAGCGGCCGCCGCGTGAAGTTGAGAGAGGTGAGGCAGAGTGTTATTAGGTTTAGATTTAGGTTTTCCTATCTGATTTATTTCGAACAAAAATAACCAAGATATGTATTAAACTGATACTAGAAAAACGGTGCCGTTTTGCTGCTTCACCCGACGCGGTGACCCGAACCCGGGGAAGGATCAGCGTGTCCTTAATGGGAAGATTACACACCAGATCCTTGAACTTTCCTCCCTCCTTCGTTGCTGTCCACGGTCTATCTACCATATCAGTCCTTCCCGTTTGTTCCCGCATTTATTTTAACTCAGGGTCTAATAACATTCTAAGTCCTCAACCTTTCATCTCTTTTTAACTATTAGTCATGGTATAATTTTGTGTTTAATCCGTTAGAGTTTTCATGCGCATTTAAAATAATTCCTTCATTTTTTGTGGCTTTTTATTTTTGTTTTAGTTCAATTCAGTCACTATCGTTATATTAAATTTAATTCTAGCACTTTTATTTTATATTATTTATATTTCTTGCCTTGTAATTTAGTTTTCATGTATTTTAACACTTAATATTTAATTCCATGATGTTTTATATGTTTTAGTTTGATCATGCATTATTATTGTTACTATCATTATTATTATTATTATTATTATTATTATTATTATTATTATTATTATTATTATTATTATTATTATATAAAATATTTTATTATATATTATATACGTGTATATATATATGTATCCCTTTTTTACTTATGATTTATATTTTATGTATTTTTATTTTCATATATTGTATATATAGAACTTCATGTATTTTTTAATTATATCATTTTGTTTAAATACAACATATATAAATAAAAATAATAAATACTTGTTTGTGTAAAAATAATATATATGTGTATATATAAACTATTAACTTAACATATATAGTTTTTTTATAAGTATAATTATTAAATATATTTTACATTAAATATTACAATTTTAAGTGTATATATACATATATATATATTTACCATGTTACTTCATAATGTTGCATTATATATGTTTTTTAAAAAAAACCACAAAAAAATAATAAATATGTTTTTAAATAAATTTTAAATTTTAAATCAGTGCTTTTTTTACCTCTATAAATCATGTCCCGACGTAAAGGGATGCGATGTTTTTAACATTTTTCCAAGAAAACGAGAAGCCGTGTTCCGGGCGTAAAGGGATGCGATTCTCTAAATATTTTCAACATTTAAGGATCGTATTTTGAATTTTATTCGAATTTGCAATTTCCAATACCAAAACTTTAAATAAACGACTAGGTACCAATTTTGGGCGGTGTGGGGGTGCTAATCCTTCCCCATCCGTAACCGACTCCCGGACCCTAATTTTTTGAATCTCTGATTTTATTTTGGTGTCCGGTCTACCTTTTTAAAATGATCGGTGGCGACTCCATATTTTTTTTCAAAACGGGCGGGTTTTTTTCAAACACGAAAAAATAAAATTTTAAAACTCAAACGAACAAATAAAAAGTGAGCGCCGGACGGATTTGGGTGCTTACAGCTGGCGACTCCGCTGGGGACTTTTAAAATAAAAAGAAAGTCAAGCCACGAGTCGATTATCTTTTAGTCTTGATCGTTGGAAATTGGAGAATTCGATTTTAATTTAAAATATGATTCTATTTTGTTAATACGACATGTATTTTATTTTTCTGTAAATATTACTGATTTATTTTTTCTGCATTCCATGATCTTTCTACCCGAGATCAGTCCTTTTTAAGTGGAAGTGTGATACCGCTTTCGTGTGGGTTACCACCGTATAGGTTGGTGAATCGCTTTCGGGATATATTTCTTATGTTTTCGTGTGGATTACCTCCGTATAGTCATAAGGGATGTATCCCCCTGGATTGAACTTGGTCCGTTTGAAACCTATAATGGGTGAGGATCAAGGGCCTTGCTACCTTTAGTAAGGGACAGCGAGGACAATTCGGGTACCCTTCCCTAGAACCAAAACCGCATATAGTGAGCCGTAGGAGCCAACCTTTTAGAGCCATGCGAAACTTTGCCCGTTTAGCGGTTACCCTTTTAGGCTTTGATGAATCTTTCTATGTTTTTGTCTGTTTTATTTTTACCATTAATTGCCATTTTATTTTTTATTTGATTATTTTAAATTTGGACTGACCCATTTATTTCTTTGTGATCACATTATATTACATATGTTCGTTTTGCATTAACTACATAACATATCATAACACTTTTATTTTTGCATTTTTTCCAGCATGAAATACTGATTCACGACTGATTCTCAATTTAAAAACTATTATCGGGAGAAAATCTAGTACTTTAGATATCAAGGCAATATTCAAAGTTGCAAATGAATCCCGTGAGTTCGGAAGTTGAGCCACGAGAACCATTTTTGAATCAGTACTTTCGCATCTAGGACCTGCACTTCGTATTTACATGCATACATTTTGAAATTTTAAAATTAGTCCCTGGGTTACCCCATTAGATACAACAAAGTTGGTCAACCTAGCACCTTACAGAACCTCAACAAGAGCCTGATCGTGGGGCATGTCCAAAAGCACCCTTCACATCTTTTACAAATATTATGCCTCTAACAAAGTCCTAGTCTGGGGGCATTCTTTGCCAAGGTCCAGCATTCACTGCCAAGTCAAACCCATGCATCCCTGAAATATCTACATCGACCACAGTTTGCAAGAATTCACTTGATCCAAAAAAACAAAAACAAAATAATGAGTTGCCATGAACCAACACACAACTTGTGAACTAATTTAGGGGGCAACAGAATCCACACTCAAAGTTTCAAACTCACTACAAGAACAGTTTCAGACGATGGCATAGAATGAACAAAATGTTGGGGCAGGCACCAATATGAAAGATTTAAAGATAGGCGATCGAACCCGAGAAGAGGTTGGGGCACCTCCACATGTAAAAGGCCAAGATCCTGACATGGCAAGTAAGGAGTCGGGGCATCCCTTTGAGGACCACAAAAAAAATCATATCATATCCATGCATTTAGTTGCATTCTTCTTGCATTGAAACATTTTTTGCATATGTCATACAATTAGATTAAGTGCATACACAAGTCACTATGCATTTAGGATAGGTACATGCATTTAGGCATAAAATTCATGCATGTATTTTTCACAAACAGGTTTGAAGAAGAGGTCGAACATCCTCAACATGGGGGCAACGACATGATGGTCAACCTTAGTTATGGAGAAGGCCAAACAAAATATGCTGAAACATCTAAATAAAAGGTATCGACAAAATTTTTAAACAATTATTAATTAATGTTTTCTCTCATTTTGCAGGTTCTGTCTCTCCGTCGGTGGTGTAGCAGATCTAACATTTTGAAGGATCTCATTCCTCCGATGATGGTGTGGCGGACACCAACATCTTCTAGATTCTCACTCTTGCCAACTGAAACAACCCGTTCTAGATCTCACCCTCTGTCGATAGAGAAATAGAGCAATTTTTCCAGACATTGTCTCGTTGTCAATGGCACAATAGTCCAACATTTTGCAAATCATACATCCGTCAGTGGTGGTAGGCCAACTTAGTACAGATCTTGCCTCCGTCGGTGGTATTGCAGATCAAATTTTCAATCCAGATCCTATCTCTCTGTCGGTGGTGTAGTGGATCTCATATTTATCTGATCTAGTCTCTCCATCAGTGGTGTAGCAGATCAAAACCCATCTAGATATTGCCTCCTTCGGTGGTGTTACAAGTCAAAACTTTCATCCGGATCCTATTTCTCTATCGGTGGTGTAGTGGATCCCATATTTTGCTGATCTAGTCTCTACACAGTGGTGTAACAGATCAAATCCTGTCCAGGTCTTGCCTCTTCGACGGTGTTGTAGCTAGACCAAAATTTTACCCAGAATTTACTTTTTATTATAGTTGTAGCAAAAAATCAAAAATAAAAAGGAATCAGATAAAAAATCAGAAAAAGTCAAAAAAAATGTCAAAAAATCAAAAAATAAAAAAATAAAAAAAAAACGACGAAAAACGACGAAAAAAATTTAAAAAATAAAATAAAAATCAAAATGAAAATCAAGTTGTTTGCCGATTCTACTTCTCCGTTGATGGTCTCGTGGAGTCCAAGTTGCTGAAATCCGATCTTACCTCTCCGTTGATGGTGTGGATATATCCAACTTTATAAATTTACGGTTCTGCCTCTTCGTCGGTGTTGCAGCTGAACCAAGTTTGCCAAATTCTGATCATTCCTCTTCGTCAGAGTTGTAGCTTGATCGAAAAAAAACCCTCCGATCCTGCCTCTTCGTCAGAGTCGTAGCTGGATCAAATCTTCAGACCTTGCCTCTTCTTCGGTGTTGTAGCTCGGTCAAATTTAACCTTCGGTTCTACCTCTTCGTCGGTGTTGCAGCTGAATCAAATTTGCCAAATTCCAATCATGCCTCTTTGTCAGAGTCGTAGCTTGATCGCAAAGAAACTAACCCTCCGATCCTGCCTCTTTGTCAGAGTCGTAGCTGGATCAAATCTTCAGACCTTGCCTCTTCGTCGGTGTTGTAACTTGGTCAAATCTAACTTTCGGTTCTGCCTCTTCGTCGGTGTTATAGATAAACCAAATTTACTAACTTTCGGTCTTGCCTCTTCGTCGGTGTTGTAGCTAGACCAAATTTACTGACTCTGGATCCTGCCACTTCGTTAGTGTCGTAGCTGGATCAACACTACTAACTTTAGACCAGGCCTCTTCGTCGGTGTTGTAGCTTGGTCAAAATTTTCTAACTTTCAAGTTTTATCAATATTGTATCTAAAAAAGGAAAAAAAAGAAACAAAAAAGAGAAAGAGAAAAATTCAAAAAAATCAAAAAAATTCAAAAAAAGAAAAAGAGAGATAATAACTTTTCAATTTTCTGATACTGCCTCTTCGTCGGAGTTGTAGCTGGATCAGACATCGGAACTTTCTTCTATCAATCTTGCCTCTTCGTCGGTGTCGCAGCTGGATCAAATTTTGTAAACCCTGACTCTTCGTCGGTGTTGCGTCTGGGTCAAATTTTCTTTAAATATTAGCTTTTTATCAATAATGTAGCAAGTTGAACTTATTTTGCTTCCCCAACAGACAACCCCCTTACTTTGAAGATTACGCTTCCCAAGAGTGACAAGGTGGATCGATCAAGACAAGAAAGAAGACTTACGTCAAAAAGAAAGAAGATCTACTAAAGAAAGAAGGCACATGTCAACAGGGAAGAAGCTCAGCCGAACCAAACAAAACGAGTCATTTTTAGTCTTTGCTTCGTTGCCGTTACACAACAACAAGTAAAGAGGGGCAGCTGTAATGCCCTATTTTCATCTGGGCTTAGACTCAAAATAAACTCAGACCCAAACCCATTTTATCTGGGTTACCCATTTACAAGCCAGACCCAAACCCGTAACCAATGCATAACCCGGATCTGACCCGGGAACCTAAAAAGCCCTAAATTTTAAAACCCTAACAGTAACCATAGCCGCCGCTAGTGTCGTGCCGCCGCCGTCAAGCCTTTTCCAGCAACCATTTCGACCCCAAAATAACCCCTAAAATCCTTAAATCAAACCCAAAAATACAAAAACCAGTCAACCTTAAAATACCCTAATAAACCATAAATAACATAACCCTCTGTTAGCCACCCTACCAACTGAACCCTAAACTAAACTCATCATTCCCTATCTCTGCCGCCGCCCATATCCTGCTAAAATCTGCCCTAAATCCGGACAAATCATTACAATCTCAGATATACAAGAAAGGGAGATTTATTATTTTTTGGTTGTTATGATTGGGTTATACAAAAACCCGAATGTGAACAAATATTCAAGGGGCTTTTTGTTCGAAAAAAACAGAGAGAAAATAAGAGATTTTTGGTTCGAAAAGAAAGTTGTAAAAGGGGTTTCGGATCCAAATAAAAAATTTGAGAGTAATAAAATTTTAAAGGTAAAATATCAGAGATCTATTCGAACTCTATTTTATTTTGGAATCAAAGTCTTTTTTAGGTTTTTATTTTTAATTCGAATCGAAAAAAGGAGGGATTTTCGTGACTTACCTGTTGATTCTGAGGTTGTTGGGGTCGATTTTCTTTCGCCGTAAGGCCACCGTGCCGAGGAACGGCATACCGACAGGGAGATGGGCCACCACGTGAAGTTGAGAGAGGTGAGGCAAAGTGTTATTAGGTTTAGATTTAGGTTTTCCTATCTGATTTATTTCAAACTAAAATAACCAAGATATGTATTAAACTGATACAAGCAAAACGGTGCCGTTTTGCACCTTGACCCGAACTCGGGGAAGGATTCGCGTGTCCTTAATGGACAAATTACACACCGGGTCCTTGAACTTTCCTCCCTCATTCGTTGCTGTCCACGGTCTATTTACCATATCGGTCATTCCCCTTTGTTCCCACATTTATTTTAACTCAGTGTCTAATTACATTTTAAGTCCTCAAACTTTCATCCCGTTTTAACTATTAGTCATGGTATAATTTTGTGTTTAGTACCTTGGAGTTTTCATGCACATTTAAAATCGTCCTTTCATTTTTTGTGGCTTTTTATTTCTGTTTTAGTTCAATTCAATCACTGTCGTTATATTAAATTTAATTCTAGCACTTTTATTTTATATTATTTATATTTCTTGCCTTGTAATTTAGTTTTCATGCATTTTAACCCTTAATATTTAATTCCATGATGTTTTATATGTTTTAGTTTGATCATGCATTATTATTATTACTATCATCATCATTATTATTATTATTATTATTATTATTATTATTATTATCATATAAAATATTTTATTATATATTATATACGTATATATATATATATATATGTATCCCTTTTTTACTTATGATTTATATTTTATGTATTTTTATTTTCATATATTGTATATATAGAACTTCATGTATTTTTTAAATATATCATTTTGTTTAAATACAACATATATAAATAAAATAATAAATACTTGTTTGTGTAAAAATAATATATATGTGTATATATAAACTATTAACTTAACATATATAATTTTTTTATAAGTATAATTATTACATATATTTTACATTAAATATTACAATTTTATGTATATATATATTTACCATGTTACTTCATAATTTTGCATTATACATGTTTTTTTAAAAAAACAACAAAAATAATAAATATGTTTTTAAATAAATTTTAAATCATTGTTTTTTTTACCTCTATAAATTATGCCCCGAGGGTAAAGGGATGTGATGTTTTTAACATTTTTCCAAGAAAATGAGAAGTCATGTCCCGGGCGTAAAGGGATGCGGTTCTCTCAATATTTTCGGCATTTAAGGATCATATTTTAATTTTTATTCGAATTTGCAATTTCCAATGCCAAAACTTTAAATAATCGACCAGGTACCAATTTTGGGCGATGTGGGGGTGCTAATCCTTCCCCATCCATAACCGACTCCCGAACCCTAATTTTTTGAATCTCTGGTTTTATTTTGGTGTCCGGTCTACCCTTTTAAAATGATCGGTGGTGACTCCACATTTTTTTCAAAATGGGCGGGTTTTTTTCAAACACGAAAAAATAAAATTTTAAAACCCAAACGAACAAATAAAAAGTGAGCGTCAGACGAATTTGGGTGCTTATAGCTGGCGACTCCGTTGGGGACTTTTAAAATAAAAAGAGAGTCAAGCCACGAGTCGATTATCTTTTAGTCTTGGTCGTTGGAAATTGGAGAATTCGATTTTAATTTAAAATATGATTCCGTTTTGTTAATACGACATGCATTTTATCTTTCTGTAAATATTACTGATTTATTTTTTCTGCATTCCATGAGCTTTCTACCCGAGCTCCGTCCTTTTTAAGTGGAAGTGTGATACCGCCTTCATGTGGGTTACCACCCTATGGGTTGGTGAATCGCTTTCAGGATATATTTCTAATGCTTTCGTGTGGGTTACCTTTGTATAGGCATAAGGGATGTATCCTCCTGGATTGAACTTGGTCCGTTTGAAACCTATAATGGGTGAGGATCAGGGGCCTTGCTACCTTTAGTAAGGGACAACGAGGACAATTCGGGTACCCTTCCCTAGAACCAGAACCGCATATAGTGAGCCGTAGGAGCCAACCTTTTAGAGCCATGCGAAACTTTGCCTGTTTAGCGGTTACCCTTTTAGGCTTTGATGAATCTTTCTATGTATCATTTTTTGTCTGTTTTATTTTTACCATTAATTACTATTTTATTTTTTCTATTTGATTATTTTAAATTTGGACTGAACCATTTATTTCTTTGTGATCACATTATATTACATCTGTTCATTTTGCATTAACTACATAACATATCATAACACTTTTATTTTTTGCATTTTTTCCAGCATGAAATACTGATT
Source organism: Hibiscus mutabilis (assembly GCA_019671005.1). Taxonomy (NCBI): domain Eukaryota; kingdom Viridiplantae; phylum Streptophyta; class Magnoliopsida; order Malvales; family Malvaceae; genus Hibiscus; species Hibiscus mutabilis. Next base: position 36,813,453 of record CM033744.1, read on the forward strand.
CACGACTGGTTCTCAATTTAAAAAACTATCATCGGGAGAAAATCTAGTACTCTAGATATCAATGCAATATTCAAAGTTGCAAATAAATCCTGTGAGTTCGGAAGTTGAGCCACGATAACCATTTTTGAATCAGTACTTTCGCATCTAGGACATGCACTTTGTATTTACATGTATACATTTTGAAATTTTAAAATTAGTCCATGGGTTACCCCATTAGATATAACAAAGTTGGTCGAACTAGCACCTTACAGAACCTCAACAAGAGCCTGATCTTGGGGCATTTCCAAAAGCACCCTCCACATCTTTTACAAATATTGTGCCTCTAACAAGGTCTTAGTCTAGGGGCATTCTTTGCTAAGGTCCAGCCTTCACTGCCGAGTCAAACCCATGCATCCCTGAAATATCTACATCGACCACAGTTTGCAAGACTTCACCTGATCCAAAAAAAACAAAAAACAAAATAATGAGCTGCCATGAACCAATACACAACTTGTGAACTAATTTAGGGGGCAACAGAATCCACACTCAAAGTTTCAAACTCGCTACAAGAACAGTTTCAGACGATGGCATAGAATGAACAAAATGTTGGGGCAAGTATCGAGATGAAAGATTTAAAGCTAGGCGATCGAACCCAAGAAGAAGTTGGGGCACCTCCACATGTAAAAGACCAAGATCCTGACATGGCCAGTAAGGAGTCAGGGGCATCCCTTTGAGGACCACAAAAAAAATCATATCATATCCATGCATTTAGTTGCATTGAACCATTTTTTGCATATGCCATACAATTATATTAAGTGCATACACCAAAGTCACCATGCATTTAGTCATAAAATTCATGCATGCATTTTTCACAAACAGGTTTGAAGAAGAGGCCGAACATCCTCAACTTGGGGGCAACAGCATGATGGCCAACCTTAGTTATAGAGGAGGCCAAACAAAAGATGCTGAAACATCTAAATAAATGGTATCGACAAAATTTTTGAACAATTATTAATTAATGTTTTCTCTCATTTTGCAGGTCTTGTCTCTCCGTCGGTGGTGTAGCAGATCTATCATTTTGAAGGATCTCATTCCTCCGATGATGGTGTAGTGGACACCAACATCTTCCAGATTCTCACTCTTGCCAACTGAAACAACTCGTTCTAGATCTCACCCTCTGTCGATAAAGAAACAGAGCAATTTTTCCAGACATTTTCTTGTTTTCAATGGCACAATAGTCCAACATTTTGCAAATCATACATCCGTCAGTGGTGGTAGGCCAACTTAGTACAAATCTTGCCTCCATCATGGTATTGCAGATCAAATTTTCAATCCAAATCCTATCTCTCCGTCGGTGGTGTAGTGGATCTCATATTTAGCTGATCTAGTCTCTCCATCAGTGGTGTAGCAGATCAAAACCCATCCAGATCTTGCCTCCTTCGGTGGTGTTACAAGTCAAAACTTTCTTCCGGATCCTATTTCTCTGTCGGTGGTGTAGTGGATTACATATTTTGCTGATCTAGTCTCTCCGTTAGTGGTGTAGTAGATCAAATCCTATCCAGTCTTGCCTCTTCGACAGTGTTGCAGCTAGACCAAAATTTTACTCAAAATTTACTTTTTATTATAGTTGTAGCAAAAAATCAAAAATAAAAAAGGAATCGTATCATAAAAGTCAGAAAAAGTCAAAAATGTCAAAAAATTCAAAAAAAGTGAGAAAAGAAAAGTAAAAAATCCAAAAAAGAAAGAAAAAAGAAGAAAAAATTTGAAAAAAATAAAAAAAAATCAAAATGAAAATCAAGTTGTTTGTCGATTCTGCTTCTCCGTTGATGGTCTAGTGCAGTCCAAGTTGCTGAAATCTGATCTTACCCCTCCGTTGATAGTGTGGATAGATCCAACTTTATAAATTTACGGTTCTGCCTCTTCGTCGATGTTGTAGCTGAACCAAGTTTGCCAAATTCTGATCATACCTCTTCGTCGGAGTTGTAGCTTGATCGAAACCCCCCCAATCCTGCCTCTTCGTCAGAGTCGTAGCTGGATCAAATCTTCAGACATTGCCTCTTCGTCGGTGTTGTAGCTTGGTCAAATTTAACCTTCGGTTCTACTTCTTCGTCGGTGTTGCAGCTGAACCAAATTTGCCAAATTCTGATAATGCCTCTTCGTCAGAGTCGTAGCTTGATCGCAAAGAAACCAACCCTCTGATCCTGCCTCTTTGTCAGAGTCGTAGCTGGATCAAATCTTCAGACCTTGCCTCTTTGTCGGTGTTGTAGCTTGGTCAAATCTAACTTTCGGTTTTGCCTCTTCATCGGTGTTGTAGCTGAACCAAATTTACTAACTTTCGGTCTTGCCTCTTCGTCGGTGTTGTAGCTGAACCAAATTTACTAACTTTCGATTTTCTTCTGCCGAGAGGCCACCGTGCCGAGGAACGACATACCGACAGGGAGAGCGGCCATCGCGTGAAGTTGAGAGAGGTGAGGCAGAGTGTTATTAGGTTTAGATTTAGGTTTTCCTATCTGATTTATTTCGAACTAAAATAACCAAGATATGTATTAAATTGATACAAGCAAAACGATGTCGTTTTGCACCTTGACCCGACGCGGTGACCCGAACCCGGGGAAGGATCCGCGTATCCTTAATGGGCAAATTACACACCGAGTCCTTGAACTTTCCTCCCTCCTTCGTTGTTGTCCACGGTCTATTTACCATATCGGTCATTCCCCTTTATTCCCACATTTATTTTAACTCGGGGTCTAATTACATTTTAAGTCCTCAAATTTTCATCTCGTTTTAACTATTAGTCATGGTATAATTTTGTATTTAGTCCCTTGGAGTTTTCATGCGCATTTAAAATCGTCCCTTCATTTTTTTGTGGCTTTTTATTTTTGTTTTAGTTTAATTCAGACACTATCGTTATATTAAATTTAATTCTAGCACTTTTATTTTATATTATTTATATTTATTGACTTGTAATTTAGTTTTCATGCATTTTAACCCTTAATATTTAATTCCATGATGTTTTATATGTTTTAGTTTGATCATGCATTATTATTATTACTATCATCATCATCATCATCATTATTATTATTATTATTATTATTATTATTATCATATAAAATATTTTATTATATATTATATACGTGTATATATATATATGTATCCCTTTTTTACTTATGATTTATATTTTATGTATTTTTATTTTCATATATTGTATATATAGAACTTCATGTATTTTTTAAATATATCATTTTGTTTAAATACAACATATATAAATAAAAATAATAAATACTTGTTTGTGTAAAAATAATATATATGTGTATATATAAACTATTAACTTAACATATATAATTTTTTTATAAGTATAATTATTAAATATATTTTACATTAAATATTACAATTTTAAGTATATATATATTTACCATGTTACTTCATAATTTTGCATTATACATGTTTTTTAAAAAAACCACAAAAAATAATAAATATGTTTTTAAATTAATTTTGAATTTTAAATCAGTGCTTTTTTTTACATCTATAAATTATGTCCCGGGCGTAAATGGATGTGATGTTTTTTAACATTTTTCCAAGAAAATGAGAAGCTGTGTCTCGGGCGTAAAGGGATGCGGTTCTCTCAATATTTTTGGTATTTAAGGATTGTATTTTAAATTTTATTCGAATTTACAATTTCAATACCAAAACTTTAAATAATCGACTAGGTATCAATTTTGGGCGGTGTGAACCGACTCCCGGACCTTAATTTTTTGAATCTCTAATTTTATTTTGGTGTCCGGTCTATCTTTTTAAAATGATCGGCGGCGACTCCACAATACACAAGCTTATAGGCTGGAATTGATTAATCCATTCTAGTAGTGCAACTTTCGACAATAAAACCAGAAGCGTCTTATTAAACTCATCCGGGACACTTCTTTATTTAAAACACTTCTGAATCGTCATACATACTACATCACCAACCACCTTCCAATTGCGTTGGTTAAAAATAGCCTGCATTTCGTCAACCCCAAGAGCCTTTAGGAGACTCATATCAAAGAAAGCTTACTGAATCTCATCATCATAAACTGGGGCATCAAGCGCGGACATCTCAGCACTATTAACGGTTGGGAACTTACCTCGCACCTCAAAAGGACGACAGTTCAAACCAGCAAAAGTGAACAATGACCTATAAAAATCCAAAGCTAGTGCTGCCAAATCAGATTAATCTGTACACCAACTATCGTTTGACTTCTTCAAGGCAGAAATAAAATTCGTCCTACGACACGCCAGGGTGGACGAATAGAAGTAGCGTGTATTCTTGTCACCATGCAAAACCCATTGCGAACAAGCTTTTTGACGCCAAAAGCTTTCCTCCTGCTCCAGTACCAACAATAGCTCAGATCATAATTGCTCCTCTAAATCAGACAAGAACTGTGAAAGAGCCCTCGACAAAGCTCTATCATCCCCCGAAGCCGTGTAAGGAGCCATTTTTCCTTTCGATATAACCAAATACTTCTAAATTCCAAATGCCCACCTCCGTTCGAAAAGACTCAAGGTTACTCTCAAGAGAGCCATGGTTATCCTACTTCGACCGTATAAAATCCTAAAAATCTGAATGTTCCTGTCAAGTAGCGATAAAGCAAAACAGGCGATCATGACTATTTCTCCTAACATTCGTAACCCGAAGTAAAAAGGGCTCATGATCGGACCCCATGCAGTCATGTGAAGGACATAAAGAATTGGGAAAGATATATTCCAACACCCATTCACCAAACATCAGTCTAGTCTCTGTTGCAAACCACCACGTGACCAGGTAAAAAGAGGACCACAAAATCCAAAATCCAACAAACCATCATCTTGAATAAACTTCGCAAACCTACGATTCCCACCAACCGAAAACTCAGAGCCACCAAATAGTTCCTCCGAACTCAAAATTTCATTAAAGTTGCCTCCTAAAACCCACGAAACCTTACCAGGATCAAGTTTAATTAATTGTTTCTATAAGTACCTACGAGTCGATACACGATGGATTGCATAAACTGTTGTAAAATACACTCAAGATCTCATACCAGCAGTACAGAATCTTTCATTAATAAATCGATTCGCAATATGAAGTATTTCGAAATCAACTATGTCACGCCACATCACCCACACACCACCACTAAAACAATGTCCCTCAGCACGAAAGGAATTCAGAAAACCAAACTTGCTAAGGATACGGTCCATCCGACGGCCACTAACACGCGGTTTAAATAAAGACACCACATCCGGTCGATTCTCAAACATCACAAAACAAAAAATTCTCCAAAAAGTAGTGCTCGCAGCACCCTGGAAATTCCAGAACATGATACTCATTAATAACAATATATAAAATAAAGTAGCAAATCTTACTGCTCAAAACGAGCTCCTAATACAACTTGGCCAGCCGAACGGCTATCACTAGATTCCCCATGGCTATCTGAAGAATAAACCATCACAGCACCATACTCCGCAAGCCTCGGATCTCTATCCAAAAAGGATTGGACGGTCCTTACCATTAACTTTCAAAGGCACGTCAATATTCTGCACCCACTCAGCTAACGCAGGCCGAACAGATAATTGAGCATCAACCGGCTTACGCACCGAGAGTCTCCTCCTAGCATTTTTCTTGGAGTTCTTAGAATTGCCCCCTTACCTTAACCAATTTATCTCCCATCTTACCATGCTGATCAAAATCCGGTTCTACAATAGTAATGGCGGAACGCTTACCGGCCTTATGGCTTACTTTGTACACCACTACATCAGCCTTACAACCATCTGTCACAGGGACAACATCGACCTTTGACTGGCCCCCATTAACACATGAATTTCCTGACTTTTTTAACTTACGATCTGGATTCGAAGCCAAGTAGGCCTCATTCCTCATGAAACTCTTATTCGGGACATTAGGAACCGATGCAGCAGCGACAATTGTACCTTTCTTTTTAATACGTGAACCAAAAGACCCCTCCTTTACGCCAATAGTTTCTTGAACAAACTCCCCAACCTGTTCATCCTCACCATTATCAAGAACTGTTATATTTTGACTCAAATTCTAATTGGTAATTAAGTCGGGTTTTATTATAATTCTAGTGGTTGAAGATTACTTGTAATTAGGATTTACTTTAATGTGTAAATATCTAGTTTAGGTAGAGATCTTATTGAATAAGGTTTCTTAGTGACCAAGTATTTGGGTCTATAAATATAGATAAGGTTTAACCTTTTGAATTATGAGAGAACAAGAGAATGAGAGAGAGGGGGAATTACTCTAGAGAGATGTAACCACTTTTAGGATCTCTACAACTATTGTGCCTACGTTGTAGAGATGGATATTGTAGGGATGTTGGGAAGAGTGTTTTGGGTCTACCGGGTCATGAGATTTGTACACTGGGTTTTAGGATTACATGGGTTATCATGTATTTGTACTTTTCGGGTTCTTTACGTTATTATTGGATTGTTCGTTTCTCTCGTCCGTAGAGGTAAGCTATGCCTGAACCACGTTAAATCTTGTATTATGTGCATGTCTTGGTCTATGTCGTTATCGTTTTGGTTATTTTGCCGCATACCAAATTCCTAACAAATGGTATCATGAGCTATGGTTCGAGCTGCGCAATTGTAGAGGCATTTTTGCTGCAGACTTTGCGGTGCGATGTTGGAGACATGCCAGAGGAGTACTGCTGCAACGAGCTTTCAGTTACAGGGGGTAATTCTCAAAATTCAATAGTGCTTCAACAGATACTACGTAAGAATTAGAGTTGTTGAAGACTTGGCGGCGGTGCTTCAACGGATATTTGGCTTACGTAAAAATTGAAGCTATTGAAGACTTGAAGACCAATGCTCGAATAGAATTTGTGTCAAGGGGGAGATTTGCTATATTTTGACTCAAATTCTAATTGGTAATTAAGTTGGGTTTTATTGTAATTCTAGTGGTTGAAGATTACTTGGTAATTAGGATTTACTTTAATGTGTAAATATCTATTTTAGGTAGAGATCTTATTGAATAAGGTTTCTTGGTGACCAAGTATTTGGGTCTATAAATATAGACTATGTTTAACCTTTTGAATTATGAGAGAACAAAAGAATGAGAGAATGGGGAATTACTCTGGAGAAATGTAACCACTTTTACGATCTCTACAACTATTGTGCCTACGTTGTAGAAATGGTATTGTAGGGATGTTGGGAAGAGTGTTTTGGTTCCACTGGGTCATGGGATTTGTACACCGAGTTTTGGGATTACATGGGTTATCATGTATTTGTACTCTTCGGGTTCTCTCCTATGTATGTCTTGGTCTATGTCGTTATCGTTTTGGTTATTTTGTCGCATACCAAATTCCTAAAAATGGTATCATGAGCTATAGTTTGAGCTGCACGATTGTGGATGAATTTTTGCTGCGGACTTTACGGTGCGATGTTGGAGACATGCCAGAGGAGTACTGCTGCAACGAGCTTTCAGTTGTAGGGGGAGTAATTCTTAAAATTCAACGGTGCTTCAACGGATACTAAATTAGAGTTTTTGAAGACTTGGCGGCGGTGCTTCAACGGATATTTGGCTTACATAAAAATTGAAGCTGTTGAAGACTTGAAGACCAATGCTCGAATAGAATTTGTGTGAAGGGGGAGATTTGTTATATTTTGACTCAAATTCTAATTGGTAATTAAGTTGGGTTTTATTATAATTCTAGTGGTTGGAGATTACTTGGTAATTAGGATTTACTTTATTGTGTAAATATCTATTTTAGGTAGAGATCTTATTGAATAAGGTTTCTTGGTGACCAAGTGTTTGGGTCTATAAATATAGACTAGGTTTAACCTTTTGAATTATGAGAGAACAAGATAACGAGAGAGGGGGAATTACTCTGGAGAGGTGTAACCACTTTTAGGTTCTCTACAACTATTGTGCCTACGTTGTAGAGATGGGGATTGTAGGGATGTTGGGAAGAGTATTTTGGTTCCACCGGGTCATGGGCTTTGTACACCGAGTTTTGAGATTATATGGGTTATCATGTATTTGTACTCTTCGGGTTCTATACGTTATTAGTGGGTTGTTCGTTTCTCTCATCCGTGGAGGTAGGCTATGCTGAAGCACGTTAAATCTTGTCTCATGTGGATGTCTTGGTCTATGTCGTTATCATTTTGGTTATTTTGCCGCATACCAAATTCCTAACAATAACCACAAACCTAGAGCCTGTTACAGTCTCTTTCACTTGCATCTGCTCTTTACCAAGGTCACCCAAAGGCACAAGCTTTCGACGATGATTCAAAACCACCATCCATGGATTATACAACTCATCTACTTGTATCACATACTTAGATGAACTATCCGCTACCACATCTTTAACAGTTTCCCCATCGAACCTACAAGCTTCCTTCGAATGCCCATATACTCCACACTTAAACAAATCTGTTGCAAGCCCTCATATTCAAGCCGTTGAACAAAATCATTAATGTCAATGCAAGATTTAAGCGACTTATTTAAATCTACCATAATTGCTAACCTAGCAAATTTTCCCCTTTCATCTGCCTTGGTATTATAATCCACCCTAACAACCTTTCCAATTGTAGCCGCAATACGACGAAATAGAAACTTACAATAGTACCGATAAGGTAATCTAGGAAGACGAACCCACACAATTACATACGAATGATGTTTTTCAAACGTGGAGAATGACCTACTCCAAGTTTGAACAGTCAAATAATTCCCAAATATGGTCCAAAGACCTTTAGTAAGCACATGGGTATAATCGCTCTCATCCTCGAATTTTACTAAAAAATAATTATCTAAGTCAACCAACTGAATATCCCCTGACAAATTCCAGAGAGCATGAATCTGATGCAATAGGGTCTCATACCCAATCGAACGCCCCAATAACTGTACTATAAATCTATAATTGTATTCTTTATGGTACGATCAATTTGATCATGTACGCGATATGAAAACTTAATCGATGTGAATCTCCCTCACTCATCAACTAAACAATTCTCATCCAAAACAACCACATCATCCAGATAAAGATAATCCCCACTATCCCCACCACCATCGCCTCTGGCAGACTTAGCCGCCATGCTTGCATAGGATGCCTTCCCATCACCACCTAGACCAGATTTCGCAGGCAATTCCAGATTAATATTCAGTGAACCCATCGTTTGACCACCAAAATATGCCTCTATATCAGTAGTGCCTTGATGATCCAACCCATTTACCGGAGGATCACCAGAACTTTTAGCCTTCTTCAAATCTCTTTGCACATCCAATGGAACCAAAGAGCTAGGCCGTTCCAACACCACCGGTGAACCCACATGAGCCATGGTCTCCTACGGCCGCCCCGTCAGGCTACCAAATTGTTTTATACTAGGGTATGTGAGAGGGGTTACGAGAGGATTTGCGAGAGAGTCTATTGTTTGATTGGGGACAATATTTAAATACTACTAAATATCATTTATCTATTCCTGTAACACCCCAATTTTCCCCTAAATTAAAAACCTTAAATAGTGAAAAATCCCCAATTTTGTAACCCTAATTTTTATGAATAAAGAATTGAATCCCTAATTAAATTCAGTGACCTAATTAAAGTAATTCGAAAATTTTGTGGTCACTGTGTAACGCGGGCGAAGTTGGGGGCCTTTGGTTGTATTTTGCCCTTTTACCCTAGGGTATTTATACCCTCTTATAACACCCAAAAATCCCCTTAGCTACCATTTGAAACCTTAGACGCATACCTCCCTCAAAAATTCTTTGAAAACTCTAGACCCTCTTCCATTGTTGTCTGGTGAAGCTCCTACCGGTTCTAACCGTCGTGCGTGGCTTGCACGACCATCACCCTTATCACCATCATTCTCTCGCCTTCAAAATCCATTTAGTCGTTCACCTCCATTAACCGTCCCCTGCTCGAAAATCAGAGTTGGTCGTTCGACTCTCTCTCGTTCGCCGCCGTCGTTTCATTTTACATTCGCGTTGGGTAAGCATCCGTGTTTGGTTGTTGTTTTATTGTTTTGATGTGTTGTGTGGTTAGAATAAGAGACCATTGTGATCACTGAAATGCATCACCGGCGATCGGACCGTCAAAGGGGTTTGGGAACCCTAAACCTCGTTACTATACGCATGTGTGAAAGGGGTATTGGGCCATCAAGTTCTTCCATGTAAGGAGCCCAATGCCTATGTACCTTGGGTGTGTTTTGGGTATAAGCGAAGCTGGTGTGGAGGGCCTAGAGGAGAGAGAGAGCCCGAAATAAGCCAGCTCTTTGGACAGGAACCGGACCAAGCAATGACCCGAACCGGGTTAAACCTAGATCAAAACAGTGAACCAAAGACCCGACTGTTAACCCGTGACCTAACCTGTTGACCATTGACCCGACCCGTTGACCGTTGACTCGACCTGAACCGTTGACCCGTGACCCGACCAGTTGACCTGACATGTTGGCCGTTGACCTGACCCAAACCGTTGACCCATTGACCCGAGCTGACGTCAGCATTGACTTTTTGGCTGACGTCAACGTTGACTTTTTGGCTGACGTTAGCGCTAACTTTTTCAGCCAAAGTCAACTTTACGTTTTTGACGTTCTGATTCCAAATCCGCTGTCCGTTTTCCCAGATTCAAACCCGAAAGATCATTTCTCAATTTATAATTAGTTGTATTTAGTATTTTGAGAATTATGAATATCAGAATCTGATTCGAATGTTGTTGTGTTCAGGTGACGTTCACTCAGAGCCTGAGAACCTTCCTCCTCTTGTTCGACCTCTTTCTGCACAGCCGACGAGTTCTACACGTGAGTATGGTTTTGTTTAGTGGTTATGTTAGTGTGGCATAGTAGTAGTAAATAATTATATTTTGTTAACCTCGTAGGTGTTTACTCTTTCCGACCTAATACTGGAGCTGAGCGTGGGAGACGTCACTCTCGAAGTTGAGTTATTAGCTGCCTGAGGTGTGTCTCTTTTTGTGCTACATTATTTTCGTGCTCTGTGCTATGTGTGCATATGTGTATATGTGATTGATGAAATTGTTTGAATGATTTATGAATTATGTTATACATTGGGTGATGACATGCCATGCACCACATATCAGAATTAGACTGAATTAAATATCGGACATATGTTATACACCACTTGAATATTAGATTGGACATACACTCGGAATCAGAAAATAAAATCAAAACATGACATATCATTTGGGTTGAGAAATTGTACGGAGAAGTTCAATGGGTTCACCCTTCGGTGAATTCCGCTTCAGATCAGTGGCTCCACCTCGGGTTGAGATTCCACTTTGGATGGTGACGATGTAGTTAGAGTGGTTCTGGGGAACCTTACTCTTCGGACGGAGTATGGAGTTGGGTGCATGTCATTATATTTATGTCTCTTATCATATGCATAATAAAATGATTGTTAAACTATGCTTGTTGTTCGGATTTCTGTTATGTGTTTTGATCTGCACTCTAGAGACACACTGAGCTTCATAGCTTACTCCCCCTAGTTCTTCTTTCAGATACTCAGGCTTAGGCGTACGGTACTTGGAGGATTTCATATTATCGGACTTTATCTTATTTTATAGTATGGTTATTCAAACACTTGATTTTATCTATTCTTATTATTTCGGATATTTTATATTTTGGACTTGGGACATTATAATTATTTGAGACTTATTGGTTTGACATGCATTTATTTTTTGAATTTCTTTCGGATTTTATAATGATTTTCGGAATTTTGCTAAAAGACTACGTTTTATTTAAATGATAAAATTTTGTGGTTCTGATCTTTTATAATTAAGTTGTAATTTTGAATTATTAAACCTAATATCCTTTCTTGAGGGACAAGTTTTTCAAACTTAACTTCCAAGTTTCGACTCAAGAAATTAGGCCAAATTTAGGAGGTTACAATTCCATTATGATGATAATTAATAGAAAAGAGGCTAATTTGAGATAAAAACATTTGCTTTTGCTTAAAGATGTTGGGAATTTGAATTTGAATTAGGATTAAATTGAGAAATTAGGCCAAACATTTGTTTTTAGGGTAAAATGATAGTTTCTTCAAATGGGAATTTTTTTGAACGAAGAACTTTAACTGAATTTATTAATCAAAAGGAAGAATTACAAAGTATAACACACTCTAAACCATGAATATCTATAGAGATAAAAATATCAGAAAATCAAAGAGCGTGAAAGATAAAATTAAACGCAATCCTTCCTAAGAAAACTTGTTCTGTCTACCAAATGAAATTTCAGCAAAGATAAACTTTAAACAGAAAACTTCATGTATCAAGCATTTTTTCACTGCGAGATCTTGGCACATCGGCAAACTACCAAAAGGGAATTCGAAAAATAACAGACCACCAATTATCTTGTGACTTGAAACGCTTGATAATACTTGTTACTTGAACGCTAAATTGCCATAACATTAGAGAATACTGTCACAAAGATAGACAAATCCTGCAAAAAAGAAGACAAACAAACTACCATACAAACAGACGAAAAATGACCAGAAAAACATATGTAAAATGACTTATGGCAAAGCAAAACAAAGAAAATAAACGAGACTAAAAAGAAACAAATGATTCCTCATCAAAAGAAAAAATATTATTTATATACAACTAGCGTAAACACTAAAAACCAGTGGACGACATGAAGGTCGTCGTCGAAAAAGATTTTGACAAAAAAAAAAGAAAATCAAATGAGAATTACATGCAAATTTTAGTTCAAATGTGATTATTAATTATGATTCAAGATAGTTTTGATTTATTAATGACATTGTGTCTTAAAATAGTACTGTTAGAATTAAGCCTAATTATAAACACCAATTAATAAAACCTCCAACAACAACAACAACAAACCCTTTCTATTTTTAATGCCATTACAAACACAAATTTAAACCTCAAAATCGTAACAAACCAAGGACTTTGATTCCCTTCATAGTTTCTCCTTAATTTGGCCATTTCATTTATCTTCTTACCCACAGCCGCCACCAACATTGCAATATCAATGTTCCAACGTTAACACATTGACATTAATTTTTTTCGTTACTCTACATATATTTTGGTTTGATGAAAATGGCGGCATTAGGAAAAGATGAACTGGGTCAATTAAGGGAGATTTTCGCAAGGTTCGACATGGATTCCGATGGCAGCTTGACGATGCTAGAGGTCGCGGTGCTGCTAAGATCGATCGGGATCAAGCCATCGGAGATGAAATCCATGTTTTGGTAGAAAGCATGGACTCCAACGGCAATGGTGCGGTCGAGTTCGATTGAACTAGCCAATATATTGCCGGAACTCACTGCAGATATATTGAGTGACCAAGATCAGTTGATGGAGGTGTTTCAAATGTTTGATCGAGATGGCAATGGATACATCACGGCCGCGGAGCTAGCGGGTTGCATGGCCAAATTAGGGTATTCGTTGTCATATTCGGAGCTAACCGATATTATTAGTAAGGCGGATTTTGATGGGGACGGTGTCATTAGCTTCAACGAATTTTCTGCTGCAATGGGAAAATCAGCCATGGAATTTCTAGGCATTACCTTGTTATTATGACCCAAGATTTGAGTTTTTCTTTTTCTGGTTCGTTGTAGGAACAGATTTGTCTGAAAAGTGTTCGACAATATATTCAAGAGAGTGTTCCATGCAATTGTTTCTTCGGGGGGTAATTGTTTGAAGAGCCACCATGAACACCTTTCTGTTGTTAGCCGTATGCCATCTTTTATTGTCAGACTAGTTGGATCGTGAAGAAAATAAACGAAACCTATATGTTGATAGTTGTAAATTTTAGGTCAAGGAATGAAATATCCAGTTTTTTTTTTGTATAAGAAAATTCATGTTTGTATTAGAAACTTAAAGCTATATTCATATATTCAAATAACACGAACAATGTAACCGGATATCAATGGTTATATTAAAAAATATAAGGGATCCGGACCAGACCAATCGATTGAGTCGATAACCTATACGACTAATGGCCTGATCACTAACTTATACTCGGTTTGTTGATCACTACAAACATTACCTTCATGTTTTTAGCCAAATTTCATCTCCATTTATGGGTGTTCAAACTTCAGTTTTAATCGAATTAATTGACCGAATCGAAATTTTTTTTGTTATTTTTATGTGTTGGACTAATATTTTGATATAACAAATTATAAGAAAAATATTTTTGGACTTAATCGAATATATTAGATCTGTCAAAAATAATTCAAAGTCCAAACAAACTTGAAAAAATTATTTTGAATGATTTCCAACATAGCCGATCTTTTTCAAAACAAGTATGATCTGTTTTTCACTATAAAAAAACTATTTTCTAGACTTCAAGGAAAAAAGGATCGATCCCCTAAAGCAAGGGATCGATCCCTTTATGGACAGAAACGTTTTAGCTTTGTCTCCCAGTCTCCAAGTACAAAAAGATTAATCCCCTAGTTTAAGTGATCGATCCCTTGGTTGTAACGATCATATTTTTTTGAAAAAAGATCGAGTCTTTTTGAAAAAGATTGATCTCTTTAGTTATAAATGCTGAAATTTTTTGTAGGTAATGGCTATTTTGCATCCCCAATGGCCATGACTCATCCCAACGGTCATAAACGGTTAGAAACTTATTCCACACTATATAAACACCACAAGGACACTTGAAGATCATTAGAGACAATATCCAAGCTTCATGATCAAGAGAAATATTCTTTAAGTCTTCATTTCTTTATTTCTCTTGTATATAATGTATAGAGTGTGCTTTAATTGTAAATCCTTTATATTCTTGTGAGCTTAATTTTTGCAAACACCCACCTTCTGAGTTTTTTTTTGTTTACACAAATTACCTTGTAAAAGGGAGAGGTTTTAGTTTACCTTGTTAGTTCAACAATAGGTATAATCGGTTAAAGTTTAGATCAGTTATTAGTTAATTCGGTTTGAAATAGGTTAATTAACCGAATTAATCGAAATTATTATATATTAAATATTATATTATATATATGGTCATGTATTTTTTAAAAGTTATAAAATGATTATTAAATTTTTCGATATGTTATAAAGTGATCGTTAAACTGTATCAAATTAGCACAAAATGACAATTAAATTTATTGAATTATTAAAAAAATGAGCATTGAACTTTTAAAATTTATCAATAATTTATAACATGCAATGATCATTTTGTAATAGTTCGATAAGTTTAATGATTGTTTTGCAACTTTTAAAAGTTTAGTGACTAAAAAGATCATTTTAGCATAGTTTAGTGACCATTTTGTGTACTTTACTCAACAACTTATACTCTAACAAATTTCAGTTAATTTAAAAACTGGCCGAATTAACGAAACTTTGTTCGGTTCGGTTAAAAATTTTCGAACAAAGTTCAGTTCGATTTACAGTTAAAACGTAAAAAATATCTGGTTAATAAATTTTAGTTAGTTCTAAATGGTCAGTTAACCCCTATCTCCATCCCATAGAAAAATACCACTAGAACGAATTTACTAACAAAGTTCCACCGTTGTATATTAATTTAATATCAGATCCCGACTCAATAGGTCAAACTAATGAACTAAGAATCAAAAGCCTTATCAATTCTCAATTCAACTTTCGGTCTAATTTTTAAAACACTGTTAATAACACCACATGGTTAATGAATCTATGTGTTTTTTCCTTGACAATTGGAGTTTTTGTTGGAGATATAAGAAAACAAACGTTGCAATAGAATGTTATTATAGGGTGTGACATTGTTCTGAAGTTGGATAAATGTCGGATTGAAGCTGAACAGGGTTTCCAGCCGTTGATGTCTTCAAATCCAATGGCTCCTGCAATTCCTGGTGGGCTCAGCCTTCCCAATGCTTCTTACAACTCTGCTGCATTTTGTGTTTCCTTTTATCGTAATTATAAAAACGGTGAGTTTGATAACTACTATCAAAGTAATTGTGTTTCGTGTTACATTTATTGTTTTCATAAAAATGATAAAGAGATGATGAAATAATTATATAGTAGTGCTGCAGTTTTCGAAGAAGGAGAGACGTAAGGAGGGGCAGGCAGAGCGACTGACATGCAATGTCTGGAATCATAACCGATGGCTCCGGAAACAGAAATCCCAAACTGCAGAAAAAAAGAAAGAAGAAAAGCTGATGCCACGTAGGATGATACGTGGGTGGAGTGGGGCCCGACAAGATAGTGTTGTGAGACATATACAAAAACAGGCGATGCAGTTTTGTGAGGTGAGAGGGGGTCCCCAACCCACCAGACAATGAAGTGTCGTTTTGAAGTAAAATTCAAATACTATGAAAAAGAGTGTGGTACAGTGGAACAAACAGCGAAGGATGTTGGGTTGGGTTCTGTTCTGTTCTGTATTTGTGTGTGGCTTCTTCGGCTGCTTTTGGATTCAAGTCAAAAGAGTCCACCAGTCAAGCAAAATCCTCTCTCTCTCTTACCCCACCCAGAAAGTGACGTAACGCACATATTGTCCCCCCACCCCTCCTATTCTTTTCCTTCCTTTCCTTGCCCACATTAGTCTTAAATATTAAAAAAATAGGATTAAACACTTTTATACTCATTATCATTTTAATATCTGATATTTTTTATTCAATTTGATTTTTAAAAAATTCAAACCAGAAACTGATCATGCAACAAAAAAAATCCGAATAAGATAACAAACTTCACATTCAAAAAAATCAAACATTTTTTCTAATAATAAAATACAACTTAAAATTTTACAATATTCGTTAACCCAACAAAAAAACTCAAAGTAAAATATCAAACTCACATACATTTCATATTTACATAGAAATCCAGGATCTGTTTTGCTGGTGGGACAGTCTATGTTTCTTTTGTCAGCACTCAGGATTCCCCACAGCTGATAACAAAGAAACCACATTTCTCTTCCTTCTTTAACACCATTTTTACTTTTTAAAGCTCTCAATCTCAGAGTTGTCGGCCTTCCATTTTCTTTCTCCATTTCACAACCATCCATTAATGGCGAAAGCCTCTCAAGACGCCTCCAAAATACACTTCCATTGGACCAAAAAAGTTGGAAACGAAGACGACGAGGATGTCCAACAAGGTTCAACTCTCAAGCACTCCAATGATCAACAAGACAAGAAGCAGGAAAATGTTAAAGTTAAGACCCATGTAGGTGTTCCGACACCCAGGAAGAAGAAACTTCAAGCGGTCGCCAGTGCAAGGCTTCGAGCTGTTCTTACAGCTTTTAGGAAGAACCGTTCGAACCCGCCCTTTGCCGGCGGTTCTCTTTCTCTAGGACCTCGAGTTGTCGGCACGCTTTTTGGTTCCCGGCGCGGCCATGTTCACTTTGCTTTCCAGAAAGAACCCAATTCCCCACCAGCTTTCCTCGTCGAACTCGCCACGCCCATTAGCGGCCTGGTTCGGGAAATGGCGTCTGGTTTGGTACGGATTGCTTTGGAATGCGATAAGAAAGAAGGCAAAGAAGATGAAGATCGGAAAAAAGCCGTGAGATTACTGGAAGAGCCAGTTTGGAGAACTTATTGTAACGGAAAGAAATGTGGGTTCGCAACAAGGAGGGACTGCGGGGATAAAGAGTGGAGTATTTTGAAAGCCGTTGAACCAATCTCCATGGGAGCTGGGGTTTTACCGGTGACGGAACCGGAAGGTGGAGCCGGCGACGGTGAGCTTATGTATATGAGGGCTAAGTTCGAGAGAATTGTTGGGTCTAGAGATTCTGAAGCTTTCTATATGATGAATCCGGATAGCAACGGAGCTCCTGAACTTAGTATTTACTTGCTTAGAGTCTGAAATTCTCCATGGAAGCTCTGAATTAAAAACCAAAACTTTATTTTCAATGTTTTCTTCTTTTTTAGTTTTAAGAAGGGGTATACCATATTGATATTTTGTCGTTTTTTCCCACTGTTTATTACAGCAATGGAAAATGGAGCTCTCTAGTTTCTCTGCATTCTTTTAGTTTAGATGGAGGGGCCATACAATAAATATATATATAGTTTTGTTCTTCAATGCTTTATCGAAGTAATGAGCATAGTGCAATCAATGATTATCTTTGCATTTCGTTCTTTCTTTTTCTCGTACATTGAAGATTTAGCAGCCTAGTGGCGTCCGGAACAACGTCGCACTCTCTCTCTCTCCCTCTCCCTCTCTCTCTCTATATATAAATATATTTAAACTGTTAAATTTAAATATTTTATTCTATATTAAATATTTACATATGTTTTTTTATAAGAGTGAGCAAAACTTGATTAAAAATAGAATCCTTTGAATTAACTTTACTCCAATAATAATTTTATAAAATAAATTCAACTTGAAAGAATTCAAATAATTGGCCTATTTGGCAATATTAGTGTGCGTGTTGGAACATTAGCCTTACCATGCCTTTGTCACCGAGTAAGTTGCTGCTATGTTGGTTTAATTTGCTTCCTAATAATCAGTCTTCAGAAGTTTGGAGGTTGGCTTTCTTTGCTATTGTATGGTCTATATAGTTATTCAGGAACAACATGGTGTTTAACAATCTCATCTATGATGCGAATCAGCTCTATGACACAATTTTGCTTAGAATCTGTTGGTGGTGTCATGCGAAGTGGCCCTTACAATTCCCTTCTGTTTCTCACTTCGCCCTTTGCCCCTACGCAAGGATTTCGATAAAAGAAGTGAGGGCTTCCCTTCCCCTCTTTAAATGGTCTCCTCCTTCTCAAGGGTGGTTGAAATTCAACACCGATGGCGCGGTTCGAGGAAGTTTCGGTGTTGCGGGTATAGGAGGCTCCCATTTCAATCATAACGGGACTTGTTTGTGTCGCTTTTCTAAATGCGTGGGTATGCTCGATCTGACCGGAGCTGAAATCTTAGCGGTAAAGGAAGCTTGCGTGATCTTCCTTGATTCCAAATGGGTAGCATCGCACTCCCTTATTATCGAGTCTGATTGTCAATTGGTGATAGAATGGATAAATAATCAGGTTTCTATTCCATCAATTTTCTCTAAAGACATTCAGATGTGCAGACATTTTGGAAGGCCTTCATCCTGAAAATTTACGTTTGTCCACCGTGAGGCCAATTCGTATGCCAACAGATTAGCGAAAGATAGAATTTCCTGTTCGTCTTCAATGTTATGGTTTGCAGACTAAATTCTTCACATGGTAATGTGTTGTGATTTTTGTGAGTGCTTTTGAAATTGTTGGCGTGGTTGCATTAGCTTTTACCAGTTTTTTATGAGTGCTATTTGGCTTTCTAGCATAGTTGTTGGCAGGACATTGATACTGGCACAAGGTGTAGTGGGTGTATCGTTCATTTGTAAGTCTTTTCATTTCGAGTTTTAATATAATTACGGGCACTCTTTTCCTTTTCCGCTGATTGAATTTCGATGTTATCAGAATCCGGTTACGAGGGAATTTTTAACGAGGCCCATATTCTTGTCAAAAAAAAATTTAAGTTGAGTCCCTCAACTATGTCTATATATGTATGCCACATGAAAAAAATAAAAGATATATATAATAGAAATCATATGCCCCTTTTTTGTGCCCTATTTATGTTTTATGCTAAACATTTAGGTTTAGAGTTTAAGATTAAGGTTTAATGTTAGGGTTTAGGATTAGAGTTTAGAGAATTTGGGTTAGGGTGTTTTTAGGGATTAGAGTTTAAGGTTTAAGATTTAGAATTTAGTGTTAAATTGATTTTTCAATGTTGGGGAATAGAAAGAGGCACAAAAAATGGACAGAAGATTATTGTCCATATATATGCATATCGTATATGGTTATAAAATATCATTTAAATTGGAACATATTAGTACCATAACATTATAATGAACTAACATTCGAATAATTCAACTCGAAAAAAATCAAATAAAGTTTAAGTTATAAAATAAGACTCGTCAACTTAATTAACTCAAATTTTTACTTAATTCGATTCGATTGAATGCTCACTCACATCTATATGCACTAATAAATTTCTATTATTAATTAATATTCGAACAGAATCGTCTCGAATTCAAATGATTTTATAAAAACTCACTCTGAAGCAATATTTTGCCTAAGGGGGAGTGGGGCTTTACTGATTTAAATTTAAGATTCTAGTTTCTTTTTTTTTTTTGGCCAAAATTATCATCTTCAACTCCTAATACCTGTTGCCGCTCAACAAAAATCTTATGTTGTTTTCGGTGTCTATTTTTATGTCTTAACATTAAAAATTTAAATTTTAAATCTTAACTTTAAATTATAAATTTTAAACCCTAAAAATACACTTTGCACATAATTTCTTAAACCTTACTCTTAAACTTTAACCTTAAATCTTAATCCCAAAATATAAACTTAATTTTTTTGTGAAAAGACATTAACAAGAACACCAAAAAAGACAAACGATTTATATTCGTTGCAGCCCCTTACTAGTGAACTTTCAATTTCTTAATGTAACATATAACAAATACAGAATATTTTTTAATTACGACTAATATTACATGTTTAACATAAGTATTATATTTAGGTTTAGGATCTTGTACTTAAATAATTTATGTCGTGTTGTATTCTTATTTACACGACTTACATTAAATGATGGTGTAGATTTTGATCATGGAGGAACTTGGCTTTTGTTTGCTTAATTATATTAGTATTATAAAACACAAATAATTAATCATTAGGCTAATTTGAGCGATAAAGTTAAAAAATTCTAAAAAGAAAAACGAAAACAGTGTTAGAATTTTGAAACATGTGTTTTAAGTACTCAATTCCATATCATTTATTTGAGTGAAACCTACATTTTTTTTGTTTGAGCCAAGGTATCCACCGTCGATAGCAGTGACTAATCTCCTCGCCGCGGGTACTCTCACTAAGAGATAAACGGCTGGCCATGAATTATACTCCATTTCGATAACAGTGAAACTTACCTTTAATTTAGCTTTAAAATAACGTGGGATAACTTTTTAGTTTAAATTTTGCTATATGTTCTTTTAAGCATTGCTTTATTCCTATTTTCAAAGGATAATTTAACTTTTTAAGCATTGCTTAAATCCCTCTGTTTAGTTTTAGGATTCTTGTTTTTTTTCTTAAATAAGGATTACCACTTTTATTTAACGAAATGATACCGAAAAAATTATTTATGAAAATAGTATTCTTTTAGAGTTACTTGAAGGCACATGTTTTTTAAAAGACATGTCTGACGAAACATGTTTTGTATTACGTGGTACTTAAAGTGTGTACCGAATAATGAAAATAAAAAAATGATGATAAAAAGAGAAATTATATGAACTTTGTTCAAAAAGACGAATCATGTGCCATACATGTCAAAGATACAAGTTAGCACATGTTGGACGATAACAACATCACACGTATTTTCAATCATTCAATGAGTACAAGTTTAAAAGGTTATATTTAAACACTTGAAAAAAAATCAATATTTAATTAATGTGAGGTTAATGCAAGTACTACAAATTAGAATTAATCTCACATCTAATTTTTAAGTATTTAATATAACTCTTTAAACATGTACTGAGTGAATGATCGAAAAAAGGTTAATAAATATGTTGTTGTCGTTGCATGACTCGTGCTTGTTTTATCATGTATCTTCAACATATACCATGTACGATTCTTCTTTTTGGACAAAATTCTCATATAATTTCTCTTTTGGCTATTTATTTTTTTCTCCTTTTCATTTTAGTCGTTGGTGTCATAAACTTGATCTCAAAACTAAAGGACACCCGCTCAGTCAGCTGAGTGTTACCTCCGCAGCTACGAGTATGTTATGTATGCGAAAAATATGCCCAACTAAACACGCCTTTCTTGGATTTCAGTAAAAATGTTATTTCTGTGAATAATTTTTTTAATATTATTTTGTTAAATAATTAATAAAATGGTATTATTTGAATAAAAAAACATGGATTCTTTAACAATTTCATAATTTAATACAAAAATGTATTTATATTTAACCAGACGGAAGTTATTGGAAAATTGTAGGAATATTGGTCTAAAGGTGGAAGATGTCCCAAATTCCAAATGATTGCTTTGGTGCACAAATTTTAAAACCCTAATCATCCAAGTCATCAACATCCAAATATATACATTTTTTTTACAGAAATAAAAACATTCCCAACTCCTGACGACAGAATGCTCTTTATTTGACTGCTTTTCACTTTTGATTTCCTGCCGGCTCATACAAACTTCACTCTTACAATTTTATTATTTTATATAAATTTAAATAAAGTATCATATTTAATAAATAATTGTTATTTTAAATAATTTAAAGGTAATTATAAAATAGTATCTATTCATATATATTTTTAAATTTTTGATAATGCACATACACCTTTTAGACATAACGATTTGAACTCGTATCTCTTAAGATGAATATCATTCGTTTTTCTACTGGAACACTTATTGGGTTCAATAAATAATCATAGATTGATTGGATAAACATAAAATATAAAAGTGTTAGTCCAAATCTGCAAATCAGAATCTTTGATTACATTTATTTACCACTTACTCAAATTATATTATCCTAATAGAAACTGATGTAAGATTTTACGTTTAAAATAGGATTTTTTAAAAGTTATATTAATAATTCAGTGTATAAAATTATAAATTTTTAAATAATAAAAATTAAATCATCAACAAAAATATAAAATATATGAAAATTTAAAATTTCCATTAAGTAGTATCAGGGGTAGTTCAAAAGTTTACAGGGCCCTGTGCAGTTTATTAAAACAAAACCCTTTGGTTTATAATCCCAAAGATATATCAGATTTTCTTAAAAGATATTTTTATCTTAGTAATTTTTTTTATTTTTTCTTGTAATTTATTAAATCAAAAATTTTTACTTTTTTCCTATAAACATTTAATTCAATTTATTTGAGACTCTTTTCTTGGGACCATGTGCGGTCGCTCACCTCGCACATATCCAAAACCCCCATTGGGTAGTATTATATTTGTATAACAAAGATTTGCTATAAATAGTTTGAAATCATATGTGGGATTAAAAACAAGGAACTAACTCATACTTTTTAACTATTTCATATTCGACATGAATCTTAGTTCCTTCATATATTTAACTTTAAGAATAAGATATTCTATTTCATATTTATTTTGAAATATGTGTTAGACATATATGTTAAAAACAAGTTGTTTAGTTGTTCAATAAAAGGGTTATGTTGATTTCTTATTTCCCTAGTTTATGACTTCCATATCCTCTTTCAACATAAATATATTTTTTGTTGAACATGATCGCCCTTAAAAATATTTTTGAATCTACCACTGTTAACGATTATAAAAAATGATTTTATGAATATGAATATATATATATATATATATATATATATATAAAAGAGTCCATTAAGAATATAGTAAATGTGCACAGAAACCGAGGTGTGATGATTGTTTTTTTGTTTTTTTTTGTAGTTGATGATCTACTAATCATTCTTTAAAAGATTCAAAAGTTGCTTGCTGCCTTTTGCTTTGCTGCATTTCTGCTCTGTACTTTAAGCTATTAGCACACTTTCTTTTCTTTCCTTTGCTTTGCTTAATTTAATTCCATTCATACATTTACCAAACCCGACTTCATCTCTACCTTTTCATTATTTGAAATTGGTTGGTTGGTCCAGTTTATTTTTGAATAATAAAGTCGGTGTTTTTAGCAACCTAAAACTGATTTTAGTGAAGACAAAAAGTGACCAGACTAGTCTCGTATGCAATGAAAAAAGCAGAAACTTTCTGTCATTTTCTAGAGAAAATTCTAAAAAGAAAACAAGAAACGCAGATGTTGTGTCCATATATACGGGGAAAGCACGACTATAATGTCCCAACAGCTGGCCTTGTGTTTCTTGCAAAAGCAAAATGAATGGTGGGAGGGAGAGGCTGGTCAAAATGTACTCTATCTCTATGAAGATATGTTCATTAAATTATTGGTTTATTTCACAACAAATTACACTTTGTCGCATAATAAGAAAATAACCCCCCCCCCCATCGTCCCCCCCGACATAGTCCGAATCATTTATTT
Source organism: Hibiscus mutabilis (assembly GCA_019671005.1). NCBI lineage: Eukaryota > Viridiplantae > Streptophyta > Magnoliopsida > Malvales > Malvaceae > Hibiscus > Hibiscus mutabilis. The sequence continues at coordinate 36,837,329 of CM033744.1, forward strand.
GTAATACTTCTTTTTCCTCGTCAAATGAATTCTCTCCGGTGAGTCCACTCGGTCATTATTTGGCATTGAACAAAAACAGGTTTTAATGAAGTGACATCAATGCTTCTGTTTCTCATCATGTTTCCTTGCTTTTTTAGGACACTATCATTTACATGATGATAATAAGTTTTGAACACTAAATTATGTCTAAACGTGATTTTTTTATGAAATTAACAACTAAAGCTCAAGGATTAAGGAATCCTTAAGTATTACAATCCTCGTGAAGAATACGCAAGACCGTATCCGGAGCAACGAAAAATAAACGGCAACCCAACTTATTATCCACAACTAATTTTGCCTATTGCCTTGTCGTAACACATACTGAAAAACAATCTCCCAATAAAACTGAAGAATTCGTCAAATGAGTGCAAAAATTGTACAAGGTTTCGGATCCAAAGCCAGGTCTTGGAACAAACATATGGCTTCAAAACTATCGGGTTCAACAATAATTCATCTCCATAGACAACCCAATCCCTCGTAAACACCCCATAATTCGGCCTCAAGAATTGAACACTTACCAGTAAGCTTGGTAAATCCTACAATCCAATTCCAAAAAGCAAAGCACCAAATAACCATTCCCAATAATCTTCCTCTCCTGCAAAGTACTGATAATGTGTAATCACTTAATTTTCTGACTGTACAATTTTATATATCTACACATTTTTATAAATATTTAAATAAAATAATTAAAAATTATTAATCGAGATTTGATGTACATGGAGAAAAGAGCATGTTGGGTGCTACTTGAGGTGTAATTGAATGCGGTTGATGCGTTTAATGTTAAAGGATGTTTGGGCCAAGAATGGAAGCATTTAGAAAGGTTTGAAGGTGTTTAAAACAAAACTTTGACAATTTTGAAAAATTGGGGTCGATACTAACCTTACTAGATCAATACCCTCAGTTAAATAGAAAATTCAGTATGCCATTTTAGCGTCGTGTCGATACTGAAAATTTGAGTATCGATCTAAAATGAAAAACATTTAATCCTTGAAGGGATGAACATATTAATTGAAAATCAACTCCCTGTCACGAATAATCAAAACTCCCTCTATACTCTATTATCATCATTACAGCATAACCCTAAAAAAACCATGGAGGTCACATATGATCCAACTACCAGCAAGTACATGCGCAGAACATGCAATGCAATATCTTTCAAGATATGTTTTTCCAACACATCCGAACATGAATTTAAAGTATGATCATCCAAATTGAACACATGTATATTGAACACATACGGGTACCCAAGTCCAACATTCCTCTCTAAATTCAAGTGCTCCATGTAGAAGAAAAAAAACATCTGCTATATAGGAGGCAAAATTTAGGAAAAGCAATCAACAAGAGTTATTTCTAAGCATTAGTGTGTTTTATCAGCTTGAGCTTACGTTTTCGTCTAAAACAAGGATGGATTTAGAACTTTTGTTTAGGGTAAAAGCAAAAATTTTAGAGAAAACAAGATGATTAGAGGAATTTCTCAATCAAAACAATTTGAACCCACAATTTTTCACAATGAAACCATGTTTAGTTTCATACCGGCCTTGAAGCATTTTTCAGTAATGAAGATTATCTAAGAGCGTTCATCTTGTTCCTGAGATAGTAAAGCTTGGCTCTTCTCACTTTCTTCTTGTCCAGCACCTTTATCTCCTTTATGTTAGGGGAATACCTGCCACCCATCATCCACTTTTACTTCACCCATTGTAAAAAGTACGAGCAAATTAAACAGACAATGAGGCCTAAATATACTCTCAACTTCTAAAATAGCTCAGAAAAAGCACTAGGATTTAGGATCGTATGAGCTATGTTACTCGGACATGGGTGTCACTATAGGATATGAGTGTGTCTAACACGATTATGTTCAATTATTTTTTCAAGTTTTTCCATGTATTTGGAGTGTCCTTAGAGAACTATAACTCGAAAATAGTAGCATGCTTTATTTCCAGATTGGTAAGTCTAATCTTAGATAACAAGCTTTTGAGGCTTGAATCGAGAATATAATTGGAATGTTACTTACAGTGGGAAGAGAGATTCAACCCCAACTCCTGCCACCATTCTCCTTATACGGAATGTGGTATTTAGGCCAGCATTACGCCTAGCTATAACAATGCCTTTTATGGTTGAAACTCGTCGCTTGTTTTCCGGTACTTCCTGCTCTCACCAACAGTACACCAATTAAGTTAAACTGCACAAAACATGTGATTTTGAGAACTCCATAGAAACATGTTATACCACTTTTAGTTGAACGATGTAGCCAGGTTTTATGTCGGGAATCTCCCTCTGCCCCTTCACTTCCTCCACGGCTTCCTTATCCAGAATCTGTGAGTACATAGTCCATACGATTCAAATCAGGAAGCCGGGATACAGAAGGGAAAAAAAACATAGTAGGCAAAGACAAGTAACACTTTCCTGCATTATGTGCCTGGCAGTTTTATCAAGCCTCTTGAATTTAATTCGACTAGGCACATCAGTCACCGATTCAGAAGAATCCATAGCAGGCGAAGCATCTGTTGTCATACACCTAGTACAAGTAGAGACCATCGCAGCCAATGGAGACAAGCTTGGAATCGAACATCCGCCAGAACTACCGCGAAATGCCAGTTCGTTTGTTGGGCACCCAAATCTTGTCTGCTAAAATCAATTTACAAACTTTATATACAAACCAACCTCAAAATTTCGACTTACGAAAACACCAGAAGCCAAGCAACATGAGTCCAAAATCTTCACTTAACAACAATTAACAGTCAAAATGTACTCAACTAGAACATAGAAAAGAGGAAAATTCTTCTTTTTGGGATCCTAATCTAAAATTTACAAGCTTTATGCATATACCAGTCTCAAAACATAGATTGACAAGAACTTGAGAAGCCAAGCAACATGAATTCAGAAATTTTCACTTAGAAACAATTTGAAAGTCAAATTGTAATTGACTAAAACTCAGAAAAGGGAAAGCAAGGCAAACATTAAAGCAAAACGAATCAAACAATTTAAAACAAAACTCAACAGATGAAGGCAAAGAAAAAAACCCATACTTCTAGAGATTGCAGCAGGTGATTCTTGGAAGATTTGGTTGAATTGCTGGGTCCATAAAGTACGGCGCTGCTATTATTGGTAGCCAAATAAGCTGTGGCGGTGGCTTTGATGTAAGCATTGCTCCAGCTATAAAACCCTTGTCTTCGACCCAACCGGATGCTCCCACCAATTAACGACTGCATTATCTTGCTAAAACAAGGGGAAAGAAAGATAGACAGCTTCTACACCTCCGTTTGGTTGCTGAGAAAATGATGGAGAAATAAAAAGGAATGAATTCGTGCAATGCAAATCATAAGCCCTTACTCCCACAGCGAACCGGGTTTAACATCATTGATATGACAAAAGTGCCCCCTTCCTTTTGAATTCCTGCTGAATTGGGCCTTATTATTTACTATCCAGGTAGTTTTGCAAGAACGCCAGGCCCAACCCAACCTATTACACGTCCATGAGCGAACCTATTACACACCTAAAAATAAATACCCTAAATCTGTATCCGACCCGATCCAAAAAATAAATACATTAAATCCGACTCCAACCCTACCCGACCTATAGAAAAAAATAATTTTAGAGATCTAATTATAAAAAAAATAATTTTATGGGACTTAGTCGTAAAAATATAATTATAAGGACTAAATTATAAATAAAAGTTTAATTTTAAGGACCTAATTATAAAAAAATAGATATAAAGAGGGGTATTATTATAAATATACCTAAAAAATTTAGGGGAAAATTACACAATTAGTCCCGGGTCGGATATTTTTTACCATAAACTTGAACTCGACCTGACTTCACCCTTAATAAAACCCCGACCCGAACCCGATTTTTTCATTAAAAAATCCGACCCGATCGGGTCGGGTAAAACAGCCATCCTTAGTCACCAGCTAACTGGATCATTAAAATTTTAAAATAATTTTACACAATTTTATATAAAAATGCTTATATTTGCTTGATAAAATCTAATTATAAATTCGATAAAAAAATATAATTATAAAAATATAATCAAATCAATCATTTTGTATCATTTTTGTAACTGCACCGTTAACTTCTAACATATTAAACTTTTGTTTACACATTTTATTAATCTGATCCATAATTTAAAAAAAAACGACCCTTAATATTTTCATATTTTTTGGAATGTAAATAATGATGAACAAATTAACAAATTTTGTATATATTTTTTAAATATGCTATTATTTAAATTAGGACTAAATTGATAGTATTTATAAATATTAAATACCAAATATGTTATTATATAAATTTATTTAACTGTCGTATTAGTAATTTTATTAACAATTAATGGTCGGTAACTTGATTGAAATCAAATTAAAAATTTAGTGCTTACTTAATAATTTCTAATTCATTGATAAAAATAGAATATAATCATTAATTTAATGATTTTAAAGGTAAATTACCCTAAAATAAATGTTGATTGAGTCCGTGAATCGGAATTAAACCGTCAACTTGGCTAGAAAAAAGAAAATAAAATAGCATTTAAAGATCGGTTTGATCCTGACTTTTGGCCAATTCCCACTGCACTACTGCTGTGCGGCAGTTATTAAAATTTTCCCCCTTAGTTTTTAAAGTTCATCTTTTTCGTTGTATTTTATTAATACCGACATCAATTTTTGACCGTTTTGTTGTTTGTATATAAATAAATTTATTATTGTTAGTGAATGTTTTTTTATTTTGACAGATTTACATTACATTTCTTTTATGACTATTTTTTTATTTATTTTTATGATAATTTTTTTATTAGTTTTAGGCTTAGTTTGACATTACTTTTAAAAAATGCAATAATAATAAAAATGATTTTAAAAGTGATGTAAAAAAATAATTTTGAAAAGTTAGGTTAGTGTTTGTCATTAATGTCAAAAAGCGATTTTGAAAAGATAAAATATCTATTTTAGATATAATATTGTAAAGTAAATAAATAAACTTGGGTGATATTAAAATTTCGTTAATATATGATGTATGAAATAAATTAACTTAAATTATAATAAAAAAAAATTTAATTTAAAAATATAAACTATATTCTAGATTATATACGAACATAACAAGTAAAATTCATAATAAATTTAAAATAAAATAACTTTATTCTTAATATAAATATTATAATATATATTATTTTATAATTATACATGTATAAACATTAATTTAACAATTAATTATAATTAAATAATAGAAAATAAAAAAGTAATTTTATTTTACTAACATTTTCACCATAAAAGCTATAAAATTTAGCCTTTTAGTTTGGGAGAAAAATAATTTTAAAATCAACCAAAAACAACAAATCTCAAATAAAAGCACTTTTTTAGGTGCTTTTAAGTTGTCAAAAGCAACTAAAAATAAGCTCTTAGTCTGTCTTTTGACAGTTTAGCGTTCGAGTGATGAGTATCAACGAATTTTTTTTTGTCAATGAAGGACAATAATCTGTTTATGCTTATATTCTTCTTGTAGTTTTGCCGATATGCAAAGAACAAGCCGTAAAAAAATTATTTTCTTCATAGAGTACTCTGATCAAAATAGTTGATTGCTAAATTTTATTCAAAATATTGTTCAAATTTTTTTAAAAGTACTGAATTTTATTTTTTTACACCTTTCATACCTTTATTGTATTTATTTTTTCGCATTGAATTTTTAATGTTTATTGTTTGATTTTTTTAATTATTTTTACTTTAAATATAATTCGGTATATTTCTTTTGTTAAAAAAATAAAGTAGCATTAATATTAAAAAAAAACAATGGAAACAAAACAAAACAAAACATTAAAAATAAAGATCCAGGTGAGAGGAAGTTGATCAATGGAATATATATATTATCTGCAAAAAAATGGGTTTCTTCTTGACTCAGACATCTATCTGCCAGTTTGTAATGTAATATTTTATTTTTATTCTCCATTAATGGTGCCAAGAACACCTCTGGCAGCTTCTGTATGACACTCATACATCTTATGTTCTTTCTCCAACTCATTATTATTCCTTCATCTCCTTCTCCACTCTTGCTTGCTCCAACTTCAACCTTTCATTGATTCAGCTCCGATCAAATTCACTGAAAATAAAAAACAAACAAACCATGCAAGGGATTCCTGCTTGTTTTTCATCAGCTGAGAAGCCGAGCGATGATCCGACAGCCGTCACCATTCACCAGGTCCGGCCAGAGCGTTTTCATGTCTGTTTTCCGAACGAAGATTGCCGACCGGCGTTTGGTCACTGTCACTTGGTGCAAGAATCTGTTACTCCATGGTCTTTCTGTATCAGTCGAAGGTCCCCAGGGAGAGAACCAGTATGTGTGTAAAGTTGAGCTTAAACCGTGGTGTTTTTGGAGAAAACAAGGGTCCAAACGCTTTGTAATCGATGGTAATAAACCTGTTGTGTTTTGGGACCTCAAGGCTGCTAAATTCAATGCCCAAACCCAACCAATTTCCGAGTACTATGTTGCAGTTGTCTGTAATGAAGAAGTTGTTCTGCTTGGGGATCTAAAGAAGGAAGCTTACAGGAAAACTGGCAGATGACAACATACAATCACTTTTTGTTTCATATTTGTTGCATCCTGAAGTATACTATTGAGCCATTCCATTTGCTCATTTCCGACTTCTCCATTGAACATGACAAACCTTCTATCAACGTCCTCCAGTCCCTCCGGGCTGTTTTTATTTGAATTTGGGTTTTTTTTCGCTCAGGATTTTGAAGGCCTCCATTGTATTTGGATGGTCATGAGGCCATCCGATTGCACTGATATGATATCCATCCAATACAACAAATCTGTATGCCGGTGTAGGCAAAAAGTCGTAGTATGCATGAGCGTGACCACCGCCGTGATTCGGGATCTTCAATAGAGGAAGTAACTTATCCCGTGGGAGATTGTAAAGACAATGATTTCCAATCATGTGATACACGGTGCCATTAAATTTTTCGAACTCACCGACTACTTTCTCCACAGCATTTAGCGATTGAGCCTTGGGGCACTTCCCGTCAACAATATCTCCGAAATTAATCACGAAGCTAAGATTCTTGTGGTTGTTCCAGCTCTTGACTGCCCTTTGCAAAACAAGAATACTATGTCTATAATACCGAGGAACACCGAGGAATGAGTGACCGTCGGGGACATCAGCATACTGAACATCAGCAATAACACCAAAGGAACATCAGCAATAACACCAAGAATACTAATCCATTTGCCATGCAGAAATCACTCCTTACTCCTATCATATTACCAATTCAATCATTAATTTTGCCAATTCGAGAAAGAAATTGGTAATCAAAAACAAGAATCGAAAGAAACGAGTTATATGCATTTTTTTTCCAGGTGAAGCAGAGCAAGTCATATAATTAACAGACATCAACTCATCACTGAAAAGTTGAAGCAATGTAAATACCAAACAAATGCATTAAACCTAAGCGAAGCAGAAATCCCATTGCATATTTTCACCATAACTACTACATTTCGGGTTCCTTGGTGTTGTCGATGATTGCAGAAAATTCGATAAACCGAAAAAATAACGGATTCACCTAAAAGGCATTTGTGCACATCAAGACCTTGAAAATAGACATCGAAAACAGCAGGAAAATGCCAACAAGTAACAACTTTAGGGTTAATCTAAATCGATTCTCATGTGCAACCTTCTAGCCCTAGGATTCTGAATTATGTAAACTAGGCCACACAATGAAACAAATCATCCTGAGTAAAGGGTTTACTTGCAATGTTTCTTACAGTTAAATATATTCCACTTTCTCTCTGCCTCTTATCCAAGAAAGGGGGAAATTAAGCTATCTAATCTAAAAACACCCCGAACATACATAAGGGAAAAACAAAGATATGATAATGATGTGTGTGTTGGTGCTTGAACACAGACAAAGAAAGAATATTATGCAAGGAAAAAGTGAAGGGATACCCAGTTTTGAGTGTGTGGATTTGTTTGGAGCAACGAAGTCTCTGAGTCTGAGAGATGTTGGTTGGTGCCAGAGATTTGTGACTGAAAATGGTTAAAAGAGAGATAGCGTTGGATATTTGTCCACGACTCGACGTGTGTTCTTTCTGTTTTGGAATAAATTATGCAAAATAGTTGGAATCAATTTATGTGGTGAATTTTTTTTACAAGACAAAAATCTTCTACTTTTTGTAGCATTTTTTTTTTGCTACAAAATTAAAATTTTAAATAAATCTTAATTTTAAATTTTAAATATTATAGCCTAAAAATACATCTTACGTCAAGTACTCTAAACTATAATCTTAAGCTTTAACTTTAAACTATAATTTTAAACTTTAATCCTAATTTTTTTAATGATAGGATATAAGTAAAAGCATCGAAAAAGACAAAAAACAAATACTCATTTTTAGTATATAAATTTTGAAAAAAAATCAACCCTTTTTTGTGTGCCCTTCTATGTCCCAAAACTAAAAAATAAATTATAAATTTCAATTCTAAATTCTAAACCCTAAAAATACACTTTCCATAAATTCCCTAAACACCAATTTTATAACTTAACCTTAAATCTAATTTTTTTTAGCATTGAAACATAAATAAGGGCAGGGACAAGAGGTAAAAAATTTCTATTTATAAATTTTGATATGAATAAAAGAGAAATTCTAGAAAAAAAATCTAAAACATTATTCTTTGTTCTATTAAAATTATCTTATTTAAAATAGTTATAGTTAAAATTAACTAAAAAAGTTAATGAAAGATAATTTAAAGGAACAAAAAAATATTATACATACATGCATACATACATACATACATATTGTTACAGCATTATAATCACACATCTAAAATATTATATTATTATATATATATATATATTATTACATCAAACCTTGATGCTTCTCCGGTTATTGATTTTTTTATCAAATATATTGTCATCTTATATGACAATAACAAATTTATAATTAGGTTGAGAAAATGTTATTCTTTTAAGTTGATTTTGGTACTTGAATTATTATTATTATTATGTTTTTTAGGTGAAAAAAATATTATCTTAAGTCTCGTTAAAAATTCTTTAAAATAAAAAATATTTATAAAAATAATTGCAAAATAACTTGTAGTATAAATCTAATCAAATGACCATTAGATAAACAAGCAAAGTCGCCGACTAGATTAAGGCTTCGTTTGTTATTGAGGGCGCGAATGCCCGTTGGTCGACAACGTCCATTTGGACAAAAATAAAATTTTTTAGCGGTGAACAAATACTCGTTTGATGTGTGAAATCAAGTGGGCAATGCCAAACCTTGGCATGTTTGTCGTTACTTCTTCGTTCGGCACGTCAACGAGCGTTGGAAAAGCATCCGCAAACGAGGTCTGAAGCTTTTTTTGGGGATACTGTGGCAAATGTTCGTCGGGGGCAAACAGCCATTGTCCAAAGTTAGAATTTTCAGATGTTACCAAACGCCCGTTTAGATGCTAAAAATAGTTGACAAATACCTATTAAGACTAAATCGATAATTATTTAGCTAGAAAATAGTCAACAAAACGGACGTTGGGGATCCAATCAGCAACAAAAAAAAGAGGCCTAAATATTTAAGACCACGCAGCAGACGTCATATCCTCGTACATTTATCATGTGACCAAAAAAATCCAAAAAATATAATTTTCTATTAAAAATTTGGCTTAATTAGTAAATTGATCCCTAAGTTATACCTTAACTTTCAAATTCATCCTTAAAAATTTATTGGTCAAAAATAATATCAAATGTGCTCTTTCGTACCCGAGGAAGTCAGATTCTAAAAAAGATGTCAAAAATAATATGCTCCTTCATACTTAAGGACATGGGCGAAGCCACCCATTAATATGGGTGGTCAAATGACACCTTAAATTTTTTTTGGACCAATTTTTTTTATATGATTTATATATGATTTTTTTAAAAAATAAATGACACTTATTTATAAATAATTGACATACTTTAAATATAACTAAAAAAATATCACCCTTAAATAAATTTTTTGCCTCCGCCTCTGTTCAAGGATGCCAAATTTTGAAAATGATGTCAAAGGTAATCTACTCTTTTGTAACTGAGGATGTCACACTCTAAGATAATCTACTTATTTGAACTCGAGGATCCAAAATCTGAAGATAATATTTCACCCTTCATACCCAAAGATATTGGATTTGAAGATGATTTGCTCATTCGTACGTATATGGAAAAACTAAATCTGAACATACGACTTTACTCTTTCGTACATGAGAATATTGGGTCTAAAAACTTTCCTATTTGATGATGAATTTCAAAATGATTTGTTCCTTCGTATTCCAGGATATTGGGGCATTGCGTTGCTATTGGCATGTTCGGCAATTAGAGAATAATCGATACCGGATTATATTAGTTGATAGCTGATAACAGATTGTATTAACTAATTTGACTAGCGGATCGCATTAGCTGATTATATAAAACTGTTTGGTAAAATTAATTAATAATTTATTGTTGTTTAATTATTTGAACAAGCAAAATGACACATAAAGACATAATTATATTCAATACTTGTTTAAATAGTTTCTTAGTTATTAATATTTTGTATCTATTAATATTAATTAGGATGTAAAAATTAAATTTTTAATATAACATTACTAAGCATATTTGAAAGATATATATATATATATATTAACTTCTCATTTATGAAATTACCTTTTTAATATAATTTTATTAATTATCAAACCTAGATGTATTTATTAATTTCTTATTTATGAATCATATTATGAATATAATTTCATCAATTATTAAGTTTTGTTGGATATAAAAAAATTATTTATGAAATCATTTTTTAATTTTATCAGTAATTCAAATTTAGGTTATTTAGAGAATTTTTCGGTAATTGTTAAGGACGAAAGAGTTTTTATAACTCTTATATATAATCCTCTAACCCAACAGGCTCTTAAAGGAGTCTTTTTTAATTTGAGAAGTTTCACCTCCAATCCCTTTTTACAAGTTACAATCGTCTATTTACTAAACATTCAAATTAACAGATTTAACTAGTCAAGCTTCTAAAAATTGTTAAAACCTCTAATTTTGACTCAAAAAATTATTTATCAAACATGGTTATTATCTTTATTATTTATCATATGTTATCATTTCATTTCGAAATTAAATAGTATGGTATTTATATTAATGCGTAATGGTACATGGTTTCAAATCTTAAATAAATATATTCGAATCGTTTTCCTCTCTAGGTTTACTCCAATGTTTTCCATTAAACCGCAAACTTTACTTCTTCAATTTTCTTTGGCCGCTAACGGTGGCATCAATCTCAGTGTTGATTGTCGACTGTTAGTATCTTTTTTTTTATCTTTTACGTTATTATATATGATCTTTGCTTTTTTTATAGTTTTTAATAAAAATAATTATATTTTTGTGGCACGTATTTCTCTGCCTTGTAATACGTACTTTTTTTGTTTTTGGCACTTTTTTGTTTTTATTTACAATTGATTGGCTGTTTTTTTCTCAGGGTTGAATTTGACGATGCATCGATTGATTAAGATGTCACTTATTTGATTATCCTACTAATATTTCCTACTTTGGACCATCATATTAAATTTAGATATGCGGTTTGCGTTTGTGGATGATTTTCTCACGGCGTTCGATTCTGATTTGCGATTGTCAGTGATCTCTCAGTAGTTTGATCCCTTTTTATGGTTCATTTACCGAGCAGTCATATTTGTTCACATCTATCTTTTGTTTGAGTCTTTTGATTGGATTTTTAACCTTTTCTTTGTATGGTCATTGTATGTAACACCCTCGACCCGGATGTCATATTTAGGCCTCAAGCCCGAAACCTAACCATAAAATTTTGACCTAGTTTAGCCCAATCCATGAACAATTTCCAAAACCCATTTGATTTCAATCCAAAACAATGGCATAATTAATACTTGAAACCTATACAATAGAGTTCCTTTTAAAATTACATTATAAAAGCATTTGACTCGATCATTTTAAAATCCAAATATAAGTTACAACATACAATAGATTCCTACGTATACATAGCCCAAAGACGTAAGTACTGTACTCTAGAGAGATGAGGCGCTGAAATCATTCACTGATGGTGCTCCTCCAAGCAACGTGTCAAACCTACTAACCTGCAAACGAAAACAATGATTCTGAACGTTGAGCTAACAAAGCTCAGTGGATACACCACCACTCAACCATGCTTCATGCAAATCATAAATAAAGCGATACAACATGAAATGATATCATGGCAAGATAACGACGGCGATACCATAATCGCCTAAACACGTATCAACATGGATGTATGATCTTGCACACAACACTTACATATATATCATTAAATCCACACAACATCACACAGATAAATCAAAACAATATTAAGTGAGGTCTACGTCTACACAACATCAAAATCCTACACTTTGAGTGATGCCCACGTCCACATAGCATCGGGATCCTACACTCATGGGTTGAGGTCCGCGTCCATGCATCATCGGGATCCTCCATCCATGCTTGGAATCTCCCATCAAGCATCTTCGAATGAGGCTCGTATCCACATAGCATCGAAATCCTCCATTCGGGAATATTCAAGGTGTTGAAACATATATTATTAGGTATCTGGATCTCACCACACAAAGAATCGACTAAGTAAGTGCCCCATCAGCACACAACAAGGACCTTACTTCCACGCAGCACACAACATCGACACAAATGCCATACCGCACACAACTCTAACACATTTTCCATCGCCTTATGGTTTCTATCAATTATTATGCCACCCCATTAAACTTATCTATTTAGTAATATGTTTTGAAGGTTCACATTAGCCGCTTTCACTAATTTATCTTATTATTCAAGGCAAACCAACTATATAGGTGCCCCTTCAGCATACAGCAAGGGCCCTAATTACCATCAACATCATTCAATCCACCAAAGATCTCTATGGGTTACTATCACAAGCAATTCACCCAATAATTACCAAGTTATTAGTCAATTATTCCACTTACGAGGTCTAAACACCAATTTCTCAGTTTTAGTATTCACTTTTATACCTTAGGAGACCCTTTGGACCTTTTACCTTGAATTATAAAACCTCCAAACTCAAAACATAATTTATTGGGCAGATTCTTCTACGCGTACCGATACGCCTACATGGGTATCGATACACATCTCTAGGTACTGATACCCTTATCTGAGTATCGATATCGATTTTACATTCAAAAGAATTCATATCAGCTTCTATATCGATATACCCCTTGGCGTACCGAAACCTAGTACCGGTACGCATACCTTACGTACCGAAACCATACTCGTATCGAACGCCCCCTTTAGCGTACCAATACGCTATTTTACCACTAGAATTTGCAATAGAACAGTGGTATCGGTACGCCCCTGTCTCATATCGATACCTCTTTTGTAAAATGGCTGAGAGAATCAACTCCCAAGAGAGCGTACCGATACTGGCATAACCTGTACCGATACGCGTGCCCAGAACTCTATTTCTAGAGTTTGAATTTCTCTGGTTCAACCCCTTAACCTCAACCATTGAGTCCCAAATTACTCTTGCATATTATAGGGAGTTAATTAGGCGTGTTACTACCAGTTTTAGTCATTATAAACACCAAATTCATAAGTTGTCATTAGAGATCAACCAAGGTTCATCCAAACCATAAACACCACAAACATGCAACAATGCCTAATTTTATAATTTCCAAGAAACAAAGGGAGTTAGTGGTGTACTAACCTTGGATTAAAGCTGATGAAGATGCCTTCAAGGACCCATTCCCGTTCTTCCTCTTCAAACTCCAACTAAACCTCTTCCACCACCATTCTAAGCAAAGCCTACCTCAAAATAAAGATCCTTTGATGCTGAACAATCTTTCTTCCTCACACAAAACGAGATTCACAAGGTTAACCTTCAAGATTCAACCTTTGAGTGTTGGTCTAAGGATGAGGGAGTGGATATGGTGTGGAGGAGAAGACAAGACAATGATATCATTAAATTTTGCAAAAGCAAAAAAATTAAAGGCTTATCTCCCTCTTTTCCATCTCATTCACCAATTACCAAACTACCCTATTCACACTCTCCTTAACTCAAACCCAAACCAATAACTCAAGCTCAAAATCCATAAACAATCCCATTAAAGCCCAAATGGCCCAAGCGCGGAACTTGTATCTCGGGTTAACCCGACCTTCGAATTCCAAAATCCGGGTCGTTACATTGTATGATCTCGAGTGGCTAATTTCTTATGTCAATGGTTATAGAAAAATGCTCAAATTATGTGTTTAGCTTATGTTAATAGTTGTAATCTCTTATTGTAATTTGAATATTTTTTTAATAAAATAGTGACTTCTATAAAATATTAAATAATTAAGTTTAAAGTTTAAAAAACAAATTATTGTAATAAATACTCTAAAATATAAAACAAGTTGAGACACGGCATATGATTTAATGGTTAGGGGTTTAGTGTTTGTGGTTAGTTCTTAAGGTTTGAGAATAGATTTTATGGTCTCAAGGAACATAACATATGTATGATAAAAATATGTGAAAATATTCTATGTATTGATGGTTGAAAACTTGTTTTTCATAAGCACTTAGTTTTTATGGTTTAATGGTTAGGGGTTTACTGTATGATAAAAATATGGTTTAATGGTTAAGGTTTGAGAATAGATTTTATGGTGTCAAGGAACATAACATATGTATGATAAAAATATGTGAAAATATTCTGTATTGATGATTGAAAACTTGTTTTTCATAAGCACTTAGTTTTTATGGTTTAATGGTTAGGGGTTTAGTGTTTGTGGTTAGTTTTAAGGTTTGAGAATAGATTCTATGGATTAAAGTTTAGAGTTTAAGGTTTAAAATTTAAAGGTTAAAGTTTATGGCCCCTAAAAGTGATACTTGACAGTTTTAGAAGTCCGTTTGTGAAAAAAACTCATTGATGGTACACCAAATAATTACCCTAAATAGAATAGAAATCATTTATCCTTTTTTAGTGCCGCTATATATGTCCCTAGACTAAAAAAATAGGTTTAGATTTTAAGATTTATGATTCAGGTTTAAGAAATTAGGAATATGGTGTATTTTTAGGGTTCATAATTTAGTATTTAGGGTCAATGCTTAAAATTTATGTTTTAGTGTTGAGGCAAAAGGACACCGAAAATGGGAAGATGATTTAATCTATGTAAAATTAGTTATTATGTGTAAAAATCACATATATTTATAAATGACAATTATTTTTAATTAAATATAAAATTAATTATATTCTCAAGGTAATTGTCGAGATTTGAAAATATACAAAATAGAATAACTTAAGTATTATTGACCACTTGACCAATTAATGAATCTCATAGATGACAATTATTTTTAAATTAATTCATTATGACAAATAACACGAAAGTTAAATAAAAAACATATATCTCAAAGTAGGACAAATATTATGATTTAAACTCATACGAAATAAGATAAACATATACCTGATTCAAACATTATGATTCAAACATATATCTCCATGACCACCGAAATAATGAGTGGATATCAAGATACCTGATTTTTGGACCATTTGTTTGCAACATTTAATTCATGTGCTCTGAATATAAAATCTTATCGGATGATCTATTTCCAATTCCATATAATTGTTTGTGGAATGGTAAGGGATATGTTGAATTTTCTGCAATTTTTAGGGCAACATATCTATATCAACCATCTTCTTCCTCCTCTTATTTCGTCCAGCAAACAAAAGAAAGCTAAATTTACCACAGTCGCCGCCAAAACTCCCGATCATCGGAAACTTCCACAACATTGGACGCTACCCTAATCGCTCACTCCATGTCTTAGCTCAACAATTCGGCCCTCTCATGTCACTCCGCTTCGTCAATGTTCCTGTACTCGTCGTCTCCTCCGCGGAAGCTGCCGGAGAGATCAAGAAAGCTCATGATCTAGCATTCGTAAACAGACCTAAACTCATCGCCTTTCGAAAGCTTCTCTACGACTCGAAAGACATCGCATCGGCACCTCACGGTGAGTACTGGAGGCAAATGAGAAGTATATGCGTACTAAACCTTCTAAGTAACAAAAGGGTTCAGTCTTATCGAGCTGTAAGAGAAGAAGAAACGTCTCTAGCAATGGAGAAGATTGAAAAGTCCTGCTCTATGGGTTTGCCGGCAAATCTGAGCGAAGTCTTTTCTGCAATTACAAACAACGTAATCTGCAGAATCGCTTTGGGAAGAAAGTACAGCGAAGATACAAACAAGTTTAGGAAGCTTTTGGTGGATTTTTCAGAGTTGTTGGGTACTTCGGACGTCGGGGATTATCTTCCATGGCTTGCATGGGTAAGCCATGTTAATGGATTCAATGCTAAAGCGGATAAAGTGGCGAAGGAGTTGGATGAATTTCTGGACGGAGTGATCGAAGAACATATGAATGGACACGTAAATGATCAACAAGACCTTGTAGATGTTCTGCTGGAGATTCAGAAGCAAAACACTGTCGGATTTCCTATAGAGAGAATTAGCATCAAGGCTGTTATCTTGGTAAGAAAAAAACCAACACCATTTCTTATAGTTCCGGATTCGTATTCTAATGAACGAACTTGATGTTTTTTCCAGGATATATTTGCAGCCGGTACCGATACGACATCCACGGCCTGGAGTGGGCAATGACAGAACTATTAAGGAACCCAAAAGTAATGAAGGAGGTTCAAAACGAGGCCAGGAAAGTTTCCGGCCGAAAATCGAGCATATCGGAGGATGATCTCCATAACATGAACTACTTAAAAGCAGCGATGAAAGAGACTCTCCGTTTACATCCTCCGATCCCGTTGTTGCTTCCACGAATATCTACAAAAGATGTGAAGATCAATGGATATGACATAGCCGAAGGAACTCAAGTTATTTTCAATGCTTGGGCAATTGGAAGAGACCCGTCGTCATGGGAGAAACCAGAAGAGTTTCTTCCTGACAGGTTCTTGAACAACTCCATAGATTTCAAAGGACAACATTCTGAGTTGATTCCGTTCGGTTCTGGGAGGAGGATGTGTCCGGGCATCCACTTTGCTGTACAAATAAATGAGCTTTTCTTGGCAAATTTGGTGCACAAGTTCGACTGGTCATTGCCTGGTGGAGCAAACGAGAAGGAATTAGACATGACCGAATCCTTCGGTATTAGCGTTCATAAAAATCCCCTCTAATGGCTACTGCAAATCTCCTGTAAATCTATGTTTTTTTAGTCTCTTTTATAGTGTTGTTTTATCCTGAACAAAAAATCCTATCCTTTTTCTCGTTTTTAGTTTAAATTTATACACATGATCTGTAAAATAAATTTTACACAAGCCTGCTTATTTTTACTATAAATCAAAACTAAACATAAACGCTAAATTTTAAAACTAACTTTAAATTCTAAACCTTACAACCCAAACCCTTAAACTCTAAACCCTAAACTAAACTCCTAACCCTTAAAACTAAAAAGTATGTATAAACTAAAGTTTACACAGACTGTGTATTAAAAATTTTCTCGTTTTTATATGTCTTAATATTAAAAAATTAAACATTACACTCTAATCATAAATTTTAAAAATTAATTTGTACATCTTAAATTCTAAAATATAACTCAAAATCACAAATTTAACGTTTAATAATAAAGCATATATAGAAACACCAAAAATTGACCATAGATTTCATCGCCAACAACTTAAGCACCACGTCAACCTTCCACCATCTCATCGTCTTTCTTCCCCTTCATTTTTTAAGACATACTTTCTTTTTTCTTTCACATTCATCCTCTGTTCATATCCATATAGTTGACCATAGATTTGTTGTTCAGATCTAGAATTTTATTTTTTTTCTTTGTTTAGCAAGTTTTTATTTTTCTTACAAAAATACTATAAATTTTTATCTTGTGTCATACATATTTTGGTTTTACTTTTGTAAATTTGTTTTTATTTAGAGTTGGTATTGCCATCATTCCTCAAGTCGATAGATTTTCATTTTTTTTTTCGACATATCTATTTTTTGTTGGATTTCGATGGGATGCTAATAAAGAAAACATACGTACCACTGAATATGTATGTTGGCTTAAGAGTAATTGTCCTTTAAAATTTTGTTACCATGTTGAACAAAAGAAAACATACGTACCACACTAGAAAAAAAATTCATGTATCAGATTGGATCGAAAAGAAATATAGAAAATACATTAGAGAAAATATCAAATTTGAGTATTTGTATATTAGAACTTCAGTTATTATGCATACTAATAGTTTTATATTACTAGATTTTATATATTATCATTTTAATAATTTTCAACTAGTATAAATGCAATATATAAATTAAGAGAAATTTTTAGCAATTTTAGAGTTTATGGTTTAGATTGTATGATTTAGAATTTAAGATTTAGGATTTATGATTGATGGTTTAAGGATTAAAATTGATACGTGCCAGGGAATAAACGATGTCGTTTATTTTATACTCCCTTTGACCTATAAAATTTGTTCATTTTGTATTTTAAAATTGTCCAGTTGAAAAAATTAATAACTTTTCTTAGGTACATTTTCTTTTCTACCCTCTTTTTAATTTTCCAAAAAAACAAACTTTAACTTTTTAAAGATAAAATTATTATTTTAATTATTTTATAACATATTTTTTACACAAACTATTTTCCCTAAAATTATATAAAAATCAATAATAAATAAATTTTATGGGATGGAAGGAGTAGTTAGTAAGTGGTGATACTACGCGGTTTTGTATTGGGAGGGGTGGGGGTAAGCCATGTTTTCATATTGTTAGCAAACTATAAAAAATGAAATGAAAATTGTTTGCTTTTTTCTCTTAAATTCTCTATGTTTTTTCTTCTTGAATCTCACTTCTATTTTCTGTTCTTCCTATTTTTTTTTTATAAATTTTTAGTTTAATCTATATCAAAGATATCAAAATATAATTTATAAATTAATAAAAAATTGTTTTTATACAGTTTACACAAACTTATCAATCTCAGAATTTAGAAGATTAGTTTAAGCTTTACGATTTAAGAATTTAGATTGGGTTTAAAATATATAATTTATAGTTATAATTTTGAGTTTAGGATTTTTAGTTAAAGATTTTAAAGCTTAAACAGAAAATAATCTGTAATTTTTATTACAGATTTTTTTTGAATATTAGCATTTGAATTTTATTAACCACTATAAAACATATTACAAATACAATGCATCAAAAAAAGAAAAAGAAAAATGGGACTAGTCCACTAAAAATCTCATACAAATGTGCAAAGAAAAACAAATACTTCCGTAGCCCAGAAACTTTCATGAATCTCATTGTCTCTAGCCAAATGAGATGCTTTACAGAATAAAAAAAGAGTGGTGAGCGAACCAAACTATTAGGCAAATTGCTCCGCTACACAGCTTTGATTACATCGTTTAACAAACCATCAAACGAGTGGGAATCAATCTTTTCTATGACCACCGATTGAATCAAATCAGAAATTTAGCACAGTGAGGATCTCTATATGAGCACCAAAACAATCGCTAAAGTATGTTGAAAGTGCCAAAAGATAGATGAAACGAACCACAAAAGTCAATGAAAAGCGTGCTACAAAGGCAGAGAAAAACGTACCACAAGAGTAGAGATTCTTATTACAAATTGAAAGAACTTAAAAAATTAAAAACAAAAACATAATACGAAAAGGAAAAAACTTTGATACACAGGCAGTGTAAATTTTAGTTTACACATGCCTTTTAGTTTTAGTGGTTATGGTTTTAGTTTAGGGTTTAAAGTTTAGGGGTTTAGGTTGTAGGGTTTAGAATTTAGGTATAGGGTTTAAGATTTAAAGTTTAGTTTTTTAGGGTTAGTGCTATATATTTAGTATTAAAGTTTTATAATGTAAATATGTATACTTGTGTAAAATTAATTTTATCCAACTTGTATATTAAAATTTTACCCATATAAAAAAAGGAAATAATGAACACTAACAATCGACAATCAACACTAAAATTGATGGTATTGTCAATCAAATAAAAAGAATATGAAAAAGCCTAAAAGCGCTTGTCCACAAGAAAAAAATAAGTTTTTGAAAAAGCTCAACTGCTATTATAGAAACTTATGTATGAAAATATAATTTTAAATTAATTAAAATTATTATTTGATACACAAAATATTTTTCTCCACAAATGACTTTCACATATCCTGAATTGATATTTGAGTGGAAAAAACTCCGCCGCTAGTTCGTCAAATAAGAGTAAACCACGTGTATACTTTAATCAAATATAATTCAGGGACTATGTGTGTATTTTATCCATAAGATATTTTAAGATCTGGATAATTCATGTCTGTATCCGACTCTGGACGAGTAGGTCTCCGGTGCGAAAAAAAAAAGTTTCAAAATTTATTTTTAAACTGAATATATTAAATTTTTTAATAATATTTTTAGTTGGTTGTATTTTAAGTTTTTTTGTAATTAATGATATATATTTTTATAAGTATTGATCTTTAGTTTTTTGATAAAATTTTAATTTAGAATAAAATATCGAAACTTATAAAATAAGTATAGATACTTGCAAAAAAAAACTCAAAAAACCACAAACTGAAAATATATCAAAAAATCTAACATTTTCAGTTATGGATAAATTTCAAAATTTATCGACTTTTAACCATACTCTAGACATACCGAGCTGAAGTGAACAACAAATGAAGAGAACACTTTCCAAATTTGGAAAGGTAACTCGGCGTATGGCAGAATGCCTGCCTTCTCTTCGTCTCGGTCCTCGCAAAATTTATTTCTTCGAAACCTTTGGTGTGGTTTTTAATACATCAGACTGAATTCGAGGCCATACACCTCACTCTTTTTATATTTATTCATACCATTTTCACTGCAACGTTGTCCTCTGCAAACTTTGGATACGTTTTCAATCAAATCCCATCATAATCTCACTATAAAATCACATGGACTCATCTCTTTCATTGTTTATAGGATAGTTTTGTGGAATGGTAACGAATATGTCGAGCTTTCTGCAATTTTTAGAGCAACATGGAGTCTGTCTGATTTCATGTCCCTTGTTCTTCTTCTTCTCCCTGTTGGCCATCTTCTCCGTCACGTTAATTCGTCCGACTGGCAAAAGAAAGCTAGTTTTACCACCTTCGCCGCCAAAACTCCCAATTGTCGGAAACCTCCACAACATAGGACGCCACCCTCATTGCTCACTAAAGGCCTTAGCTCAACGATTCGGTCCTCTCATGTCACTCCGCTTCGGCAATGTCCCTGTACTCGTCATCTCCTCTGCGGATGCTGCCTGTGAGATCATGAAAACTCATGATCTGACGTTCGTAAACAGACCGAAACGCAGATTCTTTCAAAAACTTCTCTATGATTGCAACTTTGCTTCGGCACCTTACGGCGAGTATTGGAGGCAAATGAGAAGTCTATGCGTACTAAACCTTCTAAGTAACAAAAGGGTTCAATCTTATCGAGCTGTAAGAGAAGAAGAAACAGCTCTAGCAATGGAGAAGATTGAGAAGTCTTGCTCTTCGGGTTTGCCGATAAATCTAAGTGAAATCTTTTCTGCAACTACGAACAATGTCATCTGCAGAATTGCGTTGGGAAGAAAGTACAGTGAAGATACAAATAAGTTTAAGGAGCTTTTGAGGGAGTTTACAGAGTTGTTGGGTACTTCGGATGTCGGGGATTATCTTCCATGGCTTGCATGGATAAGTCATGTCAATGGATTCAATGCTAAAGCCAAGAAAGTGGCGAAGGAGTTCGATGATTTCCTCGATGGAGTGATTGAAGAACACATGAATCTGCATAACAAACAAATAAATGATCATAAAGGGATTCAAGGTGAAGATCAAAAAGACTTTGTGGATGTTTTGCTGGAGATTCAGAGACAAAACACAGTTGGCTTTCCCATGGAGAGAATGAACATCAAGGCTGTTATCTTGGTAAGCAAAAAGAACATATTTGCATAACATAACATAGATGTTCACTGTTATTTTCACTGTGAAAAAAAAAATCAAAATATACGAATTCTCACCTTAGTTGTTGACGTCATTTCTTTCCAGGATATGTTTTCAGCCGGTACTGATACGGCATATACGGCCCTGGAGTGGGCAATGGCAGAACTCTTAAGGCACCCAAAGGTAATGAAAGAACTTCAAAATGAGGTCAGGAAAGTTTCCGGTGGAAAATCAAGCATATCGGAGGATGATATCGGTAACTTGCACTACCTAAAAGCAGTGATCAAAGAGACTCTCCGTTTACATCCTCCAGTTCCATTGTTGCTTCCAACAATATCAACAAAAGATGTCAAAATCAAGGGCTATGACATTGTCGAAGGAACTGAACTTATTATCAATGCTTGGGCAATAGGAAGAGACCCGTCATCATGGGAGAAACCAGAAGAGTTTCTTCCGGACAGGTTCTTGAACAACTCCATAGATTTCAAAGGACATCATTTTGAGTTGATTCCCTTCGATTCTGGAAGGAGGATTTGTCCGGGCATCCTGTTTGCAATGCAAATAAATGAGCTTTTCTTAGCAAATATTGTGCACAAGTTCGATTGGTCATTGCTTGGGGGAGCAAACGAAAAGGATTTGGACATGGCCAAATCCTTCGGCATTACCATACACAAAAAAATCTCCTCTAATTGCTACAGCAAACCAGTGTTCTTTCTAGTGCTAAGCCTTATCTATCTTCCTATGTATTCTAAGTTACATGCGCTTAATATAAATCTATGTTTTTTCGTGTCATGATCAAGGCATTAAATTTCTCTACTTGGGGCATTTGAAAACTAGATTTCAATTGAACAGTAGGCTTTCATGTTTCAACAGCATAAGCAAAATAGTATATCCCATGCAATGTGATAAAGAAGATATGAAAACACAAGGATTCGAGCCTAAGAAACATGCAACTTCATGAACTCTGCCAACTACAATGCCTTTCATTTTCAAAATTGGGATCCTTAAAACATCTCCGGCCCACTAAATGAGAATTCAACTGTCGAGTACCTTCAAGAATATTAATATAACCTTAGTGAGACCACATATCCTGTAGTTAGCTACCCACTTGTTGTGCACCAATGAACAAGGCATCTGCAACCACAAAAACTCCAACCTGCAACAAAATCAACATGGGTTATGTTAGCAAGTAACTATGCTTGAGCTCATTTTGCTGGAATGAGGAAACAAATAATTACCAAGCGGGGAGAGTAGAGTAAACGGTAACCCCAACCCTCTCTGGCAGCTTGAGTTCCCTGTTGATCTGTCCAACTGAGAGTTAAAATGAATTAGAAAAAAATTGTTCTGCATGATAACAATCAACTATATGTTACATAATATCTGAGTTAGAATTTTTAAGTTCAACTTGCACTTGCTGCCCCTTATAGCATTTATAAAAGAAAATTTTCTTTTATTTATTTATTTATCTACACCCTAAAATGTTCGACTTATGAACAGGAAGGTACTTGATGAAGTACAAGGCTATAGTTTGAGCTATAATTAACAAAATGGTTTTAATCTATGTTACTCTGACTCTTCATTTCACAAGTACTTGAGTTTGACACCCGGGTCCAACACATATTTGGACATAAGGATAAGGGCACAATCCTCCAAATATAAGAAGAAAAAAAGCTTTAAAAAGAATGGAGCATACCCATGTTGCACACATACCGTATATGAAACTCGTTCCAGGTCAGAGTAACATAGGTTTTAATAGCCTTAGAACCAAGTCCAGGCAGGTTTATTTCTCACATTTATTTTGGGGACAGAAAAGTTGTGTTAAAATTTCCAAGCAGCATGTCTAACAAACAAGGAGACGAGTAAGAGATATACTATCTACCTAAGAAACTCTGAAAGCCCGCCAATTCCTGCAAACTTCAAGAGCTGAGAACCTTCGCTGGAAAGATCCTAAAGAAATCAAGTCAAGATTTGTGAAATTAATGAAATTCCTTCGGTATGATCAAGGATAGAAGTAAGTATTGTGAGCACGAAAATGAGAAATATAAAGACTAAAAGGAAACTCTATGGAGCATTACCTCTTCTTCAGCAGCCTCTAGACCCTCTTGAACCCAGAAAAGATTTTTGTAGCCAGCATTACACAGTATCTCACAAGCCGCTACAGATCTGGTAGAACAGTGTCGTTCAGTTAAGCAAAAGAACGGATACAGTGTTTAGCAGCTAAAGGGCACTCAAAGGTATATATTTTCACTTTCAGTCACAATGGTAGAACTAGCCCTTTTCCACCCCTAATCAAACCAGGAAGTGGTATTTTCAAATTTCAAACAAATCCATAAACATGAACTTCAACTCTGGAAAACAAGAGCGTAGGGTGCAAAATCAGGCTAGAAAGACTGTAAATCTGAACTGAAAACTTAATAAGTAGTTATCACTTTTCTACATTGCATACAATGAAGACTTTTAACCCCAGCTTTATCTTAGAGAAACATTTGCATTCCAGGCAATCTTTACTACAGTAGGAAAAGAAACTGATTGTTTGAAACTATCATCTAAAGCCTTTAAGTTCTAAAGCATTCCTTGTCTCAAGTTCATTCTTTTGAGAGAATTATTGCATAAAGATTGAAAATAACAACTACTGCCTTTATAAGAACAAAAACTATAATCATAGTTGTATCCCTCAATTTGGGGCCAAGTGCTAGGCCTATAAGGGTGCTTCACCATTTTACGGCCTAAATTATATAAAACATTTTCAGCTGAGATCAAATTAAAAGTGAATCCATTTCTAACTGAAATAAAAATCAATACTGAAGCGCAAGCACTCTCCTCTGTCACAAAAAAAATCTTTAAAACATCTAAAAAATCACCTCAACCCTTTCTGGCATGCAACAATAAGCTCAGCATCTTTAGGAAATTTTTCCTCAACTTTTGATAAGAATTGACTGTCAAAGAAAGCAGTCAGATAATAAGTACAAAATTATTCTACATACATGCGCATGTAGAAGTGGACAAGCCCAAGCACATATGTGTCCAAAGGCACATGCGCAGAACAGAGAAGCAAAGGTAAAGCACCTGTTCTAAGACATCGTAGGTGCGCCACTCCACCAACTCCCTATAGAAAACATAACACAGATTTAATATGCGTCCCAACAAAAAATTAAAGCGGTTTTATCAAGTAGTCCCATGCCATTAATATGATCTTCCTAGAAGTCAGAAGATAGAAAGGAATCAAGAGGTACCCATCACAAAATTGGAGACTTTTCTGGAAACAGTTCCAACATCAAATTCATTATCTACTTAAAAAATCGGTACCCGGGTGGAGCCCTTAATCCATGCCTTCAAAACAGACCAAGAAAATATGAATATGTTTCAACCACCGATAAAAATGACACCAACCTTAAAGATTCCATGCAACATCCAGTTGCCTAAATAAGAAAGGGAGAAAATGAAAAGACAAAGACTTTCTTTACTTGTTTTTAAACACCAACTACTTAAGAGTTTCCCAACAGAAGAAATACCTTAAAGAAATATGCCCATATAATGCTTTAAACATGGTATTTTAAAGGAAACATCATCATGGACAAAAACATATTCATAATCTATGATACAGTGAATGATAAGACTAGTGCAGCTTCAATGCAGGAGACAAGGGATTAGGAACCTTCTCACGCTCACTAGACGGGCGAACATCGAGTAATTTGAGAGTTGAATTGCATAAACTGCCTCTTTAGGTGTAAGAATCTTTACTTTTCCTTCCCTAATCTGTAAACATACAATGCATCTACAAACTTACTACTGATAAAGCAAGAAACCCCCACATGAAAGTTCAATTTAATAGATTTAGCAATATCATGAGAATCATCCTCATTACACATGTACAAGGAAAACAAATCTTTACTTTATCAAAGATGACACTGAAAATTCAAGTAAAAACCAGATTACAGAAAAGGGAAACTATAATTTAAAGCTGGGAATTAAAGAGAATATACCATAGCATCCCATCTCTTCTTTGCAGCAGCCATATCACTCATTTGTTTCAACTCAAAATCTTCTTCACAGCTTGCATTCGAATAACTCCACATTGCTAAATTAACAAGAAAACAAGACAATAGTAAAAAGTAAAAACCAATGGAGAAGAGAAAAGACAGTTGAAAAAACCAAAACCCATTGAATCAAAAGCCTGGAGAATCATACGAAACGATGAGGAGCAACAGTGCATGGACGTCTGAAAGATGATATACTTGGAATTGAAGAGTTCAAAGAAGGAGCTTTTGACCATGAAGGCGCGAAATGGCTAAAGAATTGATAGAAGGGCCAAAGAAGCCATTGTAATGATTGTTTCGAGAAATTTTCCTTCAAAATAATTTGGATCATCTTATCAGTTGGATTTTGCTTTATGTTTTCTGGGTTGGGTCCTATCTGAAAATTTTAAGAGTAAACTTGGTCCCGTTGTCTTTTTGTTTAAGTTTTATTTTATTTTGGTATTTAAATTTAAAAATGACTATTTTTACCGTTTACATTTGAAAATATTTTTATTTTAATTATTGGACAGTTAGTTTTTGTTACTTTTATTTTTAGTCTATTTTATTTTGGTCATCGATTTTATTTTTTTGCTTAATTCACTTATGCTATTGTTTCGTTCTATTTTGATTATTGTGCCATTAATCTCTGTTAATTTGATGATGTGTCATATTAATAAAAATGGATAATTTTTAATTTAATCCCTACACTTTTAAAATTTTATTTTTTCACCATCTTCAAACAAAAAAAATCTATAATATTTTCGTCTCCCAAAATTGATCCCCTCCACCGATCGGGCTTGTTAACTTTGAGTTCCACTGGAACCACGCAAACGCTTTGTTTGTCTTCAATTTTTTGAATGATTTTTCCATTTTCTTGAAAGGAGTAGGGGTATGCATTCGGTTAATTCGGTTAACCGATCGAACCAAATTACCCAAAATTCATTAACCGAATTTTATTTCTTTTAACTGTTAACTGAACCAAAAATTTTTCAAAAATTTTTAATTGAACCGAAAAAAATGATCTTTTTGGTTACTAAACTTTCATTTTATGCTAATTTAATAAAAGTTTAATGACCATTTTATAATATATCAAAAAAATTTAATGATCATTTTATAATTTTTAAAAGTTTAATAACCAAAAATAAATAGATGCAATATATATAATATTTAATATATAATAATTTCGGTTTATTAGCCGGTTTCGAAACGAATTAAACAATAATCAAAGTTTGAAAAAACTCTTAACTGTTAACCGATTTTACCTAAAATTAATCGACCAATTAACATAAAAAAAATTTGGTTCGATCGATTAATTCGGTTAAAACGGATAATGCACACCTCTTAAAAAAGGAGCCATCAAATAATCGAACGAGAATAACATAACTATTCTAACTGTCTTCTTTGGTTAGTTCTGTATCGGAGTTAACATCAGTTGCGTTTTACTATTTCAGTAGAAGTTTGTAGCTGATGGTAGCAGCATCAACGGTTGACGGTGGCGGCATCAGTAAAAAGGTTGGAGAGGAAAATTTTTTTAGGGTTTTTTGTTTGAAGATGATGAAAAAATAAAAGTTTAAGAATTAAATTATAAATTACTTATTTTTATTAAAGTGACACATCATCAAATTGATGGGGATTAATGGCCTAGTGAACAAAATCGAACAAAGCGATAACATAAGTAGCTTACATTTTTTTTAAAATCGGTGACTAAAACGAAACAGACCGAAAACAAAAGTAACGGAGACTAACGGTCTAGTGACCAAAACATAAACGTTTTCAAACGTAAGTGACAAAAATAGTATTTTTTAAATTTGAGTGACTAAAATAGAACAAATTAAACAAAAGGGACCACGGGCGAAGATTACCCAAAATCTAACTATCTAGTTCTAAACGCCTTAATGCACGCTAACGACGTCGTTTCTTTTGCTTTTAAGTTTAAAAAAACTTTCTTTTAAGTGATTGTTCTAAAAAAAAAAAGACTTTTTTAAAGCTTTACATTTTTAGCCTTTTAATTCACTTATAAAGTAGTATTTTAGTTAGGTTTTAAATTTGAATAAATTTAGTTATACTTATAAACTATGTTACTTGAACTCTAGTCGCCTAAAACATTTTGTCAAACTAATAGTGTTAAACTCAATTTCATAATGATACATAAAATGATAAGGTCACATATCATATTAAACATTTTGTCAAATTATAGATATTACATTAAACATTTAAAAGTACATGAATCACATTAAACATTTTAAGTGTACAATTATAGTATTAGACATTTTATCAAAAATGCAAGTGCAACATTTAACATTTTAAAAGTAAAAATGTTATATTAGATAATTTATCAATGTACATATACCAAATATGATATTATCCTTATTTTAAACAAATCTTAAAGGGTATTACCTTTGTAATAATCTTAAATAGTTAATTTTTGTTTTTTAATTCAATCAATTTATCTCTCGTAGTTTTCTAAAATCAAGAATGTTGCCCATCATTTTTATTTCGTCAATTTATCTCTCGAACTCTTGAATTGCATCAAACTCACAATTTGATCGTATAAACAAAATTGTTAAATTATGTGCATATGATCCATCCACATTAGTTGTTATCATTAATTGTCTTGTCATTTCAATGATGACAAGTTAATTTTGATAATATGTTAGTATGTGTGGAGGGTTTTAGAATTAATTAATTATGAATTTATATTCAATACACAGGCGGTGAAAATAAAAAGATCCTGCAAGTGCCTTAGTTTTAGGGTTTTAATTTATGGTTTAGAGTTTAGGTGTTTAAGTTTAGAGTTTAAATTTTATGGAAATATGATTAAAGAATTAGGCTTTAATGTATAAACCTTATATTATAACCCTATATTCTAACATATAAACCTAAACCTTTCCTACTAAATTAATAAAATTAAGGCTAAACTACACTGGTAGTCACTGAACGTTTAAGGCGCTTTTAATATGGTCACCAAACTTTTAAAACTTTAAATACAGTCACTCAACTTTTAATTCGCTTTCATTAGGGTCACTACCGTCAACCATTGTTAAACAGTTAATGTGGCATGTTAAATTTAAGGGTAAGCTACATTGTTAGTCACTGAACTTTTAGGACGCTTTCAATATGGTCACCGAACTTTTAAAACTTTCATTACAATCACTAAACTTTTAATCTGCTTTCATTACCGTTAAAAAAAGCTGATGTGGCACGTTAAGTTTAAAAATAAACATTTTCCCACCCTATTTTTTCTCACCCTCTTATTTTCCTCCATTTTTCTTCCATCCAAACATGTCTTTCTTTCTTTTTCATCCTCCTCTCCCTTTTATCTTTCTCCTATGTAATCTTATAGCATCTGTGGGGTGAAATAATCCTACTATATGCACCATTAAAAATCTCTCAAGGCTATAGCTATCCTAGAGATTTTTTTTTGACTATACCAATCACTTAACCTGGGTTTAGTGTTACAAAAAAAAAATCCATCCCACTTGAGAGTATCCAAGTTGCTTAGATTTTTCAATTTTTTAGGGCATACTTGTTCGAGAAATATTCTAACAAGACATGAAAATGTGGTCATCTAAGATCCCCCAATGCATTAAAAAAAGTGACATGCCAATATTATATATACCCATATTTAATTTCACTCCTTAGTTTTAAGTACCTTAACCACAAGGAAAGTAACATAACAGATAATCTTTATTTTTGTATCATTTTTCCCAAAATTTTCAATTAGTTTTGAAATTTGTTGAAAAAATAGAAGACAAAGAAGGGGTTGAATGATATACCCCGCCACCTTATTATTATGTTTGTGAGAAAGACTATTCTCCAAAATATGAACCAACCTACAACTATAGACAATATTTGGCTTTGTAATAGTGAATCTATTATGAGTGCGAAATTAGGTTGCATGTAATTCATCAACTCACTTGGAAACCAGTGCATGGATGTTCTAGGAAGGACCTCTTTAATCAAATGCTTTGTGCTTCTTAAAATCTTGGTATTATGCATGCTACAATCATTTTGATCACCAATATATGCCCTCTTTTTTTAATGGTGCGAGTAGTAGGACAATTTCACCCCACAGAGGCTATAAGATTATATAGGAGAAATGAGGGAGAAGGGGAAAAAAAAGATAGACATGTTTAGACATAAGAAAATAAGAGGGAGATAGAAAATAAGGTGAAAAAACGTTTATTTTTAAACTTAACGTGCCACATCAGCTTTTTTAAGGTAACTAAAGTGAATTAAAAGTTGAGTGATTGTAATAAAAGTTTTAAAAGTTCGGTGACCATATTGAAAGTGCCCTAAAAATTCAGTGACTAATAATATAGTTTATCCTTAAATTTGACATGCCACGTCATTTTTTTAACTGTAGTTGACTACAGTGACCATAATAAAAGTGAATTAAAAGTTGAGTGATTGTAATAAAAGTTTTAAAAATTCAGTGATCATATTAAAAACACCCTAAAAGTTCAGTGACTACCAATGTAGTTTATCCTAAAATAAACAGAACCGACAAATTTGTTAATTTAAATTACTATAGGGTAATTTGTTATCAAATACCATAGGTAAAATGACCTTTAAGCCTTAAAAAATATGATGACTCGAGAATTTAGACGATGTCTAATGAAACAATTGCAGTTAAAAAAAAGGAAAGGTTAAAAGAAAGATGGTAGTAACTGAAATTAACGGTGGGTAAGGCGGAATCAGACAAAGATATGAAAGCTGTTGAAAATGAGGTGGATAGTCAAAATGTTGAAGGTGGGAAGTGGATTACTACAGCCTACTAACACAGCATGTATCCAAAATATCATCCAAAAGGAAACTTCCAAGAAACCGTCCCTTTATCTTCTTTTCTTTGCTGTTGTTTCTTCACTTTTACCGCTTACAACGCATGGCCTTCTCCGCCTACTGACTTAACCCTTCATCTTCTCTTTCTTCTCTCAATAATGCTTCACAATCCCCACCTTTTTTGCTTAAAAGGTGAACAAATAATACACCTTTACCTTTCTTCTTCCCTTTTTTATTGTTATATTTAATTTACAATTGTTCTTGTTGACTTTGAATCTGGGTTTGAGTTTGGGGTTTCTTTTGTTTTTGTTTGTTGTGGCTGAAATTTTATGAGTTTTGATCAATGGATGTAGAAGTTGGAACGTTTTAAGGTTTTCGTTTTATGGGTTTACAGCTAGGACTGTTTATACACCTTTGATCTTGCTGTAAATGTGGTTGGATTCTTATTGTAGTTCATTTTTTGTTCTTTTCTTGATTCATGAACCGACAAACCTTTTCTCAGTTCCAACATTTCTGGTTTGTATTGTCTTCTGTTGGGAAGAAATTATAAGTTTGAAAGTCCCATATGGTGGTTTAGTGAGGAATCTCTTCTGTTGGGAAGCAATAAGTATATGATGGCTGCTATATTCTAAAAAGAAGTGTTGATCTTTTTATTAGAAAATTCCAAGTTGGTCCAGATAAATGCATGGCTGAACCCCAGAGAAATCAGGGCAAATTAATGGCATATAGTTTCGTAACCTCTCGATGTAATGGAGATGGGATAGGCATTGAATGATGCTGCATTTGCCTCAGAGTTGAGGCTTGAACTTAGTATTTCTTTTCTTGCTGGCATTCTGTTGTTGATTAATTGCTACTTGTGATCTCAAGTTGGTTCTGTTCTTTATATTCTATCATAGTGGTTGTCCGTTATTCCATCGTTTAGTTTAATTCCCTTCTCTTTCCATCTCTTTAGAAGGGAAAATCGGGTGATACTGAGTTGCAGCATGGAGGTTTCCTTCACTTTCTGCAACGTTGTACTATTGCTTGTTGCAAATGGGGCCTTTCCATGTGAAAGTGGTACCACGTTTCTGAAAATGCCGGCCATTATTTTAATATTAATAATAACACATAGTCAACTGAATTTAAACATGTTAATTCATTTTAAAATTATATTCAATCATGTCTGCTTATGTTGAATCGTGCAGAGTATATATAAATTATAGAGCTGATGGGTGGCATAACATCAAAACGGTCGACCACAGCACAGTCCTCTAGTAGCGTCTAATTCATATTCACGGGATCCTCATAGATATGCACAGCCATCATATGCTTCCTCCGGACGAGACTATGTTTCGGAGCCGTATTATGCTCCTCCACCTCAAAGCTATGGCGGTCATGCCCCTGAGTCAAAGAGGAGGCTGGAAAGAAAATACTCAAAGATAGATGATGACTACAATAGCTTGGAGCAGGTAGTTATATTTGTAGTTCCCAGTGGTTTAGTAAATTTCATAATGCTGTGCATGCTCCTCACTGGCATCTACTTTGAGACACTCTTTTTTGTTTTTTATAGGATTTTCTAGCCTATATATATAATTCTGTAAGTTTCACCCTAGCTATAGAAAATAATTTTTGGGAGTGCTCACAAATCACAATGTAATTGATCAACTACTAAAAGTTACTTAAAACTTCTTATGATCATTGGATTTCACTGAAATTGGCTTTGTTATGCTATTTGGCTAGCGTACTAAATCTGTGTTTTCTATATGGTAAGAAAAGCTTGTTATACTCTTCTTTTTCCGCAGGTCATCAATGCCCTGGCCCGTGCTGGCTTGGAGTCTTCTAATCTTATTGTTGGTATCGATTTCACAAAGAGCAATGAGTGGACAGGTCCAACCCTTTCTCGATGTGTTTAATTTATATATATATATATATATATATATATATATATATTTATATAAATATCTAATGACACAATACTTTTTAATGTGCTTATAAATAGGTGCGAGATCATTCCACCGAAGAAGTCTACACCACATTGGAGATGAGCAAAATCCATATGAACAAGCAATATCTATCATTGGAAAAACATTGCCTTCCTTTGATGAGGATAATTTAATTCCTTGCTTTGGATTCGGAGATGGTATTCATTTTTAGAAGATTTTTCCATTGGATCTCTTAATTTTAATCTTACTTGATACGGGATTCTTTGATCTGGCAGCATCAACACATGATCAAGAAGTATTCAGCTTCTATCCAGATGAGACGTTTTGCAACGGATTCGAAGAAGTGCTGAGACGATACCGGGAATTAGTGCCTAATCTGAGACTAGCAGGTTATAATTCATTTCACTTCTTCCTTTTCTTCATTCTGTTGTCAGTCCTGTGTTTATCTTATTTTTGGAATAATTTCCTTCCTCTCTACCTGTACCCACATGTATTCTCTTTGACAGGACCTACATCATTCGCTCCTATCAATGAAACGGAAATCACCATTGTTGAGCAAAGTGGCGGGCAGTACCACGTGTTACTGATAATAGGCGATGGGCAGGTATTTTACCTGCTTTGTGTTGTATAAATATTAGTTTTATGTCAAATGCCTGGTAAATGCTTTGTAACACACCCAAATTCTTGGTTCGAGAATAGGGTTTCGCAGTCCTTTGCTCGTAGTTAGTAGGTTAGTACGCTGCATATATTTATAATCTCATCCTAGCATCGAATGACCACAGCACTGTACGTATTTGTTTTTCATCCTTTTAACCCCTTGAAATTACTACAAGGCTAACAATATTCTAATGCTAAAATTTGAACTTTCTATCTAAAACACGTTTCTACACAAATTCTTTGTTCATGGTTTTGCAAACTTAGATTATCTTTTATTCTGAATGGCTACAGGTGACTAGAAGTGTCGATACAGAGTGTGGCCAACTAAGCCCACAAGAAACGAAAACAGTCGAAGCAATTGTAAAAGCAAGGTACTATATGGTTGCTTGCAGCTCCAAATGTTATTTTCTGCAGTATTCAACTTCCTAATATACTAATTACTTTGCAGTGAGTATCCGTTGTCGATTATTTTAGTTGGTGTTGGAGATGGACCATGGGACATGATGAGAGAATTTGATGATAAACATTCCTGCCCGTGCCTTTGATAATTTAATTATTATTTTTCAAAATATCCATTAAAATGAATCAAACAACTAATCTTTTAAGTTTTGTTAGATCATTTAATTATTATTATTTTAATAAATCTGAAATAAACAAATTGGAAATTAATGTCATGAACCGCAAGCCCATGACCGAGACAAGTGCATTGAAGGCAGCTCAATATCATCTTTGTCATGTTTTGAGCCTACAAGAGTACTAAAGTTGGCCTATCAATCATGGAGAATTGGATAAGGCATGATAATTATACTTAATTATTTGTAGATAATTCTCTCATTTATCTCTTGTTTAAAATTAAAACAGAGTTGTAGCTAAGACAGGTTCTCATCTTGACCATTGACGCAATGTAATCTTAACCGTTGATTGTAGGGAGCTCCAACTATAAAAGGAGGCTCACCCCACTTCATTTACACACAGCACTTCATACTTCAGAGTGTAAATTCACCTCAGAGTAATACAAGTCAGTATTCACTCAACTTTCGTTTACATTTGCCATCATCACTTTTTTTGTTTTCGTATCTTGTTAAGTGATTTTACTTAGAGTTCTAGGGTGCGGCTTTTTACCGAGAAAGTGACTAAGACCGCACGAGGTTACTAGCACAAGTCTAGCTCCGTGACATGCTGTACTAGAGCATGTTTTTGCTGAGGTTTTTGTTGATTTGAGATGGCACCGCAAAGTAAGAAGAGAGGTGTAATCACTAATTTTATTCGGGGGTTAACCCGTTTTTATTTATTTTTTTGTGAATATTTGAAATAATGGGCTTTAGTTATTGTTACCTTTTTATATATCATTTATTAATACCTATAATTTATTAATACAAAAAATTATTATTATTATTAGTATTACTATTATGTTATATGTTTAAAAAAATTATTATTAGTATTATTACCATATTATTATTTATGAAACCCCTAAATATTATTACTATTGTTATTTATTCTATTATTAAGTTTATTTATTTTCGATTGCAAGTTATTATTAGTATTTAGTATTTTTGGTAGTATTATATATTACTATTATCATTAGATATTAAGTAATTTAATTTTATGATTAGTTGTTATTATTATTAGTTTTAAAAAAAATTAAAACACAAAAAACTAATAGGTAATTAAATACCAGCCCAATATTAATTAATAGTCCATTTACAATTAAATCAAAAAACTGAGCCCAAAATATATATAGTTAATATTATATTTTTGGCCCGATTAGGGCCCAAATCTATTAAACCCTAATTTTGAGTCTGATATTCCTCCCCTTATCGTTGCCCAGCTGTATCTCAACCGTTAGATCATGTTGTGATCTAACAGTCCAGATTAATAGGAAAAGAGATCGTCCACTGCCCTGCCGCGCGTGCGAGTCACGCACAACCCCTCGGATCACCACGCGCGCGTACCGCGTCACCCTTGACCGTTCGGCTGCCGTTTGAGATCCATTCACGCTCAGCTCTTTGATTCCTAGCCACGCAACCTTCACCGGCTCGAGTCGTGCAAAGCACTGATGCCACGCCCTCAGCTTTCCAACAGCCACTGTTGTCTTTTCCTTGGTCCCCTCCTCCATTCGACCACGACATGCAAAAGATAGAGAAAGCGAGAATGTTAGAAACAACATGTTTCAACAGCATTTCAGAGCTACCGTACAGAGCCAGTCCCCGTTTTTATTTTGTTTTTACCCTTGTAATCGGTTATATAAAGCCGAACCAAACATGCATGTGACTCAAAGGGGAATTTTGAGAAAAATCAATACAAAGAAAACAAATTATGAGGCATTTTTTTTCTTTTTTCATTTCGAATATACAAAACAGTTAAAAAAAGTTTTTTTAAAAAACCGAATGTTTTATGGCCGCCGACCACCGGCTTCTAGAAAACCAAGAGGGGAAAGAGATGCAGAGAGTTTCAAAGCATTTTTTTCTTTACTTTGTTTTTTTAAACGGAATAAGGATTTCAAGCGATTTTGGCCTTAGCCTTTAAAATATATATGATTCCCCGAACAGTGTCGTTTTGACACCCTTCGACCCGCGCGTTGACCCGGATTCGAGGAGGATTCGCACCTTTTGGTCGAAGGGATATTTACTCATTTGGTTCTCTTTTTTTTTTGCTTCTATTTTTAATCATGGGATATTTCCCATTTTAGTCACTCTTCTTCTTTTTTCCTTTTACTTTCATCATTTTTATTCATTTACCCTTTTCGAACAGACCCTTATTTTTTTCGTTTTACCTTTCGTTCACTCTCATATATATATATATATATATATATATTTGATATTATACACACATATTATAGTATATACTATTTATATGTTATATTTATAAGTTATTTAATACATATTATATATATTATAGGTATTATATTATATTTATATTATATTACTATTACTATATATTATAGTATTATTCTTATTATATTATATATTATTATATTATAGTATTATTACATTATATTATACACGTTATATATTATTTATTGGTACTTGTTTATATTTTATTGTTTAATTTATGTTCGAATCCGGCATTACGGTGACCCGCAACGAGGATGACCCGTATTATTATGGCACGTTCTATCTAACATCTAACACCTAACATTTTATTTTCCCGCAATTTAATTTCCACATTTAATTTACCACGTTTTATTTTGCGTTCTTTGTTCAATCCGGTCCATTTTCCGGACTTTTTATTTTTCTGCAATTTAATTTCCGTATTTCTCTTTTTGTTCGAATCGGTCCATTTCTGGATCTTTTAATTTTCGCATTTTTTATTCTTGTTCAATCTTTTATTTTTCGCAGCTATTTTATTTGCTTCTTTGTCATGCATTTTATCTGTCATTCATATGACTTTAATATTTTAATGAACATACATATGGTTAATTAACTTTAATTATAAAAAGGAGATATTTATTAATTACGATATTTGTGTCGTAACAGTCCTGCATCATTGAATGTTGACCAAATATTCGAATTAATTTTTACCGTCTAAAGGTAAATGTAATTTGAAATAAAATTTTGACAAGTCATAACATCATTCTTAATTGCTTGCATCATGCATAAAGGTGATGAATGAAGTTTGAACCATAAATTAACACGGCAGTCAGGCTTATTCGATGTCAGTTTAATCTATAGTCTGAAGTATCGTCACCCTTATTAATTAAATGCTTAGTTAATTCGAATTCACCAATTTGACAAAACCCATCTAATTATTTCAATCGCGAACAATTTAATTAAATTCAATATAAATTTTAATAATTTTCATCAATTAAAAGCAACATATATTTTGGTATCGATTCCCGGGCGTGATGGGTGTGCTAATCCTTCCCCACGCGTAACTAACTCCGGAACCCATTTTCGAGCGAACCTCTGGTTTTATGGTGTCCGGCCTACCTTAGTGGCCGGTAACGACTCCAAGTTTTTATTTTCAAAAAAATATGATTTTAAAGGGATTTCCCCGCCTTTTTTAATTGTTTTCCCAATAAGCGAAAAAAAATCGGATTACGTTCTTTTTTAGCGATTCTTCTAATTTTTTATTTTAAAAAAGGGGTCGCTACAGCTGGCGACTCCGCTGGGGACAATTTTGTTTTTAACAAAACAAAAAAAGAGTTAAGCCAAGAAAATCTATGTTGCTTTTAATGATGGAATTTTGAAACTTAAATTGACTTCAATTAGGTCTTTCTTTTTTGAAGATATGACTTTCATTACACGGGCTTTGATAATTGGTGGCTTTGAAATTGATTGCTCATTTAATTTCTAAGGAATCATCGGCATGTGTTGCATCATAATCATCAAGCTCTATACCCGAGCTATGTCCCTTAAGTAGGAGTGAAACGCCACATACCCACGTGAGTAGCCCTCTACGGGTCGGTAATTCACTTTTGGAATCTACGATTTTTGACATGTGAGCAACCCTCCACGTCACTAAGTAGTGCATTCCCTCGAACCGAATGCAATTTGCAAGCCTGTAATGGGCCAGAATTGGGGTTCTTGATGCCTTAGAAGGTAACAAGATAGGTTCGGGTACCCTTGATTAAAACCGAACCCACATGCGTGAGAATCTAGGAAGCCCACCCCGATTAGAGCCATGCAGACAACCATAGCAAGTTAGAATTCATGCGGTTAGGTTTTTTCTTTTCTTTGTTGGTTACTTCGTTTTGCTAAATTTTTCACTTGATCAATTAATCTATTTGTTTGGTCCATTACTAACCTCTTTCATTTTATTTTCTTTATTTTTATCTTGTCATATCATAAAGAAAATACTGATTTGGAAATAGTCTGAAATTAAAGGCTTGATCAATAAGAGATTTGGTATATAACAACGATGAGAAGAATTCTGAGGAATTCCTACAAAAAGGTGATTGGCCGAGAGATATATCCGAGGAAAGAGAAAATGAGGTTCAGAAGCTTAAGGACCAAGTTGCGAGCTACAACAAAGGGGCAATCTAAGAGTAACAGATACCGATGATGGAATGACTCCGAGATGCTGTCTAGAATATTCGGGGGCAATGACAAAAGGTGACAAGCTTGATGGCTCAAGTACAAGGAATTGCCCAAGAGGTGACAAGCTTGATGGCTCAAGAACATGATGTATGTTTTATTTTGTTATTATTTTATTGTTAATTACTCCTTGTTGATTCTTTGATATTGTTGATTTGGGTTGTTTTTATTCGTTTTTGCGCAGGACTTTAATTTACAGAAAACATCATTAAAAAGCATATTTTGCAGTTTTTTATTTTCTGGAATCCAGGCTGAACACATGGGCATGACTTGGAGCATGACGATGCCCGACGTGGCAGATTATGGCAGTTCAGTCAGCAGCAGCTTCCAGAAGGCGATCCATTCAGCATCATATGGAAGGACGGACGGACGGGATATACTTAGGATTTTAAGATTAAGTTTGAATTTAAATATTTGAGAATTATCACTTTATCATTTAGGATTTGATCTTTCTATTTTATTTGAATATTTTTATATTATCTTTAGGTATTTTATTTTAAATGTTCTCTCCATCTTTAGGTTATCTCATGCTATAAATACCCCATTAGGGTGAAGCTTGAAAATCATCTTGTACTTGGCTTTTATTTATTCTTGGGTTTACTTTTATAAAAGTTTCTTTTCTTTTACAACTTCGTTTTTATTTCAAGTTCTTGTTTTACTTTCTTTAAAATATGCTAAGTATGATTTCAATCTTGCTTAGCTAATTTTCCAATTAGCAGAAGGCTTAAAGCAATGACTCAATTCCGATTGTGAGAATCGAAAAGCACCTAACATCTTCAGATATATTTCTCAATTTTCTGCAAACTTTGATTGGCAATCAGCCTTTCCTTTAAAATCTCTACACTTTCAATTCAAAGAAAGTAATTAATTATATTCCTAAAAATAAATATTATTAACTTGTGATGTTTAATAGAATTAAATCCTAAACTCTATCCCTAAACTCTATACCCTGAACTCTAAACACTTAACCCTAAACACTAAACCCTAGCAACCATAAACCCTAACCCAAAACCCAAAACCTTCAACCCCAACCCTAAACACTAAACCCTTATCCTAAGTCTAAACCCTAAAACCATAAAAATACAACAACACTAAAACCCTAAAACAACCTAAAATTATAAGTCATAAACTCTAAACACCTAAACCATTTTACATTATTATTAGTTCATTAAACATCATAAAGCAATGATGTTAATATTTTAGGAATGTAATTAATTACATTTTAATAGATTCTATTGAAAAGTAAAATAATAATTAATGATAAGAATCTAGTAATTCTTATACACAGCGCAAAACTCTTATTTAATTTTGCTCATTATAATGTAAAAATAAATATTTTATTTTTTTGAACAAAAACAAGAAAGATTTCATTAAAATAAGATAAAAATACAATTATAATCAGAATATTGAAGGACAAGTTTCTTAAGAAAACTCATAAAGAAAAAAAATTAAAACTTCAAACTCAAAGAGCATGAAAAAAATAACAAAATGTGAAAAATAAATAAAAAAAGAAAGAAAGGAAAAACCAGACGACGATACTAAGATCGTCACCAGAAGCAACACTTGTGAAGAAAAATTAAAGAAATACTTTGTAGAAAAATTAGGGTAATAAGTATTTTATGATTAAAAATATTGAAAATAACTTACAACTACTTTATAAGAATTATTAATTATTTTTGTTTACTTGAAAAAAAAATAATTTTTTTAAAGAAATATTTATAAAAAGACTGAAATTTCACCTAATGATATTCAAAATTCCTAGAATAAAATAAAAACTCAAAGCTAGTGTAAAAAATTGAAAATTGATATTAACCTAACCGAAATATGAGGGGAGGTTAAAAAATATTTAACGAATCGATCCAAACGAAACCGAATGCCCTCTAGATATAATGAGTAAATATAACTTTTTAAAACTTAATTTTATCATTTTTTGTGCAATGTGATATCTAATTTTATGGATGTAAAAATAGGTAATCAGATGAGTTTCAGGTATGGTCCTGTCAGGTCGGGTCAAATCGGATACAAGTTATTTCAGGTTGATTTGATGTTTCGACTTGATTCGGGTCGAGTGCGGGTCAGTTTCAGATCGGGTCAAAACGGTTCGGGTCCGAATCAGTTAATTGACGGGTTAATTCGGGCTCAAGTAGACTTCAGGTCGGGTTTATTTTAGGTCGGCTTCATTTCAGGTCGGGTAATTTCAAGTC
This sequence comes from Hibiscus mutabilis, assembly GCA_019671005.1. Lineage (NCBI taxonomy): Eukaryota > Viridiplantae > Streptophyta > Magnoliopsida > Malvales > Malvaceae > Hibiscus > Hibiscus mutabilis. The sequence goes on from CM033744.1 coordinate 36,877,875, forward strand.
GGTTTCATTTCGGGTCGGGTTAATTCAGGTTTCAAATTCGTATTAAGTTTGAGTTTGGTACAAATAGTCGATAGACATAGGGTTGGGTCATTTCGAGTAGAAGTATTTAGGTCCCAAAAGGACTAAGTACTTTACATAAAAAGGATGAAATTGAAAAATGGATTCCTAAGGGGACTAAACTATGTGCTACTAATGTCTATGGATCCAAAGCAATTTGGATACCAAAAATCAAATGATTGTATTTTGTAGGTGTGATGGAGCCTTAATCAACCAGTGATGAAATTAAGGGGGAGCTCTATACACACAAGGAAGAACACTTGAAGAATGAAGGCTTCACATCTTACCTTTAGTTCAAGTGTGGTAAAAATTAGTTGAACTTTGTTTATTTTAATTTAATTTATTTATTTTAATTCAACTAGTTTATCATATATGTTGGACTAACATTTGAATGATGCTTGAGTAAGGGGGAGCCAATTTTAAAACAAACTTATTTTTGTAAAAAAATTTACTCTCCATTGTTATTGGTCTTTAAAGTTTGAACCATTTTTGATATAACAAAAATGGGGAGAATGTTTTGAAAAATTGATTTTTCAAATGAATAAGAGGGAGCTTATAAGATTTTCAACAATTAATCTCTTATTCAAATGTTATTTTTACTAAGGGGGGAATCTCAAAAATAATTTTTCAAGTTGGTTTTATTATATCAAAAAGGGGGAGATTGTTAGAATTTATGTTTTGATATAATAATTGAAAAATAGTTTTGGACTAAATTGAAAAGATTTCAAAAATGGTTTTAAGTCCAAACAACTTGAAAATAAGTTTGAGAGGTTTTAAAAATGTTTTAAACGTTTTTAAGTAGCCAAATTATTATTTTCAACACAGGCGTATCGATACGGTATAACCCGTTTTGATACGGCTAAGAGTTTCAAGCTACAGTGATTTTCCAGAACCAAAAAACCGTACCAGTATAGGATTAGCGTACCAATACGGGTAGCATCGTTTCGATACGCTTGTACGCGTACCGATCCTATTTTCAACCACCCCAATGGCTATTTCCCAACAGCTATTTGAATTGCAAGTCGTACCAATACGGTCCATGGCGTTCTGATACGGTGTACCGAAACGGACCAAGGCGTACCGAAATGCGTAGCCAAAAAGAGCATAACGACTAGTTACCGTACCGATACACCTACCCATGTACCGATACAGACAGCAACAGAACTACATTTAATGCGGGAATAAAGCCTCCAACGGCTCCAAATCAATCCCAACGGTCTTCAACGGCTAAGAACTCAATTGAGACTATAAAATGACCCTTCAAGCTTCAGCAACAACTAATGCTTCCATTGTCAACAACATTATGATGTCAAAATTGTCTTAGAGCTTAAATTTCTCATTCTTTGTATATACAACACTTGTGAGCTCAATTGTCAATATATGCTCAAGTGTTTTAGGATTTGGGTGAGTGCTTAAAGAGTGCAAACATCTACCTTGTAGAGAGGATTTCTTGTTTGCTTTATTTCTTTTGGTTGAGAGGATTCGCAAAGCTTGGGTTGTAAGCTTTGGATGCTAGACTTGGTAACTGGTCTAGGTTGTAAAGGTTGCCTCCTAAGCCTTGTTAAAAGGGGAAGAAATCTTAGTGGATTTGGGAAATCCTTAGTGGGGAGCTAAGGTAGTGGATGTAGAGCTTGTTAGAAGCTTGAACCACTATAAATCCTTGTGCAATTATTCCAATTTTTACTTCCCACCATTATCACCCAAAAATCGACTTCTCCACCACTTGGCAAATAATTCGGTTGAAGGAATTCGAGCTCAATCAAACTCTTCAAATACCACTTTCTTCTTTTTACCCCTAAGCCCAAATCTAATATCTTAATTGGGCCCTCAACCTAAGGCCTAATACTCGGGTCCAAGACCTGATTCGCTAACCCGAAATTCGGGTTGTTACACAACACATGCCGGTGATTCCTTATAAATTAAATGAACAATTAATGCAAAAGCATCAATTATCAAAGCCCACCTAATTAAAGTGTTGTCTTCAAGAAAGAACAAATTAATTAAAGTTCAATTAAATTTCAAAAGTTTCCATCGATAAGAGCAACGTATAATTTTTTGCTTAACTCTAAAAAATTGATCCCCCAGCGAAGTTGTGATGCTGTAGCGACTAAAAATTTTAATTCCAATTTCGGGGTCACTTGGAAGAACCGAATTTTGATTTTTTTAAAAAATGTGGAAAATGATGGAGTCGTCACCAATCACTTGGTTCAGGTAAACTGGACACCGTAAAACCAGGTATTTGTTTAAAAGGGGTTCGGGAGTTGGTTACGTGTGGGGAAGTATTAACACCACCATCACGCTCGAAATCGGAACCAAATCATACGTTGCTTTTGTCGATGAAAATTATTAAAATTTATATTGAATTTAATTAACTATTCTTAATTGAATATAAGCTTTAATTAAGTGGGCTTTAACATTTAATGGGTTTGAATTAATTAGTCTTTTAATTAATAAGGGTGACTATACATTCGGATCATAGATTAAACCGACATCGAATAAGACCGACTATCGTGTTAATTTATGGTCTGAATCAAGTACATCACATTTATACATGATGCAAACAGTTAAGTATGATGTTATGACTAGTCAAAATTTATTCATGTTAAAGTTTACCTTTAGACAATATAAATTAACTCGAATATTTGGTCAATATCCATTAAATCAAGATATTATAACACAAATATTCGAGTTAATAAATACCTCCCTTTATAGTTAAAATTAAATAATTATCAATGTGTCCGTTGAATTAAAAGAGATTAAATGAATGACAACTTAAATGTATGTCATATTAAGGCACTAACAAAAAAATTAAATCAAGGTAAGAATATAAATACATAAATAAAGAACAAGCAAATAAATAAATGCGGAAATTAAAAGTTAGATGTGAGTGGATTATATATTAGTTAATCATCTTAATGTGCCATAAATAATACAGATCATGCCCCGTTGCAAGTTACCGTAAGGCCGAAAGCAAAACGTGATAACCAACAATAAATTAAAAGATAATATAATATAGATACTATATAATATATAAATAATAATAAATAAACATAATGTATATACTATATATAAGTATACGCATATATCATATTATATATATACTTATATATCATATATATAATATAATATATAACATATAAATGATCTGGAAATAAAAAGAAATAAAAGAATAGTGCAGAAGTTAAATAGGATGAAAGGATTAGGGACTCGAATGCAAATAACCTCAAAGTGTTTTCTTCCCGATTAAAGGTCAACACTATGTAAAGAAAATAAAATTAAAGGGCCAAATTGAAGAAAAAAAGAGCAGAAATTAAAACCGAGACTAAAATAAAACGCTTTGAAAACTGAAAGGGCTGCGGAGATAAATATAAAGTGGCAGAAGGTTTTAAAAACAATTATTGAATCAACACAAAAAAAAAATCTTTTGTAAAAACTAATCTAAACCTAAAAAAGGATTTTCTCTCAACTGTTCTTCAGAGTTCAAGAGAACTCAAGAACGTCGTCGCGATTATCAGAATTTGGTGGCCTTTTTGTTGTGCACCACGGCGAGATCTCTTTTTTTGAAAATCTTTTTTTGAAAACTTAAAAGTTTAAAAAAAGCTGAAACAAGGCGCGATGGTGTTGTTCCTAGGCAACACCTATCTCAGCCGTTGTCGCAACGGCAGCCAAAGACCAGAGCCAGGTACGTAATCTTATCCCTTTTATCCTTTTTTTATTCGAAATAAGGATGATGATGAAAAAATGAAGAATACCTCTGAAAGAAGCTTGCTTTTTTGTCTATTGATATCTCAATCTCTCTCTAGGGTTTACACTATTTTTTAGTTTGGGTTTTATACCCGATTTACATTGATTTTTAGGAAAATAGAAATTGAATACAAAATTGTTATTGGCTCTAAATTTCTTGTTTTTTTACCACTGTAATTCTCTAAAATTGACATTTTTCCTTTGATATTCTTATTATTTGTTTGCATGTGCTGGTGAGGTTCGTACGAGGAGGGGACCAGACTCATATGGCTGTTACTGCGGAAAAATGGTGTGCTGCTGTGGAGAGTCATTGCGGACGTGGCCAATGGTGATTTGTGAGCTGTTATCATGGCGCTGAGGTAGCCGGTGAGTGGCTGAGATACGACAGCCCAAAGGTCACGAGTTCCAGAAGATTCTGGAACCAGGGCAAGCTGAAGAGGTACTGGCGGCGGCTGTGTTGTTATGGTGCATTAGGGTTAGCCGAATGAGAATAGGTAATGGGCTCGGTTTAGTTGGGTAAAATAATGTAAATGGATTGGTAATGTAATGGACATTTGGTTTTAATTTATTATTGGGCTTAATTATCAGGCCGGACGTAAATTAGCTATTACAAATACTTTGATACACAAGTTTGTGTAAATTTTAATTTATACAAGTTTTTTAATTTAAAAATTTAGGGTTTTAAGTTATGATTTAGGGTTTGGGGTTTTAGGTTGTATGGTGTAAAATTTAAGGCTTATGATTAGAATTTAGAGTTTAGGGTGTTAGGGCTAGGGATTTAGGTTTTTAGATTTTATTGCTTAAATATGAAAAGTTGTGTATTTTTTTAATACAGCTTGTGTATCAAAATATAACTAATATATATAAGATACAATAAGGATAAGTAAGGATGAGTATTTGATTAATTCGAATTAAAAAATTTCGAGTTAGTTGAGTTGACAAATCTGATTTTTATAAATCAAATTTTATTTGAGAATTTTTTGTGTCGAGTTATGAATTTCAAGTCGAGTTGTTCGCGTTTATGTTTAAATTTAATAATAAATGTTTATAACGTAATGGTACTAATTAATTTCAATTTAAACGAATTTCAATAACCTTATACGATATTCATATATATATATATATATATTCATATTTTTTATATGTGATATACATATATAAGACAAAGTTAAGAGGCTCGACTCAAATTTAAAAATTTGTTCACTAATTTATTTAAAATTTTGAGTTATTCAAAATCTCATTTTAAGACTCAAACTTTATTTAAATTTTTTTCTAAGTCGTGTTTATAAAATTACGAGTCAAGTTTTTGTCCATGCATAAGAATAAGATTACGTACAAATTTCGTTACAAAAATCTAAAAATTAATTTATTCTGTATTTTGGTTACATTGATTTTTTTTATTAAAAACTATGAGGTATTTAATCATCCAATATTTAAGAAATTGTAGGAGCTTTTTGTAACAAAGTTATAATTCCAAAGTAAATGAAGCAATAAAGAAGAAACGCTTTTGGCTCATTCATCAGTTCCAAAAGCTCACGAACTTGAATACGAAACCTGTGAAAACTATGAGGTATTAATCATTTCTCATGTGATCCCTTTTAAAGCTATTTATTATCCAACTATATACAGCTCCAAATTTAATCCACTCACGTTTTACCTACCGATTTAACACTCTTCCTCTTGTTGCTAAAATCTTGGATTCAATTCATCATCTTCGTCTGATTCTGGGTTTTTTTTTCATGCACAGTTCATCGGCCCCATAAAAGATCTATCCTTTTTTCTTTTAAAGAATTCGGTTGGGACCAAGATGAAGAAAGGGATTCGAAACTTTTGCAACGGTGACGGCTCCACCTCCACTCTCGATCAAAACCACGGCGTTCCCGGTGTTGTTGCTTCGTCGGACTTGGTCACTCCGCCGTCGGTGGCTGCGTCGAATACCACAGCGCAGAGCCCACGGACGACGACGTTGGAGGAGATGATCTTGAGGTTGGAATTGGAAGAAGAGCTTGCTAGGAAATCGAAGCTCGACGAGTATCGTTACAACGATGTCCGAGGTGGTCGGAGGTCGTATGTTAACAACTCCAACATCCTGCGATCTGCACGGAATGCGTTGAATCAGTACCCGCGGTTCTCCCTCGACGGGAAAGATTCCATGTATCGGTCGTCGTTTAGAAACCCTGAGTTCATCAATGGAAGGAACTCGGTTTGCTGCGATTATGGACTGAGGGAAAGGTTTTACAAGGCTTCGTGTCTGCCGTCAACTTTGAGCGGCGAAACCGTGATTTGGTGCGAACCGGGGGTGGTGGCGAAGCTGATGGGATTAGACGCCGTGCCGGTGGCGATCAATCGGAGAAAAGACCGGAGTAATAAAAAACTCGGTACATTGATAAAGAGACAGAATCTGCGAAGGAGAGCCGATAGACATGAAATCGGTTCTTGTTCGAACTCGGGTTGCTGTATGATGAAACCGGCCGCCGTCGAGCCAGCAAACGGTGGTGGTGGATGGCAAACCCGACGTTTTTCTTTAGACTAATGGTTTATTTAATTCGGATGGAATATTATTTTTCTTGTATTTATATCTGAATATGTATGGAATACTAATATCAATATAAAAAGGTTTAAAGGCATATTTGCCTCCTAAACTACACACCTTTTCCCAAACAGACTCCTAAAATATTTTTTTGAGACACTGTGCCTCTTAACTAAAAATTGTTATCTCGTTTGACCTCTTCATTAAACGCCGTTAAAAAATTCTCACGGGTCAATCAGAACAATCCACGTGTCATTTTATTAATAAAAATTCTCACGGGTCAATCAGAACAATTCACGTGTCATTTTATTAATAAAAAATGAACTGAATATGTATGGAAAAGTTGTGTTTTGTTACCTTGCAGATGTGTTTGGCAGAAAATTGCACTGCAATAATACTTGGTTTCCCCCATTGATTTCTTGGAAAAACATGAAGTAAATAAGAGCATCATACGTCCTCAAACTATAATTTTTATTTTAAATTAGTCTTAAACTTTTAAATATTTCAATTTTATCTTTAAATTATGATTTTCATTTTAAATTAGTCTCCAGACTTTTGAATATTCTGTTTTCATAGCCAAACTATGAATCTCATTCAAAATTGGTCCCCCAAACTTTTTGAATGTTTCAATTTCATCCTTAAATTATAATTTATACCACATCATATTATTACATAATACGCATCAGTTTGAGGATGAAATTAGAATGTTTAAAATTTTAGAGACTAATTTAGAATGAAAGTCATAATTTGGAGACGTATGATGCAATTAACTCAATAAATAATTATAAAATTCTAAATTATATCTTCTGTTCTCATGGTGGATTGATTGGTGCAACCATTGAGACAGTTGAAGATAAGTGAAGTTTAAGCGTAACAAAATTCATATTTTTTATCTGATTTTAAAATAATGTATGTTTATTAACTTCGGACCTTTAATAACACACTTACATTATACAAATGAACTGTTGATCACTTTGTAATAAATAATAAAATTGTAATTTTAAGATAATTAATATAATTTGTAATTTTATAAACTTGATCTGACTAAAAAAATTTGAAGACATACATTTACATCGTATATGGTCAGGGGCGGAGCTCCCTTGATGCCCAAGGGGCCCCGACCCTTGTTATAAAATCAAAATATTCAAAAGATTTTGGTTTAATAATAATATAGTCCCTATAAAAATAAATATTCAAATTTAAAAATACAAGAATTTATTAACTATATAATCAAGTATGAGTTGAACTAAAGAAGGATGAGTTTGTATCCTCAAAAAAAATTTGGTCCAATAATAATTTGGGTTCTTATAAGTTTAAATATTAGACAAATTAGGTCTTATCCCATGAAATTTGAGTCTAAATACTTAATAAGCCCTTCCATTTTTAAAATTAAACATTTTGGCCCCTGTCAATGTTCGATCCTGGCTCCGTCCCTATATATGGTTCTAGAAAGCCATTTGAATTGTAACCAATCCATAACATTATAAATATTTACAATTAAATTTGAACATAAACTTGAGCAACTCAACTCGAATTTTATAAACTCGACTCGAATTTTTTTAAATAAAGTTTGAGGTATAAAATAAGACTTCACAACTCGACTAATACACTTTTTTTTTACTATACTCAACTCAACTAGATCGATACTCACCTTAGACACAAAATCATTATTAATTGTTAGATATTAAATTTAAATGTATGATTGATATCCATCTTACAATCTTAACCGTCCACAATAAATTACTTTATTACAATTTGAACCGTCCACGAATACTAATGGTACAAATTACAATAAATTACTAATGGTACAATTACTCATTATTTTTTTATTATTTTCTTCTAAAATTTTTAATGTACAAATTACAATTCCTAAACTATCATAACTCAAACCCTAAATTAAAAATAATTATACTTAAACATGATGTTATAACAACAATGATGTCAATTAACTAATTAATTCAAGACTTATTTACTTCTGATTGAATATTGACTAGAATTTATTTATTTTTATCCGGGCTCATTTTTAATAGGACTAGAATTGCAAAATTATTAAAGCTTACAAATAAAATTAACAAATAAATTATTGGATTAGATTGGTGTAGACGTGTAATGGTCAAGCACATTATATTCCTAATAAGAGAGTCGTATTTAAATTTTGAAGAAGATATTATTTAGAAAAAACGATCACAAACCCTAAATCCGAATAATTTTTTAATAGAAGTTACTAGTCTTATTAAAAGGAGAAAATATTCAAAATTATAATAAGAGTTTATAACTATAATTGTAAACTAAATATATAGTTTGAACATTTTTCTAACACAAGAAACTAGCTACTTTAGATCATACAATGACTATACAAGGAAAAGGTTAAAAACCCAACCAAAAGACTCGAATGAAAAATATATACAAAAAAATCTTACTGCAGCAGCAAACGAACCACAAAATGGGATTAAACTATTGAAAGACCACCGAAAACCGCAAATCAGAGCCGGGCGTCGTGACAAACTATCCACAAACGCAAACCGCGTATCCAAATTCAATCCAAGGGTCCAGAGCAGGGAAGATCAACATGATTACAAATAAGTGTCATCTTGATCAGTCATAGTATCGTCAAATCCAACCCTGGGAAAACATAAAATAAAAAAAATAGTTGAACGATTGAGAAAAGACGAAAAATATGCTAAAAAATAGACAAACGTGCCACAAAGGTAAAAAACGTTACATAAAGACAGAGTAATTTTTATTAAAAACTAAAAAGAAACAAAGAAAAAAGAGAATCGACGGTCGACAACCAGCATCAAAGTCGGTGTCGTCGTCGGCTAAACAAAGTTAAAAAAGAAAAACTGTAACACTCAATAGAGAGAAAGTGTATTGGGGTTGAAAATACGTTTTTCCTAAATATGGATATTTTTTTGAATAATTTCTACTTAGGGGAAGGAGAAATTTACTACTAATGGTTTTAGAACTCACAACCTAGGGGAGAGGGAAGGTTGTAAACTGTGAGCTTTTAATCACTTGTTTTAAAAATTGTTGACTCCTAAATATGAATAGTTAAACAAACAAATCCCAAAATATATTAATTAACTTATAAGATTAATGAATTATACAATCCATATAAATATATATGAAACAAAAATTTTATAACATGTACTAATACTATATTATATCATATAAGACTACACTTTATATCAGATATTTTGTGAGTAAAAGAAAATATTTTATATAAAAATATTTTATCAAAATTTATTCAACAAATAATCTTAGATAAAATGATAAATTATTTATATTTAAATTTGTTAACTCATGTTAATTCCTTTAAGTAATCAATTTTATTTCATTTAATGTAAATATAGTATAAAACAATGAAAACAAAACATCATTATAATGTGGGAAGTGTATTATATCTTTGAATAAAATTAATTTAATAATTTCAAATTAAATTGGTGTTCAGTTAACCGATTACAACACACTCAAAATAACCTTATACATTTTTTTTTGCAAAGGTTCCATAGATTTTTAAATATAAAATACATAGATGTAGATGTAGATGTAGATGTAGACTTTTTGACAAATGTTGCATAGACTTTTAAATATAACATACATAGATGTATATGTAGATGGACATACAGTTTACATAAGTAAGTTAATTATGAGTTTAATTCGAAATTTATATTTAAAATTTATAGATTAAAATTATGAATATAATTTTAAATTTTATAGTTAAATTAAAAAAGTTTAATGTAAAAAATTTTACACAGTTTTTTGTGGGTAAATTACAACAATATTGTTATTGAAATTCTTATTTTAAAGTTTGAACTGATTTTTTTTTCATTTCGTGATCTATGATAATTGATATAGTACCGAAAGAATTCACCGAGACTACACGACAACTTCAGGAGAAGTCGTCGGGGCTACATGACGACTTCAGCCGAACAAATAAAAAGTCGCCATGATCACCATAAATCATGAAATAAAGAAAAAATCACACAAACCTTGAAATAAAAAACTCAACAACAATATTATTACAATTTACCCCGACTTTTGTATTAATATATATAATTCATAAATATAAATTATAAAACTAACAGATGGGCTCTGGGCCGAGCTCGAATAGTTATTCATGAAAACCCAGGGTTCGATCCAATATTCCCTTTACCAAACCGGTTTTGTTGTCTGATTGATTTGTTCGACTCTGAAAGCTTACCAGGAAAACTTTCGTTTTCCAGGAAAATACCATCGGATCATGATCAATCTCATAATTCTAACTGAAAAATCTCATTAACTCTCACTTTCTCTCATCCCCTTCAATCTCCTGCTCAAAAGCATTTCCGATTCGATTCTTCCGCCTTATAAAACTCTGCTCCCATCCGATCTTATTATGTACGTCAAATCAATTGGACCGAAGAAATTGAAAACATTCTGTTCTTCTGGGATATGAAAACGTTCCGAATTCGATTCAGTCCAGTTGAATTCTGTTTTCTTTCAACATTTTATTGAAGTTTACCATCGATTTTCTAAAGTTCGAAACAAATTTGTTCAATCTTTTTTCCCTCAGGTCGCAAGAGGAGTTAGCCAAGCGAGCTATAAAGCACGCATTGAAAGCGCTTAAGAAAAGACATTTTAGTCGAAGAAGGAGCTTATGCTCCTGCTTTTATTGCTCTTTCCCGGCCAATCATTTCCCAGGTTTTCTTTCTCGTTTTGATCATTGTTAATGTATTAATTGATAGTTATAAAAACAAGTCGACTCGAAAGTAGGTATTGAATGAATCTTTGGATTTTCATTAGAAAAAAGATAGCCGCCAAGCAGTGTTGGGTGATTGATGAGTTTTGTTATAGGGCTTGGAATGGTAAGAGAAAGCTGAGAATTTGGAAATGGAACTTCAACAGTGTTACAAAGCTCAATCCAGATTATCTGAGCAGCTTGTGGTGGACGTAGCTGAATCCAGAGCTTTAAAAGCTTCTCTACAAGAGAAAGAAGCAGCAATGGCTGAAATGGAGAAGGAGTTGACACAAACAAGGTTTGATTGTGTTCTTTTCTATGTTTTTTTTCTTGAAAGATAGTGTTCTTTTCTATGGTTTGGCCAGTAAGGGGGATGTTTTCTTTAGATGTGAAGTTAATTTGAAATGAAATACTGATCGGTTGTTTCTTACGGCAGGGATGAATGCTCTCGGTTAAAAGCGGATTTAGAATAAAAGGTTAGAGCGTTGGGGTTGGTGCGTGAGGAACTCAAAGCTCAACCAGAACAACTGACTATTAGAGCTACAAATGCTGAGGCCGAAAATAAGAAGTTAGTCGATCGTTGGATGCTTCAAAAGATGCAGGATGCTGAACGGCTTAATGAGGTGCAGTATTTTCAACTTCTTATAGGTCTGGGATTTTTTCACATTCCTTCTAACTTTGTCACAGTTAAGAGAAGACTAAATGTGAAATACTGTTACTTAGAATGATATAGTGCTAACGGTCTAAAGTTCAACTCGAAATGCCAAATATATGTGGGAATGTAATTGACTGTTACTTAGAATGATATAGCGCAACAGTCCCTTGATTTTGAAAGAGTAATTTACTTCTACATATGCATGTTTTTTATTACCAAAGTATTAGTAGCCAACTTAAGTTATCCTTTAATTAACCTAGGCAAATGTGCTGTATGAAGATATGATCATATGATTGAGCGACTCAAGGCCAGTGGTTTAGAAAAACTTGCACGAGAGCAAGTCGATGGTATTGTCCATAGAAGTGAAGAAGGTGCCGAGTTCTTTTCAGAATCAACTGTTCCTTCTGTTTGCAAAACATGATCAATGCTCACGAAGGTGGTTGTGCTTCTATAATGTTTGAGAATAATTCCGACAGATTGATCAGTGGAGGACATGACCGATCGATCAAAATGTGGGATTCTAGCACTGGATCATTAAGTCATTGTAACACTCTAAAACTGGGCGAGTCGGAATTCGATTCCGGCAACCGGAAATTTTGCATCGAAGAGTCAAATTATAAAGTTGACCATAGACCAAGTAGTCAATCCTTGAACTATCGAACCCTAATTAAGTATTGATATTGATTAAGGATCCTATTGAAAACATTAAAACTTGTTTTAGTGACTAAATTGAGAAAATTGGAAAGTTAGGGGACAAACGTACAAAAAAAGAAGTTAAAGGACTAACCTTGCGATTAGCCCCTCCCAAAGCCTAATCACCACATACATGGGAATAGGATAGTGAATTCCTTCATTGCAAGGAAAGCTAAACACTAAAATAGTAATGAAAAAGAAAGAAAGAGTCTTACCCGGTTAATCTCCAAGCAAGCACCACACCCTTCTTCATCTACTTCCCTATCTTAAGCAAGCATACACTTCCATTGGAGGCTTAGTAAAGCATGTCTTCTTCGAGTTAATGTTTATAAGTTGTAGCTAGCAATTGGGTAAGCAATAATCCTCTATTGATTCATTGATTCCATGACCAAAACAATGTCAAAATCCAAGTTCATGAATTCAAGAACCCTAGAAATTCTCTAGAGATATTATAACTTATTTGTTATTGTTTCTCATGGCTAATAAATTGCAATGAATCAAGTATTGATAATGAAATCCTTGCAATTTCTATTTCTTTTGTAGCTCAAGAAAATCAAGGTAAGGAATAACCAAATTCATCAAATTCTAACAAGTTCAAGAACAAAGAAATTGTCATTCGGGAGCCTTGAAAGCCTCGGAAGTATCGGTGACTGTAGTCGGAGTCTTGAGATTGGCTAGGTGCCTATGTCGATTTCATTTTATTGGTCTATTGCATTTTTATCATTGGAATCAACGTATGGATATATGAAAACATTGTTAAAAGTATCATTGGTAAACTTTGGTAAGCTTATTACATTGTCAAGTTGATTATTGAATTATTGCATTGTCATTGATATCAGTGAAACATTGAGAAAGACCATATTGATCATGGTATATTGTTAAGGCTACATTGACATTGTCATAAATACCGTTATTGCTATTTCTATTGTTATTGTCATTGATATTGTTATTTTTATTGATATTGGCCTAAGTATTAAATCCTTGGATACGAATGCACATGGTATACAATTGGCATACCACAAAATTCATGAGCTCATTGGTACGGTGTAGACTACGGTCCTTAAGCTATGCTCTATTTGGCGATGTTGGTGGGATATGTTAGTGTTGGTCTTATTGGCGATGTTGGAGGATATTGATCGTTTATTGTTGGCGATGTTAGTTGGGAATTCGCGTATCCATATTTACATGTCTATCCAAGGAATTTAATTATCAAAATTATTGTTAAGACATGATTTGAGATGCACCTTCATTGCTATACATGTTAATGAAATTATTGACATTCATGTTATTATTGTTGACTACCTCACTTGGCTATATAGGCCCAATGCATCTTATTTCCATGCATTTTCAGGTTAAGAGTTGTGTGGATCAAAGGATCGGAGCAAGAAGTGTTTTGAAGCAAGTCACACGAACTATATGTAATGTTAATCTAGCCTTTGAACTCATAGAATGGTGGCATAGGGTCTAGACATGTAAGTTTAGCCCTTTTTGTATGTACATATGATGCACCATGTTGAATAAGTTAAGATGAGAAATATGGCCTGTTAATATTTTGATAAAATTGGTAAAGTGGCCTAAAAAGCATTAATAAGTAAAAACGTGGTAAAAGAATTCGGAATGGCATGAAATTTGACATGCATATAGAAACAATGTTTTTAAGCTTACTGGTAAAATTTGGTAACCATTGGATAAAGTTAAGACCTCTAAATAGGATAAAAACTAGACAACAATTGGCATTACAGACACAGGCGTACCGATATGGGTGGTGTTGTACCAGTACTGATAAGACATTTTGGGAAATGTTAACCCAGGCATACCGGTACGGGTGATGTCGTACCGGTACTAGAATGAAATTTTGGTAACATATATGAAGGCGTACCGGTACTGCTACAGTAGTATCGATACGCCAAATTAACACTAGAATTTTACTATAGTAAGGGTACCGGTACGGGTAGTGTCATACCAATACCTATTAACGACTCAATTTGAGAATTTAGGGATTGCGTATCAGTACGGTAATGGTTTCGTACCGATATAGGGGCACTAAATACCCATATCGGTACGGCATGCTATGTATCGACATCGAATTTAGGTTTGAAAGAATTTATTTTAAGGGAGTTCCAATACGGCTTTATGAGTACCGATACAAGTGAATTAGTTAAAGTTAGTTAAAAAGGTTTAAAATCTTACAAGTTAGTCACTAAACCTTATAATGTTTGATTGAAGCTGTAAATAAACCTTGGAAGCATTGAAAATTTATAAGTAAGATATTCATATATTGAATTTCATATTGACAACCCTAATTATTGATAAGTCCCTATAATTTTTAATAAATACAATTTAGTCCTTAAATTCGTATAAGTTACCAAATGACCCCTTTAATTATAATTTGTTTGAGTTTACATTAATCATAGTCAATCATCGCATAGGATCAATACCGTTAATGTACTGTTTTATAGTATGAGTTATCGAAGTTAATAAATTGTTTATCGTAACATTCACCGGTAACGCTTTCTGACCCGGATTCTTACCGAACCGGAAATGGGGTGTTACATTTGTGGTATCAGAGCTAGAGTTTAGTCGATTCTAGGACTAAACTGAAGTTCATTATATTGTTATTGCATTGCATATGCCACCTAGGAGTTTATTATTGTGTATATTGTGACTTGCAATTAATCTGATCTTTTTTTCTTTTATAGTATAAGATGTCTGACTTCGATAAAGCTCATGACGATGTTGAGCTTACTACTGACTCCTCGACTCTTGGCAAGGGCAAAAAAACCCACCAAATCTACAAGTTCCTCCACAAGAACCATTGAACCCCGAATCGGTGTTGCAGTCTGCTCAGTTTGAATGCTATCGAAACATGACTAAGATGTTCAAACAGTTTATGGCCACCCTTAAATCTGAGCAGACTGTACAATCTTCCGTAACCACAACTTTTATGACCCGAGCCCTTATTAATAAGTTGGCTCAACACCGAGCTACTACCTTTACAGGTAAGGCTGGTGAGGATCCTAAAACGGCGAAATGCTGGTTTGATAACACGTTAAGGATCTTGACCAAACAATTACAATCATTGGATGAGTACAAGCTCGATTGTGCCTTAGCCTTGTTGGCAGACGAGGCTTTACATTGGTGAGAAACCATTATACTTACTACTCAAGAGGAAGTTGTAACTTGGGAGTTCTTCTTGCGTGAATTCAGGAAGAAATATATCAACGGGTACTATCTGGCTAAAAGGCAGAATATCTTCTTGCATCTTAACCAGGGCGAGAGACCGGTGGAATAATACATCTATGACTTCTACATCTATTGTAAGTATAGAGCCGAGTATAACAAGAAAGAAAAAGAGAAATGTAGAATGTTTATAGCATGATTAAGTGATAAACTTCGACCTTTGTTCATTGCTTTGGGAATCACAGATTTCTAAGAGCTCGTGAATTGAGCAATCTCTACCGAAGCTGCCCAAAGGTCACAGAGGTTTAGTGGGATAACTTGATCTGAGAAAAGGCCCCGAGATGATTCTCTCCCACCTTTGCCATATAAGAAGGGCAAGTAACAAAAATCCAAGCATCAGTTTCACCAACAATTCTCTCGATCAAGCAACTTTGCCAAGCCACAAACCAAGTCCCAATCTGCTTCAAGAACCACCTCCATTGATATTACTAGAGGTTCAGGATGAGAATCACAATATCCTACCTGTAATTCTGTCAGAGAAGATATCCTACGAAACAATGTCATAGACAGTCTGGAGTATGTTTCTTCTGTGGTAAGCAAGGTCACTATAGTAAAGACTGTTTGATGAACACTTTTAAGTTTTTTTCCCGGTAAATTTTGCGTCCCCTGCTCAGTCTTTTAAGGGTATATGACAGAAACAAGTTGCATCAAGAGCTTTCGGGAAGCCTGATAGCTCCACAAGAACACCTAATTGACAAAAATCCAAAGCTTCAGCTCAAGTCTATCATGTGAGGAGCAGGGAAGAGGATGAAGATCCAAACATAATAGCATGTACTATTAAATTGTATACTCACCCTGATTATGCAGTGATTGATCCTGGATCCACTCATTTCTTTATAAGTATTGTGTTGATTAAAAGATTTAGGCTAACATCTCAGCCTATAGCCTCCAAAATCTTTGTAACCAATCATTTAAGGGATAGTGTTGTAGTTAGATTAGTATGCAAAAATCGTCCCCTCATGATACAAGAGATACATTTTTCGGCCAATCTCATAGCCCTCCATATTCATGAATTTGGCGTTATTTTGGGGCTTGACTGGCTCAGAGAGCATCAAGATTTGGTGGATTGTTCAAAGAGAAAATTATTCCTGAGAGGTCTTGGCAAGAAGAGTGTAACTCTTATGGGATCCAAGGGAAATAGATCATTTTTGTATGTTATAGCAAGTAGGGAAGAGTCTTAGTTGCAAGACATAGATACTGTGCAAGAGTTCTCCGATGTATTTCCCGGTGAACTTCCAAGTTTAACACCCACCCGTGAAGTTGAGTTTGGGATTGAAGTGCAACCTGGAACCACCACAGTTTTTATTGCAACTTATCGAATGACACTAGTATAACTCACCGAGCTTAAGGTACAGATTCAAGACTTGTTAGATAAAGGTTTTATTCGACCAAGTTCCTTACCTTGGGGAGCTCTAGTCCTGTTTGTCAAAAAGAAAATGGGTCAACGCGTCTATGCATCGACTACTAATAATTAAATAAGCTTACCATTAAGAATAAGTATCTATTATCGAGAATTTACGACCAATTTGATCAATTTAAGGATGCAACCATCTTTTCCAAGATTGACCTAAGGTCTGGGTACTATCAAATGAGAGTTAAAGAATGTGGTGTGCCCAAGACAACTTTCTGTACAAGGTATGACCACTACGAATTCTTAGTTATGCCCTTTAGGTTAACCAATACACCGGCTGTCTTTATGGATCTTATGAACCAGGTTTTCAGACCCTACCTTAATAAGTTTGTAGTAGTGTTCATAGATGACATATCGATCTATTCCAAGAATTAAGCTGAGCATCGTGACCACCTTCGTGTTGTACTTCAGACCTTTGGGAGAAACAATTGTATGTCAAGTTTAGTATGTGTGAGTTTTAGCTCATCAAAGTTTTATTTCTAGGACATAATTTTTGCTGAAGATATTCAAGTAGATCTGAAGAAGATTCAAACTACAGTTGAGTGGAGTCCACCGAAGAATATTGGTGAAGTTTGTAGTTTTCTCGATCTTGGTGGTTATTACAGAAGATTCGTTAAAAGATTTTCTATAATAGCAACACCATTAACCAAACTTCTATGAAAAGATATCCTTTTTGAATGGTCTAAGAAGCAGAAATGTAGTTTCAATCAGCTTAAGCAAGTATTGACGCGCGCACGGATCTTAACCCAACATGAGTCTGGTAAAGACTACACCGTATTTAGTGATGCGTCGCATCATGGGTTATGATGTATTTTGATACAAGAAGGCGAGTTTGTTGCTTATACATCGAGACAACTCAAGCTGCATGAAATGAACTACCATACACATGATCTTGAGTTGACTGCGGTCGTCTTTGCCTTAAAGATCTAAAGACATTATCTCTACGGAGAAAAATGTTATCTATATACAAATCACAAGAGCCTCAAATACCTATTGACGTAAAAAGAGCTTAATCTACATCAAAGAAGATGGATGGAACTTCTCAAGGACTATGACCTTGTTATTGATTATCACCCAGGCAAGGGCAACATTGTAGCTAATTAACTCAGCCGTAAACCTTCACCTGATAAGTATCGATATTGAATACAGAATCTCAATCATTGATAATTGTATTGAGAATTACAGTATCGTTATTGCATTATAGTTTTTTGAGCTATCAACGCTCATTTCAAGTTATAGAAACATCGACCTTTACTAGCTGAACTTCAAGTTCAGTCTACCATTATGCTGAGAATCAAGTCACTGCAAGATCAAGACCCTAAATTGCAAGCCATTATTTCTAAACTTCAGAGTAATCTTGATCCTAATTTCAAAGTTAACTTTGAAGAACTCTTGTGTTTTCGTGATAGAATTTGTGTACCAAATGATAAATCTCTTTGTGATGACATTCTTAAAGAAGCTTATAGTAGCCCTTTCTCGGTTCACCGGGGTCGGTGAAAATGTATAAGGACCTTCGAGAATTGAACTGGTTGCTTGGTATGAAGAAGGCTATTATAGAGTTTGTGTCAAAGTGTCTTACATGTCAGCAAGTTAAGGCCGAGCATCGTGTTCCCACAGGATTATTGCAACCCATTAAACTTCTTCAATAGAAATGGGAGAGAATAACCATAGATTTTGTCAGTGGTCTACCGTTGACTCCAGCTAAGCATGATTCCATTTGGGTTATCATTGACCGTTTCACCAAGTCAGCTCATTTTTTGCCTGTCATGATAGACTATGGTCTTTCCAAGTTAGCTGACTTGTATATTAAAGAAGTAGTTAGACTCCACAGAGTATTTAAGTTAATTATCTCCGATTGAGATCCCCGTTTTGCTTCACGATTTTGGAAAGCATTACAAAGAACTCTAGGTGCCCGAGTCAATCTTAGTACAGTCTTTCACCCTCAATCTGATGGTCAATCAGAAAGGGTAATTCAGGTATTAGAAGACATACTTTGTGCATATGACATTGAATTTGAAGAGACTTGAGAGAGGTCCTTACCTCTCATCGAGTTTACTTACAATAATAGTCATCAATTATCTATCGGGATGACACCGTATGAAGCACTGTATGGTAGGAGATGTAGAATACCTTTATGCTGATCTGAACTCGGTAAAGGCAAAATGTTGGGCCCTAATTTACTTCCGAAAATTGAAGAATGGGTTACCATCATTCATGATCGTTTAAAGGTCTCTTTTGACTGACAAAAGGACTATGCTGATCTCAAGAGAAAAAATATACAGTGTGAAGTTGGTGAGAAGGTTTTCTTGAAAGTCTTCCCATGGAAGAAGATCATTCATTTTGGCAAAAAGGAAAAGTTAAGTCCCCGATTCAATGTACCTTTTGAAGTGACTGAAAGAGTTGGTCCTGTGGCTTGCCGATTAGCTTTGTCCCAAGAGCTAAGCAAGATTCACGATGTATTCCATGTATTGATGCTCCACAAGTATAAATTTGATCCATCTCATATTATTGAGCCTGAATCAATAGAACTCTAACCTAATCTAATGTATGAGGAAGAACTTGTGCAAATATTGGCAAAAGAAGTCAAGAGACTTCGAAACAAGAACATTCCTTTAATTAAGGTGATTTGGAGAAGTCACAAGGTTGAAGAAGCTACATGGGAACCGGAAGAAACTATGAAAAATCAATATCCATATCTCTTCAGTTCAGGTAAAATTCGAGGTTGAATTTTTCTTAAGAGGATAGAGTTGTAACACCTTAAAATCGAGCCTAGTCAAAATTTAATTTTACAATGCGAAATTTTGCATCGAATAGTTAAATTATAAAGTTAACCATAGACCAAGTAATAACTAAATTGAGAAAATTGATATTGATATTGATTATGGACCCCATTGAAACTTGTTTTAGTAACTAAATTGAGAAAATTAGAAAGTTAGTGGACAAAAGTACAGAGAATAGGAAGTTGAAGGACTAACCTTGCGATTAGCCCCTCCCCAAGCCTAATCACCACATACTTGGGATTAGGATAGTGAATTCCTTTATTGCAAGGAAACTAAACACCAAAATAGTAAGGAAAAAGAAAGAAAAGGGTCTTACCCGGTTAATCTCCAAGCAAGCACCACACCCTTCTTCATCTTCTTCCCTATCTTAAGCAAACACACACCTCCATTGGAGGCTTAGTAAAGCTTTGTCCTTCTTCGAGTTAACATTTCTAAGTTGTAGCTAGCAATTGGTTAAGCAATAACCCTCTATTGATTCATTGATTCCATGACCAAAATAATGTCAAAATCCAAGTTCATGAATTCAAGAACCCTAGAAATTCTCTAGAGATATCGTAGCTCATTTGTTATTGTTTCTCATGGCTAATAAGTTGCTATGAATCAAGCATTGATAATGAAATCCTTGTGTTTTCTATTTCTTTTGTAGCTCAAGAAAATCAAGGTAAAGAATCACCAAATCCATCAAATTCTAACAAGTTCAAGAATAAAGGTATGGATATATAAAAACCTTGTTAAAGGTATCATTGGTAAGCTTTGGTAAGATTATTACATTGTCAAGTACATTATTGAATTTTTGCATTGTCATTGATATCATTGAAACATTGAGAAATGTCATATTGATCATGGTATATTGTTAAGGCTACATTGACATTATCATGGCTACCGTTTGCTATTGCTATTGTTATTGATATTGGCCTTAGTATTGAATCCTTAGATATGAATGGACATGAGATACAATTGGCATGCCATAGAATTCATGAGCTCATTGGTACGGAGTGGACTACGATCTTTGAGCTAAGGCTCTATTTGGCAATGTTGGCAGGATATGTTAGTGTTGGTCTTATTGACGATGTTGAAGGATATTGACCATTTATTGTTGGTGATATTGGTTGAGAATTCACGTATCCACATTTACATGTCGATCTAAGGAATTTAATTATCAAAATTATTGTTAAAACATGATTTGAGATGCACCTTCATTGTATACATGTTAATGAAATTATTGACATTCATGTTATTATTGTTGACTGCCTCACTAGGCTATAAAAAGCCTAATGCATCTCATTTCCATGCATTTTCAGGTTAAGAGTTGTGTGGATCAAGGATCAGAGTAAGAAGTGTTTTGAAGCAAGTCACATCAACTATATGTAATGTTAATCTAGCCTTTGAACTCCTAGAATGGTGGTATAGGGTCTAGACATGTTAGTTTAGCCCTTTTTGTATGTACATATGATGCACCATGTTAAATAAGTTAAGATGAGAAATATGGCATGTTAATATTTTGATATAATTGGTAAAGTGGCCTAAAAAGCACTAATAAGTAAAAACGCGATGAATGGATTCAAAATGGCATGAAATTGACATGCATATAGAAACAATATTTTTAAGCTTATTGGTAAATTTTGGTAAACATTGTACAAAGTTAAGACCTCTAAATAGGATAATAACCAGACAAGAATTGCCATTACAGACACATGCATACCGGTACATGTGGTATCGTATCGGTATTGATAAGCCATTTTGGGCAATGTTAACCCAAGTGTATCGGTACGGATGATGTCGTACCGATATTAGAATGAAATTTTGGTAACATGTTGTAATCACTAATTTTATCTGGGTGTTAACCCTTTTATTTTTTTTTTACTTTTTTAGTATTTAAAATAATGGGCTTTAATTGTTCTTACCTTTTAATATATCATTTATTAATGAATAAAATGCAAAATATCATTATTAAAAAGCCAAAAACATTATAATTTTATAAGTATTATATTACCCTTTTTATATATATGTTGCTATGTTGTTATTTCAATTTATACGGAAAAAATACACAAAATATTATTTATTCTTGGTTATTATTATGCTATTACTTATTATAATTTGGTATTATTATATTATCCTAATGTTATTGTGTTGTTGTTTGCGTATTAGTACTAATATTATTACCTCATTTATTATTATTCTATTATATATTATATATTGTATTATCAGTATTGTATTACTATTATATTATATTATATTATATTATATTATTTTATATTTATTAAGCAAAAAAATATTAACTAAATAATAAATATATAATAAAAAGCCCAAATGTTTATTAAGTTTAGAGTCCATTTACAATTATAATTAAAAACCCAAAACATTTATGTTACACCCAGACCGTTCAGGCCCAATAATAAACTAAACCTTAATCTGATAACTGAAACCCTAATTGCCCTTTATTTTCACGCAGCCACACAAGATCTGATCTTGATCTAACGACCCAGATTGGAAGCAATGGAGGCTTCTGGAACCTTCACGCTCCCACGCCCTGGCCTTCCCGCTCCTTCACGCACGGCCCTTCAGATCTCTACGCGCCCACGAGTCTGATACTTGGACTGCCACTATCGCCATCTTTTGCCACGACGCGCAATTCTCCAGCCTCCACTCCGTCCCTTTTGTTGGTCACATCCCCCCGGCCATCACATGCAACAAAAAATAAACCAACATCAACAAGGGAAAGATAAAAGGAGATCGAACAAAAATAACAAACTTTCAGAGGACTTCGGCGGATTTCAGAAAGAATTATAACAATGTAATTTGTTTTTTTATTCTAGGTAACACTTTGGTTATAAAAAACCAAACGCAACATATTGTAAAAGAGGTTTGAGAAGCAATACAAAGAAGAGACTTTTGAGGTAGATCTCAGTCTTTCGTTGCATGCACAAAAAATAACATTAGATATTAGGGTTTTGTTTTTTTACCTTCGAAAGGTTATGGCCATCGGTCCTTTTGATTCTTCGTGACTGGTAACAATCCTTGAAGCCTCTGAAAGGCTTCCATGGTGAACCACATGGGATTTAGAGGCCGGTAGTGAGGGCTAAACGGTGAGGCGGCTAGGGTTTTCCTCTCTGTTTTTTGAGTTTTAAAAGGAGAGGAGGCTGTGTTTTAGAAAACCATGGTCGGATCTGGTTTTGAGGGGAGGAGATGGTGTTTTTGGGTTGTTTTGTAGTTGGTGGGCGTCGGTAAGCAGCGGCCGACGTGGCGGTGTGCGGCGGCCGACGTGGCGGTGTGCGGCGGTGCACCCGCTTGGATTTAGGAATGGCGGCGGGGTTCATCCCAGAACGAGAGGATTTGTGAGGGCGTCTGGGCTCTAAGAGAAGTGTGGGGTTTGGATTTTGTTTTGAAAACCAAAAATGGCAAAAAAGGTGAGATTTCAGCCGAAAAGCTTATTTTATATGTTTTACCTTTTTAGAAATGGGATAATCACCCTAAGATCACTTTGCGTCTTCCATTTAACAATCAAAGGACTTCCGTCTTTCAAAATATATCCCCCAGTCCTTACATGTTTTTAAAACCTTGCAATCTCACCCCCACTTTACTCAGATTAGAAGTTCCAAAATGGTTTATTCCAAGTATAACCCTTTCGTGTTTTTTAAAATACCTCCCCAGGCCATTCCGTCTTTTTAAACTCCTCCCGCAGTCCTTCATAGTTTTTCTAATCTTTCAATTTCATCCTTGATTTCAACCAAAACCTGTTTTAAATGGTTTAACTCCCTTTTGGTTCTAGAAGCTTCTATTTTATTTCTCTTTGGTCCCTTTTTTTAGTGTTAAACCCTTTTTGAACCCTTTTTAGTTTCTTTTGGTTTTTATTTTGGTCCCCCTACATTGCACATTTAATTTTAACCCTCTTTTATATATTAGAGTCTTACTCATTGTTTATGTTGATCCATTGTAATGTTATAGTATACATGTTGATTGAATATGTGTTTTTGCCAATTTGGACAATATGTGTATGATTTATATGTGATGGTGTATATTTATTGTTTGTTTCATATGGTACACTTAGTTTTTGCTTGTATATATTATAATATATGTAATACTATATATTATAGCTGATTTTACATGTGTATATTTTTTTTGTAAATATTACATATATGTATATATTAGTTTCGTTTAAAAAAAAAGGGAAAAGAAAAAACTATACGTATATAACTAAATGGTATTAAACTATGTTTTTATAATGTGGTTTTGATATACATATGTCTTACATATTAGTATAATTTATGTTCTTCTCCTCTTTATATAATATATGGTTTATGTATTAGTATAGGATAAATGTTTTTTATAATATCTACATTATATATATATGTTTTCATAAATAATGTTTGGTTTTCGAGACATACATGTATTATATGTTTTATACATCACAATATAATTTAAGTAAATACTAAAATATGGCAACTGCCAAAATCTAATCACCTACATATGCTTATATGTATATATATTTAGAGATATGTATAGTACCCTGTCATACGTATATAGTACTTTTTTCCATATGGTATATCGTTTTTTATTTGATGATTGAAATCCTTTATGTGTACATTTGTTTCATGCTTTTATTTATGCCTTGCCATGTAAGTGTGCATTCAGATATTAGTTTATGTTGCCAATGCGGTGCCTCGTTATTCGGCGGTAAATGTGACCAGTATCAAATATAGTGATGGTGGTCTTGCTGTTTACTTTCGAATAACGGTGCCCTTAAAATAGACTCGTATGTATAACCGGATTTTAGATTAATTGTCACTTTAATTTGGAAAGTTCGATATTAATAAAGCGGTAATTATTTTTTTCTTTTTTACGGTACCAATTTTTGGGCGGTATGGGGGTGTCAAAACCTTCCCCATCCGTAACCGACTCTCGAACCCCGTTTTTGATCGAATCTCTGGTTTTATGGTGTCTGACCTACCTCAGTGGCCGGTGGCGACTACAAGTTTTACCGTTTTTTTATAAAACACGAATTTTTAAAGAATTTTCCATTTTCCAAATATTTAAAAAAAATAAAAAATAAAAAATAAAAAAGGAACCCTACTACTTTTTCTAGCGATCTACATTCGAACCGACTTTAAAAAAATTTTGAATTTCAAAAAGGTCGCTACACATGTATTAAGGTGTACCTGTACTGCTACAGTAGTATCGATATGCCAAATCAACACTGAAATTTTACTGTAGCAAGGGTACCGGTACGGGTGGTGTCGTACTGATACCCATTAATGACTCAATTTGGGAATTTAATGATCGCGTACCGGTACAACAATGGTTCTGTACCGATACATGGGCACTGAATACTCGTACCGGTATGACATGCTGCGTACCGATATCAAATTTAGGTTCGAAAGAATTTATTTTAAGGGTGTACCGGTACGGCCTCATGAGTACCGGTACCGATACATGTGAATTAGTTAAAGTTAGTTAAAAAGGTTTAAAATCTTACAAGTTGGTTAATGAACCTTATGTTTGATTGAATCTGTAAATGAACCTTGGAAGCATTGAAATTTTATAAGTAAGATATTCATATATTGAATTTCATATTGACAACCCTAATTATTGATAAGTCTCTATAATTTTCAATAATTACAATTTTGTCCCTAGATTCGTATAAGTTACCAAATGACCCTTTTAATCATAATTTGTTTGAGTTTACATTAATCATAGTCAATCATCGCATAGGATCATATTGTTAATATACTGTTTTATAGTGTAAGTTATTGAAGTTAATAAACTGTTCGTTGTAACATTAACCGGTAACACTTTTCGACCCGGATTTTTACCGGACCGGGAAGGGGTGTTACAGTCAGTCTTTTCCGCTGCCTTGGTTTTGTCCTTGATCTCGCAATTACACATGACAATAGATCCATAATAGCAAGCAAGTAGTTCAAACAACTTGTTTGTATGGGATGTCAACTCGGGACGAGCCCGTCATACTCTGACATGTCACACAGATAAAGTGCGTGCTGTAGATGTGAGCAAAGTTTCAAGTCGTCATGTTGTGAGTGCAGCTTATGATCGTGCTATAAAAGTATGGGATTTGCAAAAAAGGTTACTGTACTAACACAATAATGTTTCACAGCAACTGCAATGCTCTTTCCTTCAGCACCGACTATATGCTCTGGTCATGTTGACGGGAACCTTCGTTTGTGGGATATCCAGACAGGAAAGTTGCTTAGTGAAGTCGCCGCACATTCACTTGCTATCACATCTCTCTCTCTGTCCCGAAACGGAAATGTAGTATTGACTAGTAGCAGAGATAATTCACACAATATATTTGATATCCGATCTTTGGAAGTTTGTGGTACATTCAGAGCAACCGGAAGCAGAGTGGCATCAAACTGGAGTCGCTCGTGTATTAGTCCGGACTATAATTATATCGCTGCAGGCTCTGCCGATGGGTCCATCTACATTTGGTCAATTTCCAAAGCTGACATAGTAAGCACTCTGAAGGAACACACTGCTCCTGTCCTGTGTTGTACATGGAATGGACTGGGAAAGCCATTAGCCTCTGCCGATAAGAATGGGGTTATCTGTACCTGGTCATGATCTGCACAGGTTGTACACGGATCTGACTCGGAAAACTGAAGTGTATGTTTTATACAGGTACATTCATTTTTCTAAAGCCTTTTCATATATATGAAGATTCGTATTCTCATACATGTCTGATTACATATCGAGCATAGGTGGCTTGACATGATTGAAGTGAATACTATTCGATCATAACTCGACCGGAGAGTCTCGTTCCTTTACTACAGGCAGATGCTTGTGGTAGAGGAATTGTTAGGTTTTAGTATTTGTGTTTCTCTTTCCGGTGTACCAAAAAATAATTATGAGAACAAAGCCGGAAACAATGGGGTAGAATATAGAGTTCATCTTTAGGATAAAATGAAGGCCTGTGTTGGTGAAAATTAAAAGGGTTAAAATGTGTTCAAAGTCCCTGCATTATTCATACATTTGAAATTTAGTTCTTCTACTTTTATTTTTAGAACTTTAATTCCTTTATTTTGGATTTAAAAATTCAAGTCCAATTATCAACGTCGTTAAATATTTTGTTAAATTCAAGTCTGAAAACACATAGCATTACACAGTCAGATAAAACGTCATGCTTGTGCATATGAACTTTATATGCTATTTAATATATTGCATGCAAAAAAAAATTATACTTTAATTATAATTATTATGGTATGGTTTTTAAACATCTCACATTTTTCAATATTTTAGGGAAAAAATAATTATACCCAGAACACAAAAATGAATAATCATTTTCCATGCAAGCAAATGTCTCTAAAAATATTGTTCAAGTACATTTAAGCCAATTAAAATATCTACAAAAAAACATTTTTTTGCACATGATTACATTCACAAAATCAACATGCCATAAAATCATAATGATTTAAAACGAGCAATATGACTTGCATGAACAATCTCAAGAGGCATATAGTTGAAAAAAAAACCTTCTATCCTCACAGAGTGACTTAATTTAGAAATTTTAAAAAGTGAGCATAATAAATAAATAAATAAATAGTAAGTGAGATAGTATACAAAACACTCTTAAATATTTACAATCAATCCTAAACATCCATTTTCGCACTAGTATACATTTTTCTATTAATCTTTTATGGATTCCATTTTTTAAATTAGTTTTGCCCTTGTGACAAAACATAATTAACTATTTTCAATCAAATTAATCTCGGAGTGGTTTTTTTATCGTGGACCTCTAACCGTCATGTTATGTTTATAAACATGTACTTCTAAAATTTGTTAAAATCAGTCAACAATCTCTAGAGCATTTAGTTAAAAATTCTCAGTTGACACCTTCCCCTTTCTCTAGGTTGTTATTGGATTCAAAACCCAGTGTGAGCAAAATTTCTCTTCCCCCTTCCCCTAGGTAAAAATTGTTAGAACCACAAATGTTATAAGATTAAGAAAATATATATATAGTCATGAATAATATTAATACATTAATAGCATAAGGGTAAAATACACTAGAGGTCACTTAATTATATAGGTTTAGGAATAAATATGTCACTCTTTTTCTAAAGGTAACAATTCAGACACTTAATTATAAGTTTAAGAACAAACATATCATTCTTCTTCTAAAAGTAACAATCCAGTCACTCAATTATAAGTTTAAGAACAAACATATCATTCTTCTTCTAAAAGTAACAATCCAATCACTCAACTATAGGACAACTGACAAATTAATGGAATAAACTCATTATGACTTTAATGTCGCTTGCTATTAGACACGGTTACTTTAGTAATGAAAATTTTAATTTATTGAAACTTTTAACTCTTTGATTTCTATCTTTATTAACATGTCGAACTTAAAATTTTGATTTTTATGTACATAAATATAGAGTAAAACTTTGATACACAAGCCTGTGTATTTACACTACAAAAACCCAAATTCTAAATTCCTAACCCTAAAAAGCTAAACCCTAAACCTTAAACCATATACACTAAATTCTAAACACTAACCTTGAATTCTAAATCTTACAACCTAAACTCCTAAACCTTAAACCCTAACCCCTAAAACTATAAGGTACGTGTAAACTAAAGTTTATACGGCCTGTGTATCAAAGTTTTTTCTCATAAATATATCATTATTCATAAAGATTCAATATGTATACTTTCAATGTATTCCGAAAATTTTTTACTCTAATCCCTGTAATTTTTATTTGTTAGATATCATTAATGATAAAAAGTTTAGGTTATCCTATCACATCTTAGGAAAATTATATTATAGACCCTTTATAGTTTTAATTATTTAGGATATATGGTAATCAATAAAAATAATAATACGTGATTAAGAGAAGCAAGTGTGCAAATATGTTAGTAGGGTTCACAGCCTAAAATTATGTTGAGTAAGCTATTCCAAAATTAGATATTCAAAACCTAACAAGACTGATCTTCCAAATCCCATGAATTAAGCAGCTAAATATGAAATAATGGCAAGGGGAAAAAATTGTTAGAAAAGATTGATTGTGAAATAACATGATACCATACATGTGCAAAGGAGAAAAACTATTGGCTGAGAGAGCATGACACTTGGCATCGTAACTGTAGACCACGTGTTACGTGGATGAGGGAAGTTGCCCCATTCTTTTCACTCACTATCCCAAGCCTCCCATCAAAAGAAAATTAAATAAAGTACAGACCAATGATCTTCAAAATGGGCGACCATACAAAATATTCTTTTGTCTTATTAAAATTATATTGATTAGTTTTTTAATTATTATTTAAAATTTATTATTACTAAAATGGGAAAATGTATTTTAAAACTTTTGATCAAATAATTTTTAAATATATATTTTATAAATTTAATTATTTAAAATAATTATAATTAAATTTTAAAAAATTAATAAATGACTGTTTTAATAGAACAAAAAAATATATCCTCAAAGGACAATAGTAAGTAATAACAATAATAAAATATTTAGGACCTACGAAGTTTGAATTATAATAAAAAAGCATGTGCGGTGTCACAAGACTTTTTAATTTCATTAATGTTAATACCTTTTTAAAATAATATAAGGAAAAAAAATTAAATAAGTTTTGAGAAAGTGGACAGCGACTGTTGCAAATTTATAGAGTTAACTGCTTCCCACTATGCCCAATTTTAATCACACATGGAATATTAATTGTGAAGACTTTAATTTGACAAAAAAATACGATTTTTTAGTTATTCATTTTATTTTTTATATTTCAAAATTTATTAACAAAAAAAATTAATAAAAAGTAGATACGAGATCATATTGTGCATAAACGAATCCGCAACAAAGACATATGTATAAATATGATCGCAATCAATCATTAATATATAAACGAACGGACCTTAGTCAAGTTGTTCATCTTTGTTCTCTCATTTCTTTAGATTATAAGTTCTAGACCTACCAAGAATACTCTTTTCTTTCTTCCAGAGTCTCTTCCTTCTCTTTCCCTCTAAGTAAGATTAGAATTAAAATTAGACTTTTTCAAATATATATATATATATAGAAACGAACGGACCGATAATCGAAATATATTTGAACATAGATCAAAATAATTTTAAACATAACTCACATACGAGACATAACCATAATACACAAAAACTGAAAAATGCTCATAAGGCATTTACAAATAGGCCATATTTGGTAAATAGTGTTTTGAGCTAAAATTAACGGTTCGAATCATTTTTAGAAGTTTGACCAATAAAAATCGCTAATGTAGATGTTTGGTAAAAAGATGATTAGAATAGCGAATTTGGGTGAAACATCTCATTTTGAAAATCTGCTCATATGAGCTTTTTGACTTTAGA
Source organism: Hibiscus mutabilis (assembly GCA_019671005.1). Lineage (NCBI taxonomy): Eukaryota > Viridiplantae > Streptophyta > Magnoliopsida > Malvales > Malvaceae > Hibiscus > Hibiscus mutabilis. The sequence goes on from CM033744.1 coordinate 36,908,035, forward strand.
GGTTTGATATAAGAGTTGTAAATATTTTTTTACCCTTAACAATTATAAAAAAAAATCTTCAAATAACCTAAATTTAACTTTTACTATTTTTCATTTTTTTCGCCCTAACATATTTTACAACTAGTATTGAGTAATTAATTATTTAAATTTGATTCAATATTTTTCACCCTAAATTTAAATTTTTCTATTTTATATTTTCTCATTTAAATCTCCAATATTTTTTACTTCAATTATTATTTAAATTTAATAATTAATTAAATTGTATTAAAAATAATTATATATATTAAATTAATATATAGATTCTTCAAATATGTTTAGTAATATTATATTAAAGAATTTAATTTTTACAATCTAATTAATATTAATAAATATAAAATATTGATAACTAATAAACTATTCAAACAAATGTTGAATATAATCATGTCCTTATATGTCATTTTGCTTGCTTAAATAATCAAACAACTATCAGCTATCATTTAATTTTAAACGCTTTTATACAATCAGCTAATATAATACGTTAATCAAATCAACTAATGCAATCAACTATCCGCTATCAGGTAATCTAATCTATATAATAAAATTCAGTCCTAAGTGCACAAGTACTTAGAACATCAACTTTATCATAATCTCATTAATCAAATTAAATGAATAAAACCAGACAAATATAAATTGCGTCTATAAATTCAATCAAATTATTTAATTAAAAAATATATAAAAATGTAAACATAAATACGTGTTACTAGTAACTAATGGTATTATCCATAAAGTTTGAAACTTCATTATTTAAAAATATAATTTATATTTTTTTGGATATATGAACTGATTTTTTTATTCATTGAATATACTGACCATCAAGAATTGTTAAACCAGACATGTCATTAAATTTCAAGTAAAATCAATCCTACTCATATGAACCATTTTTGGACATTATGCAAACCAGTAATAGAAAAATTAGTTAAATTATTAATATTTAATTGAATTAGAATTAACTTATACAATAACATTAATTAAAAAATTAAATTAAATGAGTTTAAGAATTTACATTCATCTTTTTTTATATAAATTTATTTATTTTGATAATCTAAAAAAATATATAAAATTAAAAATTTTACAATATATCAACGAATATTATCTCTATCTGATACAAGTATCTAAATTTTTATAAATGTACAACTTCCATCTTCTTATGTGGGTTATATCAGTAATCAAATGAACCCTTTTTTTTGCACGCTGATGTTATTTAATTTAATAACCAAAAAGCAGATAAAGACATTAACAGTTGTGTTATCACACTTTGGCGACCAAATCAAGCAAAACGTTAAAATGGGGTCCCATAAAATCCTTCAAATTTATTGGCCTACTAATTAAAAATAAACCAATGGTGCCACAAAGTCTTCATAGTTTAGGCTTAATTTCTCCCCTGATTTCCTCCGTCTATGGAAACTCTCTTCAACAAATTAAACTCATTCATTAAAGGGTTAGTTCAAGTGGTAAGCAGCTTGATATCGTTTAAGCAGGTTTTGAGTTCGAGTCCTTGTATATGCAGAAAATCTCTGCTATGAGACTCACCCACCAAAACTAGGTGTGTGACGCGGGTCAGTCAAGATTAGTCAGGCAAAGCCCTAGAAACCAAGAGGGCAACCAAAAAAATTAAATCCACTCACATGTCTCAACCAAATTATTTATTCGTATCGTATTCAAGCTAAAAATATATAGACCTCGTCTCGATTTGATATTTAAATTTTTTGTTTTGTATTTGTTTATAACTCAAATTCACTCAAATCCGAACTTGACCCCGAAGACATAAAATCTATGGAGAAGGCCAAAAACAAAGGGAAAGAGGAGAGCTTTGCACTATAACAAACATAATAGAGGAACTTGTTTTTTTTTTCCAGTGATTGTGTTCTTTTTTATTGTCTAGGCCTTGCTTAACGGCCAAAACTGCCCAACTAGAATCCCGTAAAACCTGAAATCACAAAGCGTAGACACACAAGCCGACCCTACCATGTTTTAGTTTAATCACGCCACTGAGTTAGGCTTTAATCCTTCTATAAAACCCCACTCTTCTTTCCTTTCCTCTCAAGCTCAAAAAACAGAACAACCAAAGCCAAAATGCCTATCCATCCACTTTCTCTTCTCTTCCTCTTCACTTCTCTCCTAATGCCTTCCCTCATTTTCTCTGCCCCTGTTCAGGACCCAGATCTCGTAGTCCAAGACGTGCATAGGTAGGTTACGATAGCACATGTTACGTCCACGGTTTAAATTATGATGTTTAAACTATCACATTTTGTGTATTAGTAACATTTTTCTTGTTGTTGGGGCAGGGCCATCAATGCGTCGAGGAGGAACCTTGGATATCTATCTTGTGGAACCGGTAACCCCATTGACGACTGCTGGCGGTGTGACCCGAACTGGGAGAAGAATCGGCAGACGCTAGCTGATTGTGCTATTGGGTTCGGAAAGAATGCCATTGGTGGAAGAGACGGTAAGATTTATGTCGTGACGGACTCTGGTGACGATGATCCCGTGAACCCCAAGCCGGGAACTTTACGACATGCTGTGATTCAAGACGAACCGTTGTGGATCATTTTTGCTCGTGACATGACGATCCGGTTGAAGGAAGAGCTGCTCATGAACTCGTTCAAGACAATTGATGGCCGGGGTGCCAGCGTCCACATTGCAGGGGGACCTTGTATAACCATTCAGTATGTGACCAACATTATCATTCACGGACTCAACATCCATGACTGCAAGCAAGGAGGGAATGCTATGGTGAGGGACTCCCCGAAGCATTACGGTTGGCGAACCGTATCAGACGGCGACGGCGTGTCCATCTTCGGCGGTAGCCATGTTTGGGTGGATCATAACTCCTTGTCTAACTGCAATGATGGTCTGGTTGATGCCATTCACGGGTCCACCGCCATCACCATCTCAAACAACTACATGACTCACCATGATAAAGTCATGCTTTTGGGGCACAGTGATTCCTACACTCAAGACAAGAACATGCAAGTCACAATTGCCTTTAATCACTTTGGAGAAGGGCTTGTTCAAAGAATGCCTAGGTAAATAATTCGAAACCCGAAACCCAAAACATTATACATATTTAAAATTTGAATCTTAACATCCGTAATTCTTTGCACATTTACAGATGTAGGCATGGATATTTCCATGTGGTTAACAATGATTACACCCACTGGGAAATGTATGCCATTGGAGGAAGTGCAAACCCAACTATTAACAGCCAAGGGAACAGATTTACAGCACCCGATGCCAGATTCAGCAAAGAGGTAAAAAACAAAAGAAACTCATTAATTTAATACTCTAAAATCTGGAAACTTTTGTTTTCAGTTCATTTATGGTAATTAATTTGATTTGACTATTTCTCATGCAGGTGACCAAGCATGAAGATGCACCAGAGAGTGAATGGAAGAGCTGGAATTGGAGATCGGAAGGCGACCTGATGGTGAACGGTGCTTTTTTCACGGCATCGGGAGCCGGTGCCTCGTCGAGCTATGCCAAGGCTTCGAGCTTGGGTGCTAGGCCATCTTCACTGGTGGCGACCATAACGACCAATGCCGGTGCTCTTAGTTGCAAGAAAGGCTCTCGTTGCTGATTGAGACAAATGGTCGAACACGTACGAGACTTTGTTAACTACGAAGTGATTGAAAAAAATGGTGTTCGACTGCAATTAAATTTAGTTTAGAAAGGGAAAAATGAAGAAAAGTCTACGTATACAATTAATTTATTGGAATTTAGTCCCTTTCTATTTACCATTATTTTTCTCGGTTTGTTTATTCAAATATAATGGTCATTACAACCTCGGCCTGTTTCTCATAGAACATCTAGGGATTCTTTTTTAGAATCTTGATGAACTTTGAGAAAGGAAGTGTAGATGCGTTGATATATACTAAATTCCAAGCTATCATTTATCTATTTTTTGTTACATTCTTATCTAATGAACTACTAAAATGGTCTCGTAATGGGTGATGTGTTCCATCCGTATGATATAGGTTCGAGCTGTTCATCCTGTAAATGTGTTTGAATTTATCCAGATTTCAATGGTAAAATGTGGCGTGTTCAACCCAAGTGATCCATATTTGAACAGTTTAACATGTAAATGTCTTTAAGTTGAGCAAGCACATTTGGCTAGTTGGCCAAGCTATCCATCTTTGTTTCTTTATATTTCTTTAGGTCATGAGTTCTAGACCCACTAGGAGCATTCTTTTACTTCTCCTAGAGTCGCCCTTCCCCTCCTCTCTAAATAAAATTATGATTAGATTCAAAAATTATAAAAAAGTATCTTAAAATTTATCCAGATTTAAAATTGAACACAGATAACATTATGATAACCGAATTTTTAAAAACAACATCCATCCAACTTCCATCCTTTGCTAGGTCATCATAATTAGGAGTAGACCTTAAAAAATAATGAAACAAACAATTGAAGGGTAGATGGATAAAGAGCTTGAATTCCAACTGCTTTTGAATTAATTTGAGTTGGTTTAAGTGAGTAGGAAAGTTCACCAATTGATCATATAAAAGTGTAACTAAATTGGCTCCACCATGGCACCGAATCATCACAAAGTAAAACAAAATTTTCAAACATGGAATTTTCTTAGACCATGAAAAACATCCTCATTCACCGGGGCATAGATCACGGTGTAATCAAGTTCAGTAGAGATTAGGTTCGACCTAATATTCTAACTTTGAAGTTCGAATTATCGTATTCGTTTGATCGTTCAAATTGCACGACTTTAAGTTCAATTCAACAATTATGGTCTCGAATTCGAATATTTTCATGATCAAAACTCGTAATTATTCTTCCATGAACAACTTTTGATGGAACGGTCCACCCCTGCCCTAGGACTAAAATTGGCTAAAGCTTAAAAAAAAGTGTCATTTTCTCTATTAATGAGCATCAAAGACTCCGCAACTCCCGGTAGCATCGTATCGTAGCTCGCGCACATGCAAACTTTCAAGTTTCAAAGATTTACGCTAGAATCGGCCATTCCTTGTCATGCATAGTGTGTGAGTCTATATAGATTTATATTGTGTGTGTGATTATGTGTCAAGTTATGAAGGGATGTAGGGTACACTTGGCCCTGCCTTGTTAAATCTGACATTCAGAATCTCTACTGGTTGGCCAGCCGTCGCATCACTTGTCTGTTTTGAACTTTTATTATTTCTTCTATATTTTTAAATATGTGAGTTTACTCTTTCTATTAATTGATCTCAATTCTAAAAAGCCTTCAAAAAGAAAGAGGAATGTCAAAATTATTACTCTCTCATTCCCACTAAAAATGTCGATTGTTAATTTTTTACGTAATTTTAAGAAGAAAAAGTTTATATAAGAAAGATGATATAAAATAATTAAAATAACAATTTTATCTTTAAAAAGTTAAATTTTATTTTATTGGTAAACTAAAAAGGAGTATAAAGGAAAATATATCTTTTAAAAGTTGTTGATTTTTTCACTGAAACAATTTAAGTGAGACAATTTTAAAACACAAAATGAACATATTGAGTGGGAGAGAGGGGGTAGATTATAGGATATTTTAAAACGTAACTTAATAAAAAATGTAGATAATTGGTAGGATGGATCGAGTAAGCACATTTGGTTGGTTAGTTAAGCTGTCTATTTTTGTTCCACTGTATTCCCTTAGGTCATGGGTTTTAAACCCATTAAAAACACTCATCTTTCTTCCCCCATAGTCCCTATTTCCTTCCCTTATTGGTAGGGCTATGATTAAATTTAAAATTTATCAAAAAATTGATAAAATGGATCAATCGATTTTATTTAAAACTGTGAATTTTAACTGAACCAAAATATTAAAAAAAGTTCTGAAACCAATTTTTTTTATTTTTGAATTTGATTTTAATTTATCGGATCTTTCATAACACTAGAGACGATGACTTAATTTGCGTAGCTTCAAAAACTTTAGAGATTTAAGATGTAGTTGAGAATAAAGATTTAGAAGCATTATCTATTTTACGCGAGGGTGACACGTAATGAGACCGTCAGGAGCCACGCGCCCTTAAAATTTTTAAAATTTTAAAAAATGTTTAAGTTGAATAATGATAAAGTTATATTTTAGTCTCCTAAACATATAATTTATATTGTTGTCTCATGCTCTTGAGATATTTTAAAATTTTAGCTAAGCTCCCTCAAAATTTATAAAAACTTTCTTCAAATTTTTTTTAAATATTTTTATTTATCTCCTCAAATTTGTTAAAAAATTCATTAAACTTTCTAAAAAATTTAAAATTTTTGAGATCCATTAATTGACCTAGTAGTTAAGGATGTTCATCTTATCTCATCTCGTATGAGTTCGAATTCCGACATAAAAATATATTATCTCTCTATTTAATCAAAAAGATATTAAAATTTTAGTTAGACCCTCGCATCTAAAAAAATAAATTTCTCATTAAGTCCATCAAATTTTTTTAAAAAAATTTGGTTAAACCTCTAAAATTTTAAAAATTTAAATTAGGACCCCTCAAACTAGACATAGATCCGCCATTGGGTCCTCTCAACTCAATTTTTTTCATTCATAGAGTCAGAATTAGAATCCTTGACCTTGCGCAAGAGGCACAAGTAACGTCTTATCCTATTAAATTAACTTATTGTTGGTGCAAACCTTTTTTTTTTATTCGATATATGTGGCACGGGCAGCCGCCAGCTTGACCCCACTTACGGCAGCGGTCTATACGAGATCACGGCGAGGATCAAGGGCTACTATTTCTTGGTGGAGAGTTGTAACATGTGGAGAAACAGCCTTTCTAGACTTACAAGAAAAGCACAGCTCTTTGCCATGTGCAATACGCTTTGTAAGGCAATGTTGTTTTTTGAATTTTGGTATTAATCATTACTTCTTTATGTTATTGGCATTACATGTTGATCATGGGGTAAATTAATCTGAATTAGATTGCACTTTGTTTCACTTTACCTTAACCTCTATCCCTAGGTATGTTTTATTGTTCAAATATTTTTTGTTAAAAAACTTATATTAATATTTACATATTTTTATATACTTATTTGTTTATTTTAAAATCAGCATTTTCTTAAAGGTATAATGATAAATTTTGGCCTTTAATGTTTATTTATTTTTGTCAATTTGACATTTTTCCTTTTTATTTATATTTAACCCTCATTTTTTTTTAAAAAGAGTAAGATCATTATTTTTTATAGAAATAATAATTAAAACGTTAAATTTTTATGGCTATTTACAGGATATCCCACGTGTCAATCTAGGTATATTTCATGCAAACTTTTTGAATTTCTTTTATATTTTTTTAAAAAATATTTTTTTTTATTTTTATAATTTTAAATTATTTATTAACATGTCATGGTGTATTATCAGCATGAAACACATATGGACCATCACATGAATTTTCACCTTAAAATCATTAAAATTTAATACTTTAGTCACCGTTTTGTTTAAAAAAATGATTCAACTTTTTTGGAGAGGTTAAAACCGGTTAAATTTAGTTCAATGACAGCATAAAGAACATGTGGATCATCACATGTACCATTTTATATGATTTCAAATCTCAACATTTATCTTAAGAATATAAATATCTCTATTTAATAAAAAAAACTAAAAAAATAGATGAAATTTTCTTAAAAAATTCGAGTTCAATCACCTTTAAACTATTAAAAAAATAGAAAAAAAACAATAACAATATGAAAACTCAAATGATGTGAGTAAAATTTATAGTCACGCCATTATTAAATAATACTTTTGTTCAAATCATATATATATATAAGTTTAGTTATCGTGTGGCTTTATTCATTTAACCTAATTTTTTTTCTATCCCAATCTTAATCTTGCATCTTTTTTCGTTTATTTTTTTGGTCAGTAATCGACAATTAATTTTAATATTGGTTGTGACTATTAGGGCTCGTTATTTTTTCATACTTTTAATAAGAAATTATTTTTGTCGCGCGCATTCCCTCTGCCTTTGCGACATGTGTTTTCTTTGTTTTTTGTTGTTCATTTCATCTGTCGTTTCGGCATGATTTCAGCATACATTAGCAGTCGTTTGGTGCTCGTACAGAGATTTTCACAACGCTAGCTTCTGGTTATGATTCTGTCAGTGGTCATAGAAAGATAAATTATCACTCGGTTGATAGTTGTTTGTTGATGTAATCAGACCTAGGTAGCTGAGCAATCTGCCTGATAGTTTGGTTCGCTCACCACTCTTTTTTCACCCTGTAAAACGTCTCGTTTGGATAGAGACAATCAGATTCAAGAAGGCTTTTGAATTTTGATGGTATACTAATCTCTATGGAAGTATTTACTTTCTTTGCACTTTTAAATTTTTTGTATCAGATTTTGACGGACTAGTCCTCATTATTCTCTTTTCTGAATGCATTGTATTTGCGATATATTTCATAAATTTTTTAATAAAATTCAATTGTCATTTTCAAAAAAATGAATATATAAATACACACTTAGAGGTCTATTGCATTACACTGATATAATATTTCGTTATTATAATAAATATGAATAATTTTAAAAATATATTATATTTTGATATATAAATTGTGTAAAATATATTATACGATTTTCTGAAAACGTACGTTTGATGCCATTGTCAATATAATCCGACTGGATTTGATGATTATGTTTATGTGTACAGGGAGTTGTATTCTTCTTTCTTAATCTTAAAAGAAACGTCTCAAAAAAAAAACATGAACACACTGCACCTATATTATTGGTAAGAAATTAATTGGGCCAGACTTTTGATTTCAATGGATCTTACCACTCAAAAGAACATAATGTGGTTCGGCTTTGTCCAATGTAATGTCTTTTCACATTCGGTTTTTCGTACTCGAATCTATTTGAATTTGAGTTTTTTAGTTAAGATTTTTAAAATTTGGATCTACTTGAATTGAGTGGGCTTAAATAAAATCAAATAATTTTATAAGACTAGACTTGACCATGGGCTGGATTGACCCAATGACTGTTTTTCTTTTTAAATATTAAAAATAATAATATTTATTTATTATGTTTGGCTTATGTTATAAATTATGTTTTTTTTAAGATAAAAACTTGTGCATATATAAATATTTAGCCGTGAAGGGCATTCTGCAGTACAATTGACCACTAAACTAAGTATAGTGTTTAGTATATTTTGACAATATTATATATTTATTAAATATAAATAGTTTATTATATATTATACAATGCTTAAATGAAAAATCATCCTCTAAACTATACTTTCTATTTGCTTTTAGCCTTTATACTATTTTTTAGATAAAACAAGTACATAAACTATTATTTCTGATTACTTTACATCCTGTAGTTGTCTAAGTCAAAAAATATTTTGGCCAATAAGATCTTGACACGTCACAATAATTTTTTGACCGAGAGATAGTTCAGGGACTAAAAGAAAAAAAAGACAGTTAATTTTTGAAAAAAAATGAGATTTATTATCATTCTAACTTTACTTTTAGAATTTTCCATTCTAATATTAATGTATTTGATAATATTTTTATATGATACTTCTTTATACAATTTAGATGAGGGGACAAGGTTTAAACACCAAACTAGGATATTAATGTCACTTAATTGTTAAAATAATAATTCTTTTAATATATACATTTTTTAAAATTATTTCTTCAAAATCATTTTGATATAAATAGCCTTAAGCGCGTAATTTTTAAAAAAAAATCAATTGAGTCTTTAAAGTTTTTTTCACTCAATTAAGCCCTTAAACCTAGAAATTTAATCAACGTGGCCCTTTTATCGTCGAATTTTGTTGTTAACCGTTATAATGGTGACGTGTCATATCACATTAAAAATGATGACATGGTAAAGGAGCATAATTGACTTTTTATAAAGCTTGAGGGCTTACTTAATCTTTAAACAAATATTAAAAATCAAATGTGTAAGGTTTGGTAATGAGACCAATAGCCTATGGAGACGGGTTATGTCTGCAAAGATTCCAAGTTTGAATTCCAGCTTAATCCCTGTTCCCTCAATGCCTAAACACTCTTCATGGATATGGAATGGTATATCGAAATCTTTTTTTTTTTTTTGCTAATGATTATGATGGACAAATTATTTGACAAAATCTGTCTATCCAGGTGGGCGATGGGCGATCTGTTTTTTTCTGGTCTGATTATTGGGTGGGGAACTTTTCTCTTCAAGAAAAATTCCCACGTATATATGCTTTGGCTTTGAACAAATATGGTTATATAGTAAAATTTGGTGTAAATGCAGGATCCAGCTGGTCTTTGATCAATTCAACCGAGACGTCCTCTATTCAATTTGGAGTTGTCACAATGGGATACCCTTATGGAGTGTTTGGTAAATTTTAAATCGAGCAGTTCTGGTAAAAACAGAATTGATAAGAAGGGTATGTTGAACTTGGATAGCTGTTAAGTGTTTAAAAGTACAATTTTATTTACCCTTTTTATTTATCTTATTGCTAGACTTAGGCTCATATTAGTTGCATTACGCGCAACAATAGCTATCTATGTCCCCTTTGCAAATTACATCCTGAATTAGTTCCCCATTTATTTTTTGAATGCAAAGGGGTATGGAATATCTGGACATTATACTATAAAATTGCGGAGATATTTTCTGTTCTGCCAAGGAATCCACGTATGTTTATTGAAGCCTAAAAAGGTCATGGAGAATTAAAAGACAAAAGAATGGCTAACTGTAATCCCCTTTGCTGTTTTGTGGTCAGTTTGGCTCTTCAGGAATAAAGTCACCTTCCGAGATAAGGAAGTGGATTAGATCTAAATAGAATTTCTGGTAAGATTTCGACTGGTCTCTTGGCACAAAGTTAAGTTTTCGGATTGTGCTTTATCTTTCGAGAGCTTATTGGCAGATTACTCCCTGATTTCGTCTTCTTCTAAGTTTGCTAAAAAAGCAAACATTTCCATTTGGGTACCTCCCCCAACGGGTTTTCTTAAGCTAAATATTGATGGCGCGGTTGATTCAAGTTCAAGAGGTGAGATTGGTGGGCTGCTAAGGGATGAGAATGGCTCGCTGTTATTCCAATTTTCTGAAGTAACTGGGAAGGACCCCCCCTGCCTGGGTGGAATTAGAGGCCTTTTATTTTGGGATTTTTTAAGTTTTTGTCTTCTTCGTGGTCCAAGAATTACAGACTGATTGTGGAATCAGATTGTAAGCAGGTAGTTGACTGGTGCTTAAGCTTGGAGGATCCTCCTCTCCGGATCAGACCTAGGGTGCTTGAGGTCGTGAAGCTAATAAACAACCAAGGCCTTTACATCCGTTGGATTCCTAGAGTTTGTAACATTGAAGCAGACTGTCTCGCAAAATTGGGCATTGGATAAACTTTGAGTTTCTAGGTTTTGTTCGTCTGTTTCCAATCCTGGATTTTTAGATCATATAGGCTTTATGGGTGTTTACGTACTTGCTTCAATGGTTGTAATGTGGACGTAAATCCTTATTAATAAAACTGTAGTGGGGTACTCTGTTCCCCTTCTTAGGAATAGATTTTTAATGAGGTTCATTTTTACCTTTTAAAAAAATTTAAATTTTAAAAATGTTAAAATATTTCAAAATAAATATTAAAAAAAACTATTAATGTATTTTAAAAAATAAATAAGAAATAAAATATATATGACTTTCATTCAATACTTGTTCGGGTTCGATTCACGCGAATGCCAAGTTGTTATTGTATTTTCCTGCTGCTCATTGATCATTCTGTCATAGACCCTCTCTATACCTGGACTAATAAGCAGGATGTAAGTTTCCTGGCAAGGAAACTTGATAGAGTGCTTATTAACCCCCAATGGATTCTTGATTTTCCTTATTCTTTCACTGAATTTCAGGCCCAGGAAGTCTCTGATCACTGCCCTGCAGTGGTATGGTTTCATAAACATGCTCATGCTGACAAGCCTAAACCATTCAAGTTTTTTAATTGCTGGACGTTATTGCCTGATTTCGTGGATATTGTTAATCGATCTTGGCAGGAAGCAGCTTCTGGGAATGTAATGCAAAGACTTTTTATTAAGATGAAACGGTTGAAGCCGAGACTTAAGAAGATGAAAAAAATGTGTCTTGGTGATATTTCTAGCAAGGTAAAAGAGAAACGTCAACAACTTGAAGATTTGCAACTTTACAATCTTATGCATATTGAACAGAAAGATTTGGTTAGAGAAAAATCTGTGCAAATTGAACTATTTAATCTAGAAGCAGCTGAGCTATCCTTCAACATACAAAAGGCCAAAGTACAATGGGTGCAAGATGGGGGGATCTTGGCACTAAATTTTTCCACTCTAAGGTTATGGCACACGGGAAGCAGAACATTATAAAGCTGCTCAGAGATAAAAATGGTAACATTCCGGATTCCTTTGATTTCATGGCATCAGAGATGGTTCACTTTTACAAAACATTCATTGGAACTGTCGATCGTGAGGTACAGTCTACTTCAGTTGAGTTACTCAGAGAGCTCCTGAACTATTCTTTGCCAGATGGTGCCATAAATACATTTTGTAGTGAAGTTACAGATCAGGAAATCAAAAATGCCTTTTTCAAGCAAGGGAATGACAAAAGTCCGAGACCGGATGAATACACATCTTGTTTCTTCAAAGCTTCTTGGAGCATTGTGGGAGCTGACTTCATAGCTGCAATGAAACGGTTTTTCCAGACATTTTTTCTGCCCCACGCCTTCAATGCAACAACAATTGTGCTAATATCTAAAATCCCTAATGCTAGCTTAGCCAAAGAGTTTCGACCCATTTCAGTGATCTACAAAACCATTACTAAGATCCTGGTTGAAAGACTTGCACCATTTTTTCTGGTATGATCTCTCCAAGCTAGTCTGCATTTGTTAAAGGCCAGAGTATCACTGATAACACTTTGCTCGCCCAAGAACTAATAAAGGGCTACTCTAGGAAATCGATCTCTCCTAGATGTGCCATTAAGATTGACTTGCAAAAAGCATGTGATTCCATCAGTTAGGAATTCTTATCAAGAGTCTTGGATGCTTTGGGACTGCCTGCTACATTTAGGAACTGGATTCAGAGTTGCATCACATGCTCCAGGTTTTCTATATCATTCAATGGAAGCCTAGTGGGATATTTTGAGGGTGGTAGGAGTGCGAGGCAGGGTGATCCCTTATCACCATATCTTTACGTTATGGCGATGAACGTGTTATCCTCTCTGCTCGACAAGGCTGTTCAAAATGGAGTCTTTAAATTCCACCCCAAATGCAATAAGGTGCCACTCGCTTACCTGTGTTTTGCAGATGACCTCTTAGTTTTTTGCCATGGATCTCTGAATTCAGTTGTGGGGATTCTAAGTACTCTAGAGCAATTTTATGGCATGTCTGAGTTGAAACTGAATGCTACCAAAACGAAAATATTTGCTAGAGGAGTGAGTGCTGATGTAATTGACTCCATCACTAATATTACAGGGTTCAAACTTGGCCATCTCCCTGTGAGATATCTGGGAGTTCCCCTGGTTACTAGGAAGCTCACCGAGAAAGATTGCCTTTCATTTGTAGAGAAAATAAAAGATAAGTTGATTTCCTGGTCTCACAAGAAACTCAGCTACGGTGGCAGATTGCAGCTGATTAAAGCTGTTTTGGTGAGCATTTTTAACTACTGGAACTGACAGCTTGTCCTTCCTAAAGCAGTAATTACCATTTTGAACAGATCTGTATGAGATTCTTTTAGAAAGGTAGAGATATCCCTGTAGTAGGGGCTCGTGTCGGTTGGCAGTAAATTTGCCTACTAAAGTCAAGGGGGTCTGGGACTCAAAAGTTTGCACTGTTGGAATAAAACGTGCTTGTAACCTCACCCAATTTAAGAAGTCGCATTCGTAATTTTTCCCTCAAGTATCCAATTATTAATTTTAAATGTAAAACATTTCCAATAAAAGATATTCCAAAAGATTATTAAAGTTCATCATAGTTTTATAAACCAATAGAATAATAAATTATCCAAATAAAAGTTAATGTATCTTATTGAAAAACATTCTCAAATTCCAAAATCGTCTCAATTACATCAAATCTCGATAAATAATAATAATAAATAAATAAATAACAGTCTGAAATATTAAAGTCCGTATTGTAATAGAAATAAATTCACAATAATATTTCAAGGAAATATAAATCACATTAAAACCCAATGGATGAAATGATGCTAAACGCAAAATGCAACCCAGCTACATACTCCAATCACAGTGGTGGCAAAGCCAGCCGGTCACAGTGGAGGTAGTTTCCCAAAACCCCTCACCCTTATTTTACCAATCACAGTGTGGTCAAACACTTCTTCTTTCGTACAATCCCATATCATGCATGTAAAAGTATTGTTTATAAATCAAAATCACATCATAGTTGTATCGTACTAAATACGAGGATCACAATCTTGATATTCTGATAGTTTTCATTATAACATAGTTTAACAAAGTTTTATCGTAGTATGCATAACATCTCAAATCACATTGAAGTCGTATCACAAAAAGGTAGGCACGTAGGTTGTAAAACAATTCACAGAATAAATATAGCATAGAAAGAGAACATGCCTCTAGCGGCCAAAGCTCTAACGTTAGTGATGACGCCTCCCACGATCTAAACTAGCTCTGGGTATAGTTGAGCTAGAACCTATGAGAAAAAGTTATATATAAAAAAAATTCTAATCATAAAATACTATGCCACTTAACTCAATTCTAAAGAAACTACTCACATGTAGCCCTCATAGAGGATGCAGGTACAGGATGTACAAGAAGATGAGGTAAAACATCGTCCTCAGAATCGATGTTGTCTGAACGCAATAATAAACCATATGAAAATTCATACTCAATTTTTCAAAATTTACTAAGTACAAAATAAATTGTAATTAGCAAAATTAAGTTTTTAGGTTCGAATTAGGCAAAACAGACAACAAATTCGAACTAAAAACGTCGAAAAATATCAAATTAAAGTTACTAAAACATCAACAGCCAAAGTCAACTATCAACGTTGACTCAACTGGTCAAATTCAACATAGTTAAAGTCAAATTCAATGGTCAACATTAACTTGACTGGTCAAAGAGTCAAAATCAAAGTCAACTGTCAACGTTGACTTAACTAGTCAAAAGTCAACAGGTCAGGTCGATCAAAAAAATTCTGTCGATTCGGTTCGACCGACCAGTTCGATTACAAGACCAGTTCACATACTGGATCGGTTCCCTCAATTAGGTCCGATCCGGTTCAATTGGTCAAAGGCAAATTTGGGATAACCCCTTTAAGCCATTCGAAAAGCCCAAACCATTGGACTCTCTCCTCCACGGGTCCAACCAACAACACAACAACCCACTCCTTGGTATACTAGCATATAGGTTTTAGGGTTTTGCAACTTTTTCTGACGACGATGGCAGATCACAAGGAGAACGGTGGCAGTACAAGGTCGTCGTTGACTTCTATTAGAGACCCAAAAGGTCATTCTAACCACAACCAAAACCTCATATCACTAGCACAACCACCCAAACATAACAAAAGGAGACCGAACTCAAAAGCTTACCCCAAAACTCACCAAACTCGAAAACAAAAAAAGGACGACAGAGCACACAACGAATGAAGGTGGCACAAGGGAACCCGAATGGTTTTCTTGTGATTCTGATAGGGACGAACGAAGAAAGAGAGAAAGGTGGCTGGGGTTTAGTTTACGACACAACGGGGATTTCAAGAATGAGTGCGATGCAACCCACGGACGGCGGCAACCTCTTCGTCCGAGACTCACCGAAAACGCAAGAGTGATTTCTTTAAGGAATTTTGGGAGAGAGAGGGTTAGGGGTGAGCGGCTGCAGAGAATGGTAGGGGCAGGGATTTAAATCTCGGTCACGGTCGCATTTTCGATCGCGTGGTGATTATTGTATTTTCGGATATATCAGAGGCTATTGTGGTCACTGCGGGTGTTGTGGTCGTGAATTTTTTAAATTTTGTACAATTTATTGTAAAACATACTAATTATAATTATAATTATAAAAGACAATTTTAATGATTTTTAGAGTATTTTTTAACACTTATGAACTTTTATTAATATGAATTTGAATTTGATTTTGTTTAAAGAATTCTAGATTGTATTGTGATTTTGTTTAGTTTAATTTGGATGGTAAAATCATATGAATATTCTAAATAAAAAATGTGCACCAATAAAAGGACTAAACATGTGAATAAACCTAAACAAAAAATAAAAAATATTAGTATAATAAAAATAATTAATAATATTAATAAATAATAAAAATTAAATAAACTAATTATAAAAACTAATAATAAACAATAAATATATTATAAAAAAATTAAATAATTATAATATTATTAATAAACAATTATACCACATTAAATATAAGTCTTTATTCTCATTTATTTGATTTTCTTTTCCAATACTTATATTCAATATATACTCTAATTTTATTATTAAGTAAAAGGAAAATAAAATTAACATGATATTTAAGGACTAGATTTAACAAAAAATCAAATCTTTAAGGACTTAATTGAGATAAAATAGAAATTTAAAGGCTTAATCAAGAAGTCTTGAAAGTTTAAGGGATTAATTTGAATATGAGTTAAAGTATTGAGACCAAATTGAGAACTTTTAAAAGTTCAATATCACTCCATGTAATTTACCGATTTTTTCCAGAATTTTTACCCCGCGTTCTTCTTCTTCCTCCTCCTCCGGCAACCCGAGATTGTTCAGAAATTGGAAATATCGGCATGTTATTGTTGCTATCAACCGTTTCAACGTTAAATTACGACAGCAACAAACTGTTACCGACGTGAATCCGTTACCTACCGTAATTTTCGCCAAAATTAATTTTGGGCGGCGGCGATATCGAAATTTCTAGGCCGAAATCTCGATTTCGGTCCGAGATTTAAAACCCTGGGTTGGGGGAAAAGATTCCTAGGTTTTATAATAGGGATTAAATACCCCACACAAAAACAATAAATCGCAGGATAAAGGCACTCAACTTAAACCGTATTGCACATTAACCCCCAAAGTTCCGAATATTCTCAAATAAGCCCCTAAACTGATTGAATTTTATAAAATCCCCAAATCGGATAATTAGAGTTTTAGATTTTAAATTTCCAATTTTTAAGATTTTGAATTGAGATTTTTCAAACCAATTTAGGGTTTTAAATTAAATTTTTAGGGTGTTACAGTGCTGCCTCTTACTAGTGAAGCATATTCTGGAAGACAACGATTCTCTCTGGATAGCATGGATACGAGGGTATATGTTGAAAGGGAAAGATTACTGGCAGGTTACTATTAAGCTCCATTTCAGCTGGATTTTGAAGAAACTACTAAAACTACGGAATGAAGCCTGGCCTCTTTTTTACTCGATTAGCTGGCCACTAGTGACAAGAAGGTGGATATGGGACAGAGTGAGGGAAAGAGGAGAAAAAGTGACATGGCAGAAGTTAATTTGGTTTCTTAAGCATGTGCCCAAGTACTCTATCATTAGGTGGACGGCTCTCTTGAATAAGTTGCCAACGAAGGATAGACTGAGGAGGTGGAGAATGGTCATAGAAGATCATTTTCTATTGTGTGGGTATGGGCAGGAAAATAGAGACCACTTGTTCCATGATTGCCCTTTCTCTCGTCGTGTTTGGGCTCGAGTCGTTCAAACCTGTGATTTGCTACAGCAAGTAGGGATGACCAGCTACAGCGGGTAGTAAGTACTTTTCGGGGCAAGTCTCTACTGGTACATATATTGAGGCTAGCATGGACAAGCTATATTTACTTTATTTGGCAAGAAAGAAATCACAGGCAGTATAAGAATACTATCAGTTTGAGTGATGCTATTTTTGATAGAATACAGAAAATTATTTGCATAAAACTGTGCAAATCTCACACCAATAGGTCTGATAGAATCAATAGCCATTTGTGTATAGCATGGGGTATTCACTAGTACTGAACTCTAAGATATACGTTTTTTGCAGTAGTTTTCTGCTTCTTGGATAAATAAATTCTCACCATTTATCTAAAAAAATTTAAAACTATGCTCTAAAAAATTAAAAATTTAATCAAGTAGCACACAACTAGGGATAGGAACGTGTTGAATTTTTGGCTAACCTGAATCCGACCCGAAAAATATAAATTTTCCACCCAACTCAATATGTGGTGATTTTTCACCCTACTCAAACTTAAAGATTAAATCTTGCCTCTGACCCGAAACAAATGTATAAATATTTCATATTTTTATTAAAAATAAAGGGATATTAGAATATATATATATATATAAGATGAGTATTTATAATAATTATCTCTTTTGTTTGATAAAATTAAGGATGTAACTGAAAAATATATATAAAAAGATGAAAATTATAACAATTGTCCCTAAATGTATGAAAGAATAGTATAAATATCTCAGTTCGGATCGGGTATTTTTCACCCTAAACCCGAGCCCTACCTGACATTTAATAAATTTTTATCTGATTCAAACCCAAAATCTTTTTAAATAAACATGACCCGGGTCTCATGCACATCCCTAGCAACAATCCTATGGTGCTTGATTTTACTAAAAGATAGTACTGTATTTTCATATTTTCCATTGGCATGAAATTATCGATAAAAATAATATCGATGTTTAAATTGAGTTGTTTAAATCCCTTGACTTCCAAACTAACATTAGAGACAATAAACATGGCAAGTTTTTTTTTTTTTTGCAGCTCACTAATTCTTTCTCTTCTTAAAAAAATATTTTTCATTCGATTAAACAGTAAATTTCGTCATGTTCGATGCATCTCAACAGTAACATCATATTTTATTATCAAATATGTACCACCCGAATAATATAGTTATATATTCATTAACATATTTTTGACTCAATCATAATCTTACACAACAACACTATTCTCTACGAAAAAAACAGAGCTTATCCAAAGTCCTACTTGTCAGGTGTTTGTCACACAAAAATAATAAAATACTTGCAACTTGAAAAATATTTTATTATTCGGTAGGGTTCATCGAATACTAAATCCAAACCACTAATTACCGTTTAGTTCAATATAAATAAAATAAATTAAATTAAAAGGATCATTTTTATAATAAAATTATGTAATATTTTATTAATCGATTAATAAATTAATACTAATAATTATATTAAAAAAATACTAAAACCTTCCAACTCAATTTGCGTTTCTTAGATTTCTTATTCCAACTGTATGTTTTCACTTTATAAAATAAAATTATAAATAATGAGCAACAACGCTTAATTAATTCATTAATTAAATTAATTAATAAAATAAGCTCAACCATATCCAATTCGCGGCATTATTATCTGCCACCGTGGCGACCCACCATAGCCTGCGCCCTGCAGGACAGTAAAACCTAAGTCGGTCGACACGAACTTTGATTGGTCCGACAATCATTCTGCACCAATCAAATAGTTTCACCAACTACAGAAAAAGCACACGTGGTTATCACTGACTGGTTGTTTCTATTGCTACAAATGTTAGCTATATTTTTCTGGCTCAAATACGGTCCAAATTGTATTATTATTTTTGTTTAGATACCTATTTTGTGTCTATATATGTATCTGACTTTAATTTCGTAATCAGTTTTAAATTGAACGTCAAATTTTTTTGTCAAATCAATGTGTGACACGTCTTCTTAATCAGTTTCTTCTTCTTTCCTTTTCTTTGATTTTCTAGGGAAGCAAACAAATAAAACAAATGAAGAAATCTGAAAAATAATTCGTTTTTAAAAATCAAACAATCTTAAGTCCCAAACCACTTTAATTTTAAGAATTTATCAATTTTCGGGACATTAGTATATATTCGTGAGTCTTCATTCTCTCTTCTTTGCGAAATAGAAAAACCATAAATTAAAAAATCCATCTAAAATGTTTCGGTTGTAAAAATTTATCAATGTGAAAGTTAATTAAGATTTTTAAATCTCGAAATTGAATCTCAAAGCACTTCGATTAAAAAAATGATTTTAAAAAATTACGAATAAATTTCTAAATACTTACTTTAACAAAAAAAATTAAACACTTTAAACAAAAAAATATATACAATTGGACACTTGTTTTTACAGTAAACTCATTTTTTTAAACAAGTGGGTTCTGAACACGTGGCAATATGCATAGGGCAAATCCAGAAAAGTGTTATGTTCAGTCATTTTTTAATTGCTGAATGGATGAGGACAAGTGCCACGTCAGACTGAACCGGAGCTCTTCACCTCACCAAAAGCCGTTTATTTACAAAACCGGCTCTTTGAAACTGCCGTCTGTCATTTGTTAATTGTTACTTTCCAAGTCAGCTCGAAAAGGTCATCCCATTCATATTATTTAATCACGAAAAAGTGAAATTCAAGAGAAAGACAAGCGTAAATCCGGAATAGCCAAGTCAGTTGAGTTGTGTAAGTCCCCCACGCGCAGTTTCTAAAATTATGTCCAACCAACCCTAAGGCACAACGAAAGGCGCGTGGAACAGTAAGCCTAAACATGACACGTCAGATTCTTCATTGCTTCTCTTTGGTGTGGCTGTCTGTCTATAAAGGAGAAGACAGTCGACCTCTTTGGACATCGCACAACTACAACAAACATACTCTTCTTCTTTTTCTCCTCTCTATTCATGGAAGATAATAATCATAACTCGACCTCCGCCGCCTCCATATCCTACGCCTCCGAGTTAACCGAACCCGATGTCCAGATCCTTACTTCCGGCGGCCTCCGTATCCCTGCTCACTCCAGCATCTTGGTAATGATTCTAAATTCGCTCCGTTCTCTTTTACTGCATTTTCTCTTTTCAAAACTTCCGTTTTCTTTTTTTGTTTCTGATCTGATTTTTTTTCTTTAAATCAGGCAATGGTGTCGCCGGTGCTGGAGAATATTATCGAAAGCCTAGTTAAGAGAGTCATCCCGATTCTCGGCGTCCCATGCGACGCCGTTTCTGCTTTTATTGAATACCTCTATAACTCCACGTTAGTAATTCACTTGATTCGTCCCTCCAAAATTAGAGGAGCCATTGCCGATTAAAGACTAGAGTTCAGATTTATGGATTTTTTTTGTTTTATGAGAAATTTGAATTGACGGAAATGACCCTCATGTTACAATAGGTGCACGGAGGAGCAAATGGAGAAATACGGGATTCACCTGCTAGTATTATCGCACGTTTATTTGGTGCCACAGCTGAAGCAGAGGTGCACCCGAGGAGTGAGTGAGCGGCTGACGGTGGAGAATGTGGTGGACGTGCTTCAACTCGCCCGTCTCTGCGACGCACCCGACCTCTACCTCAAGTGCTTGAAGCAGGTGGCCGCTCGTTTCAAGTCGGTGGAGCAAACCGAAGGCTGGAAATTCATGCAGGATCACGATCCCTGGCTCGAACTCGAAATTCTCAAATTTATAAACGAATCTGAATCGGTAAAATTTTAAAAACACAAAATCAAGCTCATTTATTGATTATGGGTTATGAATGGTTTGGTGAAAATTGTATCGGCAGAGGAAAAAGAGAACGAGGCGGCACAAGAAAGAGCAGAGCTTATATTTACAACTGAGCAACGGAATCGAGTGTTTGGAGCACATTTGCAGGGAAGGGTGCACGATGGTGAGGCCGTACAACGCCGAGCCGGCCAAGAAACCGATCCCCTGCGACAAGTACAACACGTGCGAAGGTGTCCAGATGTTGATAAAGCATTTTGCTCTGTGTAAGAGAAGGGCCGAGGGCTTCGGTTGCTCTCGCTGCAAGCGGATGTGGCAGCTCCTCCGACTCCATTCCTCCGTCTGTGACCACCCTGATTCTTGCCGGGTTCCCCTCTGCAGGTACAATTTTTCATTATTTGACTTAATTCTTATGATATTTTGTAAAGTATTCGGGTCGGGAGAGTTTAAAGGACGGCAAAACAAAAAAACCGCTAAAAATGCGTAATGGAAGTGTGTAGTTAACATTTTAGATGAATCAAAACCTATAAAATATAGTTATGCACCCAAATTGCGTTGAAACTGTATATAGGAGTGGTGCGGTTTTAACAGCTCTTCACGGGCCATTTAAGGGAGTAGGTGGCGGCAGAAAGGAAATAAAAAGGTTAAGTTTAGGATTTTTGATATTAAAATATTTTAAGATATTTGATTTTAATATATCAATTAAAAATACTATAAAATATAAAGACTATTAAATTTATTTTTTTATTTTTTGAAATAATTTTAGTTATAAGTTAAATTTTTAAGATTTTTAATTTTTATTAAAAAATTTAATAATATTCAACGTTAGTGTTGTTCAACGGTATTCGTCGAGCATTGTAGATTTTTCCTTTTAGACTGTCGTACAAAACACTCGACGAAAACATTCGCGCTTCCCACTGAAACTAGTCAATTCTTACAACTGGCAAATGTAATTTATTACTGGGAAATGGATGTTTGGTCTTTTGTTTTCATAAAAAATATCAACATGTGTTGGGTCTTAAAAGGTCCCCATCTTTGTCATTTTGTTCATTATTTGGGTCCCCTTTATCTTCCCTTTCAATTTAACCATGAATGAACTATAAAGGAGTATGATATTGTTGGCCTGCTCCCATTATTCTATCTTTTGTTAACCTATCTTATTTCCGACGGAACGAGCGTAGAATACAAGTAACTTTTTTTTTCTTCATAATTTAAAAGAAACGATTAATTCAGTCAATAAAATTATGTTCGATAATTGACCAAGACTGTTTGTTTTTGTAAATGTGACAGGCAATTCAAATTGAAAGCACAACAACATGAATTGGGCGACGATGCAAAGTGGAAGCTACTCGAAAAGAAGGTTTTGTCGGCCAAAGCGATGTCATCGCTCTCTTTACCCAAGAGGAAGAGAAAGGAAGAGCTGAGGGAAACAAGGGGCAGCTTTGCTCAAGCGCTGAAAACCTTCAGGTTATATTGAGCTTCTAATATGAGTTGAAATTGTGTACTTGTGAGCTGTGTATTCTTTTGGGCTAGTTAGCTAGCTTCTTCTGCGACGCTTTTGTAAGATTTCTTGCGACGTTTTGGGATTTTATAGACTCTTTGGCGACGTTTATTTAGATTTTTAGCAACGTTTTTGGGATTCAAAAGAGTATGTTGTAAAATAGTTGTCTTTTTGTAAAAAAATTCTAGACCTATCCATTTTGTGCAAATGAGTAAGTTTGGTCAAATGGCTCAAATTATTAAAAATACGACAATTTGAGATTAGTTTGAAAAATCTATTTCAATTTGCAATTTTAAATCAATTGATGTTGAAAATCAGTGTATAAATAGATAAATAAACTCAGGATTGGGTTTGAATTAAACATTGCTGACCTTTTTATGTCATTAAATAAAATTAATAAGTTAAAAAGTTTATTTTTTTAAATGAACAAGTTTAATTTTTTAATGTAATGAGTGAGAACATTTGGATCATACAATGATGTAAGTAAGAATCATATATTAAGACCACAAAAATGAAATTGGTTGAATGAGTGTATTATCAGCAGGATGTTGTGTCTCAAGCTATGGAAATTGGGTGGGACAAAGATTGTTTTTGTTTTATTCATCTTTGCACTTTTTATATGAATATTGAAAATAACTGTTTTCATTAATATTTTTAATATAATAACATATATCTGATTTATTGTTTAGCTAATTTCGGTCGAATATTGCAGATATTTATTATTGACAACTCTTGCAACTATATTTACTTTAGTCACAAGCTTACAATTTCACTTTAGAATGTGAAACAAAAGTAAACACTCTTGAAAGGTCAAAAGCATAATTTTTGTTACAAATAATAAAATTAATTATAAAATATTTAGGTTTAAACGTAAAATTAGTCCTAAAAATCAAAAAATAATAAAGTTCACATAATTTTTTATACCCAATTTATCCCTCATAATTTAAAATGCGATCAATTTAGTCTTCTCGTAACGCTGACTCTTAACTCACAAACAATCATTAAGATGCTTACACGTGACACAATCTGAAAGTGCCACATCATAAAAACCTTAAAAATCATTTAAAAATTTAAAAAACATATTTAAAGTTATAAAAAATATATTGCATATTTCAAAAATATATAATATGTAAAAAAATATTTAAAATTCAAAAACTATAAAAAAAATTATTTAAAATTTCAAGAAAATCTAAAAAATATTTTTTTAAAAAAAATAAAAGTTATAAATTTATTAAAACTAAAGTTTTTATTTAAATATGTAAAATATAAAAATAATTGTAAAAATATTTAATAATATATAGATATTTTTAATGAAATAATATTTAAAAATAAATAAAATTATAAGAAAATAATTATAGAATTCACAAAATTTTAGAATTTTCTAAAATACTATTTAAAAAAAATACTCACGTAAATCTTAGTTTAATATAAAGAAAGTTTAACCGCGTCGGGTCGGGCACACTGGGACGGGCGAGTTCGGATAATTTTATCATCCTAATAATATATTATTGTTATTATTATTATTAATGTAAAATAATACTCACGTGAATCTTAGTTTAATATAAAGAAAGCTTAACCGCGTAATACGATGATATTAATATTAGAGAAAAACTTCAATACACAGTCTGTGTAAATTTTAGTTTACATAGATTTTTTAGTTTTAGGGGTTAAAGGTTTAGTTTAGGGTTTAGAGTTTAGGGTTTAGAGTTGTAGGGTTTAGAATTTAAGGTTGATATTTAGAATTTAGGGTTTAGAGTTTGAGGTTTAGTTTTTAGGGTTTAAAATTAATTTATAGCGTAAATACACATACTTGTGTAAAATTAATTTTACGTGTATCAAAGTTTTACCCTTAATATTATCAAATTAAATTTGAGAGGTATTCGATTGTTGGAATCTCGAGCTTTGAAAACCATGCCCTCAAATGTATTATTGTCCTAATCCGATAACGAAGGACCACACTGTGGCTCTATCACGGACATTTTTACTCAAATACTTTAATTTCTATATAATTTATATATTTAACATCTTAAAAAAATAATTTTTCGATTTAGCATTCTTTACGGACATTTTATTTCAAAATCAGGTCCGAGTTGGAGGCTATGGTTATTAGACCTGATTTTAAAATAAAATTAATCGGATTGAAACCCGACGGGTTGATCCACACCGAAACCCAACTGCAAGACAAGAGAGCGGATAACGAGCTTAGAGATACAACCGAGGCCCTAATCTGATTTACAATTAGGGCTTATGTAAAGTTCAAATCCAATCCAATACCATTCCAGCTCAAATGTTTTGTTTTGAAACTTTTTGAATGGATTTTCTTTTCTTTTTAAAAGTACATTTTTCCCAGATGAATCAGCTACACAGCGACAAAAGAGAGTTGGGAACGTACGAACTCTCAAACTTGTGAGCAACACGATGAAGCGATTCTTCAAACCAATTGAGAAGGAAGGCTCGGCCAAGAAACCCACGCTTTCGCCTTCAAAACAAGGTGTTGAAAACGGCGATGCACAGCCTGAAGCAGACATCAAGAAAGAGCCATTGAAGTTCCTCACATGGAACGCCAACAGTTTGCTGCTTCGAGTCAAGAACAATTGGCCTGAGTTCTCCAGTTTCGTTTCCAATCTTGACCCTGATATCATCGCTGTACAGGTGATCATTTTCTCCCACGTTCTTAACAGTTTGTTCTTTTAGTTTTTGTGAGGGTTTGGGGTGATTTTGGCAAGAGTTGGGTGTTTTAGCTTTGGGTTTTTACTCCTTACGGGAAACAGAGTTTACATTTTCTCCTGCATTTGGAACTAAAGAGAGTTGTTTTACAATTGGGCATACCTCCTTGTTGTTCATGCAATTTAAAATATTTGTGTGATGGCCAAAGGGTTGTTCTGCAAGAGGGTTAAATGCTGTTAAATGACAATGTGTTACCGATTACTAACTATGAAGTGAACTGCCTATTTGCTCAATATGAAAATGAGCTTGTACTCTAGCCTAGCTGCAGCCTTGTTCTTGTTGCATGTGAACAAACTTTGTAACTACTAGTCTTCATTTTTCTTTAAGTATTTGTATCCGACATTTGTTTCCGACCTGTATCTGATCGGATTAATTTATTTGACAGACAGCAGTTCCTTGTTGAGTTTTAGTTAAAGATGGTAATGCTGTTTCCTCATGGTTCATTTATTTGTGCAAGATAGTTTACCTGGTTATAATGATTCTTTGTTATCATTTTTAATCACATTACTTCATATCGGTTATATCATATATGCCAATGCTGAACTATGGTTATGGGCTTTAGTTAAGACCCTGTCTGATTTTCTGTTAATGGTAGGAAGTAAGGATGCCAGCTGCTGGTTCAAAAGGTGCACCTAAAATCCCGGGAGAGCTAAAAGATGATACCAGCTCTTCCAGAGGAGAAAAGCAGGTAACTTTTTTCTTGTGCTACCATCCATGACCGGTATATCCTAACTCTACTTTTTCTGTTTGTATCTGTCCGATCACTTTTCTCTATTTGTTACCTTAGTGTTTTTTTATATTCCCGGTGATCAAATGCAACACTTTTAAATATGCTCTAAATTGGCTATATTAGAATCTTAAGTTACTTTTTTTATGGGCAGAACTACGTTTTTCTTGGCAAGAAACTTGGAGATTCTTTATCATCATTAAACACAGCTGCTTATGTCTGTTACTTTTACACATTTTGTTTAAATCGTGCACCAATATCTGTTGTTAATTGCAAAAGTTACAGCCAGTAGCAGTAAAATCTTTGAGGATTCTATGCGATTGCTTCCTATGATAAATTATAGGTCTCACTGTTATATGTGCATGTGAGCTTGCATGAAGAGAGTTCTATATTGCCTTCATCTTTTTGTCCCTGATAAACTGGTATATTGTTTTAGGTTAGGCTAAAGTAAAGGATTTTATTTTATTTATTTATTTTTTTTTTTTGGGGTGGGGGGCAAAATGAAGGGCCAAAATAGCCCATTAAAGAACAGTTTCATATTAGAGTCATGCATATTGTTTATTTCCCATCTACTCAGATTATTTCAAACCATGCAGATATTGATGCGTGCCCTTTCTAGTCCACCATTTGGAAATTATCGTGTTTGGTGGTCTCTGGCAGATACAAAATATGCAGGCACTGCATTGTTGGTAAAGAAATGTCTTCAACCATTAAAAGTTTCTTTTTCTCTTGATAGAACAGGTATTTTTGTTTACGAACATCCATTCTTCAAATTCCTTGTGTGGAAAGAACAGTTTCATATTAGAGTCATGCATATTGTTTATTTCCCATCTAATCAGCTCTCTCTCTCTCTTCGTATTTAGTCTGCACGTTTGTGTGTGGATATGAACATATGCATGCGCATAAGAGAAAAAAAAGCGCACGAGTTTTAATTGCCCTAGTGACTGTACATTGGAACAATATCATTTAACCATCTAATAAGAGACATTTCTTGTCTTATGTTCTTCCGTGTTTGTTTGAATGTTATATATTTACCAAATTCTTTGCTAGTTTCAAAGCATGAACCAGATGGCCGGGTTATTTTAGCTGAATTTGAGACACTCAGGGTATTGAATACATATGCACCAAACAATGGTTGGAAAGAGGAGGAAAATTCGTTTCAGCGGAGAAGAAAGTGGGATAAAAGGCTTCTAGAGTTTGTATTTCAATCGTCAGATAAACCTCTTATTTGGTGTGGCGATCTGAATGTTAGGTGAGTTTGAGTGGTAAAAGGGTGGGTGGGCTTACAAAGCTTGTTAGGTTCATAGCATACATCACTTTCAGGAATTAATGGTGCTCTTATAAAGTTCCTTTGCTTGTATAGCCATGAGGATATCGATGTGAGTCATCCAGAATTCTTCAGTGCGGCAAAGATGAATGGTTATGTTCCTCCAAATGAAGAGGTTATCAACTTCATCTGCCTTTTGTTTTCACTGAGGATTAAATTTGATTGCGAACCATTTCTAGACATTATCATGATCCTTTTTGGGTTACATTACATTCTTATTTATTTATTTATTATAAACTTAATCCTCAATTCCAAGATCGATGCCAAGACTAGAATACAAATTGCAGAAATCCGTGGGGTTGTTAGATCACCGGGGGCAAATTGATCATCTTATTCTTAGGTGGCCCACCAAGTGATATTGGATCTAGTTTAGAAATTGATAGGTTGGGATTACTTTAGAAACGAAAATTGCTGGTTTAAATATCACTTAATTTTGCTTATGCAGGCCTTACTTGTGACGAAGAATTCTTGCTGAACTTTATATCTTAATATTGAATTCATTAAACTGCAATTGTTCCCTTAAGCTCAGGATATGGACCAGTTCAATGTAGTGTGCTCTATATGTAAGAATAACTGACAAGATAATTCACGATGATGTGCAGGACTGTGGGCAGCCGGGATTTACCTTATCTGAGAGGAAGCGCTTTGGGGGAATATTAAAAGAGTATGTCATCTCTTCAGAGAGCCCTTTCTTCTAAGGTTTCCAAACTTTCCATAAGCCATTAACATGTTGAAAGTTGAAACCATGATGTGTACAATAATATTATCTCCACACAAGAGTTTAATATAAGTTGAAACTTATGATTATGAAACAGAAAAGTTTTAGCTAACACTTCCACTTGTCTGTAATTCTGTATATAGTGAGATGTTTCAATCTACTTTAAATAAATTTGTGGATTATGCGTAGGGGAAGGTTAGTAGATGCATATAGATACCTGCACAAGGAGAAGGACATGGAATGTGGCTTTTCATGGTCGGGAAACCCTGTTGGGAAGTAAGTAGTTTTTATGTCCGCACAAGTATCTTCGATTATAGTATTTTTCTTGTGGTTATCGTTCTTATTGTTGTTAACATTATTCATTTGCTTTGGGGCAATTAACTTTTTGGATGATGGAGTTTACGATTCTATTTTTTGTGTTAACCTATCAATTTTCTGTAGGAGATAGTTTACTAATTTTAGGTTGGGATGTAATGCCGACGGTTTTATTGCAGGTATCGAGGAAAACGAATGAGAATAGACTATTTCGTTGTTTCAGAGAAGCTCAAGGAGAGGGTGGCCTCATGTGAAATGCACGGGAAAGGGATTGAATTAGAAGGTGTGCATTGTTTGGGATTTTTGTTTTTTTTCCTATGGTACTTACTTTTTGGTGAAGATAAATATTCAAGCTAGTGTTCGCCATTTTTGATTAGTTCGAGTTGCCTGGCTGCTTGTGCGGGTCAAGTGGCAAGCATATGGTCACATTTGCCCAATATCTTTTGGTAGCTTGCAATGAAACTTCAATTCCATAATCCCATCAGCATTTATGTTGATCCGTTTCCATATTTTTCCAATACACAAGGATACCGTAGTATGTCATATGAAGGCAAATTGAAGCATTTAAATTTGAACTCGCATGTAGAAAAACAAATGCGAAAATAATAATAATAATAACTGGACTTTACTGCTTCATCTATATAAAGCTCTATACTTTTACTATAGCGGAATCAACCCTACTGGTATGATAGAAGTATAGGTTATGTTGCTTCGACTCTTCATATTTCTTTAAGTATCCTTTATCACATACACGTTTATCTGACACACACAAGTATCAGAATATGACCCTCCAAATACATAAACAAACTTTTTTTTTTAAATGACCAAACCTATGTCGGGCATATACCTATGCCTAACGCTCATACTCGAATTCGAGAAACAATTTATTTAAGAAAAGTGAAATAGTTAAGGGGCTTTTTCAGTATTTTAGCCAAAAACAATTTATTGGAACTTCTGTGAATTATATAAATGCCTTATTTTAATGTGCTTGGCTTTGTTTTTAGTACGTAAAGCATCCTGCTTCCTGCATTGATCTTCAAAATTTGCAGGTTTCTATGGGAGTGACCATTGTCCAGTTTCCCTCCAACTTTCCGAAGAGTGCAAGGAAGCAAATTGACATCACATGGTGATTATGTAATGATATTGGTTATAATGTTTAACGGTGCTTGTTGAATCTTAAAGTAGTTTCTGGTAGTGTTTTCTAGTCATTGTAATATTCATTTTTACCCGCTAGCTTCTTCTTTGGTTCATTTTGGGTTTGGATTATATTATGTTTGAATCCTTTTGAGTTTGGGTCTTTTCAGTTTCGTGTTTTCTCAGGTTTTGATCATTTTAAATTTGAGTAATCGTTTATGGGAGCCGGTTTTGATCAATTTACGGATGCTAAGGGACTCCGATCCGATTCAAAAATTATCTGGTATTAGGTATATATCCATTCTTAGTCTGGAATTGTTTAGATTATAAAAAAAATTAATATTTAATGTACTGTCGGTGTAAATAAAATTTTTTTCACCGTATTAAATATTTTTCTATATAAAAATCTGTGTTTAAGTGATCGAAAATCGCACTACAACTCAAATAAAACAAAACTAGAAGTTGGGACCCCTCCCAAAATTTCTGGTGACTCACTTCACTGGGCCATTTTGACTCGAATTGAGTTTTGAAATGAATATTGAGTTGGGCCAACTTCTCACCGTGCCATGTCGACTCAATTCACCGCTGCTTCAAATTAAACTCAGGCCTGTTTTTTTGTTGCGTTTGGGTAACAAAATTTGTTTGAGAAATAAAAAACAATAAAAAATATATAACTTTTAAGTGTTAATACTCTAGTTTGCCTAAAAACAACAAAAAAATATAATTTTTAAGTATCAAAATTTTAATTTACTCCTAAAATTAACTTTTCAAAATTTAATTTACCAAAAATTAAACTTTTTAACTTTTACAAAACTTTAATTTTATCACCACAACTAAAAACAAAGTTTCAGCTAATCACTTTCAATTCCCAATAAAAAAGTCACCTTTTCAGTTTCTTCCCTCCCCGTTTCCCCCTTTTTATCCTGCAAAATTTAGGGTTTTGAAATGCGGATTTACAATGTCACAATCTGAAGAAACTCTGGACTACGACGCTACTCCCACCGAATCCGCCTTTCACTCAGGGCTTCAATCTCCCGATCTGGATTCTACTCCGAATCCCGATCTCTCACCGCATGATCTTAATCACTCGGCCGTTGAAACCGAGCACGAAGAAAGCAATCTCGAACAGAAGCTCGAGAATCTCGATTTGGAGGAGGAAGCAGAGGGAGAGGAAAACGAAAAGTACGGGGAGGCTGAGAAGAAAGATGACGGCGGGAGAGAAAGCGACAACGATGCCGACGGAAACGCTTCAGGAGACGAGGAGGACGAGGGTGGGGAGGAAAGAAATGGTGACGAGATTGATGGTGAAAACGTGAAGAAGAATGGAAGACAGAGGTCGCATTATCCGGTGAAACCGGAAGCAGAGGTTTGCGCTTGTTATATGAAAACTGGACTTTGCAAATTTGGATATAATTGCAAGTTTAATCACCCTCTTCGAAGGAAGAGCCAGGTCCTTTTTCTAACCTTCTTACAGTTTATCATCTCTGTGTGTGTGCTGAAAAATGGTCTTCCTTTAGCTGATTGAAAACTGTTTTTGCCACTATGATATTATTTATTAAATATTGTTTTGATTTTTCAAATATGGTACGTGTTGAAGTTCCATAAAAAAATTTCGCATGTTTCAGTTGTTAATTTTCAGTGTAATTACTTCAGGAAAATTTTATCGTTTCTTCTTCGGTCGGCTTGTTGAAAATAATCCATCTTTTATCGCTGAAGTAGCTAATCATTGTGTAACAGCTAAGATATAATCTAATATTTGAATTTGAGAATCTTCATGTCAACATATACAAAACTTTTTTAGTTTTTCTTGGTATACGTTGCACCTTGCGTTTTGGGGTTTTTGACTTTTTTCTGATTTCTTGTTTGATTTGTTAGCTACAGACCTATAAACATCCATTTTCTGCTGACTATTTTCATTCTGGGTGTTTTGGAATTATTATGTTTGAAGGCTGTGAAGGAAGAGGTCAAGGAAAACGATGAATCAACGGTGAAACCAAGCCAGACAGAATGCAAGGTCAATATTCTTAATTTATGTTTGCACAATGTGCTCTCTATGTTTTTAACTGACATCGGTTTCATGAGTGTTACTTGTTTGTTTTGAATGCTTTGTATGTTCTGTTTTGGTTTAGCAGCACGCTCTTAGTTTGAGTATTTGAAAGCATTCGAAAAGTTGGTTTTTAGGTTAATTTCCTTGCTTTCGAAGGATGAAATTTAACATAAGATAAAACTTATAAACTGTACTATTTTCTACAAGGAAATTTAATGACTGAATAGTTGGATATACACATTTCGGTGGAACCTAGCCTTCGATAAGCATTTCAATGCTTAATGTTAAGATCTTTTATCCCTGGTTATATTAAATCTTGTTTATATTATATGGTTTACTGTGGCTGTAACATATGTTTTAGTGTTTGCTCAGATGCTTCTGGAACTCATCTTTATATATTTTCAGCTATGTCTCTAAGAAACGTGCATCAATTGATAGTAACAGTGCTTTGGTGTTACAAAAATGTTCGAGATTTTGCAGTTCTACTTAAGAACTGGTGGATGCAAGTTCGGGAAGGCATGTAGATACAACCACTCTCCGGCAAAATCTTCAGTGGGTCCAATTTTAGAACTTAACTTTCTTGGTCTGCCTCTCCGACCGGTACCTCTTCTGCTTTTACCGTATTTTAGTGATTAATTGGAGTAACCATTCTGGAAATTGAAAAGATTTAATTCGTCACAGGGAGAGAAAGAGTCCCTATTACATGCGTAATGGGTCATGCAAGTATGGACTCAACTGCAGGTTTAATCATCCCAATCCTACGACTACCGGGGCTTATGACCCACCTTCAGGATATGGTAATGGTGGATTTGTTTCATCTCAAGCTGCACCACTAGTGAATATGTTGCCATGGTCACCACCAAATGCATTAAATGAGACTGCTGCCTATATGCCGGTTATGTTTTCACCACCTCAAGTTGTTCCGCCCCCAAATCTAGAATGGAATGGGTTTAGGGTACTATCATTGTTCTTTTGTTACTATAGTTTCTGTGAATATAGTCTTTAGCATCTTTGGGTTTATCTTGGTATACTGTTGTCCTTAGCATCTATTGGGTTTAACTTAGCATTACATGGTTCTTACCTTCCTTCTCCCCCAATCTCTTACACGCCTTTCCTAGACTTGTCTTGTTTTTATTCCTATTCCAGCATGTATCTGCATAATAACTTATCTTCTTGCGCCTTGTCAAGAAGACTGTATACTCCACGCTGGAAAGAAGTCTGCATGTAACTCCAGCGTATGTCATGAACAACCCGCTACCTGAAACTGCTGTCTGTACTCATAATCAACCTCAGACGTTGGCGGATGAATTCCCTGCACTGCCTGGCCAACCTGAGTGCAGTTTCTTCCTGAAAACCGGGGGCTGTAATTTTAAATCTAATTGCAAATATCATCATCCAAAATATCAAGTTGCAAAGCCGACTCCATTGTTCTCAGCAACAAGGGAATTCCACTGAGACCTGTACGTTTGTGCTTCCCTTGGTTCTTCCTATGAGATATATAGAAACCAGGTATAGATTCTTTGAACTTGTTATGGGGAAAGGCCATTTTGTTGTTTGTGTTTCCAGTTATAAAAATTAAATTCTCAGTTCTGATGACATTTAAGAAATTAACGCTTTCTCCTTTCGTGATAAGCTCTTTGTTTCCAAAATCCAGGACCAAAACATCTGCCCACACTATAGTCGCTACGGCATTTGCAAGTTGGGACCAGCCTGTAAACTTGACCATTCAAAGCAGGAAGCTCCATCAACAATGTCCGGACTAGATCCACCACCAACATTTAGCCATTTAGTGCTACAGACAATCCTGAATTGTCGGTTGTACCGATGCTGCTGTTGAGCAGCCAGTGTAAAAAGATTTTTCAGTAAACGAGCCAAACCGAGCTACTTGATACCCGACTTGAAAAGCTCACGAGCTACTCGAAAATATAATATATTGAATTTTTTTATACTTTAAAATCTAAATTCCTATACTTAAAACCCTAAAATATAAACCCTAAACATAAGTTTTAAACCCTAAAATCTAAATCCTAAATTTTAAACCCAATAACCTAAACCTCTAAACCCTAAACTAGCACATTAAACCTTAAAATTAACAAGCTTGACTTCATAGAATTTATGTATCAAAGTTTTTTCTTGATAGGGCTCTAATGAGACGTGACAGATGGCAAGTTAATCGAGTTCGACACGGTCAAAGATTGGTCAACACTTGACTCGATTGAGCTCGAATCAAGCTCGAACTCGACTCGAGTTCTTAATGAGCTGAGGCGAGCTCAAATTTCTCAAGCTCGTTAAAAATTACTTGAGCTTGAATCCGACTCGAAATCTTAACGAGCCGAATCGAGCTTGAGTAGTGCTAAGCTCGACTCGGCTCGTTTACACTCCTAGCAAGAATTCTAAATTTTACTCTTTTAAGCCGGAAGAACTTCCTCTTTCCTTTGCCACAAGCTTTTTGGGGATGGCACATGTATGTATTTCATACGTTTGACGTGTTGGGGTTTTCAAGCTGAAAACGAAATCAGGGTATGTAAATTACCTCAGTTTTTTTGTCAAACTATGAACTAATACAATTCCTTTGGCAGGTTATTTAGAGTTATGTTACTCGTATGTAGTTGGTTAGGTTTTTTCACATGATCATTTCATATCTCATATTCAGGTATTTGTTGTATGCAAGTGGTGGATGCATTCATTTTAAAGAATAAATGATCTCGAGTCAAATGCATATATAACAGGATTAGGTTAGAGATTTATGTTTTAGGGTTTATAATTTAAAGTTAAGGTTTAGGGTTAGAAATTTAAGATTTAAATTTTATAGTGTGAATATGCATGCTCGTGTAAAATAAATTTTACACGATATGTGTATTAAAATTTTTCCTTGTATATAAACCAATGAACTTTGATCAACTATATATATAGGTAAGATTTTTTTATTCCACGTAAAATTTGAAAAAGTTTACATTTTTTTATTGTTGAACGAGGTAATTTTAATCATTCATTTATTTTTTCTAAAATATGTAAATATAAATAAGTTTTATATGGTGTGAAGATATAAAAGCTTATATGTATCAAAATGGGAATTAAAATACATTAGTCGGTGCTGTTTGGACCGTTTTTTAGTAGGAAAGTTGGTGTTGGTCCCCTTGGGCAAATGATAATAACGTGGCTAAAGTGGCAGGGCACGTTAGAACTGTAGGAGGTGGTGCCATTCCTTTTTGCAGCTAATAATATGAACAGTGTTATTTGTATACGGGGAAGGCAAGTAGCCCATCACTGCCTAAACCATTCAATTCTCCATTTTCCGATCGCCCTTAAAACCTATCTTTTAACTCTAACAAAGCAAAACCATTTGTTCTGAATAATAATAATAATAATAATAATAATAATAATAATAATAATAATAAAGAAGTTTCAAATGATAAGAGCAAGTGGATAAATAAATAAATAAATAAATAAATAAATAAATAAAATTTATCTTAGGAATTTTTTTTATTTTTAAAGGGATAAAGTGTCATATTAGTTTTTGAATTCAACAATTTTTTTCTTAATTCGCAATTTTTTATCCAGATTAATTTTAAAACTCAATTATTTCTTTCTAACTTAGAAAACAAGCTAGATTTTTGTTTGAATAGTCTAAAGGTGATTGTAGGGTATTATCTGTTCATACACATTCTTAATCTTTTGATAAAGCGCATACACCTTGTAGACAAAGCGATTTGAACCCGTGTTTCCTAAGATGAACATCATATAATTTTTTACAAAAACACTTATTAGGTTCAACTTGAGGTTAGATTTAGATCACCACATCATCACTTAAATATTTTATAATATATATTTTCATTTTGGAGTGATAGCGTGGTCCAATTTCAAAGGGTCACTCCATTAGGCAGACCCATATGAGGGTCAGCGGGAGCCTTGGCCCCCAAAATTTATCAAACTAAATTTTAGTCCTTTAAAATTTTTAAATATTTCAGTTTGACCTCTTCAAAAAAATTAAAAATTGTCATTTTATTTTTAAAATTTTAAATATTTTTTATTAGGTCTCATCTTAAAATTTTTTAAATTTTCCATTAAGATTCAAAAAATTGAAAATTTTTTATTTAAATCCCTAAATATTAAAGAAAATTTTAAATTAAATCCTTCAAATTTTTAAAAATTTTAATTCAAACATCAAAAAATTTTGAAAATTTTAAATAGACTCCCTCAACCTATGCAACCAAGATACACCCGTCACCTATCTGTTTTTTTTTTCATATTTGGGTGGCAGGCGACGACACAAGTTTTGGTGCTGGTTCCGACCACCAATAATCCTTTCTTTTTTCTTTATTCCATTCTTTATTTTCTAGTTTTTAAATTCAATAACTTTGTCTTGTGGCATGTTTTTTTCTACCTTTTAATATGTTTTATCCGCATTTTGACACGATTTTTTCTCTCTTAATCAATCGTTTGACCGCTTCTTTCTTCATTTAGTTTTCTATCAAGGTTGGATTTGACGTCGCCACAACTGATCAAGATGACACTCTTTTGATTATTCCGCTAATCTCCATGTTTTGGACCCTCAAATTAGATTTGGATGCAAGCTCACAGATATCGTTCTTGTTTGCAATTTCACAGATATCGTTCTTGTTTGCAATTGAGTTGTTGTAATGACCTTGTTGTCAATATGTATTTTTTAATGTTGTTTGTTGTTGATTTCTACCTTTCATCGTCGAACTTTGGTGTTGTTTGTATCTATTTTGTTTCGGATCTTTGAGTTAAGGTTTTTACCTTTTATTTGTATGGTCTTGTTTATGATCTATAAACTTTAGTTTTCGTGTTTCTTTATTTATAGAAATATGTCCATATCAAATTTAGTTACCTGAGTTATAAACTCTCATTATATTTTTAATTTTTTCTTTTTTTAATAAAGTTAATGTACTCATTAAAAAAACTAGTAATCAAAGTACATGTAAAACTACTAAGACTTTATCTCATTTTTTAAACATTTGAATATGAAGACGGACATGTATTTTATCGAAAGAAAAAAAACATTTGAATATGAATATTTCCTTTAAAGATTATTTAAGTAAACAATTTATGACCATCGGACTACGAGTATCCCATTATTAATAATGTAAACATATATCGGATTTAAATATCCAAAGTTTCTTACTATATAAACAAAGTAATTTTTTAATAGTTTAAATATGATTATAAGGTAGTATCTGCTTATAGATATTGTTAACTCTTTGATAATGCACACACCTTGCAGATATTGCGATTGAACCTGTATCTTCTACGATGAAGATCATCCGCTTTTTTATTGGGATTTTGGTTCATAAACAAAGTAAATTTAAATGTTCAATATCATCCGTATTAAAATCAGTGACGGAGCCACACGGTTTAGGAGGAGAGCATTTGCACCCGATTTTTTGGGGGAATTTTTCTTAAGTGTTAAATTTCTTTAAAAAATAATTTAGTGTGTAAAAGGAAAAATGAAAATCAGCATGCTCATTTGAAAAAATAATATTTTAGACTCCATTCTTAAATTTTTGGATCCGCCACCGATTAAAATTAAAACGAACTCGAATAATATTTATTGAATAGTTCATATCTAAATCAATTACAAGTAATAAATTCAATATCATAATCTAAAGGGAAACCAATCGAATTATCATATCTAACTTTACAAAATCTATACAACAGAGAGGGGGTACCTTTGGAGCAGCTTTGGGAGGTTCGATAGGTTCAACTTTTGGAGGGACGATAGTGGGAGCAGTAACAGTAGCAGTAGCTCTGGTTTTCTTTTCATTTATTATGTAAACTAAGAGTTGAATATCATATATGAATATTATTAATTGATGTAGGAATGTTTTCCCATAAACCATCCATTTTGCATATCAGCCCTCGACAAAAATCAATAGCAAATTCCTCCGATAAGATGGTGACGTATTTCGCTGTTTGATTAAAGAGATTAAAGTTATTGAAATAAATTAGAATTATGATCAAATTGATAGAATGTATAAATAACAAGGACTAAATGTAAAATTATACAAATTTACCTAATTATCACAGCATCAATTCTATCAAAGAGTTAACGGTCATTGGTCAATGGCTTGATTGGAACTCTTTTAACAATTTAGTAGTCTAATTAAAAAAATTATACTTTAATGGTCATAATAAAATCAAACCAATAGTTTAGTGCCCCTGGAGGTAATTTACCATAAATAAAATTAGATTAATAGCATTTAAAATATAATAATATTTGAAACAATATAGACAGAAAAAAAGAAACGCACTATCCAATGGAAGTAATTTGATTACATGATAAGGTAGGATCCGTTTATACTTTTCTTAACCATTTGATA
This sequence comes from Hibiscus mutabilis, assembly GCA_019671005.1. Taxonomy (NCBI): domain Eukaryota; kingdom Viridiplantae; phylum Streptophyta; class Magnoliopsida; order Malvales; family Malvaceae; genus Hibiscus; species Hibiscus mutabilis. The sequence goes on from CM033744.1 coordinate 36,946,228, forward strand.
AGATACATATACTTTATAAATAAAGTTGTTCGAACTCGAATCTCTTAAAATGAACATTATTCTTTTTCCACTGAGATCATTCGTTGAGTTCATAAGCAGCTTAATTAATATGAAGGTTAAATTATGTTATAAGTCCGTGTACTATTTGTATATTTGAAACTTAGTCCTCTTGCTTTTGTCGCGACCATTTTTTTGAAAAATCGGGATGTGTAAAAAATAGTCTGACGATCGAATCTTTTGGAAAATTAGGGTTTTTTGCCATTTCAAATTTAATCTTGAAAACTTAGGGTTTTTCATATTAAATATGAGTTTCCTTTATTTATCCTTTATAAAACATTTTGGAGTCGTCGTCGATCACTTCGTGGTAGACCAGACATCGAAAAACAAACCAGAGATTCTATCTTAAAAATTGGGTTAAAAATTGGGTTCGGGAGTCGGTTACGTGTAGGGAAGGATTAGCACCCCTACGAACGCCCGTTATCGATACTTTTAATTTTACGTGGCATTTTGGCATTTCGAATAATAATTTGAATTTAATGTATCCCATAATCATTAATTGAATTTTAATTCCGAATGCAGATATTCTTTTATAAGGAAATTCATTTTGTTCGAATACGAGACTAAAGGCACCCCGTTAGGTGGCACCCCATTCGTATTTTAAAAATTAATTTCCAACATAAAAGGTTTTTAATGAATGATATTTTATTTGTCTTGTCAATTTTAAGTTCTATTCCTAAAAAGGCTCTATTTAATTGATTATTTAAATCTATGAATGTTAATTAATTTAATGGCTTTTATGAGAAAATGCCATTTTCATGAACACCTTCCATATATTTAAAGCCCTTAAATTAATCACATTCCTAATTAATTAATTCTTCTAATTAGTTAAAGTTTTAGTCCTAATTACGGCTCTAACAAATTATTTAATCAATTTTATAAGTGAAAATGTATATCGAATATACACCTTTATGACCAAGGCTGAGATAACACCTCATTGTAAACAATGGAACACCATCCAGATGTGAACCTCAAAGATTCTATTCGATATACATTTAATTAACTACAATGTATTTTTAATTATTTAATTTTACTAAAAAACTAAATTAATATTCAATTATATGTGATTTATATATTAAATATATTTATTAAAATCCATGTTGAGATAACACCCCATTGTAAACAATGGAACACCATCCAAATTAGGATTTTAAATCTTATATTTAATACATTTAATTACTACAATTATCTATCCTATTTTAATTATTAATTCCTAATTAGAGAACCTACACTTAAAGGCTCTAAACAATTATTAAGTCTAAGGATGCTTAATTGTCTAACAAAAACATACTATATGCTATTTTTTAAAATATGCACACATATAAATTAATAACAATTAATTGAAACAATTAAATAAATAATTAAAACAAATTAAAATGAACATTAAAACTGAATTTTTTTACTATAAGGACTAAATTGATACAATCACAAATTATAATGTCCAATTACAAATGTCCATTAGTGAACTAATTGAAAGAATGTAAACCTAAGAGGTACAATTAAAGGAATGGGGACTAAATTGAAAGAATTATAAAGCCCAAGGGAACAAATTAGGGGAATTGGTGACTGAAATGAAAGATGCACAAAAACTCTAGGGACCCAAAATGAAATTAACCCAAAACCCATAAAATCTCGCGAATCCTGGAACCCGACCCGATCAAAATACGCGGACCTTGGGTTTGACCTTGTGCCAAAACGACAACGTGTTGACTCGCCCATATAAGGCCCAAAACCTGGCTAACTCAGCCATTTTCCAAATCTCCATTCTCTCTCATGCTTCTCTCTCTCTAGATTTCTCTCGTCTCAAACACCAAATTCCCAGATATTTACCCTATTTGATCCAAACAAACACCAACAACCTTCGATTTCCTTATTTTTTTAGATCAAATGCATCAGTCTTTCAAGAACTAAACCATAACTCTTCCATTTTTCCCTTTCAATCCATAACCACCGCCATAGGTCTTCTCGGCCTGTTCGTCAGCCGCCGGAGGCGATGCCGGCCATCTCGGTCATCGTCTCCGGTCACATTCTTTCTCACTTCGTTCACCTCCGACCGCCGTCTGTAACCTTCAACCGCCGTTTGTAACCTCCGACCGCAGTTTGGTTCCGGCCGGCCGCCGCCGCGCCGGAACCCTAAAAACCTAAAAATCTCCATTTTCACCAAAAAACCTAGATCTAGCCCGGTTCTACCGAACCACCCTTCTTCCCCGGCCTAAAACTATCTACCCGAGCCCTCATCACTCATTTTCAACTCCGCCCAAACTAAATCCTCCGGCCAAAACCCCGATTAGATAAGTATCTAATTTTTATATTTTTGCTACTATTTTTTAGATCTTAATTATGTCTAACTTATTTTTTATGTTTTAAATGCAGGAATATAAAAAAAAGGAGATCGAAATATACCTCCGAAGAATTTTAATGATGGCGACGCTACTACTCCGGCAATCTTTGCACTTTCTGGTGGCGGCTCAGCTCCTGATGTCTGTTTGGTTTCCCAGGTAATCTCTCTCATCTTTCTTTTATTTATTATTAGTAATTATTAAGTGGTATTATTAATGGCTCATGATTAATTCTGACATAATTTCTCTCTCTGTATTTATAGGGTCTGGCTCTGATGACGTCATTGGGGCTTAATCCGCGTGAGAAAGCAATTGTCCACTCCCTGGACGCCACATGGACAGTTCTGGCTGGCTAATGTGTTTGTTTGGGCCTCATTAACATGTATTTGGGCAGAAAAGGTCTAAATTTGGTTTTGTTGACCAGAATAGGAAGAAACGAGTTATAAAATGTTGTACATTGGGCTTAGATTGGGCTTTGAGGTCTTTTACAAATATAATTGGACATTTTTTTGTAGATAGACATTATTTGGACTGTTTAGATATTATTTGGGTTGTTCTAATATGTCTTTATTTATTTACTATTTAGTATTTAATATTTATTTATTATTAATCCCGGTCAAAATTCGGGTATAACAGTTTTTTATTTCTTAGAATTTAGCTTTCTTGTTTTTTATTTCTTAGAATTTAGTCTAGTTACTTTTTGGATTTTAAAATCCAAATCCAATTGGTTAGATTTTATTAAAATTATTCTGATGTGATAATTTAAAATAAAAGAAATATTAATTCAATGATCGTGTAACAACAACTGTAATATTGCAATGATTTAAATTTAACAAACTTTTTTAATGGTATTAATAGTTAGACTTAAAATTTTAAATATAAAAACTATATTTGAAATCTATGAAAAATATATGGAATCAGAGCATACATTTGGGACCTCCCCTTAGTGTCCTGTTCTTTTGTGTAGATGGGAATAGAATGTGAATAGAAATTCCAGGCACCTTTTCCGTGATTTTATTTATGTTTCTATATTAAAACTTTAAGTTTAAGGTTTATGGTTAGAGTTTAGGATTATAATTTATGAAAATTGGGGTATGATATATTTTTTAGGGTTTAGGGTTTAAAATTTATAATTTAAAATTTAAGATTATAGTTTAAATTTTGATTTTTTTTTTAGTTTTGAAGCGTAATAAAAGGTACCGAAAAAGGTCGATGATTTTTGTCCCTTAGAAACAATTGTTTTGATAGCTTCAGCGTTGCTGTTGTGGATATCGGCTACAGATTGTACAATTATTTTACACCTCATTATACTTTGTATTAATTTCAATTTAATGCGATCAACCAAAACTGAAAAATAAGAGCATTTTTTTTATTAAATGGAGAGGTATTATATTTTTATGTTAAAATTCGAATCCATACAAAATGGAGCAAGATGAACATTCTTAGCCATTGGGTCAATTAGTGGATCTCAAATAAGAGAGGATTTTGATTAAACAAAACGGATTGGCGAATTTAGTTACTTAAAATTATATCAGACAATGAGAAAATATTTCATGCATTAGTGGTAGAAAACTTATTTTCCATAAGAATATCTAATTTAGGGTTTATGTGTTTAAGATTTAAGATTTGAAATTTAATATTAATTATTAGAATTTATTTTTTTAAGTTTAGGGATTAAGTTTAGGATTTAGAATTTTATGTTAATGATTTAGATTTTACTTTTTAAAGTAAAATCAAATATACAAATGCAATTTTTTTTATTGTTAGTGCATAGAATAATAATCCTTAAACAAGTGCTCTTGTAATATTATATTTGGGAAGAAAGGAACTGTAGAATTTTTCTCAAACAGCATAGAAATGTTGAGGATTTGCTGTATATAATTAGGGAGGCATTTTTATATCAAAAACCCCAAATAAATAATTATTTAGACAAATGACCCCTCCCACCTTTATTTGGAAAAATGATATCAAATCGGCCACGTTTCACAAAACGCAATTAATGGCCTCGCTCTTTGCAGGAAGCGAGGTTCGTCCTACGTGGAAGGAATTTTCAGATAACCCAATTTAAAATTAGGGATAAAGGCCTCGCGTTCTGCACATAGCGAGGTCCCCGAGAAATTGAAGAGGCAGATGAATTTATCGTGAGATTTATTGCATGGAACTCGCTTTTCTACAGAAAGTGAGGTCGTGCAATAAATCCCGAAATACAAGGATCTATAGGTATGTTTGAGGTGTTTTTGCGGGTTATTAATCAGAAATTTTTCGTAATTGTTAAGCTTAGAGGCGTAGTATTGGAACTTGTCTTTCATTTGAGACTAATATTGGCACGTACGATACATTGTAAACGATGTAAAAATTGTGTTGAAAATGGTTCCCTGGCTTGATTTTGTGCATGAATGATAAGCTAAAATAGCTTCATAGGCATGTTCGAGCTGTTTTCCGGGTTATTAATCGGAGAATTTTTGTAATTTTTAAGCTTAGAGGCGTAGTTTTGGAATTTATCTTTCATTTGAGACTAATTTCGGCACATAGGAGCCATTGTAATGGTCTAAAAATCGCGTTGGAAAGGTTCCAAAGCTTGGTTTTGTGCATGAATGACAACTAAAATGACTTCATAGGCATGTTCGATGGGTTTATCCAGGTTATTAATCGGAGAATTTTCATAATTTTTAAGCTTAGAGGTGTAGTTTTGGAACTTATCTTTCATTTGAGACTAATTTCGGCACATAGGAGCCATTGTAAATGGTCTAAAAATCGCGTTAGAAATGGTTCCAAAGCTTGGTTTTGTGCATGAATGACAAGCTAAAATGACTTCATATGCATGTTCGATGGGTTTATCCAGGTTATTAATCGGAGAATTTTCATAATTTTTAAGCTTAGAGGTGTAGTTTTGGAACTTATCTTTCATTTGAGACTAGTATTGGCACATAGGAGTCATTATAAACAGTCTAAAAATTGCGTTGAAAATGGTTCCAAAGCTTGGTTTTGTGCATGAATGACAAGCTAAAATGGCTTCATAGGCATGTTCGATGGGTTTATCCAAGAAGTTATTTGTTAAGGGTCTCACTCATACACTATGAAATAGTCGAGTGACATACTATCAACCGCGTGCTGCGACAATTCAACTTTATCAAAGGGATTCCTAACTCACCACCAAATATGGACGAATTGCATCGCTTAATGCAACAGGGGAAGAAAAATGTCCATTGGGGGCATCATCACGCAGTGTGGGTGGGCCAGTGGATGACAAAATTTGGTAGGCGCCCCCATTTGTGAACCCATTGTGTACCATAGTTGTTACATATGAATATATGATGTGGTACGAACAAAATGGAAAGCCGCATATACTAACCCAGAAGAGCGCGGACGAGAAATAGATGTGCCTCCCCAAAATCGTCCGCCGACGCAATGTTATCCCACGCAACGTGGTACCAGAATATGGGAACAAATCCAGAGAAGAAAAACGCACGCTCCAGGGGCCTCGTTATTGAAAACAGCATAGGCACCTGCCCAGTCAGCAGCACAGCTTATGACACCAATGCCAGCACCCGTATTCGTGCACTCGACTTCTTCATCATTCACCCAGGGGTAGTAGTTCGTCATTTCATCATATGGTAAGGCCGTCCGAAGATTTTTTTCATGGACGCGTTTCGTCCCTTTGTGACAGTTCCTCCAACATATTACTCGACACTGCCTTCTACATATGTTCCTATAGTATTCGAAGTTCCACCATTAGCAACACAATTCGATTTTAGTATTGTCGAGCAGACGCCACCGCAGAGCTTATTCTATACCGGTCCCAGTGCTAGCGGTGGTACTCCAGATGCATATGGGGATGATGATAATGATAATGACGACGATAATGATGATGATGATGATTGGATCACGGCCTGTCTAAGGAATTCGGGTCGGATCATCGTCTACCACCGTGCGATACAGGTGGACATCAGCGTCATTAGGATGGATCTATAAATAATTACAATAAAATTATGTAAACAAACTTTATTTTATCCTTTAATCCAAAAAATCATATTTTATCTTATTTTATTTGTTGCTTGTGCCTTGCGTATGTGATAAATAATATTTAAATTTTATTTTTAATGTTTTATTTTTTTTAAAAAAATACACATTAAATGTTTTTAAAAAGATAATAACTTAAAAACTAAATAAAAAATAAAGAAAGAAATAAAAATAAAAAATAAAAGAAAGAGAGAGAGAAATATCAAATTTATGCCTTTTCATTTGTATTAAATATTCTTATTTAAGGAATTTTCAAATAATTAACATATTTAAAGATAAACATTAAAACGGCCATGGACCTCGCTTTCTGCAGAAAGCGAGTTCCTTGCAATAAATCTCGCGATAAATTCATTTGCCTCTTCAATTTCTCGAAGACCACGCTATGTGCATAACGCGAGGTTTTTATCCCTAATTTTAAATTGGGTTATCTAAAAAGTCTTTCCACGTAAGACGGACATTGCTTCCTGCATAGAGCGAGGTTATTAATCGCGTTTTGTGAAACACGAAATCTTCTTACGTAGCTGGTTTGGGGATCGTTTTTTCAAATAAAGATGGGAGGGGATCATTTATCTAAATAATTATTTATTTGGGGGTTTTGATATAAAAATGCCAATTAAGGAGTTAGCAGAGTCTTAAAATTTCTAGCATGAATTTTGATAGTGTTGATAATATTAATAGGGAGCTTTGTATTAGTTGGGGCATTATTGTATAGCTGGTCTAGGGATTGGTATAGCCGTATAGGTTGTAAAGTTGTTACTTTGTAGCATAATTCTGTAGTTTTAGATATAACACAATTAACACTATCCAAAAATAAAATCCCTAAACAATACATTTATATTTTTTTAATTTTATTATATCCTCCACCTCTAAGTCATTATTACGAAATAACAAGTCTTTTTTTTCATGCACGATCATATAATAAGCAGTTTTCATCAACTTAACTATGATAGTTCTGACAATTTGACAAGCATAATCACATTATTATTGAACAATTGATATAATAATAAGATAAATTTAAATTTAATAAGTGATTTTAGTAAAAAATGATGATCTTCATCTTAAGAGATTTAGATTTAAATTACTTTATCTGCAAGGTGTGGATGCAGAGATGAAGTTATGGTTTGTGTTGGGGGCCCTGCCCCTCCTATTTTTTTATTGTTAAAAAATATGTATGAATATTTGCCTATTTAGAACCCTAATTTTAATTTATTTTGATTTTGCCTCTAATTTTAGTTTAGTTTGATTTTAACCCCCTATTTTCTATTATTAGTTATACTTTGTCTCCCTCGACCTAATATCCTGACTCCGTCCATGTGTATATGCATTATTAAAGGATTCAAGATATATATATATATATATATATATATATATATATATATATAAACATATATTATCTTATAGTCATCTCAACGTCACTTGTTAATAGATATTATATTTTGCTCCGTCCCAATTAGTCACGTGACACTAAAAACGTAAAATATATAATTAGACTCGTATCAGAGGAATGAGGACCCCTCTCCCCGCCTTCCATTTTATTTCTACAAAGAAAATCATCATCGAATTTCCGTCTTCCATCTCTATTGTATTGAACATCAACATCATCAAATTTTACTAATTAAATCTCTATTGTATTTTACTATTTAAATCACTTAATGCTATTTTTTATTTTATATATATACAAAAAAATATTATTTTGTTTCCTAATTCGTTAAAGAAAAAACTATTAAGTTTGGTACGTCAAGTCACCGAAGAAACAGGTGTTAGTTTAATTCACACATTTAATGCCCCCAACTGATCTCACTGCGACTATTCCCATGACTTCTTTTAAGACTTTCACCAATAAAATTTTTTACTCTTTACTATACCACCATATGTAAAATATTTAGATTTAAAAAGTTGTTGGATTTCATTAATTTCTTTTTATGTATATACATACCAACGTAGACAGAGTCATGATTTGAAATTGGAGGGTAAAACATAAATATTTAAAAATATAGAGTAAATTTATAAATAAATAATTTTTTTTAAATTATAAACGGAGACAAAGGTGAAAAAATTCTTGAGGTGGGGGTGCAATTGCCCTCCCCACCTTTATATAGTTCCGTCCTTGCATACCAGTACATTCCTCGAGTAACTGAAAACGTTTTTATATAAAAAACATATTAATAATTTTATTTCAGCAATTTTTTATTAATCGAGCGTTGAAGAATTTATATTTATATATCAATTTTAAATTTGATTTTTTTTCAATTGTGATTTTTAATTATTTTATTTAAAAAATTACTATAATATAAGAATGTGGAAAGAACACAACATCGTAATAATAATATCAATAACTAGTAATAAAAAATATTTTAATCTTTTCTCAACTGAGTTAGTGTACTTAACTCGTGAGACTAATTTAATTGGAAAATTCTACAACGGGCGTCGAACATCGCTGAACACGGTTGAACACCATCAAATTGATTAGTAAAGATTAAAAATTTCAAGGACTCAACATTCAATTAATAATGATTTAAAATAAAATTTCAATTAAATTATTCTTCATATATATTCTATTTTTTAATCTTTAGTTTCAAATAATTGGATTAAATACTAACCCCTAAATTAAAAAACCCTAAATCTAAGAGTTGTAAATTGAACCCTAATCATATTTGAACCCTGATCAATTTTGTCTGCTATCTTAATCTCGCCGGAAAATCTGTAAATGTATCCTCCGTCGCCGCCATTCCAACTGTTTGAACTTGCGCCCTTGTGTTATCAACCGAGCTAGTGGGAAAACATGCTCAATCATTGTCTGCTATCTTAATCTCGTTGGAAAATGATATTTTTTAGTCAATTATAAGAAATATGATTAGGGTTCAATTTATAGCTCTTAGATTTAGGGTTTTTAATTTAGAGATTGGTATTTGATTTAATTATTTAAAAATAAAGAATAAAAATAGAATATATATGAAAAATAATTTAATGAAAATTTATTTTAAATAATTATTAATTGTATATTGAGTCATTGAGATTTTTAATCTTTATTAATTAATTTAATAGTGTTCAACGGTGTTCAGCGTTAGTAGTGTTCAACGGTGTTCGACGCATGTGATAGACTCATCCAATTTAATTTATGACTTTATACATTTAAAATTTTAAAAAATAAGTGTTCTTAAAATATATTTTAAATTTAAAAGTAAACGAATAAGACACTTATCAACATCGTAAGAGTATTTCTGAAGTTATTTTGTTTGCTGACAAGTGAGAATGTACCCAAATAATTGTCAATAAATCTATTAACTTGAGTATAATAGAAAGACATAATACACTTTTAATGAGTAATTTAGTTTAAAACTTAAAAGACAATATTATTGATTGAGACATAACGAATTTTAAACATGAATTCTAAAATTAGTATAGAAGAAAATAAAATAAAATAACATTATAATTATAAAATGATTAAAATAAATATAATCAACAATTCTTTAATATTTTTTTGTATGATCCACTGTATCTAATTTTTTAGATGATTATTCTGAATAATGATACTGCTAAGGCTTATCCTGAGACAATTCTTCTAATTTAATTTACTTTATTTATAACGTCAGTATTTAAACTTAAAATTTTACTTAATAAATACACATACCCAAAACTAACTGAATTGTACAGCATGATTGCCTCAGAAAATGTATGGCCACCGCCATACCTTGCGATGCCATTAAATAAATATTGTCAATGTGTATATATTGAAGTCCCAAAGGACATTGAATAAATTTGTAACCATGGCTACCCTATTTTCCACACATTCTTCTTTACGGAACATCCTCATTACATTCACCATAATCGTACTCGCAACATCTCTTTTGCCTTCATCTTCTTCCACGCCGGAGACGAACCAACGCCGTCCATTTAACAAGATATACGCCTTCGGCGACTCCTTCAACGACACCGGCAACACCGAGTCCCTCACCGGCCCCAACGGCTTCGTCCACGTTTCCAACCCGCCATACGGCACCACCTTCTTTCACCACCCGACCAACCGTTACTCCGACGGTTGACTCGTCATCGACTTCGTAGCTCAGTCACTGTCGTTGCCGTTCTTGCCGCCGTACCGTAACAGCAAAGGCAACAAAACTCACGGGGTTAACTTCGCCGTAGCTGGTTCGACGGCGATAAACCATGAGTTCTTTGTCAGGAACAATCTTTCACTCGATATCACTCCGGAGTCGATCGAGACTCAAATGACTTGGTTTAACAAGTACTTGGAGAATCAAGGTTGTAGAGTTTCGGAACCGGGATCTGATCGGTGCCGGGAAGCGTTTGACGATGCGTTGTTATGGGTTGGTGAAATCGGTGTCAATGATTATGCATATACACTTGGATCCACCGTGTCCGGTGATACAATTCGAAAGCTTGCCATTTATGGTTTCACCGAGTTTTTACAGGTAACCGGAGGACAAAACCATGTTCATGTCGTGTTTTTTTACTTGCTTTTTTGTCTCCTTTTTACAGGGAAGTCAACATGATCAGTTCAGTTAATGACTTGGTTCCAATGATTTTGCAGACACTGCTGAAGAAAGGAGCAAAATACGTCGTCGTTGAAGCACTGCCGACTATTGGTTGTTCACCGTTGGTGATGACATTGGCTCCTTCCGATGACAGAGATGACATAGGGTGCGTGAAAAGCGTGAACAACCAAACCAACGCCCATAATCTTGTCCTCCAATCCATGTTGTCGGAACTCAGACAACAGTTCCCTCAGGCCGTCATCGTTTACCCCGATTACTGGAATGCATATCGGACGGTGATGCAGAACCCGGCGAAATATGGGATCAAAGAGAGCTTCAAAGCATGTTGTGGAACAGGGGGAGATCCTTACAATTTCGATGTTTTCAATACGTGCGGCAGTCCTTCGGTCACGGCTTGTTCCGACCCTTACGATTTACGAATATATCAACTGGGACGGAGTCCATCTCACCGAAGCGATGTATAAGGTGGTTGCCGACATGTTTATCGAGGGAAATCTCAGTAATCCGCCGTTCAAAACCTTGCTGGAAAGAAAGCTGCAGAAGCCATGAATATGGGCTTTGAAAACCCTATTTTGTCTTTTGAATTGATTTACTGGCTTCAGATATCACTGGTTGAGTCGATCCCAATAGTTGTGTTGAACGAAACTTTGATTTGCTTTGGTGTTCTATTTATCAATGCATTTCTCTCGGATTGTTGATTTTAGCACAATTGATTATGATCATGTCTGCTATCACAGTAAACATAATATATTAAAATACGAATTCGCAATCACAATGAATACAATTTAACTCAATTAATCTTACAGGCTGCGGAGTATCGGATTGGATTTAGATATATAATTTACATTTGTGGATAATTTTTTTTACGACGTTCGACTTTGATTTGTTGTTGTCTATATTCTTTCAGTAGTTTAATTTCCTTTTTGATTCGTTGTTCGATGCAGATATGTTCATATCTATTTGGGTAAACTACATCAGTAGTCACCGAACTATGGTTTCTTTCCTATTTAGGTCACCAAACTATTTTTTTGGCAAAAACATCACTAAAATTATGTTTTCTTCCTATTTTGGTCACCGGCAGTTAGGAATTTTATTTTTTTTAATTTTCTATGTCATTTCTTCTCTCTCCTCGTAAGCAATATATTTTGTTTTATAATATTTTTAATTCAAACTAACAGGATGGTGACACGTATCACTGCCTATTAGTGGAATAAAAGGAATGAAAAATCAAGCCCCTTATGCAGCCAGATAGATGGTGACACGTGTAACTGCTTAATAGGATGATGACACGTGTAACTGCCTATTAGTCTAATCTCTCTGGCTGCATAAGGGGCTTGATTTTTCATTCATTTTATTCCACTAATAGTCGTGACACGTGTTAACATCCTGTTAGTTTGAATAAAATATTATAAAATAACATATTTGCTTACGAGAAGAGAGAAGAAATGACATGGAAAATTAAAAAATAAAATTCCACGTCAGCAAAACCGTTAAGTTTTTAACAGCCGGTGACCAAAATGAGAAGAAAATATAATGTTACTGATGTTTTTGCCAAAAAAAAGTCCGGTGACCAAAATAGGAAAGAAACCATAGTTCGGTGACTACTAATGTAGTTTACCCTATCTATTTTTTGTTCTAGTCTTTTGAGTGGGTTTTTAACCTTTTTATTGTATGATTTAAAGTGACTAGTTTATTATGTCATTGTTTTATTAGAAAACATTCAAATTATGTATTTAATTACATTTGTGATTAAAAACTCTCTAATTCAAATATTTTCTATTTTTAATAAAATTAGCAATTTCTATAAAAATAAATAAATACAATTTAGCAATGTCATGTATCTTGAAAATTTTAAATGATTCTTAGGCAGTGGCTATAGACAGTAGACACCGGTGCCAATAAAGCCTTTTGCTGCTTCTTTTCATGTTCGTAGCCGACCATGAGCTTACCTCAACATCCCCAAACAACCGGACATTGTTGGCCATTAAATTGGCCCTAACCAGCGACCAGCTATAACTTTGCAGCCACCAAATATTATGAAGCAATTTTGAAATTTGATTAGAAATTGGCCTAATCAAGGAATGTCGTAACTGAAAGTAGAGCTTTGATTGACTCACTTTTTGTATTAACTATATGTTGCGGTTGGCCACATGGATTTAAATTTAAAATTTTGGATATGGATTTTTTTTAATTGAAATCTGTTAATGTTATTGAACGATGATATATCTAAAATTATAATGAAAGTTTACATCACAATAAACAAAAATACATAATCTAGACATATTTTTATAATCATTGAAATGAGAAATTAGTGTCTCGAGATCATAAGAGAACCATATAAAGAAAAGGTAAAAATTCAACCTAAAGACTCGAAACAAAAGACAGATACAAACATCACCAAAGATCGACGCTGAAAGGTAAAAACATCAACAAATAACATAAAAATACATATTACCATAAGACACATTGGCAACATGGTCATTACCACAACTCAATTGCGGATAAAAACCGGTGATTGTGGGCGTGTATCAAAATCCACTTTGAGGGTTTTAAACGAGGAGAAGAGCGGGATAACTAAAAGAATGTCATCTTCATCAATCGTGGCAACGTCAAATCCAACCATGATAGAAAACTAAATGAGTGAATGGCCAAACGACTAATAAAGAAAAGAAAATCGTGTCAAAAGACAGAGACAAATGTAACAAAAGGTAGAGTAAAATGTGTCACAAGATTAAAATTATTTATTCAAAACTAAAAAAAAAACAAGGCAAACGATGAAAAATATAAAAATAAAAGAATTAATAAATCTCAACGATCAACAATTAACACCAAAACTGATGTCCGTCGTGGATAAATAAAAAACAACAAAATATATATAAATAAAAGAAGAAAACGTGAGAAAACTATGCTAGGTGACTATTTTATTTGTTATGGTTGGTGCAATACAGATTGATGGGTATCGAGTCTAATTCATAATAAGATGCTTAAGGACTATTAAACCCAAGGTCTTGCGGGCTAACTAAACACCAGGTCGACCCGTTCATATTTTAGGCCGCATTGAGGATATCAAAACGACGATGTCTTAGTACATTTAGTGTTTAACAATTACGAAACGTCACCGTTCCGTAAGAAAAAGTGTTCCAATTCAATATTCATGGTCTTCTGAGCTTGGGAAACCCTCTGTTCCTCATAATGTTGAACTTTTTGATACACGGGCTTTCGGTTGAGTTAGTGTTAAAAAAAGGAGCGAATTTAATAAACCTTGAAATTATGGGGAAGATATCGAAGAAGCCAGGAAAAGGCGAAGAGAAAACGGTAAGGAAAACAACGAAAGCTGAGGAGAAGGGAGCTCGTCGAGAGTGAAGATGGCATTGACGCCATTTTGGTTATCCAAAGATCTTCATTTCTTTCTATTTAATTTCACATGCATATTTGAAGCTTAGAATCAGCTTCGAGAAGATACAGTTTTAAGCTTTTCTTTTAGAGCAATTTCGGTTATTTTTTTATTTTTTTAAATTATTGATTTGAACATGTACTTTGAGCTCACAGTTGAGTATTCAAAAAGGAGGAAGCAAAGAAAAAGGAAGTTCATATTGACGAAAATGTCCCTGCACCGTCTCCTCGATCGAACTGTTCGGTAGTGCCTTGCCTGTTCGGTAGTGCCTTTTAAATTGATTCCTTGTTAATTTTGTCTTAATTGTGTAATTAACTGTTAATGCACTGAAAGATACAGAGTTGATACTCTATGGTGGTGAGTTCTACAACGGCAGCAAGTTTAGATTTGAAAATGAGCTGTTTTGGCTATAGTAATTGAGTTGGAGTTGATGAACCTTTTCCATTTCAATTTGTAGCAAACGATGCTGATTTGATTGGTGCAGACATTTGTGTATGGTGATCTTTACAGGTTCGACACCGAAAAGATGGACTGGAAGTTGATTTCAATTCCTAACAGTCCGCCTCCTGGTAGTGCACATCAGACATTTGATAGACGGTTGAACTTTGCCTCATTATGTATATGTAATTGTAATCATGCAAACTCTTGATGTTTCTTCAAGCAATACTTAATTCTTTGTTCTTTTAGGTGGTGAATTTACATCTCCAAATCAAGAACAGTTTCCATCATTACAAGGGGAAGCTGCTTTTCTTCATATTATCCTTATGTATCACTCTCTCGCATCTTCTCTTACAATGTTCAAGATTTCAAGTTGAAAATTATTTTAGGACTTTTGGATGTTGGATATGAAAACAAATCAATGGGAACAGCTGAATTTGAAAGGTTTTCCAAGTCCATGTTCTGGTCTCGAATGGTAAGTTCAAGCTCTCTTAACTTTTATATTTGCGTAGTTTAGATTATAAGAAGATGAAGTTATCATTTAGGATTTCTCTCTCTCTAAGGCAGGTTGGATCAAGAGTTATTTTAATCTCCTATTAGTTTTAATTCCAATTTAGGGACAATAGAAAGAAAGAAATTGTCTGTCTTCTACTCTTTATTTCATGTTTTATCTTGGTCTTGTTGCAGGTCCTAAACAAGTACTAGATTATTGTTTTCGGAGGCTTCTATGATACTCTCAGAGAAGTGAGGTTGTTGATGGTGTTTTTGAGATAATGTTAAAGGTTTCATAATCTTATTTATAATTGAAAATTTTCAAAACATTAAAAACAATATCTTCTTCTCTATTTTAAGCTTTATATAATTCTTATCAACATTACGAACACACCGCATAATGTATTTCATGTTGATATCTTTCATTACTATAGCTAGCCAAGGATGGTCTGAGGGGGCTAGGGGGAGCAGTCTCCCCCTGGAAATTTGAAATTCGTATATGATTTAGAAATTTTCTATGTATTTTCTATTGAAAATCTGTTTCCGCCCCCTAGAATTTTATAGGTTCGCTCCCCTAACATAAAATCATGCGGCCGTTCCTATAGCTAACTCTTGATATGCATGTGACTGACCTATCAGGAATTCTGAAGAGGAGTTAATTACCTCATGTCTTGTGTTAGTATATAAAATAAGATAGTGAGATGCTTCCACATACGACTAATTTTCGTGCAAGTAATGCCTTCCTCTTCTTAACTTTTAGGGGATTCTAGTTTTGCTAAATATTAGGAATTTAAGTCAAAATTCATCATGATTTTGAATTCAAAGAGACAAACGGTGAACTAACATTCAGGTGCTACTGAAATCTGAAGTGCTTAATTTATTATGTGTTGCATGTTAAGTTTCATTTAGCTTTTGAACTAAAGATATGCGCTTTTGGAATGTAGTGGCAAGAAATAAAGCCTAAGCTTGGTTCCATGTGGCCTAGTGCTCGGAGTGGTTTCCAATTTTTTGTGTATCAAGATCCGGTGAGTTTGTTGAAAAAGGCACCTGCATAGGCCTCATGAAACTACTTGAATGCTTAAAATCTGAACTGGTGCTCTGATTAATGCTTGATATTTGTCAGTTAGCTTAACAATGGATTTTGCCTTGGAATCCTTCTCACTGGTTCCAAACAGCAGCATTTTGTATGGAACCGATATTTATATATTAATTCCTTTTCTTTAAATATAACTTTCAGGTTTATTTATATGGTGGGTACTACAAAGAAGTGTCTTCTGATAAGAGCAGCAGCTCGGGGAAAGGAATTGTTCATGCAGACATGTGTTCTCTTGATCCTAAGACTTGGGAGTGGAACAAGGTTTGTAGGTCTGTTTCCCTGTCCGACTAAATGGTGATAAAATGAAGGCTTAACTACAAAATAAGTGTCCAAACTATACATTTTTTGTTTTAGGTGCATAAATTTTTTTCTTTTGTTAAAGTAGGTGGTTAAAGTTTACTCTGTTATCATTCCCAGGTAGCGGCTATTAATTTTTTTAAAGAAAACTTTAGGTGTACCTAAAACAAAAAAGTCATAATTTGGACACTTATTTAAAAAAAAATAGACACTTAAAACAAAAAAAAATATGACATAATTTGAGCATTTATTTTTTAATTTTTTTAACGGTTGTTACCCGAAAATGATCACAAATAAACTTTAGGTACCTACTTTGATAAAAAAAAATTAGGCACTTAAAACAAAAAAGTAGATATAGTTTGGGCACTTATTTTGTAATTGAGCCTAAAATGAAAGCATATTGTTACCTACATTTGATGGATTCTAGTTAGTACATCTTTGACTCTTCTCTTTATTCTTTATGAAAATCATATTAAGAAATAATTTTCTATAGAATGTATGTTTAATTAGTATGAGATGTGCTTTTTCTTATATATTTCAGCTCAAGTAAAATCATTATAGTATGCGGTATTAGTCAAGTATCTGTTGCCTTCTAACAACTTGTATAATTTCTTTATACAAAAGCTCTCCCTTAACAAGTGCATTCCATTTGACATTTTAGCTCAAATACTTGACACTTATGAATGAACCAATGACTCATATGCATGAAGCACTCAAAAACAAAATAGGCAACCAAATGTATGTAACCAAAAGCATTAAGATTAGAGGTTACCCATCTTTCTTCATTTGTGTGACTAGAGCATTCAAGATCCTTGCTTTTCTTGCCATTTACACCAACACGCATACAAGAGATATTTACTTGATTTTTGGTATCCAAATTGCTTTGGATCCTTTAATATTAGTTTTAATGTCTCTAGTTCCCTTAGGAACCCATATTTGTCTAATCCTATAAGTTTTTCTTTTCTTTATAGGACAAATATGCAAAAAATGACCATGATAATGACAATGTGAGCATTTTGTCATTATGTGATAAGATGAATTATTTGAAATAATTTCATCTTCTTTTGTTAAGCTTTCAAGCTTAACCTTTAAATCAAGATTTTCTTTTTCCAGAACTCCATTGCTCATTTTTAAAAAACTCTAAATCGTTCTTCAAAATTTCATTTTGGTTTTCAAAATTCAATTTTGTTTTCAAAAGAAAATCATTTTCAAATTCAAGTTTTGAAATCATTTTCTTAAATTTGGAATTTCATGGTCTCAAATTCCAAAAACAATCCATCAAATGCATCTTGTAACTCATCAAAAGAATATGAATTTAAATCATTTGAGTTAGAAGATACCTTGGGCTTATCGAGAGCTATAACATCATCCACCTTTGATGAGAGGAGGTTTACACTTAATGGGACTCCATTTTTCTTCTCTTCTTTTCCATATAATTTCTCAATTTTTTTGGCACTTTTGGATGGTCCTTCTTTGTGCCTTCTTCTTCTTTTTCTTCTTCTTCTTCTTCTTCTTCTTAGGAGTTTCCAAATGTCATTTTCGATAATCATCCAAATGTCGAGGTCGAAGCCTCGGATGAAATATTTCATGATGTTGCTCCATTGAAAGTAACCTTCCCCTTTGAAGAGAGGAGGACATATAATAAAGCGGCCTTCTTCGAATGAAATCATTGTAGAACCGCTTGCCATTTGAAACCTTGAATCGGTAACTTCGAGCAATCGATCTTTACTCTCAGATGTTAGTGCTTTGATAGAGACGAGACTCTGATACCAATTGTTGAGCTCAAAATCGATGAACCAAATTGCCAAGCTGGTTGAATTTGCTTCCCAAATAAATTGGCTAAAATCAAAAAAATAGTGGACAATATTGCATGATGATTTTAGAGTGGTTCGACTACTCAATTGAGTCTACATCCACTGCCTTAGCACACCACTAAGGATTTCCCAATTCACTTCTATGAATTCTTCCTTTTGAGGTCAAAGGGATAAACTTACAACCCTATTTTTTTAATGGCTAAGATAAAATCACTCTAATTTTTCCTTATGCTAAACTAGAACCTCTCCTTTTTACAAGGTAAGTTTGTGTAAACAATAAAATCTCACAACGTGGGTATTTACAAGATTGAAGCTCACAATAAAAACAATGAAGAGCACTCTCTATACAATATACACAAGAGAAATAAAGAAATAAAGACTTAAAAACTTTCTCTTGATCATAAAGCTTGGATATTGTCTCTAACCATCTTCAAGTGTTCCAAGCTTGCTTTTATAGTGTGGAATAATATTCTAGCCGTTTATGGACGTTGGGATGTTTTGGAGTTGTTAGAAGCCATTAAAATCGAGCATTAAATGCTTACCTGCATAGGGGTTTCGAAACCATTCCAGGGGTTTCAAAATCATTAGGGGTTTACAAATGAAAAACTAGCGATACAAGGGCCTAGTTTTGAAACCAGCTTTCGAAACATGTTTCCCAGGTTTGGTTTCCATGCCTTACTGCCTCACTGGTTTCGAAACCACTTCTAGGGGGTTTCAAAACCTGCATTAAAAACTTGTAAAACCGGCTAAAAATTGACTTTAAAAGATTATTCGATATAGGAAGTCAAAACATTGTAAACATATTTTTTCAAGTTTTGTGGAATTTGATATATTTCTAAAATATGTTTAAGTCCAAAAACATTTTTCATAAAAGTTATATCAAAATCTTTATCTCAACAGTAATTTTAGAGAAAAAAAAGAATATTTTAAAAAAACATTTAAAGCTCCATTTTTCTTTTTGAAATTAAAATTTTCAAACTTATCTCTCCCATTTTTGTTATATAAAAAATAATTCAAAATCATTTAATGTTCAAAATAAAAATGGGGAGTGAGTAAATTCTTGTGAAAAACAAAAGTTCTCCTTAAAAAGTGCAATTCATTTATAAATTTAACTCAAAAATACTTTGACACTTAAGAAAATTATTGAATTTCAACATATGAAGAAAAGGTTTAAAATCTCATGAAGTTCAATTTATCCAAGTCTTTTTAGAGTTTATACAAAAATACGAATGCATATGTTAAACACACTTATGCATAAAACCTCTTTCGATGTCATACATTTATACTATATTTAACAATAAAAATATGGATGATCATTCAAAATCATTAAAAACAAGTAACCGAATAATCAAAGAGATTACGCTTAGAGGTTATCCATATTTAATTTGTGAGCAAGTCACCTTTGCATTTGAGAGGAGGATTGATGGTTATCATGATTCCTTAAGCTTGATGTGGAACAAATTAGCTCTTCAAAGTCGGTTGAATGTAGAAATGGATCGAACACTCCTAGGATCTGCTCAAAGGTTGTTAGACAGTCGATTTGAGTCCCGCTATGATACCAATTGAAAGGCTCAATGTCTTCAACTGAAATTAGCGCCGATGAAGGGTGTAGAGATTTCTTTTGAATTTGGGAAAACAAAAATCGAAAAAGATGGACATTTTGACACGATCAATTTTAAAGTGGTTCGACCTTCTAACAAAGGTCTACATCCATTACCTTAGCATCCACACTAAGGATTTCCCAATTCACTAACAATAAATTCTTCTTTTTTACAGGCTCAAGGGTAACATTTACAACCTATCTTTTCACGGGCTAAGATAGAACCCTCTCCCTAGTTTTTATAAGGATCAACAAGAACATATCCTTCAATAATGAGATCTTGACATTTCTAAACAAAATACCTCTTTAGGTGGGTGTTTATACTTTTTGGCTCACTAGGATTGGACTAAAAGAATACAAGAGATTACAAGAAATAAACAATAAAACTCTAATCTCTTGATCTTTAAGCTTGGACGTCCATCCTTTTATTCTCAAGTGTCATTGGCTTGTAGTTATAGTGTGGAATGAAAAACTAACCGTTGGAAAACTAGAGTTTGGGACTTTAATTCCAGTCATAAATGTAATTCTGCAACCTTAAGTATCGGTACTCGAATGTGGGTATCGGTACCTACCGAAACAAGAAAGAGCTGTTGCACATAAATGCAAAGCTTATCATTACACGATACATCTGTATCGGTACAGAGGCTTCCGTATCGGTACGTGAAGTGCTCTATGGAAATCAAAATGCTTTTGCGTATCGGTACGAGTAAAGACTGTACCGGTACGAGTAGTCAATTTTTGACTTTTAAGACATTTAAAAAAAATTCAAGTAAAAAATCCTTTCAAAACCCTTTCAAATGTATTTTTCAAGTTGAATGGACCTTGAATTAATTTTACAATATTTGTTCAAGTCCAAAAACATTTTCCATTGAGTTATATCAAAATAAATATCTCAATAATTTAGATTTGAGTTTCACTTTACATAAATCATGTCGTATGAGTTTTTAGTTCTATTTTAGTTATAGTTTTAGCTGATTATATGGTTCAGTACTTATAATTAATTCTCACTATAAATTGTTATAACTTAAAAAAAAAAAACACCCTTTCAACAACAATAACTCTTTTACCCAAATTCAAATATATGCGATGAACAAATTATTATTAGAAAATAAGAAATTAGAGCTAACATAATCAGCGATAAATATCACTACAATACATAAATTTTAACTAATACAATGCAAGAAAAAAAAAGGTTAGAAATACCAATACACTACAAGAGAGAGGATCTTTCCCGACGAAAAATTCCGTCACAAATTTCTGATAAAATGCAGAGAGAGTAAGCATATATATATATAACTGTAGTATATATGATGAATTAATAAGAGGGAGTGCAGGCAATGCAGGCGAGCAAGAGAATGGCGGAAGAGGCGCCGTCTTCTTCCAGGTTGGAACTGCTTCTCTTGAACTTTGAAGCCTTGCCTTTGTTGCTTTGTATCATCAGATT
This sequence comes from Hibiscus mutabilis, assembly GCA_019671005.1. Taxonomy (NCBI): domain Eukaryota; kingdom Viridiplantae; phylum Streptophyta; class Magnoliopsida; order Malvales; family Malvaceae; genus Hibiscus; species Hibiscus mutabilis. The sequence continues at coordinate 36,967,733 of CM033744.1, forward strand.
CAGTTGCTGTTGATGATGATTATTGTTATTGTTTCGCTTTTGATTTTGCTGTCTTTTTGTTGCTTCTTCCACTTTTGAAACCATGACTTCTGTCTTTTAGTGACGACTATTAGTATCAGAGAATTTGATCAGAATTGCATGGGACTTCGGTGAATAACATGCTCCTCCATTTATACCACTCACTTGTACCCATTTGCCCTTCCTCTATTCTCATTATCACAACTCACTACCCTTTTTATTTACTAATTAAAAAACTAAACAGAGTTTGAGAATCCTTCATTCATATTTTAAAGGGTAAATTACATTATTTCATCATTGAACTTTCTTCTTATTCCTATTTTGGTCACTAAAGTTTAAAATTTTCAATAAATCATTAAATTTTGATAATATTCTTGTTTTGATCATTCGGACATTAAATCAGTAACATCATGGTGACATGACTTTTTTTTTGCTTATATGAACTGTTGTTTTGCTCACGTGGAAGCCTTGTGTTGTCTACCTTAATTTTTTTCACCCCGACCATTGTCGTTAACTAGGGCCATTACGAACAAAGGTGCTACGAAGCTGAAAACGTCCTAAGCAAAGATTGTTCTTCTTCAACGGGGCTTCAAACCCAAAACCTACCATGGTTGAAATCTAAAACTTCTAAGACACATACTACAACAAAGAATTTCAGCTTGAAATTTGGACAGTTGGAGAGAAAATCAGAGGAAGAAGAAGAAGAAAGAGAGAAATAGATTTCATAGGGATTCAAAACAATGTTGTTTTGGTGTCATGTTCCATGCCATAATGCTATTAATTATTTAACGGTAAAATAACTAAAATATTAGTTATTCAAAAGTTGAGTAATTAATTTAAAAAAATTTAAACTTTAGTGATCAAAATAGAAGTGAGAAGATAGTTCAATGATAAAATAATAAAATTTACCCCTATTTTAAATATGATACACAGTCCAATGATCAGTTTCCAATAAAAATTGAAGAATTTGTATTATATGAAATGAATATTATACTATTTATATATACATTTAATAAATAATATAGATGACATGTGGGGGCGATGCATATCCAATTAAAAGTGTTTTGTTTCAAACTTTCAAGTTTCTTAATCATTGGGTTATTTTAAAAGCATGGCCCTCCCTCCCTCCCTCCATTTTAATTTATTTTTTCAAAAACATGTTACATTGTATGTGTATGGAAATTTTGGTCCTACATGTTTCTAACACTAGATATTTTATCCTTTTTTAACTTTAATTTAATTTTCATCTCAAAGATACACTAAACCTAAATAAATGGATTGGTAGTCATAATATATTCAAATTTAAACTAAAGTAATTTAGGATAAGACTAACACAAAGACTTAGGTCTATGGTTGAGCATTTTATCTGACCTGACCCGATCGGGTTAGATTTTTTAATAAAAAAATTAAGTTAGGGATTTTTATTAAGGGTGAAGTAGAGTTGAATTTTGGTTTAGGTTGGGAAATATCCGACCCGCCCTACCCGGGGTTAATTGTGCAATTTTCTTCTAAATTTTTTAGGAATATTTATAATTATACTCTCTTTATATATTTTTTTATAATTAGGTCCTTAAAATTGATTTTTATTTATAATTTAATCCTTAAAATTATTTTTTTATTAAGTCCCCTAAAATTATTTTTTATAATTAAGTCCCTACAAATATTTTTCTGTAAGTCGGGTCGGATCGGAGTTTTTAAAGAATATGTTTGTGACGGGTTGGGTCCGGGTTTAGTGTATTTATTTTTGGGTGGGCCAAAAACCCGACCCGTGCCCATTCCTACTTAGGTCATTCCATAAACAGCTTGGAAATATTTTTAGATGCCAAATAGAATTATTTTTAATGGCCATATTATAAAGTAAATTTAAAATTTTATAACTTTTAAAGGAATTAAATATAAAGATGGCAGGGATTTTTTTTTTCAATCAGCAAAATAATGTGAAGCTCATATTGTAAAAGCAAAAATATACTAGACCAAGTTGTGCATTGGATTCTCCTTCAAACGGCCAATTATACACAGAAATATCCATGGATAAATAATAGTACTATTTTTTATCAGCTAGCTGGTATTTTTAAAAAAATAATACTAATGAACTGAAGTCAATTAAAATACTTAGCCAATGATACGAATATAAATTAAGAATGCGGAAATGAAAATAATTTTAAATCATTTAATGATTAGATTTTGAATAGCAGAATATAAAACAAGATACAAAGGACAGAATGAAGAAGAGAAATAGGAAATAATGGTATTGGAATGGAGTGATGGGGTCCGGAGTTGAGTTATGTGCATGTGCTTGACCATGTGGCCATGTGTTTATGTTTCCGTCGTCTTCCTCCATGACCCGCAGCTTCGCCAGGCCCCCTCCCACCCGCACGGTGCACCCCAGACCTTGGGATATATATCCACACACATATATATCTATATTAAAAGTGAATAATTATTAAAAAAATATTATTGATGTCAAAATGAGGAAATACTGAATAAGGGAGGTGAAGACGACGAACTAAAATAACTATGACGAATTCAGACACTTCACCTCCTATAAATTTAGGATGGAGGGCCGCAGAGAGTATGAAAATATGTGCCATGAAGCAAGTAAAGATATATGAAGAAGATAAGGGTATTGTCCTTATGATCCTGCATGCCTTTCTCTATTTGTTAGTCCGAACATTTATAGTCCTGACTCTATTTGTGATTAGATGGTATCAGGCCTAGTGATAATTTACAAATGAGTTGGCAAAGGCAGGTCAACTTCTGAGTACTTAAGCTTTGCATGTTCGGCACATGGACACTGTCCAAAGTTGATAAGCTGGGGTCTCTAAGATCATCAGTTTTTGGAGGGGCTTTTTTTTATAGAGACAACCATAATGAACCATAGGGTATTCTAAAATTATACGAAGACGGTAAATTTAAATGTAACAAGTATGTAAATGTTAATTTCAATAATATAACTTTTTCCCTCCGTATACAAATACACATTTGACATCTCTGTATATTTATTTCGACTTAATATATGTATCGGTCCAATGCTTTATATATAATTTAGTACAGTATAATTAGTATTGTTATTAATACAATATACAATAAAATGTAAGATACAATTAAACTGTAATTTTCTTTATCAAACTTTGTAAATTGGGTAATAAATAAAAAACAACAACATTTATTTATATCCCTTGCAGAATTAGTTTTGTTGAAGGATCCTTCCATATCGGTCGAAACCAGTTCACAGTTTTCGATGTTTAAATGCATGCACAAGTCTTCATTGCATCAAGTGAAGTGCACTAGACAATGTGCACCAAGCACAAAGGGTGGGTCGGTTGTGGGCTTCACGACAACCCGTTTTACTTCTTTCGAACATCGATTCATGAGCCCCTCCAACTCTTTTTCTAATTGTTATAGGGACAGTAGGTTTTAGGTAAAATATGACACACGAAATACAATCAACTAAGTATATTTATTAAAAAGGCTTTGTTATTCATAGTCTTAAAGGTTATGTATAAAAATACTAATGAGATTGGATTAAATGGTAAGTAGCTTGATACCGCTTAAGTAAATTTTGAGTTCGAGGTTTTTTATATGCAGAAAATTTTTACCGAAAGACTTTCTCACTAAAGTCAGGTGCACGACATATGTCGATCTGAATTAGTTCAAATAAAATTCCTGAGAAACTGGGAGGGCAACAAAAAAATGTTATGTATAAAAATTAATAAATTTATATCATTAATGTTTATTTCTCATTTCAATGGAATCTAGTAGAATGTTTAATATATAATTAATTGTAGATGTAATTAATACTTAACAAAAAAAATTAAACCCATTAATTTAGTAGATTTACTAACATTTAATTAATACACTAAATCCGAATTTTAAGCCCCTAAATTTGAACACCCTCTTCTTTCCTTTAAGTTGTGTGTTTAATACTCATTAGGAACAAATCTCTTCTTCCCTCTTATAGGTAAGAAATTTTCGGGAAAAAAATTACCATTATCGATTAGTTTTAGGTTAAATATTTAATATAGTATTAGAATTGTTGTGGAGAAGTATTTGATCAATTGAGTTGGAGTAATTTTTTTTGAGGTAGGTGAATCTTATTTTATCATTCAAACATTATTTAAAAAAATTTGAGTCAAATTAAATTTATAAAATTTTAGTCAAGTTGTTCGAGTTTTTGTTCAAATTTAATTGTAAATATTTATAAGGCTATGACACTAATTGATTCCAATTTAAAAGACTTTCTATAACTATATATACTATTTTTTGAACATCCATTGTACAATGTCTATACTATTTAGGTCTCTCCCCACCCACAAATCAAAGGATATTGAAGACTTAAGTATGCTCGATCTCACGTCCTTCTGCATATTATACTAACGATAATACCAACCGAATTATACTTAATCGGCAACCATATACAATATACATGTATCTTTGTATTTTTTAACCGAGCCTTATTTTATTATCCAAACTTAAAAAAGACATGGGCTCGTTGGGCGATCCTTAACAAACATCAACACATGCATGAAACATTGTATTTGAGTTTTCAGTGAATGTGAAGCAAAGGCAGTGAGTTTTGTTGTGGTCGAAAAAGACAAGTGACAGAACCCATAATTCTGAGCAATAAAGGGGACCATGGCTGTAGAAAATGAGTTGTTGGGTATTCTTGAACACCTCATTCTGGGCGGTTTGACCCTTCACCATCCCCATGGGATCTTCAACCATTATGTTTAATCTGATTGAACCCACAACTGCTGTCTCTGTTCCTCAAAAACATATCTCCTTGTTCGAACTTTGGACCTTATCTTCCCCCCCCCCCTTTTTTTTACATAAGACCTTATCTTTTCCCTCCATTTATTTCTTCTCTATTTTTATAATTTGTTTTGGTACATTAACATGACTGTGACTGTTATTACAGACTGGATCTTTGTCTTCCTACATATTCCTAGGACTGGACTGGACTACCATGTTTGTTAGAAATCGGTTTAGTTATTGGATTTGCCATTGTCTTCAATTATGTGTGATTATCTAAAACAACGTTTGGTTTTAATTAACTCTCTATGGATGGAATCAACAACGGTACTAAATTCTACAACTAAGGACTTTGTGTATATTTAATGAGACCAAATGGAAACTAGTTTGATCGCCTATCCTCATCTTTTGAGTCTCTATTTGTGTGGTACGTTTCTTTTTTAGTTTTTAATAAGAATAATTATGTCTTTGTGGTATGTTTTTCTCTTCCTTTTGACACGTTTTCATCTTATTTCTCGGCCGTTTGGTCGTTCTTTTATTTTATGTTTTCTCAGGGTTAGATTTGACGAAGTCACGACTGGTGGCGCTTATTTGTAATCCTGCTGATCTTTTTAGTTATGAGCTCTCGTATTGAATTTGGATACGCGGTTTGCGTTCGTGGATAGTTTCTCACGACGCTCGGCTCTGATTTGCAGTTATCGGTGGTCTTTCAATAGCTTAATCACTTTTGTGGTTCGTTTGTCGATGCAATCAGATTTATTTGTATCTATTTTTTGTTCGAGTCTTTCGATTGGATTTTTAACCTTTTCCATGCATGGTCCTTGTGATCTAAAGTGGCTAGTTTCTTGTGTCAATATTATAAGAAAATGTCTAAATTATATATTTAGTTTAGGATGATAGTTGTAAACTCTTATTCTAATTTTGAATATTTTTTCTTTTAATAAAATTAGTAATTTCTATTAAAAATTATATTTAAAACAAAACCTTTAGCATAATATCTAGTTGTTGTTAGATGAAAATAAAAGGAATCATCCAAAACCCAAAAGATAAATCATGAGTCTCCATATTTCCACTCATGTAGCCTCAAATTCAAAATTCATTTTCGTTTTTCATTTTTGTTTATAATGAAAGCCCATGCAGGGGAGGATTTTGTTAAAACAAGTTGAAGGAATTTTTTCAAAATTTAGAAATTAAAATTAAATTTTTTAAGATTTTGAGATTTAATGAGAAATTTTTTAAATTTAAAAGTGACAAAATTAAAAGTATAAAAAATAAGAAATGAAAAATTTTAAAATTTCTAAAAAGAGCAAATTAAATTAAAAAAAATTAAAGAGCCAAATGTGAATTATCCAACTTAGGGCGGATAGAAATCGTCTGCCCCTAAACATGCCCCACACTAAAAATTAGGGTTTATGATATAGGGTATAGTATATGGTTTAGAATTTGAATTTTATGGTTAGGGTTCATAATTTAATTTGTAAGTGTTTTTTAGCATGCGGTATAGAAAGAGACATGCTTAGGGGCAGAGGATTTTTGCTCGTCCAGGGCCTCACCACCGGATGGAAATTATCTGCCCCAAACTATGTCCCTTTTGGCGCCCCACTTTAAAAAGTGGGTTTAGGGTTTAAGGTTTATGGTTAGGGTTTATAGAATTAGTTGTATGATGTATTTTTTAAGGTGTAAGATTTAAGATATAAAATTTAAAATTAGGATTTAAAATTAAATTTTTTAGTATTTTTAATATGAGACATAAAAAAAAGAATATAATTAGGAACAGCAATTTTTTTTCCTGACCACCATCATCCTCTAAGCTCGTGCCTTCAGACCTGTTTTTTAATATATTGAAACCCATATGCGGGGAACTTTTGTAACTCTAAAGCTGCTGTAAATTTGAAAATTTCAAATGGTTTTTGGTTCGTGAAAATATTATTATTAGAGACGATATTTTTACAAAATCATATTCTTATGTTTGACTGATCTCATCCTCACCAGTATGGAAAGGAATATACCAATAATTAGGGTGTTTGTTGAGTTGAACAGCTCGCAAACAACTCGAGCTCGATTTAGTCAAAACTTGGTCAACGCTCGACTCGAATTGGCTCGACTCAAAATTGAGTTCGACTCGAGATTTTAGAGAGTTAAGTCGAGCTAGGCACAATTCGACTCGATAAGTTCGTGAGCAGCTCATTATTTATTTTATAAAATTTTTTACGCTTTTTTGGTGGGTACTTTAAAAAAATTATGTTCTAAGAAATTTAAATAATAGTTGATAACTCTGGAAAACTTAAGTGAACTTCTAGATAATTTACCCATAAAATTTTGGTTTCAAATTTTCAAAACGTTTTGTATTTTCCGAGAATTAAAAAAAAGTTAATTTGTATTAATAAGATTAAATTATAATAATGAGTCTTTTCTTTTTCCTTTATTATTACTTTAGGTATAAAAGTAATAATTTATCCGTAAAATTTTAGTTTCAAATTTTCAAAAAATTTTGCATTTCTCGAGAATTAAAAAAAGTTCATTTGTATTAATAAAAAATTAAATTATAATAATGATTCTTTCTTTCTTTTTTTCTTTATTATTATTTTAGGTATAAAAGTAGAGAAGGAAAAAAGTTTTCAGTTTCCACTTCCCATATAAAAAATACGATTGAAAGTTAAAACCCAAAATTCCTAAGGTATTATGTCATTTGTTGTTCATCGAAGATTGTTGAGAAACTAAAAAGAGTTTCACACTCGAATATCGACTTCATCCCTAACTCGGTCATGACAGGTTCGTTTATTTATCTTCTCAAACCTCACGTTTTTCTGAATTTCTATGTTTACATTAAGTTCGAATAGTTTCACTAGATTTCATCTATATTTAAAAACAAACAAGGTAAAAATTTTGACGAGCTTAACGAGTTGAGTCGAACAACGAGATTTTTTAATGAGCACGATTCGAGCAAAATTTTATCGAGTTTAACGAGCAACAAGAATTTTTAACGAGCACGAGTCGAACACTACTCAACTTGCGATCGACTCTCTCAATAAGCACCCCTACCAACAATAATATATTTTTCTAACATTTTAAAAATATCATTCTCACTTATTTTTAGGTATTTGTCAATTTCTGCTATTTTAAACAAAATAATGTCTTATTTATATTGGTATTTTTTTTAACTATATAATACTAATTTATATCGGTGTAAGTTTACATAAACTATGTATAGTTTTTTTATAACCCCCTATAAAAATTTGTGTTTATTATAATCCTCCAATAAATTTTTTTATAGGTTAAGAATTGTGCATAATTAGCCATAATGATTTACAAATTCCTTTGTTTATTTTTTAGTTAGTGAACCGGTAAGAGTATATTTGAACACCTTATTTTAATTGCGTGGAGATGTACTTAATACCATAGTAATCACACTCTCATGTGGTCGTACAATGTAATTACACCTTAATCTCTCATGTTCGGAGTTAGGACATTGCCGGTCTGATCAAAACCTGTGTTGGGCTTTAAAGCCCATATATTCTATAAAGTAATTCGAAGAAAGAAACGCGTACCCACTTAAAAAAATGAATAAGGGTAAACTACTCCGGTAGTCCCCAAACATTTATTACATAATCATTTTAGCCATAAAACCTTTAAAACTTGCAACAAAATCACTAAACTTTTAACTCTCATTCATTACAACTAGTGTGTCGTTAATTACCATTAAAAAAGTTGTCGTGACACGTGAAAGTCTATTTTAACACTATTCATCTTCTACATCATGTTACCTCCATATATTTCTTCTTTCATCGGTACTATCCATATTTTTTATCATTGAACAATACTCAGACAACTATCGCCGTCACTATCTAACATCTTTTCGATTGTCGTTGTATGATCTTATTGTTTGGTTGATCTGTTTCTCTAACATAAGATAGAACCACAACAGAAGAATGAAACTATATAAAAAAAGTTTGGTTGATTCGATTTTTCCAACATCTTATCGTCAAGCCAGTTGCTTTGCCAACTCTAAAATGGCATGAACAACCTATACATAACCACAAAGAATTAAAAAATGAGAAAGGAAGAGAGAGCATTAAAGATAAGGCTATTGACATTGATCTAAGCAAACAGGAATTAAACATCTTATTTCCGTGCATTCTTATCATTTTTCTATTATATATGTAATGTGTATTTACGGTTAACAATTCATTTAATGATGATGTAATATGTTAGAATTTAAAAACAATTAAAGTTTTGCATTTTTTAAATTACTTTAAATTGTATGATTTGAAGAAAAAAAATACACAAAATTTATCCGTATACCATATGAAGCCGATATTCATAGACCAAATCACAAACCACTATTTTTAATACTCGAGAACTCGACACCCAAAATTATAGGTACCGATTTTGAACAATACCCTAACGAAGGGACCCTTGTTTATTTTTTCAATTCTCATCAACATTCTAGAGCTTGAATGTTATGGTAAAAGAATCATGACCACCTCGTCGCACGAAAACAACAAACATTTAAAACGTAAAGAAACTATGAATACAATTGAACTATTTAGTGATGACAATGATGGGAAGAACGACAAATGAAAAATGTTGGTGATTAGAACAATGTTCAATCATGAAGAAAATAAATAAATAATGTTGATAAAAATTAAAGAAATGAAGAAAGGTAATTGTAGCGACTATTTTTTCAGGGCCGCTACGAAAAATTAAGAAATCGTATTTGAGGGAGTTTTTGCTTTTATTGAAAAATATTTAAAAAGGAAAAATTTAGGAAAACACTCGTATTTAAAAAATAATAGTCGCCACCGGTCATTCAAAAAGGATAGACCGGACACCGAAAATAAAAACTAGAGATTTTGAAAATTTGGGTTCGAGAGTCGGTTACGGCTGAAGAAGGGTTAGCACCTCACACCGCCCAAAATTGGTACCTAATGGGTTCGTATCGTAATTATTAAGGAAAATGCAAAATTTGATTTAATTTAATAATTAATTCCTAGAATGCATGGTTTCAATATTAAATTTGCCTCGATAACCACGGTACCAAAGAAGATGACACCCGGAGACCAGGATGACACTCCCACTAGAATACTGGAATCAAAGGCCTAAAACTATATACAACATAATAAATGCATGGACATGGCATTAATCAAATGCATAAAACACTCGTAGTTTGTGGTGCCAAAAGAGAATACCCGGAGACCCGGGATACTACTCCTAATCAGATATCGAGACTCTAAAAACTAGATCTAACATACAAAATATTTATAAATATTATCCTATATCTAAACTAACATTAAATTAAAATAAATACAAAGATAAAGATTGAATTTTTACTCCACTAAGAGCTCGGATGAAAAACTTTGACCGAACCCTACCAAAATCTCCGTGCCATCTCGTCATGGCCCAAAATCTAACTTGATCAGACCACAAAAGGACCCCGATCGAATGCTGAATTGAACAAGCTGAAGCCGAGAGCACTGCCCTCTACCCATAGCAAACCTTGCTCGGGCTGTCGTTGGCTCCCCAAATATTGGGTGCCATTTTTTGCTTGACTTTCAAATGCCCCCTCCCCCGATTATTTATAGCCAAAGCCACAGGGGGTGGGGTGACGTGGCTCAACATGAGTTTTATAATAATAAATATTTATTACTATTATTATTATTATTATTATTACATATTAAATATAATACATATATTAATTAACACTACTACTATAATATTATACAACTCGAACAAAAATAAATGATTACAGTAATATTGTGAAAAATAATGTTAAATAGACTTTAATATATCACATCATTAGCTGACGATAATAATTGTAATAAAATTAAATTAAAAAATAATAATTGCATTATAAATTTTAAAAGTTTGATAGCCTAAATCCAAACTCCAAAAGTTTAGTGACTATCAATATAGTTTACCCAATAAATAATGACAGCTCTAATCCGTATAACGAGTTTTTTCTATAAAAGGGAACGAGGGGGCGGCTTTAACAAAAAAAACCAACGCGTAGAAAAATCTTCGAAGAGATTGATTGTGTCTAGATTCTCTGGATTGTCTTTGCGTGTGGTTTCCATCTCCATCGTTCTTCTTTCTGGTAAGATCTTCAATTACCTCTGATTCTATCGAGGTCAGATCAGATCAGATCCGCCAAAAGAAGCACGAAAGATTCATCTTAGGGTTTTCGATTTGATTGTCGTTGTTTCTTCTGTTTGATTTATAATTTTTCGTTTTGATTGATCGTCATATCTGAAATCTACGGTGTAATCTTTGTTTTGCACTTTTTCTATTGATTGAATCTTTAAGAATTGTCTGCATATCTAGGGTTTGTACTTTGCAACTCTAGAAGTGATTGGCTATTTGTTTTGTTATTCTTCTTGGAGATTTTGTTTGGCATCTTTCTCGATTTTTTTTTATTGAGAAGAGTTGTGTGGTTTTTGATTGGTATGGCGGCAGGGCGAGTTGATGTTCGGAGGAGAATTGATGTTGAGAAAGTGAATCGGAGCTATGTTCATGCTAATCCCGTTAAGGATGTTTGCAATTACCCATCTAATCCCAAGAATTCGGCTTCTCTGCATAAGAGTAAGTTGGATCTGGGTCCTACGCGATGTGGGTTAGACAATGTTGTGAGGGTTCAAAATGATGTAACATCGATTTTGGATGATGGGGTTAAGCATCCGCCTCAGAAAAAGCGGAAGTTTTCCCCAATTTTATGGGACCTAGAAGATACGGAAGTAAGAGCTTCATCTAAGACCAGAGTTATAGCGACAACTACCACTCTGTCATCTGCACCTTCACCTTTGAAGTTGTCAAATACTGTTTCCGATCAGGATGATAAGAAGCTACCCGACTCTGCAGACATTATAAAAGAAGAAGAGCATTTGCCACCTAAGTCTGCAGTGTCAAATTTGGGTGCTGCTTTATCTCCTTCACCATCTGGCCAGCAATGTCGGGATGATGAACAAGAAAAAGATTTGATGGTTAAGGAGAAGTTTCAAGCGCCCAACCTATTTACTTCCCGATGGGCTTCAGATAATGATGACGAAGATGGATCTCTAACCGAGGAAAAGATAAGGAGGAGTTCGAGTCTTGAGAGTGGGGAGTTTGAAAGAGAGGAACTTGAAGGAGATGGGGTACAGTCTGATGAAAGAATCAGCAGTGAGCCTTCTGCTTGCAAGGGTGAAGATAAGGAGTGTAAGTTGGACTCTGATTATGTTATGGACGTTGATGATATGAGTGAAGAAGATGCTATTTTTGATCAATCAGATTTAGATGTTGAGGAGTCTGCAGGAAGTGGGATGAACATGCTTCTTGGTTGCAGAAGTGTTTTTGAATATGAAAGATTGAACAAAATAAGTGAAGGTACCTATGGTATTGTTTATAGAGCTAAAGATAAGAAGACTGGAGAAATTGTGGCTCTGAAGAAGGTAAAGATTCTTGGTGGGAGGGACTTGGAAGAATACGGGTTCCCAGTGACATCTCTAAGAGAAATCAACATCCTTGCATCTTTTCATCACCCTTCGATTGTGAAAGTTAAAGAAGTTGTAGTAGATGACCATGACAGTGTTTACATGGTTATGGAGTACATGGAACATGACCTCAAGTGGCTAATGGATTCAATGAAGCGGCGATTCAGTACAAGTGATGTTAAAAGCTTGATGCTACAACTATTGGAGGGTGTGAAATATCTTCATGGTAATTGGGTGCTACATAGGGATTTGAAAACATCCAATCTTCTTTTGAACAACCAAGTTGAACTCAAAATATGTGACTTTGGTATGGCACGACAGTATGGGAGTCCACTCAAGCCGTATACAACCAAGGTGGTTACCCAGTGGTATAGGTGAGTTGCATTCTATGTACTTATATTCTTTTAACATTCTGAACTGTATGTGCTTTTAATTTGGAAGTACCTTCGTTTGACTTCTGCATTTCAGAGCTCCTGAACTTTTACTTGGAGCAAAGAAGTATTCAACAGCTGTGGACATGTGGTCTGTTGGTTGTATAATGGCCGAATTGTTATCTAAGGAACCCTTGTTCAAAGGGACAAGTGAAATTGACCAGCTTCGCAAGGTAATTACTGTTTGTATTGAAAGTTTCTACTTTATCTTATTATTATTTTGTTTCTGATGTTTGGTGGCGATGGATGATGATTGCAGATCTTTGATACTCTTGGTGTTCCAAGTGAGAAGATTTGGCCTGGGTTTTCTAAGTTACCAGGGGCCAAGGCAAATTATTCTAAGCAACGGTAAGTATCTTTTTGGACAATTACTTAGTTCATCTGATTGCCATACTATTATTGTGATTTTATGTGTTCAGTATTTATTAATCTCTTAGTCATGCGATTTATAATTTAACAAGTAGTTGCTTTTGTTTTCTTCTTCCAGGTATAACTCGTTGCGTAAAAAGTACCCTGCAGCATCTTTTACAGGATCTTCTGTTCTTTCTGATGCTGGATTTGACCTGCTAAGCAGGCTTCTTACATACGATCCCGAGAAGGTAATTATACTCGAGTTCTAAATCCTTTTTTTTAGTTTACATGTAGGTGGCTTCAGCTATAATTGAAGTTTATGTTATTTATGCAGAGAATAACAGCAGATGATGCTCTTAATCATGACTGGTTCCAGGAGCTTCCTCTACCTAAATCTAAAGAATTCTTCCCTACTTTCCCACCAAAAGTGTGAATGGAATAATTACCTTGCCTGATTAGTGAAAAAGTCGGACACAACCAAAATATTAACTGAGCTATGCATGAAGGATCCATATCTACTGTATCAGCGGTAGTTTTTTTTTGTGTCCGACACTATGTTATCCTCTATGTTAGTTGTATCAGGCAGATGATTGACAAAAATTTGAGGTGCTGTAGTTGCATGTTTTGTGGTAGCAAATTATTGGGAGAAACTGATAGTCTTTTGGCATGCACATACAGCCTTATGTGGTCTGGTTATTAGTTTAGATAATTTTTAGATTTGTAGTGGTCAGCAGCTGAAACTTTACCTTGAAAACTTTTCATATTCTTGATATTGTATCTGATTGTAACCCATGTAAATATTCTTAACCACATTTGAAAGTCTCTTTTTAATTTTATCATCTAAAACTATTGCTTACATTGTTTCCTTAATTTTCTCACATTGCTTGCTAGAGTCCACTGATATTTGGAAGGGTACAACATCGGTGTTTTGTGTTCTATGGGCAGTAAGTTTTGCATACTCAAGGTTCTTTGTAAGAAATAGGTTGGTTATTTCCATATGTTTCTTTGTTTCCCCCCTTTCCTTCTTTGTTTGCTAGTGTTGCAGCAGCAAAGGAGGTTCAAAGCCTGCAGTTATTTAGAATGCAAGTAAGACATTGTTGCTTCACTAACTTATTCCCTAACAATGACTAATTACTATGGGTTTAAGGATTGATGGTGTCATTGGCGACACACGGACACAATTTTCTTGATTAGCATGCGGATGTTAACGGTAGGAGAAAAAAGATCATAGAACTTTATGTCTTGTTTTCCCCTTTTTATTGCTTTATTTCTTATTGTCCTTATAGGATGAATGAATGTTCTTACAGTTTACCTTGTTGGTTTTCTGGAAGAGACATTGCAATCAGTTACAAGCGGATGTGAAAATACCAAGACTTGGTAGATTGCTCAAAAAGGTTGGTATTTAAAATTGTAAGATTCTAGTTTTGAATTAAACAATGCCAAACCTTCTCATCTCATTAAATCAGTGGAAGTTGAATGAGACGATGGGGTTCTAAATACCAGTAATTGCAGTGCTGCTGCATCAATTTTAACTTCCGTGAACCGTGGAAGGTTGAATTCTAACAGTCGAGTGTTGGTAAATAATGGGTATCTGATTTAACTTTGGGTCTTTAGCTTTCGTTAAAGAAGAGATTGGATGTCTGTGCTTGTTTTGAGACATTTCTTCACTTATTGGATGAGATGCAGAGGAAGGAAGCAGCAGTATGATTTTGGATGGATGCCAGTCTGGTCATTGGTCTCTTTCTTCTGGACTACTGAAGAAATGTTCCAGATCAGCTGAGTTCAAACTATTTTTAATATTCAATGCCATCATCTTTGAAAGAAATGTCGTTTACTAAAAGCAAATTGACCTTATTATTTGCAGTTATCCTTTTCCTTGGTTAATCGTTTGAGCTTATTAAAGTTAAATTTGCAATAAAAAGGATGGAAAGAAAAAGACTTATCTGATAATACCAAGGAAACGATGGGAACTAACTCAGACATCTCTCAACTATCGTATCTTCTATTTTTTGTCGTCAACATACGCCCCGAGTCCTAGTCAAGTTTTATTTAACCTTAATGGGTTTTTGGTTGCTTTTAGCAACCTAAAAGTGCTTTCAAAACAAAATGTTTTTAGTTGCTTTTAAATGTAATTTTTTACTCAAATTAAAAAGTTAGATTTTATGATTTTTGCGATAGATAAGTTAGTTTGAAAAATAAAATTAATTTTTTACTATTTATTATTTTATTATAATTGATTGTTAAACTAAATTTATATATAATTATAAAATAATATATATGTTATAGTATTTATATTGAGAATAAAATTTTTTTATAGTTTATATTTTCAAATTAATTTTTTTATTATAATTTAAGTTGATTTTTTTAAATTATTTTTTTATTATAATTTAAGTTGATTTATTTCATATATTATAATATTAACGAATTTGAATATCACCTAAGTTTACTTATTTTACTTTACAATACTATGTCTAAAATAGATTATAAAATCACTTTTTGACATTAATGACAAATATTAACTCAATTTTTTAAAATTATTTTTCTATCACACTTTTAAAATTATTTTTTTCACCGCACTTTTAAAAATAATATCAAACTAGACTTTAATCTCGGTGCAAATGAGCATAAATTTAGAATTTTAAGGTTAAAAACATACATTTATACATAATGTTTATTTTTTAATTTTATTAGAAATTTTACAATTAAATACATTGATGTTACTCATTTTTTATCCATCAAATACTTTGATGTAATAATGAATTTGTGAAACTTCATAAGTTTCAGAAGTATTATTTATTATAACACACTTATTATAACACACCTCTTTTATATCTGATGTACTAAACGAGGCATTCAACTTTTATATTTAAAATGTCATTAAAGTTTAAAAAATCAAAATTTATTTTTGGTTACAGACACTTTAATTTTCAAATATTATCGTCAAAGCAAACAAAAGTTGTTTCTTCGGCTTACCAATGTTTTGGAACTTTGTATCGAAACTCTTGGGGTTGAGTTGCATGTATGATAATAAATTTTCATCTGACCAATTAGATAGCGGCACATTTTATTATTTTATTTTTTTAATAAATTTTAATTCTAATCTTACCTAAAAAGAATGAGAACTCTATGAGTGCTCCTAGTGAGTTTAGAACCTATAACTTAATAGAATATGAGAGAACAAAAAAGAGCAATCTGGTCAACTAAGTTGAAAAAATTTTAAATAAAATTTGAGCTATAAAATAAAATTTAAACAACTCAAATTTTTTAATAATCAGTTGATTAGTTTTTAAATTCAACTTTCTCAATTCTACGAAATATATGCGTATCATATATGGTTATAAAAATCGCTTAAATTGAAACCAATTAGTACAATAATATTATAAATTTGAACAAAAATTCAAACAACTCAACTTGACTCGAATATTATAAACTTGACTGGAAAATATTTCATATAAAACTTGAGTTATAGAATAAGAATTTTCAACTCGACTAATTCAAATATTTTTAACTCGACTCGATCGAGTGTTTACCCTACTCTTGACGGTGATATCAAACACTTAAATTTTAAAACAAACAATTTAAAAACACTCTACCACGTTTTTCAAAAGTAACCAAATTGGCCCTTAACATAAGTCGCTTAACCCCACAAACCATACAAGACAATTTTCAAAGGAGCAAAAATATATGAAAAAAAAAATCAGATTTGTTGTCGATCTATAGTATCATTATTTAAATGTATAATGCTTAAAAACAGTCTGAGAGGCGTGCCATTGAGATGATAATGAATTAGAGTACCAAAGAGCAAAAATCTAAGAAAATTCTCAGGCAAAAAAAGACATCTGTTTTTAGGTTAAGAGAACCAACATTCATGAGTAAAGCACCTTCTGAACTTTATGCCTAACTGCAATTTCATCACGAAAGTACCTTCCGAATCTCATCCGTAACATCTTTAGGAGGCTTCTCGGCATTTAGCTCGGTAACCACTCCCTTCTTGGAATAATAATTGATCACCTATATTTCGAACAACACCATTGATAATGTTAACAACAATTAGAAAGTACTTAATCGGACATCGCTGACTTTCACGTTAAATCCAGTTTATACCCAATTAGCTTGCTACTAAAACTCATTTACCCCGTTTTAGAAAAACGCGTCAAATCCATTCTAAAATCTAGCATCTCGAATAACTTTTTAAAAAGATAGACGAAAAAAGATTACAATGTTTCCATTCTACTTGAAATAGTTAGGAAACAGAAAGCATACTGGTTCGGTTTGCTTGTGAAATGCCTCGAGTCTTGACTTGAGAACAGCTGCGGTATCATCCTTACGTTGAATCAAAGGTTCCCCGGTCACCTTGAAGAGAATGAATCCAATAAGTTTGCATTTAATTAAGACATGGAAATGTCTAGTGATAATTGATTAAATTACGACTTCATCAACTGGTGAAAAAGGCGGAAAGGCTGTCATCGGATTCTTTGCAATTGAATTTGCATTTGCGTGAGAAACATAATTACGATGAGGGTTATTATATCTGACTTACATCATCTATGCCGGGAAGTTTAGGAGGTGCAAATTTCATATGGTAGGATCTACCACTAGCAGGATGGATCCAACGACCAGTGATCCTCTCCTCCAAGATTGAATCATCGATTGCGAAATCGAGCACCTTATCTATCTTAACTCCCCGCCTTTCAAGCATTTCATCAAGCTGCAAAGCAAAGATCATGAACATACGACTAGAAGCATGGTTCACGGATAAAAAAATATAAATAAATAAAGGATCTGTTGGGAGGGAACTGATAGCGAAAGCATAAAGATTCTAATCAAGGCATCACCTTCTGTGCTTGGCCTACGGTCCGGGGGAATCCGTCAAGAATGAAACCTTTTTGACATGAAGGTTTCTTCATCGCTTCATCAATAATGCCAACAACTAGATCATCAGAAACAAGTTCACCCTGCAAAGCAATAGCAAAACACCTCATCAGCCATTTAAATAATCCAGACAGGCGGCCGGGAAAGATTTTTACCTTATCCATAGCTTCCTTGGCCTTGATACCAAGTGGGGTTTTAGCGGAAACGGCAGCTCTAAGCATATCGCCAGTGGCCAAGTGACACAAGCAGTACTCATCCTTAATAACTGGTGATTGAGTGCCTTTTCCTGATCCAGGTGGACCTGCCAATAATAGGATTTCCAATAATTCGAAACTGTCCATCCTTGTATAAAATTTGAGACAATAAATTGATAGAAATGTAAAGAATGCTAACTTATTGCAGCTATGAATTGTGCAATTTCAACATGAAACAGATGGTCAACAATGCTAGAGACTTTCATAAAAAGTAAATATGGAAACCATACTTAAGCATCTTCCGATTCACTTTCAAACAACCCTAGTTCCAGAGCCTATGCAAGAAAGATGAGTGATTCGGATTAAGCAATTGTCCAGACATTGCTGCATGGAACTCTATGACCAAAGACAGACTCATCTCTTAGTGAGTCATGGAAAAGGGGCTGTGTCACCCCACCTCTTCATTTTCTCTAAAGCACCCATATCCGTATCCGACACACTCTCAAGTCTGGACCCTACGCCAGCAACCCAAATTCCAAACCCCACACAAGCAAGGTGTGCAATTCGGATTAACTGATTGCCCGGACATTGCTGCATGGAACTCTATGACTGAAGACAGACCTATTTTTCTTTAGTAGGTCCTGGACAAGGGGCTATGTTATCCCGACTCTTCAATTTCTCTAAAGCAACCACATCTGTATCCAACACACTCCATAGTCTAGATCCTATGCAAGAAACCGAAATTCCAGACAATATGCAAGCAAGATGTATAGTTCAGATTAAGCAAGAGTCCGGTAATTGCTTCACGGAACTATAAGACTAAGTACAGGGTTATTTCGTAGTAGATCAAGGACAGGCAACTTTATTACACATGACTCTTCAGTTTCTCTGAAGCACCAAAATCCATATCCGATACACTTCCGAGTCAAGATAACATAGGTAAGGGACATTGATATTCAGTCTTCCAAAATCCATTACTACTGCTGCAAAGCAAAAGGTGAAAGTACAAGGAATATACAAATTCAAAATTGGCATGAAAATTCATTTCATTTTGTTAATTAAACGTACAAAATGAGAATTGGTTTATATATTCTAAAACCAAAATTTTCAGAAATTCACCCAATGCCCCCACTTTGACTTTGCCTTTAGAATCATACGTTTATTTAAAATTGCATGAAAAGTTTCTCTGAAAATAAAATTGGAAATTTTAGATTGAAATTGGAGCTTCGAAAATTCATACTACATTTTTACAATTTTGTCTAACCGAATAAAAATCTGACATGAACAGACTTCAACAAACCCTTAGATCTGAAAGTTGCACCTCCTATTTTATTACTCAATAGAGAGAGAGAGAGAGAGACGAAATTTAACTAAATAAATCAATTCAGATTCCAAAACAATGCGAGTTTGAAGGGAAAAAAAGGCAAAATTAAAAATAAAAAGCAAAAGCTAATACCAATGACGATGAGGCGCTTCTCGGGTTTGGAGGCGCACTTCATACGGCGGAGAAGCTCATTCATCAATGATTCGGAGGGTATTTCTTCCAAGTTCACCGAGCTGCTCGCCATTTTTTCCTCTCTTTTTTTGTCAAAACTTTTAAGGGTTTTTGGGTTTAAGTCTTTCAAGTTAAAAGTTTTTTTTTTAATTTTATTTTTCTCTTTGTATTGGTTCAGTTCGGACTTCAGAGCCACCAAAGCTTCAAACTCAACTACTCAAGCACCGGTCTTTCCGACTTGTTTTAAAGTTATTGTTTTGGCCGGTGGCGGTGGCGCATGTAGATTAACGATTAATTGAACTCATTTAATTTGTTATAATATAAAATTTTTAAAAAATTAAATGAGATATTTAAAGAATTAATATAAATTTTTTTTATAAAAATATTGAAATTGACCCATTTAATTTATTTAAGTATGTAATTAACAATATTTATATTATAATAATATAAATATTTTCGTACATCATACTTCACTTTAATTTTAATTTATAAAAATTCTAATTCCGCCTTGCTTTACCCTCTCTCTTTCACATTACTTTTGTCATGTCTCCCTATTTCTTCTTTTATTTTACTTTTAGTTAAATTACATAAATAGTCATTTAAATTAAATAAATCATCTCTTAATTTTACTCTCAAAATTTACCAATATAAATTTAAATTTACAAGTACGAAACTGCCTCTAATTTAATTTCAAAATTTCCTCTTTACCCTCTGAAATCAGGATCTGCTCTTGAATAAAACTAAAAAAAATCTAATTTTATATTTCTATAATCGAGCTTCTTATCCCACCTGCTCAGTTGGAATTAGCTAAGAATTCATATATTAAATTATTTTTTCATAGGTCATATATTAAACAAATAATATCCAAAAATACAATTAAATAATATCTCATAAAAATTATAATTAAATAATATCACAATAAAAGTATTAGTAAAATAAATATAAGCACAAGAGTAATGGTAAACTAAATTTTCTTTCTTTTTTGTACCAAACAATATAAAAAAAAATTGTATTTTCGTTCCCAAGCACACCAAAAGAAAATAAATATTTTACATCCTTTTAGTTTTTCACCCTTCTAATTTTAACAAATGCATAAAATATAACCAAAGGCATCAAGCAATTAGTGGTGTCTAGCAAAGAGAGTAATATGAGCGACCATTTAGGGCCTCCACCTTTAAAATTTTACAGTTTTTTTAAGTGACAATCTAGTAAATTAATAGTTTCTCTTATTTTTTTTTAGTTGTATTTATTGTGTTTTCTTAACAAAACAATAAAAATAAAACACTTGATAATTTTTAATTATATTTTTATAATTTTTTAATAAAATATTAAATTAATTATTTAAAATAATAAAATATATTTTCATTTTATAAGAATTTTTCTTTAGTTTTCGAACCACCACCAAACAATGATCCAAGTAACTTAGTGAAGATGTCAACCATAAGCCCAAAGTGGGCATGGGTCTAGAAGACAATGTCATGCAAATCTAGAAATGGAAAATGAAGCCCATAAGTATAGTAGGCCCTTCATTTGTACTAGTGGGGCATTTGAGTGTGAAAGTTCAATGTCATTTGCAGCTCTACTCTTTATTACATCCAATCCCATTCAACCTTTTTCCAATTTAAAGTTTCAAATCTCCACCATCCTTTACTTTTTTCTTTTAAAAATAAGGACAAGAATATATATACTGTAAATTTGTTTAAATTGAGCGCTTAAATATGTTCGATCTCAAATCCTTCTGTTTATTATATCGACTATCATACAAAAGTGTCTCCTTCAAAGTTCCACCTTAATTCAAACAAGGCTGAATGGTCAACTGATCTGAATGCAAGGGTATACATTTATGGAGGGGTAGGTTCATACTTATTGAGAAGTAAAGATGGTGATAGGGTAATGTTTGTAATTAACTAGTTCCAATGTTTTGTATAATTTTTAGTATTACAATTATATTTTAGATATGTTATATTTATATTACTTATGACGAGCTAGTGATTTATGTTATACAAATTTCAGCATTTTTATTTTATTTTTGAGTTATATATTTTTTTAATTATTTTATAGCTTTCAATAATTTTTCTTTAGAACTCAACAAGTGGTCCAGTGGAAAAACGGACGGGTTCAATCGTAATGTTTTCACGGTGTGTGTACTTTGTTAAAAGGTTAAGAATATCTATGAACAGATACTATATTATAATCAACTTTAGACTATTCAAAAAATAATAATCTTTCTCTAAAGGTGGAGCACTACTAATAAAGTAGAAAACATGAAAAATCTAAAACTAAAGTTGATTAGTAAATGAATGATTAAAGGTTAAGAGGATAACATCCAAAGTCTCATTATTGGTAAATGAATGATTGACGCAGGAGTTTATCTTAGGGGACGAACCTATAAAATTTTAAGAGATGAACTTATAAAATTTTAGAGAGTAAAAATATATTTTATTATATAGAAATTTCAAATTTCCTGGGGCAACTATCCCTTCAACCCTCTCGGTCCATCCCTGATTTATTTATTTCATGCCTCTCAATCAGTGTATACATATACACACAAATACAAATGTATGTTAAGAGTGGGAGGGGTAAACCCCTAACTTTAATGGTTTATGTAACCCCCTAGACCCAACTATGCGACACACCTAAATCTAGAAGGTCACATTAGGGTCACCGGAGCGACCCACATAAAAAAGCAGAAGCAAACTCTTAGAAATACATTTAAAATTGTATTTAAAACCATTGATAGTTTAACTAGGGTGTTACAGTTTAACTATATGTTAGGCCATTTATAGTTTTAAAACCATTTAATTAAGTCTTTGTTTCTCCTAAAATTATCTGGTATAATTTATTTTTAGGACTTCATCAATTTTAAAATTAATAAAATTAAATATTGACCCCCAATTTTTTAAGCTTAGTTACTTTTTAAGATATTTTAATTTTAAAATTGGTGAAAATAAATTATATCTTTTAAGATTCTGATCGTTCTAAAATTAAATAACTTATCCCTTCATGATTCAATCATGACTCTGCCTTGCACACATGTATATCATAGTAAATTATCAAAGGTTTTTCGATGTAATAATGATCAGAAAAGTATCTGTAGAGGGTATGTATGATTTTACGTAGGACTGTGAATTTTTAAAACTTACATTAAATATTTAGAGAAAGTAAAATCATAAAATTTATGGGATATGAAATTAAATTATCAATAAAAATATTTAAATTATATGAAAGTTTAAAATTTGTTTACGTTAAATATTTAGAGAAAGTAAAATCATAAATTTATGGGATATCAAATTAAATTATTAATAAAAATATTTAAATTATACGAAAGTTTAAAATTGAGAACCCCACCTCTAATATCTCCCTATTTTCCTGTTGCAGACAGACTGTCCAATGATATTAATATTCTTGAATAGCCAATAGCAAGTCCCAAGAAGATTAGAGCATGATCCACTTGCAAATCGAAAATTGTTATAATCATTGAAAAACAAGACCAATCTGTTGTTTTTAAAAGCAATGTCTGACGGCTACCCATGTTGGGTGGTCCGAAACTCTGATCAGATAAGCCAATCTACCCAATTTTCAATTTCTCCAGGATAGTTTCACCTGTATTTTCCTTACTTTTTTCTAGCGAATCCTGCTTGTAAAGCTAAAAGAACTACTTTTTCACCATTGGGAATTCTGTGTTTTTCAACTCCAAATAGAATCTGATTCCATTACTGCTGGAAATAGCCTTGAAAATCTCCTAATAACAGCTCCATGTGGATGTAGTAAATGCATTAACTTGTTACCCCACCATAGATTTCTTTGTCGGTCGTCTTCTGTTCCAAATCATTTTCAGTAACAAGTTCTTATCTGGTTTTCTTTTCCCATATCTCTGTAAAAAACCAGAAAACTTTGAACCATTTCCATGGAGTTTTTACTGATATTTTGTGTTTCATGGAGTTTGTTGTTTTCCTCATGTGACTCTCAGTTACAAGCATCGCAAAGCCAAGTCCTCCTCCAGCTAAAGAAGCATTTGGAGTACCCGAGGCAACTCGAGCTATGGTACGACAGAAAAGCCGAGTTCTGTTCTTTATCACCCTCTGCAAATTTGAACATCTCATGCGAGTTCAACTCGGTCACCAAGCTCAAAATAATGGGAGATAAGCCTGCAACTCAGGTTAGTGGTTTCTCTGGTTTTCCAATACCAAACAAAACCTTATCAGAAACCTTTTCAATGGATTCTTTTGTTACAACACTTTCAAGGCTGTCAAGCTTGAAAGTTCTCAGTTTAGTCTCCCTGGGAATTTGGGGTCCTTTACCTGATAAAATCCATAGATTATCTTCACTAGAGTACTTGGATTTGAGCTCAAATTTTCTCTTTGGTTCAATCCCTCCAAAAATTTCCACCTTGTCGAAGCTTCAAACTTTTGTGTTGGATGATAATGTGTTTAATGACACAGTTCCGAGCTGGTTAAACTCTCTGCAAAATCTCACATTTCTCAGCATGAACAACAACAGATTGAAAGGTCCATTTCCTGCTGAACTTTTCTCATTACCAAACATTAGTCACTTGAGTTTAGCATCGAATTCGTTAAGCGGCTCCCTCACGGGCAATCTAAACTGCGGGAGGAACCTCAGGTTTGTCGATATATCGAACAATAGGATAATGGGAAGCTTGCCTTCTTGTTTGAACTATGAAACAAGTAATAAGAGGGTTGTTAAGTTCAGTGGTAATTGTTTGTCCATTGCTGGGCATAATCAGCATCCGGAATCATATTGCAGAGAGTTTGAAGTTCATGTTTATAAGAGCAATGGTGGTGGCAAAGGCGTAGGAGTGATGGTTGGTCTCATTGCTGGAATTTCTGTGGTCTTTGTGCTTTTGGCTATTGGCTCTCTGGTTGTGTGCCGGATATACTGTCCTCGAGCGATATCGGAGCAACATTTGCTGCAGAAATCAGTACCGGACAACTCAACAGCAGGGTTCTCGTCTGAGATTCTAACCAATGCAAGTAGGTTATTCACTCAAATATAATTGTTCTACAATTTATCTGACTTGAAATACTCATGTTCAACATTCATGTCCGGTGCATTTTGGGTACTATTACATGTACATGACATTCTAAGGATCATTCAAGTACTGGAAAATTTAAACAGTTTGAAACATGCATTCTTTCTTTAGCACATAACTCGTATTCAAGACTCACATCTTAGTCCGATTAGGTTTTCGATGAGAAAAAAAATGATAATATTTTCCACTTTGATTGTTCTTCAGGTTATGTTTCGGAATCTGCAAAGTCGGTAGCACAAATTCTCCCGACTTGTCGAGCATTCACTTTGGAAGAGTTAAAGGAAGCTACAAACAACTTCGATAACTCGGCTTTTCTCGGTGAAGGTTCATATGGAAAGGTAAAATCCAGATTCTGGAACTCTACATTACATCAATCTCCATGAAAACAATTACTCATTTTCAGTTCTTCATCACTGAATCTTCAGCTTTTCAAAGGGAGATTAGAGAACGGAACCCAAGTTGCTATAAGATGCCTGCCGACATCGAAGAAATATTCGATTCGAAATCTGAAACTCAGGCTGGAAATGCTTGCAAAGATCCGACACCCGCATTTGGTTTGCATTTTGGGGTACTGCATTGAAGTTAAACAAGATGATCAATGCAGCGTAAACAGAGTCTTCCTTGTGTTTGAATATATTCCCAATGGGAATTTTCCATCTCATCTCACCGGTAATTTCCCCGGCCAGGTTCTCAATTGGCCGGAACGATTAGCGGTTCTGATTGGTGTTTGCAAGGCGGTTCATTTCTTGCATACTGGAGTTATTCCTGGTTTCTTCCACAATAGATTGAAGGCAAATAACATCTTGATCAACGAACATCGGTTGGCTAAGTTGAGTGACTATGGACTGTCAATTATCTCAGAAGAAACTGGCAATTATGGGGTAAGATAAGGATAGTTTCGAATCTGATTCGGATACTTTCAAGCTCAATTTCGAGGGATTGAGTGAGCCGAGTTTGAACTCAACTTGAGCATAACTCAAGCTCGGCTCGGTTCCATTCGATTACATAAGAGTCTAGTTTAGCCAATCCTTTTGCTTCAATTGATTGAAAACTTACATTTCATTTTCTTGAATTTCAGACAAAAGGAGAGGAACCTAAATCATGGTAAGAACTATTCACATTTGATCTGCTCAATGCTGAGCCGATCAAATCGAATTTTACTTTAAATGTCAGTTCAACATATCAGCAGTTTTAGCTGAGGTTTTTACTATCTGGATTCTGGACAATATTTTCAGGCAAATGACAATATTAGAGGATGATGTTTATAGCTTTGGTCTCATCTTGCTGGAATCAATGTTGGGTCCTTCTGTAGCTGTTAAAAAGGCGGCCACTCTGCGAGATGAACTGGTACGATCGTCGAATCGAAATCGAACTTATTACACTACAAGCTCCAATCTGCTCAATTACATCATAGTTCTTTCATTGAAAATTTCATTGAGGTAAAGTTAACTATTTGAACAGGCATCATTAAGCAACCAGGAAGGGCGAGCAAGGATGATGAATCCAGTCGTTTTAGCGTCGAGTTCACAAGAATCGGTATCGATAGTGGTTTCCTTAACAAGTAAGTGCATTTGTCCAGAATTATGGAGCAGCCCATCTTTCGAGGACATCCTCTGGAATTTGCAGCATGCGGCACAGGTCCAAGCAAGTATTCCTCATGCTTAACACATTATTCAACCTCTGTATATATATATACTTGTAATTCATTCGAATTTGTAATGATACATGAATTTTGCTTTTGTTTGGAATTTAAGCTAATTGTTTCCAACGCAAGTAATGCCTTCAATAAAACCAGCAGAATCAGCTTGATTATATATGTCTCCACTCCCAAAGGAGGAGATATCCTTGATCCGACTTGCCACACGAACCAATCCTTTGTATAGTTTCCGAGTTAGGAGCCAGTTGTTGTCTAGGTTATCTTCTCCATAAATGCATCCGTTGATTCGCACAGTGGATGGAACCACCCTGTGTAAACTAGCTCAACATACTTGAGTGCAAGTGAATCTTTAAGTTAAATTGTTTTCAGGTCAAATGTTAAAGACTCCACAGCTCACAAACGGCAATGAATAGGATAGTATCGCCACGAGTTTGTAGACTCCCCGACTTTTTACGCCAACAAGCCGGTTTCCAACCATGTCAATACGACCAGGGCCGTGTTTCCCGCCAATCTGCGTAAAGAAACTTGCTCCAGGTGAAGAGAAACAACAGCAAGTCTATGACGCAATCTGCAAAATGACATATTCCAAAGCGGTTTTATTAGTAGATCCGCCACTTGTTCATATGAAGGTACCTCACCTATCATTAGTTTACCCTCAGCAACTTTCTCCCTAACCAAAAAGAAAAAAACAAATCGAGTTCAACATGTTTAAATCGAGAGTGCAAAACATCATTTGCTGAAACTGCAATGGCACTAGAATTGTAGCACCAATGTGTCTGTTTATCCGCTGCTCGAATATGAAGTTCTCCCAGCAAGGACTCAATCCACATAATGTCAGCTGTGCCTCACTCTTGTATTCAGCCTCAGCAGTTAACACAGACACAATTGACTGTTTCTATTGACCTATATTATATATATTAGGGTCCACAGTGTAAAACTTTTTTAGTTTGAAATTGGATGGATGTGATGAAAAGTTGAAAATAAAGAGATTTTTAAGAAGAAAAAAATATGAGATTCCATCTATTCCATCATCTAATGGCTATACATTAGTGTAAAACTAAATGAGTTTTGCACCATGTGAGTAGATCTCATTAATATATATATATATATATATATATATATATAGGGTTAGGATCCACTTATATTGTATAAAATTCAATTACTTTTACATTTTTTTCACTGTTAGATGATGATAATAAATGACTAAGATTATTTCTTCATATTTTTTTTTCAAGTGATAATTTTCACACTTTCTACTGTTAATCTCACACATCCATGTATCTTCATCCAACGGTCCAAAAAAGGTGTAAAAACTTTCAAGTTTTACATAGTGTAAGAAGATCTTATCTCATAAACATTTAAGTTTTACATAGTGTAAGAAGATCTTATCTCATAAACATTTAAGTTTTACATAGTGTAAGAAGATCATATTCTATATATATAATTTAGGATTGTTGGGCTAGTAAAAAATGATGGTTGAAATTAACGTTAAAAAATAATAAGATTTTTACAAAATATAATTGATTTTAATTTAATATTTTTAATTTTAATTATTCCATGCCCAAGCGCATGTGGAAACTTTGTTTGTACAAACACATTAGTTTTTAGGGTTTAGGGATCCCGTTTAGGATTTAGGGTCTAAGAGTTTAAGCGTAGTAGTTTTGAATTTAGGGACTATTGGTATACTTTTGGGTTTTAGATTAAAATTTAGGGTTTATTGGTTAAAACCTAAATCTCTAACCATATTGTTCTAAAACCTAAATTATAAACACTACACTAAAACTCCTAAACTCTAAACTTCAAATTGAAACTTTAAACCTTAAAATTATTACGCTTGTGAAAACAAAAAAATTTCACCGCATATGTATGTGATAATCTTTTATTTAATAATTCAACATATACCAACTTTTTAGTCTTTCTATGTCTTATAAACGGTTGGAAGAGAGAAAACAAAAGACAGGATTTTTTTTTTAACAATTTTACTTATGGGAAAGGAAAATTTTATTTTTATTGGGTTTTGAACCCATAACCTAAAAAAAGAGAGGGTGTTTAACTAAGAGCTTTAATCATAGAAAAAAACTTTGATACACAAGTAGTTTTAGGGGTTAGGGTTTTAGTTTAGGGTTTAAGGTTTAGGTTGTAGGGTTTAGAATTTAATGTTAGTGTTTAGAATTTAGTGTATATGATTTAAGATTTAGGGTTTAGTTTTTAGGGTTAGGAATTTAGAATTTAAGTTTTTATAGTGTAAATACACAGGCTTGTGTAAAATTAATTTTATATAGCATGTGTATCAAAGTTTTACCCTTAATCATATTCTTTAAAAATTATTAACAAAGGATATCTTGGTGCTGAGATTTTCAATTTATTTGTATAGAAGGATTAAATATATATCCTTTAACACTCCAATCGCCACTTCGTTTCTCAATAATTCACGTAAAAAGATATATTAATCGTAGAATAAATAAAATTCGATTTGATTTAGAAATTATTTTTTTTATTTTGAAATATTCGCTCACTCAAATTATTAGGTTCAGAATTTACCAATTCAAAAAATTAAAAAAGTGATTTTTTTTATAATTTTGTTTTTGATTTCATTGTTTTTCGAATCTTTCTTCATTTTAAGTTATTTTTTTATCAAATTTGAATAGCATGCTCTTCTACTATTGTAGAATACCTATACAACATCAATTTCTATTTCGATAACAGATTTCATATTTTTTTTTACAGTTTAGTTGCTCAGCTTTGTATGATTTATTTATTTCTCCAATTCATCATTCATTTTAAGTTAATTTTGACTAAATTTGTATCGAACAGTCCTCGATCATTGAAAAAAATACCCATATAACTTCATTTTTTCTTTTTCTACAATAAATTTCTTTTTTTAATTTAATCCTCCAACTGCAATTTTTTACAAATTATTTTCTTCTGTTAGTTAGTCCATCCAATCAATAAAAAAATCGTATTATCATTTTCAACTCTTCACTAATTTTAACTTGAGACTATATTATGTATTCATCAATACAAATCACTAACACCATAAAAATTCTACTTATCAACTGAATTTTTTATAATGTTATTGATTTTACACTAAGAAACGACATTATAATAATAGAAGAACTATGTTAAATTCGTACATAAACTAGAAATTTGACTCGACTAAAAAATTAAAAAAAAAATCGAATGATAAAATAAGACTCATAAACTCAACTAACTCTAAATATTTTACTAAATTTGACTCAATTGAATACTCACCCTTAGTTGACGGTGAGATTTTTAATTTACTTATAAAAGAGAGGATCATGCATTATTAATTGGGTAAAACTTTGATACACAAACTGCTTAAAATTAATTTTACACAAGTCTGTATATTTACACTATAAAAACCAAAATCCTAAAATTTTAACCCTAACCCTAAAAACTAAACCCCACACCCTAAACCCTAAATTCTAAACACTAACCTTAAATTTTAAACCCTACAACCTAAACCCCTAAACCTTAAACTAAAACCCTAACACCTAAAACTAAAAGGCACGTGTAAACTAAAGTTTACACGGCCTGTGTATCAATTTTTTCCTTATTAATTTGTCGTACTCATTGTTTAATTGTCATTTGACCCAATCAGAACATGTGAAAATAAACAATCTCAAAATCTATAAAATTTAAAAAATTATAAAAAGTAAAAAAAAAAACTTATTTTTTATATAATTTTTAAAAAAAAATTCAAAGAGTTTAGAAAATTAAAATAATCTTAAAATGAAATTAAAATACCTAAAACAAATTCTATAATTTTCATAATATAAAATTCTAAGAACTTCAAAGCTTTTAAAACAAATTATGATTTTCTCTTTAAAAAAATTTAATATTTTTTCTTTACACGTGGCAATCTCTTACTGAATTATGTGACTCTTAACAAAAAATAACAATAAAAAGAGATCCACTAATTTGCCTAGTGGTTAGGATGCTTATATTGTCTCATATTGTATGGGTTCGAATCCCAGTATGAGAATGTAATACCTCTCTAATTAATAAAAAAAAATAGCATTAATGATAGTAAACAGATAACTAAGAAGAGTTGTAAGGCAACAAAATGAGAATTAAGTTATAGTACATAACATAGTGAAAATAAGCCTGTAAACTATTTATAGACGGAACAATCCAACAGAATCCCTGGGGTCCAACTATGCTTGTTTCGAGTTTCTACGTGTTAAAAAACATGCAAAGGTATTCGTTCCAGCGGCATGACCAACTACACAGAACGATGTTTAGAAACTAAACAGAATCTTATTTGATGAAGAATTCTAACAAACACCAAAAGAATCATTATAAATATATTCACAGCGTCCTCTCTTTGTTTTTACGGTCTGTTAAATAACTTAAAAACAAACTAATAATAACAACAATAATAGTTAAAATAAGCATGCTCCTTTTGCCGATTGCCGACAGGCATCACCTAACCGGCGCGGTTTCACTACCTTAATTATCACCCACATCCCCAAGCTGGCCCGAGAAGTGAGAAGTGAAGAAAAACATAATGAGTTAAAACCTATACTTCATTTTACATACAAAATAGCTTTCCCAGTGAAGTACCCCCTTCGATAGGCCAAAACATAGTAAAATTACTTGCACACACAACTTGAGAACAAAAGCGGGGAGTTTTGGAGAAAACAAACCCATTTGTATCAACATGATTTCACATAAAGTAGCTGAGAAGGTTTTTTCTTCTAGAGCCACCCTCGCCGTAGAGCTCATTCCATTGAAGAAGCTCAGTCATGTTTACAGACTCTGACGATACGCTCGCACATACCTGTTTGAAGTAGTAGCTTTATTAGCAAATTATTTCTTTGAGAAGGCAAAAGAGAAACCTATGGGAATTCTTGTTTTTCAATTACCTGCTCGTGAGCATATCTGAAGTCCGACATGTTTAGAGAACGTATGTCAGCACTCCCACTTAAAGACGGAGGAGGTCTGCTCTCTGCTAGAGCAGCAGCTCGTTCCTGCCATAAGAAAAATATTAAAAACACATTGGCAACATGCACATAGTGAGATGATCGTTCCAATACTCTTTCTCCCCCTTTCTGAATACGTAGATTCCCTAGAATGATCCATTTTATTTTACTATTTCAATAAATCAAATCGAAAACAAAACTCTAAGCAGTAAAATTTTGCATGCTGGTTGCCAGTCATTTGAAGTTGTAACCTAAGAAATCAATTTCATTGATACACTTGGAGAGGTCGCATCAAGCATTTGCATTGTTATATATGATAATAATACTCTAGGGGTGTCAGGTGTGTAAATAAGACATCTGAGTTCATAAGCTACTCGTTTGACTAAAAAAACTAAAATTCAGCTCGGTCATCATCCAATCAAGCCAGAGCAACTTGAACCATCGAGCAAACCAAAATTTTTCACTAGGTAAATGGATATAATTGAATGAATTCGAACAATTTGATCTTTATCTCAAATGAGCTCAAACTTTGAAACTCAATCCACAAGCCGAACTTTGAGCCTCAAATTTTGACTTGAGCTCAAGCATGAACCTTACAACTTTAGCAAGTCTAAGCAGGATTACACCCATATTCTACCCCGTATAGCATGGTCAATTCAACACTCACAATCACAATGGATATTCTGACTACTAAGACCCAATCAATCCATCTGGCTTTGGCCATTAATCTGAACTTCATGACGTCAATATCATGATATGGACAAACACACGAGCCAAAATACTGTCATAAAATGAAAATAGTGAACATTGATCATTGACCACGATACCAACCTTTTTCTCCTTTTCCAGAATCTCTTTAATTGGATGGTGTGCAGCAGTTACGCATAGATTCTGCAATACGACAAAATAAACAAGCAGTCAGCTAAAAGGTACAAGAAAATGTTCATCTGACTAAGGAAATTTGTTGTCGACGTAACCTTAAGATCGCTCCCGGAGTATCCTTCTGTCATACTCGCAACAGCATCAAAATCAATATCAGGAGACAATTCCTCCTTTGCAAGAATAACCTTTAGTATCTTTGCTCTATTTGCAGCATCCGGTAAATTTACCATCAATCTGCCAAATTAGAAACCATTAGTAGACAGTCTCGAACTACCAGCAAGATAAACTAGCGTGAGCTCGTCATATATGCACATGTATAGTGTTTGAGTAAGAGTTGGACTACATCTAAAGGATCTATTTGGCATATCAATAAAATATTGCAACGGTAATCTTCGAAAAAGTAAAGCAAAATAGGGGAGAAAAGCAAAATAACCTCTTATAAATTCTGGCAACTATATCATGTACAAGGGAAATTTCTAAAATGAGAAATTTAACTTGAGGCAAATTTAAGGCTAGATACAGAAAATGTTACCAAAAGCATAAATTGTTACGACTTTGTAACATTACAAAATGTTACAAAATTGTAACAATTTACAGATTTTAGATTTTGTTGTAACAATTTATGTATCTTTGATAATCTTTTGTTATAAAAATTTATGTATCTTTGATGATATTTTATTGTAAAATTTATGCATCTCAGCTTTAAATTTGCCTTAAGTTAAATTTCTACCCTAGAATCACTCATGTACAAGAATGTTAAGAAAGCTCTATATTTCAAAAGAGATTAGAAAGGAAATGGACATTATTTGTATATTTTTGTTTCTTTTTCCTCCAAAAGAAGCCAAAGTGATACTTTACCTCCGTGGCAGCCTTCGGATGACAGCCTCATCAAGGTCGAAAGGCCTATTTGTGGCAGCAAGTACAAGTACCCGTTCAGTGTCTTTTGTACGTAGACCATCCCAGTTCACCATAAATTCATTTTTCATCTTTCGCATGGCTTCATGCTCCCCTGGATTTTCCCTCCGGCCCAACATGCTATCAACCTACAAGTCACAGCAAAGACGATGGAAAAGTGCAATGATTGGAGGAACTTGAAAATATAAGTTGAGGATCACTGATCACGGATAACTAACCTCATCAACGAATACAACACTAGGAGCAATTTTACTGGCTAGGGAGAAAACAGCCTTCACATATTTCTCACCCTCACCAAACCACTGCAACAAAATAGATATATTTCAAGATATGATACCATAGCAAAGCCAAATCAGTTGAGAAAGAACAATAGAATTGACCTTTGATGTTATGCTTGACATGGATATATTAATGAAGTTTGCACCAGCATCAGTAGCCACAGCCTTTGCCAGCATGGTCTTCCCGGTTCCAGGAGGTCCAAATAAGAGTATGCCCTTGCAAGGCTGTTGGCATAAATGAAATATCAGGGGGTTAAGTTGCGGGGAAAGGGCATTGCAACTGATAGAAACAAAACATATTGCAAACCAAAAAAAGTGAATATCAAAATTTAAAATGAAACAGCCCATTGCAATAAACCAAATAACCTTGGTTAGTTGTCCCTTGCAAAAGAGTTCAGGCCTCTGCAAAGGAAGCATAACCAACTCCTTTAACGTATCCTTCACGTTTTCAAGAGCTCCAATATCATCGAAGGTAACTCCAATAGCACTGGGTGGAATGACATCAGCTAAAAGTTTTTTCTCAAATTCATTTTCTGTTACAACATCCTGAGATCAGAAAAACAACCACAATGAAGATTATAGGACAGATACACATAATAGAATTCCCTAACTTCGGGAGTCAAAATAAAAAAAATGAGACTTGATACTATAGTGCATCTCATTTCAAACAAAAGTACGGCAAGGACCTTAAGTGACTTCTTCAAGCTTTTAGACTCATTCTGGATAGCATGTAAGATTCCAATACCATACAGGATGCTGCCAAGATAGCAATTCATTATAATTGTGTTTCCCATCAGACAATTGTGTAGCTAAAACAGTGGTAACAGAAATGACAAAATTATCTATCAGGTACCTTTCACAAGACAAAACAAGCCTCGAATCAGAACCAGCTTCAGGGTTCTGCATTAGATGGTGACTTAGAGCCCATCCAACTACTTTCTCAGCACCTGCAACAGGTACCAAAGTTTAAATTTATGGGGAAAATTTATCAGCAATTATGGACATGATCATATGCCAAAAAAGAACTTGCTTTCATTTGTAAGGGTTTGATCCTTGATGCACAAAGTTTCAAGCCCTTCACATCCTATCCCACTCCGACCCAAAACCTACACAATGAAAAGTATAACAACGGTAATCATTTTCAAAATACCACATTCACAACAATAGCATGTCAAAAGAGTTATCAAACATTCAATAAGCTCAAGCTTTAATGAAAATTAACATTAAGTTGAAGACTAATTTAAACCTGATCCTGGCAATAAATGAGGTAATTACAAGCTCAAATTTCTTAGGGGGCTAAATGCTAAGGACCGGAGGAGGCAATGCAGAGAGAAATTATAAACCTGATTACCTGAAGGGAAAATCCCCAGAGGATGAAAACATAAATAATATCATCTTACACTCACAGTTCTAATCTCCAAGTGAACTCTCATGCAACTTCATTCTTACATATGCCAAGCCTCCATTATTAAATAAGCAGAATTCTCAGAACCAACCTAATGTAAAGTCATGTAGATCCTGAATACAGCATAAAGAGACTATGAATCACTAACTACAGGATCTAGTTACTTTCAAGAGGAATAAATCTTTTTACTTTTGTTTTTCCACCTAAAACACCAGAAAAATATAAGGAAGAAC
Source organism: Hibiscus mutabilis (assembly GCA_019671005.1). NCBI lineage: Eukaryota > Viridiplantae > Streptophyta > Magnoliopsida > Malvales > Malvaceae > Hibiscus > Hibiscus mutabilis. The sequence goes on from CM033744.1 coordinate 37,002,678, forward strand.
CACCCCGACCTTACCAAGTTCCTGTAGGTGAGAGGAACATAAAAAAAACATTGGAAGCAAAAACTTCGCAAGAAACCTTGCATGCAAAAAGACGTTAAACAGAAACCACCAAACAGCAAACTTGTGGATTGTAACCGTGTAATTAGAGTTTATTTCTAAGTCAGTAACTAGTAGTTTAGATTTACTAGAAATCTTCATTAAATTAGAAATAAAGTCTTATTTGTCTTATTTAAATTAGAGGTAAAGTCTTATTTAAATTAGAGATAAAAGTATAGTTTTAGCTATACTAAAACTCTATAATTGCCTATTTAAAGGCTCACCTTATACACATTTGAATAAGAATAATAAGAGAAAATACCGTGACACATTTCTCTGTTGAAAATACTATTTTTTGTTTTATCGTTAAACTCTAACTTTTCATATTTTATTGCTCATTTTTCACCGGCGTTCATCTTCTCCGGCCACCATGGCCCCTTTCTCGCAAAACCCTCTTGGAAAATACTCCCTTAGCATATTAAAAAACTTAGTAAAAGACTTTGCAAGGAACCTTACATGCAAAAAGACCTTAAACAGAAACCACCGAACAGCAAACCCTCTTGGAAAATATCCCTTAGCATATTACAAAACTTGGTAAGTATTACCACAACCCAGCATTAAATATTGGAGCAACACGCTTAGTCATCCCCTGGAACAACAGCAAGTTTCATACAGAAGTTGGAAAAAGCACACCCACTGGTTCTAAATCCTAATCTTCAAAACACAAGTAAATTTATTCCAATGTAAGTTCCAAATTAAAAGCTACAGCACATCATACCCAAGTAGTGAACCTAATGAATATAATATCTGTGTTACTAGCCACAGAAGTTCTCCCATGGAAATGTGCCATCTTTGATAGTAATATAAGAGTTTCAAAACTCCAGAAGGATGTCTGAAGGGAACTAAATGTTCCTCGGAATGTTAAAGCCCCAAATGGAAGATAAGCGTAAAATAAACCGATCATTAGCATTTAAAGACCAAGAAAGAAAAAAGATATACTAACAGTTCGCAGGAGATTCAGATTCCCCTTCATTTTAAGAGTTTCAGCATCTCGATCCAAATGGTGCTTCCAAGATGCAAGCAGAGCTTCATCCTGCAGTAGTACAGAAGCTTCAACAATATGTTTCAATTAAAACACACATAGAGACAGTACAATGAACATAATCTATTATTTGTGATACACCATATGAACCTGTGGCACGTGAATGGTCACTTTATTTGGAAAAAGCTTAGTCAAATATTTTGTTGACTTCGAAACTTCCTTCCCCTTGTCATGCAACCTACCAAAACTATCCTGATAAAATAAAAAAGAGAACAAACGTCACCTCTTAAATTCCAGAATAACCTATAAAAGAGGTAAAGTGCTTGCATGCACATCTGCATTGTGTATATGGGAGGAAATGCATATTTGCAAGGGCATTGGAAGCTTATGGTGACATAGAAAAGGTAAATATCATATGAACAGCTGGTCAAGCATCTTTATAAAAAAATATAACCATTCACAGGATAATAACTTAGGCAGACCCACCAGGGTGGAAGACAGGAAGACAGAAAGGGAGAATCTTTTCAAAAGATATAATCCTTACCGGAAATGCCAAGTCAAGGAGAGCAGTTTGACTGCCACCAAATTTTGTGAAAAGCAAACCACCATGATGTGACTGCAAGGTTAAAGTACAAGAGGACAAAGTCAGTTCTGTCAAGGGCACTAGGCACACTGAAGGCATTAAGATCTCTTTATAACCTGAAGAGCAATGTGCAAAGAAAGGTCTCGCCCAAATAAAATAAGTCTCATACATATAAATAAATATACATATACAAGCAAAATGTATATGAAAATATGTAATATGTGAAATAACAATAAATAATAATAACTAAACGAGCTATTTTTAAAGAGAGAAATATAAAATTAGTAATAAGGAATGATTTAAAAACGAAGCATTCCATTAGCAATAAACTAAATTCAGTTTAAAGATGATTAAAAAGATAAAAATACATGTAATTCGTCCCATTTAAATCATCGTGTAATATTAGTAATAGAGTAACGTGAAAAGCCAATATATATGGGAGCTGGTGCTTGCGTTTGAGAAGATAGGCATGCAGACTCCCATATAACCTGGCTTGGGACCTCCCACTAATACATCTACTTGGTTTTGTCAATATAAGTTCCAGCATTTAGTATTTGACTATTTATTTTTTGAAGTTCTAATAAAAAAAGTTGCTGAGTAGGTTTATAATTAATCAAATAAAATTAGCTTTTTATTTTTACTTTTAAAATAAAAATATTGAAACGTCAACTTCAGTGAATCCAGGTTTTTTGCGCCTGGCTTTGAAGCAAAAGGCGCAACAAAGCGCTATAGGCGCTGGCCCATATGAACTCGAATAGCCATGGAGGCACTGAACCGAAATTGTGTCCCATTATGCACCAGCAAGCCTAGGTGTGTGCCTTAACATCACTGGGTAAGGTACTGAAGTGAAAATGTGAAATCATGTTCCATTGTGCGCCTGTGTGCCTAGGCTTGTGCCTTAACATCCCGGGTAAGGTATTTCTAAAATGTAACATTTAAATACGGCAAAGACATATTACTCTAGCGTCCACACTCCACGGCAAGGGCATAAAATAATGCACAAAACAGTTCGAAATATACTTTTGATCACAAATCTTTTTGATGACTTATGATGGATGATTGCCCCTAAACTAAAAAAAGGATGATATTTAATACCTAATGTTATTTGAGACAAGGATTGTGGATCTATCAAAGTCGGGGTAGGCTTATACAGGTTAAAGGGATTGCTTACATAACAGCTAAATGTCAATAAGCAGTTATCTGCAGAACATCGTTTTTTGACATTAACAGTACTAACTTCCTCTTTAAATCAATCTACCACTAAAATTCTCAGCTTTGTCCAATTTTTTAATCCCAGTTCTCTCCGCAACTGACATTGTGCTACTTTAATTTATAGTTTTCAATAACAAGACAAGTTGAATTCATTTAGGTCAACATCCCAAAAAACAGAGCACAAGAACAAATTTGGAAAGTTAATAAAAATCAAAATGAACATACCTTCTCCTTGCGATTGTCAGAATGAGTGTGAGAACCAATTACAATGACATTATCAGGAAGGTTTTCAAGTCTTCTCTTAAAGGAGGAATAAGAGTCGGTATTTCCTGCAAGAGACTTCTCAGCATCTTTCATAAACAAAATAAAAGGAGAAGTTCTACTCTCAATGTATACAACCTGACAAAAAAAACAGATTAAGTTACTAAGACACCAATAATGGAAACAAGCCGTATAGCCAGATAGGAATAATATACTTATTCAAAGATAAATAATGCCACCTCAAACAATGTCTTAACGAGCAATCTATCTAAATTATCGGTGCTTGTGTTCTCCAAACGAAGATCAGAAACTAGAGAGCAAGAAAGAGACAACTTTAATAGTCATGAGTAATAAAACATGGACACAAAACATTGGAAGTGCATAAAATATTACCGTTGCAGAAAAACCCATGGCCTGCCTCACACATATTTCCAAGATCAACACCATCAGGTATAGGTTTATCGAACCTTACACCAACTTTTGAGGAAGGATTGTCTGCAAAGTATAATACAACCTTCCCGCGAATGCCATACGGTGGACCTCTAAAGATTGAATTTATAAAGAATAAATTAAAGCATGATGATAGAAAACAAAGTTCACAAAAAAGGAAATAACATGTAAGAAATATAATACTATGAAAACTGGTCATATCCGGTGAGTTGAGATCAAGTGGAAGGGCATTTTCATTTTAACATTAAAAGAGAGAAGTAGGACATTTAAAGTTACAAATTATCACCAAAACTTGTTAGATTTTGGTCCCATTTAAAGTAAAAAAGCATGGAACAGGCTTTCAATAAAATTCACAGCTATTCTTTAATTGTCAAATGTTTTCACTGACAGTAAGTTGAAGAGACCACAGTGACATTTGAAAGCAAACCGCATACTGAGAAAAGAAAGATGAGTTTATTATTCACGTTGATATAAGACATCTAGAAAGGTTCCATCACTGCTTTGGAGTTTATATTAGAAGATATGGTATGTAGAATTTAAGCCACCTTTTGAATCTCTAAAAAAAGTATAGAGCAAGGTTGCAGTACCTAGATGGAGCTTCTGCTGGATAGAGACTGTCTGAAGTTGAGTTCACAAATATTACTCTGGCACCTGTATTTTCCATGTACGAACATAGCCCAAAAAATAAATCCAAATAATAATAAAAATAAGACTTTTGAAATGTGAATGACACAGAAACCAACTCTGGAAGGTCTTTCAAGAAACTGTAACTACCTATCTTAAACATTAAATTCTTGGATAACCCAGATGAGGAGGGCATGGTATCAGTTTCTGTCTTTGGCTGAGATTCAGGCCCACAAGAAGGGGCAGCCACTGGGCTTGAAGTTTCTGCATCAACAATTGAATTTGAACTCTTGGTGCAGGTGGAGGATTTTTCTGCATCGGTCCCATCCTTCAGAAGCTCAGCTTCCTTTGAAGATAAACCCTATAACGCATTTATAATTGTTGATTCAACAACTTATGAGCCTTCTTCATCTTTGACTTGTGAAGTAATAATATGCTAACAAGGAAATAGGACAATGACAACCACAAGAATGCAATATTGTCAACAATCAAATAACGGATAAAAGTAATGGTCTCTTACTCCCAAAAATGAATGGCTGTCAAAACTGAGCAATTTGGCCCCAAAATAGTTAGCAAGTGCCTTCGTCAGCATCTCCTGACATATCTCCGACCCTGCATATACATTTGAAGGAAAAAGCTCAATTTTTGCAGTTTACTAATAGAAGCATAGATGTCTTGACACAAAAATAACAAAATATTCTAACAAACCTGCAGGACCAGAGAGTAAAATCCGTGGATTAACAGTGGTTAGCTCTGAAGTATACTTCGCATGTTCTTTGTGCTTCAGATGTATAATTGAAGCTGCTATCAGCACATTTTTCGTATTTTCACTGGAGAGGTAGAAATTACAAGTTAATGAGTACTAATGCACAATTATAAGGAAAATAACCAAAACAACTCTGATCACTTTAATTTATTTTGGGAAATAGAACATTGAGAATGCATAGAGGAATAAATAGCCTAAGCTATAACAGCTAAACTATCATATGAACAGTGTATGGTCTGCATAAAAGACACAAACATTTACTAGGACACATCCAACATCTATTTGACCAAACCTTTCAAGTGACAATCTTCAATTACTGCTCATCTCAGGTTTAAATTAAACACCCTGTGCCTTAACCATCAGCTATTCTATAATCTATCGTCATATACATACCTGGTCACAGGTTTGTTGAAAAAAGATAATCAAAGTGCCTTATTTACTAGTTTCTTGTCCTTTCAATCTCCCAACATTCTATCAGCATTAGTTGGAGTTAGGAGCACAGGATTCCAGACCATAAAATCTATTAAAACCCTTATCTGACATACATTCAAGTAGCTCCAAACTCTACATACTCCTAATACAGAAATCTTAAACCTGGTTTCCTTCATGGCTAGAAAAGAATTTACATTGAAAACAAACTTTGAAGTTCAAATAGCTAGATCAGCATCATTAAGAAAAACGCGCTACCACAGCTTCAGTCCAGAAATAAACAAATTTATCTTTCCACTTGTCTTTCCTCTGCTATAACACAAAGCACAGGCAACCGGGAAATAATAAAAAAGAAAGAGGATTGTATTCATGAGTAAAACTGGTAGGTTTTCTTGATGTCCCTATGCATACTAGAAAAGCTGAGTTGTAAAATAACCTACATTTCAAATTATTGTTCAAAACCCTTTCACTTGGATTCGAGAAAATAAAAGAATTTAACAACAGAAAAGCTAGGAAATGGCTGCCAAAACACTTGTTCTGGTCAAATTTTCTTGCAGATACTTTAATTAAAAATCCAATTAGACGCTTAATGTTATCATTGCAACAAGCCATGATTTTATTCTTAATTCTATCTGCATGGTTGGGAGATAGGTATGAAGATACAAAAGATAAATAGAAGTGTGGGTTACATTCAAATATTTCTTTAATAAAAAAAAGAGAGCTATTAATGAAGTTATTCCATACCTTAAATAATATGGGAAGTTATCAAATGAAACGTCTAATTTGCTTCCATCAAGAATTGCTGCAAGAATGTCCTCTTTGAATAATGCACAGCGGACTGATACACTTGATAGCATTGCTGACTGTGAATCCCTCATCCAGTCGTTTCTTTTGTCCAATACCTGTTTACAGATACTTTTGCTCAATTTCAGAGTATAACTAGTTGACGGAGCAAACATCCTCAAGAAAGGCCTAAGCAAATCATTCACCCCAGAGAGTGGTAAATTGCCTGCCTCTGTACTCAAGTCTTGGTTGCAATCAAGAGGACTTTTGGTGATTGCTCCAACCTCTGCAGCTTTATCATTCACTATGTTTGCAGTTGAATTTCCTTCCAAGCCATCAAGACCAACATCTGTAGCATCATGAACTACAGATTGAACAGGCACCTCAGTCACTTGGTGGATCTTACTGCTGCCTTGTGAAGGAGATTTCCAGCGGGATAAATCTGGCCTCAAGCTTGAAAGTGATGCCAAAATGGTAGCCCCGGTAACAGCTGATGGATCTCCTGACCTCCTCTCGTGTTGCAGAAACTTACCTATTGAATTCTGGACCTCTGAACCCTTAGCTGCAACCTCAGTCATGAGTTGCTGAAATATCTAAATCAAGTGAAATGAAATTAAGGAGGTAACAAACATAGGCATAGATAAACAAAGCGACATGAGTAGAGTAACTGAGTAACTAAAAGCACTATAATAAGTAACACTCAGAAAAGCACAAGATGGTCTTTAATGAAGTCCTCAAACCCAATAGAAGGATACATAAGCATGATTCCCCAGCAAACCAAACACCACCTCATCACCCGAGTTCATCACACGGCTGGTATTTTTCTTCACCACTATCCCATTTACTTGCACCGACCCCTTGCTCCCGGTGCTTTCTAAAATGGCTACTCCATTGCCTTCATGCTGATCAGGTTGACAAACAATGAGTACTCATACTGCATGTACATATTAAGGAGTTTATCTCCAAACAATAAAATAAAAACAATGGCCTCCTAAACAGAACATTGAGAAGAAGAGGAAGAAAGCAAACAGAACCCTAAACCCAAAGTAAAGCATCTAAAGAGAATGCAAAACATCCACACACACAAATATATGTAAATAAATAAAATAAAGAGAATTCGGGATCACACGAGTCAAGTGTCAAATTCCTCCTTGTCACAGAAGCATTCTGATTTGTAACAATCCGACAAAAAGTAACATATTTAGTGGAAAATGTAGGCGATACCTTGGTGTGTTTTATCTTGCAAAGAATTGCACTAACGGTCTGGTCCTTTAATTGGAAATTGCAGTGTTTAGTCGATCCAATTGTGAAATTTGATGTGCAAATGGAAACGTTAGGATTCTGCAGTTCATAAAAAATGTTCAATTCATTACAGATATTATCAGAATTTTGGATTAACTCAAAACTCAGAAAGACTACAACTAGTTAAGATATCTAAAATTTACACTACACAAAATGCTTAAATATAAAGAAAAGATTCTGATCCGAAACTAAAGTGCTTTGCATGTCAACTATCAATCAAACAAAAACTGGCTACTACAGAAGATGTTTTTCTTAAAGAAATATTAGAACTTACCTGCCCAGACTGCGATAAAAGCCTGCACCAAGGTGTAGAATTCTCAGAATTCGGATTCTGTTTGTGGCCAATGCTCCATGTCGAGAATGAGCTCTTCCCCTTGTCCAACGCAATTGGAGCAAAACCTTTAAAACAACCAAATCCAAATTCAGTCCAAATGACATTCAAGAACTCAAAAGATAAAAAAAAGGGTTCATAAAAGTAAATGCAAATCCAAAGTCACTCAAAAGACACTTATAAACTCAAGAAACAAGGAATAAGAAGTGAAAGAACTAAAAATTCAATGAAGTGACACTATTTTTTTAGATATGACGCATCTAAAAACTCAAATGCAAATCCAAATTAACAGAAATTAAACTCAAATAACAAATAAAATTGCCAATCATGGATAGCTGAAAACAACAACTAACCATCAGCTATCGGTGCAGCCACATCAACAGCAGCGGAAGAAGTCTCGCCCTTTCCGGCGTTCGCGTCATCTTCGCTGATCGGAGCCTCACCGTTCCCACAATCTCCGGGATGCATAGCGGGCGGAGTGCATATTTCTTTGGAAATCTCCGCCTCCGATACCGGTTTATCCACATTTTGCACCTATAAAATAACCGCTAAGAAGTCAACATCTAATCACTCAAATCCGCCACATTCAAAACTTAAGAAACAGTCTTCTGATGCGTTTCAAGCTGATACCTTTTGGCGTTTTGGAGACGGAGGTTTGTCCTCAGAAGAAGAAGATCTATTGCTATTGTTACCAGAGAGAGATCCACTTCGTCTCGTTGAAACCATGACTCCGGTTTTCTAAGTTGTTTTTTCCTTTGTCTCTCTTAACCAGGCTGCACTATTTTATAAAATTGTTTGGATTAATATCGTTTTATTTTATTTTTTTTCATTTGAATATAACCATGGTTGTTGTTGGGCCGGACCAACCGGTTAGACCAGTTAGACAACCAATTAGGGGTATGATCGATTAATCGGCAGGGTAAAGCGGAATTTACACGATTAGATGTTAACATTTGAAATTAGGTTTTGTTATAGGCAATTATGAGAGTTATATATAAAAATGCATAATATTAAAAAATATCTCTAACGTTTGACTGAATAATTGTTTTAATTTTTTTTGAAGTAATTTAACCTTCAATATTTTATTTTGTGTTAAAATAGCTCATATGTGGATGAAAATCGTTAGTCAACTAACGATAAACAACTTGAAATTACTTGACAGAATGACACGTCAGAAAAAAATATATATTTTTTATACATTTTTTAAAATTATTCTCTAACTCATGTGTCATTATGTAACGTTGGCATATTTGTATATGTGACACAACTATCGCGGTGTGCACTGATATGTAGGTTTGTCATGTCATTTCAAGTCATTTATCATCAGTTGACTAACAGTTTTAATCCGCACAGGGGACATTTTGACTCAAACTAAAACGTTGAGGATTAAATTGCTTAAAATATGGGCTAAAATGACTATTCAGTCAAAAATTATGGGCATTTTTTTGACATTGTGCCTATAAAAAATGGTAAATTCTTATAATTAATGTATATTTTTTTAATAACATCTAATAGAATGTGTAATATATGAAGTGGTCCCAATGAAAAAGCGGATAATGTTCATCCTAAGAGACCTGGTTTCAATTGCTTTGTCTGCAATATGTGTGCATTGTCAAAGGGTTAAGAATATGTATGAACAACTACTATCTTGTAATCACCTTTAGACTATTCAACAAAAAAATAATGTGTAATATATAATCAATTGTAGATGTAATTATGTCTAAACATTAAATTATAAAATAATTACATCTAAAACTTAACAAGTGGTTTCAGTGAAAAAACAAATGATACTTATTCTAGAAAAACTCGATTCAATCGCTTTTATTGATAAGATGTATGCGATTTATTATTTTCTATGCATAGCTTCCAGAAACTGTGTATAACAAACTCTATAAATAATATGTACAAGAACTTCATGTGTGTATAAATAAAAAGAAATTTAAAGTGTCATATATATAGTTAATATTATAAAGAAAAAAATTTAGCTCATAAAATTATTATTATTATTTATGAAATTCAATATTATTATTATTATTATTATTTGAAAGGTGTAAGTATTTGCATCCTTCATAAATATTTTCATACTGAAATGAAGAAAGAAACTATTATACTGCATTCTTGACTTATCACGAGAGCAAACATTTGTATGGATTAGGAATTAACGGGGGTGTTTACGGTAGGTTAATTGTATTGTTTCTAAACGATCGGTTAACTGTTATAGTGATTGTTTAATCATAAATTAACCTTTAAAACGATTAATTATTATTAGCGATTAATCATTAGTAACGGGTCAGTTACGTGTTAACCTATAACCTATTACAATTTTTTCACATCTTCATTGTGTTTTCTGAGAATAATGAAATTATATCTCCGATAAAAAATTATATTAATACTATATTATAGAGGGTCTCGAGATTGACGTAGTCAATCTTTTGAACAAAATATATGTATAAATAATTTAATGACGGTTAACCTATAGGTTAACCATTAACCATCACTTTTAGCGGTACGGTTAATCGAGACTGTTTAATCTTAACGGTTCAATTATTTAACATATAAAATATAACGATTATATCAATTAACGATTACGATTAACGGTTACGGTTTAATGTGCACACCTATAGGGATTAACTCACTTGGTGTTGCACCTACCTTCTAAAATTCAAACATGGTGAGTTATATCATCTCCCTCAATTTTAGTTGTAAATAATAATTGTTGGGTAATTAGCATATAGAGGATTACATTAGTTGATTTGAGTAGCGGATTATATTTACTGGTTGTGTGAAAATGTTTGGTAAAATTAATTATTAGCTATTTTATTATTTTAACAAACAAAATGTCATACAAGAACATGATTATATTCAATATGTTAATTTCTTATTTATATGTTTTTTATTTTAATTCAATTTGATTAATCGTACCATTTAGTCTAAACGGTCGGTTCACTATTATAGCGGCTATTGAATCGTAATCTAACCATTAAGAAACAGTTAATTGTTTTAATCGATGACATTTATTTGTTATTAATGGTTAACCATTGCTAACAGTTCGGTTACAAGTTAGCTTGTAACCTATTACATTCTTTCACATGTTCCATTGCTTCTTTTGATAATAATGAAATTATCTCTCTTATAAATGTTATATTAATATTATTTTATAAGAGGGTTTCAAGATTGACGTAGTCAATCTTCTGAACAAAATATATATATAAATAATATAATAACGATTAACTTATAGGTTAACTATTAACCATAATTTGTAACGATCCGGATAATCGAAATCATTTAACCTTAACGGTTCAATTAATTAACCTATAAAATGTAACGATTAACTATTACGGTTAATGGTTACGGTCTAATATGCATACCCCTAGAGATTAACTCACTTGGTATTGTACCTACCTTCTAAAATTTAAACACGGTGAGTTATATCATCTCCCTCAATTTTAGTCGTAAAAAATATGTATTTAGTAATTAACAGATAGCTGATAATTGATAACAGATTACATTAGTTGATAGCGGATTATATTAGCTGATTTGACTAGCTGATTGCTAATTGCATTAACGGATTATGTAAAAATGTTTGGTAAAATTAACTCGTAGTTGTTTGACTATTTGAACAAACAAAATGACATATAAGGACGTGAATATATCCAATATATTGATTTATTATTTATATAATTATATTTTAATACAATTTGATTAATTATTAAATTTAAATGATGTTTGAAGCATATGTATTAGTCTCATATATTTGAAGGAAAAATAATTATTTAAATTATATATGAGAATATGTTTTACTTCATAAAGTATATTCAGGTTATTTGGATACTTTTTGTAATTGGTAAGGATAAAAGAGTATTTACAAGTATTATGTAAAATCCTCTCAACTCAAAAGTTCATTTCAGATGCCTTTTCAATTTGAGAGGTTTTATCTCAATCTGCTGGTACAACTGTCTTTTTATCAAGCATCCAAATTAGCGAATTTGACTCAAAATGTTATTTACTAAACAAGACTAGGATGTGTTCAATCGGTCGGTTCAGTTAATCGAAGCGAACCGAACTACCCAAAATTCATTAATCGATTTTTCCTTTTAACCATTAAATGAACCGAGCTTTTTTCAAAAGTTCGGTCTTTTTTGAATTAACCAAAATTTGATATAAAATTTTGGTTAAATTACACAAATGGTCACTAAAATATGCTAAAATAACTCTGTAGTCATTAAACTTTTAGAAGTTACAAAACAATAATTAAACTTACTAAACTGTTACAAAATGGTCATTGACTCATTGCACGTTATAAATTATTGATAATTTTTCGAAAGTTTACAATTTTGTAATAATTTAATAATTTTAATGATCATTTTTGTGCTAATTTGAAAAGTTCAATGAACATTTTATAAATATATTAAAATTAATGGTCATTTTTATAACTTTTAAAAGTTCAATGACAAAAATAAATATATATATATATATAATATTTAATATATGATAATTTTGGTTAATTCGGTTAACTGACCGATTTTGAACCGAGTTGACCGATAACCGAAATTTAAAAAATCTTAATCGTTAACCGAACACCCATAAACAATACCAATATCTTTATGTTGTTAGAATCAACCCTTGTATTGAACCAATAAGTGGTCTCAGTGGAAAAGCAGATGATTTTCATCCTAAGAGATATGGGTTCAAATCGCTTTGTCTGCAAGGTGTGTGCATTGACAAATGGTTAAGAATATATATATATGAACAAATATTACCTTGTAATCACCTTAATTGAATTATATTCACATTGAATCATTAATGTAAATATCTAAAAGTATTAATATTTCATGTTAAAATTTATATTTAAAGTATATTTCAAAGTTAAATATATATTTTGAAATATATATTACCAACAAGTGTTGGGTGCATTATACCGTAAAACGATTTGAACCTTAGAGATGACACGAGTTCAAACCTTATAGATGATATTGTTGGGAGGGGCAATCTCGCACCCCATATATGGACCGTAAAATGGACATGCATATTGCCAAATAAATAAATATATATTAAATTATTTAAAAATAATAATCACAATAATATTTATATATATTATACATAAATGGCTTAAAGGCTCATTTGCGCCTAAATTACGCACTTTTTTCGAGTTGCCGCATAAAGTATTTTCGAGATGTTTTGCACCTTAACTAAAAATCGTGACCTTCATTGACCCTTTTTTTTCTAACGTTTGTCTAAAAAAATCCGGCCCAATTAGAGCGCACCATATGGCTTTTTACCAAAAAAATTGACAAACTTTAATAAAAATAGGTAAATGGCATGTTGAGTCTCTCAAGTTTTATATTTATTCAATCTACCCCTTTCTTCCTCCCATGCAAGAATCTTTACAATATTTGATACAAATTAATTTTACATACCTGATTATATTAAAACACTCCCAAAGTGCTGCTCTTTGCTAAATCTATAAGAATAGAAAACCCCAAAATCCAAATGTCCAACCCCCAAGCAGCTTCCTCATTTACATCCATATTTGTGTGGTTTGTGTTCCTCACTTTCCGGTTGAAATCCTGCCATTTCAACCACTTAATACAGTCAAAAACATAATTTTTTTAGCTTCAAAAGAAAAAAAAAATGAAAACTTCATCCTCCAAGCAAAATACTTTACGGTTTTTAGAAATCTGAAGAGTTTAAGTAATTTTAGAATCAAACAAAGAGATAAAACAAGACACCATATTAAATTTGCTAAGATTTCCAAGAAGCAAAACGAACACTGTCCACATTCAAAATATTAAATGCACCGAATGAAAATTTGAACTTTAGAAAAGACTGTCTTTAAAGTCTAACCAGAAACGTTCTTCAAAAAATAAAAGTCTAACCAGAAACAACCCATCCAGCCGGAAAAAAAGTGCTTTATGTCCACTAGTTAACAAAGCAGAAACAAAAACAAAAGAGGGAATGAGCAGTTTCATTACTAAATTTTGAAGCAGTTCTACCTGGGGAGAATGCAGACATTGAAGCATAGATGGGACTGGAAAAGTGTGACGAAACAGGGGAAGAAGAGGGAACAACAGGTGATTTTTGGGTTAAATAAATTTTTAGGGACTAAAATTAACAAAAATACCATCATATTAAAAATATATAAACTAAATTGAAAAAAATTGAAAAACAGGGGTCAATTTTGAGGAAAATAAAGATTTTAGGGACTAAAATGAACAAAAAGTAAAATCTAGTATACCTAACGAATAATTTGCCCCTTTAATTTAAGTCAGCTTATTTTTTTAAATAAAATAACACGTGGCGTTTTTTTGATTAATTTGTGAGATTTTTTTAATAACGCCTAATAAAGAAATCACATGAGTTCACAATTTTTTGTTTAAAGAATAAAATTTTCCAAAAAATACTGTAAAAAACAGTTAAAAAATACATAATTTTTAAGGAGCAAATAAGCTTTAAGCCTAAATAAATTAAAAATATAATTCAAGTTTACATAAATCCCAAAGAAAAATATTCTCAAAGACAGGCAAATGGGGTTACTAAAGCAAGTATGGGCCTGCAGCACCCTTACAGTTCGCTTATAAATACCACAACCTCGAAAACCCTACTCCTCTCGAACGATATTAACAAACCAAGTAGCAGTCACAGCCGCTCCTCTGTTAATCCGGTAAGATTTAGATATCAATTCATTTACAAGGAATCCATCGTCAACTTATAATTTTGCACCCCTTTGATTTAGCAAAAGTTTCAGGAAAAAGTAGTTCATAATCTGATTTCTCTTTGATTTGATTTTAATTTCAGGAACAACCGAATGGCTGTCACTTTCAACGATCTCGGTTCTGCTGCTGGCTTGAAGAAGCTTGATGAGTATCTCCTCTCTCGCAGTTACATCTCTGGGTAAGTTTCCAAAATCCGTAGTTTAATGAAATATTTTACAGTTGCTAGGTTTTATCTCGTTCAGTTTAGGATTTTTATGTTTATTTGTTGTTTCTGCAGGTACCAAGCTTCAAAGGATGATATTACGGTCCACGCTGCTCTCTCAGGGGCACCGTCGGCTAGCTATGTGAATGTTTCTCGATGGTACAACCACATCGACGCCCTTTTGAGGATCTCGTAAGTTCTTTTTTGCCTATTTTTATTCGCTTATTAATGTACGTTTATTGATATGGGAATTTAATGTTTAATAGTAATGAACTGTTATTTGTTAATTTAGTGGTGTTTCTGGAGAGGGGTCTGGTGTGACTGTTGAGGGATTTGCTCCTGCTGAGGCTGTAGCCACTCCCCCAGTTGCGGATTCGAAGGCAAGTTAATCTGTGTGCTTATATGTTGTTTGAATTTAGTGGATCAAGTGATTTGGTTGTTTGTTTACCTTCTGATTGCTTGAACATATTATGCAAGTGCAGGCGGCAGCTGCTGAGGATGACGATGATGATGATGTTGATTTGTTTGGAGAAGAGACTGAGGAGGAGAAGAAGGCAGCCGAAGAACGAGCAGCTGCCATTAAGGCTTCTGGCAAGAAGAAAGAATGTGAGGCCATCGAGTGATACTTTGTAAACCTTGTATGCTCTATCTAATGTTTTTAACTTAGAATTTCATTCTTTGTTCTCAGCCGGAAAGTCCTCGGTATTGTTGGATATTAAGCCATGGGACGATGAGACTGACATGAAGAAGCTTGAAGAAGCAGTAAGAGCTGTTCAGATGGAAGGACTGCTTTGGGGGGCATGTAAGTTGTTAAAGCAGATTTGGTTTTGGCGTATATAATTTCAGTGCTTAATTGTGCAAAATTCCTTGTATTGGTTTTCAGTTATCTTGACATTGAGTCATGGTTTATGAGTGTAGTCGAACTAACATCGATGTGTTCTTTTCATGTGGCAGCTAAGCTTGTCCCTGTTGGTTATGGGATTAAGAAATTGCAAATTATGATGACCATTGTGGATGATTTGGTGTCGGTTGACACTCTCATTGAGGAACACTTGACAGTTGAGCCGATTAACGAGTATGTCCAGAGTTGTGACATTGTCGCATTCAACAAGATTTGTAAGTATTCCAGGTTCTGAAAAGTGTTTTACAGTTGTGTTTCATGCAATACTCATGTTTTGCATGTAAAAACTTGCTAAAAGTTTGACGTGCATTGCTCTTATCCGAAATATATAAATCAATTTTGTGGAAATTTCATCCTGCTACGTTTTACTAATGCGGATTCCATTTCATCTTGCAGAATGGGTTGCAATAGGAGTTTCTTGGTGGGGCTCTTCAAAGTTATATCGTTTATGTTGTCTAAGATTTTCTTCCAAGTTTTTTGTTTTTGCTAGAACATTAATTTAAGTTTATTGTTTGTTATTTTTGTGTTGGACGATGGATTCATTGTGATTGGTATGGAATATGAAGTATCGGTTGGTGAGTTTCTCTTGAAATTTTAAGCCTAAGTTGGTCAAGTTAATATGAAAAGTTCTTAAATAAATGGGTTAAATTATAAAAATCCGACCCAACCGACAAGTAACAAATCAATAATTATTTTTTTGAATAGAACAAATCAATAATTATTGTATTTTTGTTATAAAACAAATAGAATAAATCAAGGACGAGTATATATAATAATGAAATGAGAAATATGTATTATTTCCTCAATATTCCATATTTATAGACGTGAAGAGCGTAAGTGATAAAACCGGGTTACAAGATTTTTATTACTTTTTTGGGATAATTATATATTTAATACCTCACATATTTTTGCGTTATTTTTTTGACAAAATGGTGTCTAACGTTGCGTTTTGTTTTTATTTTGGTACTTGGCCGTTACGTCATACTGACTAAAAGAGAAAATTACACGTGGCATATTTCTACGTTATTTTCTCTATCTTAATCAACATGCCACATCGACTAAAATTATAGAAAAACATGTGGCATTTTGACTGGGAGAGAAAAAATAACATGGCAGCATGGCACGTGTTATTTTCTCTCTTCTAGTTAGTCTGCCATGTGTGCGTTTTCTTCTCATAATCAGTATGCTGCTAATTTTTTAACGATAGGTATCAAAATATAAATAAAGCGTAACGTTATGTGTTATTTTGTCAAAAAATAGTTGAAATACTAAATCCATAACGCATAAAATAGGTGGAGTACTAAACATATAATTATTCTTATTTTTTAAAAATAATTAAATGCTTGTGAAGCTCTTTACGAGTTGCGATAATATTCTGATATATATTGTAACACCCCTAAAATATTATATAAAAAATACTGATGAATGAAAAGAAAGAAAAAAAAATTAGTGTCAATGAGGTTTGAAGCCTTGCTTATTGAACATAAGCCTTAAACATCAAGGCTAAGGCTTAGTTTAGCATTGCTTTTAAAAAATGCGGTGGAAAAAGTGATTTTAAAAGTGTAGTAGAAAAATAGCTTTAAAAAGTTGGGTTAGTGTTTGTCATTGATGTCAAAAAGTGATTTTGAGAGGAAAAAATATTTATTTTAGACATAGTATTGTAAAGTAAAATAAGTGAAATTATGTGATGTTTAAATTTGTTAATATTATGATGTAGGAAATAAATCAACTTAAATTATAATAAAAATTAATTTAAAAATAAATCAACTTAAAATATAATAAAAATTTTAATTTAAAAATATAAACTATAATAAAAAAATTGTTTTTAATATAAATACTATAACATATATATTATTTTATAATTATGTATAAATTTAGTTTAACAATCAATTATAATTAAATAATAAAGGGTAAAAAAATAATTTTATTTTTCAAACTAACTTATCCACCGCAAAAGTCATAAAATCTAACTTTTAGATTTGAGTAAAAAATCACTTTTAAAAGCAACCAAAACACCTAATTAGACAGAAAAACACTTTTTAAGTGCCGGTAAAAGCAACCAAAAACACATTCTAAGACCAGTCCCGGTAAAAGTTCACGTCGATCTATTGTTAAGCTATATCTAATGACTACACGAGATTAATTAAAGTCTGAACCAACCCCCACCAACCAGTATTGAATTCTATTTTCAGATTTGAAAAAAAAAATATTTGATATAGAATACTAAAAGTCTCCAAACAAATTCCCACTGTTTCTAGTTTCGATCTGCCCCATCGCCCGGCCGTAGCTGATATCGCCGTCGTCGTCCTTGCCCATCACTCGCAGGGAATGACCGCCGTTCACCGTGAAGATCCTCTTAAAGATTCAACTGAAAAACCCAAAGTCTCGCTGCCTTTTCGTTGTTTCTGCCGCCATCCACCTTCCGTTCGTCGCACCGTCGACACATCTGAACTCATCGTGTCGCGGCGAGCGGAACCTTACCCACCGATCAACGTATCGTCACAGGTTGAGGGTTGTCAGAGATTTGGGAATAACCCATCAGCTTTATCTTTCCAGGTCGCTTTCATCATTTTTATGCTTAGTAAGCTTGTTATTGTTGAAACGGGTGAACTATGTAGCATTTTCTGTTTTTGTCGGTGAATTTTTTTGGTCGTTTTGACCGTGCATGGGAGTCACGCACTGCAGGATGTGATTTTCGACCATCGTACTGGTCACTCTCTGATATGGACCGGTTCGACCGATTATAGACTGGCCTGGCCTTGAACCGAGCCAGTTCGGCTCGAACCCGGTCTGCCAAACTCAAACTGACTTGACTTGATAACCGACTCAACCCAAACCCAAATCTGATAACCCGAGTCCAGGCCAAACCATTTGCTCGACCCTTAACCTGTTGATCGAGTCAATCAGTCTGAGTCAACTAAGTTAGTCAACCCGTCTGAGTCAACCTAGTTGACCGTTGATTGCTGATGTCAGCATTGACCGTTGACTAGTTGACTGTTGTCGTCGGCGTTGACTTTGACAAAAAAATCGACTTTTTTCAAAAAGTCATATTTTATGATTTTTGATGTCCCGAGTTCGTTTTTGAAGTATGTTTCTCAAAATTCTATCCGAAAAGCCTCTAAATCTGATATTAGACTCAAACATGCTTACGTGCTTCAATATTCAGTTTAAAGGCAATGTGATTAAGGATTGATTTTGGATTGTGGTTAAATGAAGGTATTCGCATATCCTAGAATCTGAGATCTGGAGGGACGTCGAGTCGGAAGTGGTCGAAGATAAGTATACGAGCTCGAATGGTGTAGATCGGAGTCTAGGTAATGCATTACTACCTCTTGCATGTTTTATGAAACGTGTTGGTATTCGGTTAAAGTATATATGATTATGATAAAGTGTACTTTCAACTATGCTCGAGTCAATTTGATTACAAAATAAAAGAATGGTAATTTGGATAAGATTAAATTATTCAAAAGAGAAGTTTAATGGACAGAAAGGATCATGAGTTTAGTAAGTGATTAATAAGATAGTTAATCTCCCAATCCAATTAATAGTGTTAAAGGATTTGATGTCTAAAATATTTCGTTAAGAAATGATGATAATACCCTGGAGACGTAAGAATGACAAATACCCGTAACAAAGGAAATGACATGGAATTTACACTTGATCTGATAAAATAATTACTTCACTTGAAACCCCTGATCTATTGGGAAAGACTTCGGTATCAAGATGCAAATATGTGTGATAACAAAACACTTGGAATCTTCTCGAACTTTGGATAAACATCTGATGATGAATTTACTAGAAGTTCTTCGTATTCATGAATCAATCTAAATAATAGTAAATAATAAATTGATTGAAATGATCGAAATAACTTCAGACTTTGAAATTACCAAATTAACTGAAATGATGGATATGCTATTGAGTTCTGAAATGAGTGAGTTGTTTGTAAGGACTGTAAGAATTACGATGTCTGAACTACCACCAAACATTTAAATAATTAAATACCCACGAGACTTGAGATATGTGAATGCTTGGAAATCTTGAAAGTTCTAACAGATCGCAAATGATTGTAATACTTTGTGGGTTTGAAGCCTGATTTATATAAATCGGTCTTTCTTAATACTGATACAATAATAGAAGAATATTGCACAAATACATGTTCAACCATTTGAGGCTCATTCCATAATAATTTGCGACGATGACCCGTTCAACTATACTACGCAGCTATAGCTAAATTTTGAACACATGTGAGGTGTACCTATTCGAATACTTAGAAGACAATGCATTGGTGAGACGTATTTAATGGAATAGACTTGGAATCCTGGCAACCTGTCAGCAAATCCTCAGCACAAAAAATCACCGACTTACCCTATCGAGGTTAAACTATGAATTTGCCCTTGAGTGATAAAATGGCCAAAATGCCCTTTTGAGCAAAATTGACTGTAACTCTCTTGATATATCCAGAATTTTGATTGATCCTGATCTACCCGAATTCTCAAAATCTGTCATGATATATCTGAATTTCTGTATAGTCATGTTATACATGGAATTCTGAATGATTTTAAAGTATAATTCCTGAATACCTAGATGAAGTTATTAATTATTGAATTCCTTCGAATATAGTTCTTGATTCTAAAATTTAGTCTAGAATAGACTATAGTTCAATGTCTCATTTCTGTGATTATCAAGGACCTCTGAGTGGTAAATTGGACCATCTAGTGTGTACCGTGTATACATGACTAACCTCCATGATCAGAAATCAAATCTATCTATTTTGATCCCAAGTGATCATGTTATCTGAAGTAAAAATACGACTTCTGGTTCCTGATGCCTGATGCAAGTATACTCGATTCATGGGTCCTGATACTCTGATTCCACTAATTAAACATCGACATATACTTTGATTATTGACATACTGCTACTAATTCCTGATATAACCCGATTACCGCTCAAGACTGTGTTATAGGGGTACTTCTGGGATAACATAAGAAGTTTTTGATAAGCACCTGTGCGCACGGACCTTCAATTAGGCTCTTATGTCTCCTATTAGGTTCTTATGCCTTCTGTTAGGCTCTTACGCCTCATAGGACCTAAGGTAACCTCTTAGATTGGTACCTACGCCCATTGGGCCTGGGTTAACGCTTGTATAGATAAAATTCTAGGGAATTGCATACTAGAGTTCGATTGAAGGGTAGTTAGGCTGATACCAAAATTTTTCTGCCTCTTTCTTTGTCACTGACAAAATTATACAATTGTTTGAAACTTTCTGTCAATCTTTCTCAATCTTCGATTGTTAGGGCACACCAAACCCTCTGGATCAATACCTGGAAAATATCTATCAGTTTTCGTTCTTCTAGATTGTAGTATACCCGACTGATATTCAGAAGTTCAAGTATTGAACAACCATGCTGCCTCTAAGTATGGTGTAATACGAGATTCTTTACCATAATAAGAACCTGTTGATGCCATGATCTTTATGCCCGTTCTATGCTTTACCTTATACCTGCATGTTACCTATAGCATCTCTTGGTAGTTCTGTATTACTGAGCTTTTCCAAGCTCACGTTGTTTTACCATCGCAGGTTAAAGGAAATCTATCATGGTATAGTGACCGACATCAGTGTTTAGAGTTCTCTTAGAGTTGCTTTTGGAGTACGGTAATGTTGCAGTTGGTGAGCATGTATATCGTGTTTTATTTTATGTCAGAGTCTGTAATATACTTTTTGAATTTCTGTTTTATGATTTTCTGTAATGATGTTCTGACAAAAAAATTTATTTTACGGTTTTAAATGTATTAAAAAGAAAATAATGTTATTTGGGTTTTTACGGTGGGTCGCTCTTGTGACCTTCTAGAATTAGGTGTAACACATAGGCGGGTCTGGGGTTATATATATATATATATATGATAGTAGTCTCTTTAAAAGAACATGGACATATCAAATATTGTTATAATCTTCCTTCAACGATCATTCACTGAATCAATTATATCACATATATCCAGATTGTTTCGGTTGATATAAATATTAGTGCAAGCAAATTATATATATATATATTATTGCCATTTAAATCCGAGATAAATCTCATAAAACAAATGATTACATTGACCACAAAGTAATTCAAATTTCTTGGGATTTAAGTCATGTTTTACATATTAAAACTTTGTTTATTTTGTTTTGTTCCACAAAACTACTTATTTATACTTATAAAAGTTTGGACCGGTGGTTAAAAATGTTCACATTCTAAAAGTTAATACATCACTCTAAATTTTTACTTTAAAAAAAAGAGTAACTGACATCAAAGTTTTAATTGTAAAGTATATCAAAATCATATATATAATCAGATATGAAGTTATGGCATGTCTTGGGTTGTGCCTTTAAATTTTTTATATTAAACAGTATAATAAATTTTTTATCTATTTGAACTTTAATTTTCAATTCATTTGAATTTTTTATTTATTTTTATAATTAATTCTACTTTATCTTTTGATCTTGATTTTCGACTCCATCATTCTATATAATACATAGAGTTTTAATCATAGTAGACATAAAAAATAATACATATTTACAACAATTCTTAAATATTAAATATTTTTAATATTTCAATATTAATCTTTTATTATTTAATATAATTATATATTCACATGTTTTGTTTAATTTTTTCCTGCTAAATCTATAATTGAGTTGATGTCACGGATTAATCAAATACTAACCCAATTAAAAAAGATTTAAAAACATTTTTAAAATTTTAATAAATATAATAAAAATATTTTTTTATCTTGTGATACTATTAATAATCTCTAAATAAAATAATTAAAATCACTATTTAAGACATTAAGTATCTAAAGATCGAACCCATAATTTATAAAGTAAATTTGTAACATATTATCAAATAGAAATATATTAAATTTTAAAATGTGAATTAAAATATTTTACTACACCACCCATAATTATTCATTAAATATATATTTTGAAATAAAATATTTTTTCATTCAAAATATAAATGTTAGACAAAATATGATACTTATAAACGGCCCTCCATCTTTGTTAAGCCCATTGTATAGTTTCCTTTAGGGCCATAAAATTAAATAAAAAATGCCTTCTGTTTAATGAAAACCAATCATACTTTGCCACGTGCATCCTTAAAGGCTGACAAAAGGGTAGAAGCGAGACTCAGACAGCTGATTTGAGTTTGGCTCCGTTTTGCTTAAAACAGAGAAATAATAGGAGAGAAAAAAGGCGCTCCTTCAACCGATCTGAGAAGAGAAACAGCAGAGCAAAGAAGCTAAAGAGTGAAGCAAATAAGAACCCAACCGGACCGGAATTGCTTAGCTCCCTCGGACATTGTAAGAAAAACTTTGTTTTTTCTCTGTTAATAATCATATTCACTCATGGCTTTGTTTAGTTTTTGAATGTTATACATGTTTTTTTAGCAGCTTTCGTTGAGTTAGAATCGCTGGAGCGTTAGTACCGTGTTTGATTTCTAGTGACCCATGTCGAGAATTAGAATTAGGGTTTTTGATTCATGCCCTTTTTTAACCTGTTGTTTTTACAAAGATTGAGATGAATTTGGGTGTTGAATTGTATTATTTGATGAAATAAATCTTTTCTTTTTGGGGCTTAACATCTTATTTTGTTGTTCTTGTTGTTGCTGTTGTCAAAATCAGGGCTTTGTTTGGCTACATGTTGGGTAGTTTGTTTTTAGTTAGAGAAGTGTGAGTTTAGCTTTTGAAGGACATTTTGGTTTCAAGTTGGTGATTTTAGGATGAATAACAACACTAACCTTCCGAAGACTTTTGGGGTTCCATCCCAGTTTGGGAATTCCGGGACGGCTCCAAAACCGCAATCAAAACCCATCAACAACCAGCCTCATCCAACGCAAGGCGGGCCTCAGTTTCCTGGCCACTTTCAATTGTCTGAGCCTCAAGCACAGGTGCTTGCACGGGCACAATATGTGCACGCTCATGCTCAACCGCAGGCTGCCGCTCATTCCCAATTCCCCGCACAGGTGCACTCGCAAAACATTAGTAATAGTAATGCCGTGGCTACCCCTTCTCCTTTGGTTTCCACCCCTGGCTCAGGAAGTGTCAAGCGCTCTTCTCAGAAGCCACCTTCAAAAAATTCTGGTTCATCTAATAGTAATATGGCTTCTCTGTTTAAAACAATGGAGTTAACCCCGGCTCCTCCTAGAAAAAAGCGGAAGCTTCCCGAGAGACAAATACCTGATAAGGTGGCTGCAATATTACCAGAGTGTGCTCTATATACACAGTTGCTTGAATTTGAGGCTAAGGTGGATGCTGCTTTGTTGAGAAAGAAGTCTGATATTCAGCAGTCTCTTAAAAACCCTTCCTGTATTCAGAAGACTCTTAGACTATATATTTTCAATACGTATTCCAATCAGGGGCCAACCGACCCTGACCAGAAGAGCACCGAGGCTCCATCATGGTCACTTAAGATTATTGGTACGATATTGGAAGATGGGAAAGACCCTGTTCTGGCTGGAAAGGCTCAGAAATCATACCCGAAATTCTCATCTTTCATTAAGAAAATTACAATATACTTGGATGCAAGTCTCTATCCAGATAACCATGTGATTTTATGGGAGAGTGCTCGATCGCCTGTCCTTCACGAGGGGTTTGAGTTGAAGCGGAAAGGAGACAAGGAATCTACTGTGAGAATAAGAATAGAAATGAATTATAGGCCTGAAAGATTTAAACTTTCACCTGCTCTTGCAGAAGTATTGGGAATTGAAGTAGATACACGCCCAAGAATCTTGGCTGCGATTTGGCATTATGTGAAATCGAAGAAGTTGCAGAATTATGAAGATAATTCCATCTTTTCATGCGATCCACCTCTGCAGAAGGTATTCAAGGAAGAAAAAATGAAATTCATTATGGTTTCACAAAAGATATCGCAGCATTTAACTCCTCTATCGCCCATACATTTGGAGCATAGGATCAAGCTTTCAGGGAACTGTCCTATTGAATCCACGTGTTACGATGTCCAGGTTGATGTGCCTTTCCCATTAGAAATGGAAAAGTCTACTCTCTTGGCGGACATGGAAAAGAACAAAGAGATTGATGCTTGCGATGAAGTGATTTGTACCGCCATAAAGAAAATACACGATCATTGTCAGAGACGAGCTTTCTTCCTCGGTTTCAGCCAGTCTCCTGCAGAATTTGTTAATGCTTTAATTTCTTCCCAAGGCAAGGATTTGAAGCTTTTTGCTGGAGAAGCTAACCATAATGCTGAGAAGGAGCAGCGTTCTGAATTCTATAACCAACCATGGTAAAATCTTCTTCCAGTTATTTTATTTTCATTCTATGTTTGTTTTGATGTCTTGGTTTGGCATAAATGGGTCAAAACTACCTGTCTATGCTTCTTTCATATTTCATTTCATTCTATGTTTCTTCAAGGCCTGTATATGATCGGAATCTATCAAAATTACCTGTTTAATGCATAGAGCTTGATTTTACTATTTGATTATTTGTTCCGGCAGAACAGAAGAAAATCTGGATTAATTAGTACTCATTGACTGATCTGTATATTTTACCAACAGCAATAATCCTTTAGAAGAAATTCTTAGGACTCCCTAGGACTGTGCAATCCGGAGGCTATATGGTTTACTATGTTGGCGTCCGGTGTTAATTTCTTGCTATGAATAAGTGCATCATCTTTTGGCTTCACTGAATAAAGTATGGTCTATCTATTATCTGTCTATGAATTTATACAAGTTGATATGAGAAACACATGCCCCTATAGAGCCTAGTTTATCATAATGATGCTGATTTGGTTTTACTTGAAAATTGATGGTTCACGCGGGGGGGGTGGTGTTAAAGTTACCAGTGGAGCTCCATTAAAATCATTTTCTGACCATCTTTTCTTTTTATCTATTTTCTGGAATTTTCAGGATTGAAGATGCTGTAATCCGGTATCTGAATCGCAAGTCTATTGGAGGAGATTCTCTTGGAAGCACTTGAGCAGGGTTCTTTGGAATTGTTGACTGTTTGTATGAATCTCAAGGCTTCTAAAGTTACAACTTCTGGCCTGCATAATGTTGCTAATTGGTTCAGCCGATCAGGAAACATTAGATGCCACAGACAAAGAAACTATCCTGAAAATTTCCTCCCAAAGTTATCGGAGTTTGTCATCTCCGTTTGCAAACACATTTGCTTCTTTTGTTGTATTTTTCTAACGCAGTCAACCCCTTCCATTATTTCTGAATTGTCCTAATCATATCAGCTCCGGGTTCTATGCTGTTTGATTCGCCAAACCCTCTAGAATATCTGTTTTGCTTTCTGCTTTCGAGTGTTTAAGACATTCTTATCATCGGAGGGACGAAGCGTTTGTAATGTAAGTTGATTTGTTTTCTTTTAGGTGTGGTTTGAACAGAACGAGAATTGTATCCTTTTGGTTTACTGATCAACAACATTTCATTTAATCTGGGAAAAGGAGAGTTTAATTTATTCCCTCTTGTTTTCTCTTTGCTCCTGATTCTTTTGGCATTTTCATTTTCTACTGCACTCTAGGTCTATGTATATAATATTTGTAGGATATTAGATTTTGGCAGAGGAAAGTAAGTGAAGAGTTGGCTTATGACAACAATTTTGTTGTTAATTCTATTCCTAACTATATTTACCGACTGAAGATACTATTCTGAATCAAATAGTTAATCAAGTTAATCTTTTAAATTAGTTTAATCGAACAAGATTGAGCATGTGATTTTCATTTTGAATTGAGTTTTAAGTTTTAGAAAAACAAGCTTCAAATGTGTTAAGAATATATAAGGTAGGTAAAAGATTCAAATTTGAACAACTTATTTAAAAATAAAAACAGATGTTACTATGTAATTATACTGAAATGTCAAATGGTTGAGAGTATATTCAGAATAGATATTACTTGTAATCACCTTAGCTTAATAAAAAAATGTCAAAAAAAAGTTTAATTACAAAATAAGTGCTCAAGCTATGTCTTTTTTTTACAACAGGTGTTTAAAGAATTTTTTTGTTGAGATAGTTGTCTAAATTATTTTTTTGTTGAAATAGGTGCCTAAAGTTTCCATTTTAGCTTAAATGGGTGCCTAAAATTTTAATTTTGATTA
Source organism: Hibiscus mutabilis (assembly GCA_019671005.1). Taxonomy (NCBI): domain Eukaryota; kingdom Viridiplantae; phylum Streptophyta; class Magnoliopsida; order Malvales; family Malvaceae; genus Hibiscus; species Hibiscus mutabilis. Next base: position 37,029,406 of record CM033744.1, read on the forward strand.
AAATAGGTACATAAGTAGGTGTCTCAATTGATTTTAAAACAAGTTAAAAATAAAATTTTAAACATTTATTTTAGCCAAAAAATACTTTAAGCACTTATTACAAAAAATGGTATAGTTTGAACACTTATTTTGTAGTTAAACAAAAAAATAATGATTTTTGAACAATTTCTACTTAAGAGAGGAGAAAGGAAAAATATGCTCTTACTGAATCTAGAATTCACAATTTAAAGAGAGAAAAAATGTCAACTAAATTTTTTTAACCATTTGCTTTAAAGGTTGTTGAAAAAAATACTAATGTTAACTTGCAAGTTGATTAAAATTTGTAATACTTAATGTATGTTGATTACATGATGACTGGTAGTAGGACTTAGAATTCACATCGAACCTGATAAAAAAACAAATTAAAGAAAATTACTTTTGTACTTATTTTATTTTCTTAAGATAAATATATAAAAGAATTACTGTACACTTTACTTGTATGTTTATTACTCCTTTCTTTTAAAAGTTTTTTTAAATTTTATGTAATTTTATAAAAAAATTACGTGAGAGAATTTTAAAATATAAAAAAATGAGTTTAATAGGCCAGATGTAGTGAAATTTTAGTATAATAATAAAGAAGAGAAAAAATTTGATACACAGTCTGTGTAAATTAAAGTTTATAGGCTCTTTTTAAATTTAGAATTTAAGAGTTTAGTTTAGGGTTTAAAATTTAGAAGATTATATTATAAGGTTTAAAATTTAAAGTTTAGGGTTTAAAGTTTAAAATCTAAAGTGTTAAGGTTAAGATTTTAAATTTTAAATTTTATAAAAAGATTGTGTAAAAATATTTTATAGAAACTGTGTATCAAAAATGCCCTTCAAACACTTGCATCTCATGCATAAGGAAAGAAATATACAAGTTGCATTGCACCACGTGGGAAGCAGTGATAGGATAGGGTGGGTGGCTGAGGAGTCACCATCCCAGAAAGCGTCACAAAACGGATCAAAAAAGAAAACCAGGTGCGGGAAAATCACTCAAGGCGCACATTAGAGTGCTTGCCAATCAAAAACAGGATAAGAACACCACCTTTTTGTTTTTCCCTTGAAATAAAAAGCCCCACAAACCAGGCAGGATAAGCATAAACCAACAGTACCTATCCATAGAAAAACCAAAGCTTGAGCCTTTAACCAAACCAAGCCAAACTAACTTTTTATCATTGAGTTATCCCCACATCACCCACCGTACACGTGTCCCGACAGTCTTCTCACATACCCAAAGCTACTGTATGATCGGACGGTGTTGGATGATGGTGGTACCCTTTGGAATTGTTGTTAAAAGCAACCCTCTTTGTCCCATGCTATTTTTTATGTCATAACTGGTTAATGATCCGAGTAAGTCGTCAGCTTTGTTGAACTTCGAGTTAAGTTTAGAGAAAAAAAGGGATTGCTGAAAGAGAGAAGAGTGAGTGAGTGAAGTTTCTGTTCAAGCTTTTATTGAAGATATGGCTATGGCGAATGTTAAACTAGGGAGACAAAGTAGCATACAAGATAGTCCAAGGAGTCCTGAAGCAAAGCTCGGGATGCAAGTTGAAGATCTATGGGATGTTCAGGAACCAGAGCTTAGTCCTAACGACAAACTCAACGCTTGCTTTGAAAGCATCCCTGTTTCTGCTTTCCCTATTGCTCCGCAAGGTAATTGCTTTTTGCTTGTTTTGTATGGATCCTTTGATCACTCACTGTTTGTTTTAGATTATGTTTTGATTGTTTTGATTGATCAAGAAATTTGGGGCTTCTTTACGGGTGGATTTGAGCTAAAAATATGATGAATTTGGGGGAAAACATGAGACAAGACATGCTTACATGGATTGTCTGGTCTAGTTCTCTCTTCTGGTGTTGGTTTTTTTAGTATAGGGATTGACAGTGTGAATGTGATATATGTATGATGGTATTGTCTTTGTAATGTTTGTGTTTCCAGGGATTGAGATAAAATCGGATGCGAGTCTGGCCGAGGCTGTTCGAATACTGGCACAAAACAAGATCCTCAGCGCACCCGTTGTCGATGTTGATGCACCGGAAGATGCAACGTGGATGGACAGATACATTGGCATTGTAGAGTTTGCAGGAATTGCTGTATGGATTCTGCAACAGGTCGAAAACAGAACCGCATATGTTGAACTCTTTTTCTCTATTATAAGCCTTTCATTTGGGAAACTAACAATTTTTGTGTTTTTTTTTTACAGTCAGAGCCATCTTCACCTAGAAGCCCGTCATCTCCGAGTGGAGCCGAGTCTGCTATAGCTGCTAATGGAATGGCCTCTGCTGCAGGACTTGGGGCTCTAGGCCCTGAAGGTGCTTCAATTACTTCCGGTGACTTTTTTGAGGCTCTAACGTCGTCCGAGTTTTATAAGAACACCAAGGTGGTACTTCAATTACTTCCAGTCATCTTGAATTCTTTCCGTTTCGTAGTTGTGCTTACTATTTGTGTTAACTTATAAGAGCATACAGGTTCGTGATATCTCGGGGTCGTTCCGCTGGGCACCATTCCTTGCATTGCAGAAATCAAACACCTTTTTGACCATGTTGTTACTGCTTTCAAAGTACAAAATGAAGAGTGTTCCTGTACTTGATCTGGATGATGGAAAGATTGGTAACATCATAACGCAGTCGGCTGTCATTCATATGCTAGCGGAATGCACTGGACTTCACTGGTTCGAAAGCTGGGGAAGTAAGAAGCTTTCGGAGATTGGTCTTCCCACAATGTCCCCTAAGCAAATTATCACAGTGAGTGACTGTTATCCGTCAGGTTTTCATTTCTATCGGTTCGAGACATTTCATGGTCATCGCCTTAACTCATATGAATATTTCATGCTTGAGTCCCGAGCATACGGATGGCTACTCTGAAATTTCTGCGACACATCATCATTCACAGTTATTGCATAACCCTTAATGCTCAGTTTTTACTACAGCACTAGTATTGGTTCAGTACTTGTGGATCCGTATTTTTACAGCATGTCACGAGTACATGTTCAAGTCTTCGGTTTCATGATGTTCTTCCGGTCTTTATATCTTTTCATTTCTACCATTTTTTTTCTCTTGTTTATCTTTTACTAAACCTAGTCAATCAAGATGTTAACGAATTGCTATTTGTACTATAGGTATATGAAGATGAACCGGTGCTCCAGGCCTTTAAGCTAATGAGAAAAAAGAGAATAGGAGGCATACCCGTCATTCAACGCGGAGGGGGAAAAGCTATCGGTAACATAAGCCTTCGAGATGTACAATTTCTTTTGACCACTCCGGATATCTACCGTGACTACAGGTTGGTAATGGATTATTCTAAACTTCTGGATCACATTAGATATGAATGTTTATAAAGTGTTCTAAGCTGAAGTCCTTTTGATGCATAGATCAATCACGGCTAAGAACTTCCTAATAGCTGTTCGAAACTACTTGGAGAAACACGAGAAGAGATCGCCGATGTTGAGTGGCATGATAACTTGCAAGATAGACGAAACGGTAAAAGAGTTGATTCAGACACTCGACTCGGAGAAGATCCAGAGGGTGTACGTCGTGGACGATGACGGGAACTTGGAAGGAGTGATCACACTTAGAGACATCATTTCGAGGTTGGTACACGAACCGCGTGGCTACTTTGGAGATTTCTTCGACGGTGTGTTGCCTTTACCTGCAAACAGCAGGGTTTGAAAGAGTAACAATCAAAACAAGTTGTAGGCTTCCTATGAATCGATGAAACTCCATTTTTCTTTGTGATGTTCTGGTTTTTGCAGTTTGACTGTGTGTTGGGAGACTAATTGGGTGTGCAGATTGTAAGTTGTAACATAGGAGAGCCTTTTGTACTTGAATTTACATCTGGCTTTGACACTGACAGGTTCCGAGTTCTGTAAATTTTGGGTGGTTTCAATAACTCGATTTGGATGTTCTGTGTTGAAACTTGCAACCTAATAACAGGAGCCATCTTCTTGGAATGAATATACTTGCTATCTGTATCCGTCTTACATACATGTTCAGATTTTTTTTTTTTTTTTTGAGTTTGCAATATAAATGTGAACTAAATATATAATAAGCCTTGGCACAAGAGACTAACACTTGATTGGAAAAGATTAAAGAAATTTAACTACTCGAACAAAAAATAAATATAAATATGACAATATCTGAAATTAAATTATTGAAAAATCACCAACATCACAAATTAAAATCAAGCGTCGTGATAAATCTATTCACAAAGCTACATTGTATATTTTAGCTTAAAAGGTCCAAATAAGAAAGATAAATAAGATAACAATAAGCCTCATCTTGTAAGGTGGATCTGGGCCTAGCCTATCTAGGTCATGGCTCAACTCATGCCCAAAAAATGTCATTTATTTTATATATAATATTAATGTATATTAAGCTTGGATAAGTAAGAATAAGAAAATGACTCAATGTATAAACCTAGTTTAATTTTTAAGATTTGAATTAAGTTAAGAAATAAAGTTTAAATAAAATAAAATAAAAAATGAGGTTATTTATATTTTCATTTTATTTTATAATGATTATATAATTATATTTTAATAATAATAATTAAATTTTTTATTAATTAATTAAATGGAGTATTTTTTAAAAATAATTGAATTCTCTGAGCATTGTTGGGATTTTACCTTAGTATATAATGGACATAAATCTTTGGCCTTTTTTCGGTGCTCTTTTTTATGCCCCAGCACTAAAAAAAATAAATTCTAAGCTTTAACTCTAAATTTTAAATATTAAACCTTAAGCCCTAAACACTACAAAATACACGCTACCTCAAATAGCCTAAACTCTAATCCTAAACTCCAATTTTAAATCTTAACCCTAAACTCTAAACTTAGCTTTTTAATAGGGGGAGCATAAATAGGGTATCAAAAAGAGACAGGTGATTTCTATTCGTATATAATGATCATAAAACACAAACAACAAAACATAATTAAAATTAAGATCAAAATTAAAATTTAAGAGAAATATTTTTAATAAAAGCTATAACTCATCTCCAATATTTTTAGAAAAAAATGACTTAAAAGAGAATAAAAATGTAATATATTTCTTGTTATTTTTGTTGAAAGTTATGAGAGAAGTCAATTTTAAATAAATAAATTTAAATACACTTTTTTATAACTTATATTTTTGACAATTTAATTAAGTTACTAGGGCTGTAAACGAACCAAACATTCAGCGAACCATTCGACGGAAAGTTCGTTTATGTTCGTTTATTTATTAACCAAACGAACATGAACAAGATTTTCTGTTCGTTTAATTAAATGAACGAATGCAAACAAAGAGCTCGTTCGTTCATTTGCGTTCTTGAACGTTCGGTAATCCTTTTATTTATGTTCGTTTAAATTTATTCACATATATTCATTATTTTTCATAACAAAAGTATTATAATTTTAAAAAATTAAATTTATTCACATATGTTCGTTCGTTTATGTTCGTTTAAATTTATTCACATATGTCTTTTTATGTTCGTTCGTTTGTGTTCATTTATCATTTAAACGAACGAACATGAACGAACACAAACAAGCTACATTCCTTAACAAGCGAACACGAACAGAAAATTATGTTCGTTTAATTGTTTGTGTTCGTTCATTTGTTCGGTTAAAATTAAATGAACGAACATGAACATACTCTCGTTCGTGTTCGTTCGGTTCATTTACATGCTTATAAGTTATAGATAAAAATTTAAATTATTTTAGGAAATATTTTAATTTTATTTAAATATATATATATATATATAATAAAAGAAATTTTAGAATTATTGAATAATGAAATTTTAAATTTTTTATTTAAAAAATTTTAAAACCATATATATAAGTTACAGATAAAAATTTAAATTATTTTAGGAAATATTTTAATTTTATTTAAATAAATATATATATATAATAAAAGAAATTTTAGAATTATTGAATAATGAAATTTTAAAATTTTTATTTAAATTTTTTTAAAACCATATATATAAGTTATATTAGACGATTTTCTACTACTATTTATATAGATCTAGCCGATGATAGTTATCTAAATTCGTCATTGACCATTTTGATCGGTCAAGGAAAACAAACATATGATAAAAAAAGACCGAAAACATGTCAAAAAAGAAGAAAACATATTATAAAAATAAAATTATTCTCATTAAAAATTTAAAAACAAAACAAAAGTAAAGATGAGAAAAACGAAAGCAACAAAAAATAAAAAAAATATCGACGGTTGATGATTAATATTAAAACTAATACCTCCGCTGATAAAAACAAGTAAGAGGGGAGATAAAATAACCTAAAGGGCAAGTTTAATAATATTGCAACATGTACATGTACATGTACATGTTCAGAAAACACGGAAGCAAAGATGATTGGCTGCTGGGATTTTTCAAGTTCGGTACTAAACATGTTATTGTTGAACTTGATGCTTGCTTCAACCAAGTTCTAATGATTCAATGGCGTTATTAAATTTTCAGCATATTAAGGAACTTAACCGACGTAACTAAGAGGTGATTTATGCACAAATATATCGGAAAGGTAATCAAGAGGTTATTGTCCAAGGAGTTCGACCGTCGTCTTTTCTATAGTCCTTCGGATGAGATTTTACATATTGATTGGTGATTAGCTTATTGTTTTCCTTATTTACCCAAAAAGACAGTTTTATTTATAAATAAAATAAAATAAAATAAAATTAAAATATAAATATAAATATAATAGAGATTTTAGAATATTCAAAAGAATATAAAAAATTATAGATCTAAAAAAAAGATAAACGATGTACCAGTCAGATCAGACACTTTCTTTTTGCACCAAAGAAAAACACTACGGTCCATTGTAGGAAGGGTCTATAGGAAGTTGTCAAAGCACAAACTAGAATAAATTCTCAAAATCGGTAACAACCTTTCACGCCTATTCTCAAAAATGACGATTCGTTATAGATTACATCGGCAAACAACCCAAAGGGGATCAAACTCTACGTGATCACCGACAAATACGAATCAATGATAAGCGATGTGAGAGTCAACATACGAACACAAAAAACTTGCAAAAGTAATTTTAGAAGCGTGCCATAAGACAGAGACGTGTCATAAAGACAGAAAAATGTACCACAAAAGTAAAGAAAAACGCAACAAAATGTGCGAAGAAAAAAAAATAAGAAAAATAAACGAAAATAAATAACATATGAATTATCAACGGTCGACAACTAAAACAAAAACTAATGTTGTAGCCAATTAAATAAAAAAAAAGAAAAATAAGCGATTATAGTTGAGAAAAAATTAAAAAGGCTGCTAGATTTTTTAAGAGAAAATAACTCAATAAATATTTGTCAATTAAAATTACTTGTTTTACTTAGCAGTTTAAAATTACATGTATAATGAATTAAAATTACTTGTCTTAACATTAATTCGAAGACTGCCCTCTGATTAACAGAAAAAGATTGATTAATCTATTTTGTTCGAGTGTTTTAAAAATATATTTCAAAGGATTTTTCTCTCTAAACCCTAGAGCACCGCCGCTCTTCATATCACTGCATTTTTTTTAAACTTTATTTAGTCACGGTAATGATTTTAATGTTAATCGCCGACGGTCAGTTTTTTTTGTTTCTTTTTTAGTTTTAAACAAAAATAATTTTGTCTTTGTGAAGTGTTTATTTTTATTTTTTAGTTATTTTTTTTATTTTTTTTATCGTTTGACTGTTCTTTTTATTTTATGTTTTTTTAATTAGATTTGACTACGTCGCGACTGATTAAGATAGCGATTATCTGTAATATTGCCTATCTTCCCTATTCTAGACATTGGATTAAATTCGAATACGCAGTTTGCATTCGTGGATAGTTTCTCACGACGCTCGACTTTGATTTGCAATTCTCGGTAGTCTTTCAATAACTTAATCCTATTTTGTGGTTTGTTTGCCGATGCAGTCAAATTTATTCGTATTTATTTTTCGTTCGAATCTTTTGGTTAAGTTTTTAACCTTTTATATGTATATTCCTCAATCGGAGACCTCTTATATTCCCATGATGGAAATTAAAGGAAGAGAAGTCCAAAGTAGCGTGGGGGCTGGGCTCTTCAACAGTTTCTAAAGTCCAAAACAAAGTTGGGAGTAGAAAATTTGAACAGTTTTTAACCCTCCTTAATCTGAATGAAAAAGGACGTATTTGCTTGGGATTTAGGAAACAAAACAACCTCAGCAATTAGATCGTACCAATAAGCCAACCTTTCTTTCCCAACATTTTTCGTTACGGACAACTTTCGTCACTGTAACCACAAGGACTGTTCTGTTCTGCATGCTGCTTCATTGGCGACAGTTTTCATAACTGGTTCCATTCTCCATATACTACTACTAATAATATTCCAACGAAACCAGTCCAAATCGAAATGGGAGTCATTTCCCATTGCGATGTTGCTGTTTGAGTTATGGTAAATTAACCATATGGCATAAAATAATTGAAATTTAACCCCCCCCCCCCCAACTTAATCTAATTAGCGTATAAAAACAGAAGACCAATTATCATAATCAACTTGAAATTCAATTATCTATGTTCAAGTTCAAATTAAAAAAAAAGGAGAAAAAACCGATTACACTTAAAAGGACAATTAAAATTTGACTCGGTCAAACTTAAACTCACAATGATCGACATGGGAGAAACTAAAAATTTACAAGGGGTCAAGAATGAGATTAAAATTTTTGAGGGGACCATAATAAGGTTTTAAAAAGATTGTAAGAAATATAACTAAATTTACTCTTTTTTAATTTTTGTTTAAAAAAAAGTTTACCCTCTATTACCGTTGAAAAAAGTTAAAAGGGGCTCACACCCCCTTTGGCGTCTGGTGTTCCACCCCTGATGAGCGAACTAAGTTATTATTTTATTTTGGATTAACTATATCAAATACCGTCGAACTATAGACGTGTCATTTATATCATGGTAAACAAGAAAACAAGTATTGTTTAAACGATATAATGTATATAGTTCAATGGTATTTGGTGTAGTTTACTCTGCGCCAAACGAGGAAATAAGTCTTGTTTACACCCCTAAACCTAAAGCAAGTGTTGTCTCCCATGCTTATTGATATCACTTTCCTTTTCTCGGTTGGTTAGGCATCAAGAAATTCTCCCCTACCGGCCAACCAAACATGAACAAAGGATTGGTCTTTAACCAGCAATGAGAGAAGTGGGCATGGAGCCATTACCATCCAAAATTTCAGTTTATCTTTCAATGGATCACGCAAATGTTCTTTCATAACTGATGTATCAGGTTTCAAATGGACCCTGCAATTTTATTTAATGAATAGACCAATGACTGGTCTAATGAAAACAGCAAATAATGGGCGAAATCTTCAGACCTAACAAGATCCGAGTTGAGTTCTTATCCTAAACCAAGGGCATTGCATGTTCATTTATTAATATTAACAGAATAATGTCTGCGAAAAGCATGTGGGTTTGTTTACGTTCCCTGTTGTTTTGAAACAGGGTGGCCCCGTTGGTCGTCACCTTGGTGTTTTTTTCTGCTATCTCAGATTGTTCTTTCGCTTCAGGCAATGCAATGCTCACACGAACATTACAGCACTTGAAACAAGCTCCTACATTTTCTTTTTCATCTCATATAACACTATATTCGAATTCGCTTTTGGCACTAATCGAAATACTATGGACTGGCATAAAAATAAGAAGCTTAGCACAATAGAACCTTGTAGACCTGCCAATTCTGATCCAAAAGGCCGAATTCAAGTAGACCAAAAGGAAAATTATACCCCTAAGACTGAGAAAATCAACAAAATAGAAGTTTCTCAACATCTTTTTCACACGGTTGAATGGAGGGCTTGGATCATTTTGTTGAATTCAAGTTACAATATGGCTGCTATGTTGTTTCAAAAGTCGTCTATTTATCGTCGACTAGAGTCTAGATTGGCAGCGCCCCAACAGTAGAGGAATTTCAACTTTCCATCAATTCTATTCTAGAAAAACAAAACTAGAAAAAGCATAATTCAAGTCAAGATTATTGTTCCTTCCGCTAAGCAAGCAAAAAAATTCCAACCGATCAATCATCGGAAGCTTCCACTACATGCCAATGCAAGCACTGGATTTCGTCCACACTTTAACTAAACACGGCACATAATTCGACAGGGAAAAAGTAAAAACAGACATGATACTTCTCAAAATTTATATAATAAATATAAAACACCTTAAATACGATCTCACTACGTGCAAATAGAATGAATAGTATACGAATACATGGATTGTTAGGTCTACTTGAAACGTGAAAATTTTCAGATGAGGAAAAGAAGCGGTCATCTATTATATACCCTACATGTAGAGAAGTTCAATGACCCTGCCTTGGATGTATTTACTCTATTATCGAACACCCTAAAAACTTGAAAGAGACCCTTAAGCAGTCATGCCTTACCTTATACTAACAAATTTATGAAGAAAAACGGATAAAACATCAGCAAGATGGGACCAGAAAGTTCACAATCCACAGACAACTTATTGGTCCTACTCTCATAACACTTATGCATATCATAGGGATAACATCTGAATTAAGCTTTTAAACCCTAAAATACTAACTTGAAAACTTTGAACCTTACATTCTGTGGGTCTTCGACTCTTTGTCATCCACATAACTCTAAGATGGCATTAAGTGACTAAACTATGAATGATGAAGCAAGTTCATTATGCGATTACAATTTACCGCAGCATTGCCAACACATTGTAACAAATAAAGAAATAAATGTGCAAGAGATGTAGCCATTCCTGTAAGATAGACATAACTGGATATTCATCATGTTATACAAAAGTATTATGAAAAACATAGCACAATCGGGACTCGAAATATATTTATTGGTTTCAATCCTAAACAAATAAACATTGCCATTAGTCCTTATATTAAGATTGCAGAAGGAGAAGCTTTTGTTCCAGCAGACACAGAAGTTCAGGCGCTGACGAATATTGTGAACAATATTTTCAAAGATACTAACGGATCTATGAGGCATGACAAAATGGAGAAGTAACAATGTTGCCACAATGCTAACGGTGATTCAAGAAATAAAAATATATGAACCACAAGAAATTCCACACATAGAGAAACTATAAACATGTACAAGATACAGTATATAAAGGGGTGACAAGTAGCTTTCACAAAACCTGTGTTTAGAAACATCAAACAGAAAAAAAAAGTCATCAGATACATATATCAGTGACACTCTCGCTCCGATTAGTCCTTGATGAGCGGAAAGGGAATACCTGTAACGAGAGTCCAGTACCCTATGAACTCTTTCTTCTCATATGGTGAAGAACAAGAGGTGTTCCTTCAAACAAATCCAACAGATAGTTTTCTAAGTCATCGGGTGTATATTTGATGTATTTTCCAGCATGCCTTCCACTCTCTAGCTGACTCCCGAACCTCCCCATGAAGGAGCGATAAGCTGGAAGTACTTTCTCTGATATAGAAATTCGAAGCTCTTCACGAAGTTGAGGATCTGGGACCTTCCACCCTGTCTGAATCCTATATATGTCTTCGAAACATGCATTGAAGCTCTTAAATCTTTCCTTCAAGGCTACCTTGGAGGCATTATTCGAGCTACCACCAATTCCTTCATCTTTCAAACAATATAAAGCTTTGGTCCAACAAGCCCTCAGATAGCTTGTAGCATACTGGCGTATCGAGCCACGCCGCTTACGAACCCAATTGTCTCCCAAAAGCTTTCTTAGCTCAGAATCCTTCACCTTTTGCACTATATACAGATTATTATTCATTAAAAAGACACATTGTAATGCGCCATCCTCGTACAGTTTTGACTTCTCTTCGAGATTCGATTCCAAAGACAATATCAACAACAGCAACCGTTTGGCAAATGGAGTCATTGTCTCTAGCTCACCATCTTCACTCTGCAATCCATTTGCATCATCCTCGTCACTCTCCAATAACGAATTCAAAGTTTCACTATAATCCACAAGCAGTTTCACATAATTCATCACATAACGAGTAAGGGGATGAATCTCCCCATTCTGCATAGGTTTCTTCGAAGCCTCATTCTTCACAGCATTCTCAAACTCCAAAAATGTCCCTTTCGCCGCATCCCCTAATCCATCCAACACTCCCTTTGCCTCAGTGCACATATATTCGTCTGTGAACATCATCTCGAACTCAAGCAATGCATCAGCTAACACATCATACATATCCAAGATCCTAAACAGCTTCTCAGATGATCTTTTCCCGATAGCCACTGCTTCCCCGAAATTCAACAACTGCATTACACACCCTTTCGCGGTCTCGTTAAAACAAATCTCTTTAATCGAATTCGACCCACCGAAAATCTGATCACAAAGCCTCTTTTCACCATTCAAAAGAACTCTAACAGTAACCTTAACTGCCTGAATCCATTTCTTCATCTTTTCATCCAAAGCTTTCCAATCCATCTTCTGAACTTCCTCAATACTTAATTTCTCAACTCCGAGAATGACTAAACACTCGTCCAAAGCATCACGCCTAACGTTACTATAAGCTTGAACACACTCTTTTTCGTACCCTGCATTGATCATCCGCTCAGCAATCTCTTTCAATTCCACAACAGCATCAGGGTTTATCAATTCCACACATAAATCATCACCGAAACTCGGTCCTCGGTCATGAAAGCACCCTCTTTCGCTATCAACTTCTCCGAAACTCTCGAAATCCTCACCAATTTCCCCTTCATTCGCTGCAAAGGAAAGGGAAACCCTCCTGATCGAACCGTGAAGCCTCTCCGAATCAAGGGGGACGGTGTTCCTAATCAAAATAAGCCGAAACTCGTCTTCCAGCCTCGACATAGCCATCTGAATAGCCGTCTCGGCCCGGTCCATGATTTTGTTATCGGACAGAATGGACATATCAACAACCAACTGAAGGATTTCATCGACAGCCGAGAGGTACTCGGCGGCTTCATCGGGGGAGTCTTCCCAAGGGAGAGAGTGGCGAGAAGCCTCGGCGTTGGAGGACGAAGAAGAAGAATCCCACCGGAGAATCACTTTCTCGGCCTCGTCAAAGCGGCCGCCGTTTGTCTCCGAGTTTTCGTTGATTAAATCGGTGATATTAGACAAACGGTTATCAAAATTAGAGAAAATCAACAGCATGTCTTCACGAACCTCTTTCGGAGTGTTGAGACTCTTCAAGATCTGCTGAGCCGTGGCCATGACCCGGTCCTCGCTGCCCGCTCCAAGGTTCGTCGTAGTCGTCGCCATAGTCGGTGATTTTTACCCTTTTCTCAGACCAATTCTCCCGTTCCTTTTTAAGCCTTTTTCAAATGAATACCGATTTGGGGATTGTCGATTTAGAGATGAAATGAAGTGAAAGCAACCATTTTTCAGGGTTTGGGTATTACGAGGATTTTGCCCTTTCTTCGTTTGGGTTATTGTAAGAAGGGGAAGTGAAGATTTTGCAGGAAAATTGGGAGTGGGTCTTGCCGGCCGGTTAGGGAAAGGAAATAATACGGTGCTAAAAGAGAAAGCAATGTAACGTCAGAGGATGGTTTTATGGGCGCTTTGCCCGAGAATATATGTAGAATTATATACCGTGTAAGAAGACAAAGCACAAGGGTTTCGGAGGTGAAAGAATTTTTTTACGGCACGATAATTGGGATATTTATTTTAGGATAAACTATCTATTTAGTCACTCAACTTTCAGTATGTTTTTATTTTGGTTATTCAACTATAAATTTTTAATTTAATAACTAAACTTTTGAATTATGTTCATTCAAGTCACCCAATTGCTAATTCTTTCACTCGGTTAAAATTTTGTCAAACACATATTTTTTTAAAAAATAATCCAATTTGAAAAGTGATTATCAACTCAAATCAAGAAGTTGGTAATTTTATCTCGTTTAAATCCATCTAAAAAACAATGTTAGGATCCCTTCTTCAACTTTTTTCTTTAAGATCAAAGAAATATAAAATAAAATTACAAAAAATATTACAAAAACCATTTTTTGAGGTTGCGATTTATGGACCAAATACATCTTGAACAATTTGAAAGTCAACAAATAAATAGAATTTAAAATTGCACAATTAAAATTTAATGTTATTGACATGACTGTCTGTGTGACAATCTACATATACTTAATTGTTGGTCTGAATATCTTTAAAATTTATGAATTTCTTTGATTTTTTAAATAATATATATATATATATATTGAATTTTTACAAGACACGTAGATTATTAGACAAACTGCGTACCGTAACGATTCAACTAATTTTTTTTCGTAAAAGTAATAATTTATCTGAAAATAAATAAAAGTTAGATCAAAGTGGTCTAAAAATGTCAAAACCAAAGTGTTAAAAGTGGAACATTATGGGCGAAATAAAATAACAATTTTATTTAAAACTTAGTTGAGATGAGAGAAACCTACCAAGTATTCCCAAAGATATGGTTACATACAATTAAGGTAAATATTTTATTTAGCAACTCAACTTTAAATTTTATTTTTGTCATACGACTATTAGTTGTGTAACAACAGTAATAAAATGTTGTACTTTGAGTAGTTTTATTTATGAAATTTATCTAATATTTTACCCTTCTTTTTTCATGACCAACATCCTTTTCAATTGTCGTTTTACCATTGTCGATCATTATTTGTGACGTAGTCAGTACTTAAACATTCTACATTATCTTTCATCTAATCTTTTAAAGATCGAGATATATTATTTTTATATTCCTTCTCGACTTCTTCATCACTCGAATTTAGAAGAAAATACTCTGACATCGGTGAATCGGAGTTTAAAAATCTATATTTAGAAGGAAAGATTTCGGGTTTTTTTACATAAATTTACCATAAAAATTTAAATGGCATTAGACATTTAACAATGGGTGAATATTACTAATCCAAGTTATTATGTGCAAAACTGTTATAATTGGGATGTCCACTTTGACAAAATTTGTTGGTCACTTTGAATATATCAAAATAACAAGGTGTTAATGCAGATTTCTTTGAGGTAGAATCTCGATAAGGGAGAAAAGTTTCAAATTTCTTAATGGAAGTGTGCATGAGTCTACAACGTGATTACTTGAACATAAAAAAAAAGTCGTGCTTCGAATCGAAAATGTCGCATGATTAAGTGAGAGAAAGCCTTCAAATGACTGGTTAAAGATAAATTCAGTTAAGTTGAATCTCATAATAATGATGCCTTTGTAGGGGTGTCTTTCGCGGCCATAAGAGGATGTGGATTCGAGGATTTGCATATAATCTGGAAAAGTGTTCCATGGATGAATTTGAAGCATGGGGTTCTAAATAGTTTGCGACAAGCTTGGAACATTAGAGTTAGAAGAAAAGTAATTGTTAAAATTGATATCCTATAAGTTGTCAATTGCTCAAGGACCGAGACATTAGTAGACACCCATGTATTGTAATAAAAACAATAAAAAAGATAGAAGATCGTGATTGAGATGTTCAGATAATTCGTTGCTATATGAAAGGAAATCATTTAATTGACTCAGTGACTGTCATTAGTGAACACAAACAATTAGGCTTACATGTGTTCATTTTTCCTTCAGATGAAGTACTATATATTTTACATAATGATATGATCGCCCTGCTTCATATGCAAATCTCTTAATTTGTTTTCCAGATTGAAATTCGAAAGTTTGGTGGCAAATTGAAAATTTTTAAAGTGCAATGACCAAAACAAAAATAAAAATAAAGCTGAGTGATCAAAAATGTACTTTATCATAAAATTAATTGACTGGTGGAATTCCTTCATCCCTTATTTTGGTTTTGGATTAGACTTTAGGCCACTTGGGCCCCTTATTGACTTGTCTTGCTGGCGTAATGCAATTATCTTAATATCGTTTTCGTTTTGAATCAAACTAACATCCTACCTAATTTCTCAAACTTTATTTCACCTACTAACATTATAAGTTGAAAGTTCACGTCACAAAATTAATAATATTGTGTAAGTGTATGTAACACCCTCGACTTGGATATCACATTTGGGTCTCAAGCCTAAATCTAAAATCATAAAAAAAATTAAACTGAATTAGTCCAACAAGTAATTCGTAAAAACATTTAAAGCCAACAATTGTAAATTTAGATAAGAAATCAAAATAGTACAAATGAGCTCCAATTTAAATTCAAAACATTTGAATGTACGATTTAATTAATACAAATTCAAATAAGAAATGCAGACTCCAACATGTAAGGTCCTATGAATACATAGCCCACTAAACTCAAATACCGTACTCTGAAGATCACCATGTGCTAAAGTCTCGGTCTGATAGTGCTCCTCGATTCCACAATCCAACGCCCAACCTACGCACGGAAACAACGATTCCGAGCGCTGAGCTTACAAAGCTCAGTGGTACACATCTACTCTACTATACTTCATGCTAATTATAAACGTAAGCTAGTACGAGCAATAAGAAGAGATAAATAAACATGTGGCATTACCATAATCGCTTAAACACATATCAAGCATATAAGCAACATCTCAAATAACATAAGCACATCAATAAAATAAACCAAGAGTGAGGCCCAATGTCACCCGACACTGGGAGACCCACCCATGCTCGAAATCTCACATCGAGTCTTCGCTCGGAATCTCACATCGAGTGGGGCTTGAAATCTCGCATCAAGCAAATATCATCACCAGAATCTCACATTGGATGGTCTTCATTTCATCACTTGGAATCTCACATCGAGTGGCCTTTATGTGTTGCAACACTCACTCACTGGGTATCCGGATCCCACCAAACAAAGACACATAACCAAACAAGTGCCCACACATGGCACAACCACACATGATCCACCAAGGACCCTAAGGTTACTATTACAAGCAATCACCCAAGCTTTACCAAGTTGTTAATACATTATGGAGAAGTGTATAATTTATCTCATTCATTGTCTCTAGTAATCCACGTTATTTCATTTATCATGGCATAATTCAACTATTAACATATACACTAATTTCCATCCTTAATTTGCATTTATAAATTATTCAATTCAGAGAGGATTGGTACTTGAATCCAAGTATCAATACGGTACCCTAATCATGTACCGATACAGCTAAGCTCGTACCGATATTCTATTCACAGGTTCACGCAATTCCTCGAATCATGAATATTTACAATTCTATAATCGATTTGTAATAACGTTTTTTTAGAAATAAAAACTATTTAAAAATGGTATCAAAAGAGATGACACGAGGAGACCAAGATGACACTCCTAATAAAATACTGTAAAAATTTTAAAAATGGGAGATGGAGTCACCACTGGCCACTTTGGCAAGCTGGACACCGTAAAATAATCAAAGATTCTAAAACTTGGGTCTGTGAGTCGGTTACGCGTGGGGAAGGATTAACACCCCACAGTGCCCAAAATTGATATCGTGTTGGTTAAGTGTTGTCATTGCAAGAAAATAAAAATTCAAATTTTAATTTAAAATTTAATCCAAAAAACAGTTTAAGGAGAATATTTCCTTATTTATAAAATCGATAAAGATGACGCCCAAATGAGTTAGAACCTCGCCTACGCGCGGCTGCTGCGCATGGGGGAGCGTGAGGGCGGCTTCGATAGCCAGTCGGCGACGATGAACGGCTATCTCGACCCTTCTGAACACGGTGGTGGCATTGATTTTCCGATTTGAGCCCTCTAACCCCTTCAACTGGACAACCTAAAACTTCTTCTCTCTTATCCTTTCGACGGCGGCTTCAACGATGGTACTGCTGGTACCGACGGACTCGTCTCGGCGAGATAAACACAATGGTGGTGGTGGTGCTACGATTAGACGGTTGAATCTCTATAGATCGGAGTTTGAAAATCTCCTCTACTTTTCTCTCTTGACTCTTCTCTACTTCTTCCCTTTTTTCTCTTTTTTCTCTCTTTTCTTTCCCATCAGCCCACTTTAATTCAAAATAACTCACCTTTTTCTTTTCTTTTATTTACTTATTTATTTATCCAATCATTTAATAAATCATAAGGCCCAAGCCTAAACACCCTTGGTTGGGCTCTCAACCGTTGGCCTACAACCCGGGTCCAAGACTTGATTTATTAACCCAAAAACCGGGTCGTTACAGTGTAAATTTATACTTAAAAACTCAATTCCCGCTCTTATCATTTAAGCAGGTTTCGAATTGAGATTTTGTGTATACAAAAAATCTATGTTGAGAGACTTACCATTCAAAGTCAGGTGCAAAATGCGGATTGGTCTGAATTAATTAGGACAAAGCCCTGAGAAAACGGGAGAGCAACAAAAAAAATTCCAATTCCTACTTGGTATGTCCAATTTATTTATGAAATCATAATTTAGATATGGTATATATGGTCTTTATTTTGTGTCATGATGTTAGGGAACAACCTAAAACCGTTGATTTTGAAAGCTTAGCCTTTGAAAATGGTTATCTTTTGTCACATTGGAGCCAATGAAAAATGAATTCCATCTATGCTATGATGCTATCAAAGAAGAACTAAAGACTAATGACAAAAATCCTCATGATATTTACAATGTCAAACTAATCCCTCTGTTCTCTCTCTCTCTTTTTCCAGAAGTTATCCAAAGCTTGAAACTAGTAACTTTATTGGATCTCCTGCAACAACTCCATAGATATACAGAGCCGAATTCGATGATTCGATCTTGGGTCAGACAAGAAATACTATAGAACCTTACTTTGTTTGAATCCTTTGATCCTCTTGTAAAAACCATGAGATCATCCGCAAAACACGCTAACTTCTTCCGGCACGGATGGTGTTGACTTGAGTCCTGGCTTCAAGAGCTGCATCATTCAACATAGAAGATGAAATATCCATGAGAATGACAAAAAATATGCCCCCGAAATCACTTGCTCTTATCTTTCATCGGATCACACAAAATGAGAAAGTGAGACGAAGAATGATTCAAAAGAACTGATTTTTCAATTAATGAACTTGAAAATTACAACTCTTGCATGTGGAATTACAGTATTAGTAATAAAGAAAAAAATAGGCTATGGAGAAATACAACACAAAATATCAAAGTGACAAAATTCTAGAGCCTTCGATGATAAGTTTTAACGTCACCAGTAATCACCACACGAACAGCTCCCGTGTTTGAAATGGTGAAATCTACTAGCATCCCTCACGACAATTTCCTGTCGAGTAACCAGAGCTATCATCTTAATAGCATTGTGGCAGTCATTGCAAATTCGATGGCTCTGCACGATTTGCAAAGGCGATCCATTCGTAGTATTTAACAGACCAAAAGCTACTGCTAATTTCTCACTGTGGTACAGCAATACACGCTGTTCCTGTTCGTCCACATCAGGAAGCAAAGTTTTTCTCGTCGGAACATAACCATGCTTTGAAATTTGGTTAACCAAGCTATCAACCTTCCTGTAAATCTCATCTGTCTGGACATGGGATTTGTCTCCAGAGAGGAAAACATGTGATTGTTTATTGACTACAATCCAACTGCAGACTGGAAGCATTCGCAAGCCCTTTCTTCTCAAAGTCTGCAAAACAGCAGCTGCTTCCTTTAACCTGCCTGATTGGTTGTAGATATTCATAAGTACAACATAATTACAAAGCTTTTCAGGTTCCATCCCGTACAATTTCTCGGCTGCAAATTTCCCTAGCTCCAAATTCCCATTGATACGACTAGCAGTTAACAGTGCAGCCCACATATTTGCCGTAGGGTTGAACGGAGCAGCTCTTATCAATGCAAAGGCTTCATCTAGAAGTCCCTCTTGACCTAATAATTCGATCATGCAGGCATAATGCATTGCACGGGGCTTGATCTTGTGATCTCTACTCATGGACTGAAAAATTTCCCAACCAGATTCGGATAATCTTGAGTAGCTACAAGCAGATAACACAGCAAGAAAAGTAACATGGTTAGGTCTCATTTTTTCTCGAAGCATTTGCTCAAACAATTCCACTGCCTCAGCTCCCGACCATGCTTACCATATCCAGCAATTACAGCATTCCAAGATATCGTATTCTTGCAAGGCATCCTGTCAAAAACGTGTTTAGCATCTTCTATTCTCCCCCATTTGCTATAGAAGTCCACAAGAGCAGTGTTAGCCACTATATCCGACCCAAAACCATAACGAATCAGACCTGCATGAGCTTGCTTGGCATATTCAACTGAAGCTAACCTTGAACAAATTCTGATAATCATCGAAAACGTGAAATGGTCCATTTTAGCACCAGAATCACGCATCTCATAAAACATACTCAGCGCTTCCTCACTATAACCATGAAGAGCATAACCTGCTATAATCGAATTCCATCCCACGGTAGTCTTCTCTGGCATGTCATTGAAAACCCATTGAGCATCTTCAATGCTGCCACACTTACTATACATGTCAATAAGCGCACAAGATACAAAGATATCATCACCTACACCGATCTTCACCGCACACGAATGTAGCTGCCTTCCTACTGAAATGAGTTCCAACCCTGCGGATGCCCGGATCATTGTTGCAAAAGTTCGAGATCCGCAATCAGAGAACTCCTCCCACATAAGTAGAAACAACCTAAACGCCTCCATGTAATCCCCAATATCAACCAGCCCAGCAATGATGGTATTCCACGAAATCAAATTCTTCTCCGGCATTTCATCGAATATATTCCGTGCGTCGATCATCATCCCACATTTTACGTGCATAAGCAACACCCTGTTACTCATATATTGATCTGGCTCAAACCCATTACTTGCCATATAATTAAACACCCTCTTCACAGCTCGAACAGATCCCAACCCAATACAAGCACTCACTAATGCGTCATATGTGCTTAAACCCACATCAAAACCACCTTCAAGTTCCAGAATCTCAAACAATTCAAGCGCCTCCCTATACCTATTGCACAAAGCCAGTTTCTCTATCTGACTACAAAGCCCAACACTGGGTCTTTTAATCTGAGTCTCCTCTGTTTCTTTCAACTCAGGGGTAGTATTCCTAGAAGGTTTTGGCTTGGGCCGCCGCGGCTGCAGCCCTTGCTCGAGAGAAGAACACTTAATTTTATCAAATGGGTTGCCCCGTTTTCTCCTATTGAATCGAGAACAATAGCCGGAAAACAAAGGCTTTGTTCTGAAAACCTTGTGGAATGATGAAGGAAAGCGACAACTATTCTGTATTTGATCTAATGAAACGGATTGGTAAAGAGCAAGTGAGACTTCCATGCTTGAGAATTAAAGATAAATGAAAAGATGTACCTTTTACAAAGATTAAAACTTTGGAGATGAAGCTTTCTTATGGCTAAAGGGGAGAAATTTGTTTGGTTGAGTTAGTTCCATGTTCTTATCAAGAAAGAAAGAAAAAAAAACAAATGGGTTTTGAACTACTCTCAGCATCGAGAGATCCGCCATTAATTTACTGTTGAATTCAGCATTTGCTGACCGCTTCACAACAACCTTTGCCAGATATTTGGAAAAGGGGAAAACAAAACAAAAACCCCAAACGACGTTGCGTTTTACTCGGATCCTGTCGGGTCCAGATTTTTTTTTTGGCTTTATTAATCCGACCCGGATTCTGTCAACTTGATTCTAAAATTTAAAGAACAAATAAATTTGAATCCTGAGGACGGTGCACCGAGGAAACCTCCTTAGAAAAATCGATTTTACTGACCAATTCAGTTAACTCAATTTCAATCTAATTCGATTTTCATTTTAAAGTTAATTGTGATATCAGTTCAATTGATTTTATCAGTAAATAAATTTATACTTTCTGATAATTACTTAGCTGCTGAATGAGATCTTTGTTGGAGTTTATTTTGGATGTATATAGTAGAACTTTTTATTTTGATCATGCTAGTTGTATAGTTTGTACATCTTGAAGTTTCTTTGGATGAATAAAATTTTATTTTTTTTAAAAATATAATAAATTTATTAATTTAATATATATTAGATTTTGTTATAATCACAATGAATAGAGTAAAATATTTTATGTAAAAAATATTTTTACAATTTATTCGACCAGATTATTGGTTGAACGGTAAAGAATATGTTAATAAATCATATTAAATATTGATTTAATTTTTGTGTGAAGATTTTAATTATTTTTATTTAAATATTATATAAAAATAGAAAAATAATTTATTTATAATAAAAAACATAATTGTTTGACCTGATGTGTATTTTACCCTTATTTTAAACCGTTTGAAACGAGTGAGAATATCGCAGAAGGTTTTAGTCGTTAATTTGGGTGAGAAAGTGAGTAGGATAAGCAATGGCACAGCACGATTTTCGTCGTCCGTTCAAGCGAGTGACAATATCGATCAACAGAAACGTAGAAAACTCTCGCTGTTCCGTTAAGCGCAGAATCTTCGCTTGTCACAAACGATGTTCAAAAGATGAAAGAAAGGGTGTTTAAAAGTTGAAGAATTTAAAATTTAAAGAGAAAAAAAAAATCGATGATTTCATTCGTAAGATAATATAAGAATGACTATTACAATTTGTTCTCCTATATACTGTCTGTACAATCTAACAGAATTATTTACAGCTGGCTTAACGGCTCCAACATTTCAGAGATTCACTCCATCAACTCTCATTTTGGTTCCATGCACTCGGTTCATAGGCCTGTACCAACATTGGGCTTGAGCTCTTCTTGGACATTCACGTGTCCACTTAAATCATCACATGCAGCTGGGATAATTGACTTAATAGAAACGCTGTCGTTTGCTTATTCTCTTTGTAATTTTCCACATTTCCTCATAACACTCTTCTTCTCAACTCTTCATTTTTTTTCCCAATTCCTTGGATTCTTCCTTTGAAATTTTTAGGGCCTCTGTTCTTTCATTCAGGGCCATGAGAATTTCACCCCCTTTACTCAATTCTTGTCTCCAAGGATCGAAGACTGGAAATTGATCCTTCAGCACACTATATTCTTCCTATGTTGCATTTTTCGCTCCCAAATTAGACCATTGAATGAGTAACTAGGTCACCGCCTTGTTCTGCTTCTTGAACATTCGTTTATCCAATACCATAGCAGGGTAGATTTTCAATTGTCCATCATTATCCACATCTAGTGAATATAGAGAGGTAACTGTTTCTTCCCCTATTTTTTCTTAAGTAGACTCACATGAAACACGAGGTGAATTTTTGCATAATCTGGTAACTTTAATTTATAGGTCACTGCACCAATCTTTTGAATAACCTCGTATGACCATAGTAACCTGATGCTAATTTCAGGTTCTTTCTGACTGCCAAAGATATTTGCCTGTACAGTTGTAGCTTCTGGTACACTAGGTCCCCTATCTAAAATTTTCTTTCAATTTTTTCTGTCTGCATATTATTTTATCCTTGATTGTGCTTTTTCCACTTGTTCTCTAAGTAACTTTTGCATTGCTCTCTGTTTTTTTTTTTAACTCTTCTTGTACACTATTGACACTAGTGTTAGAATCCCAAATAGAATAGGAGGCTTGTAACCATAGAGAGTCTCAAAAGGTGTAAGCCCTAGAGCTGTGTGATAGTTGATGTTATACCACCACTCAGCTAAAGGCACCCACTTAGCCCAAGAATTTGACTTTAAGAAACACATGCTTCTCAAATACTGCTCAAGACACTGGTTGAGCCTTTCTGTATGACCATCAGTATCTGAGTGGTAGGCAGTGCTGAAAATGACAATGATCCCTATCTGTTTCAGTAGCTCTTTCCAAAACACACTAGTGGAAGTTTTGTCCCTGTCTGACAATGCTAATTTGGGCTGCCCATGTAGCTTGTAAATTTGATCCATGTAAATCCTGACTATGTCCATCATAGTATAGAGGTGTGAGATAGCCAAAAAGTGCCCATATTTAGTTTGCTTATCCACAACAACTAAAACACAGTTGTACTTTTCTAAAACTGATAAACCCTCTATAAAGTTCATTATTATAAATTTCCATACTTGCTTGGGAATTGACAATGGTTGTAGCAAGCCTGGTGAAGCTACATGCTCTTCTTATGTGATATGTGGACTGCATTTTTGAGTGACCTTTCTGTGAAGAATCATGTAATGTTTGTATTAGCTGACTTCTGAGATTTTTAATTTCTCCAACATACACTCTGTTCTTGTATCTGAGTACCCCTTTATTGTATTTTCAATCTTCTTTTGCTTTCTTGTTCACAGTTAATGTTGTAATGATCTCTTGAGCCTTAGTATCTCCCTTATAACTACCTTCAATCTCTTGCACCCAGCTAGGTATGATCATAGTTGTGGTCAACTGTAAAAATTTTGACTCAACTTTATGTTGCCTCGAAAGTGCACCAGCTACCATATTCTGCCTTCCCTTTCTATACTAGATGATGTAGCTTAACCTCAGTAACTTGGTTAACCCTTTTTATGTACAATGATAGTAATCTTTTGATCCAAAAGATATTTCAAGAGCTCATGATCAGTCTTAATCATAAACTATTTTTTTTTTCTAGATAGTGCCTCCATTTTATTACTGCAATAAGAATAGCAATATATTCTTTTTCATAAATAGACAAGTCTGCTTCTTTAGGACCTAATGTTTTTACCGAGATAGGCAATAGGCCTGCCTTGCTGACTCAAAACTGCACCCACCCCTTTAGCACTTGCATCTGTCTCTAAGTAGAAGGTTTGACTAAAATTGGGCAGAGCTAACACTAGAGAATTACACATTACACTCTTCAACCTGTTAAAAGCCTCAATGGACTCCTCAGACCATGTAAATTCATCTTTCTTCAACATTTCAGTAAGAAATTTACTGATTTCTTCTTACCCTTTAATAAATTTTCTATAATAACCGGTTAAGCCTAGGAAACCCCTTAGAGATTTGAGATTCTGAGGCAAGGGCCAATCTTTCATTGCTTCAATCTTTGAGGAATTAGTGGACACTCCTTTCAATGATATGATGTGTCCTAAATATTTTACTTGTTTTTGTCCAAAGAAGCACTTGCTTCTTTTAGCAAATAATTGATGTTCTTGTAGAATATTTAAAATTTTCCCTAGATGTTCAACATGCATATCAAGACTAGGGTTATACATCAATATATCATCAAAAAACACCAACACAAACTTTTTAAGGTAAGGGCCGAATACCTCATTCATCAAGGCTTGAAAGGTGGCAGTGACATTAGTCAGTTCGAAAGGCATGACTTTGAATTCAAAGTGGCCATGGTGTGTTCTAAAAGCTGTCTTTGGAATGTGTAATATCCCAATTTTTGGCTAGTAACCAAAATATAAATTTTGAAAGTTTTGTGGCTAAAGTATAAACTTTGGAAAAATTTAGGGTTTATGGATATAAATTTATTTGTTGTTTGATTTTGAAGGATTAAGTGTTTAATTAGCTTTTTTAAGCTTGATTCAAGCTTAATTTCAAGTGTAAAGTAAAACCCCTAATTTTGGAAAGTTAGGGTTAATTTAGGGTTATTGGATTCAAGTTTAATTTAGAGTTTTCATGAAGGGAAAATGTTGGAATAATGTAATTGAAGGTTAATTTGAAGTGTTGGAATGGTTAAAGGATGTTAAAGATCAAATTTATGAATCTGCCCAGAAATTTTAGTATGTGACAGTGAGTTTGGAAATTCACCATAAATTCTGCAAAAATAATTAGAAAGTGATCCTTATATCATTGTATTCGTGGTTCAGTCTAGTTTCTTTTAAAACAAACGGGGACTGATTTCGATTTGTATATCAAAATATATGAATTTTAAGTGATAGGTCAGAAAACAGAGTACCAGTCTGCTCCGAATTCAGTACTGTAATTGACTTTGAAAATTCGTCATAAATCGTACGAGTTGAATTTAGGCTATTAAATTATATGGTTGAAAAGCTTATCGAATCTAGTTTCTTTCAGAACAAACGGAATCGAATTCTGAGTTGTAGATTATTTTATAAAAATAATCTTTGAAGGTAGCGCAAGCTGTCAGAAAATGGAATTTGAAACATTTTGTATTTAAATGTTAGTCAGCAAGCTCGGAAGAATTAATGGAAGTTCAAATTGGTTGTGTGTGTTTGATTGTGCACACGTAGGTAAATTAAGATGAGAGTGAGAAGAGCATTGCATCAATATTGGAAAGCTCAACAGGTAATCACAGTAATGATATCCTAATTGAAGTTTGATTATTATAGTGGCATGTATACTTGCTAAACCTAATTGAGTTGTGATTGACCTTTAAAGTTCGTTATTTTTTCATGATAATTGGCGTTTCTGGAAAGATTCAAAGTTAAGAGTAACCTCAGGTGATGAGTTGCATGCTAAGATAATTGAGAGCATGTATGTTTTATGATAGCCAATTGTTCCCTATAAGCATACATAACATTTGAAGACATTTGGAAATTGAATTAGTATGAATTAGAAATATAAAAATGCAAGAATGTGCATTTTAGGACAGGGTGTACCAGTACTTAAGATTTGGGACCAAAATTATCAAAGCTTGAATTTTGTTTCAAATATCATCAATATTTAAGGATAATAAAGTTGTGACATTCCTGATTCGTATTCCTCGTATGGATATGAAAATGGGTGTTACAGAATGTCCTCTTTCTTAATCCTTATTTGCCAATAACCTGATCTCAAATCTATCTTAGAAAAATACTCAACTCCTCTCAATTCTTCCAACAGATCCTCTACAACTGGTATGGAAAATTTATCCTTCTCTGTCATCTCATTCAATTGTCTATAGTCCACACACATCTTCCGTGTCCTATCTTTTTTCTTGACCAATAAGCAAGAAGCTGCAAATGGACTCTTGCTGATTTGAATTATGAATGCTTGCCAACATTTCCTTTATTTGTCTTTCAATTTCTGTCTTCTGAACATAGGAGAATCTGTAGGGCCTAAGATTAGCAGGATGTGATCCATGCTTAAGAATAATAGCATGATCATGTTATCTTTCTGGTGGCATACCCTTAGGCTCTTTAAATACTCTTTTGTATTCCTCTAATACTGGTTGTAATGCTTCAGGAATATTTTCTTCTGATTCAACACGAAACATATATAACTCTTCTTGTAGATTTGCATCTTTTTCTTTTAACTTCTATAATTTTTTTTCTGAGATTAGCTTAAGTGTTGTTTGTTTGTTTCCATCATGCAGTAATACCTTCTTTTCTTCCTTCTCAAAGCTCAAAGTTATCTCTCTAAAATTCATCAAAATGAGACTGTATCTTCTCAACCAATCCATCCTTAATACCATATTACTGCCTCTCATGTTTAAAATCCTGAAGTCATGATCAAAAAGTTGTCCTTGCATCTTCTAAATTAACTGGTTACTTCTGGCTGAACTGTACAATTTCTTCCCATTAGCTACAGTTATGGCTAAGGCATGAGTTTGTACCACTTTCATTCATTCTTTAGTCCAAACTGGTGTTATAAAACTGTGGATGCTTCCACTATCCACAAGTATATTCACTGTTTTTCCTTTAATCATTCCTGGAATTCTCAAGGTATTGTAACCTATGTTGCCAGTCAATACATTCATAGAAATCTCTAAATTTTTCTCCCCTTTAACTCTCAATTACATGGCTTCATTGATTTGTTTAGTTGTCTCTTCTTTTAATTCTTTAGTTTCTTCCAAGTTATCTTCCTCTTCCATCGCAATAAGCTGTTTAACATTGCTCTGGTGCCCTGGACTGAACCTTTCTCCACATTTAACATATAAATTGTGGGCTTTTCTGTACTCTATTAGAAACTGCTTGTTGGGTGATTGCATATGAGATTTTTTGGAACAAAAGCATTGCTAAATTTTTTTTTGAGAGAAGTTGATGCTAGCTCCTTTGGCCTGGTACCTCTGCTTTCTATTCTCCACTTCCAAAACTAGCTTATAAAGCTGAGCTTGTCTAAAAGCAAAAACTAAAGTTTTGGGATCGTGCACTTTCACCTTGTGTTTTAATTTCTCTTTTAATCTACTTATGAAATTGGATACAAAGTAGTTCACTTTCACATCAGGGTTGAACTGTATAAGGTATGATTGAAGCTCCTCATACTTGGCTTGATAATCTTTCACACATCCCTTTTGTTGCAGCTTATTAAATTTCTCTATAACATCATTCAAGTTCTTATCTGCAAACTTGTGGCACAAATTAGCCACAAATTCATGCCATGTAACCTTATACTTCTGCATGATGTAACTGTCAAACCATACTTCTGCTCTACTTGTGAGATACATAGTAGCTACTTCCATTTTTTCTTCTTTAAAAATAAAAAATAGAAAAGCACTTTTCACATTTTCTCACCCAACCCCTGGAATTTTCCCCATCAAACATGTATAGTTTTATCTTAGGCTTAAGGTTGAGTGTACTCCAAATTCCACTTGGAGATTTTCTTTCCAGTTGATAATATTCTTACAAAAAGGAAGTATCCTCTTTTTAAGACCACCGTCCTTCCATTTTAAACTTTTCAGAAGGTAATTTTGTATCTTCTGACTTAGAAGCTAATAATCCAGGTTCATCTAGCTTCATAGAATATCTTTTTTACCCTTAAGAACAGTAATTTCTACAAATTTCTTATCTTCCTCTGTTTGTTTGTATTACTGGCAGATATTTGTTGAAGCTTTTCAGGAGTGATAGCCTCTATATTTTCTGCTTCTTTGGTCAGTAAGCCCACGATTTTTTATGTCTGCTTGAGTTTCTTCGATCTTGGTCTCGAGTTGCTCTATTTTATTTTTCAGGCTCCTTTGCCGACCTTCATCTCATCCAGTTGACGCTGAATGTCAGATAGGTCTACACTCTCAGCCATTTGTTGATTTTTTTTGGTCTACCTAACGTGACTGTGGATCAAGAGCTGAATCTGATATCAATTGTCACAAACGATGTTCAAAAAATGAAAGAAAGGGTTTTAGAAGTAGAAGAATTTGATATTTCAGGAAAAAAATGATAATTTTATTCATAAGATAAGATAAAAATTACTATTACAATTTGTTCTCCCTATATACTATCTATACAATCTAACAAAATTATTTACATTTAGTTCAACGGCTCTAACATTTCAGAGATCCGCTCCATTAGCTCTCATTTTGATTCCATGCACTCGGTTCATAGGCCTGCACCAGCATTGGGCTTGAGCCCTTTTTGAGCCTTCACGTGTCCACTTAAATCACCACTGCAGCTGGGAAAATTGACTTAAAGAAAACGCTACCGTTTACTTTTTTTTTTGTAATTTTCCACGTTTTCTTTCATTTTTCCTCAATTCCTTCTATTCTTCTTTTGAAATCCTTAGGGCCTCTATTCCTTCACTCAAGGCCTTTTGTCACGGACTTACTCTTTCTTCTCGCTCGTGCGGTACTTAGACACGCTTGAGTGACTAAGTCAGCCTAAACTTTTTGAAAATGCAAGCTAAGCGTAGTAAAAGAAGAATAGGGCAAGTATGCTTTAAGTAAGAAAGAAGAGAACTTAATATTGAATACTTGAAAAGAAAATTTTATCGGCTTGGAGAATACTTTACAAGATGTTAGAATTCTTAGCTTTCTTGGGTTACATTGCCAAATGACCAAAGCTACCTATTTATAGCCTTTCATCTCTTCAACAGACGGTGAAGATCAATCTAATCCTACGATTAATATTTAATTCTAGAGAAATTTATACAACCTATAAATATCTTACATCTCCTAGAACTTTCTACTTAATCCTAAAATGGTCTAGTCTTAGAAAAATCTTCATAACGTTCTAGAATATTTCATAATCTTCTATCGTATTCTAGGACCTTCTAGAATATTTTAGAACATTCCTCAACATTTTAAAACCTTTCAGCATATTCCAAATTCTTCTTGAATGTTCCAGAGCCTTCTAGAATCTTTTAGTGCCTTTCATGGTTTTTTAAAACATTACAAAGTGTTCTAAATTATTTTGTAGAGTTCCAGGACTTTTTTAATACCCTAAAATTTTTCACCAATATCCTTATCCTTACAAATTTAAAATTTAGTTGATTTAATTTTTGGTCTGCTACACTTTCCGCGCGACGCACAACAGCAAGCTCGCTGCTTGGCCTCATCTACTCTCTCGCTCCAATCTTCAGCACCCGAATCCGAAACCGAACAGCCCAACATCGAAATCGAAACCGTTTCGGAAACCGAACATGAATCCGAAGCTTTGTCGAAAGACTTTGATGTCGGTCGAGCTTCGAAGCTTCGAGGACCGGAGGTTCGAAAATTGTTCGCGACTCAGCTTATGCTCCCTGAGTGGATGATCGACGTCCCTGATCGATTGAGCCAAGACTGGTAATTAGGCTTTTTTTAAATATACTTTTATTCGTTCGTTGTTGTGTTAATTAGGGATTTGTGAAACGTTTTGATTTGCCTCTGAAGTAAAGTTCCGATTTTTATTTTCTTCTTTAAAGGTATGTACTTGCAAGGCCAGCTGGAAAGCGATGCTTCGTGGTTTCATCAAACGGAACGACAGTCAGCAGGCAACGGAACGGCTCCATTTTGCATTATTTCCCGTCGGCTTTACCGGCTGGAGCCAAGACCAGAGATGGCTCGGGCTCAGCTCAATCATACTGTATCCTAGATTGTATTTTCCACGAGGTATAAAAATCCCTAAACATAGAAGACCAAAATCATGTTAATGCTGGTATATTGTTTGGTTTTGATTCTGTTGAAGGGTGATTCTTGTTGCAGTCGGATCAGACTTACTATGTGATTGATATGGTTTGTTGGAATGGATACTCTCTCTATGATTGCACTGCTGAGTTTAGATTCTATTGGTTGAACTCGAAGCTTGAAGAGAGCGGTGCTTGCAATGCGCCTTCGCATTATCATAAATTTAGATTCAGTGCTGTTCCGGTTTATAACTGTGATCAGAGTGGACTATATGCAGCATACACTGGAGCTGTGCCTTATGTTAAGGATGGATTACTATTTTATAACAAGTGAGTTCTTTTCCTCAAAAATATGTACTCTGTTTTTCATTATCATTTTTCCATCGCCTTAAGTTGAATAGGATTTTAGTGAATAAGATTTACTCTGTAGTGAGTGTCGTGTCTTTGCTTTTTTTTGTGCATGGATGACGGGCATTACTTTCATTTTAATTCTCTTGTGATTTAAGGAATAGGTATAATTCTACAATCTGAAATATGGTGTAAATTGTGGTACTTTGTTATTTCTTTTTCTTAATGCTCAGAAACTATGTTCCATTGGCAATCCAAAGCTTCTATGTCTTTCACTTTCTGACTGCTGATTAAATAATTAGATGAGAGTTCAGGAGTTTAGAGTAAAGTCTTTATCCTTTAATGGTTTTTCCTGTAAAATGAGTCATAAAATTGGACTTTCTTCCTTGTTAAGAAAGATGCTGCTCCTATTTAGTAGGTAAGGTTGCTTATTTTAATTAATGATGTCTTCAGAAATCATAGTTGAAGCTTTTCCCATGGAAGATGGACATTCGTTGCTTCTTTTCTTGTTTTTCCTATTTTTAAATTTTGTATTATTGTTAGGACCTCTCAACATCTGTTTATAGCAGATTTTCTCTCTCCTGTCTATGTATTTTAACCGGTGAGTTTTATTTTATTTAATTCACAGGCATGCACACTATCAAACTGGCAACACACCGCTGGTATTAGTCTGGAAAGATGAGAATTGTAGTCAATATGTTATTGACACAGACGGTAAAGGAGAGATTCCAAGCCAACAACAGGTATCGTTATTCATCTATCCTTCCTATGCCCTTGCCTCTTCCTCATGAGCCCTTCAAACAAATTTGGACATGTTTCTTTCTCACTGCTGTACTGAAGAGCAACAATTACTGTAATTAATTTGTGTGAGTTATTGTCTATAAGCTGCAGTTTTAACATAGATAGGTTGCTTTTATGATCATCAATCAGTGCATGCTGATAACAGGGAAAAATCATGTTCTGTCTGATGGCTTGGTTCAGACCATTACTCTTTCTAGAATAACATTTATCTATGGAATTCAAAAACAAAGTTCACTTAAGCATGAAATAACATATACGTTGTGCTCTTGGACTAAATTGGAGATGATACCTTAAAGAGAAAAAATATGATTATGGGGTTTAAGACATAATAAAAAGATAGTATCTCACTTTTAGTAAACCTATACATATGGAGTAAAGTATAGTCAATTGTTCTTTCTTCTGTTATCAGGTAGTTTTGGAGCTACAAGACGATAGAAAACTGGTAACGTCAGATGACCCTCCCGTGCTTTTTTGCTGCTTAGATGGGGATATCATAGAAAAGGTATGGTTGTAAATACCCATATTGATTCAAATGCATAATGTGATAATTGTTGCTTCCAACTAATGACAATGATTTGTTCATCAATAATTTGCCATTGTTATCTTGTATGTCAAAGTCTATGATATATCAATGCAGTTAGCTGTTGCTTCAATTTGATAAGTTGTGAGGTAATTGGGCTTTGAGCTAGTCAAAATAAGGTAGCTCCTTACCATCCTGTAAGTTCCCTGCTCCCCTCCCCAAGATTTGAATCCTGACCTGAGTTAAAAGCTCCTAGTTGTCTCAGTTGGGCAGCCCCTTTGAGGTGGTGATAGTTATAAATGTTCTCTATTTAAATTGAAACACAAAGGAACTTAGATCCCACATTTTCATCTTGTTGACGTTCCATTATGCCGGCATGTTTCCTTTCACAATTAAGGCTGTCTGCTTCTTGAGTTAAATGGCAGGCTCATGGGCCGGATTTCCTGAAATACAAGCTAGAAAGGAAAATAAATTGAACTTTAAGCATCCTTCCTCTCCCACCTTGCTTTTAACAGTCCACGTGGCTAACATTTAATGTTTTTCTTTTCTTTTATCTGATTTTCTCTCTCTTCCAAATGCACAGTCAGGGCTGCAATCAGGGAACCTTTTACGGTTCGCTATTGGTGATGGAGGATTGAGTTTTGTGGATGGGAAACTGGAGAAGGCTGATTTGATTTATCTTGGCAAGTCCAACCGGGCACGTGCTTTTGCAGATAGTTACTCAAAGGTTGGTAGAAAGCATGCATGATAAGATTTATAGTACTATCGTTGAAAGTAAAATCATTTGTGATAAATTTGTGAATGCTATATTTAGTTAATGTTTGACATTGTGTACACTACCTCTTTCTGACAAAGGTTTGGAGTAATTCTTGTCAGGATAGTTCTGTAAAACCCCTTGTCTGCTGTAATTTTTTTTTATTAAAGTTGACCCCACTATAATTATGATCATTCGGTGTTTGCATTGTCACTGCCATATTTAGAATCTCAGTTTTGTTTGGGGGAATTAGGGAATTCAACTCAAATCTTTGTGGAGGGGGTATAGATGCTCTCACTGTTGCATCAGATGCTTCCTTGTTCAGACAGTATCAATTCCCAACCAAATTAGTCAGTTCTTTATGAGAAAATGTACTTAAATAAAGCAAGATTGAAGAAGGTTTGTCTGTTTATTGCCTTATTTTCTTTGATTCAAAGATCTGTTGTTTCTCAGTAGGAGACAATGGCAAATCAATCATGTCGGCCATGCTTTTGCCTTTCTGTGTTTTAACTTCATTTTCACTTTAAGTGATCACTGATTCTCATTCTGTTATCAGCCTGTCAAAATTATTGCATGTGGATGATCTCCTAATGCTTCTTCGAATTATAAATATTCTCTAATCCACTCTGCAGGTTATATTCCAGTTCATGGTTAGGCATTCTCCTCTAAAGATAGATGATTTACTAGCATCTATTAACTCCCCAGATGATCAAGAAAAGATACCAAGTGACACAGAGATGGTTGGTTGACTATATCTAATACAATTATTCGAGGTTTGATATTTGACACAGATTACAGTGATGAAGTTGTTAGCACTGGATGCTGAAATTCCATTATAACCATTACCAAACAAATTGCGAAAAAAAAAGTTGTAGAAACAAGGCTACTTAAATATCATCTTTTCAAGGTTACTTGCATTAGTTGCATGAATCAAGCTAAACCCCAGGTTCTATTGTGAAAATACTTCTTTTATCATAAAGTTTCAACCAGAAGTGGAAAAAATTCAAATGACTTACATCTCATATTTGCGTAAAGCTTCGTTTCGCTATGTAGAGGTCGCTGTCTTTAGGTAAACCGTTCAAAGGATTGCCTGGATAACACGAACAAGAGATTATTAATACGAAGTATTCGATAAAAGAAAGTAACTAGCATTAGACCAACAATCTCTCAGTATCTCTGATATTAGGGAATCGGGCATAAGTATCTCATATTTAACAACATGAGGAAAACATGATTTATAAAAAGAGAGAAACAAGTAATGATCTGGATAATGCAAACAAATTCCATCCCATATTGAAAATTTATGTTGCTCTGTCCAACTCTTCGTTTTTTCAAGTACTCGAGCCTGACATATATTAGAACATAGTACGAAGATACGATTCTTTAAGAACTCTCTAAATATATGAAAAAAGGAAATACCTGCGTATGACATGTACTTATATTTGACACTCGGACCATTAACATAACCATTAAGCCTCATCATCAAAGAGAATGATAACTGCGAACAAGTTAATGCTCCTACTTATCCAAAATAAGACCAGTGAAGGACAGTAGAACATCCCGCTAAAACTAGTTATTAGGGTATTTTTACAAACCATTAGCATGAGTATGATTAATTTCTTGGTTTTTTAAATACCAAACTTAAGCTAAATTGAGAATTTAAATGGCCTATATGTGTCTCTACGGTGATTCTGTTTCGTTCAAATTCTCATCTCTCTGGGAAGTAAAAGAATCACTCCAATGATATTGAACATCCAAAGCTACCTAAAAATCATAAGTAGAAAAATGTTACATACTAAACGCTGCTGGTGGTTTTTTTGGCACAGCATCCTTCTGAACTTTCAAAGCAGTTCCACTATTCGAGGGCTGCAAACCAACCTGTTCAAGTAAAGGCAGTAGCACTATTCTGAATTAGTATGAACTCAGAGAAGAATCAAATGGAATTTTCAATCATCACAATGAAGAAGTTGGATGATAAATATATGAAATGGCAGATTCTTTCCAAGTTCAGGGATGGGCCCTTAAGGCCATAAATAGGATAAGCAAGACAAAAAGCAAATACTTTTACCAGGACTCAGCTACAGACTAAACTGAACATTTACATGACAAACACGAGAAGATCAATCATCCAAATTTATACACAAAAATATGAAACCTCAAACAGTTTCTACTTACAAGTGAGATGAATCATTACCTTCTTTTCCCTCCTCTTTAGTATCTTTAAATGACACAAAGATATAATGCATCAAATGGTATCTAGAATGTCTAGAACACAATTGATCCTTGACTTGCTGGTTCTCGTTTAACCAATCCGAAATGTCTTTAGATTTGACGACTTCGTCGCTATCCAACGATTCTAACCATGAATAGACCGGTATCCACTGATCAATGCGCTGAAAACGAGCTGGCAGAAGATCAGCCTGACTTGGTTCTTTTTCCTGCCAGATGATAAAAAGGGTAAGGACATAAATGATAGAACCTAAGTCAAACAGATTATTCATTTTTCCAATACATATTTGGACATGAATACGAAGATATGACGCTCCAAGAACTCTCCAAATACCTGAAAAACATTTCAAAAAAACATCGAATATACCCGTACCTGACATTCTCACCCTAGTGTTAGTAACATAGCTAACATAGCATAAAACTTCTGTCTTAACACAACAAACTGTTGGAAACGATAAAAACAACAAAAACCCATTAAAAAACAGGTTTTCAAGAAAGCATAGACAGAACATTCAGCCTAACCGGATAAAGATAAAAAAAAATTCACAGTTTCTTCTCTCTTATATGCATTGATTCTCCCCCCATTCTTTTGATCTATATATTAGACAATCAAATTCAAAAACAAAAGGTAATAAAAGAGACCCAGAATTATATACTGTTCATAGGATCATGTAAATGGCAGCAATATCTGAGGAATTAATACAGTAACTAAAAGATTATGTATGTACCGACACTAAAAACGAATCCACCGTAACAAATGCTGAAAAAGATTGGAACAGAAATTAAAACCTGGGAGTGGGAGGGTAATCTCAAGTGATTTTGGATGGATAGGAGTCTACGGATGAGCTCAGATCGTGGCATGGATTGGAGGTCGGCCGGTAAGGAGCCAAAGTTGGAGGCGATCCACGATTCGACTTGGATCACGTTCACAGGTTTTGCTTCCGGGAATGCGGTCACCCAGGCACGCGCCACTGTCTCCCATTCTTGAGCCTGCAGGCCTTCGCGATGCGGATTGTTATGGTTCCGATAAGACTGTTTGGATCCGTCGTTTAGGATTCGTTCTGTTGTGTTCGACATCTCGTAAGTTGCCGTTGCCGCCAAAATATATGTTAATGGAGGAATTTCTTTTCCGTTGGTTTCTAGTTTCCTTGATAGTTAAAAGCAAAACGACACCGGTTTACATTTCTGTTTTTCTTAAAAATTACACTATCATATCTTTTATTTCGATTTTAATTTCATTTTTTATAAAAAAAAAGTGGCCTTGTTTGACAACTAGCGGATAATTGATAGTGGTTTATATTTGTATTAGCTGATTTGATTAGCGGATTGTATAAAAGTGTTTGATAAAATTAATTTATAGTTGTTTGATTATTTAAACAAGTAAAATGATATATAAAGACATGATTATATTCGATACTTGTTTGAATAATTTATTAGTTATCAATATTTTGTATATTAATTATATTATAAAAAATAATTTGTTAATATAATATTACTAATTATATTTGAAGATCTATACATTAATTTATTATTTATATAATTATTTTAAATACAATTTAATTAATTGTTAAATTTAAATACAAGTATAAATGTGTGAGAATAAAAAGAAAAAAGAAACAAAAGTATTAGTTTACAAATGACATAATGTAAATACGTGAGGGTAAAGAATTAAAATAGAAAATGTTAAATTTAGGTTACTTGGAGATTTTTTTATCATTGTTAAGGGTAAAAAAGTCTTTATAATCCTTATGTCAAAACCTCTAATTTTAAAAACTCTATTTAGGCTTTTTCAAAATTAGAGATTTCACCTAAATCCGCTATTTTAATCCACTATTCACCAAACATCTAATTTAGATGATTTGACTGGTCAAACCTCTAATATTAACTCAAACCTCTAATTTTAGTTCAAACTGTTATTTACCAAACAGAGCCAGTATTAACTATGTTGAATTGTTGATGCTATTGTTATTGTAATATTTAAGAGATTATAGATTCAAATAAATTTACGCATAAATCTATATAATATAAGAATTATGAGTAATTTAAGATTGTAGATTATATATTTAAAAAATAAATTTTGACTGAATCTAAATAATGCTCATATTTAGAACGGCTTATCCTATTTATAAAATTCTTGACTTAGAATTTCATCACATTCATCTTGAGAGTAAAAATAATTATATTATACAAATATTTTTTATAAAGAAATTATAAATTTAAATATTTTCATATGTATTTTTATTTTATACTTTGATTTCTGTACACTTTTATAATTTGAGTTTTGTGTCATTGAGTTAAGTGACGCCAAAATTAATTAAGCATTTTAAGAATAAATATAATATATTTTATTTAAAAAATATATTTATACAATAAATCTACATATGATCACAGTAGTCTTAAAAGTTTTGAGTTTTAATGTAGGGTAAAATTTTGATACACATGCTGTGTAAAATTAGTTTTACACAAGTCTGGATATTTACACGATAAAACTCAAATCTTAAATTCCTAACTTTAACCCCAAAAAAATTAAAGCTTAAATCATATACCCTAAATTCTAAACACTAACCTTAAATTTTAAACCATACAGCCTAAATTTTAAACCCTAAACTAAAACTCTAACCCCTAAAATTAAAAGACACGCGTAAAATTAAAGTTTACACGGCCTGTATCAAAGTTTTTCCTTAAATGTATTAGTCTTTTGTTCAAATTTTAAGCAATAATTTTTATTAGTTCTATTTAAAGATTACATAAATAATAAAAATACAAAACACCACTAAAAATGTTTATTCTTACTTTAAATAAGAGTACTTAATAATGGATAAACTACACCCCGTGGTCACCCAACTATGAATAAATTTCTTTTTTGGTCACTAACTAATCGGTTTTGTTTTTCTTTTCACTGGTTGTTAACTATTTACGTGAAGATGACATGTTAATTTATAAAAATTTTATAATAACAAAATTTAACTTTTGATATTCATATACAGGGCCATCCCTGGGATAAGTTTTGAGGGCCACAATAACAAGTATTAAGAAAAATTAAATCGTAAGAATATGCTCATATTAATAAATATTTGGGGGAAATCAGCCCCTAATAATAAGTATTAGAATAATTTAATTTTTAAGAGTATGCTCGTAATAATAAATATTAAAATTAATTTTTTTAATACTTGTTATTAGGGGCCTATTTTTTCATTATTTATTATTATGAGCATACTCTTAATTTTTTTCAATACTTGTTATTAGGGGCCTATTTTTTCATTATTTATTATTATGAGCATACTCTTAATTTTTTTCAATACTTGTTATTATAGATGCACTCTTAAAATTTATTTATTTTTCAATACTTGATATTATAGACATGTATTTAAACAGGGGTATGTAACCGCAACATAGATCGTTATATAGCGGTAGAGACACCATCCAAAACCACAACTTCTGCAACCATTATGTCCATAATAGTATATGTTATTAAAAATTTTCAAAATTACGATACCCGCAGTGAAAGAAATAACATTCGTTATGTCTGCGACCGTGATAAACGCAACATGACTGAATATACGATCGCAACCGCAATTTAAATCCATAATTTGAGGCCCAATTTTTAAGTTCGGCCTAGGGCCACTAAAATCTCAAAAACGGCCTTGTTCATATACATTCTATCAATTTAATCATAATTCTAAAAATTTGAGCCGTCGATTTATACACATTCAAATTAGTTTGTACCCAACACGTCGTTTTATGTTCACTAAAAAAAGTTTATTGGATTTGGCTTCTGTTTGGTCGGATTTGAATTTATGAAGGACCATAGATAGTGACAATGGTGGGAGGTAGCAGGGATTATGGTGGTTTAAGGGATTCATAAATCTCTTATTTTTTAAAAGTTTTTTAGCCTTCCAAAATAACTTTTAGGGAAACTACATTTTTAGTACCCTAACTGTGCTCTTGTTACTGTTTTAGTATTCTAACTATTATTTTTGGCAAAATGGTATCTAACATTATGTTTTAGTTCTGTTTTAGTATCCCGGCCGTTAAAAACTAATGGGGATGATGATGTGGCTTGGTATAATCACAGTTTTAGTCCAAAACACATATATATTATCAATTTAGTCCAAAATCCATCAATTTAGAACATCTTCTTAATTTTGATTGAATTTTGTCTCATCTCTTTCCCACCCTCGTATTCTTGTCGGTTTTCTGATCGTGGAGTTTGGGTCCTCCAATGGACCCCGCATTAGCCCCCCGTTGATCTGCAAATCCTAATTTTTTATTGGCCCTAGCGTGTTTTTTAAACTCCAATACCCAAAAAAATGTTCGAGTGGAAGAAGAAGAAAAGTGAAGAATTTATAATTTTAATCCAAAATTAAAATAATATTTAAATTGATAGAATTTTAGACTAAATTGATATGTTATATAAATTTTTGGACTAAAACTGTTATTAACCCAAGCCACATCATCATTTCCATTAATTTTAAATGGTGGAAGTACCAAAACAAAACTAAAACGTAACATTAGGTACCATTTACCAAAAATAATAGTTGGAGTACCAAAACAGTAACACATGCATAATTAAGGTACTAAATGTGTATTTTTCCCCTAACTTTTAACAACACCGACTCTTATTTCTTCAAAATTTCAAAAAATCACTCTACTTTTCCTAGTTTCCATTTTTCTTCGATTCTTCTAGGTTTTATGTTGTTTGTTGGATCCATTTGCTTGAGTAATTTTTTTGTTGTTGTTGTCCTCTCAATTTCTTAGGTCTTTGTCTTGATTAATTCGAGTCGACCCGCATCATACACTTAATTTTAACGGATGAGTCTTCTAACGAAATTTTCTACGTACACAAGACCTCGAACTTAAAACATGCTTAAACAATATCAAATTGTTTATTACTTGAACCAACCTCTGTTAATTGAGTAATTTGTTATTAGTCGGACTCATTAACTCTTGTTACTTTCAATTTAATTGATGTTCGATCAACTAAAGATATCAAGCTCAGTCTGTAATTACCTATTCTAATTTATGAAGATATATTTTTAAAAAAAATAATGTACCACATTAATGTTACGTGTAAGAGTAAGTCACAATCTAGTAATTGTAATTTGTAAATTTGACTATTAAACTTTCGTTTGAATTTGCGTCAAGACTTATCCAAACTTAAATTTAAATAAAAAAAAATCTCAATAATTATGACATTTAATTATTCAAATAAAAATTTACGATTGATTCAAAATTCAAATTCCATCCATCTAACCAGGCTCACGAACAAATCTTCCCATTTATATGAATTTAAGTTAATTAATATTATGTAATTTTAACTATATTAAGAAACTTCATAAAAATAAAAAAAAGACATAATTTCACGTTGTTTTCATCATTTTCCATAAAAGAAATACACAACTAAAATCTCAAAAGTCAGAATTGGAAACCTCTCTTCTATGTACATAAATGAAAAGAAAAAACATCCCAAACATTAAAACCCGAAAAAGAAAAAATAATTTTCTTTTGGCCATAACAAATTTGCATTAACGATTTTACACTTTTACCCTTGATAATTATACTGCTAACTCTTCCGCTTCCACAACCTCCTCCATTTCTCCAACGCCGTCGCCTTCTTCCAACCATTGTTCGACCGGCCCACATTCCGCCTTATGTCTCAGCTTCCAATCGAGCGCTTGGCAACCACGCGAGCAATAATTCACCGTGCCACAAACCGAGCACCTCCTAAACTCATGAGTCCTCGTCTCCGGCCTCCCGCACCCTTTATGGGAACAGAGCCTTAGCCCCTGCGCTAACTCGCCCACCCCTGATTCGAACCATTCTTTTAAGAACACGTTCACGGGGTGGACCTCCGGTGCGGGTACATTGCACCCGAAATCACTTAACAACGGACAACCCGGACCCGTCTTTAAACTGTAATGTTGATTGTTTAAACGACGGTGTTGTTGTTGCGGAGGTTTTCGTTTGACCAAGGCGTTTAACGAGGACGCGAGTTCCAGGGCGTTGGCTTGGACGAGTAGCCGGCGTCCTTCGGCTCTTTGTTGGCGAATGCCGTAACCATCTTGTAAGCAATGGCCGAGTTCACGCAGCGCGTCGACGTGGCCGAGGAAAGCGGCTCGCGAGCATAAGGCTACTCCGGCGCGGAGATCCTTGTCGTTTTTTGAACCACCGCTTCCGTTGAATTGTATGACTGAGAGCGAGTAGAGAGATAGCGCGTGGGCTTTGATTGCTGCTTTCGCCATTAACGAAGCCCCGCTTCCTCGGTTTTGCAAGCAGTAAAACCGGATCTGCAACTTCGGAGAATTACATTAATTCCTAATGAATTTTATTTTAAAAACAACAAATAAATAATAAATTCGTACGAAATTCTGACCATTCCGAGGGTGTAAGAAGCTTCAACGTTGCCGGCGTTAACGCACTGTTTGAGAAAGCGGTGAACCGAATCGCACCAGTTCCGAGCTTTAACGGCAAAAGCTTTAAAGCCAACTTTTGATAAAACCAGAGGATGAACAGCCAAACGGTTTAATCTCTTGCATCTATAAAAAAATTCAAAATCTCCATTACTATTACCTTGAACACTAAAAAAACATCCAAATAAAAAATCAAATAAAAAACCAACCGTACATTAAGAGAATGTTAATGAAATCAGGAGGAGACGAAGCGGAAGAAGCGAGCTTAGAAATTATGGAAATTACAAGATCGTCCGGTAATCCATCGAATAGATCCAAATTCTCAGTGCATTTACGAGAAATTCTTTGCTTCTTCCTCTGCAACATAACTTGGAAAATATATAAAAGAACAGAAAATACACTGCAGCTCAACTTCAAATTAATCTTCTCATCTTCCTCGTTGTACTTGCATATCAAATTCGTGATTCCGTTTGTTTGTTTGTTTGTTTGTCTGTCCTTGGAGGCAAAATTCCAAAGGATATGTGTGCATATATAGTCATCCAAGTTGCTTCGATTTGGACCCACGGAGTTTAACTTAAATAGGTTTCACTTTCCAAGTTTAAAGTTTGCTTGTGAGTTGTAACTAGATCCGGCAATATCATAAACTGTATAATTATTTAAATATAATATATAAAAGTAATTAAAAGAAAAAAAAAACAAATTTGTTATAATTAGAATATTAATGGAATATCATAATTGTGAATAAAATTTACCTATTATTATCCAAATTCCATTGATTTACCTAATGAATTAGAACTTACCGTATGAATATCCGAAAGGCCAAAGCTGGTCAAAGTGACCCAAAGTTAAGAGCTAAATGGTGCGTTAGTTGAGCAAAATGACAAATAAAAAAATTCATCCTAAAAAAGTATGAGATCAATATTTTTCTATTCATTTTTTATTTTACAAAATTATTTTTATTTAGTTATAAATATATTGATTTATAATAAATTATGAATATTTTGAATAATAAAATAAATTTTAAAATTAAATTAACTTTATTTTAATGTGTAATACAATAAAGTGAGGGCATCTAATTCTCATGTCTCCTTTAATTTTCATTTACAAAACTATGGATTTAACATTTTATTTTCTATTATTTTTTGAAGGAATATATTCTAATAAATTAATCAATATAATTGTCAAGTACTATAAGTCATAATTGGTAAGAGACTAATGGCAAACTTAATGACAATAAGTTCAAGATAGTTAATAATTAATAATTTTTTTGAATTTATAATAAATAATAATAATCCATTTACATTTTATAAATAATATGTTTATATTACTTATACCAATCTATAAAATATATTAAAATTTTATTGTTTTCATTTATAAAAGGTTTAACATAATAAATAAAATTTTCTCACATGAGAAAAAGTATTTTTTTTAAATAATTAGATATATATTAATCAAATCATATTTTTATCGTATATCAACTTTTGAAAAATATTATTTAAAAATAAAATAATTGGTCTAATGGGATGAGGCACTAGATCCTTTGAGCGAGATCAAGAGTTCGAATCCTAGCGTTGTGAATGGAGCAAATTGTCATGGGGCTACATTTTTAGCCTAACAAACTGCACACCCTTAGACGATGTTCTTGAGACAAACACCTAAGTCAACATGATTACTCTTTTCAAAAGATCAAACTCTTCTTAGGCACTAAAAACGCAAAGACGTTCTAAGCAGAAACAAACAAAGATAATAACTACAAAGAACAAAAAAAGAACCCTCAAGAACACGATAGAGGATTTACAGTGAATTTCTTAATTACTCAGAAGATAAATTATATAGATAAGGTAAGGAGGGTCTCTATTTATAGTTGAGTCTTCTTACATCAAACTGTCTCTACTAATTTACATTGATGGCTAAGATCGAAAACTACCTTCCACAATTAGTACAAAATCGATATATTCCCTATATTCCAATCTCCATCTAAGGAAAATATCTCATATATTCATATGGTGTGTTCACATAGGTGTGGA
Organism: Hibiscus mutabilis; assembly: GCA_019671005.1. Lineage (NCBI taxonomy): Eukaryota > Viridiplantae > Streptophyta > Magnoliopsida > Malvales > Malvaceae > Hibiscus > Hibiscus mutabilis. The sequence continues at coordinate 37,072,902 of CM033744.1, forward strand.
TGAATAAGCCTTCTAGAATTTTTCATGGATCGGGCTAAGTCTTGTTGTCTTTTCAAGTCCAAAAACTCTTTAAGAATCTCTTGGACAGCTTGTTGCACATGTGACTTGGACCTTAACTCGTAGCTCGTGACATTTCCCCCACCTAACTCAATGATGCCCTCGTTACTTCTCCAAAATAAAACTAGACTAGGTGATCCTAGATTCACTTTCGCAATACCTTAGCTCGCCCCCAACTCAAAATCGGGCATGGTTGTCCCTTCATAAGGACCGTTCTCTCTTTAAAGAGCACTTGACTTGGGCTAGGTCGTCCCCTATATGGACTGCTTGCTTTGGTACTTACTGCTATGTAACATCACTCCCACCATGTACATCTCGTTCGTAAGAGCTCTCTCCTACCAGTTGTGATCTATCTTGACTCTAACCCCCTCGATCCTTGAGCAAAGACTTAAACACCATCACATTTAACACTGAACAGACTCTCAGGATTATCGACAACTCTGGCTTGCGTCTTAGAACTCTGAAAGATTGCTTTTGTCATCGCCAACTGCCAACTCTTCACGCATCGACTCTTATCCTTCTTTAAAGTTTGATGCCTCATCCACCTTCCTCATTGGTGGTAGTCGCCCTTGCAGCTTGACAGATCTCATATCTTTGGAAGGCCTTAGCTTATATAGCCTTTCAAACGTCGTACCTTCAGTGGTAGCTATCAAGTCAACATTCTTGGCTAGTTAAACAACACTCAACACCTTGGTCTTAATCCTCGCATCTCGATGGACCAAAGTGATGCATTTTTTGCGATGATCCAAAATGCAAACACAATCATTAAAAAAGATGAGAAGCGCCTTAATTTGGTCAAGAAAATTAAAACCAATGACAAAGTTGTAGCCATCCAAATGTATTACTTCTAATGTGCAAATCCAGGCCTCGTGCCACTGTCATGGTTGGAACACCTTTGGAATTGACAGTCTTGATCACCCCAGTTAACTCTTCAACCTTCAAAACAAGCTTGTCAGCAGTTTTTTGTGACATGAGCAAGTGAGATGCTCCCACGTTCATAAGAGGACTTCTTTTTTGACCCACAACATTGATGTCCACGAACATTAACCCTTTTTGCTAGTTAGGCCCTTCTTCGTCTTGGCATAACTTAGCAACATCGAACCAAGCTTCACAGCCTCGTTATTATCAGGTTTGTCCTCCTTTTTGCACTGTTTGACTCGATCGAAATCTTGCAACATAAGTGGCCCTTTGCAACGATAAAACTTTGGTTAATTCTCTTTTACCCTCAGTTTAACTGTCTTGTACGAAGCAATCACGCCAAGTCTTAGCTCTTTTTTTGGCTCATCGTCTCTAATGGCATTTAGATGATTCTTGTTGGGACAGTCCTTGATCATGTAGGCACCATTATAGTGACAACACTTCAACGGCCCTCTCTCATCTCTTCTTTGATGGTTAAACATGGTATTATCTCTCCCATGATGGCTCTTCCTCGCCATACCCGTCCTCATCACTAGAATGATGTTCTTTCTCGTCTTCCCCGCCTTTTTCTTTATCTTGGAGATTGAAAGACTTGGACCTCTCAGACTTGTTGTCACTATACTCGATCAATGACTATGCAGCTGTTAGGGCTTTGAAAGTTCATGCGCATCCTTCCTCTTTAACTGGTCTTGGCCCATGGCTTCAATCCATCTATGGAATTGAAAAGAGCAAACTTGTCACTCGTTTCTCAGATTTTGAGTTGTAATTCACTTAACTCCTGAACATAATCCCGAATTAATCTTTCGTACTTCTAATGTTATTTTTTGATTTTTAATAAAAATGGATTTGACTTAATGAAATAACTTTTAGTTTTTAATATAAAATGAAAAAAATCTAATTAATTAAAAATGAAAAAAAAGCAAGGCTTAAGGGTGTAATAAGCCCCTAAACTTTTGAAAAAAAATCTATAAAGCCCTTGAACTTTTTTGCACCCAATTAAGCCCTTGAACCAAAAAAATCAATCAAGTAAGCCCTTTGACCAATTTTGACCTTTAAATCTTGTTAGTTTTTTTCTTTAGATATTACTAGCACATGATACTCTACGGTTCTATCATGTTACATTTATAGTTTTTTTCAAAAAATATTTTTTTATAAATATTATAAGTCTTTTAGAATTTTTAGAATTTTTAAAGAATTCTATAAATAGAATAAAAAAATTCTAAAACTGCCAAGCTGAAACACTATGACGCCACACACTGCACCAACAGATCCATAAAACTGTCAAGATTTAATGGTTAAAATTGGTCAAATAACTTAATTGATTAAATTTATTGGTTTAAGTTCTTAATTGAGTGCAAAAAATTTTTGTTCTATTGTGAAGAGTATCGGCCATGTTGTGCGAATAGATTATAATACTACGGAGGCAAGGAGAGGGAGATTCGGGCTGTTAGAGATCATGGTAAATCTAAACGAACCTCTTGTCCCTGGTATAGTGTTAGATGGGCATAAATAGATAATTGAGTATGAGAGGCTCCCGGCTATTTGTTATGAGTACGGGAAATATGGGCACTCGAGGAAACTATATGGTAAATGGGAGGAACAGCAAGTTGAAAATGCTACAAGTGTGCCTTCACATGAAGACCTTTACGGACTATGGATGCAGGTGATTAATAGGCGTAAGAAAATGGATACTAGTATGAAAGCACCAGTTCAACATTCGATTGCAGCAGATAAGTTGACAAGTGTGAGGGGTCTCGATTTGAAGTTTTAGAGTCTAATATGGAGGCTGAGAAAACCCAAAGTAATGTTCGGGCTATGGAATCTAGTCATGAGCGAGTTGAGAATGTTGTAGTACCACAAAGTCGTCCGAGTTTTGTTGCAAAGGAACATACTACTGTTAAACACCAGACATGGTCAAGTACTGCGACAAACCAAGGCAAGCAAGAAAATGAAAGTAAATCCCTGATACCAACTCATAGAGGTCTGCTGGTAGCTCGGGGTGGTATTCAGGATAAAAATATGCAGGAAACTTTGGCAATAAAAGATTCTCAGGAACTTGCTGCGAACATTGTTTCGGGTTCTTTGTTCAAGGATTACTTATTTTTGGTTTTAAATTACTTATTTTGGTTTTAGATGAGGTGTTTTGGCTTTGTTTCTCTAACATTGTAGCTATCACACTTACTATCGTTGGTAACAATAAAAAAGAGCAATACAATAAATCAAGACATAATAATATCAATACATGCATGTCCTTACTACGAACGTTGCACTAATTTTGCAAAAAGCCATTTCTTTGTATATGATTTTATTGTCTTGAAAATAAGGTTTGCTGTTATATTTGATATATGAGTATAAAATTAATTATTTCTTTTTAAGTGCACGCGGGCTTAGATTTTACTTCCTCTGTCCCAAAAATAATGTCATTTTTGTGTTTTAAAATTGTCCCACTTAAATTGTCCTCTAGAAAAACTCAATAACTTTTACTAAACACATTTCCTTTTCTACCATCTTTTTAGTTTTCCAATAAAATAAATTTTAACTTTTTAAGGATAAAATTGTCATTTTAATTACTTTATAACACACCTCTTACACAAATTTTTTTCTTCCTAAAACTACGTAAAAAATCAACAAGAGACATTATTTTTGGGACGGAGGGAGCATATTTTAAACTAGTCGATGGATCTAAACTTAGCTCCTTCAAAATAAGTTAAGATGATGGAGTGTAAGCGTCATATCAACATGAATTCAGAGAAGACAGACAATGAGGTACATTCATTATAATTAACTTAATTTTTAATAACATTGTTGAATTTATTTTTGTCGGTATATTATATTTAATATTATTATTCAATTATTTTTTTATTTTATTTATATAGGGAAAAGTTGAAGTTATACATGAGGAAAAGACAAGAACCCATTATTATAGTGATCAGAAGTTAGAGATACTCATTCATTCGGTGCAAAAAATTGAAAAAGAATTTATTAAAATGACTGGTCAATTTGAAAAATTTAATGGTCAATTTGAAAAATTAAATGGTCAATTTGAAAAATTATTGACCATATTAACATCGAATAATGTTAAAGGTTCAATACAAGATGGTGTTTCATTGAAAGGGAAAGATATACATAGCGAACCATTTAAGGATGCATGCTTACATAGCAAATCACACGGTGAGAGTTTATATGATGATTCAATGAATGAGAACGATTTATATAGTCGACCATTAAAGGACGATGTTTTAAATAATAGATCGGAAGAGACTAATTTACATAGTGGTTCATTGAAAGATGAGGGTTTAAAAAATAAATCACACAAGGAAGAAAGATTAAGTGTCGCATCAATGAAGGAAGAAATTGTGAGTCATATTAGAAATTCGAGTTTTTCTCCATTTATAAATTGTGATCCTGATTATTCTTCTCCCTCATTACAACCTATTGATAAAAGAAAAATTGAAGTTAATTCTAAAGACAACATCAAGGTTGACATGAATGGTCTCGCGAAAATTCCTACTGAGGTTTTTAACTTTCAATTTCGTCACCATCGATTTCCTAGTCAATTAGTTACAATGAAGGAAACTCCAATGATTACAAAAATAGGGCCTAAAATGTCAAACGGTCCTAAGGCTTCGTCAAAGAGTAAAGACTCTTAACATAAAAAGAGTGTGAGATGTTCAACTGCACGTTCTGAATTTACTGATAATTCAAAGTCGAAAGATATGACATTAAAAAAGAGAGCTCGAACTTATAAAGTGAATACAATGGTAAATCATTCTTTATTGGTTACATTTCAGCTTATACTTTTATATTATTTGTTCGCTTAAAACTAATATTTGCTATATGATATGTAAATACAAAAAAAATTCACAAAAGCCCATGATAATATTTTTTTGTAGTTGGGTGAAAATTTATAATTAATATTGTGCAAATATTTCATTTGAATTAATTGTATGATCAATTACTTTATGATTGTGCAGATTGAAAAAGAAAACAAGATTTGTAATTCTGAGATTGAACCAGAATTGCAAGATTTATTCGCACAAGCTCAGATCAAATGTAAGACAAAAAAGGTATAAACTATAAATACATTTTTAAATATTTAAATTTATTATTATTAATATTTTAAGAGTTATATATTTTTATGCAGGATAAATATGAGGCAGGTGATTTGTTATCAGAAAATTTCAAAGAAACTAGTATGATAACTGATGCATACAAGCAATATTTGAAGTACCTAACGCCCGAAGAACGCACAATTTGTCAGAATGTTGCTACTTGGAAGAATACATCTAACACTCTTTACATAGCCAAAAATAATTTTCTGGACGTTGCCAATGCTCGTACTGTTTTTCCAGGAAAATGGTTATCTGATTGGGTATTATAGATTTAATTATTAAATATTTTTACATGTTCAATATTTGTTTGTTTGCTTGATATTAATGTAAGTGTTTATATTGTTTTTAAATATTTAACAGTTTATCGATTATTATGTGTACGATTTGCATTTGAGACAAGAGCCTATGCCAAAGAAGTTATATCTGCCTCTGTCCTTTCAGGTAAAAAATATTTTATGGGCTAGCGAGCACATTATTTTTAATTTATGATTTCATGACATTTTCAAATTTAACGTTTGTCTCAGAGTAATTAAATGGCTGCTCTACCCAAAGAACATGCGGTAAAGATTAGAAAACATATATATTTCAACTTACTAGGAATGTGGCTTTGCTTTCCATTTGAAGTCATAGTCTCACGTTTGTTTACCGAGAAACATGGGTATATGAGTAAAAAACAAAATTAAATCTACCGACACTTTAAAATTATAAACTTGATACAGTGTAAATTTAAAAGCAAATTAATATATTTCTTATAATACGTGCTACAATATTTGCTTGGATTGTAAACTTAAAATTAACAAAATAATCTGGAATTTGTTTGGTCCAATTTTATCTTGTTTGGACTGGTGTTGGTGCGCATGCATGTATTGATACTATCATTAAAAGAAATGGCTTTTTACAAAATTAGTGCAACGTTCGTAGTAAGGATATGCATGTATTGTATTATTATGTCTTGATTTATTGTATTGCTCTTTTTGATTGTTACCTACGATAGTAAGTGTGATAGCTACAATGTTAGAGAAACAAAGCCAAAACACCTCATTTAAAACCAAAATAAGTAATTTAAAACCAAAATAAGCCATCCTTGAACAAAGAACCCGAAACAATCAAGAAAAAACAATACATACTATAACTTTTAAGTACCTGTCCATTTTCACAGAATCATGGACTAACTTGAAAATTTCTTAAAAAAACTATATTTTCATAATAAAATCAAAATTTAAATAACTTATAAGTTCATTTTTTTTATGTAATTGTCAATTTCAGGAGAAAAATCCACGGCTTTGGTAGGTTTTTGTTTTCACGTGAGTATTTCAATTACCACTTTGAGTCATTTATTTGAATCTAACGAGCTTATAGTGTCATTTTTTGCAAGCGGCCTGGTTAAAACTATCAATCCTTATAGTTTGATACATGGTAAATTCTAATTCTAGTTTAGGTGCTTTCGGACAGGTAGAAAGTCTAAACTGTGATATGGAGCAAAAGCTATACGACTTTGTTGTGAAATCTCCGCGAAGACAAGGTGTCAAGGAGTAGCTTCAACTAACAAGAATCAGCATTCAAATTCATTATTTAAGGGAGACGAGAAGAGAAAAGACTCTTTACCAGTAGTGACACAAAAAGAAGCTGCTCTGACTGACAATGAACTTTCTGCCTTAACCTCACTTGTAGAACTGCATTTAAGCATAATTGGTTTTCTTACGTTATGGATCAAACCAATTAAGTGTAAACATATCATATATAAACATTCCATTACGAGCACCATATCACATTAGAATCCAAAAGATTCAAACTTCTAATCAACTAAAGACTATATTTACCGAAATTCTTCAAAATATTATAAAACTACGTTATGCAAACGTATGCCACCCATAGGAGTTTTAGTCAAGACAACTTACACAAAATGCTTAAAGAGAGTGACTTGCAGCTTCCAGAAACACACGATTCAACAACTACTAATTTGTAATTCATGAAAAGACATACAAGTGAACTAATTAAGCTTTTTTAGATCAGTGAGGTAGAAAATCTATACATATATTCGAAATGACACATAAGATGATATATATATATATATATATCAAACATAACAACAGACCTTATTTTCAAGATAATAGAATCGTATAAAAAGGAATCGTTTCATTCAAAAATAAAGGAGAACTATTGTCATTGTATCGTACAAAAGTTTGCTCACTAAAAAAAATATAAACATGTGTAGATTAATAAATCTCATTCGAACAATATGCATTTAAGACAAATGACAAACCAAGTTCTAGGTATGTTTTACCAAAGTTAGCATCTCATTATTTGAGACTATCTAATATCCAACACATGCTTCATTGGTATCTGTTAAGTGTCTAAAAGTACAATTTTAGTCACCCTTTTTATTCTTATTATTGCTAAACTTAGGCTCATATTAGTTGCATTATTAGCCATTCATGCATATTTGCATTGTTTTCTTGGTGGACAAGCTTGATTTCATATTTTGCTTAATTTTGTGGAAAAAGATACTGCTTTGGTGTGTTTTTGTGTGTGTACAGAATCACTTGCCAAAGCAGGGCTGGAACCAGTTGCTAGGGCAATGCATGAAGGAGATGCCGAGCTAGTTGCCAGGGCAATGCATGAAGGAGATGCCGAGCTAGTTGCCAGGGCAATTGTCGATAAGGGATAAGATGATATGGCAGTCAAAATTGATGACTACATAAACCCAAGATGACGTGGAGCAAAGTTAAATCCCAAAGGAGTCTGATTTCCATGAAGAGGTTAAAGAGAAATTAAATCCCAAGAAGATAGGAGAAGATCTAGAAGGAATTTAAATATAATAAATAATTATATTCTTTAAAAGTATTTAATTCTAACTTAACTTCCTCCTCAAAAAAGACTTTAACCTAGCCCTATAAATTGAGGACCAAGCCGTCAACTCCAAGGGGAGAGCAAGTGAGAGATTTCGACAAGAGAAAAAGGGAGAGATTTCGACAAGAGCAAGGGAGAGCAAGGAGGGAGAGATTTCGACAAAGGCTTCAACCATTCTTCATCTTTTTCTTTCTTGTTCAATTAGGTTTATATTAGGAATTCTTTGTCTTGTGTTTCTTTGGAACCTAGCCATGAACTAAATCTATTTGGCTAAGGTTATTGTGTTTCGTGGTTGTGAGAAACAAGTGGATTTTTTTTAGGTAATAAGAGTTTGCACTTTCAATTCAAGGTTTTTATTCTTGTTTGCGAGTGAATTGGGAGAGGATCTTGTAACTTCATCTATTTATCTAACATCGGGAGAGTTAGATTCAAGAAACGAATGAGTATGGTCTTTATTCAATATATTGACGGTGAAGATTAATTCGGCTTAGGAATAAACTAAAGATTTCAACGGCTAAGATGAGCGCAAGATTAGTTGTTGTTCACCCTTGATTCACGCAGGGATGTATTATCAAGGCATGCACAAATAGCTAAAGTTTTGACTTAGGGATAAGAAGAAACCATTGAAGAACGCTCCGCCGAGCCTTGAAGTTGTTGCCCAGTCGCCCAGCCAGTTGCCCAGGCAACCGTCAATTAGTTGCCAAGGCAACCCCGCTGCGCAAGTTGCCATGGCAACTGAGTTGCCCCGTCGATAACCTGGCTTATTCTCTCTCATTTGATTGCATCTTCTTTTACTTATTTGCTTTCTAGTTTAGTTGTTAGTTAAACTCCTACAATCTTCTACTTTTTACAGTGCAAAAGATTAGATTCTTAAAGTGGCATCAATCCCTGTGGAGATGATATCTTTTATACTATAACTTGCGACATGTACACTTGCATAATTGCGGAGCACTTATTACGCTCAACAAGTTTTTGGCGCAGTTTCCAGGGATTGGCAATAACAACTTTGTTTTTATTTTCTTGTACTTTTTATTTTTCTTGTTTAAGATTCAAAGGGCTAACAAACTTTGGTTTTGCATTGGTATATGACCAAGGCGAGACCGATTACACCAGAATATCCCTTTGATCTAGAAATTGAACGAACCTTGCAAAGACTCAGACAAAGGTTAAAAGTAGCAATGGCTAATCAAGATGGCAATATGAATCAAGATGTTCCAGCAGGAGGAGTGATTCTTGCACGAAATAGAATATCAATGCCTCGGCAACTTCAGTTGCCCCGGCAATGCCATCAATCAGGTTCCAGACCAATGAAAGGATCGAAGATATCTGACTTCCACCACCATTCCCACAAAGGTTGAAGCGACAAAAACAAGAATTTCAATTCAAGAAGTTTCTTGATATCCTAAAGCAAGTCCACATCAACTTGCTTTTGGTTGAAGCAATTGAACAAATGCCGAACTATGCCAAGTTTCTTAAAGACACTGTGTCCAAGAGAACAAGGCTATGAGAGTTTGAAATAGTTGCCGCAACAAAGGGATGCATGGCCATGTTGCACAATCGCATGCCACCCAAGTTGAAGGATCGCGGAAGTTTCACAATACATTGTTCTATCGGAACCCACTATGTCAGGAAAGTATTATGTGACCTTGGAGCAAGCATAAACTTGATGCCTAAATCAGTTTTCCAGAAACTAGGAATCGGGATGGCAAGACCTACAACAGTTATGCTACAGCTAGCTGACATATCCTATGTGCATCTAGAGGGAAAATCGAAGACATACTGGTAAAAGTTGATAAATTTATTTTTCCCGCTGACTTTATTGTTTTGGATTGTGAAGTAGATGAACATGTACCTATCATTCTCGGGAGACCCTTCCTAGCAACAGGGAGAACCTTGATCGATGTTGAAAAGAGAGAATTCACAATGAGGGTGAATGACCAGCAAGTTAAACTAAATGTGTTCCAAACACTAAGGCATGCCGATGATCCGAAAGAATGCCAACTTCTTCATGCTACGGTAGAGTTTAACTTCGACGAGGAATTTAGTTTCCTCGGTAACTACATTACCGATCAAGAGGAACCTGAGGAGTATGAAGAACCGATCAATGAGGAACAACAAGAAGAGGCAAATCGGTTAGTCAATCGACCAGGTACATACTTTGAACCACTAGATTACTCATGTAAGGAAGGTAAACTCGAAAAGCCCTCCATTGAATAACCACTGATTCTTGAGTTGAAACAGTTGCCAGGGCAACTAAAATATGCTTACTTGGGAACCGATAATACATTGCCTGTAATTATTTCCTCTAAGTTACAGCCTGAGCATGAAAACAAGCTGGTCAAAATGTTGATGTTACACAAGAAGGCAATAGGGTAGAAAATTGTCGACTTGAAGGGAATTAGCCCGGCAGTGTGCATGCACAAGATTTTGTTGGAAGATAATCACAAACCTTTGATTGAGGCCCATAGGAGACTGAATCATGCCATGAAAGGGGTTGTAATAAAAGAAATCATCAAGTGGCTTGACGCCAACATCATATACAGTTTATGGTAGATGAAGGAATAGTGCTCGACCACAAGATTTCATCCAAGGGAATTGAAGTAGACAAAACCAAGGTGGACATGATCGAGAGATTACCCCCACCAAGTTCGGTTAAAGGAATCTGGAGCTTCATTGGACATGCAAGTTTTTACAGGAGGTTTATTCATAATTTTTCTAAAATTACTAAACCCTTGAGCAATTTGCTTGAACAAGATAAAGTCTTCAATTTTGATTATTCTTGCGCTCAAGCATTCAAAACCCTAAAGGAAAAGCTTACCTCGGTACCCATTGTCGTTCCACCCGATTGGACGCTACCTTTTGAGCTCATATGTGATGCAAGTGATTTCGCAGTAGGAGCAGTCCTAGGCCAACGCACAGGTAAGACCTTTCATGTGATATACTACGCTAGTAAAACTCTTAATAGTGCTCAAGTGAATTACACAACAACGGAGAAAGAGTTACTAGCCGTAGTTTTCGCATTTGACAAGTTCCGATCCTATTTGATTGGTACAAAGGTAATTGTTTATACGAACCATTCGGCAATTAAGTATCTATTTGCTAAAAAGGATGTCAAACATCGTTTAATTCGTTGGATATTGCTTTTACAAGAGTTTGACATTGAAATTAAGGATATGAAAGGAACAGAAAATCAAGTGGTTGATCACTTATCACGCTTAGAACGCAATAGGGAGGATGAAACGGATTTAGAGATATGCGATGCATTCCCGGATGAGCAACTGTTAGTTGCCTCGGCAACTATGGATGCGCATGCCTCGGCAACCCTCAACACCTCGATAACTCTAGACGCGCATGCCTCGACAACCCTTGATGTGCACGCCTCGATAACTCCAAACGCGTATGCCTCGTCAGCCATAGAAGCAGTTGCCACGGCAACATATACCTCGGTAATACCCTGGTACGCATATTTAGTTAATTTCCTTGTTTGTGGTATTTTACCTTATGGCCTTACTCATCAAGGGAAGAAGCGGTTCCGCCATGATGCTAAGCATTACTTTTGGGACGAGCCTTTTTTGTTTAAACAATGTGCAGATTAGGTTATACGTCGATGTGTCCCTGAAGAGGAGCAGCAGAATATACTCCGGCAATGCCATTCTTCACCCTATGGAGGACATTTTGGAGGAACACGTATCGCGCCCAAAGTTTTGCAATCCGGTTTGTATTGGCCAACACTGTACAAAGATGCCCAAGAGTTTTACAAGCAATGTGATCGTTGCCAGAGAACGGGCAACATCTCTAGACGACATGAGATGCCGCTCCAAAACATCATCGAGGTGGAATTGTTCAATGTATGGGGGATCGATTTTATGGGACATTTCTCATCTTCATTCGGAAACCTCTACATTCTACTTGTTGTCGACTACGTGTCTAAATGGGTTGAGGCAGCTGCAGTTCCCACCAACGATTCCAAGACCGTACAACGATTCTTGCAAAAAAATATATTTACACGGTTTGGGATGCCGAGAGCAATTATTAGTGATGAAGGCAAGCACTTTGACAACAGACTTATTGCCAAGATATTGCAACGCTTCGGAGTGTCACACAAAATTGCCACGACATATCACCCACAAACCAATGGGCAAACAGAAATTTCTAACCAAGAATTGTAGGGTATACTCGAAAAAGTTGTAAATCCCTCTAGGAATGATTGGTCAATAAGACTAGATGACGCACTTTGGGCATATCGCACTGCATTCAGAACACCCTTAGGTATGTCTCCCTTTCGACTTGTTTATGGCAAAACATGTCATCTACTGGTGGAAATCAAACACAAGACATATTGGGCAATCAAGACCGTGAACATGGATTGGGAAAGTGTCGGAAAAAAACGTTTGTTGGACCTCAACGAGATAGAAGAATTTCGTGCACTCACCTATAACAATGTACAAATCTACAAGGAGAAAACAAAGCAATGACATGACAAGAAACTATTGCCGCAGCAATTCATGCCAGGGCAACTAGTCCTCTTATTCAATTCTCGGCTGAAACTTTTAACGGGAAAACTGAAATTAAGATGGTCGGGACCATTCGAAGTTGTCAAACCATTCTCCCATGGTGTCGTGATAATCAAGTCTATCACTGACGAACATGAATTCAAAGTCAATGGATAAAGATTGAAGCACTACAACGGTGCCTATGTGGAATGTAACAAAAAAGTGGTCACCTTAGGAGATGTATGAGAATGCTCTCCTTTCGATATTTTATTTTTATTTTTATTGAACTATTTAATTTTTTTATTAATTTCGGTTATTTTTTTCTTTTTAGGATAGATTTATTTATTTTCTTTAAGATTAAGACTACATCTTTCTTTCATATTTGTCTAATTGTTTTTAAATTTTAAGTTTAAGAATTTCTTTGCACATCTTTATTTATTTTCTTTTATTAGTTTATCTTTAATTTTAATCCTTATTTTATTTGTTTTTGAATTGTAGGAAAAGAGTTCAAGATGAATAGGAATTTGATTCAAGAAGGAACCTTCCTCAACAAGTAAATTAATGGGCTAAATCTAAGGATTATATTAAGCCTCAAATTTACCCTAAATAAACCCTACATAGCCGGCCAAACCCTTCTCCTTCCCCAAATCCCCTAGCTGTCCCCTTCCCCCAATCAAAACCCTTATTTTCTTTCTTTCCAATTAATCTCACCCACCACATTTACTACATATCTTTTCTATTTAACCCATCACCCTTAACTTCCAAGAAACATATTCCTACTTTTCATCTTGCAACTCTTTAGTTTCTTTTGCTTTCTTTTCTTTGTTTCTACCAAACTCACAACCAAGATCATCCATGACATCCAAAATCGAATTTTTGGTTCATCCAAGTTCCTCCAAAGAACCAAGATACAAGAAGTTTGTTACACTGGTGGTTCAAGAAAGATTTCACTCCAAGTTTGAAAGTTGGAAGATTTGTGAAGAACAAGGCTTCGAATACTCCAACTCTCATCAAGATTTCGGCCTTGAACCATTCATCTTCGAAAGGATTACACATCAAAAGTGGCAAATCTTTTACCATCAATTGGAACCGGGCTATACTCATAAGCCCCCAAAATATCAACACCTTTTACGGGCTCTACATTGAGAACGACGGTAAATACAAGGGCAATAAGTTTGTTAAAACTTCTTTAATTCCCACCACACACAATACTACCGTTGATACACCTCGTCTTTTGCTCATACATACTATCTTGCATAATCGCATCATTAACATTGGAAGAATTATTTGTGATGAGATTTTTGTATGTAACACAAAAGACAAGGGTTCTATTTTCTTCCATTGCTTAATTTCCAATCTTTGCAAGGAGATGCATGTCCCAAGTGAGTCCACTGATGAAAAGGCCCTACCAAAGTCCGGTTGGAATCGAGCACAAATCTGAAAGCTAATGGGAGAGGCACCGATAAAATCCTCTCGGCAACTTCTGCTGCCTCGGCAACCCCTAATGCCCAAGCAATTGATGCCCGGGCAACTCGGCCAACAACCCCAGGATAACTTGAAGCACTCTTACAACCGTTGGAAAACCGCCTTAGGCAAATTGAAGACCGAAAATTAATGTTTATGTGGTAAATGAAGGATCACAACAATGCCATCACCTAAGTCATCCTGGAAAAATACCCGGACAGCCGCGTGTCGTTCCCTATTTTTCCTGTCGAAATTCTTGCCATGACAACCAATGAAGCAGTTGCCATGGCAACCGCAACAAATGATGTCGCAGTAACCTACACTGCGCCTGCCCAAGCAGTTTCCACGGCAACCAACACTGAAGATGTCGCGGAAACCAAAGCTAAAGACTCCCCGACAACCACTGCAAAGGCCAAAGGTAAAGCACCTATGCCCGAATCAACTCGTACTGAATCATTGTCTGACTTTTCAGATTCGAACGAGTCCTCTATTGCACCAACAAAGACCGCACCAATCGAATCCTCCAAGCCCAAGCGAAAAGCCAATGACATTGATGAAGAGGACGATGAGGACAACCCCGTACGATGATCGATTCCACCATCGGCAACAAGGAAGCAACCACCACGTTCAAGCAAAAGAATCAAGGCACCGACCAAAAGGAAACTAATCATCCACGACGACGAACTCTCAGAGTAAGTCCTCGTTTGCATTTTACTTTTCTTTATTTTTATTTTTCTTTGTTGCATGCATTGAGGACAATGCCTCACTCGAGTTTGGGGGGGGATTGTTATTAGTTAGTTACCATGTTTAGTTGCATTCATCTTAAGTATTGCATTTAGGATACATAAATTGCTTGCCATGCCTTTAGTTGGAACAAGAATTGCCTAGATTTGATGAATATCCGATGATGACTTTGCCAATGTACTTAATTGATAGAACTTTTTATTCTAGGATAAACATGGAAACACTTAGAATCGTACTATAATGCTAAACTTGATGAAACACTGTGTGGCTTGATTGATTTAAGGAATTCTAGCGAACTTAGGTTCATAGTTAAAAAGTTGGGGGATTAGAATAAAAATTGGATGAATACTAGAGGTGCCCAAAATTGGCTCTAGTATGTGCTAAAAATTGATCGCTAGAGGTGCCCAAAATTAGCTCTAGTATGTGCTAAAAATTGATCGCTAGAGGTGCCCGAAACCGGCTCTAGTCGAATAAATTAATTAACTTAAGAAAACTAAAAACAAAACACTAGAGGTGCCCGAAACCGGCTCTAGTTAAAACATGTTAAAAGAACTCAATGAAGTAATTTGAAAACCTCTTGTTTGCATAGAATCCGAAAAATCAACTTGCACACAACTCCGCACACACTCACAAGAATTATAGTTTGATTCCAAGTAACTCCTAAGCTTTCCGAAAAATGAAAATCCAATCATACTTTGTGCCGCGGTTCTAAGAATTGAAATCAAGTTCAAAGCTAAGTTTGTGAAAATTGAAGTCTTGGCGGGTAACTATTAGTTTGCATTGCTTGAGGACAAGCAATAGTTCAAGTTTGGGTGTGTGTTAAGTGTCTAAAAGTACTATTTTAGTCACCCTTTTTATTCTTATTATTGCTAGACTTAGGCTCATATTAGTTGCATTATTAGTCATTCATGCATATTTGCATTGTTTCCTTGGTGGACAAGCTTGATTTCATATTTTGCTTAATTTTGTGAAAAAAGATATTGCTTTGGTGTGTGTGCAGAATCACTTGCTAAAGCAAGGCTGGAACCAGTTGCCAGGGCAATGCATGAAGGAGATACCGAGCTAGTTGCCAGGGCAATGCATGAAGGAGATACCGAGCTAGTTGCTAGGGCAATTGTCGGTTAGTTGCCAAGGCCACCCGGCTGCACAAGTTGCCACGGCAACTGAGTTGCCTTTGCACTCTTTTACCAAGACGATCCAATCGGCTATCACACCTCAACTCACGATAACCTGGCCTATTCTCTCTTATTTGATTACATCTTCTTTTACTTATTTGCTTTCTAGTTTAGTTGTTAGTTAAACTCCTACAATCTTCTACTTGTGTTCTTTTACTTTTTACAGTGCAAGAGATTAGATTCTTAAAGTGACATCAATCTCTGTGGAGACGATATCTTTTATACTATAACTTGCGACGTGTACACTTGTACAATTGCGGAGCACTTATTACGCGCAACAGTATCCCAAGAAATAATGTCTTTCTCGGTCATTGACCAAAAGACAGAATTTGCATCTTTCATACTTCCACATTTAGCATACATATCCACGAGTGCATTACACAAACAAATTTGATTCCATGTTATTTGTCTTTATGTAATCATGTACATCCTTGCCATTATACAGTGAACCACTTCTAGAACAAGCATAAAGAATGCTTGTAATGGCAACGACATCAAGTTTAGCACCTTCCTTCCCCATTTGTTAAAGCAATCTGATGGCTCCATCGGACATGTCATCTCGGGTGTAACCTGCTATTATAGAAGTCCATAACACATTTCTTTCACCCATTTTCTTGAAAACTTATAAGGAACCGTCGAGATCACCACATTTTGAATACATATCCAGTAAAGTGTTACTAAAGAGAGTTCACAACACTGTTACAACACCCAAATCCAGTTTTAACAAATATCCATGAACAAATATCTGGTTTTAGTGTCATCTTTAAAACTAAGTCAATAGTTAAAACTAAGAATTTAATATTTAGTTACATGAATCTGATAAACAATTGTTAACCACCTATTCTACCTATCGACAAGTAAAAGAGACAACATCTTACCTTGTTAAAACAACGGACGGATGCACGGCGAACGGCAAGTCAAGCGGCGAACGACGAATCAAGCCGAGAACGCTCGAAACCACGACGACAGAGGCTGAATCACGAGTCAAGCAACACTTCGTCGGTGCTGGGTTATAGCAAACGGGGACAGACGAATCTCGTCGGAAACTAGAGGCGGTGGTGACGACGATATTGGATGCGACGGCGACAGCAGGGAGAAGTAGGGTTTCTAGGGTTAAATTTTTCTAGAAGATAAACCATGTAAAATTTCTAATTCTAAAGAATTAGGTCTGATATTTTATTTTAATATTTAATTGAAATAATAATAAAATAAAATATTAAAGGTTTATTTAATTTAATTTCTATTTTAAAAAGTTAATTATAATTTGAGTCCTTGAGATTTTAATTTTTTTTAAAAAATTAATGGTGTTCAGCGTTAATAATATTCAGCGGTGTGCAACACCCGTGCTATACTTATCCATATATATATATATATATAAATCAATCTTAGGGTTTGGTAGTGGGTTGAGTGCTGCTGACACTGTACAAACAACAAAGCCTTAAATCAGTCTATGGCCAGGCCCTTTTAATATTTTCTTTAAAATGATTTATGGTTATCTACTTAAATTTAATTAATTTATTATTATATTTTTTATGAATTTTTATTTGTAACAAAGAATTTAATCAATTTATACATGAGCTTTAAATAAAAAACAAAAAAAACTCTTTAAATAATTAAACTCAAATTTAATAGTATAAGATTTATATTTAAACTACGGATGCAATGTGTTACAGGTGTGAAACGAGTTAAAAGCTAGCCGCTGAGAGAACCAAAGCAATTGATTGATAAAATGGGTGGCTGGCTTCTCTAAGTTTCCGGTCAACAAACAAAATTAGGTGTAACTTAACTTTTGTGCTTATCAATGAGCAGTAACATAACATTTAATGATGGTTTCCTTACTTTTTTTATAATCTTTTAGGCACTATTTGACGTGCCAATAATTTAAACTCAATTTTCTTGATTTTTTTTACCAAATTTTATTTAAAATTGTTTTTGAATTATAATATTATTTTTAAAAAAAATTATATATAGATATTCAATATAGACTTAGTTGTTTAAGGTTATGGTTTTATAAGATATAGTTGTTATTTTGTAGCAAGAGTTATCTTGCTTTTTTAGATGAATGAAGAATTTTATTTTCAAATTATTAAATTTGATATTTTTAATAAACAAAATAAAAAATAATTATTCAAATTGAATCAAATATTTCAATAAACTGTTTATTTATTATCCGGTTTAGTAGTTATGTTTTAAAATTGAGAATTGAACAAATTGAACTTACAGATTAACCGAACTCAATTTTATACGCCCAAATTAAATTTAGGATTGTCATTAATTTATAATTATTAAAGGACTTGTACACAAATTTATGAGGGGACCAATGCCCTACTAGATCTAAAAATTATTATTTCGTTTAAGTAAATGTTATACAAAGTCAAACGACAATATATTTAATTAACACAGAAGGGACATATACCACACACTTAAATTCTATGCAAACCACAGTTTTCAACTTAAACTTA
The DNA here is from genome assembly GCA_019671005.1 of Hibiscus mutabilis. Taxonomy (NCBI): domain Eukaryota; kingdom Viridiplantae; phylum Streptophyta; class Magnoliopsida; order Malvales; family Malvaceae; genus Hibiscus; species Hibiscus mutabilis. Next base: position 37,091,177 of record CM033744.1, read on the forward strand.
ATATAAAAATATGACCATTAATAGTTAAATTCTGGAAAGCTCAAACAATATTTATATATTCGGAAGAAATAAAGTAAAATCGACACGTAAAAGAAAAGAAAAAAAGTAATTCCCCGAACCATCAAGTGCCCCAAAAGACACTTAAACAAGATAAGCCATTTGTTTCATTGGGCGGAACAGGACACACTTATGAGATAGAATACAAAACAATAATTTCTTACAAGCAGAGTTCGTGTTAATATAAACTAATTGCAATATATTGCGTACAACTTTAGTTTTCTCTTTATATATATCTATATATATATATATATATATATCGTAAGAGCTTTTAAGTTTTACATATTTTTTACAGCGTGTGAAATGGATGACGAAGATTAACGGTAAAATGTGATATATATATATATATATATATATATAGAGAGAGAGAGAGAGGATATGTTCAAACAATATAAAAGTTTTTAAGTTTTATATATTTTTTGGAGCGTTTGATGTGTGAAATAGATGACTGAGATTAACGGTAGAATATGTGAAGATTATCACTTAAAAAAAGCAAGGAGTTAATCTCAGCCATTTATCTCAGCCATCTAACGATAGAAAATGTGTAAAAGTTAAAAACTCTTACACTGCGTAAACGGATGCTATCCATATATATATACGGCTAGTCTTGATCTTTCCCTCCCTAATTAATAAACAATGAATTTGTATAAAACTTTATTAACTATTAATTAACACAAATAATTAGATTAATGGTTGCCCTTATTATTCAGCCATTGACCTCAAATTTCAAAAAGAATATTAGTATATAATATCAATTGTGTTAAGAAAATATTGATATTTTTATTAAATTAGATATAGAATCTGAAGTAAAAAGAAAAAGAATTCCAGACAACTAGATCATTACTAGGGGTTCAAAAAGTATAGATATATTTGAATGAAACAAGCTTTCAATATTAATAATAAATGGGAATTAAAATAAGATGAGATATCAAATCAGACATGGAGAAAACATTATGACAGTCCATGTTATGTAAGAGACAAAACATGCTTACTTTCTACTAGTATATATTTAACTAGTTTGCATTCTTGTGGTATAATTAATTTGTTTATATTTACATAAATAATAATTATGATTTATAAGAAAAATATAAATATAAAGAGAAAAAATACGAATTAGAATATAAAAATATATTTATAATAAAAAATTTAAAACTATACAAAAACTATATTTAATACATTCAAAATTAATATAAAAATCGTACATTTTTTCTTCATAAGTTTATATTTGACCTTTTTTATTCTAAATTTTCCCCTTTTTAGAACCCAATACGTGGTCTTAGTGGAAAAGCGGACAATGTTCATCTTAAAAGATTCGGGTTTAATAGCTTTGTTTGCATGGTGTGTGCATTGTTAAAAGGTTAATATATATGAACATATATTACCTTATAATCACCTTTAAACTATTAATTTTTTATATAAACTAAACCAATAATTTTATATTAAATTATTTTCTTTTTTATAATAATAAATCAATTCTAATTATTTTTAAAATTAAGAAAAAAATCGCATTAAATTAAGGCATACAACAATAAAAAATAATTATTTTACAAGTGACATAAAATTATTGAAAATATATAAAGGGACATAAGAAAGAGATAGACAAATTTTGTTTAAATATAATATAATATAATTTCGTAATTGCTTACCATTCTGCTTGCTGCATATGTGTTTGAGTCGATTTTAACCAAGTATACAAGCAAAGGGTTGCATCATCAGTTTTATTTTATTTTAGGCTTAAATGAAAAATAGGTGCCCAAAGTATATTCTTTTTGAACTTTAGGTACCTAAAGTATTTTTTTTGTAAAAATAAGTGCCTAAAGTTTCTAAAGTTATAATTTTAGGTGTCTGACAGTTAATGGGTGTTAAAAAAAACTTTTAACCAATAAAAGAGTGACACGTGGCATATTTAATTAATTAAAATTTTTCAAAATTAAAAAATATAAATAATAATAATAATTTAAAGAAATTAAAAATATCACGTGTCGCATTTTTAATGGCTAACGGGTTTTTTAACAGTCGGGCACCTATAATTTTAACTTTTGAAACTTTAGGCACCTATTTTTACAAAAAAAATATTTTAAGCACTTAAAATTCAAAAATAGTATACTTTAGGCACTTATTTTTTGTTTGAGCCTTTATTTTTTTGCTGCCATTTCCATCCAGCCTTTGGTCGGTCAGTTTAACCCTACACCATATTAAAAGAAATTAATTTAAAAATATAGCTGCATGATTGCCCTTGCTAGCTCTAAACCAAGTCAATAATGTAATATATATATATATATATATATATATAATCAATTGGCCGACTGATTTAAATTATGTATTGCAGATATTTATTATGGGACGATTCTTTTCAAGCCAATTTATTTCATTTACAATGTCAGTATTCAAACCCTTGACTTTGTTTAAGAGATTGAATGTCTCATCCCACTATACCAATTAATTGTTAAAAAAAATTAGGGTTAAATAAATCTAGCCAAATTTCGACACATAAGCAAAGTCATCACCATCTAACACAAACCCGGATTTAATTTTGGTTCATTTTCACGATTTGGACTGACAAAACGAATTTTATCTAACAATATCTCTTGGAACAAGCTAATGTAATTTCGTGTAGTTTTTGGAACACTAACTGCAGAAAATGATAAACACATATAGATGAGTGAGGGCAACGTGCCACCTCGCGCAAAACAAAGTAATCAAAAGCAGTGCATGTGAATGTGGTTTACTCTCTTTTTCTTCTTCTTTTCGAGTCGCATAATTACTACACTAATGGCCGGCTGCCCACATTGTTGAAATCGAAATTGTGTGTAAATAAAGAAACCCCAAAGGGATTTGAGATATTTGGACAGCCTTTGACAACAATGGTTTTTTGACAGAGGAAATGCTCAGAGTTGAAGACTTCCCGAATCGGGGAAAAACAGGCTTATGTTGACTAGGTTGTTGCTGTTAGGCACGAAACAGGAGGGGGGGGGGGTAATATTTCCATGGTTGGGGGTGAGACAATTAGGGTTGTCTTTTAAGGAGGAATAATGTCTTTGCCTCAAGTGGAAATTCATGAAAGCACAGGAGGATTAATCGGGGCCACTTCTGATCGTGGTATTCATGTTGGGGTGCACTTACTTCTCCCCGTGTTGTGTGTGCCATGCGGAGGCAAAAGCTTGCCTAGCTATTCACCTAGCTCGATTCGGTATTATGATTAAGGGTTAATATTTGATGCTTTTTTCTCAAAAACATGCCTAATTAAACTCTAAAATCTAAAATCTAAATCCTGGACCTTAAATTCTACCCATAAACATTAAATAATAAAGCTAACGAGCCATTAAACTCTAAACTAAATCCATAAACCCTAAATTAGACCCACTAGTAGAAAATAAATTTTTTCACCGTTGGTACACGAAATATTTTCTCAATGATTAAATATCAATGAGATTAAATCATCTAATTTTAAAGTTATCAGAAATATAATAAGCATTTAAAAAATAAAAAACTTTAATTCGCCAATCATCCAGGCTAACATAAATCTAAATCATTATCAGAAAAAAGGTTATGGCCCTTCAAATCCTCTTTAGTTATATAGGTTAAATATTAAAGAACATAAATTTTCAATCCTTTTGACACTAAAAAAAATAGATTTGAGGTTAAATGTTAAGATTTAGTGTTAGATTTTAGGGTTTAAGATTTTGGATTTAGAATTTAAGGTTAGAGTTTTAGATTTTTAGTGTTGGGCATACATTGAGACACTAGAAAGGGGCAAGTGATTTTTTAATATTTTTTGACAAATCCTAGTGGGTCTGGAATTCATGACCTAAGGGAATATAAAAGAATAAAGATGAGCAGTTTGACCAACCCACCAAATGTAAATATATATATATATATATAAAGAAAATTTCTTTAACGCTCGACGTGCACCGCTGAATATCACTAACGGTGAACACCGCTGAACACAATTAAATTAATTAATAAATATTAAAAATCTCAAGGACTAAACATATAATTATAATTTTTTAAATAAAATATTAATTAAATTAATTTTCATATATATAATTTTTGTTAATCTTTTTTTAAAAATAATTGGATCAAATACCAACAACTAAACCCTAAACACTTAACACTAAACCCTAAAAACTAAATCTTAAACCCTGAACCCTAAACCCAATATTTAAATTTAGGGTTTATGGTCTATGGTTTAGTGTTTTGGTTTTAGGGTTTTAGTTTTGGGTTTTGGTTTTTTATTTTTTAAATTAACTAAGTTTGGTATTTGATCCGATTATTTAAAAAAATAAAAAATATTATATATGAAAAATAATTTAATTAATATTTTATTATAAATAATTTATAATTATATATTGAGTCCTTTAGATTTTTAATATTTATTAATTAATTTAATGGTGTTCAGTAGTGTTCATCGTTAATGGTGTTCAACGGTGCTCATAGAACGTGGTAGACTCATCATATACTATAAAGATTATTTTAATAACCACATTAACTAGTTTAATAACTTTTGAAATCATGAAATTTTAAAGTTTTAAGATAAGATAATGATAAAATTATATTAATAATGAAATTTAAATTTAATATTTTAAATTATGAAATTATAATTTAACTCTTCGAAAATTTATAATTTTCTTTTGAACCTTAAAAGAATTTCTGACTTTTTCCATGAGTCATTACTTAAATTTGAAGAACTAAAACAGGTCATTCTTGATTCTTGTCAACCATATGCATGGATATTGCATGGGTTTCCTAGCTAAGCAAATATTTATATTATATTTATAAATAAAATACTCCATATATTTTAAATTATTCTGAATTCTTATTCTAATAATCATGGTGGGGAAAATAAAATCCACATTAATTAAGAATGCGAATTGTTCTAAAATATCTAGAAAGATGGCTTTATTTTTATTTTCTTTCATGTCATTATAATAATAAATAAAAAGAGGTTGACAGCCACTAACATGGACATGTAGGGTTGACAAAATTCGTATTTATGTATGCGACAATTAATTAAGCCTTTTGTGTTGGAGGTGGGTGGCGTATCAAACTCTTTCCTTATTTGATTGTTCTATTTAATTCAAGATAAGATTTGAATCAAGAAAGTAGTGAAAGGGAAACAACTAAAAATGGAAAGTTTTAGAGTAAATGACTTGTACAAATATGTATCATTAATTACATACAACGATATGCATTGTTAATTAGTTTAATAATTTTCGAAATTATAAGAGCTTAAAACGTGATTATATTTTTAAAAATAAAATATATTGAAACACTTCTTATGCCGTATTTTTTTAAAAAAAATTGTTGCCCGCATAACTTAACGAAGTTTGGTGCCGGAAAATGAGTTTGTATTATACAAATGGTTGATTAACATCGTTTAAATTTAAAATTAAAAAATCATCAAATATAATTAATTGATATTTAAAAATAATAATTAATTTACGTAGTCGAGTATTTTAATATATAAAGTTATAGATTACCCTTCCATAATATATAAATTTACAATTTCTTTTCTTTTCAGAATTGGGTTTTCATGTCTTATTTAATCTATTTTTATTTAGTCTTCTTAATTTAATTCTAATGCGATAAATATCAACATTTTTTAGGTGACAAGTTTAGTTTCAGTTTATATATTAGTTTTCTTTTTCTACTATTCACCCTTTAACATTAAAAAAACAATTTTCGTTTTTTAAGAAAATACTTATTAAACGTTAATTTTATAACGGTGTTGATATATTTGTCTAAATAAACTTCATACTAACATAACATTAATTGTTTTATATAACACGTTAACAAATAGAAAAGGTTAGCATGTATACAAACTATCACACAAATTGTCACATAAGCACAATTAAAATTTTAATATTTTATTTTACATTTATATTAAAAAAATAGTTTCACTCTTTTTGTTAAGTTGAGAGTTAAATTTAGTACAATAAAAGTACAAGGGTTGAATTCTCGAGGTATCCATTAAAGTGGGCTCAATTATTAATCTTTTGCATTTTGTTGGCTTTTATTGGGATAAATGCTAGTGTCACGAGGCTATTATTCTCTTTCCAAAAGATATGTTAGATAGGATGTGTGTGCAACTGCTTTTATAGGTCACATTATCTTTCTTTTTTTATACGGGATTAATGTCTCATCTCTCTCAAGCTTGACATTTTTCGTATTCAATCTCGTGATGCATTTGTTATGAGTATGGGTGCTTATCGAGCGAGTAAATTAGAAGCTGAACAGTTATCGATCGACTCAAAACTGTTAGACTCATGCTCGAATCGACTCGATAAGCTTAATAACATTTTGCTCAACTCGTGCAAGTTAAGAAAATTTGTTGCTCATTAAACTCACAATTTTTACCTTATTTTTTAATATATGTAAAATCTAATAATACTATACAGAGGTTAATACAAACATAAATCAATAAATTTAACAAAAAATATTAAAATAACGTGTGAAATAATTTCAAAATCTAAACTCTAAAGTAGCTACCCACTAATACAACAAACTAACATATTATATAAAAAATCATTCACTATGAAAATAAGGATTTTTTCCCTTTATATAAAAAAGAAGAAAGAAAAAAATGTTGTTGCTAGTTTGCTGGGTCTTTCATCTCTCTTATGCCGATAAACCCAGAAAAAAATCCCTACCCTTGGGTACTTTGAGCCCAATTGCTTCATTGGTCTTCTGTAATTTTGATTTTTGGACTATTGAAGTTGAAATCCAAATTGAATTAGCAGACTCTTACAGCAAAAAGAAGCTTTGACAAACAGTTGACATCTGGGCGTTCAAAAACGGAAACGAATTTAAAGAAGAAGCAACCCCCCCCCCCCACTGCCATAGCAGTTTTGCAGCATTTCTTGGGTTCTGACACAAACACATTTTTTTGGGTTTTTAGAGGAGAGCAGAAAGAACAATAATGGAGGTGGAATTGAAAGAGATGCTTGATGATCTCTTGTCTCTAAGGCAATCTTTGTCCGATCCATCTCTTCGTGCTTCAATCGACCAGGTACAATTTTCATCAATCTTAGATTGCAAGCGTTTTTAGTAGCATTTGATCCGATGAGATGTATCTTTTAGGCCAGTGGCGGGATCTAGAAAGTTTGTAGCATAATTGTGTTTTTATGCTTGTTGAATTGCGAAGAATGAGATTCATTTCGGTTCTAGGTTGATCTTCTTCGATCTATCAGTTGTCTCGTTTGCTTCATTTTATGTTTAATTTTTTTTAATTTTTTTTTTTTTGGGGGGAGGGGTGAATTAATTCATGCATTTTATGCTATCTTATCCACCAATGAAGATTGGTAATTTAGCTAGTCTGTGTTTTTATCGATGATGACTAGTTCTGTTAGGCAGAGCTAAATTAATGTTTCCGTGACACGGAATTTACTTTATAACATACTGGAAAACTTTAAAATTTAAGTTTTAGTTATGAAGACAGAAATTTGTCTTTAACAATGTTTGAGCCTATTACTTTGGTTACAACTTGTTTATACGTTTTCCAGATGCAATTACGTGTTGACCGTCTTACTCATCTTGCCAAGTCGGTACCAGTTCGACGAACAAAAGTCAAGGTATTTGTTTCCGGTACATGTTCCTCAGCGTTTACATATTCTTCTGGTTATGGTTTTTGATTGTGATACTGATGCATGTCTAATCAATCTGGTGGCAGGATATGAGTGCTGAGGTGGTTGATAGCAATCCTTATAGTAGGCTTATGGCACTTCAAAGAATGGGTATTGTGGAAAACTATGAAAGGATCCGGGAGTTCTCAGTTGCCATAGTTGTATGTATTTGTCTTTTGCTTTCTAGTTTCTAGATCATTTTTCAATAAAGCCTTGCCTAGCACATACTATCGGTTCCATTATGTTACCTTAGATTGATAATTCTTATCTTCCTGATTCAATTTTCGTTGATCTTTAACTTGCAGGGTATTGGTGGTGTTGGCAGTGTTGCAGCTGAGATGCTAACAAGGTGTGGCATAGGTCGACTTTTGTTGTATGATTATGATAAAGTGGAGTTAGCTAACATGAATAGGCTATTCTTTCGTCCAGAGCAGGTGAGCATACATGCCCTTTTCCAAACTGTTCTGTTTTGACAGCTAGTTGGAAAATGCCATGTTTATTAAATAGTAAGCCAAACATTCCCTTAAAGTAATAGAACATACCCAAAGTGCCACTAATATTTTTTTTCTGTAACTATGGTTTTTTGCATCTATATAAACCCGGAAGCCTGGCTTTGTACCTTAATTTGAATAATCTGACTTCCTATATTCTTTTAAGGTTGGTATGACAAAGACTGATGCTGCTGTTCAGACCCTGTCAGACATTAATCCTGATGTTGTGCTTGAGGTAGGTGTCCCCCATATGGTAATGTTTGATGTCTAACCTCACCAGAATTTTTTATGGGTAAAAGGATTATGCATATGCTGATAATTGTAGATGATCAATTTTGTCCATCACCGTGTGTTTTTAGAACTGACCACACTGATTGGTTCATTTCTTTAGAGCTATACGCTGAATATTACAACCGTACAAGGGTTTGAAACCTTTATGTCAAGCTTAAAGAATAAAACATTTCACTCAAGTAAGGAAGGTAGCAGAGTGGATCTTGTTTTAAGCTGTGTAGACAATTACGAAGCAAGGATGGTGGTCAATCAGGTCATAACGACTTTTATGTTAAACGTGCTTATTTTTTAGGCCTAAGTTGATAGGTGCTCAGTTTGATGGCCTCCATATATATGAACTGTTTATCATTCTACAAAATTGATTTTTTTTTTTTGTATATACACAGGCTTGCAATGAGTTGAATCAAACATGGATGGAGTCTGGTAAGAACTTATTTTTCATTAGTTACTAGTAATCAACTTAACTGAATTCATTGGTAGACGTATAATATTATAAGAAGTCCTTTCTATTATTTTTATGTTTCAATCAGATCACAAGTTTCCTTTTGAAAGATGCTTGTAATACTGAAATCCAGGACTTGTTTTGATTGAAAGCTTCAAGAAGCCTGACCTCGTGCATTTCCACCATAAATGGTTAAACTACAAGATTCAATAAATAGTGACATAAAAGATTATGAGTAGACTTGGACTTATCATTGACACATATGCTAGTCTATGATACTACTGTGTAATTCCTCTTCATGTTCCCATATGACTTTATAGTGGTTTGCGTACTATGTGTATATACCCATATTGCACTTCAACCTGGAATATTCTGAGAGATCCCAAGTAAAGATATAAAAAATATTCATTGGTTTGCCTCTGCTGCTTCTGATTACTGAAAAGAGGAAATTTTGGGACAGGTGTTTCTGAGGATGCAGTTTCAGGTCATATACAGTTGCTGATTCCCGGAGAAACTGCTTGTTTTGCATGTGCCCCTCCTTTGGTACATTCATCCATTAATATATGATATTTGCTTAATGTAGATGTGAAAAGTCTAAGTTCTTGTTTTTTGTGCAGTTTGGTTATATAATCAAGAAAGTGAATATGACTATGCTATGCTATTCCCTTGAAGGTTGTAGCATCTGGAGTGGATGAACGAACACTCAAGCGTGAAGGGGTTTGTGCCGCATCTTTGCCAACTACCATGGTAAGTTTTTTCTTTCTTTCTTTTTTCCACATCCTTTGGCTTGTTCTCGTTTGCAGTATGCCTGCATGCATGTGCATATGAACACACTGACATGAATTGATATAACTATATAAATATACACACACAGAAACACAAATATAAGACATGAATATTCTCTCTCTCTCTCTCTCTCTCACACACACACACACACACACACACATATATATGGATGCATCAAGGCATGCATGCATGTGTACTTGTTTATATCGTGCATGAATATGTGCTGCAAATGTGCATGTTCATTCTTTCAGCATGTTCTATATGGTGCCTATATCATAAAATTGGACGAATATGCATTTGCAATAATCAATAAGTAGTCGTTATACTGTTTGGTACCTCAAATAAAAAAATTCATGGTTTTCCTAACATCCAGTATATGAAATAACTTTTCAGGGAGTTGTTGCTGGGCTTCTGGTTCAAAATACACTAAAGTTCTTGTTGGGATTTGGACATGTTTCTCCCTACTTGGTAAATCCTATCAATTCTCCCTCTCTCCCGTTTCTGTAAATGGTGTCTGTAGTTTAATTCTTTGCTTTATGTGAGGTGTTCGTACTAGGTTACTAATGGCCTCTTGTTCTTACTCTTGGCTTTTGATAGATTTTTGTTTTGTTACTGATATTAGGGATACAGTTCTCTTAAAGATTTTTTCCCAACAATGGCAATGAAGCCAAATCCTCAATGTTCAAACGCCGCCTGTCTGGAGCGGCAGGTAAGAGAGTGATTTCTGTCTTTTCGTTCATTTGGCTTCTTCTGATGGATTGGACTATTGCTTTGCAGAAAGAATACATTCTTGCAAAACCAGCCAGAGATGCTGCGGCTAAAGCCAAGATGGAGGCTGAAGCCTCAGCTGCTGCCGTAGCAGATGTGCCACTTCATGTTGATAATGAATGGGACATAAGGTAAAAATCACAACTCTTAGAGATGGACTAGTGCATCTTACACAATCTTCAACTCAAATTCTGAAAAATAACACTTTAAATTTTTTTTTTTTGTTTATGTAGTTATGTAATTCTGACATTTGACTGGATTTACACATTTATATAGTGATTGATTGACATGCTTCCTATGATGTTAAAAGATGTTATGTACTGTTTTGCTTTTATCATATTCATGGATCATATTGTTCTATGGTTTTACTTTGGGAGATTAACCGGCTTATGCAATTCCTTTTGCAGTGTTGTTGATGATAATGAGCCGGAGAAGAGTGCTTGTGGCACAAGTTCAGGTGTTTTTCTTCTCTATGCTCTCTGTTTTGAACGTTCTCTTCCAGTTTTTCATTTGCTGATTTTTCTTTTATATATGATTGCACTATCTTCATGAAAAGTTCTGAATACACTAACAGAGGCCCTCTACACAAAAATTTGAGAAAAATTACTATGTTATTCCAGTCACTTCTCTTTTAATCTTCTGATCACTTAAACATTGGATTTTGGATGCTCAAATGGCACAGTTTCCATACCAAATAAAAATTTTGATGTCTTAGTTGCTCTTCAACACATGCTGGTAGTTGGTAGCATGCAGTTCTGACCTTATTTAGTTATTTACAAGGATTAAGTCTCCACCAAAATATTGTTGCGGGACCAGTTTTCTTCTACATTCAGCATGACTGCAGAGTCATTTCATATAAAACTGCAACCATATCATTCTGGTCCCATTGATTTAATTACACACACACACAGTTTCCCTTAATTTGATTGACCTGGAGTTGCCTTGAAAATTTAAACTGTCCCAATACACTTCATTTGCTTGTTATCTTCTTTACAGCTCTTGTTTGATCTCAATATTTCATCTCCCTAAGCTGCTTTCCTCTATTCATACAGATGCGCTTCCTGAAGGCCTCACTCGTGAGCTCCCGAGTGCCGATGAATATCAAAAGCCCCAGCCATCTGGAGCCACAGATACTGCTATCGATGACCTTGAAGACCTCCGGAGGCAACTTGAGGCTTTGAATGCTAATTAATGCCCCGGCATAACTTCTAGTTGGAAGATAGGTGTCTTCGGAAAATTAGGAACACTCCTAGAGTTGATTGTTTGTTACCATTGAAGGCGAAATAAAGCAGTTCTTTTGGGGTTCAACAGTCAAGCAAACGATCCCCCATCCCAAAAAATTATGTACTTTTAAGGATTTAACAAATTTTCATTCAGTTAACAAATCAATACTATGCTCAAAGTTTTGGAACATGCAGTCATCTCAAATGTGAGTATTACTGTCGGTGTAGGAAACATATCTATATTTTGATAATCGTCCCAATTAGAATAGCATAAATAGTTACTGTGTTACAGTTACAACATACAACACAAAATGCAAAAGAAGTAACAATCTTGTTTGTCAAGATAAAAACTGCTACATGAACCTAAAATTACAACTCTTTGAACTGCAGTAAAATTTGATCCATCTGTGGTTGGTGCTTTCTGACCTGCAAAAGAAAATTCAGATTCATTTCAGAAACTTTAAAAGTCAAACACAAAGAACCCAAGGTCATTGATAGAAATATCAAGCAACACAGAACTGAGCAAAACTAATATCGTGATTATCAAAAAACTGTGGATGAACGATTTACCTTAACACCGGCCATTGATAGCAGCTTGCGCGAAGCAACATATGCAGCATCTGTATTCAGTTTTTCTCTATAAAATATACTTCTGAGACACCCGACTGCATCATAGCCAAATCCATAGATGGTAAACATCAATGTTACTGAAAGGAGGAATAAAATCTATACGGAGTCGTTATTTTCTAAGCATAAAGTTGACGGTTTGGTTCGAAGCATTAAGGGGAACATTGGTATCAAACCTGAATGATTATCTTTGCACATTCATTGCAGGGGAACATGGTCACATAAAGCCTCTGCAAAATCCCACAACAAGATGGAAGATCCTGTCAGTGCCATTACTAGTAAACCTTTAAAGGGAAGCCTATTGAGGACTTGCAGTAGCAGGGACTTACTAGAAAAATCAGAACATACGGTAAAACTTTATAGTTTTACTATGTTTTCACTTGGAGTCTACTAAATTTTGAATAATATATTTGTTGGTTAGTGAGTTTAGCGAGCGACAAAGAACTCGAGTAACTAACCTGACCAGCTGCGGATGCATGATTTGTATTCAAGATAGCATTAGCATTGACTTCAGCATGACAAACATACCTACATGGATGATTCAAGAATAAGTATCAAACCTAAGTATTATCATTACAAAAACGGTTTTTGATTATCAAAGGTTCAGAATATAGAGTTTGATTAATGCACTAGATGAAAGACCATGAATAACAAATATAGACTGTTTGCAATACAGAAAGAGACACAAGCCATAATATTAAGTCATCAATTCCGAATAATAAGAGTGAGAGTTCAGAAAAAAGCCTAGTACTCACGGATACTTCGTCTCCAATGGATCCCCAGATTTGGACATCTGAGACATCATTCAAAGCACAAAATTATTTAAGGATATAGGCCTAGATAATGTTGGAATTTGTAATCTTGTTCATTAATAACAATTATCAAACCTTTGCCCAAGGAAGCTGATCATCAGAACAACCCCTAGGAAACCCATTATAGCCAATGCCTGACCAAAGAGAAAAAAAAACAATATCTATTAAAAATGGCTGCCTAGTATTGCAAACTTTTACTCTTAAGATTGCAATTCAAGCAAAAATCTTACCAAGAATTATACCATTTTGACTCACCAAGCATGCACCAACCTGACAAAAACCAATACAAATTTTAGAATCAAAGGTCTCAATTTTTACTTACCTAGAACTAAGATTTTCAAGCAAGCAAACAAACAAACATGGCAGCTGCAAAATTAAGCACTTCTGTGTCATGACCCTAGGTGAATTCAAAAGAAATGGCAATGTTTCTACTCATGGGTCAGCAGAAGAAACAATGCTGGATGCTGCAGTGCTGACTGAGTGGGAAGTTGGGCTCAAGCAGGTTATTGGATCGATAAATGGAAGAGGCTGGGAGAAAAAGAAAAGATGGGCAAGGAAAAGAAAACTCAGGAATGAGCCCACATGGTTTGATCTGGGTAAGGAAGAGCAACAACAGTTGAAGAAGTTGGTTGGGAAAGGACAACAGAATGAAATGTCTGTAATTTCAGAAACTATAAACGACAAGAATATATATACTGATGTAAAGGGTTTACCTCCCTTATGCTTGAAATGAATCAACTCTGGATTTTCTTCTTCCCCTCAATCTATCTATTTTCTCTTCTGAAATCTCAATTCTTTTCCTATATTCTATTCAGTTCATGACAATTGGGTAGCTACGATTATACAAAATTCAATGGAAAAATTTAAACCTCTTAACAAAAAATTATGACCTGCCTGTTCGGGTCTTTGGATCTCTTAGCGGATAAGAATGCAACTGCCATAAAATAGTCATCCCATGACAAATATCTGTAACGGTAACAAAAAATTACCCATTTTTTTAAAGATCAGATTTTCAACCACGAATACGAGTTACAAGTAAGTATTTTACTAACCCATTGCGTTTCGATGGATCGAAAGGATTCTGGGAGGAGCGTTTCTTCGAAACGTCGCCGTTTTCCGATGAATTGATTCGAGAAGATTGTTTACTAGGGTTGGAGACGAATGTATGATAAGCAAAAGCAGAGGCTAAAGCACCAAAGATAGTGGCCGTCGAGACCAAGGCAACGTCTCGGCAGTTCATGAGGGGGAGGGGAAAGGGGTTTATTCCTGGAGGAAAATGCGAGAAAATCTACCGCGAAAATTTTACTTCCGCGAGAAAATGTTTGCACTTTCTCAAGAGCTGAGCTGCTAAGAAAAGTAGCGGGAAAGTTGGGGAAGGGCGGGAGAGTGCATCGCACGTGCACTTGAGAGTTTTTTTTCCTACAAAAAAGGGTTTCTTTTTTAGTTGGGAAAATTCTAAAATGAAAATTTTAAAATTAGGATAAGGTAGAATTACTTAAACTATTATTAATTTATAAAATTGTAATAATTTTCGTAATTTGGTAATGTAATTTGTAATTTGATAAATTATTTGAATACAACAAAAAATAAAAAAAAAATATTTGAGTAAATTTATAAATTTTGTATTTTTTAAATAATTTAACATTAATTAAAATAGATAAACCCTAAATCCCTACATTTGCCTATTATAGGGGAGGCGCAGGAATTCCCTTCTACGGGTTCTGAAGAAAGTGAAAAAGTCATGGCATTAACTCATATTAGATCATTAAGAAGTGTCCTTATTGTCAAGGAGGCAGTTTGTGCCGGTCAAAGAACATTTGCCGCCGGGGCACTGTAACAGATTAAACTAAGAACAGACAGAAATTAGTTAGAACAAAAGAAAGGACTTGCTCAAGTTTAGAAAGGAAGAGAAAACGGCAGCAGTAAAGAAATTATATTTCCATTCACAATATGCAGCATTCTTCAAACCCTACACAACAGCTAATAAAAAGGGGAAACATCCATACGACAACGTTTTGATATCAAACAAAAACTCTAATTTAAAAACAAAACGACACTGTTTCAACAAAATGAAAACGGTGCGTAACAGGTAGCCAGCGGTGCACCAAAAGCATCGACACTCAAACACGTAGAGCGGAGAGCACTCAGACAATTCATTTCGAGTACAGAAAAGTCTGCCGGTAGGAATTCCTCAGGCCGTATTACGGTTTTTCACCGAGAGGGTAGATCGAAGCGATTGCAGCGAAAAATTGATCTGAAACGAAGCACTTCGTCTATGGGCATGTAGAAAGGATAGAATACGACCTTAATCATTCTTCTCGGATCGCTCTAGTACGATGGATTGAGGGGGTCAAGGTCTGCCCGAGAAAATTAGATACGATAGAAGAGTTCGCTCCGCCGCGTAAGATCCTTGAACCTTTCACGACCACCGCCCGTGGCCTATTTTCGTTCTCTTCTCTGCCCGGGAAGGTGGTTCAAAGAAAGGTAGCTTGTTTCTCTCCTGCATTGATGGCGGCTTCTGTAATGGTCTGCTCTCCTACAGAAATTTCCCCTTATTCGAAGAGTGCCTCGTATAGTGAAGATGCAGAAAACAAAAACAGCTGCACGGAGGATGTCTTCTTCTCTGCCCTCTCCTCTCCAAAGGCCAAGGCGGAGACTGAATCCCTTTCCTCTGGTAGCTCTTTTCGTTTCCCAAGGGTAGAGGTAGCCGGGGCAAAGCTGGCTTTCTTCGCTCCGCGAATGAGAGAGAAACTCAGAGGAGAAAACTAGTTCTCTCTTAGCGAGGTCCGAAAGTGAAGAACGGATAGCATTCTCTGGACACATCGGATCAAACGTAAAGCAGCGCTTTTTTGGCAGAGCTTTAGGCTGCAAGTTAGAGCTGCTGAGCATAACAAATCGAAGCTGAGGACGGATCAAGGTAGCTCACCCGGCAAGCCGATAGGCAAAAGGCCGAAGGATAGAGCCTTAGTGCCCAAAGCCGTATTGTATGGATATGATATTTTGATTATTGAATTTATTATTATGATAAATTTGTATGTTTTTGTATTTTTAAATATTATTATTCTAAATATTCTTAATCAGTTATTATTGTGGGAACAATAATAAGAAAAGATTAGTATGAAGTTTGATAGATATTCATAAGATGAATATGTAAATGAGATTCAAATCAAATTCATATGTGTATTTGTTGAGAACAAATATTAGGATCGAATCGTCTTAAGATTAATACATGGGTTAAAGTTATATATTAATCTTCAAACAATTATGACATTAAATCCTTAGACCTGAAATTGCTACGGTTCTCAACATGATAACTATTATGTTTTGACATAGTCAAACATCGTTTTTAATCGGACGATTATAAAGGTTATGCTTGACCATAATAAGAAATCATGCAGTGAGATGTGAGTAATTAAGATGGAATTTATCCCTCTAACATAAAAGAGATATCTTTAGGCCCCTCGATGATTGAGACTGAGAAATGCATGGCCGTACTCAAATGAGTTGATAGAGATCAATGTCATTTGTTTAATCAGTTCAATTGGGCATCGAGAAACTAAAGATAGAACGATATAAGGTTAACATTTTTCATGCCTTATATTCTATCAAAATATTGCGAGATAAAAGGATTATGACATAAACTGAATTAAGGTTGTCTCGGATTATGAGCTTTTCATTTAACTTGGGTAGTCATAATGTCTTGCTAGAGGCTACTTATGACTTGTAGAATAAAATGTGATTTTATCTACTACCAACGTTAAATGAACCTATAGGGTCGCACACTAAGAATGGATAAGAATGGTTGTGGGTATTACTCTCAATAATAAATTTAAGATAATATGATTAGTTTAAATTATATTATTAGAGATTATTTATTCGAATTTAAAAGGTTAAATTCGTAATAGAATATCTTATTTATTTTATTATTTTTTGAAACTAATATAAATAAATAATATTATCAAATAATCTCATTATCTAGATTTGATTGAATTTAAATTCTTTATCAGATAAGGAATCTATTTTAGAATCTATTATTTATTTATTTTAAATAAATAATATTATTAAATAAAATACTTTATCTAGAGTTGATTGAATTTGAATTCTTTATAAGATAAAAGAATTTATTTTAAGTTATAATTTATTTAAAAAGAGTTTTAATTAAATTATAATAGTGAACTCAACCTAACTCTATTCAAGTCATATATATATATATATATGTATGTATGCCAAAGGTTTTGAAAGTGATCTAGGGATTTCGAAATAGTCACCAAAATTACAAAAACTAGATTTTTCGAAATCTTGAATGAAACTAGCATTCACGATAGTTTAAGAGAGTCCATTCGCGTGTGGATACTTGTAGAGGGCCATCCAGACCTGGACCAGATTCGCCTCAACACAGCCGATTCTAAATCAGAAATCAAAGTAATTTTTGATTTCTTCTTGCGTACATTAATATGATTGCATGAGATCCTAGAAATTTTTCGTAGAATAATATTTTCGCTGCGTTTATTTACTTGATTAGATCAGTTTATTTCCTATGAAACTCAAAAATAGAGTCGATTGTGCACCTGTCACTTATATTTAATAGCCAGTCAGCAATTAGAAGCAGGCAAAATGGTGATGAATTGCGATTGATCCAAACCTCAAATGTCTTTGGCAAGCTCAAGGCAAGTAGCTTGTTAATCAATTGAACCACCATCAACATATGTCTCATTGTCTAAAATTCAAAGGTTAGCTTGATTTTTGAGATTGTTTGAATAAAAATATGAGTTTGGATTTTAATATTCGAGGCCTAATGAACTAGATAAAAAAGGTAATATTTTTGGAAAAATCAATTTGGCTGTCTTAGTACTAGTTTATTTGACACTGGTGTCACTGAAAACTCTTAGAAAATTATAGGTTCGAATGAATTTACTTGTAATGCCTCTTCATGCAAGTATTATAAATCAGTGATTTGTGAAGTTGAGAGTGTTAGAAAATATATAAAAAATCCAATTTAAAATTAAATTAAACAATTTTATTTACTCATAGACTAACTTTTCGATTTTCTAAAGTAAGAAAACTAAATTCTGATAAATTCAAACTTTTCCATTTTTTGAAAGAAATTTATATTTCGATAAGATCGAGATGCTGCTTCACAATTTGCTTGTTAAAAGTGTTGGTTGTTTTACCTCAGATTTGTGTCTTGTCAATTCCAACAAGTTCATCTTCTTTAAGGAAAAGATAAGCTTCACCCAGTCATTATGATAATCTGAAGTTATTTCTCCAATGATTTACTAATTACTAATTAGAGTTTCTCGATTCTAACCGAAAAGCCTTGTACCGGTGGCTTCTCTCCGTGATGCTTTTGATCTTTTGTTGATATCTTGTAACTTGACCAACAGGTTGTTGGGAAAATGAGCAAAAAAACTCGAGGGCTCACCCCTCCAAGACTGTTGTTGCTCGTTGAATTCATCAATGACATCTGTAGATATTATATTTTGACTTAAATTTTAATTAGTAATTAAGTTGAATTTTATTGTAGTTTTAGTGGTCGAAGATTACTTGGTAATTAGGATTTACTTTAATGAGTAAATATTTATTTTAGGTAGAAGATCTTATTGAATAAGGTTTCTTTTGGTGACCAAATATTTGGGTCTATAAATATAGACTAGATTTAACCTTTTGAATTATGAGAAAACAAGAGAATGAAAGAGAGAGGGAATTACTCTAGAGATATGTAATCATTTTTAGGTTCTCTACAACTATTGTGCCTACGTTGTAGAGATGAGTATTCTAGGGATGTTGAGAATGGTGCTTTGGTTCCACCGGGTCATGTGACTTGTACACTGGTTTTGAGATTACATGTGTTATCATGTATTTGTACTCTTCGAGTTCTCTACGTTGATAGTGGATTGATTTCTCTCGTCCGTGGAGGTAGGCTATGCTGAACCACGTTAAATTTTGTCTCATGTGCATGTCTTGGTCTATGTTATTTTCGCTTTGGTTATTTTGCCGCAAAACAAATTCTTAACAAATGGTATCATAGCTATGGTTCGAGCTGCGCGATTGTGGAGAAATTTTTGTTGCGGATTTTGCGGCGCGATGTTGGAGACATGCCAGAGGAGTATTGCTGCAACGAGCTTTTAGTTTCTCAAAATTCAACGGTGCTTCAACGGATACTACGTAAGAATTGGAGTTGTTGAAGATTTAGCAGCGGTGCTTCAACGGATATTTGGCTTACGTAAAAATTGAAGTTGTTGAGGACTTGAAGGCCAATGGTCAAATAAAATTTGTGTTAATGAAGATATTTGTTATATTTTGACTCAAATTCTAAATGGTAATTAAGTTGGGTTTTATTGTAATTCTAGTGGTTGAAGATTACTTGGTATTTAAGATTTACTTTAATGAGTAAATATCCATTTTAGGTAGAAGATCTTATTGAATAAGGTTTTTTAGTGACCAAGTATTTGGGTTTATAAATATAGATTAGGTTTAACCTTTTGAATTATGAGAGAACAAGAGAATGAGAGAGAGGGGGAATTACTCTGGAGAGATGTAACCACTTTTAGGTTCTTTACGACTATTGTCATGCGTTGTAGAGACATGGTATTGTAGGGATGTTGGGAAAAATGTTTTGGTTCCATCGGGTCATGAGATTTGTATATCGAGTTTTGGGGTTACATGGATTATTATGTATTTGTACTCTTCGGATTCTCTACGTTAATAGTGGATTGATTTCGCTCGTCCGTAGAGGTAGGTTATGCTGAACCACGTTAATTTTGTCTCATGTGCATGTCTTGGTCTATATCGTTATCAATTCATTTCGCTGCCATCCGCCAAGAAAGCTTCCATGACTGTGAGGTCAAGCTTGATTTCATCAATTTCTGTTCCAACCACTCACCAAACAGACTTCATTTTGCAAGATGGAGTCCCCCTTGCCCAGTACCAGATCTACCGAGCTACACTCAGGGTTAACTCACCAATAATATTGAGATTTATTTCATTGTTGTTGTCTCTCTGCCCGCTCAGTACTTCTCATTGTTCCGAATGGATGTCAAGGAGTGGGTTTTCTTGAACCTGTCGAAACGTAATAATATTGGAAGCTGATTTTGTTCAAGCATGAGAATGTTGCAGGAGATTTGTCCTGATAAACAAGCGGAAAATATGCAGGAACGAGCTGCTCAGACCAGAGCCTACCAGCACTAGGGGTTGCGCAAAAAAAAAAAAATCTGGTCCGAAATTTTGAATACCCGATCCATTTTTTATTTTTCGGATAATTCGAATTGAGTACAGATAATTATTTCACATTCGGATCGGATATTTGATTATTCGAAATTCAAAAATTCAAATTTTTTATAGATATGGATCTTGTTCTATTCGATATTTTTCTTGTTTTATATGAAAATTTTGAAATTTCTATGGATACAAATCTTGTTATATTCGAACTCTTTTGTACATGGTAGCAGTTTTCTGCTCTCTTGGATAATACAAAACCACACTTATCCAAAAAAATATTGTTATATTCAATAATTTGTTAATTGTTATATTCGAAAACCTAAAATTTTCATGGATAGGACCGCCAAATTTAAAAAAAAAAAACTTAAATCAAGTCATAAATTCAGATATCCGAGTATTCGATCCGAAAATTCGATATCCAAAAAAATTGATATCCAATTTTCTCGGATCGGATACGGATAGCTAAGTTGTCAACCCAAAAATTTTGGATATTCAAAATTTCAGATAGGATCGAATATCCGAAATTCACACCCCTAACCAGCACTCCAGCAGGTGTATTGGGGACGTCCAGTTGAAGGATGGTGCAAGACTAACTCAGATGGGGCTCTCAGTTCTGGCCCCTCAAACCTGAATTCAGGTTAGCAGCCTCGCCGCCGGGGTGGTGTTTTAAGGTATTGTACAGGTCATTAGCAGCTTTGTCATGCCAGGAAAGTTGGTTTGTGTTCAGTACTCTACGAGGAGCGTACATTGGCCTTCGGCAAGTTTGGAAGATTGGGCAAAGGAAGGTAATCTAGAAAATGTACAGTTTAGCTGCGGTGAACCTACTAAGAACCTCGGGAAACTTGATGCATCGATCTGGCGTCTACAGCTTGGTTATCTCGATGTTAAAAACGGCCATGGAAGGTGTGGGGTTATGCCATTGCTGATGTTTTGACAGCAAGAGCTATACATGATCCTTTAGGTATTCAAATGTTTCAGATTCTTTTGATCGAGTATACCAGGTTGATCTAGCTGGGGTGTCTGTACATTGCCAATAAATTATAGGGTAAAGTTCAAGAATGGTCACTAAACTTTGTATGCAATTTGCCGGGGTTGCACAAATAAAAAGAGAACAAGACAAAAGTCGGGGCAAAATTAAACACAATCTATTACAAATTGCTCAGAAATTCCAAGAGAGTTTTAGTTTAGATTCAAGACTATTGGTTCAACTAACAAAATGTAAAATGACAAGGAAGAGCTGCACTGTAACATTTTCTTTGATGAGAATCTGCGACTGCAAGTATCCATCTGGTCATATATCCCCCTGCAATTCATACATCAAAAACCAAATCATAAAGATTTAAAATTTGATATCCATGAACTTCTAAGAACTAAAAATACCAGGTATCAAAAACTATAACTTCGTACTGGTGCTGTGATACTGCTTTTTGTTTTGTAAGACCGGGAGTACTAAAGTAAGGTAACAAGTTTATGTGTAAAGAAAACAAATTGATGACATGGCATGGATAGTATCAAACATCAAAAAATACATATTTAAGATTGATGGCCGAGAGTTCTAAGAACTAATAGAAAAACAAGTATTAAAACACAGCATATATTATTTCCAACAGATGTTTGCGATACTACTTTCTGTTTTGTATGAGGACGTACTACAATAAGAAGGGTAACAACTGTATGCATTAAGAAAACAAATTGACAACGTTGATATTCACTCAAGAAACACAATTCGCTAAATCACAAAAGCATCAGAACTAGACTATGAGATCGTATTTCACAGCTATACACGAAGGTCGAAAATGAAAGCTAAAAAAGAATTGCAGCCTCAACTATTGTCATAAATTTAGCAAAAAGTAACAAAAAAAATACCAGCTGGATCTCAGAAGCAATGTCCCTATACATGAATAATTAGCTAAAGTATAAAGAAAAAGGTAAATTGTAAACTCATCTTTCGTAACCAAAGGAGAAACTAGAAAGGACCAGATGGTTTTTAGATCCAACGTAGCATCAGTAAAGCTACACACACAACAAATTCAACATATCATCAATAGAACAGATCAACAAAATAAATAAATGAAAGATTTGATGAAATCCGAGTTCAAAACTATCTTAATCCTCGAATCCAACCAAGACTAAGGTGAAAAGCTAGTTTATCAAAGAAGGAATGAACTTGCTAGTTTTGCAACCACATAGAACAAAAGGCATGACATATGAACAACTCCATCAAAGGGTCAAGTGGAGAATCAATAAACCTACTAGATCTTCTAAAATAACATAGCTGTTGATAAGGCATCACTTGTATACAATGAGTTAGGCTAAAATTTGCAATAAACTTTGTTTGCAAGCAACAGAACTCAATTCAGTAATATGGAAATAGCTATTGCTTCAAAATCTGATCATTTTTGGCAGATTGGCTATAAATCCTTTTCCACAAACACAGTAAAAATCCTCGAATTTAGATTCATCCGAAAGAAAAGCAGTCCATTTTTTTAATTAAAACTTAAAACTAGCATGCAAAGTCAGATAAGGGAAATTACCTAAGCAGAGCCGACGATGATGTTGTTGATAGGAATAAAGATGAGCTTAACGAAGAATCCGACGAATCCCATCACTACGAAACCAATCGCCGTACGGAACGCCACCTTCGTGAACTCTATACGAAACAATAAACATTCCACCAAAAACAAAACCAGATCCTTAAAAAGAAAGAACAAAAACCCAAAAATTCAAACAGATCCAATTTTGAAAAAAACAAAAAAGGAGGGAAGAAGAAAGGGGGGAGATACCTTTACGATCGGGCTTGTGGCACCGCTTGACGAGGCGGACGCTGTCCTTGGCGAAATCTCTCAAAGGATCTACGACGGTGTCAAGGGCGTCCATTTCTCTTCTCTCTCAACGAAAATCGAATGTTAAGACTTTGAAAGATTTCGAAGAGATTTTTTTACAAGAGAAAAAGACGATTTCAGAGGAGGCGTAGTGTTGTTGCAAGTTCATATATAACGCCGTGGGAGAGTTCACTTTATTGGTCAAATTTGGAAGCCATTTTCAGCCGTACTTGTGCCCATGGGCCGCTGGACCGCCCCCCACCTTCGGCCGGCTTAGACAACGTTTCATTATATTTTAGGCCCGTTCAGTATAAAGAAAACATAGCTGGACCGTGATTCGGTCCAAAATTCTTTGATTTCCGGTTCAAATTAGGTATCGATGCATCTTTTGAGTCGGTTACTGGTTCCTTGCAGCTTTTGCAAATGCTGATTTGCGAGAGAAGTGCCTTGGTTGCTGCTTGGAGTTTATGGTTCCATCGCAACTTGCTGTTATGTAAAAATGCTCATCGACGCATGGGGTCGATATGCAGTACTACAGTTTAATTTAAGGTTAAAAATCAGCAAGTTTTTAAAATTGTCAAGCACCCTAAAATGTTATACCTTTTTATAAAATTTTAAGGTGGTTTTTTCCGACAAGTTTCAAAACTTGTAGAAAAATCACAATCCTAAATGTTATAAAAAAATATAACACTTTAAGTTGCTTGGACAAATTTTGAAACTTGTCGTTTTTAGCCTTAAATTAGGATGTACCGTAGACTTCCCGATTAAAAATTAAATATCAATCATTATACATTCAGATCAAGTACTTCCCAAATCTGGATAACATAAACTACCTACTGCTACTGATGGGGAAACTATAAACAGAAATGATTCTGAATTCTTACAATGAAACATACATGGATAAGCAAAAGAAAATTCTCAACACTGCTCCTCTGACCTTCCAAAATAAAACACTATGTTCCTCTGGACAAAAAATATAGTGTAAAAGTACAGGTAAGCATCCTACAAATATATATTCAAAGTTTTACATGTATTTGGTGGATCACATCCATATAACATTTCTAGTTATGCATCGGCATCGGATTTAGGTGTTGGACTAGACTACTTCCACAAACACAAAACATCGGAGCAATATAGGTCGTTACCAATAATCAATCTCCAAAAATAATGGACTTGAAAATTATGTTCATTCATATGAAAATACATAAGATGCACAATATCTTTTAGAACACAACAAAGGGGATAATTAATCCCAGAACTGCACAACGTTAGAAGATATTTTGATTAGGCAAAGTCATAGCAGGAAAAGCCATTTGTTTTGCTGCATTTCAAATTAGTTAAAGGGTCTTTCTAAATAAATCACATTTAAAAAAGTAGCTTTCCAGAAACAATGGCAGACAGGTTCACATTCATAAATCACAAGCAATCAAAATTCCCAGTTGATTACCCGAGAGCATCACGTGATTTGTCACACCATCAAGCGCCCATATCGGACCCATGAATTGCTTAGCTGCAGAAAACAACAAAATTACGTAAGAGTTTAGAAAATAACCCGACAATTCATGCTCAAAAAGGAATACAATGGCATAGAAATGTACTTCCAAGAACATGGATTTGCCATTTTTAATATACAAAATGAAAACATCCTTCCAAAGTGGCTTAAACACTAGCGAAATCGCCACTTAACAAAATTCAGCGGTATACAATAATAAAATAGTAATTCAGGTTAACAAAATTCTCCATTTTTTAAGGGTTGAGGTTTTTAATCCCATTACATTATTAATTTATTTGATTCCCAACAAACTCAAATAGAAATTTTATTCATCTAAAAAGAATAGTAGTTCGGTCCAGGCTAGCCCAAATTACAAAAAGCTACGACCAAGGCCTGGCCCTTGGAACATGAAGATAAAGATCTAAGAAAGGCAGCATGAAGACAAGGAGAATGCTTCCACATAACCAAAGGGAAATAAACAAAACATGCATTCTTACCATGGAAAAATAATAACTTAGAAAAAATGCAATATTTAAAACAAACGTCTGACAGTATGACATAAAATGCAAGTGCAAAGAATGCAAAAGTGATAAAAACAAACATGCCAATGAGATTAACTACACATATCCCGATCGCCCGATCGCCACATGGTGAAGCAGTTAAGGAGAAAAAACTAATTTAGTTCAAAGGAAGCAACAATACGACAAGCACAAGCGTAGTTGTTGTATTACAGGTAAACAACAACAAAAAAAAGAACAACCAAAAACTAACCAACATTCAAGAATGACTAACACACGCACCCCATCCCCACCTAAAATCCACCTGTTCACTTTTTCTTGTCCGTGCCACCTTTTTGTTGATCAACAAAGTCAAGATGGCGTATAGTACCATTTTTGTTCATAGTCATAGGAAAATATTTGGTGTCATCTATTCTCCATCAATAAATATTCGTGACGACTTGTTGCAAGTAAACTCTCCTTTTTCTATTGTCAAGCTTTCCTAAGTCTTAAACATCTCATTTTACATTGTGACTAACATAATTTCTCATTCTAAACAGGTCCTCCTTGTTCTTTTCATGCTTTCCTAGATGGCAACTATCTCCAGTATGTTCGTCGTGCAAAGCTAACTAAAGCATCTATAGAAGCAAGGCCAGCTTAAGTTGCTTGTAAGAAGCATGTGCTACGATGAAATATGAGTGATATCATCACTCCCATCAGTGCCTAGTATTGTGGGTGGCTTACTGTAAAGCTAAGTTCATCTCATTATCAATGACAAAAACATCGTAACTTAAACCGTAAACAACTTCTACCCACCAAATGGTATCTTCATACCATAACAACCAACAAATTCACAAATTCACCAACATCATGTTAACCAGCTTTAGCAAGCGAATCATAGCTGATCAATAAATATTGGAAATACAGACCATACTACAACCATCGAACCATAACCCACCAATCAATCTCATTAACCCGTCAAAGCAGCTCCATAAATATGAGAAATATTGGAAACATGACCACAACCAAGACAATTTTGGAAACATATTCAAGCCAACAAGACCTACAATGATTATACTCAGCTAGACACGTGGAAGCAGCTCCAACTTTAACCAAAGTTCAAAGCAGTGGAGGCATTTAGTTATCAGAACCCTATAAAATAAGCTAGAATCTCAAACGACAAACTAAACATTGCTCTAGCAAATGTTCCCAGTCCCACAAATGATTAGAATTTAAGAAAGAACTAAACTTTCGGTGAAATAAGAGCAAAAATTTTACAAAAATTGAAGAAAATAATTTTCCACATACCCTTGTCCGTCAAGATTTCCCTGACCGCCGCTACCTCCGCTTGCATACGACCCATCGTCAGCCCCAGACGTCTGCCAAACACTCTGCCAAGCCTGCGAGGGTGGCTGGGCATACATACCACCGATGGGGTCGACGGCAGGCCTCCCGATCATCATCCCGCCGGGGCCAGCAGGACCACCGGCAGGATGACCCATGGGAGGATAAAAGTACGGCACTCCACTAGCGGTGGCACCCACCATCCCACCCAAACCAGCCTCATCCTTGATCTCGTCCCTAGGAACCATATCCACCAAGAAATCGAAAATGTCGGTCCTAGTAATAGCGGCGGCGATGTCGTTTTTCTGAAGCGTCCGTCTCTTGTTTTCCTCGGCGTGAAGCCAAGAACGGATGGTGAGCTCCAAAATGAAAAGCTCGCAAGCCTTGGCGAAGAGAATGGGGGCTTCGGCTGAGATCATACGGACATCTTCGTCGGCTTTCATGATCTTCTTGATGCGAGCGAGAGGGAGCTGATGGTTCTTGAAGTCGTTGACCTGCTCGATTTCTTGGCGCTGGTAAGACCAGAACATTTGGAGCTGCTGCTGCTGCTGCTGGAGGAGGTGGTGGAAAGGCGCCGGAGGAGTGGCGGAGGCGGGAGGTGGGGTAATAGAAGAAGTGGGAGGCTGAGGAGGGTAAGAGGACTGGGCTTGCTTGTTGCTGTCCATTGGATGAAAAATCAACGGCAGATTTTGGGGCAAATGAGGGGAAATCAGATATAAATGGATGGATAAGCTTGGGTTTTGATTGATCAAAGGGATAGGGTGAGAGATTGGGAAGGTAGCGGAGTGGTGGTATTTTTATGGATCAGCTAGGATAAACTACAGCCATTCGCAGCTGATTATATTAATATTTTCTCTATATAAAAAAGTGTAAATAAAAACTCCGTTTACTATTAAATAGTAATTTAATTTAATAATGATTTTATTTTTTTTAAAATATTTTTATTTAAAATATGAAATAAAGAAAGACACATGATTCTTAATAAAAAAGTGGGTAAATTTTAAAAACTATTTAAATTTAATAATTTATCCAAAAAACAATTTTTTATTGATTGAAATAGTGTTAAACATGTAATATCATGCTCATTTTAGAAATTTATAATAATATAAATAGTGTATCATGAAATTAAATCAAAATTGGTTTAAGGGTGCTTGAAACTTTTGAAGAAAAATAAATAAATTTTTGATTTTTTTGCATCTAATTGAGTCTCCAAATTAATAAATTAAATTAATTAAGTTCTTTGATCAATTTTGACAAACAATTTTAACGGGTTTTTCTTGACATATACAAATATTTTATAACTTTTTAACAATTTTTAGAACTGTTAAAAAAATTTAAATAAAAAAACTGAAAATATCAAGTGTCAATATTGTAACTCGCCATGTTACACCAACTGATCCAAAAAATATTATATTTACCAGTTAATATTAGTCAAATATGTGAGTTGATAAAATTTTAGAATATAAAACTTAATTGAGTACAAAAAAATTTATAAACTTAATTATTTTTTTTAAAAAAAAGTTAAGGAATTATGAAATTTATGATACCCTTAAACCAATAAAAATATATATTAAATATTTAACCATTTGTATTGAATTTTATACCATCAATTACATCTTCATCCTCAGACTCATTTTTTTAATAATTATTATATTAGAAAGGAATATGGTTTGATGGCCATTATTTATTTATTTAATAATTGTATTAAAAGAAATAGTGAATCTTTTTTAGCTTTGTCAAAACCTAAAAGGTCATTTCCAATTGCATTAGAGGGAAAAGAATTAAAGAGCAATTTCAATTTCAGGGTTTAATGTTCCTCCTTTGAACCAATATTCTTATTCTTCATCTAAAGTTTAGCAAGTTGAACTCAAAGTATTATTTTCTAGGACCCGTCTGAATATCACTATATAATTATATAAAAAATATTTATTATCTTAGTAATTATACACAAGTGCGATTATAAGAAATTCTATTTTCACAATTATATAAGTTTAAATTTTAAAATTAATATTAATTATAAAAGTGAAGAGTTTAATACAACATAATTACATCAATTCTTATCACATTCCTGACAATTAAATTGTAACCGGAGCTCTCTAGACGTACCTTAAAATGTTATCATAAGTGTTGTAAAAATGAGTCGAGTCAAATCGTAAAAGGGATCGACTTTATTCAAAATTTGAGATCTAAATTTAATCGAATTTCACTTTTAAAACTTGAATTTGAGTCAAAATTTAAAGCTTGGATGAGTTTATTTTTAAAGTTTGAACTTAGTTTAAGATAAAAATTAAGAGAAAAACTTCATTACATAGTTAGTTTACACATTCCTTTTAGTTTTAGGGGTTGGGGTTTAGTTTAAGGTTTAGAGTTTAAGGGTTTGGGTTGTAGGGTTTAGAATTTAAGGTTAGTGTTTAGAATTCAAGTTTTAGGGTTTGGTTTTTTAGGGTTTAGGTTTAATTTTGATTTATAGTAGAAATAGACAGGCTTATGTAAAATTTATTTTACACATTATGTGTATCAAATTTAAATCCAAAAATTAAGTTAGAACTTATTTGATCAAAGCTCGTTTACCTAATAAATTATAAGTTCATTTTTACTGATAAACTTCAAACATAATTATTTATACATGAAATATATTTCAAATTAAGATTTACAAGTGTTTAAAAACAAAAATAAAAACCAAGAATAAAATAATGGTCGTGTTGCCAGAATATTCTCACCTGCTCTCTTCCCTTAGGTCTTGAGTCCCCTCCCCTGTTCAAAATAAAACAATATTCCAACTTATACATTCATATTTTATCAATAATTTATAAAAATAATAGAAAAGGCAAAATGGTTATTTAAAAAAAAAAGAATGGTTCAAAAATGTGCTCAACAATTGAAATAAATTATTGGCCAGAAAAAGGTTAGAAATTAAATATTAATGAGAAATTATTAAATAAATGTTCTTTTGGGTCCCTTTATTACTAAATATTAAAAAAAATTAAATCCAAATTTCCAAATTAAGGAAAACATTTATCTATATATATGAAAATGATCACATACATTGCATGTGAAGTCTAAAAATCCACACACAATTAAAAAATGCACTCATGTATATATTAGGAAATATTTTTAAGCATTTATATATATATAATGTTTATGGCAATGACAGGTAGGCATAGTAACAGAAACAGCAAGCCATTCATGGAGGAAGAGAAAAAAAATGAAACTGTAAATTCTGAAACATACTATAAAATTTGCTGAAAACTATGATTTCAAAAACAAGAAAACCACTTCCTGTAGGTGTTTTTGTCTCTTTTGCAATCAAATTAGTCTCTCTTTTTTTTTATCCTGGGGGTGGTTTGACCTATAAAAAACAAAGAAAGAAAACCTGTGCTGATCTTCAAGACATTCTTCAGGTTCACAGAATGAAACCTAAACTCAGTTTTGAAGAAAACCTATTGCCGTGATGTAAGTTTCTCCGGTCCTGTCGGTTTGCAGCTTTTGCTGACTTCTACAGGCCACATTCGACCGCCGAGGAGAAGGAAAAAAACTATGATTATTCTATATTCTTGGACTTCCTGTTTTTGCTCATATTCTTTCCTACCAGTGTGAAAAAAAAAAACTGTAAACCCCTATTCACCAAAACTGTTTCCCTAGCTATTTGATTTTTTCGGTTGTCGTCTAACATAAACAAGCAGCCCGGCTTTCTTGTTTACCGTTTCTTTCTTGATCTCTTCTTTCATATTGGCTTGTCCAACACTTTCATCGGTAATCTTTGGTTTCGTTTCTTGGTCATCCTCCACCAGCTCTTTTCCTTTGGATCTTTTCGAATCCACAAACAATGCATCTTCCCGAGCCCTTTCAATCATCATCTCCATTTCTTTCACCTGAGCTTCAGTGAATACCTGGAGAAGTTCTAAAGGAATAGCAGCAGGATCAAGCTCGAAACAGCCCTCACAAGACTTTTGACCTTCTTGACCTGTGAGCAAATAAGAAGGGACCTGGTGAGAGAAACGGAACAGCTCTTCTCTCGGAATCACCCAGGTTTTACTTGGTTCCGAATGCTTGCGAAACACTGTCTTGAAACCCGGCACCTTAACAAGCGGCGCAATAGCAACACCGTTTTGCTCATTGTAATCTTCAAGCACCTCAACCATGTCATAGTTGTGTATCACTACACTCGGTGTAAGTTCATTCCAATAGGAGGACCAGTTCCTGTAGAGAGCCCAAACATCACACTTCCGGGGATATATTTGAATCACTCCTTTTCTGCCTTTCGACCACTTCATCTTGTGTGAGAAAGAATTAAGAGACCTATTAACTCCATACTTGCCTATCCAGAACTCCCCACTAGTTTTGTAAAAGCCAGAACCGATCCAGTTTAGTGGAGCCAGCTCTGTATTGCTTTTAGAATTAAGCCAACTCATCCGCATCTTGAATGGCTTTAATGATATCACACTATGAATCATAGCATAATAACGAGGCATCCCATCATCATCATCATAGGCAGCCCAAACCTGGTTCTCCCAAATGACTTTTCCGTGCGATCCTGGTCAAAATCATGAAAATCTGGATCAGGAACACTCATGGACACAGGTTCAGGTCCCATTGTAGCAGGATCAACATCAGAATCGGCAACGCAGGACATTTTGGGCTGAATGCTAGACTTGATATCAACAGACACCGTAGATTTATGTGCATTGGGTTTCTTACTTAGAGCATCTTTTCCATTCTCTTCATTCTTCTTGTCCATCTCCTCATCTGAAACCTTAGGTTTATTTGAAGCATTTGATAAAAAGACGGGGTCCATGAATTTATCCTCTTGAGGATTTCTTTCCTAGCCAACTCCATCTGCATATTCCGAATTTCCAGCTGTGAAGGCTCCTTTATGTTATTACTAGAGATTCCAGCAGCATCCATCCTTCGTATCTTGGAACCATTCTTTTGATTACTGGAAAGGCGTCCTTCATTTCCCATTGCCATGTGATTTCCCATCTCTGTTGCGTCAGTGCACCTCTTCTTAGGTCTGGTACCTAAACCACCAGCATGTGTTTTATGAGAAGAAGGAACTCTAACCTGTAGGCTTTCCCCCGTCTTGGTACCTGGCTTTGATTCTTTGTGCTTTCTCTTTAATGTTTCACGGGCTGAATGAGTATCACCAGAAGCTCGAGTGGGAAAAGAAGCTGGCGGTGCCACATTTATGTTACTTGCTGATCCGGGAAATGCACCTGTCTGAGAAAATTTTGTAGATGAGCCCAAGCCTGAAAATCTGTCCCATCCGGCATTATGAACCTGGTGGAACTTCTGTTGCTGCACGAAGTCCGACAATGGAGTATACTTACTACTGCCATTTATAGTTGGGGCCAATGTCTCAACAGCAAAAAAGGGTGTCCGGCAGTTGACACAAGGAAGATTTTGGTTGACATAAACTCGAGTACTCGAAATTCATCTTACAGGAATAGCAAGTTGTCCAAAACGTATCAGTTCTTGCCGAGTGAGGAGGAGCAGGTTTGGAATAAGTAGCACTGTTTTGATCACTGGTGTTTGCATAATTAACATTGAAGAAATCATGGAAACCATTAGAGTTGGTCGCCTCTGTTGATGGTTTCCCACGAAAAACATCTGAATAACTGCCGCTTAAGTTCCGTTTCTGGTCATAAGCAATTCTCCTTGCTTTATCAGACAACAAAGTCCAAGCTTCAGATAGAATTTTGAAAGCCCCGTCTGCACCTACAGATTTGTTTTTGTCAGGATGAAGAATAAGAGCCAGCTTCCTGTAATGTTTCCTAATCGTTTCCTCATCAGCATAGGGCTGAACACCAAGCACCCTGTACCAGTCAACTTCTCCCTTGATCTTTTCACTGGCAGATATGTATACATCAAGAGCTGCAAGCAACTGAGGAAGACCATCAAGCTTGGGGAATAAAATTTCAGCCTTCACAGCAAATCTTTTTGCCCCCACAGCATCCATCTCGGCAAGTTTTTTCTCAGCAAGCTCTTTAGCTTTAATGGCCTCTTCTTTGTTACAGAACATATTACTTTATGCAAGTAACTCTCCAACTATTTGTTATTTCTCTCTTCTGTTAATTATCTGAATTTGTCCACCAAAACATCAGAAAATATTTTATCATTTAAAATAATTGAAATGTTTAATAAGAAATTCAAAATTTCCCCATGCATTGGAGAACAAGAGATTAATCATAAAAGACAGCTACTGGTCATTGAATCCAATATAAGGAACCTCAATCAGCGAAAAAGGAAAATAATGACACGAAGTTTATCGGTTTTCAACTCAAGTAATAAGTACAAACAAAGAAACAATATTGAACGCACAAGGTCGTTACTATCAAACTTCACAAACGTGAGCATTACCTATTCGAAAACAATGCATAAAATGGGATTAAAATTTGGTTCCGACACAAGTAATAAATAAATAAAAGAAGCAATATTGAGATTAATCAAATTCCAAATATTCAAAAAACTCTTTATTTGGGAACCAATTAATTAATTAATGAAATATGTGCATGACAGCAATTCATTTACCACACAATGAAATTGATTGCTGAACTTCGAACAAAAGCATACAACATATTTTGATACAAATATGATGCAAAAAAATGTCTCTACCGAGAATCCATTAACTGAAAAAAGAAAAAAAAGCATGAGAGGTCGTTTATTTCAAAATACGAGGAACTTATGTACTGAACTTTCAGAAAAGATCAAAATGGATTTGGAAACAGCACGCTGCGTAGCTGAAATAACGTGTAATTTGCTGGAAGTTCATGCATTAAAAAGTAAAGGAACTATAGTACCGAACATTCAGAATAACCTAAATAGGTATGGAGCCAACAAACCGCACAACGGAAATAAGAATAAAGCACGAGAAGGTCACACGTTAAACTTGAAAACGAATAAAGCGCGGGAAGGTCAAGCTAAAGGAATAGAGTACCGAACTTTTAAGATAAGAAAAAATATATTTGGAAACAACAAATTGCAAAAAAAGATGTTTTATCTGAGAATTTATCAATCAAAATAGGGGAAAACGCGCGGGACATCATTCATTTCAAATCTTAACGTACTTGAGTACCTGACTTTCGAAATAATCGATATGGATACCAACACAAAACATTGGAGAGAATGTGATCACAAATGTCATAGGGTATGGAGCCAACAAACTGCATAACAGAAATAACGAATAAAGCACAAGAAGGTCACACATGAAACTTGAAAACAAATAAAGCGCGGGAAGGTAAAGCTAAAGGAACTAGAGTACCGAACTTTTAAGATAAGAAAAATATATTTGGAAACAAAAAATTGCAAAAAAGATGTTTTATCTGAGAATTTATCAATCAAAATAGGGGAAAAATGCGCGGGACGTCATTCATTTCAAATCTTAACGAACTTGAGTACCGAACTTTCAAAATAATCGATATGGATACCAACACAAAACATTGGAGAGAATGTGATCACAAATGTCATATTGTTAACAAGAACTTAACAATAAATGAAAGGAAAAACATGGAATCTATCAATTTATAAACTCAAATGGCTATTGCAAAATCCTTTTCTTTATTTGATCCCTCCAAAGTTTTCTTCAAGAACAACAAAGATCATAGTTCAGTAAAACAAAAATTGAATTCTCAGTTTTTACTTTTTCAATCTTTCACTTCAAACACCAAATCAGAACACCCTTAAACCAAAAATCCAAATTGAATGAGTAAACACAACTCATAGCAAACAAACAAAAAATTAAAAACAAGGAATCCAGTTCAACGATTAACTTGAATTCTGTCAAAAACAAAGAAACCGACAATTCAACAGATTATTCGAGATTGCAGTAAAATCCATTCATCAGTTACACATTTTATATTCAAAATGTACCTTTTTTTCAGTAGCTATTGTTCAGATTAAAACCTCAAAAGCTCTTTCTCACAGGTTTTGCATCAATGCCTGAAAAGAATCCAAAAGAATTACATGCAAATCAAAACAAACAGAGTTATACTAAACATGCAAGGAAAATTAAAAGAAGGGGAAGGAAAAATACCCATTCACACAAAACTCAATCTCAGAGAGGGCAATGAAGAATTCCCACTTCAATTTTGATTTTTGCGGAATTTTAAAACTGAAAGATTAAATAAATGAATTTAATAATCCCCAAAACCTGAATTTTGAGAATTCTAAAGTATAATAATTTAATGGTTGTATGAGTATTGTAACTCATGAAACTTAACCATGGTGACTTTTTAACTCTAGTTAATAATCACATTGCCATTTAGCAAACAAAATTGAAGTAAATTAAAATTAGATTTTCTTGTGGTTAATGTGTCTGGACACCAAATGTAATTACTAATTAATATTACACCATTTGTAATTACATGAATTGTAATTTTTTGTATGTGTATTATATTAGCATTTACATCTTTGTTTTCAACTTTCACATTTCTTAAGAACAGAAGTGTATCATGAAGAGTGTTATTGAATGTATTACTTATACTCGATTTAGTGTGTCCAGGTACCAATTACAATGCTTACTCGAACGTATTAAAACTGCTTAATTATAATGATACATCAAAATCTAATTATTTGTTGAACTTTTTTTTATGAAAATAGGGTGTTACACAAAGGGTAAAACTTTGATACACAGGCGGTGTAAAATTAATTTGACACAAGCCTGTGTATTTACACTATAAAAACTCAAATCCTAAATTTCTAACCCTAACCCTAAAAAACTAAACCTCATACTCTAAACCATAAACCCTAAATTTTAAACGCTAACCTTAAATTCTAAACACTACAACCTAAACTAAAATCCTGACCCCTAAAACTAAAAGGTACGTGTAAATTTTAATTTACACGGTCTGTGTATTAAAATTTTTTCCGTTACATAAATGGTACTATCAATGACTCGTTAAAAAACTCTAAACCTAGTTTAGGAGAGAAGTACACTGATAATACCCAGCGAAAGAAACAAAGCAAGGCAAATCCACTACCCGACTAAAACGACAACATAATTAACCAATTGGCTCAATGCTAAGTGCGAGTCCTCGTCAAGTAAGGGAAATAAACCACCCGGAGGAGAAACGTAGGTGAATAACTTCCAAACCCAGCAACATCATTTTAGACAATGCATCGGCAACTCGATTTCTTTCTTGACGTACATGTTGAATGCGAACAATCTAGTGACGCTGGCGAAACTCATCAAAATCTAATTACTTGTTGACTCTTCAAACACACAATAAGGTGTTTAATTAATAATACAAAAATTTTCCTTTATTTACATTTATATCATTCACACCCGAGTTGAGTTGCAGAGGTACATATAATATTTATATTTTTATATATTTAAAAGTTCATATCTCATGTTTATTTTCTAAATATGTGTCTAAATAAAAATATACTTTTTAAGGTCGTGATTTAACATGCTTAAAGTGTCACTGATGTTAAAATTCGAATAGTAATTCTGCTAGATATCACCTTTTTAAAAATAAATACATAAAAACAATTGAACCCAACAAGTAATTTCGGTGAAAAAGCGGATGATGTCATCTTAATAGATTCGAGTTCAATCTCTAGTCTACAAGATGAGGATTGTTAATGAATTTAATGGTATGTATTCATGACATTATAATCTTTCCTTGTATGAAAGAATTCATTGGATTTTGTTTACAAATTGGGGGAGACAAATTAGATTTGAATTGGTTTCCAAAAATGGCTTAAACTTGCCTAAATTTGACCATAATTGCTAAGAATGGAAGTTCCAGATGAGACTGAGAAATCATTATACAGGTTCATCCCCTTGCATAATTGGCCAAATAAACTTTGGTAATGGGAAGGCTTATATGGCAATTACTTGAATTAATTAGTCATGTCCTCTTCAAAAATGTGTCATTTTCGTATATAGAAGGTTGTCTGTCACACGCTCCCCTTGTTAGTTACATAAAAATTGACACTATCTGGTTTTTTAGTGTATAGGTAAATAGTATATGATTTGTTTTTAGGCTTTAAGGGTTACTTTTTGTTCATTTAGTAGTCTCAATTTATCTTTTTATCCTTATAATATTTTCATATTAATTTATTTCTGAAGTGGTCGAATTGTATCACCGTTTGCCCCTTGACTGACGGAAGTCAATGTTATTTTTTCAGTTAAGGGGCAAACAGTGATGATATTCGACTACTTTAGGGGTTAAATTGATGCGAAAATATCATATTGGCGAAATCGATAAATAGGGACTACTACAGGGGCAAAAGTAACCCTTAAGCCTTGTCTTTAAATAGGCTTAACTACAAAATAAGTGCCCAAACTATGCCTTTTTTTACAATAGGTGCCTAAAGTATTTTTGGTTGAAATAAGTGCTTAAAGTTTCATTTTTTGCTTGTTTTAAAGTCAACTGATGCACATATTTCAACAAAAAATAAAATTTTAGGCATCTATTTCAGCCAAAAATAAAACTTTAAACACATATTTCAGCCAAAAAATACTTTAGATACTTATTTCAGCCAAAAATAAAACTTTAAATACCTATTTTAACAAAAAAATACTTTAAATACTTATTACAAAAAAAATAATTTAAATATTTTTTTATAGTTTAGCCTTTTAAATATGTAATGAAATTATAAATAAACTCGAAATTGAGTCATGTCCTGATGTTTTTATACCGTCGAGATTCGGCATCAACTCTTTCTACAGTGATAGTAGCTCCTCTTTTCGGAGTAGGGTGGATCACACTATATACTATAACTAGATATTGCTTTTTTTTTTCGTTTTCATTTCAATTTTTAAAAGTTTACCCTGATTAATTCGGATTAACACGTATTGTATATTTAATTTTAATGAGTGTGTTTTTTAGCAGAAATTTTCTACATACATAAAACCTAAAATTCGAAACATATTTAAATGATACCAAATCGCTTACCACCGAGATAAATCCGTTAGTGATTGTTGTTTTTTCTTTCCCCAATTTCCTGCTTTTGTATCTGTATTTTGTTTTCCTTTTATTATTTTCACCTTTTCCCCGCTATTACGGTGGTGGTGGTTAGGGCTGAGCATGGTTAACCGCAAAACCGATCCGAACCGAAGACGTTTGGACGGTTTATGGTTCATAAGATTACGAACCGTGATTAACCGATTCGAATCGAATTGAACCGAATTTGATTTTTTATTTAATTTATAGTTATTTTTATCATGTAAAAATAAGTATTTTATACTTATAATACTATAGATGCATTTTTAATTATTATTTTTTACATAAAAAATTAAGTTTTTAATAAATATTTATGAAAAATACTTTAAAACTCTAACATTTTAATGTTTAAAAGTCATCAAATAAAGCTATTTTGTCAAAATAAAATATAAAATTTCAAAAACTAACGTTAATATGAAAAAAACCGAAAACCGAGATAAACCGAAAACCGATAGTTACTAAAATAGCTTACCGAATTAAATCAAAATCGAACCGTATACACCCTTAGTGGTGGTTGGAGGATGGGGTTTTGGCATGTGCTTTCTCCCTGTGTTCTGTTCCAAATCCATTTGTCTGGACGTGGTGTGTTGTTTGTGTTTTCCCTCATGAATCATGATCCTGTCCCAATACCTCGGTTTTACAGGGCAGTTTTGGTTTCTTTCAAGGATCTGCTCCGTTTAGCCGCTTGGGGATTTCTCTATTGCTCTTTATCTAGTTCCTAATAACATTTAATTGAATAGTCTTTTTAGTTCTTATTTTCTTTTGAGCACTTTGACTCTCAACGTTTCATTTTGAGTCAAAATACTCTTTTAATGGATATAATCATTAGTTCGTTAATGGCAAATAGCTTTATATGACGTGACAATACATGACATCATACGTCAACATCACTGTGTCATATTTACAAAGATTTTACAATGTATGATGCCACGTAAGATCATCACGTCAGTTCAAAATATTTACCGTTAGTTAAATAAAGTTTTCATCTATTGAGAGGCTATTTTGACCTAAAATAAAACGTAAAGGGTCAAAATACTTAAAATAATAAAGACCAAAATAATTATTCAATAAAACGTTAGGAGCATTTTTTACGTTACGACAATTCTAAACTAATTATATTCATAACATATCCCAATATCTGAACATTGGAACTTTTGGAGGATAAATATAAGGCCAAACTGATCCCACGGAGGAGGAATAATATATGTGTATGTAATGTATATATAGCTACATCTAACATTGGCTTATATTGATATAATCATTTATCTTAAAGTATTCATGTTCAAAACTTATATTCGATTTATGTTCAAATATATGTAAGTAAGAAATATGATTTTTAAAATATAAAGCACTAAAACCTACCCATGTCGATCAATCCCCTCTTTCTAAACTTAAACGCTCTCGAACACCCGATATATAACTCGCAGCCCAAGCATCGATCCCTTCGTCGCCGTGGCGCAGTTCGACACCGCTGTACGCGTAGTTCGACTCCGTATCAGAACCCATTTTGGAGTGACCTATAAATGCATCACTGTAAAAACCAGTACCCGGAGAAGCCATTGTTGAAGCAGCTGATGCGGTAAGGCTTAACCCGGTTGCCATACTGTATAGAAGATGCTGGCTTTGGTGCTCTATACATAGACATGAAAATCACCTTACTTTTCTTCAATCCTCGACGTTTAGACTCCATTAACTGATCTCACCGAGCTCTTTCGTTATATTTCTCTATGTTCTTTAGTGTAGAATATAAGTTGTATATATAGTGGATTGACAAGATTCCTATGGTCTAAAGGTACAAAGATAGATATTAAAATTCTTAGCTTGGAATGGATCCATGATATTGGTCTATACATAAATATCTTGTGATGATATATCCGAGGATGGATTCAGAGGGGGTTGAAGGGGAAAATGCCCCCTAAAAATTTAAAATTCATATATAATTTAGAAAATTTTCTAAATTTTTTTATGTATTTTTCTATTGAAAATCTATTTTGCCCCCCTAAAATTTTATAAGTTCGACTTCTTAAAAATTTATAGGTTCGTCCCTCTAACATAAAATTATTCGTCTGTCCCCGGATATATTTGTTGATTAACAGTATTCATTTAGATATTTTGGTAATGAAAATAAATTCAGATCCTTTTGTTAATTAACATATCTATTATATATGTGTGTCTGTCGTTTTCTTTGGAACTTTAGTGCAGGATGTGAACTCTAAGATGCTTCCAAACCCAAAAAGAATATATGAATAATGACTGTATACTGTTCATCTTTCACTCTTGTATAAACCAGGTTGATTATGTATTGACTTCTGGTCTTGATGAAGAACATTAGATCACTGTATTGCACACAGGGACGGAGTTATGATAGAACATTGAGAGAGGCGAGAGACGATTAAGTTAATTATGTCTCTCCGAGAAGTTGGTTAGCTACCTCTCATTTTGTTCTAGGATTCTTCCTATTCGTGGGTCATTTA
Organism: Hibiscus mutabilis; assembly: GCA_019671005.1. Taxonomy (NCBI): domain Eukaryota; kingdom Viridiplantae; phylum Streptophyta; class Magnoliopsida; order Malvales; family Malvaceae; genus Hibiscus; species Hibiscus mutabilis. The sequence goes on from CM033744.1 coordinate 37,131,089, forward strand.
TGGCACGCGGGAAGAGCTCGCGCAGCCGCAGCGGGATTTGAAAAAGGAATTGATCGTGATTTTGAGCCTGTTCTTTTCATGACCCCTCTTAACTGAGACAGGAGATCCAATGCTTAAGGTAGGAATCAATTTGATTACACTATATATATTGAAGGAATCAGGTGATATTTAAAAAGTATTCTGTTTTCCTTTCGTTTCAACTCATTTTATATCTAATATATTTTTTTTCTGGCTCGGCCAAAAACAAAAAGAGTTTCCTTTTTTTGTTTTCTTGATTTATTCTGCAAAGATCTAACTCCTCAAATTTTATCCCTAATTGGAAGTTTCTACGACATGAAACAAAAAAATTATCTATTTAAATTAAAAAAGACCTCAAATGCTATTATATCAAAAAAATTTGGGAGAGACGAGAGCTCTCCCAAACCATATATGCCTTTGTCTGTGATTGCACAGACCTATTAAGATAAGATCAATGCTTTTATTCCATTAATGTTTAAACATGCATATATCAACATTCCGCATTCCACTAATTAATAACAAAGATGATTCTATAACATGAAATCAGATAATAAAGTACATATATAGGATAAGTATAGCCTTCTTCCATTAATTGGCTTACAGAATATGCTTGAATTATATAGGATAATTTGAAATTGAAAGGGGGGCTCACCTCTTTTGTTTAGTTTTGGAAAGCTTAAAGCTATACAATCAACTGTTTAAGGGCACCGAAGGTCCAAAAGTAAGTACAAGTTGATTGATATTTTCTTCTCCAACATCTGTTATCCAAACCTTAGATAAATGTTGAATGTGTTAAGCATATGATGTGAGTATTCTTGAGAGTTATATTCTTATATCTATATTTGAAAGTATATCGAATATAATAAATCATTTTTCTTACTAAGTAACTAAGTTTTCATCCAGAACCCAATCTCAGTGAAAAAGAATATGATGTTCATCATAGAAGACCCGAGTTTAGACAACTTTATCTGCAAAGACAATTTGCGTTACCAAAGAATTAACAATATATAAATAAATATTATCGTGTAATCAATTTTAAAACTATTAAAAAAATTAAGTCTTCATCCATATATCATTAATCTTAAAAGTGCTTCCATTCCATACGTGGGTTGGGCTCGCCGTGGATCCATTTTTTTGAAGAAAGAAAAACATGTCTAAGCTTGAACATGTCTGAGCTTAAACATTGTACGGGCATAAATTTCTAAATGTTCCAATACAAAAATTACAAGCGAAAGGCTTTGAATCAGCCCCTTAAATCATGTTGGATTGTATTTTAATATTGCTTAATTGATCATATATAAGTTCAATTATGTATTTTAATTATATGAATTACACATGTGATTTCATTAATGGCACAATAATTGAACTTATTTTAGTACTATATGCCTAATGTATGCTTCATTAGGATTGTGCAAAATAAACCGTTAACTGTAACTGTTAACCGGTATAATTATTGAATTTTATCGGTTAATTAACTTATCGTTAAAGTTAAATGATACAATTAAACTACCATACTTCATGATAAAAATAGTCTGGTTGATTCGCGATTTGTTGTTTGCTTCTTTTGAATTGGACGGAGAGCTATCGTTCAACCATGTTAAGTTGCAGTGAGATTGATTGTTGATGTGTGATTCACTCTTTATAGATTGGGTGGGTATAAGGTCATTTCCACGAGTAGCCTACTATTTACGACGAGACTAAATTTTATATTATTTTTATCACATTATCGGCGAAATCTGTATCCATCCTTACCTAATTGAATATGAAGTGAGGTTAATTCTCGTGAAACTTATTCTATTGACATCCTTGCAGACAAAAATGATTTAAACCCGAGTCTCATAGGATGAACATCGAATGTTTTTTTTATATTGAGATTACTTGTTGAGTTCGTTTAATGTTATATTCTAATTATTATAAATTCAATAATTTAAAATATTTTTTTAAAAGTCCAAGTTGTAGGAAATATTTTGTCGGTTTTTTTTTAAACTTAATATATTTAAAATTATTTGATTGCATATTGACATTAATTAAATTAGGATTTGAATAAATTACTTTCATTAAAATTTAATACAACATTTAAGTCAAAAATTGAATTTTGTATATAGAATCTGGTTTTATTTTTGTATATATATATTTTATTATAAATATTTAAAGATAATTATTATAATGTTCTTTATTTCTATATTTTTTTAATTATATCTTTATTTTGTCAAATAAATGAGATAATTATTATAATGTCTCTTTTTATATTTTATTTTTAGTTGCATATCTTATCAAATAAAAATAAAAAAATATTTATATTGGATCAGGTCGAAGACAATTATTTACTCTAAAATTTTGGTCGAGTTTAAATCGGGTGAACATTATTAGACATCGTATCAAATTTAGGTGGAGGTTTCAAATTTTCGAATCAAATACAAATCGACTAAAAACTCATCCCAACCGAAACCCAACCCATGACTATTCTTAAATCTATATTTTATCAACCTCGAAACTTATGAGGTAACTCCTTGTAATTTACAAGAGGGAGTCCAAACGCACCCTTACTGATTGGCGCAATGGCGACATCTATCGCAGCTCGCTTCTCCAGAAAAGCCGCGGCCTCGGCATTCTCTGGCTGCCGTAACGTCATCGCCTCCCGTAGTTTCGCCACGGAGGCGGCCAAAACGATCTCGCCATCGTCGGATCGAGTGAAATGGGACTACAGGGGTCAAAGGAAGATAATCCCTCTTGGCCAGTGGGTCCCTAAGGTAGCTGTCGACGCTTATGTTGCTCCCAACGTTGTCTTGGCCGGTCAAGTAACCGTCAACGACGGAGCCTCCGTGTGGAATGGCTGCGTCCTACGTGGCGATCTCAACAAGATCACCGTTGGGTTCTGTTCGAATGTCCAGGAACGCTGCGTCATTCACGCCGCTTGGTCCTCGCCGACCGGTAATCCGTTCATTTCTATTTCTACTTTTGGATTTTCTGAAACATTTGGTAAAAGAAAATTTTAGGGTTTTGGAGTTTCTTGGGCTTGTTTATAATCAAAATTTAGCTTGAATTAGATTTTGGTGTTAATTTACATTGGAACGAGATCAAGTAGTTAAGGATTTAATTAATTGAGATTTGTACATTATATTATAATATCTTCAGTGAAGCTGGAAATGGGAGAAATTGGTAGGCAGATTATCAGTGTTATAGCTGCTAGAATTTAGGAGTCAGGTTACTGGACCTCTTTGTGTCTGTAGATTGTAAACTAAATTACTTTACTCAATGAAACACCAAGATTTTGTAGTTTTTTGAGTCTTACTGTCAGATGGAGAGTAATTTGTATTTAGGTTTCATTGTGAGCTTTACATCTGTCAGTAATCTCATTTTCCTTTTGATTCATCATTTGAGGTCTACTTGTTGGTCCATTGATTATGACTTATGATCTTGGCATTCATTGCTTTGCATTGTCGAAATTTTTGAAAGACTTTGTTATAATATGAAAAAAAAATTTAAAAAGAGTTATCTATGAATTTGCTTTCCTTTTAAAAATTTAAATGTTGATGCCAAAAAAAATTCTTTCCATAGAGATCTGAAAATGCAACTTGTTGGTCCGTTGATTATAAACAGGGAATGATAATTTATTATCTTTTTTTCAATGGGAAATAGTTAAAAAATTTTGAAACTAAAATGTAGTTTCATCATTGTTTTGCTTAAAATTATAAAAATTTCCAGTAGGATAAAACTGAAATCTATCAATTGGGGGCAAAAAGAATTGTTGGTTTATGATCTCTTCAGTTTTAAAACCTAAGGGACTTTTTTTTTTTTTTAGAGAGGAAGTGAATTGCAACAGTAATCACTCTTAAGCCAAATAAACATGGTTCTTGTTCCATATTTTTCATAGTTCAGCGTGAGGCTTATAGTTGCAGCTGTGGGTTTAGTTGTTTAGTAGCTTAGGACCACCTAAGGTTAATCCTAGTTCAATAAAAGGAAGGACATCCTTAACTCTTGAAGTTTAGATTCAATTTGTGGATCCCCTTTGAGACAATAGGGAGTTTTTAAATAGTTGATTATGAATCTGTCTGAAAACATAGTTACATACAGGATAATGTTCAGATCCTCCTGCCTCCTGGAATTACTGCCTTGAACAGCAGAAATGCAGTTTTCAGATCCCCAACAATGGTCTAATGGCTTTCAATAAATGTACAGAAACTAATCACATTTAAAGGGATACTATTAGTGCTCTTTCTCAATTTGCTCAGATATGATTGTGTGATTTGCTTGGATATGTTAGTTATACGGTGCATGGGTACAGAAGACAGGTAAAATTATTTTAAAGAACTGGATAAATGTTTGCAAGCCAATCTCTAACATAACAGCAATCTTGTCTTCAGGACTTTTCATTTTCATCATCTCTTCTAGTGGATAGATAGAGGCACAGGAGCTATTGTATTGTCTTTTATTAACCTGTCTCTATAACCCCCTTAAAGTATCCTTTTACTGTATCTTTTAATACCAGGGATTTTATATTTGCAACTTATTTTATGAAATGTCTTCCAGAAAATCCTTAATGTCACATGTTGTATCATTGTTTGCTGCCTTATTCATAAAACTGCAAGACTTGTATGCATGTGATTTTTTATGCATGTAACTGGACATTGATTTGGTGTTTATGCATTGCATTCAGAATGAATCATATAAACAAATATTTGTATAGAGCTTTATTTTGTCCACGTGCTGCTCAGGGATCAAGTTGATTTATGTTCCTTGTTGGCATCATCATCATGGGAACACTATTTTGACATGTTGACTATGTTTAATCTGAAACCTCTTTCTAAATTACAGGACTTCCAGCTGAGACATCAATTGAGAGGTTTGTGACGATTGGTGCATACAGTCTCTTGAGATCATGCACAATTGAACCAGAGTGCATTATCGGACAACATTCAATTCTTATGGAAGGTTCCTTGGTGGAGACTCACTCTATCCTTGAAGCAGGCTCTGTAGTTCCTCCAGGTAGGAGAATCCCAACTGGTGAGCTTTGGGCAGGAAATCCAGCTAGGTTTGTTCGGGCCTTGACTCACGAAGAAACATTAGAAATCCCTAAACTTGCAGTAGCAATCAATGATCTGAGCAAAGAACATTTCTCAGAGTTCCTTCCATACTCAACAGTATATTTAGAAGTTGAGAAGTTAAAGAAGTCCCTAGGAATAACCATTTGATTGCCTTTCATTTTTTATTTTCCCGAGTTTTTCTTGGAAGGAAATAAGCAGCCAAAGAAAACCTAGAAGAATCTTTTCTGCTGTTTATCCATGCATTTCATCATGTTGGCTGTTGGTAAAAAAAAAGGAACACTTAAGTTGTGTGTGTCCAATGAAATGGAATATAGTTTGCAAGTGAATTAATATCTTTTGTATGTTGACTCCTTTATTTGTTGAGTGTACTGTGATTGTCCTTTGTGATGACTCTATGATGACATTTATAAAATTGCTGGTACCTTTCACATTATTAATATCCTTAAATTGAATTGAGTGATTGATGAGGGTATGTGTTGAACTTATGTAAATACCCCCCTGATTTTTTATCCTTTTATTATTATTATTCCAAGTTGTGTCAATTTCAGGGTATTATTGACACAAAAAGCATATTCCTTTTTGAGATTTTTTGGGTGTTGACTGTATATATAGGATTTAGTTATACAGTGTAAGAGTTTTTAAGTTTTATACGTTTTTTGGATTGTTAGATGGACGAAATTGGTGGCTGAGATTAACAATGCGTTATGTGAAGATTATCAATTGGAAAAAAAATAAAGAGTTAATCTTAGTCATCCATTTCACTCATCTAACGATCCATAAAACGTGTAAAACTATGAGTTTTACATTTTGTTTTAGTGGATCTTATCCTTACATATATATTGCATATTCTGATGCGTTGAAGTGTATTTGTCTCTGAATTAGGGGTTAGGAAGATTATAAATAGTTTAAACATTATAATTTGTATGTTTAATTTTTTATTCATTTATGTATTCATATTATTTTTAAATCTCGTTTATGCGTTGTCTGTTTTTTATTTAATTATTTTATATTTGTATTATATAAACACAAGGGGTTGGCAAGAATTAGTGTGGACATTGAGTGGGATGATAATAAATTAGCAGGGTAGGGTTGGTGATAAGCTTAAGCTTTCCCGCAAAATGATAACAAACAGTACACATTCATGTACGACCTATTTGCTATTGTTTTACATGTTAGAATTTTTATTTTATTTTAATCAAAACTTCAAGCATCAACTTAATTAATTATAATCAATTATTATTCTTGTTTTGGAGACTTTCTTTCCCCTTATTTTGGTTCAGTTTAGTATGAATGACTACTATTTAATAATAAAATAGTTAAACTATAAATATAAAATATTTCTTAAAAAAAATTGAGGAACGAGTTAGCTCCCGGCTCCGCTGAAAATTTGGTTCATAAGTTCAGAAGGAGTTGATATACAAAATAATAATAATAATATTAATAATATTACTATTATTATTATTTTAAGCATCTTATCTCGTCCATATCTAATTTTTATCTGAGCAAATAATGTTGTTTGAACTCGAATCATTGAAAGAGAAAAATTATTCTATTTAATCGGAACTACTCTATAGATTCTACAAAATATATATTTTTTCTTGTCATATCATTTATAAATTCAACATAAAAATATCTTTTAAAAAAGAAAAAAATATATCGTGGGGTGGGTAGAATCTAATTTTCTTTTTTTTAGATGAATGTGTTCATTATATTCCAACCAAAAAAAGAATGTACAATATCACTATGCCTCCAGCCCCACGCTATATAACAATTGCTCTTGAGCCTCTTGAATCCTACCATACATTTTACGTTTAATGCTATCTTTAATGAGCTGTACAACTTCAGCATGCGTCCTAAAAATCCCACGAAACTGTCTATAATTTCTTTCTCTCCAAAGCATGTAAATGCATCCATTCCAAGCTAACTTAAAAATCAAAGCTGGAAGAGACTTCCCCTTAGACCGAGCGCAAGCTCAACTCAACTCTTGCTCCCAAGGCAAGCAAGAACGATAAATCTGGCAAGCTCCCAATACACTCTCCCAAACCTGCTTGGAAAAAGGGCACTGGAAGAAAAGATGCTCATGGCTCTCACCTACACACGAACAAAGCAAACAACGCCCATCATTCTCAATGCCAAACCTAGCCAATCCATTCTTGGTAGGCAACAATGGAGTGTCGAGGTATATTCCCTGGATGCCAAACCAATCTTTCCCAAATCACTTGCTCTTTTTTCTTCCTGATCTCCTGCCATATCATCTTGATTGAGGAACAAGAACTACCAAGCAATCCTTGCAAAGCTACAGCTCTCTCCTGTAAATAGAGCAAGCTCCTCCACGTCTAACTACAAGACTGAAGGCACTCAAGTTGCCAGAAACTGCAATCCTTAATAATGTATTCATACAATCAAGCCACCCAAATTGAACCCTCCTTCAGCAAAACCTTGCGAATAAGGAGAATGAAGCAGCTCATATTCCATGTTTTAATATCCCGTAGGCCAAGACCATCCTCAGATTTTGGACAGCAAATGCTAGACCAACTCACCCGAGCACCCTTTATGACCTTATCCTCTCCTTTCCAATAGAATCGAGAACAAAGCTGATTTATCCTTTTAATAACAGCAGCAGGAAGTACCAATTGTAGACTCCAATACTCCTGAATGCTAAAAAAATCGACTGGATCAGTTGACATCTACCAGCATAAGAGAGATGCCTAGCCTGCTAACTCTAAAGCCTCGCATAAGTTTTATCCAACAATGGAGTACAGTCCTGCACAGTGAGCCTCCGAGCTATAAGAGGGATGCCTGAATGCCTAAATGGCTGCTTCCCTATCTTCATTCCAGTTAACTCATGCATTGCTGTAAGAATATCATGCCCAACACCTGAAGCAAAAATCTCAGACTTAGCAGAATTTAGTTGCAACCCCGAAAAGCAATAAAAACACTGCATCACCTCCCAAACTCCCAAGAGAGAATCCAAAGTGCCTTTAGTGAACACTAGCAGATCATCAGCAAACATCAAATTTGTTAATTGAATCTTATGACACTTAGGATGAAACCCAAAAACTCCTTGCCCAGCTGCCCTATCAAAGAACCTAGAGAGAACATTCATCACTAGGACAAAAATGTAAGAGGAGAGCGGATCCTCTTGACGAACTCCCCTCTCACCTTGAAAAAAACTAACTAAACTCCCATTGAGAGAAATAGAAAATCTAGCTGAGCACACACATTCTTTTATCCAACCCACTATAATAGTAGGTACCTCCAAAGCCTCCAGCATAGTCAAGATAAAGTTCCAATCCACCGAGTCAAAAGCTTTCTGGAGATCAAGCTTCAAAGCACACCTAGGAGAAAGAGATATCCACAAACAAGCTCCTGTGCCATCAACGTGTTATCCAAGATACTTCATCCAGGAATAAAAACACTCTGAGTATAGGAGATAATCTCAGGGAGAAAAGGCTTAAGCCGAGAGGCAATGATTTTAGTGATACATTTATAAACCATATTGGAACAAGAGATGGGTCTAAAATCCTTCATAAGAGATGGATTCAAAACCTTAGGCACCAACACAAAAACTGTAGCATTGAAAGCCTTCAGGAGCTTTGAATGCTGAAAAAAGTATTTCACTACATCCATAAAATCTTCCCCAACAATGCACCAAGCAGCCTTGAAGAAGTGAGCAGTATATCCATCAGGGCCAGGAGATTTGTCAGAGTTCAAATTGAATAAAGAAGTTCTAATCTTCTCGCTAGATACTCTTCTTCCCAAAACCAACTTTTCCTCATCAGACAAAACAGATCCTAGCAACTCTTTGAGCAAGCTAACAGGGCAACCTTGTATATTATCATCCCTAGTCCCTAAAATCTGCTTAAAGTAATTAATAGCTTCAACAGAGATTTGAGAGAAAGTATCCAGAACCTGCCCCTGAGCATTGGTAATAGCCCGAATAGTTTGCCTATTCTTTTTTAAAGTGACAACTGAATGGAAAAACCTAGTGTTTAGATCACCCTCTTGAATCCACAACGTGCGAGACTTTTGCCTATAGAACCCCTCTTCAACTGCCATCAAACTCTTTAGATCAGAAAGAAGCACATTTTCTTGAGCACTCAAGTCACTATTACCAGCTAAAATCTCCATCTGAACACGCTCAAGCTCAGCTCTCTTCTCTTGAACCTTCAGGGAAATGTCTCCATATCTCATTTGATTCAAACTTCGAAGCACAGACTTCAATCTCTTTAGTTTAAAGAATAAAACTCGCATCGGATCAAAAGCTGTCAAAGGAAGATTCCAACTACTTGCAACAATATCCAAAAATCTGGATCCTTCACCTAAAAATTAAAAAACCTAAAAGGTTTGGGAGCAGATTCCATAGACCTATCAACACACACCAGACCTAAACAATGATCAGACAGCCCAGGTGCTAAAAAACTAACCCGAGCCTAAGGAAAATAATCTATCCAGGAAATAGATGTTACAATTCTATCCAATTTTCGAGCCAAATATGTATTGTCCTGATGATTCGATCAAGTAAAAATAGGACCCTCAAAAGATTGGTCTACAAGCCCAGTTCTATCCAAACATTCATTAAAATCAGCCATATCATGAATCAGAGCAGAACCAATAGATTCAGAACTTTCAGACTGATATCGTATAACATTAAAATCATCCTCAGCAATCCATGGCAAATCCCCAATAGTTCCCTTAAGATCCAGCAAATGCTGCCATAACCTTTGCCTTTCAGAACCCAAATTACAACCATAAATACTTGTAACATAAAATTGGACCCCCTTAAAACGAATTAAGCAAGTAATACTCTGCTGAGTTACGGCAACAGAGGCAACAGAAAATCCCTGCCTACACAACAACCAAACTCTCCCATTAATAACAAAAGAATAATTGTGAAATCCCTGCCAACCATCAAAAAATTTAAGCCAAATAGAATGCATATTATTCTCTTTAACCCTAGTCTCCAAAAAACACACAACATCAATTTTCAATAACCGAATCCTATCCATAACCTGTTTCTGCTTTTGAGGATCATTAAATCCTCTAAGGTTCCAAAAGCATATATTCATGGAGTATTTCCAGGCTTTCCACCACCACCCTTACCTTTTTTACCCTTCTTACCATTTTTCTTTGCAACTTTAATCTCCTGCAACAACTCATTGACACCTTTAGCAGCTTCCCTAGGCTCTCGAGCTGCACTCACCACTCCTTCAGTAGAAATAACCCCTTCAACAGAAGCTACTCCCTCCACAGCTTTAGCAACTTTGGCAGAGCCTACTACAGTAGCAACCTGTGCCAAGCCATCTACAGTAGCAACTTGTGAAGAGTCAATATCAGGCACAGCCAAGTCAACAGCAGCTGCAGACCCATCAGGCAAAGATCCAGAATCAGCAATAGCTGTATTTTCTATCTCAATCGGATCAGTCGCTACAGTTTCAGCAACAAATGCTTTCACAGGATCCTCAACTGAATAAACCACCACAGAAGAACTTGCTATCAATCCAGAATCAATAGGGGCAACAGGAATTGCCTGCTTGCCCTTATCAACAGCAACAGGAACATTAGTCTTCTTAGGTACCCAAACCTTCGCAGGCTCACCATGCTGACAAGATTTATCAGCATGTCCAAAAATCTTACAATGAAAACATCTCGCAGGGATCCAAGGAACCTCCACCCTTACTGAAACAACAGCCCCATTCCTCAGTTTCACAGAAATTGTACGAGGAATGTTAAAATCCGCAGAGACTTCCACACACACCTTTGCAAAGGCCAATCTCTGCCTTTTAGCAGTAATTGAATCCATATAGAGAGGATTCCCTAAAGCTCTTGCAATGTAACTAAGCCCAACCCTAGTAAACAGCTCCAAGGGAACCCTATTAAGATATATCTAATTTTCCTTTTTCATAGCCATGAAAGATGATGTGATTTAGATAATATAATTATGTGCACTTAAGCTTTTATTGCGGGGGAAATTAACAATAGACATGGACTAGCAAAATACATGGCTTATTCTAAATGTCTTATAGTGGGGAAAAAAAGAATTAAAACCAACAAATCATTTAGAATCGGTGTGTCTTCAATTATATCATAATTAATACCATACTTTTCTTAATTTCATTGGTTTGTCAGATATTGCTTTGTCAACCTTATTATTTTCTGTTTCAAATGGCATTATCATATATCATTACTTTCAATGCCTAAAAGCTTTTCACTCGTTTAGATTCATTGGACCAAATATTCATACACATGTAAACGAGCCGAACGAACACAAACAACTAAACAAATATAATTTCTTGCTCATGTTTGTTCATTAAAATAATAAACAAACGTAAACGAATATAGAGTATTGTTTAATTTTTTTAAGAAATTTAAAGTCATGTACATTGAGTGTATGCTTAATTTTTTTTTCTTTTTATTTCATATTTTTAATATATATTTTAAATTTGTTAAATATACTAATTTTGTTATGAAAATTAATAAAGATAAATAGACATATGAGAATAAATTTAAAAGAACATAAACAAACAGATTATCGAACGTTCACGAACGTAAATGAACAAACAAGCTCTTTGTTCGTGTTCGTTCATTTAATTAAACGAACAGAAAATCTTGTTCATGTTCGTTTGTTTAATAAATAAAAAACTTTCCGCCGAACGATTCACGAACAATTCGTTGAACGTTTGATTCATTTACATCCCTAAATATTCATCTACTTTATTTTTTGAAAATTTACCTTTAATTATATCTAAGCCAAGGTGTTGTAAAATCTAAATATTTTGTATTCAATGACGTCAATATTTTGACACCAAATATTAATATGAAAACTAATATTAACTCCAAATAATAATAATAATAATAATAATAATATGATATTTTCGCACTTGTAAAAAAGCACATATAATGGCCGCCATTTTTCACTGCCTGCCGAAAAACTGGAATTATGGACAGCTCATGAATATCAACTGTTGTTGTAGCTGCCCATCCTCTTCCTCAAATAATTGTTCTCAAACTTTATACTGCAAATTCTATAAAATAATGGCTCTCTTCTTTATCTAAATAAATTCGATAAATTTATTCGACAGTTAGATTATTCTCGACACAATTTGATAGATTTAAAGTTTTTTCAAATTGATTATCATGAAATTTTCTTTTTATAAATGAATAAATAAAATTAATTAAGGCGCATTGCATTTTAAAAGAGATAATTTATGTTTAAATTATGCAGACGGTATTATTATGAGTAGTCATAAATTTTAAATGCGGACTATAAAACAGACATAAGAGATATTAAAAGAATTTAACGGATTATTATATACAAGTTTGTGGATTCATATCGGTAATGCTTATATCATAATTTTATAAAGGTTTATTATTTCATACACATGATACTAGAAAATTATTCCACAAAAGGGATTAATTTTAACTCTAAATTTTTATTTGAATGACCTTAAATACTAACATCTAAATTTTAAACTCTAAATCTTAAAATTTAAAATCTTAAACTCTAAATAGGGATACATGACGGTAAAATAACTCAATTTATGAAATATTTTTTTCACCATCATTATATGAAATAATTTATTTATTTATGAAATATTACCCTCTAAATAGAAGATTAAGAATGTATAGGAATTTAGAGAGATTAATAGGTTGGTCCAAGTGGTAAGCAGTTTGGCATCGCTTAATAGGTATCAAGTTTGAGGCTTTGTGTATGCAGATAATCCCCGTTGGGATACTCACCACCAAAACCAGATGCACGACGCGGATCAGTCTAAATTAGTCAATGCAAAACTTAGGAAACCAGAAGGGTAACAAAAAAAATTAATGATTTAGAGAGAGTTTTTTTTAAAAGGTTTAAATGAAAAATAGGTGCCCAAAGTATATTTTTTTGAACTTTAGGTGCCTAAAGTATTTTTTTGTAAAAATAAATGCTCAAAGTTTCAAAAGTTATAATTTTAGGTTCCTGACAGTTAATGGGTGTTAAATTTTTTTAACCAATCAATGCTTGAATCGTGGCGTATTTAATTTATTTTTTAAAATTCTTAAAGAAAAATACCCAAAACTTTCAGTTTTTCAAAAAATCCCAAAACTTTGAAACTTTTTCAAAACAATCCCGAAATCCCTAAAATTTCCCAAACCCAAATCCCCAAATCGCCGCCACTTCTGTCGCCGATTGCTGCCCCTGAGCACACTGGTTTGGTCGCTGGACCAAGCCAGTCATTTCCCCCAACACGACGTCTCTAGAAACAGCGAATGGCGTGCCAGTCGAACGTCGCTTTTGTGTTCGACGTTCGGCTGCACGCCGTTCGCCGTTCTTGGCGACGCCGTGTTGGGAGAAATGACCGGTTTGGTCCGACGACCAAACCGGTGTGCTCAGGGGCGGCGGCAGAAGCGGCAACGATTTGAGGATTTGGGTTTGGGTAATTTTAGGGGTTTTGAGACTGTTTTGTAAAATTTTTAAAGTTTTGGGATTTTTTGAAAAACTGAAAGTTTTTTTTATATGTTTTAATTTTGAAAAAAATAAATTAATTAAATATGCCACGTGTCAAGCATTGATTGGTTAAAAAAAATTTAACACCCATTAACCTTCAGGCACCTAAAATTATAACTTTTAAAACTTTAAGCACATATTTTTACAAAAAAAATACTTTAGACACCTAAAATTAAAAAAAAATATACTTTGAATACTTATTTTTCATTTAAGCCTTTTTAAAACAACGATTTAGAGAGAGTTGAACAATAGCTAATATTACTGAATAAAAAATATAATAAAAGTTTGTAATTCCGAGAAAAAATAGTCTACAAATCCAAAGCGAATTAATCTCACTAATCGATTATTTCCTACAAAACTATTAAGAACAAAAGTTACTCGTTGAATAATTAACATAATATATAAGGAATGAGTTCAAAAATCTAACCAAACAACTCTGAAAAATATAAAAGATACAAATAAACCTCATTGACAATAGTGAAGGATAAGAGCCATCGATACTAGTATAATAATAAAATATAATATTACCTTGACAAACGGGCCTTATTACAATTCAAACGCGACATATTTAAAGTGATTCTTTGTAACTATCAATACGAGGCAACCAATCTAAGGATCCAAAATAGAGTTGGATGGAGTATTTGTTTAGGTGGAGCATGAATAATATTATTGGATCAACAGCTAAAACATATTATTAAATCATAGAAATTAACAAAGGTTTTTGGGCGCTTAATTATGTCAAATGTCAGCAGCCACTAAACCAAATCATGGAAAACCTAATCGGATAGATTTTATATAATTGTCACTCTCCTAAATCCAGCCAAGATTTTGACATCTCAACCATTCTAATACCTTATATCTTGCACCTTATTTTCCACTTTCTCATCATAATATTCAGTATTGCTCCATATTTCCTCAGATTTTTATTAGTTTGCTATTGCAATCATGATGGTTTTCATCGGAAAACACGATAAAAAAACAAGAATATCCGACAAGGACAAGGACAGGGACAGGGTGGCCGGCGATTCTATCTTTTGATGTCTGATTTGGGAGAGATATTTTGTTTAACCGGTAAGCATGTGCTTGGGATGATATCAGAAAACTGGGGATGCTGGAATGGCTCAATCAAGTCAAATTTCCTGAAGCTTCTTTGGGTCATTTTATTTGATTGAGCCGTGCCAATATCACCTTTACTTGTATATCCATACATACATACACACACATGTATCTATCTATATATAAATGGCAGTTTCAGTTTCAGATGAGTTTTAGCTTGGTTTCCTGGAAGACTTTTTAACCTTTCTTTTTGTCGTTATTTCAAGTGCAAGGTATGAGTTACATATATATATATATATATATAAGTGTGTGTAGACAGACAGTTTCAGTTTGAGATATAAGGTTAGGTTTATATCCTGGAAGATTTTGAAACCCTTTTCTTTCGAATTTCAGGGTTTGAGTTGTCAACAAAATAACCTAATTTTCTCATGCATAGAATCTTTCAACAGCCGCCTTGCAGGTGTATATAACATTCCTGGAAAATTCATAAGAAAAAAATTTTTGTTTAGCAGAAAATCCTCTCAGATTAATTAGTTGATGATATGATCGAGATTATGCCTAACCAGTGTCGTGGGATTTTGTCAGATAATTAGATTTGATTGGATTCCGGGCGTTTAATGAGTTTTGTCTCTGATAAAACAGTGAGGTTGGTTGTGTGTGTACACAGACATATAGCTTTAAAAATCGGGTGCAAAGGTGAAAGTCTTTCCCATCGCACTGTAGCTATCGATTTGTCATTAGATGTCAAAACGAGTACGCCGGTGCTGATGTCGTCTGTCGAAGATCCATCTAAATGAATATTTAATCAATAATGTATTAACAATTAACTTCTCAACGTATATTGTCACGCTTTAAAGAGATGAGAGACATTAATCCTACATCAGAATCACCTTAGCAAACAACATACATTCGCTACAGGTCTCATGCTTGCATACTACATGAAACCTACCATAACTCATATTTTCTCTAATAAAACGCTTATCGTAAGAGACTCGAACAAGTATATAAATCCTCTCTAATAACGAGATTTTCTCACGAGATAACGTGGCACGCTGAAACTCTTCCAAATCATCTTTAATTACAATATGTCATTCCTTTCCTAAATTCTTGGTATCTTCTTTCAAATTCTAGACACTACCGTGTGAATTGTATTGTCAACTTTTAATCTTTACATTGTGTATCAATAGAGAGCAAAGATAAACATTAATATTCTTGGTATCTTGTTTTTTAAACATTGTGTAGCTGGTTTTATTGCAAAACACCATGATAGCATTTATCAACGGTTAATTGATCGAACAAGATAATATATTAAGTCCTTTAAATAATGTTTCAGAGTTTAAATCTTAATATTGCGAATAAAATAAACTGAAAATAGAAGGATCGTTCTCATTATAGATCTTTACTATATTAGATCCACAAACTAGTTGACTAATGAGTGAGATATTAATCGTTAAAAAAACATGTTAATAAAGAGTACAAGGTGGTTATTTATATCCATCCTATACCAGAGAGTCGGAAACTACTAATCAATCATGAAACAACTTTCAGATATATGTGAGTTAGGTTAATAGTCAAAGTTTGCTCACTTCTAATTGTCGGTCATTTAAAGAACAAATAAAGATTTATGTATAAAGAAAAACAATTATTGAGAATGCATGGACTCGTTGGCTGTTTTGGGAATTTTCTTCGAGTACCAAATCAATAATTTTGCATTTTTTTAATGATGAGGAATACTCATTATTTTCTTCGAATCTGACTTCATAGAATCATGTGATCTCCGGGCTGTTGTTCAAGGAGGAATCGTCATTATTCATTTGAAATTTGCAGATCCAACAAAATTAAACACATATAAGACTTATGCTTTCTTTATCATTGTTGTGACAAAAGCTCGTTGGTAGAAGCTGAAAAATTCAACTGCCAGCAAACGTTCATTTAAGCGCTAAAGTTGATGGGCAAACACTCGTTTTTAACCAAAGCGAGTCTGCTTAACAAAAAAAAATTGGTTGGTAAACGCCCGTTTAAGTTAAAAGATATTGAAGTGGCATGGCTTGAGAAGTTATAAAAAATGGCGATTTTAAGATATGATGATCAAAATGAAGGGGGGGGGGGGTAGTAAAGAAGGTTGAAGGAAAGAGTAATCTTTCTTATTATATGAATTGGACCGCCCTAGATTGAGGCCAATTCAATAAATTAACTAACTTTGAACGGAGTTAATGGCCCAAACCCACAAATCAGCAATCAATGTTCTCCACTCGAGCTGGCTCAAACAGAGAGAGAATGAAAGTTTGGCCCTTTTCTTAAAATTTGCCTCCTTTTTTCTTTTATTTTCAGTAAGGAGTATTACACTGAAAAAGCTTCAAAGAAAAACCTAGTTTGAAGCTTGATTCAGGGTTTTAGGGTTTTTATTACTCTGTTTAATCTGAGTTTTGTGTAATTTTTATTTATTTGGGATTCAAAATTTAAAGCTTGATATGAACGGGGAGGAGTTGACTGAGCAGGAGACTGATCTTTATGATCGATAAATTAGGGTTTGGGGTGCTGATGCTCAAAGAAGGTAATTTTATTCTGTTTTATTGTAATTTTTAAATTATTTTTAGTTTCTTTTCTTTTATCTTTTTGTTCATATGAGTGTTTTTTGTTTGTTACATGTTTGTTTTAGATTGAGCAAATCTCATATACTAGTTTATGGAATGAAAGGGACTGTTGCTGAGGTATAATATTTTCACCTTTTTTAAAAAAAATAGTTTTACTTGCTTTTTTACTAGGGTGTGTAATCAAGATGAGTCAAGCTCAAATTGCTCAATTAAGCTCGATTTTCAAGTTTGAATTCAAACTTGATTATTTTTACTTGATTTCATGTCAAATTTGGGATTTCCATACTAATTAAAAAACAATTAGGTTCTCGAATTGCTTGAGTTAAGCAGGAGGGCAAATTCAGCTTGCTTAAGGTGCTCAAGCCTCGAGCACGATAATGAACAAGCTGGATTCAAGTTATTTTTCGAGCTAATATTCGTCTTGCTTGAGTTGTTGCAAGAACATTGTACATTAAGGAGTTGGTAGTGTGACATCGGTGGATGACCGTGCAGTTACCGAGGAAGCTTTATCAGCGAATTTCTTGATTCTGCCAGATGAAAATCTGTACAATGGGAAAACTCTTGCTGAGGTCTGTTGTGATTCTTTGAAAGAATTCAACCCCTTGGTTCATGTTTCTGTAGAAAAAGGTTAGCCATTTCCCCTTTTTTCGGCCATCTGCTTTTGTGGTTCATATGGTGAAAATTTCAAGATGCTCATAATTTTTGTGCATTTTGAGTAGCTGTAGAGTGAAATCGCTTTCTTTTGTGGGGCTTGCAGGTGATATATCAACATTTGGTCTCGAATTCTTTGAAAAGTTCGATGCTGTAGTCATCAGTTGCTGATCCCTTGCAAAAAAAGTATTAGCTAATATCATTCTCGTTGCATCTTATAGCCTGTAGATAATATTCTATCGATATGTGTCTGCGTATTTTAACGCCTCAATACTTTTCCCTTCAACTTTTAACTGAAACCTTTCTTTAATTTCAGAGATTGATCAATCAGAAGTGCCGGAAGTTGCCAAAGCATATAGCATTTTATACCGTTGACTGTAGAGGCTCTTGCGGTGAAATATTTATCGATTGAAAGGACTATAAATATTCAAAGGTGATAAATATTACACATTTAACAAGTGCTCATTCTCTGCTAACCATCACACATCAACTTGCATTCTGCATTTTGCACAGCATACATGATCTCCTTGTAGAAATTGGAAGAACCGAGAATATTTCCGGATTCATGAATTAGAAGTGCACTTGATTGTACTAATCTTGTGAAATTCTATGGGAATTTCTGTTGAACCTGTTTTTATTTCATGAATTGTTCTTGTCCTTCTCATATATTTTCTTCTTGTTTCTTTCGGTTTAACACAAAATCTTAATTGTGCCTTTTGACGTGTATGCATAGCTTTTAATGCTTTTAAATACCCTGATTTGTTGCAGAATGTGTAACCTTGTATTCTTGCTTCTTTTTTTTCTTTTGACAGAAAAAACTGGAGGAAACCATTGAATGCCAACTAGAATACCCGAGCTTTGAGGTACGTTATGGACTTTACTTGTTGTGAACAATGATTAGTCTGGCATATCATCTACCTTAGTGCATAATGTGCAATGACATCCTCGATGTCATGAACTTAGCATGTAATAATATGCCATCCAAATTGTGTGCATCTTATTCATATATTTTATTAATTACATTCCTTTCTACTGCTGGATGCCACTACTGTCCCGAAGAGAGTTTCAAAGCTTTACTTTGCTATGAGAGGTATGCTAAATATACTTTTTTTCTTTTAGGACAGGAAATAGGGGAGAACAACATCAAAATCAACTAGTATTTGGATCTAATGAGTAGTTTTCTACGGTGGTTGTAGGCAAACCTAGCTTTCCTTTTTACACTCATGCTTGCATGCCTCTTGATGAACCATTTTACTGTGCCCGTTAAGTACAGTTTTACCTTCTTTTTACTCATGCATTTTCCCAAGCCAATTGCATGGTGGGGAATACAGTTTTACCTTCTTTTTACTCATGCATCTTCTTCGATGCCATGGATGGGAAAGGCTTGATGGAGGACATATCAAAGCCTTGATGGGTAGCTGAGCCACTTCGATCAGGTAGTTACTCAAAATTGTAACTTAGGCTTGTAACTTTTTCGCCTCCACCGGGTAACATTAATCTACTGATATTGTTGCTTAAAACCGATACTCCGGAAAACTTGAAACTTGTGACCTTTCTTAAAGACCTTATGGAGGAATATATTGTTGGAAGGTTTAGGTTTAGGGCAGCTAATCTATAATTGTATTGCTGATTTTCAGTTATGTTGCTTCGACTCTCGTATCTTGACATTTTTGAAGATATGATCTTTAAAGAAGACGTCTAGTGGAATAATGTGTTAAGTTTAAATTCTGACGTTTTAAATGGAGCAAATTAGGTAGAGTAGACCGTCTCGTTTCTACGGTATTCGATAACTAAACAGTTTTTGTCCCTGCAATAATATCATCACTAACCACATTCTAAAACCGACGTCTCTAATCCATTTAATTCAAAATCCCCACAAAGTGGAAGTTAGAAAATAAGAGACTCCACCATGGAAGGATCCTGTACAGATGAAGAACAAACCGAAGACCTAAAGCTTCGACTCCTTTTAAAGAACACGGAACATAAATGGGGTCTCGTGTAAAGTAAAGACCTGAACAGAACTTCAACAGGCTCATGTAAAACGATCAATACCCTTGGATTGCTCGACGAAAACTCCCCCGGAAAACTCATGTCTTCATCACCATCTGAGGAAGCTGCATGGAAATGAGAACCAATGACTTGACGGTAGAAGAGATACTCCGGAGAGAAGAGCGACCATCGAGGGCAGCAAATTGAAAGGAAGGCGGCTTTTTCAGGACGTCGAGGATGAAACTGAAGTGGTTCCGGAGGAGATTGGTTTGAACGTCAATGTTTCTAATTATATACTTATCTAGTATATGTGCTTGATTCTGAATATATTCATATACATGCTCGTTTTGAAGTCTTAAATTACATGTTCTTGGGGTGAAAAAGATGGGGTAAAATTTCATCCAGAAATTTACAGCTTCGATCATGAAATTTGATTAGTTGATGGTAAGCGATAGTCTCGTTAGTTAAGTTAAATAAGTTAAATAAACAAGTATGGATAAAAAAATTATATTTGTTTAATTAAATGAACGTGCTTGAATATAAATCTATTCGGTTTATATATGTTCATGAACAAACTCACATGTTAGATATTTTGTAAGTTCGTTTATAAGTTCATTTACTAATTTATTTAAAGTTGATATTTTTCTTATGAAAGTTATTTTATGAATATTTATGTTTATTTTATTTATTTTTAATATAATTATAAATATTTATATTTGGTTATTAGATCTAAAAAATAATAATTATGTTTATGTACGATTTTTGTTTCTTTATTATTCATAAATAGATTTTTAGTTGTTTTTATCAAGTAACGAGGTATTTACACGAGTATTTTCCACCGCTCGATCAATCAGTGGATTTCAACGGGTTTTTAGTTGTTCACGACATGTTCAAATTTATGTTTATGAACATATTCACAACATGTTAGTTTAGTGTTCGCGGACATTTTCGCTTAATATGTTTGTAAACATTAAACAAATGAATATGAACATATAATTTTAGTTAAATAAACATAAATATAATTTTAAATTTTTTAACGACAAAAATCTGTTTGTTCAAACTTGATTCATTTACTATCTTAAGTCAAACCTCGTGTAACAATCAAAGCACCCAACTTTATATCATTTGATTTATAAAAATCTTAAGTTTTTCGTCTCTTTCTCGTTCGTATAGCATACGCCATGATTCAACATCAAAACAAAAAAATACATGGATCTGCTATTGCTGCACCACTCAGGTAAAGATTCTATTTCCAGCCAAAGTGGGACCAAACCAAAAACATGACATCACATGCCATGCCCGATCAAATAATTTTACCATGATATGTTTGGCTATTCACGGACAAGATTGAATCTTTACATCATATGATGACTACGCCCATTACCATCGAAAAACAAAACCCATTCTCTTTTATTTATTTATATATTTCCTGTAATTAATTTTTTCCTGTGGCTGTGGGTTTGATCTTTCTCCTTCATGTCTGAAACATCCATAGCAGTCTCCAAAGACCCATTTGATGTCAGGTAAGAAAACCAGATGTTTTGTATTCAGACATCTGGTTGGATACCTCGCACTTGTCGGTTTGTTTCTTTAAGAAACAAAAGGATGGAAAGATATCTGCATGTTGCCATTGTTTAGATTTTGGAAGGTATATGAACTTTCCATTTGATCAATTCTTCATACGTTTCACGATGTTTCATATCGTAGGGAGACAATCACTCAACCCATGTTTCTTCTTCCATTACGATTCTCATTCCTTACTTTTTCAAGACATCTTAAATTAGGGTTACATAGATCTCTTCCGTTAGAGTCAAATTTATATATATGATATCAACAGTGGCGGAGCTTGGACTAAAAGTTTGAGGGGGCCAACTTGAATCTTTTTTAAAAAATAGAGGCTTAAAGGAAGATTTTCAAAAAAATCGGGGGTTAAATCAAAATTTATAATAATTTTGAGAGATTTAACAAAAAAAAATTAGAAGGAATTTAATTAAAAATATTCAAGATTTTGAAGTTTAATATGAATTTTTATAAATTTTGAGGGGCCAAATTAAATTTTTTATCAGGGTCAAAATTCAATTTTTTTTAAAATTTGAGGAGACATGGCCTCTATTATCCCCTTAAACGATCCATCCCTGGATATCAATATTATATGTACTTATACAAACACTGTACGCAGTTTAAAGATTTAGGGAAATAAAATTTTGATTATTGAATATGAAAATGGAAGGTCACACATTTGTATTTGTTTGACAGACTGTTTCATATATTTTGAAAAGAGAGTAATAACCTCATGATAAATGATATCGGAGCAACCTTTGACTATCAGATTTTACGCCGAACACTTTAGGAGTGGGGTAGACATGATGAACAACCGTGACAATAATCCATCACGAGGGTAGATAACTAATGACTAGGGCATCACAAGATAGAATGGGTAAGAATGTTACAACTGAAAATAAGTATTAACTCCACATCAAAAAAAGTCTTGACGGGGTTGCACATACATACATGTCTTTTAAAAGATGATAATAGATAAAAACATAAAATAGGTTTTAATTTGTGAGAGATGAGAAGGAATAAAAGTTGGATGATTGATAAGAAAACAGGAATGAGGTTGGGGGCCTTTAAATCCTGAGATGAGCCACCACAAAAGATATTGTTGTGTTGTTTGACGTTTGATGATTGATTAGTGATGTTTGCCATTAAGGTTTCTCAACCCCCACTCTGCTTTATTTGATTGGCGCCAAACAGAATGAGGTGTATGACTGGCTTCCAGTGGGCCTCCTCAGCTCAGAACTCAGACCCATGGAGCCCACTACATGGTCTTTGAATTCCTTCTTCTGGTGGTTCAGATCATCCCAACTCATTTCTATAGTTAACCCAAGGATAAGTATGTATTTTAGTGTTTAAATTTGATTTGGTATTTAAAGTTTTTGTTCAATTAGGTACATAAACTTAGTTTCAGAGTTTAATTTGATATTTGAACATTTTTTGTTCAATTCAATTAGGGTTGTGACCCTAATTCTTTTAAGATTTGATTTAAAGTGAGAATCTTATATTTTAATGAAGTTCTTTACCTAAGTGACCCAAACTTTCTATTCAAGTTTCTTTTATAGACAAACAATTTATCTTATAAAGAGTCAGCTAGGGATTAAGGTTTTACAACTCAACAAGTAGCTACAAAGCATTAAGATGCAAGCTATTTGTAATTTTTTTTTCGTCTTACTGAAAGTTTTCATCCTTTGCCCGTAGTTTTTTCGTTTGAGTTTTTCACGAAAATCTTAATGTTCTTTATTTTATTGCTTTATTTGCGATCATCATCATCTTTGCTTAGCCGTTATCGTTCGTCATCGGTCTAACTCCCGTTGGTATAACAGATTAGATACTTAAATTTAGTTTTTTATTTCAAATTAATACATGAACTTGATTCCATGTTCAAATAGGTGTTTATTATATTTTTAACCAATTTAAACCAAGAAATCAAGCTCATGTGCCTAAATGAATTTTTTTTTATCAAATGTAACATTGAAGACAAGTTCATGTTTCTAATTGGACAAAAAAGATTAAATATCAAATTGAACGTTGAAGTCAAATTAAAATACAAAAAAAATAGGATTAAACCTTATTTAAATTAGGCTTAATATCAAAATAAGTGCCCAAACTATCTCATTTTCCTCTTTTAAGTACCTAATTTTTTTTGGTCATTTTAAGGGCCCAAACTATCCCGTTTTTCTCTTTTAGGTGCCTAAACTTTTTTTTCCCTTTTAGGTGCCCAAACTATCATTTTTGGTCAAAACAATTTTTTTTAGTTAAAGCATGTGTCTCAGTTTGACCTTAAAAATGGTAAAATTTTAAAGTTTTACATGATGCAAGAGGATATTGTCTATATATATATATATATATATATATATATATATATATATATATATATATATATATATATATATGAGTTAGGATCCACTTACACTATGTAAAACTAAATATAATCTTTAGAGTTTTTACTGTTAATCTTATCCATCCATTTACCTTCATCCAATGGTCCAAGAAAGGTGTAAAACTTTCATATATATAGGGTTATAATACACTCACACTATGTAAAACTCAATTAGTTTTACACTAATTTATGACCATTTGATGAGTGAAATGGATGGATGAGATTATACCAATGATCATAAATTAGTGTAAAACCAATTGAGTTTTACATGGTGTAAGTGGATCATATCTTATATATATATATATATATATATATAATTTTACCTCCTTCCATTTTCCTTTTATAATTATAAAACTTTTCATCCAAGCTCACTATTAAACTTTTACAAGTTATTCACAATGTGTAATACATATGTTTTTCGTATTTTAACATAGAATTACGCGGATATCATTTAGTAAACTCGGTATTATTTATTCGGATTGTATTTTGATACACAATGTGTGTAAAAAGTAATTTTTTTGTTTGAGCTATACAATCTAACATTCAAATTTTTAGATTGCGTTTTTGGTTGAGTTTAGCGACTCAAATGGGCGTTTGCCCAGCTTTTCCTTGTCAAACAGACAATGTTGGCCACCGAACGGGCATTTGTCTATCATTTTTAGCGCCGAAACGAACATTTATTGGCAGCTGATTTTTCCAGCTTTTGAAAACGGACATTGCAGCCCCAACTGAGGTTTGGGGATTGCAATGAAAATCAAAGCCTTAATCCTAAATTCGAATGCCTACATCATAAACTCTAGACCTAAATCTTAAACACTAAATCAAACCCCATAAACCCTAAATATATTACACTCGTGTAAATTTATTTACATAGATTGTATATAAAGTTTTTCTCTATTTATTTTAGGTCACAAATCTTATAAACGAGAATTGGCCAACGCTCCGAATAGGGCTGTAAACGAAATGAACGTTCAGTGAACCGTTCATGAACTATTCGGCGGGAAGTTCGTTTATGCTCATTTATTAAATGAACGAACATGAACACGATTTTTTGTTCGTTTAATTAAATGAACAAACATGAACAAAGGACTCGTTCATTCATTTATGCTCGTGAACGTTCGGTAATCCGTTCCTTTATGTTCGTTTAAATTTATTCACATATGTCTAGGGGTGAACATTAGATCAAGTCGAGTCTAGTCAAAAAATTTCGAGTTATTCGAGTTGACAAGTCCTATTTTATGACTCGTTAAAAACTTCATTCTTATCGGCTAGGGTGTTCATTGTTCGGTTAAATCGAAGTAACTGATCGAACCAAAACAAAATTAGTTAATTTGTTAGATAATTTTAGGTTTCGACTAATGAGTAAGAGTTTTTTAAATTTTAATTATCGAATAATTCGGTTTAAAATCGGTTAATTAACCGAATTAATCAAATTAACCCAAAATATTAAATATTTAACATATTATATATGTTATTTATGTTTGTTTGTGTTCGTTTATGTTCATTTTGTGTCTGTTTATGTTCGTTTATCATTTTAATGAACGAACATGAACGAACACGAATAAGCTACATTCCTTAATGAATGAACACGAACAAGAAATTTTGTGTTCGTTTATGTTCATGTTCGTTCATTTATTCGGTTAAAGTTAAATGAACGAACATGAATACTCTCTCGTTCGTGTTCGTTCGGTTCGTTTACAGGCCTAGCTCCTAATGCTCTTTGAATGAACTATGCTATGTGATGATTATTAATTGTTGTTAACAACTTGGAAATGAAACTACGAAATTTCTTTTTTAGAAAAAAACTTACGATTTTATGTAATTGACACTTCAAAAATATATGATAGCGCATTAGATTATGCTTAGGGGCGAAGTTAGAATTTAGGTTTTGGGAAATAAAATATAAATTTTTAAAAGTGTATGAACATATTTTAAAATAATCTAATTTTTAAAAAATATATAAAAAACAAAGATATAAAAACTGGAGGACTGAGGGCAATTGCTCCTCCCACATTCCACGCAACTCTGTCACTGATTAGGCTATTACACATCTAGATATTGTTTTGTCTTGTTTAGCATGCCAGCAGCTAACGTGTGTTTTGCCTATGTCAAGAGCTGAGTTGTCAGAGAGAAGACAAGTCATATGCCACGTGGCATTTAAACACACTCATCCATCTTAGAAAATTACACTGTGCTGCCTTGAGAAGGAATAAGTTGCCTGGAAACTTCGGGTAAAGCAGACGAATAAAATAAATGAAAATAAAAACAAAACCAAAGTAATGGCGTTGTTTGGTTGGCTGGATTTATTGCAAAGGAAAAAACACAGGAAAATTTCAGTCCTTTGAATGGATTTAATGGCTCATGTAATGTGGGTTGGTTGTTGAAGCTGCAGTCCCCGTTTGAGAACGACGGATCACCATTTTTGCCGGCATCCGAACACGATGGGTGTTTTTGCTTCAATCAATTTCGAGTTTGAATCGAATGAAATTTAAGAAGAAAAAAAAAAGAATTTTGAGATTGATCATAATTTATAATTCAAAAACATTATTAAACATGAATAATTTAGAGTATATATGTGTTCTATTTAGGACCCTTAAACTGCCTGGTATGTGCTAGAGTTATGGCACAAATTTTTATTTTAGACCGGCCTAAACATTTACAAAAAAATAATGACAAAAATGAGGGTATGTTCAGGTCGGTGAAGTAATTTATCACTATAAATAGATACTAAAGACTATAGTTAAAATTATTAATTGTAATCTTTTTTAATATGATGATATTTTCCTTTTTCTATCCATGATTTTTTTTTTCTTGACTTTTTCGCGCAAATTTTAGTGTTTATTTTTTTATATTATAAAAAAATGGAATGATAACAAAAATGATAAGGATTACACATGAAGCAATCAATGTGATTCTAGTCATTGCCCTAATGAGAAGAAGTTTTGCTTAACATCATGGTAAAGGGGCAATGCTGGGGTAGTTGGCCATTGCTTTCTACTGCAGTAGTTGTAACTTGTTTGTCCCATTATCATAATTTACACATATATTGGGGCGGAGCTAAAATCGAACCTTACAAATAATAAAAGTCTATTAAATTTTTAAATTTAAAAATTAAAAGTAACAAAAATTTTATTTAACTAATATTTAAATTAAAAAAACTTATAAGGCTATTATACTGAAAATTTCTGGAAAGAACAATAACCCCTTCCAACTACAACATAACTTCGTTCCTGCACATATACATACATATATACATTATTCCAACCTAAAAATTTAGTATCGTTTATAGATAAATGTGAAAATCTGAAGTTTATAAAAACAAGTCGAGACAAAATTGTAGATTTTTAAAAATCAAAATTAAAAGTAGTATGTTAAAAGTGTTTAAATTGAATCCGTTAATTTTATCATGTGAACCAAAATATGCAAACCCTATGGCCTCTTAGGATCATCTTTTGCATTAAGAAATATTAATATATATATATATATATATTATTTTAAAAACAAATCAAAGGAGAAAAAAAATACTCCTCTAATGCATGTGGACAAAATTGAACCAACGACCCCTTGAGCAAGGGGTCTAACAACAAACCATGGGGATGAGCTTAGGATTTGTGTAAAGTTTATCCAAACTAATATTTAACTTGTACTCTCTAATCTAAAAAATAAGCAAACTTACATTTATGGAAGTTTGAACCAAGAACACGTCCACAAAATCTAATATTTAATTTAAAATTTATTATCATCTAAAAAATTAAAATACTACTAAAATTATTTTTCAATTCTTTTGAAATAAAAAATTATTTATTTATTATTTTTTAGATCATTCTAAAAATTTTGAATATAAATTTTGAATTATTTAAAAATAACTATTTAGATTTAAAATTATTATTTTGATTTTTTAAAAAAACTTTTAGTTTGAAATGTAATTAAAATTGAAGATCAAACTAGAATTATTTTTCACTTCGTTTTGAAATAAAAACAATAATTAATTATTTAATTATTTATTTTATAAAACTAATATTAAAATTTTAAAAATTAAATTTATAATATTTATTTAGGATAAAATATAATTTTTAAATAACATTTAATTTATTGACACGTATATGAACAAATTATTTTACATTTAATTAATTTTTAGAATGATCTAATACATTTGTATAAAAATAAATATTTATTTTTTATTCCCAAACAAACTTTAGAAAATAATTTTAGATTGATTTTAGTAGTAATTTGATTTAATTTTGAGGTGATAATACATTTCAAATTAAATATTAAAATTTATGGATATATACTAAGTCTTCTATCTAGTTTAGTGGTTAAACACCATACTTTTGGTGCAGTGTGTTCCTAGTTCAAATCACCATAGGGGTAAAAAAAAAAAATTTAAGTTGAGAGAGTATAAAGTAAATATTTGTTTGGTTAAAATTTGTCCAAATCTCAAGCTTAGCTTAATGGTAAAGTGTTGGACCCCTTGAGGGGTCCTTGGTTTGATTCTGCCCACATGCATAGGAGGAGTGTTTTTTCTTCTTTGATTTGTTCAAAATTTGGAGGTGACACGTGTCACCTCTTGGTTGGTCAATTGAAATAATAGAAAATACTATATAATATGCTGACAAGGAAAGAGAATGGTGATGTGAAAAAGAAAAATATAAAAAATATCATGTTAACAATTTTGTTAGTTTTTTAACAGAGAAGGGTCAAAACATGAAAAGTATCTAACGGGAGGGACGATTTTGACGAAAAAATTAGTTGAATGACCAAAACATGAAAAGGGTGATAGTTTGATGACTACCAGTGTAGTTTTCCCTAAAATAAACATATTATAAATCTAATTTTTACGCAGCATATATATAACTTCTATATTTATTAACAAATATCGAGTTTTATAATTTGAGATATTAGAGTTGATTATTTGGATATATATATATATATAATTAATTTTCGTGCTTTATCATCAATATGATTGAACCATCCAATACCAATACCAAAAACTTACAACACTTTTCCCAGATTATCTGTTGGAATAATTGCTCATCATTAGTCTTGTATAGTAGCAATAGCATCCATCTGAGTAATGAGAGTGTTTATTTTTCATTTATTATTCCAACTCAATCTTATCCTATCCGATCAATGTATTTATGGCAAATGAAATATGGATTTAGCATTTAATTCTAATAATCACATTAGAGACGTTCTATAATGTCAAGATTGAGTCAAATCAGAGTCATCTCGCATTGCCAACCCTTTCCTTATCTCATGAATCTGAGTCAATAATATTCCCCTACTTTTAAATTCCTAGGCTCTCTTTTTTCTTCTTCATGTATTAGAGTTCACACGATTAACCAAGAAAAATACTATATGCAACTCAGATATTTTCTCTTTTGTATTAGAGTTCACATAATTAACCAACATCCGCTTTCGGAATTCGCAGGACTCCACTGTTGTTTTTTCAGAACTCCTATTTTTTACACCACCTAACATGCGAAGCATTTTGATGTTCGGAGCTCTCATTCTCCGAAATGTTCTCCATACTCAGCTGTCGTATCTAGACATGATAGTTATCAAGTCTACTTAATTTAACAATTTTATTTATTACTCGATAATAGAAATTTTTTTGTCAGCTCATCACTAGTCATCATAACTTTACATCCCTCTCTAGCCTCCCTCTCTATACTCCCCATCTTGTTATCTTTATTTCTTTCATTTCGACCACCGTATTGATTGCGACTTTCCGTCCTAAATTAACTTGAATAAATCATTTGATACCATCACCAATCACTTTGATCCTCATCTCTATTTTTTTTTTGTTCAGTGTCTACTCATTTAGCCATAACAATATTAAAGAATAGTGTTTCATTAAAAAAATAGTTAAATTTAAACAGTAAAAAGAAGAAAAATAATATACCAAATTTTGATTGATAAACAAAAGGTCTTGGTACATATGATCTTTACTATAATATGAAGTCAAATCATACAAAAAAATATCTGAATTGTTACGTAGTAATACAAATTTTAATTATTTTTTATGTTTATAATTATTGGAACTATGTCGTAAAGATGAGTTTTATAAGGACACTAAAATATTTTTTTTGAAAATATAGAGTTTTAGATATATATTAAATTATGAGATATATAAATATTTTGTATTTGTACTCTTCGTGTACGTTTATAGTGACTTATTTTTTTTTTATATACTTGAAGATAAGTAGGGTCAAACTACAATAAATCTCGTCTCTTCGCATATGTTTTATTATGTATTGATCTCACATTTTTTTGCTTTTAAATACCTAACATGAATCAACGAAAATGAAATTGCCATTTCGCACTAGCAAACTTCACAAGTGAGTTAGTCACGTTATTACTTGTCCTCGGCACATATTTGAAAACAATTCTCGACGGAAAAAAAGTTTGAATAAAGAGTGTAATAAAAGTCTCCAATTAACTATAAAATAATATTTCTTTTTGTTAAAATATAAGATCTACTAATTGGTATAATGATTAAATATATTTATTTTATCTCATTTTATATGAGTTCGAGTTTTGACATAGGAATATAATACTTCTATTTAATAAAAATGATGAATATAAATTTTAAAAATTCGAAGCCATGAAATAAATTATGAGATAATGTTGTTTTTGGGAGTTTCTGGAAATAATTGAGAAAAATCTCAACATGTCTCAGATTACCGAAAAATTATTATATGGTCTCGGCCCACCACGTCATCTGTGGTCCCGTCCACTAAAAATTAGTCACATAATTTCTTCGTTTTCATGTCATTTTTTACCAAAGATGAATCTTCACATTTTTATGTCATGTAAATAGGGAGTGAGTGGTTACATAAAAGTTCATTATGAATAGATGAGTGACATGAAAAAAGATGATTAATTGGCTGATTTTTAATAGATGATAACCATAAATGACGTGATGAGTCGGGACTATGAAAAAAGATGATTAATTGACTGATTTTTTTTGACAAATCCTAATTCTACCTAGATATGAGAGGAATGAGGACTCTAAGGAGAAAAAATGTGGTGTTCTTAGTGAGTCTAAGACTCATGACTTGAGGGAACATTAAAGATTATATATATATTTATTAAATTTATTTATTATTATTCTTTTACAAGATAAAAATTAATATTTTTAATGTTACATTACACTATTTTATATTATAAAGTTACTTTTGTATATAATATAAATTATATAATATATAGTAAAATAATGCAATATGTATTTAAGTAAAAAAAATACTATATATTATAAACTCATAAAGTAGGCCACAGACCAGATCAAATTTAAACATTGAATGTTAAATCTTTTTTCTCTCTAAATTCCTTTCTTGCATAAGAGTGTAAACTTTGTTAATTTTTTAAAATAATTTTAAAGTGGTTATAAGATTGAAATTTATTAATATTTTTTAGTTATTTACTAAAGCACATATTTCTTGCAAATAAAGATGTTTAAATTTGAGTCTTCTAGCACGAATCTCATTTTTTTCATTAAAACCATTAGTTGGATTAATAAACTTTGTTCATATTAATAACTTACGTAAATGCATAATGGATTAAACGGACCATGTCATTGTTGATGATAAAAATATTATGAAAATTTTAAAATCACAAAATTCTAATTTAATTACGTGTAAATATCGTACGTGGATTTAATTTTAAATTTATTCCGACATACATATCATCATATATGTATAAGGCCAAATATATTATAATTATCGGTTTGATTGCATATTATATTAATCAAATTTTATTATAATTATTTAAATGTTACATTGTAATTGTGATTGTATTTCTAATTTCAATTACAATATCTCATCATATATGCATATTATCCAAATTTAGATATAATTAATTTATCAATATAATTAAACAAGCATATTTAATCTGTTGGTTAAATTACTTATCTTTGTTCTTTCGTATTGTTTAGATCATAAGTTATAATTTAAAACTAATAGGAACATTTTTTTTAGGTAGTATTAGAATTTGTCAAAGAAAAATTATCTAAATATAATTATGTATGGTAATAATATTCAGATTGTATAATCAGTATTATTATGTACTGTAGTGTTTAGATTCTAAATTAACCAAAATTTGCGTGAGTTTTTGATTCTCCGAAGTAGAAACGTGAATGAATTGAATTAAATCTTAAATGGGTGCTGATTTCATCTCAAAAATGAAAATAAGAGAGTAAAAGCATGCATCCTAGTTGATCCACCATTTGTCTGAACCTCGTCCATGCTCCAAACCACGTGGCATTTATGCCACGTCATGTTATCATGAGTCATGTGTGGTATATTCTACCCACCATCGTTTTTATGATGATATGATGATATGATGAATGATGATAATATCCCCGCCCCATCGCCCCCACCTCTATATTTAGTACTCAACATTTCACATAGTTTTAAGTGCTTCTCTTCTAAAGAACCAAAAATCAAAGTCTCTTCACAGAGACAGAGATCACTAGAGAAGCAACAAATAAGCTCTCATCAATGGGGGAGGTGATAATCTTCAAATACTATACTCTTCGTTTTCTTTTCAGTTTTCGATGTATATTTACTTGGATATGGATCTTTTTTGCGTTCTGGACTTTAACAGGAAGAAAAGAAACCTGCAGAGGAGAAGAAAATGGAGCCTGAGAAAGATGGAAAGAAAGGAGACGCAGAGGAAGTGAAACAAGCCGCCGAAAAGCCAGCGGAGGGGAAGAAGAGTGAAGGGTCGAAAGAAGAAACTAAGGAGGAAACGCCGCCACCGCTGCAAGAGATAGTCTTGAAGGTTTACATGCATTGCGAAGGGTGTGCTCGGAAAGTTCGTCGGTGTCTCAAGGGCTTTCAAGGTTTTAAAACATAAAACACGAGGAATCAGCTTCGGTTTTGTGTTTTTTTTTTTGTCTGTTTATTTGATTTTGATTTTGATGACGTTAATGTGTTGGATTTGTAGGGGTTGAAGATGTAACGACTGATTGCAAGAGTAATAAAGTGGTGGTAAAAGGAGAGAAAGCGGATCCTTTGAAAGTACTCGAGAGAGTTCAACGGAAGAGTCACCGGAAAGTGGAGCTTCTTTCACCGCTTCCGAAACCACCGGCGCCGGAGGAGAAAAAGCCTGACGAAAACGAGAAACCCAAGCCTGAAGAGAAGAAAGAAGAGGTCAGTCTCTTTCGTAAATAAAATTTTTGTTTCCACATTTCGGAATCTGACAAAACTCGGATTTTTCTTTTACTCCGGCGGTGAATTTTGCAGCCGGCGCCGATCACGGTGGTTCTGAAAGTTCACATGCATTGTGAAGCTTGTGCTCAGGAAATCAAAAAACGGATTCAAAGAATGAAAGGTTGGTTCATTTAAAGATTCTATGTATATATGAGTAGAAAAAGACTGTTTCCTGAGAACTTTTAATATGAAAAAAATGTGTTATTTTCAGGGGTGGAATCAGCTGAACCAGATCTAAAGAGTTCCGAGGTGACGGTGAAGGGAGTGTTCGAACCACCGACACTTGTGGCGTACGTGTATAAAAGAACCGGGAAGCACGCGGCGATAGTGAAGCAAAAGCCGTCGGCGACCGAAAAGAAAGAAGGAAAAGAAAAAGGCGACGATGGCAACAAGGAAGAGAAAAAAGGCGGAGAAGAAGGCGGTGAGAAAGCGAAGAAAGAATCCGGCGCTGAAGAGCAGAACAAAGATAAAAAAGACGAAGGTGATCAAAGAACGGAAACCAAAGCATCAGCCGCGAAAGAAGCGCCGGCGGAAGGCGCGACGGAGGAGACGAAAGTGGCTGTGGAAGTGAAGAGAAACGAATACTATTACTACCCGCCAAGGTATGCTACGGAGTTTTATGCGTACCCGCCTCAGATCTTCAGCGATGAGAATCCTAATGCTTGTACTGTAATGTAAAAACATGGAGGATTGAAGGGCATTGTAGGGATAGAAAAGAAAAGAACATTGTGTCGTCTTGTTCCTCCGTATGTTCCCTTTCATTGTACTCTGTAAGCTCTGCCTAATTGCTGTAATATGATCTACAGATAAATCTGTAGAGTTTTGCTAGACTTGTACTTTTTTATATTATATAAATAATGATAAATCGTAACTTGTAAATCTCAAATTATTTGTATATTTTACCCTTACTGTTTTTTATTTTTTTTAATGTTGTCCTTAATTGCATAAAACATGACAATTTCATATGATGTTTTTATCTTATGAAGTCGGTGAAATTTATTAGAAACTACATGATCAAACATTGGGGGTAAAGGTTTATTAGTTCTTTAAATTTAAAAATTATAAGTGGTAAAATCTTATTTTACTACCTTCTAAATTAAAAAAGGGCTTAAAATGGAATTATACCAAAAATTTTGGGCTCCACATGGCTCGTTTCATATTTACGATAAATTATGGGCAATGAACTAATTACTGATTTGATAGGTTTAGTGAAGTTAAATTTTTCCAAGGAATGCTAGTACAATAGTGTTATATTGTCAAATACAAAGCACTAACTCGAAGTTACAATAAATACAATTGAATCCAACAAGGATGATTTTAATATTAAGAAATACGGGTTTAAATTGTTTTGTTGTTAAGGTGTATATATATTGTTAAAATATTAAAAATATGTATGAGCAGATACTATTTTGTAATCACATTTAAATTATTCAAAAATATACAATTAATTAATTTGTCAAACTAAAATAACTCTAAACAAAAACAGTTCGGTCAAAAGCTAAAGCAAGAGTGAATTTTATGTTTTTGGTATAGATATTCTATTTGGATTAAGTATTAGATATTATAGATATATTATGAGAATATTGAATTCAGAGTAAAATTTGTTTAAGAGGTTTTGTGTGTTATTTCGATTAATTCAAATCAGATATTACATAATTCTATTATAAAGGTAACATTTTCAATTCAATTTTAATATCAAAAATTCAAACTTAAACATAGATTAATAGTCTAACGCTTCATCTCAATTGGTTGCTTAAAATTAAACTGTTATTTTTGTAATTTAACTTTTTGTTAATTGGTTGGTAAGGTGTTAATTTTTTATTTTTTTTGAACAAGAAAAATTTACTAGATTATATTCAAAATGATAGGATTAAAAAAGAATCATACCACAAACATTAAAATTCACGCCAGTATATTTAAAAAAACTTAATCTATATGTGATATATTTAAGACAATACTACGCCCAAACTTTAAGAAATATTAGGCTTAATCGTAAAATAAGTGTCGAAACTACACTCTTGTTTTCAGTTAGGTGCCTAAACTATTTTTTAGGTTAAATATGTGCTTAATGTTTCATCCAGTTACTCAAATAAGGTTTTTTCGTCAACGACAATTAAAAAATTATGTCATCTAATCTGAAAATTACATGCGGCCCTTCTTAATTTATGATTTTTTTTTTAAATTTCAAAGTTTAAATTTCTTTCAATCAACCCCTCAAATCACATCTCTCTCACCACCCAACACCCACACATTGGTGGTTTACTGTCCATGCATCGCATACCTTATCGTTCGACATCCCTGACTCTCTAGTCGTCGGTTAAAACCTAAACAATTTTTATTCATTGTTGAATTTTTTCGATGGTTCATTCGTCGATTTTTGACGACATGATGATGAAATTTTCAGCCGTGGGAGTCCAATAGAGACAAGGGTGACCGGTGATGGTTGAATCAATGGTTGGATGAGAGGAATTCAAAGATTTAAAGTTAGGGTTTGAGATTTATTTTAAAAGAAATTAAAGATTTTAGGGGTTTTATAAAATTGAAGATTTCCTATTTTTTAAAATGAAAATTTAAAAAATAATATAAATAGGCCATATGTTATGTTCTGATTGGATAACAAATTTTTTTTAACAGTCGTGACGAAAAAAATGTTATTTGAGTAACGAAATAAAACATTAAACACCTATTTATCCCAAAAAAATAATTTAAGCACATAATTAAAAAAAGTATACTTTGAGTACTTTTCTAACGGTCAAGGCAATCTTATATAAAAAATTATAATTTTAAAAAATATCAAAAATTAAACTTGTACAAAATAAAATAACATAAATAATTTACCATTTGATCGATTAATAAATCTGTAAGAAGAACCTTAACCTTATTCAACCGTGTAATTAAAAGTTGGTGATTTTCCCTTTTAATGTCATTATATATGGTGAACCCCACTGGTTGGTTGGGTGGCAGGAGGAGTTATCGAGAGCGAGGTTGGGCAAGTGGCATGGCCACTTTTTCCGTAACGCTTTATGCAATGATCCTTTGGGGTTAGATGCGTGAAATGCCTGACATCTTTTCCACCACACTGCCAATTTTAACGTCGTCCGAACTTAAAACATCTCGATTTCGAGAAATTATTAGATGAGCTTAATTTATCACGTTATTTATAATTTTAATTAATAAAATCCATCAATCTCAAATTAACTTTTAAATAACTACTAACTCTTTACTTATGTGTAGAAAATAGGTGAAGAGTTAAAATTAGATTAACGGACGTCATTAGTTGGCATCACATATGATACGGTGAGTCGAGTCTATTTAATAATTTTTTTGTTTCATATAATTTATATATTAAGTTATATTATAATTATATAATTATAGATTTAAAATATTCAAAATATATTTATTAAAAATTGCAATAATACAATAGTGTAATTATGTATTAAGTTATTTTATAATTATATATAATATAATATTTTTATTGTTTTAAAAATAATCACTTTATGTATTTAATATTAGTATAATAATATACTATTATTTTAATAAAACATTATTATTAAAATATATTTATTGACATTGTTTAATAATGTAATATATTATTTTCATATTGTGATTTTATTATTATAACAATATGCTCAGTTATCGGGATGGAAGAATTAAAGCATCGGGAGGTTCTCATACCCCCACCCTAAGATTTTTTTTACCTTAATAACGTTGAAATTTTATTAAAAAATAAATTAATTATACATTTATCTTCATACTTTTTTAAATATTTATATTTGTCTCTCAATCATGGTTTTATTATTATTATTATTATTATTATTATTATTATTATTTCAGTTATTTTTCTGGCCATAAGATTAAGCAAAAGCATCTCGTACTCAAATTATCGAATTGGATTTCAGATTGAGAAGAGAAGATTTGAAAGAAAAACAAAATGCGTTTATCACACTTTGAACTAAGGGCGAGTAAAATTCGACTCGATTAAAAAAATTAAAATTTTAAATCTGACTTAACGTAAAAAAAAATTGACTAGAAAGTTTTATAAACTCAACTAAAAAAATTCAAATAAAGTTTGAGTTGTAAAATAAAAATTCAAGTAACTCGAAATTTTAGTATTTAGTGGATCAATTTTAAAGTTCGAGTCGAGTTCCTCATTTTTGTCTTATACATATATCGCATATGAATAAATATATATGCTTATTGTATATGGATATAAAAAGTCATTTAAATTAGAATCAAGATATATTATAACATTATAAATAATTTAATTAAATTTGTACAGAAATTCGAAAACTCAACTGAAATCGAAATTTTTTTAAATAAAATTGGGTAGTAAAATATGACTCGTAAACTCAACTAAATCGAAATTATTTTACTCGACTCGATCAAACGTTCACCCTTACTTTCACCTATCGCGCCTTAGAATGTAACTGTCTTAGCGTGTTCTCGTGGACTTATAGAAGCGTTTTGTCGCGAATTCAAACTAAAGGATTGAAGCGGGTAGGGATGGGGAACAAATTTTGATCAAAAAAAAAAAAAAAGAGATGGGGAACAAGCAAATAATATAGTGGTATTTAGAAATAAATCAATTTTATCTAGATAAATAAAATTTAAAGAATATCATAATTCATAATTTTATTAATTATAATATTTTTTAATGGTATTTTTTATGTTTTATAATCATTTAACTAACACTCTTTTATATAAATAAATAAATAATACTCCTATAAAACAAGCTCACACATTCAACACAAAATTATAAATCAAGGACAAATGAAAGGCATAATAGCAAAAGAACCTTCAATGTTTGCTTGTTGTTCAATTACATCCTTAAATATTGTCATGTTATGTCAACAAAAAAGTAATTATCAAGTTTAGGGACGGAGCCAGGATCGAACATTGGCAGGGGCCAAAATTTTGAATTTCAAAAATATTAGGGCTTATTAAGTATTTAAACTCAAAATTCATGGGACAATGCCTAATTTGTCTAATATTTAAACTTTATAACAACCTAAATTGTTATTGGACCAAAAAAATTGAGTATACAAGCTCATTTTTCTTTAGTTCAATCCCTACTTGATTATATATTTAATAAACTCTTGCATTTTTTAATTTTAATATTTTTATAGGGACTAAATTATTATTAGACAAAAATTTATCTGATACCTTAATTTTATAACAGGGGCAGGGCCCCTTGAGCCTTAAGGGAGCTTCGACCTTGATCAAGTTGGTCATACAAAGATAGTTTATTTGAATTTTTTAAAGCTTTAGAGTTTAAATTATTAAGGAAAAATTTAAAAGACAATTGAATAAAATTGCAAATGTTGACGGATTTTTTTAGATTACACCTTTAATCTTTATACAATATTATTACATAATATATACACAAGTAGAAATAATATATTCTAAAATTAAAAAAATAAGTTAATCATATATTTTTAACAAAGTTAAACATTTTAGGTCTTTGAATGTTGGAGGTTAGTCTCTACTTATTCTTCGCATGAGCTTAAGTTTTCTATGGAAGTCCAGATTTATGTTAATATTTTTGTTCAAGCACACATACTCGACTCTTAGATAAGTTTACATCCAATTAAGATTTTAAAATTTAAGTGAATTTAATTTAATTGATCTACATGATATTTTTAGAATTTAGTATTTAACGAGTTCAAAGTATTTTTAATATTTATACGTATTTTTAATTGTTAATTATGCTTGTTGCGTAAAAACTTTAAACGGTTTGTCCAGAAAGTTATTGGGAAATCAATATTCAGCTGACATGTCATTCATCATTTTTAACGACGTCATGCTGAGAAATAATAGACTAAGCCCTGCAATCAAAGGCATAGGTTTAGGGGCGACAAACAATGGTGAAAACAATAATAATTTGGGGTTTGGGATATTTTAGGGTTTTGAGACTATTTTGTAAAATTTGATGATTTTTCTAAAACAAATTGAGAATTTTGGTTAAAAATTATATTTTAAGTTTTTTTTTTTATTTTGAAAAAAATAAAATAAACATGACATGTGTCATGTTTTGATTGGTTAACAATTTTTTAACAACAGTTAACTATCGGATACTTAAAATTAACAAAATAAAATGTTCGACACTTACTTTTACCAAAAAATAGTTTAGGCACTTAAAATTTACAAAAAAATATATAATTTAAAGACTTATTTTTATATTAAGCCTTTAATAAATAGTCTTTCCAAATAATTAAAAAAGAATAAATATTAAAATCCATTATGACTAATTGTTCAAATAATTCCTTAATTTCTCAATCCTCTTTAGGAATTGAAGATAGTAACAAAGATAGACAACAAAATTTTAAAAATAATTTATATAAATTTCTTAAAAATCAAAATTTATATTACATATCATAATATCAATCAGGTTTACAATAATAAAAAATAAAAGGTTTTAAACCTGTTTATTATTACTTTTTTGCAACAATTTGTGAGTTTTTTTATAAGCATTTCCCTTCAAAATTTACAATGACATTGGTTGAGGTCTAATTTCTTGGAAAGACCACAACTTCTTCAAAGCTTCAATTTCCGATAAGCTTTCTGGTTCCTTGGGAAACTTCTATTTCCTTTCAACCTAGAGCCTTCTGTTATTTCTACGTGGAAACTCGAGGAATCAAAAGAAATTTATTTAAATTTAAATTGGTTTGATTTATACATTTTTAATTCATTTTTAAAATTGGTACCAAAATATAATATCGATGATCTGTTTTATTATAGCTCATGGATAACATATGACCCTATAGATGAATCTGGAGTAAACGTTATGTATCGATATATACCACTAATCATATATATTTATATATAATTATTTTAATAATTTTTAAAATCATAAAGACCTAAAGTGTAATTATTCTTTTTTAGAATAAAAAATATTAAAACACTATTTTTCAGATTTTTTATAGGAAAAAACTTTAATACACAGGTCGTGTAAACTTTAGAAAAAATAATTTCTTGAAATATTAAATATATTGAAAGTATAATTTCTAATTCCACTTTTAATTAAATTCATTTAAAAATATTAAATATATTGAAAGTAGAATTTTTAGCAAATCTTTATCAAAAAGGAATAATCACACGTTATTCCCATGATTTTAAAATTTATTAGAAATAGGTAATAGAATATACCGGTGCATATAATTAGGGATGTAGCCAGGATTGAACCATGAAATAAATATGGTTTTAAAAAGTAATTAAATCATAAAAATTAAGGAAATTAAGATTTAATTTTACTAATTTTAAAAGTGAATGGTCTTAAAAAATGATTAAACCAAAAAAATAGAGGTCATGGATTAATTTAATTAATTTTAACTTAAAAGTCTTATAAATAATAAACCAAATTTTTTTGAGAGGGGCAATGACTTAATTGCAAAGGTTTTAAAACCATCACTGGCCTAAAAATAATTTAACTATTCAAAGTTAGGGGCAATTGCCCCTCCCTCCCTTTAACTCCGTCCCTACATATAATTAGTGATACATATCGGTACATAATATTTACTCTAAAATTTTTTATGAACCCCTACACTATTAATTTCATAGGTTTTGGCAATTACCTTAATTAAATGAAATTTAAGTTCAAATCTCGATCGATTCATTTTAAATTAAAACAGAAAATAAAATGAAATCTAAAATCTGTAATATCTAAATTTAATTATGATATCAAATTATTTTAATAAAAAATCTAGCACTACATAATCTCTATTTGTTTGGCCATCGAACGCACCAAAGATTGTGCAATCTGTTGGGGCCATGAAATGATATACCAATCAATCTTTGTGTCATCTCATATTAATTTCATCTTTCTTTATATATTTTTGTATTTATAATAAAAAATCAGTAAATTAAGTATTTTTATATACCAAAGGAACAACGCATTTAATTATCTAACCGTCCAAATCATTGAGTTTCGAACATCATTCATTAAAAAATCAGCAGTTAGAGGACTAAACACAATAAGATATATTTTAATTATTTCTTTGAAATAAAAAAAATTAAAAGAAAATAAAACCTACAAGATAATATTAAACAAGAATATACGAAAATAATTAGTAAACCAATCGATGTCAAGTCAATTAAGAATCAAGAACAGGAGTCAATGGTGCATGCATGGCCAGGTCTTGATGCAATAACATTATATATGAGACATTGAGTGTCGTTCTTGGGTTTGGTTTTCTGTAATGTAATCATGGTTTCTTGTAGGAATATTGCCTTTTTATTTTAAAAAGAAGTTAAGAAATTAACGAGGAAAAGACTGGTTAATAGATAAAGTATCCTAATAATTCAAGCAAATTCGATGATTTAAGTCATTTTCTTTAGGGGTAAATTACGTTGGAGGCCACTCAATTATTAGTAATATTGAATTTGAGTCACTTAATTATTAAAAGTTACAATTAGATCATTCAACTAAAATTCTAATTACGATTGGATCACTCATCTGTTAAAATAAAAACAAACATAAAAAAAGGTTTGATATAATGACAATTTTAGTCCTCAAAACTTATATATTATACTAATTTAGTTCTAATTCTAAAATTTAACCATTCATATTTTAAAATATATCAAATTAGTTATTTTTCTTCTCCTGAATCACGCGTATACGCTTGTTAACGCTAGATTACTTCATTTAAAATCACTAATCAATCTAATACATAGATTTATAAATATAAAGTTATTTATAATTATTTTTCAATTTTAGATCTGTAATTAGTATATACATTAAAAATAAATTCATTGAAATCTATTCAAAATTATTTATAATAACCTTCAGGTTTTAGTTACTACTACCACGTAATTTTCTACAATAAAGTTTAGATTTTTGTATTATTATACAGTTTTTTAGTAATTTTATATTTTTGAATGACTTCACTATTTCCCTTTTAATTTCAGATAAACTAATAATTAAACGTTTTAAATTACTGAATTTTTATTATTAAATAGATTTAAAAAATCAACTTTGATATAACTTGTGTTACGCGAGTATCCAAGTAGGAATAATGACGAAAGATGAAGAACAAACAATTTGGAAGAAGAAAACTCGATATATTTTTTAAAATTTAAAGGGTTAATTTATTGAATTCGAATTAAATTGGTAGAATATATAAATTTTGAGGACTAAAATTGTCATTATATCAATTTTTTGGGGTGTATGTTTGTACTTTTACGGATAAGTGAATCGATCGTAACTAAAACTGTAATTGAGTAACTCAATTGTAACTTTTAATAATTGGATGACCGAAATTAACCTTACTAATAATTGAGTGACCTCCAATGTAGTTTACCATTTTCTTTAAAGTTATGAAAGTGTGCTCCTTAAACTTAATAAACGACTAAACGAGACATATGTTATGATATATATATATATATATATATATTAATTATATTTATTGGATTAAATTTTTTACTTATATATAAATAATGTTAGATCAAGGGCGTTAATCCAAGAATTAAATAATAAATAAATAATATTATTCAAACAAACAGTACAAAATTAAAAGAGCGATACAACTTATGTAACGCAAATTGAAATGAAGCGTGTTGAGGCCTGCACGAACACAGCTTTTTTAAGACAGATTTTCGGCCACTCCTATGATGCTCGAGTTCGTTGGTCGTCTGTCTCTCAGGATACAATAACAGATGATCAGCTACCGTTGCACTACCGTGGAGATCACGAACTTACTCTTGCCTTAGCCTACCACCGAAAACAACTTTTGAAAAACCCAGAGAGTAAAACCATAGAAAAGTTATGTGGTTTTCGTTGTGTTCAAATCAAAGGAATGACATGCTATTTATAGGGGAGTGAGCTAGGTTAAATGTGAAAATTATAATATTCTAAATTAATTGTCATTAACCATTTAACCGAATTAAATAGGTAACAATCTGTGAATATCATATTAAAACAAAATATTCCCGTAAATTGCACTTATTACCTTTTAATATCCGAATTTAAAGGAAACCATAAATTATCCTTTTAAATTCGGAATATTCAAAAAGATATACCAATAATAAGGAAAAATTTTATTCAAAGTAGATGGTAAAATATTTATAAGTCCACAATTGTCGCCCATGTCGTGCAAGTATGCCAACCCAAATGGGATAGGATTTGCACCCTCTCTACGCATAAGGCAAAATTTCCATTCAAATCATTCAATGACCACAAAGTGAGTAAATGTATATAAACATTTCCTATTCCATTTATCCCATTGATGTGGAATAGGTGGTTTTCACTTCCTTATTTAATTCACAACTATCATACTTTGAGCATCAATTTCTCATTCATCACTCAACCGTTTTGAGCATATGACATATTGTTGTAAATGTCTCATGGAAGAGAATTAAATCCAATAAAATCATTATTCGAATCTCCACCTTTACCCATTCAAAATATGGCTTAAAGTTACAATTTTTCTCACATTTTTTCAACAAATAATAATTCTTTTAAACATCATGCGAAGAAAAACAATTGTTATATACTTATATAATAATGCAAAATACGAATTATCAAATTTATATTTTGGTATAAGAAAGGAATTACTAACAACCATGCATGTTTAACTCAAAAAAAAAAAACCATGCATGCATGGTGGCTGTTAGCACATCACATGCATGGCCTTGAAGGTTTAATCCAATTGTCAGACGTGGAGATTTGTGCCATAAAAACAACTCTTAAACAAAGTTGAAGAGATGGCTTGCCCTTTTAAATTACTTATTTTTTATTTACAAACAATAATCATTAAATTATAATCTTGTACTATTTTTCATAATTAACTTTAAATAAAAATACATTTTAATTTATGTTTAACTACTTGTATATGATTCGTTTTCTCAACTTAATTTTTTCATTAACAACGCTAAAACTTGAACTCTTAATTTCGATTAAAAAATATAAAGATTCATATCATTAATTCGTTAGACCGACTAATTTTTGGTAAATTATTTCTTATCTATATTCAATTTTAGGCGGATTGGATAAAACACTTAACACGTGACAAGTTAGGACGATTGCTTTTGTAAAATTTAGAATCGATCATATCACGTGCATGTTCTATCGTTTCAACTGGACGGCTTTTCTTAGTATTTTTTGGTCACAATTATTGAGAATTAATATAAGGTTTTTGAAAAACACGTGTGATCATATCACTCCTTTTCTTTTTGTTTCATGTTTTAAGGAAATAACACGAGATTTTTTAAAAAACACAAAGCTTTCTCCTCTTTTTTTACATTAATGAAGATTCAATCAGAGACGGATCTACATAAATCTTTGGGGTTGTCGTTTCTTCTAATTTTTTTTATTAGAAATTGCAGTACAATTTTTAAATTTTTTAGATCTTTAATTCTCAATTTATTTGAACTATATCTCTCCTATTTATGGCTAATTATGTCTAATTTTTTTTATTAGAAATTGCAGTACAATTTTTAAATTTTTTAGATCTTTAATTCTCAATTTATTTG
The DNA here is from genome assembly GCA_019671005.1 of Hibiscus mutabilis. Lineage (NCBI taxonomy): Eukaryota > Viridiplantae > Streptophyta > Magnoliopsida > Malvales > Malvaceae > Hibiscus > Hibiscus mutabilis. The sequence goes on from CM033744.1 coordinate 37,175,551, forward strand.
AACTATATCTCTCCTATTTTATGGCTAATTATGTTTTGTCCCTTAATCTTGATTTTTGGCTCCGTACTCAGTCCTTGTATTCAACAACTCACAAAACTAATCTTATGTATATTTACACGGCGTAAAACTCAATTACTTTTGCATTTTTTTGGACCGTTGGATGAGAGTAATAAATGGCTAAAACTATTTCCTAATATGTTTTTTCCTGTGATATTCTTCATATTTTTTACTGTTTAATCTTATCCATCCATTTTACTTATACAATAACCATGGATTAGTGTATAACTAGGGATGTTCAAACGGTTGGTTCGGTTAACCGATCGAACAGAACTTCCAAAATTTTATTAACCGAATTTTTTTTCCTATTAACCGTTAACCGAACCCAAAATTTTTCAAAATTTTTTAACTAAACCGAAAAAAGCTCGGTTAAATCGGTCGGTTAATTCGGTTAACCGAAATTTGTTATAAAATTTTGGGTAAATTACACAAATGGTCACTAAACTATGTTAAAATAATCTTTTTAGCCACTATCAAATTATTACAAAATGATCATTTATTTATTGCACATTACAAATTATTGATAAATATTGAAAATTTTAATGATTATTTTTTTAATAATTTAATAAATTTAATGATCATTTTGTGCTAATTTGATAAAGTTTAATGACCATTTTATAATTTTTAAGAGTTTAGTGATCAAAAATAAATATATATAATATATAAAATATAAAATTTTGGGTAATTTGGTTAATTAACCAATTTCAAACGAATTAACCGATAACCGAAGTTCGAAAAAATCATTAACCGTTAACCGACCGAACCTAAACTTAACCGGAAAAAAATTCGGTTCGGTCGGTTAATTCGGTTAACCGAAATTTTGAACACCCCTATGTATAACTCATTATATATAACTATATTTTCATCAATTAAGGGTTGATTTTTCATGAACAGTGTAATTGAAGCTAAAAATATTGAATAAAGATTCAATACATCATCATATATTCATTTTGTTTTTTTAATAAATTAAAATTTAGAATTGAATCATTGAATCTGAGCTTGGACAAGAAGATACCTATGCCAAAAATGGGGAAAACCACTTTTAATAATTAAAAGAGATAAAAAGAAAGGATGTAAAAAGGAGTATGTGTGTTTTGTGGAAGCACCTTCCACTCTCTTTGCCCTATCCAAATACACCCAAAAGGAAAAAGATAAAGAAGTAGTACCTCCCATCTCTTACATATAATGCTCCAATGTTTTTGTATCCAAAAATATCACTACGGCTCTTGTATAATTGGACTGTTATCGTTTAAAATGTTTGGAAATAGTATTATAAGGCTTAATAGTGAAAAAAATCTCAAATTATATATATATATATATATATATATATATATTTTTTCCAGATAGGTGCTTAAAGTATTTTTCAGTTCAAGTAGGTGTCTAACGTTTTTACCGTTATCATTTTAGGTGTCTGACCGGTAAGGATCGTTTAAAAAATTCCTTTAACCAATCAAAACATAACACGTGACTTTAATTTTGTTTTATTTTTTATTTTTAACTTAATTTTTAAAAGTGTCCCTAAATTTCCCAAGATTTATAAAATAACCCTAAAATCCCAAGATCCTCAAATCCAGTCATTGTCGTCGTTCATCACGATGTCGGCGACGGAATGAAGCCTCCTTCTCTCATCGCAAGATCCACACACCGATTGTCGTCTAATTGGTCGTCGCTTGCCGTCCATCGTTTTTTTTTCTCTTGTCGTTTGACTTTGTGTCGACGTTAAAGACGTCGGCCGTCGACTTTCTGCAATGGGAGGATGGGGAAATGATCGTGGGGTCCAACGACGGAAGTGGTGAGGACGTCGTCGACGATTGGCGGTGGTAACGACTAAAATCGAGATTTGGGACTTAGGGATTTGTGGACTATTTTGATAATTTTGAGAAATTTAGGATGTTTTTGAGAATTCTAAATTTTTTAAAAAATAAAAGAAAATAAAGTAAAGCATGTCATGTGCCATATTTTTATTGGCTACTAAAACTTTTTAAACGGGCTTTAACGGCAAGTCACCTAAAATAGTAACGGTGAAAACATTAGGCACCTACTTGGACCGAAAAATACTTTAGGCCCCTATCTGAAAAAGTATAATTTGGGTATTTTTTCACTATTAAGCCTAATAATAATATGATATGAAATTGCTATACAAATATGATATGAAATTAGAATGTTGAATTTTTAGTTTTAGTTAGGTTCAATAGGAGTGTTTTTTAATGTTTGAAAAGTTAAACTTATTTTTTATTCAAAAGTTAATTTACTATGTACCTAATAAATTAATAAATTTTTTTTAACGAATAAGTCAATAAATTTTTAACTTTGAACAATGACTGATACCGATATGTGAAGCATACACCAAGCCTATTGGAGATGATTTTGTGGTTCATTAGGGTTGAGGTCAAAAGGAAAACTCATTCAAGACCAATGCAGCGGAGACGTAATAAATATAGTACATTGAGAGCTAACTTTGTGGTTGTTTTGTTAATATTCTTTTAATTAAGAGTTGAATGTAATTAATTGTTGTAGGCTTAAGAGTATCATAAATCTTTGAATTTTTTAAAAAATCAATTAAGTTTCTAAACATTTTTTGCACCCAATTAAGCTCTTATAATTTAAAATTTTATCGATTCACCTAACGTTGACTGTTAAATCTAACAATTTTTTTGGACCAGTTGGTGCAACGTGATCAATTGGCATTTTCAGAATTTTTTATTTTATTTGAAAAATTCTTTAAAAGTTTTAAAAATTCTTAAAAAACTTATAAAAAATAATTTTCTAAAAAAATATGCAAATGTCATATGACAGAATTGTAGTGTGTCACGTGACAGTAATATCTCAAGAAAAAATTGTCAAAAATTGATAGTCAAATTTAGTCAAAGACTTTAATTAATTAAAATTTTTAGTTCAAGAACTTAATTAAATAAAAAAATAAAAAAAACTTAATTAATATATTTTTAAAAGTTCAAAAACTTCAAACACATAGTAAGAAGAGAGTCGACATTGTTTCCTTGGAGCTGTAAACCCCACTTCCCCAAGGCTCACATACTCATTGTACTCTTAATTAAAATAATACAAATAACGATAGTATAATATATTTTCATCTCCGAACCCTAAGTGATTCCAATAAAAAATAATTATATTTATTTTAAGGGATTCGAATTTAAATTGTTTTATCTATAAAATATATATTATTAAAGGATTAAAAATATAAATAAATAATATTTTATAATCACCTAAAAATTATTCAATACAATATATTTTCATCTCCAGATTTTGATATTATGTATACCAATAAAAAGACATTTTGTCCCACCTGCATTAAAATTAGGGCGTTTTAACAGCTTTATTATATGAAAAACCCATGTTTAAAAGTTTTCTACAAAAATGACCATCTGCCAATGTTATCTAGAAAAATGACCCCCAAATCGGCCACGTAAAGGTACCTCGCGTATTGAGAAAAGCGAGCATTGACCTCGCGTTATACAAGTAGCGAGGTCCGCCCGACGTAGGCCGGCTTTTCATATTGCGTAATTTAAAATTACTAGATACGACCTCGCATTTTCCATACCGCGAGGTCCCCGAGATATTGATTATATCGTGAGAGAAATTACATCGACCTCGCGTTCTGTAGAAAACGAGGTCTTTGTTTTCGAGGCTGAAATACAAGGGTGTATAGGCATGTTCGATTCATTTTATCCTGCCTTTAGCCGGTTAATTTTGGTAAATTTTAAGCTTTGAGACGTAGTATTAGAACTTATCTTCCATTTGAAACTGAGATTGGCTCGTATGAAACATTGTAGAATGTTTAAGAAGCGCGTTCAAAATGGTTGGGACGCTAGTGTTTGTCCAAAATACAAGGGTGTATAGGCATGTTCGAGGCATTTTATCTTCCCATTAGCCCAATAGTTTTGGTAATTTTGAACTTTAGAGACGTAGTATTGGAACTTAACTTTAATTTGAGACTAATATTGGCACGTACGAGACATTTCACACTGTATAAAAAGTGCGTTGAAAATGGTTTGAGCGCTAGTTTTATCATGCAATAATAAGAATTGTACAAGAGCATGTATGGCATAGTTTGTCTGGGTTGTATGGCCGTCGAGAGATGTGTCGTTGATGCAGTCCCTGATAAGCTTCATGGATTTCTGCGTACCCATTTTACATCATAACTTGGGGAGAAGTTTACATTCGCAGTCCTGATCCCGACCAAAGATGTCATCTTGTACATCACTCCCCTAGACATTATAACCGGTCAATTGTACCCATAAACATGCTTGCTTTGATGAAGTGGACAGTCGAGAATTTTGAGGTTCCCCCGAAGGTTGCAATTGTTACCCACTTTTATCATCATCTACAATGGTAGGGGCTTTGACTACGGTTAAATGTTGGGGACTTCACCTTGCCGGCATTGTATGAAGACCGCAGATTCTCTAATATTGTGATCTGTCATTGATGTAGACAAATGACGCCGAGAGGTGCCATAGTTTGTCCAAGTTATATGGCCGCCGACAGAAGCGTCGTTGATCTGTTGCCATTAGTAACAAAAGTTTCATGTTATCTTCGAATATGAAACTGATTTTTTGGAAGAGATAGCAAATGCCGCCTTATATAGGCAAGCATTAGGGTTTAAATGGACCTCGCGTTATGCAAAACGCAAGGTCTTTAGAGATTCCTGACGTGGCAGTAAAGGAGCATGCCAGAGATCTGACATAGCAGTGGACCTCGCTATATATAAAGCGCGAGGTCATTAAAAAAATTAATTGATTTTTTACTTAAATAATCCCAAAAGGTCCCTGATAAAATATTAAAAAAAGATTTTTCATATAATAAAGCCCCAGCAAAATGTTATCTAAAAAAATGACTCCCAAAAGGTCCTTGTGAAACGAATAGTAATGACTGTTTGGAACACGCGCTTTGCGAAAAGATTATTATAAATACGATACATAAATTATTATTATTATATAATAATATTATTGGTATATTAATTTTAAAAAATATATATGGTAATTAAATTAATTAAGATAAGGAATTAATTAATTATTATAATAATATTTTAAAAATGAAAACCCCTGGACCTCGCTATCTACAAATAGCGAGGTTCTTTTAATCTGTTTCTATCCGTTTTGACTGAAATGATGTGTCTTTTCAATGGACCTCGCGTTTTGCATATAGCGAGGTTCATTAATAACGCTTCCCAACAGACGCGGGGAGTCCTATAAATAAGGGGCCCAATTTCATATATTTTCATAACAACATATTCTCTTATGTTCTTCAATTCTCTAGTATTTTTTATAAAGTCTTCGAAGTTTGGATATTACGGCGGGATTATTGAGGTTAGACAACAGACACGTATTCGATTTCTGGCGCTCAAACCTGGAGATACGATTTTTTTAATTCGTTAATTATTGTTTAAAATTGTTAATATTTATTTTATTTATTTTGTTGTTATTTTTTTTAATTTGTTAATTATTTTGTTGTTATTGTTTTTTTAATTCGTTATTTATTTTGTTTTTAATATTTATTTTAATTAGTTAATTAATTAATTTTAATTTAAGGGGTATGAACGGGGGTTGGTTTGTTTCATCAACCGTACGGGACCACCACATTCGGATATTGTCCAGTTTTTACATAGTTTCGGTTTTGGCTATGTTTTCCACCTATTTGACGGTTCGAAGTTAAACCGACCAATGATAAATGCGTTGCTAGAGAGGTGGAGGCCCGGGACACACACATTTCATTTTCTCTGCGGCGAGGCAACTATTACTTTATAAGATGTTGCATTTCATCTTGGTTTGCCCGTTGACGGCGAGATTATCACCGGCATTACGGAGGCTAACTGGTTGGGCGTGTGTGAAAATTTACTTGGGCTGAGGCTGGCGCCGGAGGATTTAGATGGTGGGAAACTAAAAATAACCTTCTTGGACAATAATTTGACAAACCTACCCCCGGACACTGATAAAGTAACAAAGATGGTATAATATTTTATTTATTTATTATAGTATTTTAAATTATTCAAAATAATTTAATAAAGATAAAAATTATTTTGCAGCGGTTTGCTCGTGCTTATATTTTACGAGTTATTGGAGGGGTGTTGATGCCAAACAAATCCCGAAACAAGGTCCATTTGATGTGGTTGCCTCATCTGTTCACTCTTGTAGAGTCAAAAAATAAATGTTGGGGAGGGGCAGTCTTGGCATTTCTTTTTCGGGAGTTATGCAGAACCGTCGACCCAGACAGACGTGCCATTAGAGGTGTCTTTGGTTACTGTAGTCTTGGGCATGGAATTGAATGCCGTTTTTAAGCCCGACACCTAGAAACCCGACGCCATTTCAATTCCCACTTGTTCGAATGTAGTAATAAATATTTACTTTCAAATTTTATTTTTGAACATTAGAATAATTAGTAATGTTTTTAATATATTAGAATACTTAGTAATATTTTTGTTTGAATTATAGGTGGTTAGGTAAATTAACACACGTGGGACTACCGACCACGCAGCGGGATTATCGATTGTTGATCGATAAAATGGATGGGGTAAATATTTTTATTCGATTACTAATAATCAAATATTTACTTTGTAAATTTTTTGTAACTAATTTTACATATTTTTTGTAGTTCTTGTGGACGTCGTACGAGAATCCTAATATTCAAGCATGTATTTCGTCTGAAATAATATTGAGCGAGCCCATTTGGATTTTGATGGTCCCGCTCATACACTACGAGATAGTTGAACGACATCCTGCAGACCGCGTTCTATGTCAATTCAACTATGACCAAGGGATTCCGGATGAGCCACCAAATATGGACACATTGCACAGATTAACGCTACAAGGCAAGACTGAAGTCCATTAGGGCAATCATCATAAACTGTGGATGCATAAGTGGATGACCTGTTTTGATAGGCGGTCGCGTATTTTGGAACGCATTGAGGACCATGGCGTTACCTATAACTATATGTCGTGGTACCATTAAAATGAAAAGCCACATATACTATCCCAGAGGAGCGAGAACAAGAAATAGACGTGCATCCCCTAAATTGTCCACCGACGCAGTGTCCCCCGACGCAACGTGGTACCCGTACGGGGGGAGTGGCAAGAGAAGAAGAATAGATGCTCCCGGGGCATCATTATTGGGAATAGCGCAGGCACTCCACAGTCAGCCTACAGACCAGAGACACCGGTGCTAGAACCTGCATTCCAGCACTCAACGTTCTCGTTGTTTCAGCCAACGGGTAGTAGTTCATCGTTTAATCAAATGGGGAGTCCGTCAGAAGGTTTTTTCACAAAAGTATTTTGTTCGCTTATGATTGTTCCCAGTCTACTATCCGACAATGCCTTATGGATCTGTTCCTCTAGTTTATCAGTTTCCACCATTCGCCCCACAGTTCGGATCTGGTATTGTTGATCAGACACCACAACAGAGCCTATTCTACACCGGTCCTAGTACGAGTAGTGGGACTCAAAATATATTTGGTGAAGGCGAAGACGATGACGATGATGATGATGACGACAACGATGATGATCGAGGTGGTATTGTTCGAAGGAATTCGGCTCGGGTTCGTCGTCTATCACGGTGCGGTACAAGTGAACATAGACGGCATTAGAATATTTTTGTGATTTTTTTATTTATGTAAAATGACCGCATTTAAATCGAATAAAACTATGTTATATATAATTTTATAATTACAATTTCTTATTTTTCTATATAGGTTTAGTTTATAATTATAATTTCCTAATTCTTTATTATAAATACTTAACAACTACTTAGCAACCAAAGTAACATGATAACATTATAGGTTTAATTTATAATTACAATTTCTTATTTTTCATTATAAATACTTAACTACTTAACAACCTAAATAACCTTAAGAACCTAAGTAACCTTAACAGTTGTTCCTTCGTTCTTTGATTAAGATCCATCTTCATAAAATTTTACATTCAACTCGATGTTCTGACCCTCGACACGAGTATAGCTTCTAAACATCTTTCGAATGTCCTTATCATTTGATAAGGGGGCATGTAATGCTCATCAGGGCCGGGCTCATGAACGGATACTTTCTCCAACAAACAAGACATTTGTCGTGTCGTTTCCTCGCGAAGGTGCGTTGAAATCAAATCATATAACTCTTCTTTCTTTATCTTGCTGTTGAAAGAGGTGTAAAAACAGGTTCTAGAATGAAATACGGTTCCGGAAAATCTTGCCATATTTTTGACAAGTTCGATTATAGAAGAATGAATAGAGCTGAAGTGAATTCGAAGCGGGGTTTTATAATAGAAGATGGACCTCGTGGGTTGCAAAGAGCGAGGTTATAAAGAACTCGCGTTTCCCAGAAAGTGAGGACTTAATAACCTCGCATTTTACAAATAGCGAGGAATATCAGAAATCTCAGTCAGGAGCTCGTGTTATGCAGAAAACGAGATTCTTTAATGAATTATATATATAAAGCCTTCACTCCATGTGATCCAACATTCTCAAAATATGTTGCGACGCGAAAGTATTACTGAATTGGTATATTATGATAGTGAAATGGTCATCAGTGCATCTCTCGGTGTCGTTTTTCAGTCCTCAAATATTGTAACCCTATAGTTGTTGAGGAAACTACCGTATAATAAGTTGATGAAGGAAGTGAGGAACAATGTTCCACATGCTCGTGGAAGAAGCTAGAGTCATTAAAGTATAGACTATCGACGTCGTACGAACCATTAACGTACACAATATACCGTGTCACAGACAACGGTTATGTGGAGTTAATGGTGGATGCCTACTTGCATATTTAATTGGAGGTCCCCTAGAGCTGTTTGCAATATTTTCAAATACCGATGACTCTACCGTACTCTCAAATTGGCGTCAGAAGAATTTAGATTTCAATCCTAATACCAACGTTTAGAGCCCGACAACCTATTTGCGCAGAGATTTTAACTTATTAACGACTCAAAGTCCACGCAACGACTTTGGTGAATCATTATCTAGTCCACGCAATGACTTCTCGAATCATCATCTGCTACGCCAAGGCATTCTTGCATAGCGCGTTTTGACTTCGACTTGAACCTACCACCGAATTTTGACTTTGGTGCATCATTATCACAAAACTACATGATGTCGTGAGACCATGAAGCATTTCATCCGTTTGAAGATTTTACATCTCGACGATATTCAACGTATATCCATATTGCGGAGTACGTTGAACAACCTATGGACATACATTCTTCTGTTGGTTTTGGCGACCTTGATCTTTCTCTTGGTCTAACGTTTCGTGAGCGGACTCCTGGGCATTCTCGCGGTCGACGAGCAATTGGAATATCTGTTTCCGTAGTATTCGACAACCCAGACCTACTTCAATTTTTGAGTTTAGAAAACTATAAGGAATAACCGATAAGGGAGTCGGGCCCCGATGGTGACGAGCAAGGCCCTCTCTATGATGAATCAGAAGACCTTGATATGCCCGACAAACTAGAGGAATACAGAAGATTAGATGATTTAGTCGAAGGCAACGAAGAACATACCCAACCTAGCAACATTTCATATACTACCAACGTTCAACATTCTGTCAACCCGATTTTTGTTTATCAACAACTATTACACTACACGACGATTGATATTGAAGCCTTCAACATTCCAGAATTTTCGTAATTACCAGAACTTGAACAATACAACCGGCGTGCTGATGGTGAACTCAGTATTGGGAAGAGCTTTTTCACAAAAAACTCACCGTGCCTGCCATAAAAAACTACAACATACAGAACTCTGTTACGATAAATGTGAAGAAGACTCAATCGAATCACTACATTACGGAATGTGCCCACAAGACACAGGGGTGTAATTGGAGGGTTCGTGTATCGTGCCTGAAGAAGCAAACCCGGCTACAGTAGATCACAAGACTCGAGGGGTCTCATACGTGCACCGTAAATAGACTAAGTTAGGATCATCCTAACTTGGATGTACACGTACTTTGCGACACGTTCATTCCACTGGTCAAGGCAAATACGCGTGTAACGGTTGCCACGTGTATCGCTACAGCCAAATCTCAGTACGGATACATAGTTGAGTGCTAGAAAGCTTGGTACGCAAGGTGGAAGACCATGCCAGCAGGAGCAATCATACAAAGAATTGCGTCCATGGCTAAAACTGATGCAGAAACACATACCGAGAAAGGTTATGAAACTGGAAACTGTACGGATGTACCAAAATGATTGTGTCATACAAGGTGTGTGTCAATTTTACCTGTTATTTTAGACATTACTGCAGTGATTAATGCATTCAAATATTGCAAGTTGATGGTTCAGATCGACGACACTTGGTTGTACGGAAAATACACACAAATTTTATTACTGTGATTGGGCAAGACGACAACAGAAAAATCGTTTCCATCGCCATCGCAATAGTCGAAAAGGAAGATCTTGACTCGTGGTTATTCTTCCTTATGAACTTACGAAGATATGTGCTATCTCATTTATGCGTGAAAAAGAAGATAGGTTATGTGTTATTTCTGACAGGGACATTGCGCTCCTATGGGCAATTGAGCGTATTGGCCCGTCCTGGCAACCTCCACATATTCATCACCGGTATTGTTTACGCCATATTGCTACAAACTACTTACAAAGGTACATGAATGAAGATGAACGCCAAATTGTGCTTCGAATGGGTACGTCATCCTCCAGTACTTTCCGTTTAAGATACCTTCATATTTATTATTCATCATATTAATTAATTTAACATTCTTATAGGCAACTCCCATTACACACAAGAGGTTGACAAGCTGTTTGAAGAACTTCTACGTAGGAACAAATATGACTATGACTACCTTGCTTCAATCCCGAGAGAAAAATGGCTTCGATCATATGATGGTGGTAAACGATATAGACACATGACAACAAACTTGGCTGAGGCAGTTAATTCATCACTGAAAGGAGTGCGACATTTGCCTATCACCTCCGTTGTCAATGCTACATATTATCTATTGGCTACCCTATTTGCAACCTTAGGAAAGCAAGCAACAAAGTATATAGAAGGCGACCACATAGTCCACCCACACCTTCGCGATAAATTTTGAAACTATGTGCAGTATTCAAATGCGATGACTGCTACCTGCTTCTCGCGCCGAGAACATTCGTTTCTTGTATCAGAATATTCGAGGCCGTTAGAAGGCATACAACACAACTCATACGTGGTTAATCTGGAACAAAGAACCTGCGAATGCGATGTATTCCAAACATTCAAGTACCCGTGTTCGCACACCATTACTGTTTGTTCGTCTGTACAGGTTCACTACATGACAATGGTTGACCCAATATACTTACTTGAAACCGTATCCAAGGTTTATGCACACGAGTTTCCTCTACTTGGAAATAAAATTGATCTGACCGTAGTTGATGGTGAACCTATCATTTGGCCAGATTTTGGACTACAACACAAAAAAGAAGGTCGTCCACGAACAACAAGGATTTATTGCGATGAAGATTTGGTCGAACATCGAGAAAAAACTCAACAACCAAAACTATGCAGTAGATGTGAGAATCCCGGACACCAGAAGAACAAATGTCCTAATCGCTCAGACCCCCATATTAATTAATTATACTATCTTATTGTACTAATATTTTCCTAAGTAATATTATCTCTTAGTTAAGGTTATAGTTTTCAGTGTTTTCGAAACATTTTTAACGTGATTTTTTACACCGTTACGAAGTTTAATTCCTTTGTTCCAATACAATTAATTTATAGACATTGAGTTTTAAAATTAAAAAGAATTCGAATCTCGCTCTCTGTAAATAGCGAGGTCCAGGAATCTCTGAAGAACTCGTTTTTTGCAAAGCGCAAGGTCCATGTAAAACGTGCCACAAAACCTCGCGTTTTGGAGGGCGCGAATGTTTGACTATATAAAGCGTTCTTACTTTTGCTTCAGAATATTTTGTATCAGATTCAAAGAAAATATACAATTGTTGCTACTAATGGCAACATATCACATATCAGGAAAATAGTTTTTGTAATTTATTTCCCTGATATTGCGATCTGTTTGTATAAGTAGTTACATCTGTACGGTGAATACATTATTTTGGTCGTTTAATCATCATATTCGCGATATGTGTCTTCCGTGTTTTTGTTCAAGATCTATAACAAATCGTAATATCAGGGAATGTGTGGTCTTCTTTAGGCGCCGGGATCAGTCTTGATCTTTTTTTTGAGGCTGTCGGTAACTTCTTCGTATGCCTCCATCATGAAGGCTACAGGAAGACCACCGCATGTAACACCTTTGGAGCCTTTAGCATCGTGGATGATGATGATTTTGGGGTACTCACGAAATCCACGAAGCAAATCTTCGAATGTCTAGATCGTGAGGGCTCCAACAACTAGGACAATCTATGGCGTCATTTGTCTACAACAACGACACAATTCTTGGCTGTCATACAATTTGGACAAACTATGGCAGCTCTCGTCTAAATCAATTCCTAACCCAATAATTTATTTTTTTTCATGTTATGTATTTCGAACATTTCGACACAACAAAATTTACTTCGGAAACATGATTTATAATTACAATTACTGAACGACTAAAATTTTTAGCTTCTTATTTTTTAATTACAATTATACGCCTCTAATACTACGCCTTTAAGCTTTAGGATTACGCGAATGCGACAATTAACTTTCCAGATAAACCCTTCAAACATGTTTCTGAATGCATTTTACTTTTTTATTCATGCCTAATTTTGATCTATTTTCAAAGCCATTTTTATACCATTTATACTATCTGTTTTGTGCCAATATCAACCTGAAATGTAAAGTTAAGTTCCAATTAATGCGAGGTCTGCTTCCAGTCAGATCTTCAGCCTGCTCCTCTACTGCCACGTAAGGAATCTCATAGGACATCGCGCTTTGCATAACGCGACGTCCTTTTAAACCTGCCTTTAAATTGAGGGCTCAGGGCAAAGCAGCCACCATCCAACAATTGCAACATCGTGATGTGGCTGGAACCTTAATATCAAATATTAAAAAAAATTAGTTGCAGCTACTAATGGCAACAAACTACATATCGGGAAAATTTTCTCACAAAGCTATTTTCTCGATATTGTGGTTTGCTAGTATACGTAGTTGCATTTACATGATCACAACAAGCTTTTTCCAGGTTAACAATGTTGGTGAGATGTGTCTTCGGTGTTTTCATATGAGACTAACGATGAATCACAATATCGGGAAATGATTGGTTTCCGCAAGCGCCTGTAACCTTCTTAACCTTTTGTTCAAAGACACTTGCAACTTATTTTACGCCTCAATTGTGGAGGCTAGATGAAGACCACAACATGTAACCGCAGTCAAAGCCCCTACCATTGCGGATGATGAGGATCAGTGGTTCAAAGTGATCGTTTGAGACCGGTACACGAAGCTTCTGATCTCCATCCATTTTGTGGAAGAATTTTTCGGGGTTCTATTGACCGGTTACAATGTCTAGAGACCCTTATGCCAATATCAGCCCCAAATATGCCTTTTGAGCTTGAAGAACAACTCGGCTGTTTAGGGTTGAATTGGCATGGTAGAATTTTATTTTCTCTTACTTGTTTTATAAACGAGTTGAAATATGAAACAATGAACTTAAATTAAATTAAATTCAATTAAAATGTCATTTTAGCTTATCGTTCCTGCACAAAACCACGCTTTGGAACCATTTTTAGCGCGATATTTATACTATTTACAACGTATCGTGCGTGCTAATATCAGTCTCAGATGGAAGCCAAGTTCCAATACTACGCTTCCAAGCCCAACAATTTCAAAAATTCTCAGATTAACAACCCGGGAAAATAGCTCGAACATGCCTATGAAGCCATTTTCAAGCCCAAAAACAAGTTTTGGAACCATTTCTATGCCGTTTACAATGTTGATTCTGTGCCAATATCAGCCTCAAATGAAAGATAAGATATAATACTAGGTCTCTGAACTAAAATGTTATGAATATTATTCTAATAATAACCCGGGAAAACACCTCCAACATACTTACCAAGCCATTTCAACTTCATATTATAGGACATAAACTAGCGTCCCAACCATTTTGAACGCGCTTTTTAAACATTCTACAATGTTTCGTACGAGCCAATCTCAGTCTCAAATGGAAGATAAGTTCTAATACTACGTCTCTAAACTTAAAATTTACCAAAATTATCCGGCTAATGGCAGGATAAAATGTCTCGAACATGCCTATACACTCTTGTATTTCAGCCTCGAAAAAGAAGAGTTCGCTTTTTGCAGAACGCGAGGTCAGTGTAAATTTCTTTCACGATATAATCAATATCTCGGGGACCTCGCGGTATGGGAAACGCGAGGTATTATCCAATAATTTTAAATTACACGGTATGAAAAGTCGGCCCACGTTGGATGGACCTCGCTATTCGTATAACGCGAGGTCAGTGCTCGCTTTTCCCAATACGCGAGGTACCCTTACGTGGCCGATTTAGGGGTCATTTTCGTAGATAACATTGACAGAGGGTTATTTTGTAGATAATTATTTAAATAGGGTTTTTTATATAATAAAGCCGGATTTACTCCTCCATTACCTACCCATCAGAAGCTATTTAATTCCCTGCTTTGGTTATTAATTTTATTCGCTGCAAGGAGAATATAATATTATTATTTTTATAACAGGCAGAATAAATTCTTCTGACCCCTTCCATATTAAAAAGGGGCTTCTTAATTTCCAAATTTAGTTTTGTGGGTAGAGTTGGGCCGACTGCAGGTGAAACAGTTTTTCTTTTGATTTTTTATCTGTAAATATGAATTTATTAAAAAATATTGATAAAAACACTCAAAAAATCATATAAAGAAAAAATACAAGACTCCCAATTAAGACTATTGATTATGTGTCTCATTAAACCCCTTATTGAAAAGAGAAAAAAGAGTGTAACAAAATAATAATACTAAAAAATGAACCGATCGTACTGCAAAACATTTAAGGTCTCGTCTAATGTTGAAGCACCAAAAATTCAACTCGTCTCACTCAATCACAACCAACTCCTCACAACAAAACACACAAACAAAACCCAAAAAAGAGCAATGTCCCCTCCTAGGGACGACAATTTAATCTGAATTCGATGTGAAGAAAAAATTAGATCCAAAATCGATTAGAAAAAATCCGAATCTGAATCCGAAAAAGGTTCGAGTCCAATTAGGAGACGAATTGGATATGGATATTGTTAGGATCCGATCCGAATCCAAATCCAAATCCGATCAAAGTCAATATTCGATCCAAATCCAATCCATATCCGAGTTCGAATAAAAACCTTTATGACTTTTAGTTCTTTAAAACAAAATATCATTTATAATATTTACATTAAAACAATAAGGCAACCCATATAAAGTAGAAAAGTCAACTTAAATACATTAAAAGAAACATAAATATATATTAGTTAACTTAGAATAATGGTAAAAACAAAATTATCTTACTTATATATGTATCCATATTAAAAGTGATAGTAAAAATATAAATGTATTAAAAATACAAGTTAAATAATAATAATATTTATTATGATTTATATCTATTAACTAAACTTGATTAGTGTAATATATCTACATATATCATATGTAATTATGCATATATACATAAATATGAAAAAAAAAGAAATAAATGTAAGATAAAATCGTAGACAAACAAACAAGAAAATAAATACAATGGAAAAACAAATAAATATAAAATATCAATGAATTACCGAAAATTAAACAAATTAGTTAATAAAATAGTAAATGATGTGAAATTGCAAGATAAAGTTAATATATATTAGGTTAAAATTATGAATTAAAATAGGAAGCAAATTAAAAGCATAAATAATAAACACAAAATTTTAAATGTAGTCAACAAACAAAGGGCGAAAATGAATAAATACATATTTAAATGGCATAAATTAAAAATGCAAGAAATTAAATACATAAAATTATGGACTAATTTGCATTAAAATAAAAAATCAAAGGGTTAAAACATAATATACCAAAAAAGATGCTAAATCTCGCGGATCTACCGCTCAGACTCGTGTCATCACTAGGGATGGTAATTTAATCCGTATCGAATCTGAAAAAATCTGATTGAAAAAAATCCAAATTTGAATCCAAGAAAAATGTCTAAGTCCAATTATAATTGGATTTAGACTCTATACATTCCGATCCAAGTCCAATCCATTGTTATCCCTACTCCCTCCATCACATTGATTTATTTATATTTATATGTATTTAATTTATTAATTAATTAATTTAGATGATTCTTATTTAAGAGACAATTTTGGCTGAATATTCCATTTTAGGGAATTATTTGGAAAAATACCCTCAATAGAAATCATTTGGAAAAATACCACTCATTCAATCCACGTAAGGACGACTCTCGTTCTGCCAGACACGATTCCAGAACTCGCGCTGAGACAGACGAGAGTTTCATATGATGTGGAGAGTCTTATCCGTTGGCCGGTTTTTAATATTCGAGAAAAAGAACTCGCACCTAGCAGGACGCGAGTTCTGTGAGAAATTGAGTTGTAACGGCACAGATTTATCGTGCTATCTGTATGAAACTCGTGGTTGTTACAACGCGAGTTCCTTGTATTCATGTTGTTAAAACAAGCTTCGATAGGCATGTTTTAGGTGATTTTATGGGATGTTGGGGGATATTTTTTGTATTTTTGAACTTTTAGGTCGTAGTACTGAAATATCTCTTTAAAATGGTGTAACAATCGGTGCATATAAGACATCTTAAATAGTGTAAAATTCGCGTTAAAAACACTATCTAGCCATAGTTTTTTGCATGAAGAACAAGCAAGCATGGGTCGATATGCATGTTTGAGTGGATTTTGTGGGATGTTGGGGCATATTTTTTCTTTTTGTTTAATTTTCACGTCGTAGTACTGAAACATCTCTTTAAAATGGTGTAAAAATTGGTGCGTATAAGGCATCTTAAAGGGTGTAAAATTTGCGTTAAAAACGGTATCTAGCCATTTTATGCATGAAGAACAAGCAAAAAAGGGTCGATAGGCATATTTGAGTGAATTTTGTGGGATATTGGGGGATAATTTTTCTTGTTTGTTAACTTTCACGTCGTAGTACTGAAATATATCTTTAAAATGGTGCAAAAATCGGCACGTACAAGGCGTCCTAAAAGATGTAAAAATTGCGTTAAAAATGTTACGGTAACCAAAAAATAAAGCTTTGAAAATTGTTTCTGATATTTACAAATACAATAGTACACTGAAAAGTAGAATTACACGATTCGAGTGCCAATCCTAAGAGGATATTTTCTCCTATTGTGTCCAATGTTCCTACATTTAGTGCACCGTTTAGGTTCTCCGATTCGTTCTTGAAGAACTATATCCTCGGCACAATGAATCCTAGTTGAATGTGGGCGACCTTTTTTTCTTGAATCGCATGGGAGGATTTGGCAGTATCTTAGGTTCATCACCAATTATATCACAATCACGTTCATTTCCGATTGGAGAATACTTGTATCGGTATACCTTGAATACATTTTCAAGAAAGTATACCGGGTCAACGAGTGTCAAACGTCAAAATGAACGGATGTACATGCAGCAATGGCGTGCGCACATGAGTATTTGAATGTCTGGAAGACTCTATAATTGCATGTTTTTTGCGCAGATCAACCACGTAATTATTTTGCATTATTCCTTCTAGCGGTCACAAATATTAAAAAACTTGAAACTAATGTAGGTGACGAGAGAAACAGATCGCACTTATCGCTTTTGCATGCGTATTGTATATTTGAAAATTTTTGTGGAGATCGGGATAGAACTGGTAGCCACCTGCCATCAAGTCCACTGCTTGTTTTCCAAAGGTTACAAAAATGGTAGCCAGTCGATAATATGTTGCCTTGACAATGGATGTGATAAGTAAATGATACATTCTCTTCAGAGATGAATTGATCGCCTTAGCCAAGTTCATCGATTGCGAAAGCTACTGGAATAAATTTTCTATTGCCGTCTTGTGCAACCGCCAGTAGTAAGATATGGGTGTATCTACCACACAAGAATATTTCATCGATCTGGAGCATCGGCTTACAGTGGCGAAAAACCTCAACGTATTGTGGAAATGTCCAAAAAGGCTAAAAAAATTAGCATACCCCAAATACGACATGACCATTATAGTATGACGGTACAGTTTCCAATTGTACAATCGTTCCTTGACTATATTTCTGCATCACCTTTAGCCACATTCGTAACTCGTTGTATGATTCCTCCCATTACCCATACATTTGTTGGATGGCACGATTTATTGCATATTATTCTTGATCGTATTTAACCATGTAAGTGTATTGAGATTTAATCGCAGCTATACATACCGGCACAGTTACACATGGACTTGCTTTCACGAGTGAAAGGATGGTATCCAAAGCACGTGGACATCCAAGTTAGGATGACCTTGACTCAGGCTTCCCATAGAGCATGTATGAGGTTCGTCGTATCTCGTTATCTTCCACATGTCATTAGACCACTTTAATCGTGATACAAGGATCCTTCAATTACATTCCTAGTACTTGTGGGGACATTCAACAATATATTTGTCCGCTTTAATTTTCCTCACAATTACGTAACTGAGCAGCATATGTTGTAATGCTTAATCGTAGCCTTCGCGAGTTTTTTTTGGTCCTGAAAACCATTCCAAGTTGCAGTTCGCCCTAATTCCATTCGTTGTACTACTCCAACTATGGGAGCTCTAGAAATTTAAGAGCGTTGAAGCCTTCTATATCCACTGTTGTGAAGTAGAGTGGTGGTTCATAATAAGTTAAGCTACTGCCTGCTTTAGTAAAGTTACGTGGGCCAACATCTTTCTCCGTAACATCTTCCGAATCATTCTCCGCATCATCCTCTGCATTCACAGGCTCGTCAAGGTCTACTGGTTCTTTATGGAATAAACGTATCTTGTCACTATCGTGCCCGACCTCCCTAATTGAATCTTCATCAGAATTATCCCTTTTAAATCGAAATAGTTCTACTTCATCAACAACCTATACATTAATAGGTGTTGCAGTTGTAACTCGATCACGAGACTACTCGCGAGACTTATATCTAATATCTAAGTCGACAGTAATAGTACATAAATATCTCTCATAGATAAGAAATCATCTACGTTTCCCCCACTAAGGATATAAGTTGAGTACCATCTAGCTAAGAAATCATCGAACGGGTTAAACACTTTATGGTAAGATGGCCCCATAGATGATGACTGTCCTACACCCGCACTGTATGGATTATACGTTGAGTGTTTGGTTAGTGGCATATTCAGGTCAAAGTCGAACCTATCCACGCAAGAATGCATTGGCTTCAAAGTAAAAGATGATGAAGCCTGGTCATTGCTCGTATTTAGTAACTTGAAGCCATGTCGTAAGCTTGATATTGGACTATGAGCATTTGGGTCAAAGTCAAGAGTCGCTCGTAGCCAATTTAGAACCATGTTATGACCTCTGACATAAGTTTCAGAAAATGTTGCAAAGAGCTCTAGGGGTTATCCCAATAAATACTAAGTATGGTATCGATCATCATATCCACAGCACCATCGTCCCGAGCATAGAATATTGTGAAACACAATGGTTCTAACGATATAGGTGGTCTATACTTTAATAACTCTAATTCTCTCCTGGAAGCATGTGGAACCTTGTCTAATATTGTTGCTTTCATATTTTTATATGTTACTCGCTTTAGAATCTTTATCGTAACAGTGTTAGGGGACTGAAGTACGACGTCGAGACTTGCATCAGGGATTATCTGACCATCGTAGTATACCACAACACTTAATTTTTTTGCTATTTTTGAAAAAAATATCGTAACACCTCTTTCCCGTATCCGTACATCGGGTACGAGTCAGAAATGTTACGACTTCTTTAATCAAAATTCAGGGTAATTTAAAATTTTTAGAAAAAAAAAACTTCTCAATGGTCACCCATCTTCAAATTTCTCTAGCCCAAGCACGCTTAACTTTATTTAAAACCGACATAAATTATTTATTCGTGTTCCAATCATAAATCAATTATCTTAGCATGCAACTCATCACTTAAGGTTATTCTTAACCTTGAATCTTTCCAGAAACGTCAATTATCTTGAAACCATAACGAACTTTAAAGGCCAATCACAACTCAAATAGGTTTAGCAAGTATACATACCACTATAATAATCAAACTTTAATTAGAATTTCATTATTGTGATTACCTGTTGAGCTTTCCAATATTGATGCAATGCTCTTCTCACTCTCATCTTGATTTACCTACGTGTGCACAATCAAACACACGCTAAGTACAAACTTACTGAGGCAATAAAGGCAGTTAATAACAATAATTTAAATTTTATTTGACTTCATGGCTATGTTTATATAACATGATATATATATATATATGCCAAAGCATCAACTTTCACATTGCATTAGTAATGATTTACTACATGCTAATTTCATAAGACTTTTATGATTGTTCATTTGTCATAATATGTCATATATGCATAAATGCATCATGATCACTAGACATGTAAATCCATCATGTTAATCATATATTAACATAATATAAACCGGATATAAATTTCTTACCAATAGACTTGCTATTTATTTCAAAAGCTCGTACGTTTATTCACTTGTATACCATTTATTAACCAATAAACCATAGCCCAAATATAAGCCTATGAGAATCCTGGGTACACGAGTCAAAACCGCACGTAAGGTTGTGCTAACCATTTACACGTAAGGACGTGCTAACCATCCGCACGTAGGGCCGTGCTAACCATATACACTAAGTGTCCTTTATATACACTATAGTGCTAAACCAAGTATGCAGTGTGCTGCTGGACTCTATAGCATGCCAACTATACCTTGTCCCTCAATTACATACTTGGGCATATATTCCATATTTATTTCATCTATGGCAATGTATATTAATATAATTTAACATTGGGTAGTTCATACCCGAAATAACATTTATATGTCACTAGTGATTCATGCATTTATAATCAACTTTTGACATATTTAAAATATGTCAATCATATGCTCCATGACATAAATATAATGACAATAAAATTTGGGTAGGCTCATCGCAAGCCATCCCAATGATGTATAAAACAACAATGTGCCATGATATGTATGCAATTTCACTCACCTTGGCCACTTAACACAATGTCTCACTAGGTTCTAGATCGATCATTTCTTTCATAGAACTTTAAACCTTCTTTGATTCGGACTTGACTTCATTAATCACATGAATAAAATAAAATATTTGTTAGATCTAACAATACCTTAAACATGTTGTCTAATATAATCATTCCAATATAAAATTTCCAAATATTTTTCCTTTCTTCCTGTACTGTTCAAAAACTCATTATGGTCCTTAGTGACCAATTTGAACTTCCATAAATTCTTTCGAGCTTGCTAACTAACATTTGAATACAAAATGTTTCAAATTCCATTTTCTGACAGCTTGCGCTACCTTCAAAGATTACTTATACATGGTAGAATACATACTGGATCTTAATTTCCTTTATATTGCATAAACTAGATTCGATAACGATTCTAACGGTATAAGCCACATAAATTAATAAAATCTACAAAATTATGAAAAATCACTGAATTCACGTCACATACTGTCCAGGCAGAAAACTGCTGTATAATTTTTCTGACGTTTATTCGAATAAAAATTCATATCTTTTAACTCGGAATTCGAAATCAGTTTTCGTTTTTTGGAAACGAAACTAGACTAACAAATCTTTCTAACGGTATAAAATTCATCATCTAACCATTTTTGTAGAATTTATGGCAAAATTTAAAACTTACTGCCATAATTCAATTCCAACATAACTTTCCATAAATAACTTTTAATTGACACCAACTTCTCCCTATTTCTCTACTTCTCAATTTAGTCTCATCACTTTACTTCAAATGACCAAAATAAAGCTTGTATTCATATGTTCTATTTACATCCTTCATCAAATTAGGCTCAAACCTTTACTTCTCTAATTTCTCTTGATTTGTCGAGATGGTCACCAAATTTCAAATATATGGATTCAAGCTTCTTAACTTTGCAAATTAGTCCTCCAATCAACATTATTACCTTAATTCCATCATTTTAACTAAAAATCAGATTTACTCCTTCTACATATCCCCTTTGCCGAATAGAAAGTATCTTAGACATGTAAAATCATTTTAACCAAAATTATAATCTTGCCATTTTCATCCAACGGCTCATATATAATAAGGAAAATCAACTTAAATCTAAGGGTTCATATTCTTCCAACACAAAGAAAGTATCTTAGACATGTAAAATGACATAATCAACATTGGCTTATCATCCTTCAAAATATATTGGATATTTCATTCGATCCTATTATCCGAATATTTTTCCGAAATTTATCGCTTTATAGTCATTAATACAAACTCCGTACGAAAAATCCGGGTAACACAAAAACATCATTCCTGGGGGTAAACTATTCATTTATGAGACTAAAATACATAACTTTTGAAAATTACAATTTAGTCCCTAAACTTTTTCTAAGTTTATACTTTATCCACAAAACTTTAAAAATTTACATTTTGGTCACTAGCCAAAAATTGGGATATTATAAATATAGCCTACAATCTTATTTCCACACGAATTTCTTTGAACGTTTGTTACAAAATATTTCTTCACTAATCTTTGATTTCTAACCAGAAGTGGCTAATATGGTGAACGAATATTGTATTTTTTGTTCATTTAATTGTGATTTACTGTATGACCAAATTGACATGACTTGATGTGTTAGCCACGGTTGTCGGAGATGTCTGATGTGTCAGTGAAACTCATGTTTAGCCAACCACGAGTTCTATGTACTTTTATAGGATTCCTGACGTGTTAGTGGAACTCACGTCTAGCTAAATATGAGTTCTATGTACTTTTACAAAATTCCTAACATGTCAGTGAAACTCGTGCTACCCTAGACATGAGCTTTGTTCAAAATTTTCCCATCCATAAATACCGAAACAAAGTTTACAGCAATAATATCAACCTATATTTTGAACCTACAAATCAAAATTATTACAAGATTTTGGGCAACTGTTTTCTTTTGTGAAACTTGTTTTTACACTTCTTTCAACAACAATATCATGAAAGATGATTTGTTTGAGTTGATTTCAACATGGGTTAGCGAATGTGCAACAAAAAAAATTCTGTCTTACATGTCAAAATGCCAGTCGATGAACCTGGCCCAGAAGAACATTACATGCTAACAATATCCAATGAGAAAGATATGCGCAAGATGTTATTATTCATTGTTCAGAATATACATTTCAAAATAAATGTGAAATATGTAATACTTTAAAAAAACAATAAATTATATATAACTTAAATATTCAAATACAATAAAAAAAACTAATGATGCTTATGTCGACTAGTACAACACCTCGGTTGACGATAAGGCCAATTGGCCCACTTGTAAAGAAAAGAGACTGCGATGATGTTTGATGACTCAATTCTAAAATCGGTTGTCACTGATAGGAATTGGTATAAAGATAGGTAAGATAGAGGAACACCTGACGTTCCACTCATCATCGTCAAAAATAGACCATAGAGGTCGAACACAACAGGCATGAAAAAATTTTCGGTCGAACTCAGCAAATAAAATGATGAGTGCATCGAGTGGGTGGTGGTTTGTGGTCGCATCAGTAGGGTGGTCTGTGATGATTTTGTTGCTGGGGAGGCAGAAACAAGCTTTCTTCTCGATGATGAAGTACCTCCAGAAGTGTTTCGTACTCTCCTTGTACATTGAGTCGATGGGCGATTTTGTTGTATACGCTCAATGACTCGTGCTCGCTCCTTTGGATTCAAAATAAATGGCTTTCTATTCAGCAGGAACCACACAAAATAATCATTAATGACCATCGTATCAAATATTACGTAGTCACAAATGGCTTACCGTTGTTCCCTTTTTATCTATTTTGCGATCCAATGTAGGTGCTTCACCTAATAATCAACCTATCAGATAATAAAAATTTGCATTTTAGTTTAAAAATATAAAGTACGTTCAAATTAATAAGACATTAAATAAATTTTATTTTTTTACCTCGAGCTTTCCTTGTCAAGTGAACGCATATAACTTGTCCAAAATTTGAAGGTCTCTCAGGATTGTTTGGACACAACCAAACTATCGTAGGACGCGATCGATCGGATGCCACTCAACTGTAGCGTAGAAGATGAGTGGTACCCTAGCCGTCCAAGCAATCTGTGTCGCCGGTGAAATGTTTGGAGGCATTCGTGGACATCTGAATCCGTGTATGGTGTCCATATAAACGGTACAATATTCAATTATAACTATGTATAAACATTAATTTAAATAAATACACCAAATTTAATAGCAAATAAACTCAAAATTTTTACCTGATTCACAGATTCATTCTCAATTTCCTGTCTGATAGCCCTGAGACCTTAGGGAAGACCAACATAAACTAAATTACCGCTTCACCTACAAAACAACAATATAATTTAATATTAAAAAATGTATATTAAAAAATTATTTACTTTTTTCTTACCTTTGGCATAGTGGAAAAATATATGGACGCGGCTTGCTCAGTTCACGACGTAAAATCGGCATTTTGGACCATGCCCATGACTGCAACAACAAAAGACAACCTTCAATGATGTCCTTCTCCAGATCGGTGTTCTTGCACCTCTCCTTAAATAGATATGCCAACACTGTCGATCCCATACTCAATTTACTGGCATCGTCAAAATCCCAAAAATGATGCAATCATAACTTGTGAACTTTATTATGGGATTTGTCAAGCATCAATATCTCTCTGATTATTTGTAAAATATGAGCGCGAGCTTATACCTACAATAGAAAAAATATATTAACATATAGAAATTTTAATTATTTCATTAATATTAACTCGAAATTTTATTTTTACCTTATTTACGTCTTCGTTTGCTCCATCCGATAAATTTGAAAAATTATCCCGCAACCACTTCAGAAACACACGGCCACCATCCATCTTATCTGGCGCAGCCCCTAGCAAGTCCAAATACATGTCAGACCAATCACCATTGCTGTGACCAGTAATAGTCTCTTCATCAACCGGTAGACCGAGAATATGTAAAACGTCCTCCAAGGTAATCGTCGTCTCACCGCACGAAAGGTAGAATGTGTGTGTCTCCAGCCTCCACCTCTCTAGAAGAGCGTTGATCAAATCAAGTTCCAATTTCGCACCTCCAATAATTTTGGATACGTTATGAAATCTCGCCTGCTCGATATATTCTTCTAGATCCAAGTTAGGTCCATTCGTCATCTGAGTGATAAAAACTTCCAGACGACATTCAATCCCATTCTAAAAAAAATTAAAAGTATAAATTAAAACTACCATTTATAAAATATTAAAACTATTTTTAATTAAAAATATATCAAAATAACAAAATGAAAATACCAAATTAAAATAAATAAATAAAACTTACATTCCTCCGGCAATAATCAAAAACGTGTTTATGATCCAACTTTATCAACCCCGTCAATATCGTGATATATCGAACAAGATACGTTGACAAAGAAATTTTAAATATGTAGCAGAAGGATAGAGAGTAAATTAAGAGGTGATATGGGGAAGAAGGGTGGGGAGGGTTCCATTAATAGTGCAACTCGCACCGATTCAAGAGCGATTATTGAATGGAACTCGAGCCCTGTTAAACGTGAGTTCAATGATAGGACGCGAGTTCTGTACAAATTTGCAACGCGGTCATTTATTTTTCAATCGGTCAAATTAAACTTTTCAACTACTACGGAACTCGCATTCATCTACCCACGAGTTCCCCTTTTTATAATTCAAATTATAATATATATTATCCTTTATTCAAATATAAAATATTTTTTTAATTTATAAATATTCTTTTTCTACTAAAATTTAAATTAAAAAAATCAAATACACAAATTATTTTCCTGGAACTCGCGCTCCATGAAATACGAGTTCATTTTTAATAATTTATAATGGCTGCGATAAATTCGCGCCGTTACAGCTTAATTTCTCGCGGAACTCGTGTCCTGCTAGTCGCGAGTTCTTTTTTCCGAATATTAAAAATCTACCGACGGAAATTTTGAAATTGCGTCTGTCAGAACGCGAGTCGTCTTTACGTGAATCGAATGAGAGTATTTTTCCAAATGATTTCTGTTAAGGGGTATTTTTCCAAATAATTCCTTAAAAAGGAATATTCAGCCAAAATTGCCTATTTAAGAGATCTGTTCTTTCTATTTTTATATAATTAATATTTTAGTTTTTGCACTTATGATTTTTTACTGTTTATATTCTGAATTTGTGGTTATATTTTTTAACGATAGCGTCTCTAAGTTTTGAGTTAAGTCTTTCCTTAAAAGTGCATTTTGATTTTTGCGTCAACATCTGTTGGCTGCTGCACCAACCCGTGAGTAAAGAAAACTGTTTTATATAAATAATCTATTTATGGTAATTGTTCAACAAATGATTATAGGTCAAGAGCAAGAGATTGTATATTAATTCATTAATCTCGTGTTCGAGAATTTTAAGTATACTTTTTTTGGCAAATCTTAAATCTAATTTTAAGATTAGAAAGAGGGGAGGGGAAAGGAAACTCTAGGGGAATGAATGTAAGTGCTCTTAGTGGGTCTTAAACCCATGACCTACGAGAATATAAAAGAACAAAGATGAGCAGCTTGGCCAACCGGCTAAATATGCTCACTTTGAAAAACAATATTTTAGTTTTTTACTTAGTACCTGTTTAATCCTTGATACGAATTTATTCATGATTTTATAATATAAATATATGTATATAATTCATATAAAAATTAACTTGGGAGTAGTCTTAATAGATTGATAATTAAGATTTGCTATACTTTTTGTTGGGTCGAATGAGATTTGGGGAGACTTGAACCTTGTTCGTTGTCAAGATATTAATAAGTACTCAACCAATCGAACCAATATACGTTAACAATTACACCGTATATTTGAAGGTGATTTTGATTGTTTCTGATTTAATTTGGCTATGTTTTGTATAAATTAAACATATGAAGACTGAAATGTGGAAAATATGAAATTAAAAATTTCCATTTTCAGTATTTAATAAATATAGATATTTTAATTAAAATTTGATTTGTTGTTATTGGGATATTTTATTTATTTTAATTATCTTTTTATTACAATTAATAATATTTATTTTAAGAAAATAAAATGAAAACAGTTTATTAAAAAATAATTAACTTTTCTATATGCGCAATGTGTGTGACAGTGGTATAATGAAAGTCAAACCACAAATTTAGTCATTAATGTTTATATTTTTCTTTGTCAATTTAACCTTAATTCTTTTATTTTAATTCGATTTGGTCAAATCCACTTTATTTTATAGTCAAATTACCATTAATTTTGTTTGTAATGATAACGTAACAATTTGGGTTATTGTTTTCATGTACTTTATTGTTATTATGATACTATTTTATTCACGTCACGTCTTGTTATACATCATTTATATTATTTTATAATAAATTAATTTTTTCATTAAAAATTTAATTAAAATTTTAGTATATTTTTTGATGTAATGTACAAGACAAAATAATGTTAGCATAAAATGAAATAAATGTGGAGTACCGCACAAGTGTAACACCCTCGACCCGGATGTCACATTTGAACCCCAAGTCCAAACCCAAAATCATAAAATTTTCTTTTTAAACAGGATCAACTCATCAAGTTGCAAAAGCATTTAAAACCAACGATCAAAATAAATAAATAAATAAAAGTAAATAAAATATTACAAAGGAGCTCCAATTTAAATTTAAAACATTTGAAGGTACAATTTAAATAATACAATTTCAAATAATAATTGCAGACTCCACAAGTAAGGTCCTATGAACACACAGCCCACTAGACTCAAATATCGTACTCCGAAGATCACCATGTGCTAGAATCCCGATCTGATAGTGCTCCACGATCCAACGGTCAACCTACGCACGGAAACAACAATTCCGAGCGTTGAGCTTACAAAGCTCAGTGGTACACATCTACTCTACTATACTTCATGCTAATCATAAAAGTAAGCATGCAAGCTAGTACGAGCAATAAAGAAAGATAAATAAACATGTAGGGCTACCATAACCGCCTAAACACATGCCATAGAACAAACAACATCTCAACAACATAAACATATAGATAAACAAACCAAGAGTGAGGCCCAATGTCACCAGACATTGGAAAACCCACCCATGCTCGGAATCTCACATCGAGCTGTTCGAAATCTCACATCGAGCGGGGCTCGGAATCTCGCATCGAGCAAATATCATCACCTGGGATCTCACATCGGGTGACCTTCATGTGTTGCAACACTCATTCATTGGGTATCCGGATCCCATCAAACAAAGACTCATAACCAAACAAGTGCCCTACCTGGCACGTGACCATACATGATCCACCACGGATCCATACAAGTGCCCTGCCTTGCACACAATTATCATACGACCCACCACGAGTCCCTATTGTTGCTATTACAACCAATCAAGCATTACCGAGTTGTTACGTTTTATGGAAAAGTAATACAATTTATTCCCATCAATTCACATTATCTCATTGATTACAATAATAATCACTTGTTAAACATATCTGTCAATTTCTACCTTAACTGGCATTTAAACCAGTTAGTGTTGAATTACTAGTTCATAAGCAGTTTATCGAGTATTTGCCATAATTAATCCATTAATCCTAACAACATCAATATTAATTACGAGGCCCTATTCTACCCCTAAAGCTTATGAGAGTCATTATAGTTTGTTGCTAGCGTATTTAAATCATTTATTATTAATTACCGAGTTTTAAACATTTAATCGAATATTTATCAACACTGCCCCTAACCAATATTCAATCAAACATATTAATTGTTCCACTAGCACACAAGACATCATCACATAGCAATCATAAACCAGATAATCATACGAATAATTTAACAATCTTATACGGTCTCTAAAGTCATAACAGTCTCAACATTCTCAATAATTACCAAGCTTTGAAAATCCACATCATCACATGCTTATTACTCATTCCTAATTTGCAACTACTAATATGCAAGGTAATTACACTTATGATGCTCATGAAGCATTTCGGAGTTCGAAGTGTACTAACCTTATGCTGACATCGCTAAAATCCTTATCCTAGCTTCCTGAATATTCTACGTGATTCGATATCCAAACCCGAGCAACCCTCGTATATCAACAAATACGAACATACATTATTTCCATACAACTTCTATACTATTCAAAAGGTCAAATGCTTAAAAACAGCTTACCGGGTTTGAATTTGGTGAAACGGACTGTGCCATTAGATCCATAACGTCGAGAAACCCCCGAGTAGGGTCCCTCGAAAAAAGTCAACAGCCTGTTCAACACCGGTCAACGACCAGGTCAAACTGGTCGATTAGGTGCGACGCGATGCACCATAAATACCGTACACCCGCGTTGCCTGATCTGGTGTGGCTAAGCCAATGTAAAACTGGGTTCAGGATCCAGTGTGGAGTGGTGCACGACCCTCCAATGGCCGGACGGAGACGGCGAGCTCCTTATTGGCTGTTTTGATATCGGTGGACACGCTGGTAGCCTCTATTTTTCATTTTGGCCGCCGAAAATGCCTCATCCTACCATAAGCCGAACTTCTCTCCTCTCACCCTTCAACAGCGGTTCCGACGACGACGTGACAACCACCGCTAGAAGTGTCTCGGCAAGCTGAAGATGATAGCGGTGGCAGTTTCGTGAACGTCAACTTCGATGGCCGTGGATCGGAGCTTAAAGTTTTTCCCCCACTTTTTTCTCTTTTCCCTCTATTTTCTCTCTCTCCCTTATCTTTTTCTTTTCTATTTCCCCATCAAATCACCATCCACTTTTCTTTTTATTTAAAATCATTACTTTTCTTTTTCTTTTTTTTATTTAATATTTATCCAAGCCTAACTTTAAATTTTACATCACAAGACCCAATAGCCATTTTAAATTGGGCTCCCATCTTGAGGCTCACTTAGTTCCTCAACTTGGGCTTCAAAATTCAAGACTCGTAACTCGAGTCCAAAACCCGAATTACAAACTCGGATTTTGGGTTGTTACAACAAGTTTGACATGTTCGTGTCATAAAAAAATTTACCGTTCTAATCATAAATTCCATTAAATTCTCAATAATTTCACTAAAAATTAAAGATGTTGAAAAAATAAATTCAAATTAATAAAAAGAAATATAAATTCGAGGATAAGATTTCATGCTAGATATATTATGTAGTGTGACGTGGTGATTGGGGCGGATGCAGTGTGCCTTGATGGGAGCATATGCATCCTTATTTTTGATAAAATAAATAGTGGTGAGTATTATTCGGTTTGACCAAATTAGCGGATCGAATCAAATTTTTTTAGTTAATTATTCAGTTAAATTTAGGTATGATCGGTTAACGGTAACGATTTTTAAATTTTCAATTATCGATTAATTATGTTCGCAACCAGTTAATTAACTGATTTAAAAGAAATTATTATATATTACATATATATACTTGGTCATTGAACTTTTAAAAATTATAAAATGATCATAAAATTTTTGATATGTTATAAAATGGTCGTTAAACTTTGTCAAATTAGCATAAAATGGTAATTAAATTTATTGAAATATTAAAAATGATCATTGAACTTTTTCAAAATTTATCAATAATTTATAATGTGTCCATTTTGTAATAGTTCGATAATTTAGTGATTATTTTGGAACTTTTAAAAGTTCAATGCCTAAAAAGATTATTTTAGCTTAGTTTAGTGACCATTTGTGTACTTTACCCAAAAACTTATAACAAATTTCGGTTAATTAAAAAATCGAACGAATTAACCAAACTTTATCCGGATTAGTTAAAATTTTTCAAAAAAAGGGTTTAATCAACGACTAAAGAAAAAAACCGATTAATAGATTTTGGTTAACTAATTCGGTTTGGCCAGTTAACCGAATTAACCAAATGTTGACCCATATAAAAAGTCTAATTTAGTATGTAAAGAGAAATTTTTGTATACCAGTTTGAGAAAAAAGTCACCTCATTCTTAAATATCTAGATCCGCTATTGTATAGTGATTGTTTTCCTTTAACCATATATTCAGAGAATTCACTAAATGGTTCAAATAGAAAAAAAATTATTATTATTGTTAAGAGACACGAGTTTAAATAATTTAAATGAATGATGTGTGCTTTCAAATGATTAATATAGTATAATATTTCCTCCGTTCCACTAAAAGTGTTACTCTTGTGTTTTAAAATTTATTTAACTCAAATTGTCACTTTAAAAAGCTGAACTAATTTTTTAACATAAATTTATTTTTTTTATCATTATTTAGTTTTTAACAAAAATAAAAATTAATTTTTAAAGATAAACTTGTTATTTAAATTATTTTATACTACATAATTTTTTTTTTTAATTTTTATAAAAAATTAATATATGACACAATAATTGAGATGAAAAAAGTATATACTATTATATATTCATACTGTCAATTAAAGAAAATCTATGTATTCATAGATTTCATCTCTAACCATTCATATCGAGTGGTTTACCATTTTAAACAACAGTGGTAATGACGTATAGTACGTTGGTTTGGTATAGAGCCGCCGCCGTCGCCGCCATTAGAGCAGCTTTTGATTTTATTTTTCCATGACGGCGGGGGATGGGTACCCATACTCTGCCAGACCTGGGGCTGGGTGTGAAACCGGGATAAGGTTGGGGAACGATTCGACTCAGATACGCTGTCTTATCAACTACGTCATATCCACCACCTCACCTCACTTCCCTTTCTTTTCTTTTTCCGTCGTCTTTTTCAATTATAGGATAATACAGTAGGGGCAGAAATAAGATTTTCGTATTGAGAGATTAGAATAGGGCATGAGATATAATTTTTTATATTATTATAATAAATATTATTGATCTTATATCTTAATAAATTAAATGAGATTAATTTAAATATTTTTTATAAAAAAAATTGATACAATTTTAATATTTCTATATGGTGAGTGTTTTTTAGTAGGGTCAATTGCACCTATGATGTACCATGTACATCCTCCTATGAATACAATACGTTACGAAAATGATATCATAAAACTTCACATTATTATATATTTTGTAATAATATTATGACTTAATTATAAAATAAAAGATTTTTTTTTATAAAATCATTAAGTGTATTTATTTCTTCTTTAATTTTGTTTAGCCGGTAACGACATCGATTTTGATACTGATCATTGACTGTTGATTTTTTTGTTTTTTTTTTAATTTTTAATAAGAACAACTCTGTCTTTGTGGCACGCTTATCTTTTTGTACCTTGTCTTTTTTCGGTCATTTTACCGTTTCTTTTATTTTATGTTTTCTTAAGGTTAGATTTGATGACGCCATGACTGATCAAGATGATGCTTATTTGTATTACTGCTGATCTTCCCTGCTTTAGACCTTGAAATTGAATTTGGATACACGGTTGGTGTCCGTTGATAGTTTCTCACGAGGCTTGGCTCTAATTTATGGTTTTCGGTGGTCTTTCAATAGCTTAATCCCATTTTGTGGTTTGTTTGCCGATACAGCCAGATTTTTCGTATGTATTTTTTGTTCGAGTCTTTCGGTTGTGTTTTTAACCTTTTCCATGTATGATTTTGGATGATCTAAAGTGGCTAGTTTCTCGTGTCTATGTTATAGGAAAATGTCCAAACTATGTATTTAGTTTACGATGATAATTGTAAACTCTATTGTAATTTTGGATATTTTCACTCTTTAATAAGACTAGTGGCTTCTATTAAAAAACTACAAAAAGGCGACCAAATTATATATATATTTCCTTTAAATGTTTAATTTTTTTTGTCAAAATAGATGCCTAAAGTTTATTCCGTTATCATTCTTATGTAACAATCGTTAATTTTTTTCAAAACAAAACTTAAGCACCTAATAAAAACGGTATAGTTTAGACACTTTAAAATATTAGACACCTAAAACAAAAAATAAATATTGATGGAACACTTATTTTGTATTTTTTTTTCTTTTTTTAACGGTCGTAACTTAGATAACATAGTGAACTTTAGACACCTAATATTATAAATAAGATGCTCTCTATAAACAACTTTTAGATGTTGCATGTTTTTTTTGTTATTTTTTATTCTATTAATATGTTTTAAAATAAACACCAAAATTATATATGAACTTTCACTAAATGTCTAAATTTATAATGTTCTATTATATTGAGATTATTATATTAAAATGAAAACCCTAGCATTTCGATTATTTTCTTCAACAATCACAAACCATGGTGGATCTTGGCATTAACTTGTGAGGGACCAATAATATATGCAATGTGTATTTGGTTTACTAGAATGAAATAAGACGTTTTAAAACAAGTCTTATGCATATTTTATTTAGTTTTTTTTTAATGTTTCTAAACATATAAATACATGTTATTGAAAATTTACGAAAAATGAAGATTTAAAAATTTAAAAAGTTTAATGAAATATTTTTTAAAAAATTGGGAGGTTTAATAAAAATGATCATAATTTACAGGGGGTGGAAATGGTCTCAAAAACATGATTGAAATAATTGATTGAAGAACTTCTTCAATGTCTAAGCCCAATGGGCTGTGATTGCCTTTTCTGATTCAAGGCTAAGACCTTGGAATTTTGGATTGAATAACATGAGAATGATAACTTCGTAAATGAAATAATGTAAAATATTTTAAATTTGATAAGAATTAAAAATAATAATAATAATAGGATTTTTTTTCTATACATTACAAGTTCCTAATTTTTAGGGTTTGAATATTAGGGTTTAGGGTTTTAGTGTTTCTGGTTAGATTTTAAAGTTTGAGAATAAATTTTATGGTTTAAAGTTTACATTGTAGCTTTAGAAGTTCGTTCGTAGAAAAAAGTGACAGAACTTAGGGTAAGAGTTTGGAGGGACAACTTAAATTTTTAAAAAATCTAGAGGCTTAAATTAAATTTTTTAAAAATTTTGAGAGTTGAACTAAATTTTTTATTAATTTTGATATATTTAATAATAAATTTTAAAAATTACGATAAGAGATTTAATTAAAAACATTCAAAATTTTAAATTTAATATGAAATTTTAAAATTATGAGGAAGTCAAATTAAAAATATTAAAGTTTTTAAGACATCAAATTTTATTTTCTCAAAATTTGAGGTATTATGACTCCTAAATCTTTTATATATTTTGTCATTAACTAACAATATATCAAATAATTACTCATAATAATATACAAGCAAATGAAATCACGTCAATATAATTCAAACTCGATTCATGTTATAAGCTCCTGTGGATCATAATCTTTATTAAACTCGGGACTTGAATTTTCTATGAATACATAGACCGACGTCTCCTATGCAATGGAATCGGATTTTTATATTATTTTGTGCACCAGTTGATCCACGTGTGTTAAAAAATTAGACAATTTAGTATCATTTAAGCGTATCTCGAGTTTGAGATTTTGCATATGTAGAAACTTTCTATTGAGAGATCTAACCACCAAAGCCAGATGTTGATCTACATGTGTTAAAAAATTAGACAATTTAGTATTGTTTAAGCGTGTCTAGAGTTTGAGAACTTGTATATGTAAAAAATTTCTATTGAGAGACTCACCCACCAAAGTCAAGTGCGCGACGCAAATTGTTCTAAATTAATTAGGGCAAAGTTCTAGGGAACCGGGGCTATTAAAAAATTAAGCACCTCATATTATTTCAAATCTTTTATTGAAAAATTTAAATCGAATTAATCTATGAAATCAATATAAGTAAATATTTAGTATCTAAGATAAACCTGAAACGAAGATCTTAATACTTAATCAGTAGATAAAAGAGTGCACGAAGTTATTTGAAGGCATGATTGAAAAAATTAAATTGAACGAGCTCATTAAATCTCCATTTAATCGGAAAATCTTTGATATGATATATATAGCGATGAGATCCAGATATACTGTATAAACTCAAATAGTGTTAGTGCTGGTTGTCGACTGTCGATATTCATTCTTTACTCTGGTATTTTTCATTGTTTGCCTTATTTTTTTGCATTTAAAAATAATTTTGTTATTGTGGCACGATTTACTCTATCTTTTGGTACGTTTTCTTCTACATGTTGACACGTTTTTCTTTTCTTAATCGACCGTTTGGCAGTTTTCTTTTATTTAATTTTTTATCAGGGTTGGATCTAACTTCACTACGACTGATCAAGATGGCACTCTTTTGGTTATCCTACTGATCTCCCTGTTTCAGACCCTCAAACTGAATTTGGATATGCAATCACAATCATCGTTTCTTGTTCGCTATTGAGTTGCGGTAATGACCGCGTTGTCAACGTGCCTCGTTGTAATATGCGTTTTTATGTTGTTTGTTGATGGTTGTACCTTTCATCATCGATTTTTGGTGATGTTTCTATTCATCTTTTGTTTTGAGTTTTTGGGTTGGGTTTTTATCTTTTCCTTACTTGGTCATGTTATGATTTCGAGAAGCTAATTTTGTTTATTAGGAATATGTCTGAATTATGTGTTTTTGTTTATTAGGTTGTGAACTTTTATTATAATTTAGGATATATTCTCGTTCAATAAAACTAGCATATTTCAATTAAAAAAATGTAATGTGGTACAAAATTTTTAAAAGATAAGAAAAATTGAAAACTGAATTCATTGAAAATCAAATAGGCATTTAATTTACATACCTAAAAAGGATCTCATAATTTAATAATTTTAGAGATTTAAAATTTTGAATTTGTCCATTAAATTAATTTTTTTTAGAATTTTTAATATGGTTTCATAGTAGTATTTGTTCTATCTTTAGTCCTCGATAAAACTTATGCATACCTTATAAAAAAATCTACTCAAACACCAATCCCTAAAAATGATAACTTTAGATATAAACACTAATATTCAGCTCATTTGTTGACTAATCAGATGAAATATTGTAAATGCTCATTATGAGAGTGATTTTTTCAATTTAATTTACTCCATTAATAATATTAAAATATGAATCCTTAATTTTAATAGATTTAGTATGTCATTCTATTAAACCAATTGATTGGCAGTGATCTGACTATAACACGTGTTCTAATTTTAACCCTTATAAAACGTTGGAATTTTCTATTATTTCTTTTTTTTCATGTTGGAATAATGTTTTGTGTAAGTGAGATGATACTACAAACTTGGACTACACTTCTTCAATGGACTAGCTCGGGGGGTTTTGTTTGCCGCTTAGGTTTAAGCCTAAGACCATGCAATTTTGAATCCAAGATAATAAATGAATATATTTAATTTACTTAAAAATAATTCATTAAACTCTATTCAAAAAATAAGGGTAAAGGAATACTTTTATCTTTGAGTTCGACCAAAAAAATTAATTTTGCCTATTGTCGAAAAAAGTATCTAATGTGGCCTCCCAGTCCGTGAAATCGATCAAATTGACCTTTTGACCGACATTAACCTTTACGGTGCTGACGTGACAGTTAACGATAATGATATGTCAGTCTACAGTGTTGACGTGGCAATACACGTGAGATGTTGATGTGACGAAGGGGGCCTAATTTATTATTTTAACCGAATTCAATGACATAATTGATTTTTTTTGTCGAGTTCTCAAGGGCATAATTGATTTTAATTAAAAGTTTGATAAATTATTTAATCTTTAAGTTAAAAAAAAAATTTAGGAAATTATTAAAATTTTAAAATATTAAAACTAAATAAATAATTTGTTTAAATTTTAAGTTAATTTAATCGATTTATTTAGTTTTTGAATAAAAGTGGATAAATAATTTAGTTTTTCAAGATGGACTTTTACAAATAGAATGTATGAAAAATCGATTAACAAACTGATGTAAATATCCTTTGAGTCCCTGATAATTTTAAAAATAAG
Organism: Hibiscus mutabilis; assembly: GCA_019671005.1. Classification (NCBI taxonomy): domain Eukaryota; kingdom Viridiplantae; phylum Streptophyta; class Magnoliopsida; order Malvales; family Malvaceae; genus Hibiscus; species Hibiscus mutabilis. Next base: position 37,212,461 of record CM033744.1, read on the forward strand.
CAAAGTGAGGACTCTAAAAAAATTAAATTAAAAGTTATTGAAAAAATAAATAAAATATTCAAAAAACAATTGAAAATAAAAATTATATAAAAATTTAAAATGTATTAGAAATTATAAAATGATAAAATTTAAATATAAAAACTTAAAAATATATTTATAAAGTATTAAAAAATTGAACACTTTCAATAAAAAAGTTTTTGACTTCGTCAGTCTGAGTATTACCATTCGTTAAACAAATTTTCAGTAGAATCAACCTTGTATTAGAGTAAGAATAAAAATCAATTTTTTTCACTTTACTACATCAAATTGATACTCAGTAATATTTGATGTTTGATGTAGAAAAATGAAAGAGAATTTTGATTTTATTACTACTCTAATACAAGGATGTTTCAATTGAAAATATGTTCAAGGAATATTAGCACGCTTAGCATAACGAGAAACAGTCGAAGACTTTTCCAATGGTTTATAAATATTTTAAATTTTGATTTTTATTTATAAATTTTGATATTTTTAATTTTAATGTTTTTATTTAATTTTTTAATTTATTATAGTGTTTTTATTTTATAATTATTTTATGAATATTTAAATATTATTTAAATATTCATATTTTTTATTTTTTACTTAAAGATTAAGTAAGTTATCGAACTTTCAATTAAAATCATTTATGCCCTGAATTCAGCAAAAAAAATTAATTATGCCCTTGAATTCGGTTAAAATAATTAATTCAGCCCCCTCTGCCACATCATCATCCCATGTGGACCACAACACCATCACCGTTAACTGCCACATCAGCATTGTAATGATCAACGTCAGTCCAAAGGTCAATTTGATCGATTTCACGGACTAGGGGCACATTAGATGCGCTTTTCGAGGATGGACGAAATTGATTTTTTTTGTCGAATTCAGGGACAAAAATACCCCTTTAGCCAAATAATAATAATAATAATAATAATAATTCATTAAGCTAAACATTATTGGTCTCAGGCTAAATAAAGAACAAAAATCCTTTGCTCCCTAACTATGTCTCTTTCTATGCCCAACACTAAAAAAATACTAAAAATTAAATTCTAAATCTTAACCTTAAATTTCATATCTTAAATCCTAAAAATACACCCAACTTCTAATTTTTTAAACTATAACTGTAATTCTAACTTTAAACCCTAAATCCTAAACTAATTAGGGCAGACGATTTACATCCCTAAGTAAATATAAAGAATATGCAGAGGCGAATTTAAGGGGTTGACAGGGATATTGACTCCCTATAAACAAAACAATGAAAAAGTTTTTAAAAATTATCAATTTATAAATTAGCGTACAAAATTTATATTTTAACCAGAAAAGTTGGAACCGACTTTAATCTCTACATATAAATAGAAATCATAGGCTCTTTTTTGGTGTCTTATGTATGCCTTAATATTAAACAAATGAGTTAATTTAGGGTTGAAGTTTAGAATTAGGTTCTAAGATATGAAATTTAGAGCTGTAAATGAGACGGGACAAATCGCGAGCTATTCGAGCCCGACTCGGTCAAAGCTTGACTCGATTGGACTCGACTTAAGCTTGACTCGATTGGATTCGACTTAAGCTCGAACTCGACTCGAGTTCTTAACGAGCTGAGCCGAGCTACTTGATACCCGATTCGAAAAGCTCGCGAGCTACTCGAAAATATAATATACTGATTTTTTTTATTTTTTTATAATTTAGAATCTAAATTCCTAAACTTAAAACCCTAAAATATAAACCATAAACATAAGTCTTAAACCCTAAAATCTAAACCCTAAATTCTAAGCCCAACAACCTAAACCTCTAAACCCTAAACTAACACCCTAAACCCTAAAATTAACAAGCTTGAGTTTACACAACTTGTGTATCAAAGTTTTTTCTTGATAGGGCTTTAAATGAGACGTGACAAATGACGTGCTATTCGAATCTGACACGGTCAAAGATCGGTCAACACTTAACTCGATTGGGCTCGAATCAAGCTCAAACTCGACTCGATTTCTTAACAAGCCGAGTCGAGCTCAGATTTTTCAGGCTCGTTAAAAATTACTCTAGCTCGAACTTGACTCGAAATCTTAACGAGCCGAGTCGAGCTCAACACTACTCGAGCTCGACTCGGCTCGTTTACACTCCTAGAATTTAGTTACGGTTTAAGATTTAGAGTTTAGTTTTTTAATGTTAAGATATATACATAGACACAAAAGAAAAAAACAAACGATTTATGTTCATCTATACGCAGCTACAAACTTCTTTCCAAAGCATAAACGAATATGGAATTGTAGTAGCTTGGAATTACAATTCCAAGGGTCACAAATCAAGCTGAAACTCGATTTTTGATTCTGGGACATAGAAATCAGCTAATTCAGCACTAATTTTACACTCGAAGCAAAGCTAAAGAAATGAAAACCTACATAAAGATATTGATTTCCTTTTTCAGGATAATTTTATAATTTAAATTTCTTTTTAAATAATGTTTGAAATCAACTTGTTGCTTAAGCCCGAAGACAAAAAAGAATGATTTATAAAGTTATATAACTTTGTTTTGATTTCCATTGCTAAAAAGAAGAAAGGAAAGGAGAAGAAACAAAAGCCTGGACCCGTCCATTTGGAACCATGTGGCTAAGACCGACCTTCAATCCTCCAACACAGTTTAAATTTGATAACTCCAATAAAAACATTTAAGAAATGCAAAGCCAAAAACCAAAGTTTTAATTGGATAGTCAGGATTAATTATCATCAAATCCATCTATCTGGACCGTGCTTAATCTATTCCCACACGTCCAAGGCAGAATCCGATACTGCTTCTCTTCTCGCCACCTGGCACTCTGTCCCCACAGGGTTCTGTCTATAAAACCCTGTCTCCCTCCTGTCTTAAGATCTCAACCAACAACAGACACAACCGTTTTCTCGTTAAAGCCAAGAATCAAAGCATGGGTCGTTTCTGGACTCTCCTCTTCATTCATTAGCCGGGTATGTTTTTCACTTAATTTATAACCCACTTCTTGTTTTCTTTTTTGCATTTGATGAACTGAAACTATAATGTTTGCAGACCTGTGGTGATGTTGCTGTATCCATTGTAAGAAATAAAAATTTGGACTTTTTGTCGTGGGTGTTTTATTACTCAATTTATACGTTTGTTTAGTTAATTTATTTTGTTTTTCTTTTTAGATATGCATCGGTTATAGCAATAGAGAGTTCAGGGAAGGAAGACGATGAACAGTGGCTTGCTTATTGGATTCTATACTCGTTGCTGACTTTAACAGAGGTTTTGTTTCAATCGGTGCTGGAATGGTAGCAATTTGACAGTTTGTTTTGTGTATTAATTAAAAGGCATAATGCTAAAAATGCCAATAATATATGACTGAATAGTTATTTTGGCTCATATTTTTTTTGAACTAATTTTATCTTAACGTTTTATTTTGGGTCAAAATAGTCTATTTACGGATGAAAACTGTTAATCAACTAATGATAAACAACTTGAAATAGCGTGACAAACTTACATGACATTACATGTCGCGATAGCGTGTCATATACACAAAATATAAAATATTTTTTTAACGCGTTATTCTGTTAAGTCATTTCAACTTGTTTATCGTCAATTGACTACAGTTTTCACCCGCATAAGAGTCATTTTGACCCAAAATAAAACGTTGGAGTTAAATTAGTTCAAAAAAAAGAATACGAGTCAAACTGACTATTCAGTTAAACGTTAGAAATATTTTTTTAACTTATGCCTAATTGGAAGTTTAGAGAATATTAATTGGGAAATGAATGTTGTAGGATTCCAATTTGGTACTCCGTGAAGCTGTTGTTCATGGCATGGCTGCTTTTTGCCACAGTTCATGGGGGCTGCTTTCATATACGAAAGGTTTGTGCGGGAACAGATGATAAAATATGGGGTTTTGAGAGGGCATCACCACAGCAAGAAGAAATCTGTGCAGTTCATCGTCCCCAAGAAAAAATGATACAAAATCAAACATATATTCGACATTTGTTCGTAATGATTAAGGCTGGTGGGTCTTGTGTCACTTTGCTTGCTTCATACTTCAAGCTTGGGTAGTGGTTGTAAATGGTTGCCCTTTGTACAAGTTTATGGGTTTCGGACCTTTGAGTTCATGTTGTAATGAGATGTAATGAAAGCTTTAACTTGGTTGATGGGTCAATATCAAACTCTCCTTGGTTCCTTTTTGTCCATGCGTCTTGTTTATCTGTTATGGGTTTCCTTTATCCTAAACTTTTGATGAGGAATTTGAAGGAACGACCAGAAAAAGGGTGCAAAAGACAATGTTAGTGTGACCCAAATTGTAGGACAGAAATTTTCTGGCCTTTTTTTATGTCTTAACACTAAAAAATATTAAAAAATTAAAATTTAAGTTCTAACCGTAAATTTTAAATCCTAAACTCTACACCTTATACTATAAAAAATACACTTATCTCATCCTTAAATTCTAAACTCAAATTCTAAACCTATTTTTTTTAGTGTAGGACATAAATATACACACAAAAAAAAATAAAAAAAAAATTATTCCAAAGGGTAATGTTAGGAAATCAGTCAATAGCTTTAGAAACAAACGATAGATAAGAAGAATTTTAATAGAAATGGACTCAACTGAAGCCCAAAAAAAGAAAAGGATCCCAAGACATAAAACAAAAGTCAAATAGCCTAACAGAAATAATAATAAAAAAACTCTAGTATGGAACCCAAAGAGGTAGACTACGGATGGCTGTAAAAGCAGTAAATACGGCGTCTTACGTTCGGATCAACAAAAAATTCACAAAATAAAAAAGTTTTTGGTCGAAAGGTCAGATAGATATTTTAAAGGATAAAAAGGTCAAAAGAAAAAACATTAAAGAAGAATGATTAAATATTCTCGACAAAAAAATCACCGTTTTGTAGCCCAAGTTGGCAGCAAGGAAACCAAAATGATCACTTCATTCATAAAATCTCATTTTTAAGAATATTTAATTTTGCCTCCATTCATGCTATGAGTTATCCTATATCTGGATTCTTCCTCTCAAGGAATCAAACCTCCTTTCTTTAACTAAAGTATATGTATGGGTAGGATACATCCTTTTCCTGTTTAAAGTTTGAAATTCAAGTCTCATACTCAAATAATACAGAGATGATATAATTAGATTCAAGGACGGAATTTGGAGTAAAAGTTTGAGGGGTAAAAGATTTGGAGGCTTAAATAAATTTTTTATAAAAATTTTAGGGTTTAACTAAAATTTTTAATAATTTTGAGAGATTTAACAAAAAAATTAAAAATTTGAAAGATAATTTAATTAAAAATATTCAAAATCTTGAAGCTTAATATAAATTTTTAAAAATTTTGAAGGGGCTAAATTAAACTTCTCAAAAATTTTAAAGGCAAAATTTGAATTTTCCAAAATTTTGGGCGGCCGTAGCCCCACCGGTCCCTTAAAAGATTCGCCCCTAATTAAATTACATGATTAAATTATCAAATTGAAGAACATGAAGTAAATTTACAACTAACATAATATAAAAATTAATGATAATATTTAATTTAACAAATTTAACAAGTGTTGTTTGGATCAGAACTAAAATTTTAAGATCTTAAAAGTATAGGAACTAAAAATGACTAACTTAAAGTATATGGATTGAATCTACTACTTATACACAATACAAAAATTAATCATAGAATTTAATTTATACACTCATATTTATCTATTTCGAAAATTAACCCTTTTCCTTTAAAACCCTAGCTTTACCCTTCTCCGGTGGTCATCTGTTCTTTCATACAACTGATTTTCGTTCGTTTGTTTTTTGTTTTAATTTTTTTTTCTTTTTCTTCGTCAGTCACAAGTCGGCAGTGACCTGACCTTTCTTTTCTTCAGTTTAATAACATAATTTCTACCTTTGTTTGAGTTTTTGCTCTTCTCAGTGGTCGGTTGACTAGCTTTTCCTGCTCTATTCTTCACCTGTTTGGTCCGAGTTTTTGAGGGTATGCTTTTCTTTCGGTCATTGCCTGGGTGGTTTTACTCAGCGGTAGTTCGAGGGTCGGGCGACACTTCTTCCACAGCCGTTTTTTCGTGTTTTGTTTTTGTTTGTCTCCCTGATTTTCTTCGTTCGTTTTTCGTCAGTGGTGGCCGTGGACTGTACTTTTGTCTTTCTTTCGGACGTTGACGACTTTAAACCTGACGTGACAATCTGTTGGATGACTCACTCTGCATTTTTAAAAATCGATCCTACTCTCCGACGTCTTTCGAAACGACATGCGGTTGGTGACCATTGGATATGCTAGCTTTGCTCGCCTTGGCTTTGGCAGATGGTGGTTGTTCTGTTTTGTTGCTTTGTCTAGATCTCGTGGTGACCGTCCGTTATGCTTGTGTGTTCATGTTTTCTTGTTTTATTTTGGTTCATTGTTTCTCATTCCGGTCTGCTGGCTGTTTGTTTTGTTTGTGTTTGATTATTTTTCGTTCTTATTTTCTTGTTCGTTGTTGTATTTCCTTTCTATTTATTGACGTTTTGTATGTTTTTCTGATTAGTGAAGCCTGTGTTTTCTCTGTTGAACAATATATATAATTTTATATGTAATTTATTTGTTGAATTATATTCATTTTTTTAATATAATTATATTCATTTTTTACTTTGATATCTCTTGATAAGAATGTCACACGATAAATAATCCTATTAAATACCTTTTCTTTTTTGAAGAAAATAAGATAAAATAATAGTTTAACCTTTTGAAGAAAATAAGTTAATAGGATCCTATTAAATACCTTAACTTAGAAAATGATCCTATTAAATACCTTAACTTTTTTTTTGAAGGAAATGATCCTTTGACAGATGAAGAGACTTAGATTTATAGTATTATTCAAAGTTATGAGAAACAGTTCATCATCAGCTAAAGTAGCACTGTTTCCCTGTTTATCCAAATATATCTGATCCAGCCAATAGTCAGAATAGCAGATCAAGAGTTCTTTATCATATCACCAAAGTTGCATAAGAGAAAGCTGAAGATAGTGTCAGCGTTGGAATGCAAAATAAAGGATGAATCAATCATATATATGGGAATGGACAAACGTCCAATTTAGTCACTCAAATAAAAATTTGTTACAAATAGATCACTGGATTATTATAATTGAAACGAAACAAATGTTTAACGCTGTTTGTATAATAACAATTTTAATCTCAAAATTTATACATTCAATTAATTTGGTCATAATTTGAAATAATTAAAATAATTTAACCCTTTATATTTAAAAATTTCACCACTGCACCCTTCTGACACACCTTTGGACCATTTATCCAACTCCCTTCTATTGTTCATCAACTCAACAACCGAAAAATGAGATAGCTCAACATAAATATTTACATCACTATTGGACAAATGATAGACTAATGGAACAAATCTATTATGACCCTAACACTACCTGCTAGTAGGTACAAATACAATCATTTCACTATTGAAGTTTTTAATATGAAGGGTGAAATTTATTGAATTATTTTGAATTAGGACCAAAACTGTTATCATACCAAGACAAGCCACATTAGAATCTAGTTTTAATTTTAATGGTGGAATAACTTGATTATAACAAAAATTTAATTGGGCGACTAAATTGTAATTTTTCGAGAGAAAAAAAGTGACTTGTTTATAACCAAATACATAATTGAGTGACTTGAAGTATATTTTAACCTAATTATTTATACTTACTATTAACATAGATCATAACACCTTTTCAGAAAGTAATCTTCCACCACCATACAAAAAGCAAAAAAGAAGACATGGGGACATGAGGAAATCTTAACCCAAATGTACTCCCTTTCCCTCCAACTATATAATGCAAAGATTCCAATCGGTTTATGGGGCCATTATTTTTCCTTAACCACAAAACAATGGATCATAACCTGATGCTGAAGTTTCAAGCCATCAAGAAATCAAAGCAGCAGCAGTTTCTGGACAAGGTTTTACTCTACACATTCATAGCATTCACTTGTTCATTCTTCTGTTCCACCCCTTTTTGGCTCCCTTGCTTGTTTTCCTCCTTCAAGAACTTTATCTTTGTTTTTTCAACAAAAATGGGGTTAATCATATACAACCCCAAACTGTTGTTCTTTCTAGGCAACCTTATCGTCGTGGTTCTCATCAGAGAATCCAAGTTTTTCGCTTATTTTTCAGGCTCTGCTGCTGAGTACGTCGATGATCATCAGAGTCCGAGCCTCGGAAATGATTCGATCCTCGAAGTGAAAAGAGAGATGAAAATGAAGCATTGCGAAGAGAACATGACGATGACGACGAGTTTTGAGGTCAAGGATTATATTAGAGAAGTAAAGAATGATTTGCAGGGAGAGGTTGAAGTTGTTTTGCCTACTGAGGAATTGAAGAAAAGAGCTGATGATTTCATTGCAAGGGTCAACAGGCAAAGGAGGCTTGAAGCTAGATTTTTAGTTAAGTAAAAGCCAGTGAGTAGCGATAACCTTCTTTCAAAGATATTAAAAATCCTACTCGTATTATATACATACTTGTATCCGAGCAGTGAACCTCTGAGTTGTGATATATTTTCTGTAACTTACTGGAGCTGCTGGTTGGCTGGTTTGTTTGATTGTTCTGTTATCAGAAGAGTTTTTACTTCATATATATATATATATGCTTAAGCATTTCCAAAATTTTGGAGCCACAACCAGTAGTTTCAGCTGGCATGCAACTTGCAGTAGCATCAAAAGGCTTTGGCATTGATGATTTATATGATGTTTTATTGTTTAATGTTTTGTTTGATGAAAAAGGAAAGCCATTAATTTCACTGGAATTGTTTTTTGAAAGAATTATGGCCACGAAATTACCAACGTTGGACAGATAAAAAGGCTGCATTGCACCGCCCATATATTTTTTTTGTTTAACACGTGCTTTTTTCTTTACCAAAAAGAAAAGGTAAATCAATTATGATTTAAATTTGAACTTTATTTTATCTTAAGCCCATTCATCGTTTTTTATATTGTGTTTGTATTAGTTTTTTAACAAAATAATTATAAATTCTAACCATTTGATTATTAAATTTTTCATTCTCGCTCATTCCCATCTTTTGTACCAATTAAAGTCGGTTAAAATGTTCTATTGTAAGCAAACACATTTTGTCGGTTGGTCAAGCTTTTTATTTTTGTTCCCTTATATTTCCTTAAGTCATAGGTTCTAGACCCATTAAAAGTACTACCTTTCCTTCCCCTAAAGTCCCCTTTCCCTTCCCTTCTAGATAAAATTAAAATTATATTTAAGATTTGTCAAAAAAAAAAATCAATTGTGCTAGTTTAACTGAGTGCCTAAACAGTTTAGGCTACAATGCAACCACACTATTGATTGAACTTCAATTCTTTTAAGGTCAATTATAATACAACTTATGCGTTTGAAATTTAAACCCTTCTTTCTCTTTCAATTCTTATATACAGATTTGCTGTTTGAAATTTGCTACATAATCACATTTTAAATTGTCCAACCCAAGGACCATGTTAGGAAAAAAAAGTGTCATCATTTGGTACCACTTAGGACCAAAAAAAAAAAAAAACACAATCCATATAGAAAAAGTGTCAAATTCGGATACCAAAAAATATTGTAAAATGTTGCAAATGTTGATATTCAAACTCAACTCAAATATTGTTGAGCGCAAAATAAGCTTTTCTTTGTCACCGACTCATCGTTGCATGACCGGAAAAATGCAAGTCTACTTTAATTTCTACCAGAACATTGAAACAATGAAAGCTTTATCATGCAAATGTTACAAATTCTGTTATTTAATTGCCCTTATTTCCCACTAACAATAAAGGAAAGATATGTAATTGCATTGATACTGAAACGAAGTTTTACCGATAACAATCAAAAGCATCAACTGAAAATCCTATTTCTGATGTTAATGGCATCTGTTGCTTCACTACATTTATCTAACACACGTTAACTTAAGTTGCCGGTTTGTGATTGTACAGAACTGTGCTCTAACAATTTAGACGTACCAGTATTATACGTCATTTGTAAGTTACTAATCCGCTCTCCGAGGATGTACTCTTTGAGTTCTTCGATTGCAGCATATTCGTTCTCCATTAGCAGCTCCGCATCATCGCAGTGCTTCATTTTAGATTGCAACTTCTTTAACTATATTGAGTTAAAGGACAAAAAATATCAGGCATGAGTTATGGATATATCGAATAGCATCATAATAAACATTAAGTTAAAAATGAAAGTGGAACAGGTAATTTTGACACACTTGTGCATCGATTATGGTTGCGACTAAATGCTCAATCCCCCTCTCTTCCTGCACAGCTAATAATTTGGCATGAGCAGTAGCTGCTCCGAGACCTGTTGCAACTGCTGCTCTGATTCGCAATGGTAAAGGTACATCACTCTTCTTCGGATGCAACTCTTGAGATTCTGCAAGTGAGTATTTTCATAGAAATTCTAATGAGGACTAAGAACTGAGGACTCCATTCTAAACATGCGAAGTAAAGCACAAATCAGAACCATGAAAATATAAAGATTTCATGTCTATGTGCTCGGTGATATCCTAAAGAAAAAGCTGGCAAGAAGCAATATGAATAACATCTACTTTTGAATTTTGATCCAATAATCTGGTTCTTCAACCAAAACAGCCAAATGATGTTGCAGAATTGTATTAAAAAAAAGTATATATACCTGATGGACTAGACCTCTCCTTTATCTCCGACGCTTCCATATCATATGCTCTACAACATATATGAGATCAAACACGTCAAAACACCAAAATGATGCAAAAGCTTACGGTAAATTAAGGTGCAAAGGGAAAGAAAAGTAAGAATAAGAATTTTAACTTTTACACAACCTTAAAGTAGGAGATATAGACCCATTAGTTAAATCAATCTGATCATCAAATATTTCCCTCGGACATGACATTTCATCGGAAAGCATCACAACTGCAGCTTCAGCTGCAGCAGCAGTGATTTGAGGCTCAACCATCGTAGAGATGCGAGCAACCTGTAGGAAAAGCAATCAAGTATGCATATCAAAATCTTTAAAGAATGCATGTATTTATACAAGCGACAGACCTAGAATATAAGAGGAAATCATAAAATCAGATAAAATGAAGACGTCAAGTATTAGTAACATAGCCTGGTACAAATTTCTGAAGTAAAGTCTCTTACCTGCTTTATGAGAGAACTATCAGCATCTGGAATGGAAGCAGTGCGTTTTTTCTTCAAAGGAGGCTCTTGATTCTCAGAACCCCCATTCTTTTCGTTCTGATTTGTGCCATCATAACCTTGATCCTCATTTATAATATTCTCTTGATGCTCGGATGAATGAACAGGATCTGGTTTTACGCCATTTACATTCATACCCGTACTGCTGGAATTGCCCCTTCCCTTGACCGAATCTATCAAAGACTCGCCAAAAGGCAGCTCAATGAGCTTTGTAATACAATCAAGTTTAGACTTGGTTTGAACATTCTGAGCAACAAGATCCCAGTCATCACCGTGTTTCAGAACAGAATCCAAAAGAAGAAGAGTTTCTGCTTCAGTCCACACAGCACCATTGGTCGCACTCTTCTCACTGCAATCTTTGAACTCGAAATCATCCATAGATTTATCCTCCCCATAATTTCCACTTTTGAAGCATTTAACGCAAACTACAAAATTATCCTGCAGATGCAATACATGTATCAGTGGACTCCACTACAAAATCAAGATGACTACATGCCTTCAGCTTTGTCCAGGTAATTACAACAACAAACATAGAGATAATATATATACACATACATGCATACATACATTGGCACCCAACTGAATTAGATGGGGCGTGCCAAATCAAACATGAATTTGATAAGAAATATATCTAATAAAGCTTGTAAAAGAGACCAAGTTTAGAACAAGAAACATATGATAACACCTACAGAACTATTTACTTGGAGAACCCGAACCCTCATATCAAATGCTAAGCATAAATTCCCCAAAAGCAAACCATTGTTCCTCGGGATAATTCAGAGAGAAACACAATTTCAAACGAAATAAAGGCAAACCTATCTTTCAACTCATCTTTTAAGGAGAAAAAAAAGGAATTACCTTTTTATACTCATAGTACCCAGAATCACAATTATCTCCACAATGACCACAATGTAGCCTCTTCAAATCACCAAAAACATCAGAGTATGAAGCCAAAGGAGGCAGCTTGACTCCACTCTCTTCAACCCCATCCCCACCGTTCGTACCCTTAACAACCGGCGCCGTAAGCGGCCGCAAAGAATTGGGAGTGGCCACGACCCTGACTCCATTCGGAGCCCCGTTTTCGACCCGAACCCTATCATCGCTCTCGGAACCTTCGCGGGGCGGAGGCGGGGAGACGAAGTTGATCAAACCCCAGGTTTCCAAGAAGCGGAAGACCTTGTGGAGCAAAGTGACGTCGCCGATGAGGGATTTACGGATTTCGGTGAAGGTGAGGCGGCGAGAAGGGTCTTCCCGGTATTTGTTGATGATGAAATCCCTGAACTCTTTGTAGATTTTGGGGGTTCTCGAGATTGAGCTTCCTTCGAAGAATTCTTTCAATGCTTGCCTCTCTGTTTCGTGAATATCGTTCCAAGCAAACCAACCTGTACAAAGAGGATGAAGAAGAAAGTAGTGGGATTGTGGGGTTAGGGTTTTGGGGGGAAGGGGGATTAAGTAATTAAGGAATTAACGAGGGACTTACTGGAGTAGCTTGGAATGGTGTAGAGGTCGAGCTCTGGTTCTTTGGGTCTAGTTGAATCCGGATTCGGGTCATGACGAGGTTTGTTCTCCATTCGCGGATCCTTGGTTAGTTTTTAGAATGAGAGATTTAGTTAAAGAGACCTACAAATTGAATAGAAGCGACTCTCTCTTATTTTTGAACTGAGGGATCAATTAGCAATTTTAAAATAATAAAAACACTTTAAAAAATTAAACCTTTTTTAGTCCTCCCGTTTGAGCCAGCCACTCCTTTCCTTTGCCTATCATTTTTAGTCTCCACAAGAGAATATTGATACAGAGTAATCAGCGTTGCACATATAATATTAGTGAGTAATTTTTATAACAAAATTTTTTGTATTCACAATATTTTAAGTTTGAAATTTGTTTAAATAATATTAAGTCGCTTACTAATTATACCAACCTGTTAATAATACAAAATATTTGGCTTAATGTCAAAATAAATGCTCAAAATATCTCATTTTTTCTTTTAGGTGTCTAAACTATTTTTTTAAGTGTCTAAATTTTTTGCCCTTTTAAGTGCCCAAACTATTATGTTTTTAGTAAAAATATATGCTCAAACTATAATTTTTTAATTAAATTAGGTGTCTCAATTTGACCTTAAAATGTGCAAAAAATATAGTTTTGACACATAAAAGGGGCGCAAAAATGATAGTTTGGGCACCTAAAAGGGACAAAAAAAATTTAGGTACTTAAAAGAGAAATTTGAGATAATTTAGACATCTAAAAGGGACAAAAATAGTTTAGACACTTAAGTTTGGGCACTTATTTTGACATTATATTAAGCCAAAAATATTTGTGTTCATACTTTTCGGCTTCGTTGGATATATAATTCAAATGAATTGAATATTTGAGAGAATAGGGCATCTTTGGGTATATTTTATAATCTACGGCAAATTCTACAGTGCAGGGTGTCACCTGCAGATGGCGACTTGGGTGAAGACGCCATCTGCAGGTGGCGACTTTACCCTGATTTTGTCTTGAATCGATAAGAAAAAAAATTAAACTATTACAAATCAAGAGGAAGTCGTCACCTGCAGACGACGACTTCACCCTGCACTGTAAAATTTGCCGTATATTCTAAAATATACCCAAAGGTGCCTTAAAACTCAAAATATTATTTGGGTTTGCATTATTCTCCAAAATAGTCCATACTTTTCTCTCACTTTTTTCGGTTTAATGTCAAAATAAGTGACTAAACTATCATATTTTTTCCTTTTAGGTGTTTAATTTTTTTTGCCTCTTTTAAGTGCCCAAACTATCATTTTTTTTGTTCATTTTAAGGTCAAATTGAGGCACCTATTTTGACCAAAAAATGATAATTTAGGCACTTAAAAGGGACAAAAAAAATTTAAGCACCTAAAAAGAAAAAGTGGGATAATAGGCACTTAAAAGAGGCAAAAAAATTTAGATACTTAAACAGAAAAAATAAAATAATTTGGGCACTTATTTTAATATTAAGTTTTTTTCTTAGGAAAAGGCTTAATACCTACTTTAGTCCCGTTGTTTTAATTAAATTCTCATTTAGCATTTTTTACTGTTCTGGTATTTTAACCCTTAAAATTTCAATCATTATCACTTTAACTTGTGGACGGTTCCCTAAAAAGAAATGATGCATAGTCTAATCAAGTTCTAGTACATGTAAAGAAAACATTTTTTAAAATGATATTTATTACAATGACAGAACCTAGAGTACATGACATTTTTATTAGCAAAATGTTAAAGGGCTAAAATAAGAGTAATAAATTAAAACTTGAGATGTCAAATTGATTGAAAAAAAATAAAAAAATCAAAAGTAAAAATTTCACTAAAGTATTACTTCCATGAAAAAAATTTATTTTTCCGGTGAATAAATAATATCGTTGGTCACTAAATTATTTTTATTTTTTATTTGAGTCGCTGAACTATTTTTAATAAAATTATTATTAGCATTATATTTTTTATTTTAGTCTCATACGTCAAAAATTAATGGTGATATTGACATGTATTCTTTTAATTTTCATGTCATTTTCTCCCCTCGTCAGCAATCTATACATTATTTTTGGGTAAATAAGGTCACTAATCCTGCTTTTTATTTTGGTGATTGATTTTTATCTTTACAAAATCATCATTAACGTTATTTTTTTTAATTTAGCCCACTTACCGTTAAAAATTAAATTGCTCCGAGTGACTAACCACTAAACTAAATTTTAGAATTATTATACTTTTATTACTCGAACCACTCAATGAATCTTTTTTTAAACTTTATTTTAAATTATTTTTTTATTTAACCTATAAATTAAATCATATTTTGCAGAGGCCAACAGTAAAATGACAATCTCAACCCATATTTTTACACTCTCAACGTTAAAATTGGAACTTTTAATATTACCTACAAAGATTCAGGGCCTCACTTCTTTAGTTGGTTGGCAGTATATTTTTCATATTTAAACATGGGAAAATCAATATTGCTTCTATTCCCTTGTACTCTTCCTTTAGAAGAAACAAACAGACAAACAAATAGAATTCAAACTTTATAAAAAAGCAGAGGTGGAAAAACAAATTGCAGGCAGAGAAGGAGAGATGGGTGATTACAAGTTTCTTAAGATAAAGGACGCCGTTACTTGCATTAACCAGAAAGTTAACCTAATTGCCGCCATTGCCGACCTCAGTCCGCCCCAGAGAACCAAAGGCACCGGTACGTACCGCCATTTCTGTACTCTCTTCTTTTTGCCTGCTCTGCTATATAGCGAGATTCGAAGCTTCAGTTCAAATGTGACTGTTACTGGCTCTTATGACACCATTTGTGCCCTTACTGTTTACAATCTTTCTATGAAACTTATAGAGATGCGGAAGATGGTTCTTTCTGGGAGAAATTCTTCCCTATTTTACTGATATTCTTGCTCTTTTTTTCTGATTGTTGTAAACTTATTTTGCTCAGCCAAAATTTATGGTTTCTTTACAGATTATATCTGTAAGCTGAAGATAATCGATGAGTCACACGAGATCAGGATTCCCGTGCATGTATTTGCTCAACAAATCGACGATCTTCCTCTTCTCGCGTCTGTCGGAGACATTATTCACCTTTCACGTATCAAGGTATGCTCTGATATCCATAGTGTTTTTTCTACTCCCTTAATAGCTCAGTTCATGTTTCAACTTTAAATTTTGTTCACTATACTTTGTTGAAGCTCTTTTCCGGGATTTGGAAGAAATGAATAGACAAGTCTTAACTCTTACGGTATTTCATCTTAATTACTTAACTGAAATCGTATAGGATTTCATGGCAGTTTAGTTGTTTGGGATATTACCAATGTGTATTTCACCACTAATTTCACGTATACACTTCTTTAATCAAAGAGGAATATCATTGTAATGTAAATCAAACATAGGAAAGGGATATATAAGAATCCAAGTAGAAATAAAACCCAAAGGAATACATAACAAAGTAGCTGTTGGAATGCTTGATTGAAATCAAGCCACGTCAAACAAAAACTGTCTGATCCTAGGTAGCAAAGCCAATAAGAACTCGGCCGTCATTGATACAAGATACGTCATTAGGCGTCTTCCATCAATTGGACCTCTTGAACTGGTGTGTCAGATTTGACATCAACAATCTTGCCCTTCTTGGTAAACTTGCAAACCTCAAGGAATGTTACAACTATGAAATTAAACTTTAGTAAAATCGATTCGTGTTGGACTCAAGAAACCGGAACTCTGGCGTCGAGAAAAACAAGTCGTCAACGACTTTGAGTAAACCTCCCTTATGGAAGGGGCCAAGGGTAAATCCTAGGCTAAAATTATTATACCAGAAGACATATCCCTCTCATACCGGGGAAAGGAGGATGGCTGGCTTAGGAGGATGATGTAATTGAGTGTGGGAGATTAGGGAAAAGCAGGGTTGGAGGGAAAGGAAGGGGGTGTGGTTGGTGGCTGTTGGAGCCAACCCTTGACTGGCAACCGATGGTTGGTCGGGGATGGAGGAGATCCTATGACTGAAAGAGAGAAGGCAATGGAGTGAGGATGAAAGAATGGAAAAAAAGAGTGGAAAAGAAAATGGAGAGAAATAAAAACCTCCCCAAAGACTTAAGGCTTCTTTTTCCTTCGAAAGAGGGGAAATGGGGAAGGCACAAATTTTTTTGGAGAAATCTTGTTTGGTATATGTTTCTGAGAGTGGTTTTGATCACGTTTTCTTAGATATTATTGTTGAATGACTTAGTTACTAAGACACGTAGTCCAACATTCTTAGCCATGTGAGGTTTAAAGTCTAATCTCCTTAGATGTAGATAAAATAATGTAACTAGTTTTTGTATCTACAATTGTGTTTGCTTTAAAGCGCATGATTTGTGTCAGCGATTAAGTGTGGATATCTTGTGGATTCTCTTATGCATATTGTGAAGCTTGCTATAAAAGAAGCATCATCTCTTACAAATCTTTCGTACTGGCTGAGAAGAATTTGTTGCTGAAGGTGATATATCTCTCCTTCTCCATCTTGAGCCGCCCCAGTTTAGTGTATCATTTAGCCATTAAACAGGATATGGTGCTTGAAATTAGTATAAAGGGCTAATCCTTGGTGAATATTGACCTTAATGTGCAAATATATTGATACATTTCTTAAATATGGTTCTTTACTAGATTATTAGCATATCATTTTGAATTGTAGTTCTCGCATATACTTTTAGCCTCTAACTGAGATGTCATTATGCGAACACGTAAAATCATGACAATTCAATTTGTAGACTGGACTCTGTTGCTTGTTTTATTTTGATTGGTAAATAAAATCAAGTTCAATGCAATATATCTGCAACATATTAATTTGATACAAGTACAATAATATCTACTCTCCTGCATTTTGTTAAAGGGACTTGTCTTTCTTAGTTTGTGTTTTATATCTATAACAACGATCATTGATTTTGTTGTTGAAGAAAAAATTATGAACCTATTCTCGTGTCATCAACTGTTAAATTGATGATATTAGAGACTTCTAAATTTGCAGTTTGGCATTCAAGGTAAGTAGCCTTAATTTTGATAAATAAATTGTAATACTAAATAAATGAGGTGGTTTATGCATCATCCTTGATATCCCTTTCACTTGCATGAGGCAACAGGCTTGCGTATGAGGGTGCTCCTTACGTGATAGTGTACTTTTTAGGTTAGCTAGTCTTATAACTGCTCGAACTAAAAATTGTACTGTTTTACGCTCTTTCCAAAGCATGACCTTGGATTCATCGATTTGGTCAAATCAAAGGCCTATCTCATACTTAATGATGAAAGTTTGTTCCATAAATGGTGTTTTATCTTTTATAATTTAGTTTGAAAAAGGTAATTACCTTCTGCAGATGGAAATTCATGAAGGAGAGGTATATGCTGTATTCAACAAAAAGTTTTCTTCATTCGCTTTATATGATGGGAAAGATGGTGAAAATTTCCATCCTTATAAAGTTTCTTTACGATTTCATGCGAGAGAACATGATGAAAAGATAATAGCAGGCCTCAGAAAATGGTTAGCAAGTTCAGAGGTCGTTGATGGTATGCTTTTTATTTGCTAGTGATAATGATATTATATTTCACCTTTAACTGGTGTGTTGCATTTCTTTAAGTATCAATACTTATAATCTCTCAATTGGCATCAATCTATATTTGAGTGTTCTATCAAATGTGTGCGGTTGGAGTAATATGTTTTTCTGAAGCTGCATGTATTTCTACAC
The DNA here is from genome assembly GCA_019671005.1 of Hibiscus mutabilis. Lineage (NCBI taxonomy): Eukaryota > Viridiplantae > Streptophyta > Magnoliopsida > Malvales > Malvaceae > Hibiscus > Hibiscus mutabilis. The sequence goes on from CM033744.1 coordinate 37,230,845, forward strand.
CATTCCCGCCCTTCAGTTAGAAAATTCAGAAACTTCATATTAAGTATTAATTTTCCTGTATAAATTCCATGGTTATTTAACTTTTTTTTATTGGTGTTTAGTTTAAGGGTTTTTTTTTCTTCTATTTAACATTTTGCCATCAACCACTTTTCACTGGTGATCCACTAGACTGAGGTTGATTTCTTCACCTCATCCTTAATTCTTGAATCCCTTCACGGTTGCATCTACAGTTACCAGAGCTTGATTTTAGTTCAATTTGTCCTTGAAGGTTATAAACCTGTGGTAGTTTAAGACTAAGAGACCCCAACACCATATGGTAGTTACAATGCATTAGGTATGAACCACCATAGAATGCTGAGGGAGTCTCCATCCTACATATTAGGAGTAATAGAAGTGAGATTGAATAGTGGGCTTGAGCAGTAATGGGCTGCAGAAGACTGAGCCATGGCAATTGGCCTATCTTCTGCCTTTTCTCTTTGAAGAAAATTTGCAACATTTTAGCTTTTTAAAGACTGAGATGATGAAAGTGGCCGGACATCATAGATTGACAGGTTATGACAGTGGTAGTCAACTCTGAACCCTCTTCTCTTGGAAGTTAGAACTTCCATGGTCAACTGTGTTGATCATATAAGTCCTAGTATTTGGAATTAGCTTGATAATGACAGTTCCTGAGTTTACCCTTTCCAACACTTCTAAGAGTTCTGACACACCACGCACACTTTTCTATGATAAAACAATACGTTGGGAACTTGGGATTTTGGTTCCATGTTTATATAGATTAAAATTCATGCATGTGTACTGCCTCTTTTTATTTGATTCTGTCTATAAATATCTGGTCATTCCTATCACCCAATATAATCATCATTTTATTTTCATTTTTTTGAACATTTTTCTTTTTTTGTGCTTGGTAGAGCCGAGCTTCTTATTATTGAGGGAGATCAGCCAAGTGGAGTGTGTAAATTTAGCTTGTAAGGTATTAAACCATATCTTGATTTTCCTGTGCTATATTTTTGTGCATGGCATTGTTCAAATATGTCCAATTTTATCATATGTCAATGCTGTCTTTGATTATGTTAAGGTGTGCTGATCCATCTTCATATTTAATGTTTGGCCCTGCTAAGGTACTTCATACATGCAAAACTACTAATGACGAGTGGATGGTCTTTCTTTGGGATGGAACTGATGCTCCACCTATCAGTATTAATAAAAGGTGAGTTGGTATCCTTTACTTGCTCTGTTTAATTAAAATTGTAACTGTAAAGCAAACATAGGGTTTGGGGTACTTTGCATTCCTACTTTTTGCACAGCACCATTGACACATGGTAATATATAAATTCTGTTATATCAACAAGCATTTAGTTAGGCCTCAAAGCCATTTACTTCATTGTGTGAATCAGTTGCAATTGATTTCTGCGGTGATGGTAAATTGCATGCTCTTACATGCTGAAACAAAAATTTAGTATATGTAAAGATGATAAGGAGGCTACTGATAAGTGTAATGGTCTATATCTTTTGGGAGCTGCATTTGTTGGCTCGGTTGTTTCTTCTGAAAGGGTGGTTTTTCTTTCTCTTTGCATGGAGCTCATTGGCTTGTTATCTTTCAATTATATGACAGGGAAGGTTCTGCTCTTCCAGTCAGAGTCTTAAGTGACATTTATGGCAATGAGTGTTATTAGCTTGAGATTACACTGTATATCTTGCCATGGTAAAAGAGGATTGTGGTTCACAATTTTGTTTTTTAAGCTGTGTTGAGCTTTAGTTACTGCAGGCAGTTGGTTGCCTGGCTATATTTTTTGCAGATGCATGTAGTTAGAGTTTTGGTTAATTCTTTTATGACTTATAAGTATTCTCAGAACAAATAATTAAAGCTTAAATTATGTTGTATGCTATTAACACGACACTGTTATTCTAATTCAGTCTCTTATCCTATCCTATCTATGCATTAAGAAGATTAGGTTTCTTGAGATCTATATATGAGAGATAGAGTTGAGTCTTTAATCTTTAATAGGTTGATTAAAAGTAGAAAGGGTCAGGCATAAGGCTGTTTGACTTGCTGAAAGTGAAGAAGATATTCTGGAATATTTTTGTGATTGGGACATAATTGATGGATTTAATAGGATAAATTGGTCTGAGCATTTGTGCAAGACTTATTAGGGGTTGTTTGGGGATGTGTTTGAGGTCAAAAGTTTCAGTTGTTATTCTAGCTAGCTGAACAGTGTGAGGTTTAATTTCTTTATGGTGTTATATTTTGTTCTTACTGAGGGTAATGTGTTAAGGCCATTGAAATCTGATATGTGCTTGGAAAGGAAAAAAAACCAGATCTGGTTGTGTAAAATAATTTGGGGAGATTTAGAAATGACGAGAAAAGAAAAAGATTGCAAGAGAGCAAAATGTTAGGCATTCATGCTTTTATGACATAATTACTTGCAATTTCCTTAATGTTAAACCCGCCATAATAAAAATCACATAGATATCTATGGAAACTTTAAAGGCTAATTTACCCATCGCCTAGAGATTTGGATTTTGGAGTCTTAATAGGAAACTTCCTTAACAATAGATAAATATTCTTGTCGATTAAAAGTAGAATAAGTAATCATTTTGAACTCTTAATCCTGGTTGGTCCAGCTATAGGAAGTGTTATTTGAGTTTAGGAGTTCAAAAACTGCTGAAAGAGAAGCTAAGATAGTGTTAAATACAGAAGTACTTTAGAAAGTTGAAAGATGTTTTACCTTTTTTTGACTTCAATAACAAATTTCTCTATCTGTTCTTCCAAATGCCAAAATAACGCTTAATTACTTCCTAAAGTGAGGATAAACTACATTGTAAGTCGGCAAAAAAAAAAGGTCTGCTGGACTTGTTTGGCTGAATATAATTTTTCATCAACTATTAGGTATTAGTAATAGTAACTTTGTTCTGCGACATTTTATATTGAGGTATGACTTATGTTGTCAACTTGAGATGGCGATTATTCAAAGTAGAAACTACTTCTATTTTTGTTTCATAGCTAAACTAATGCCTTTTCTCCCAGTTTTTAATTCTTCACACAATAGACTCCTATTATTGAAGCACTTCTTTTATTTCTATCAAGTATAAAGACTTAATCTTTGTTTGGATTGGAGTTAGGTAGGGGAAAGCAAAGGAAAGTAAGGGAAAGGATCATCCTTTTTATTGTTTGGATAATTTTTTTTAAGCAAGGTAAAGTAAGAGAGATGGAGTATCCCTTGCTTTCCCTCATAAGGCGAAATTTTGATTTACCCCAATTTGGGGGTAAAGCTAGAGAAAGGAAAGTAAAAATATATTTTATGATGTAAAATATTATTTTTATCTTCTTTTTTTAATAACTTACTTAATGAGAAGGTTAAGATTGTAAAGATATACTATAATTAATTATTTCTTTTACTTTCCACAGTTTAGCAGATAAAAATGATTAAAATTACTTAATTTTTTTCCTTACTAAACTAATCAAAGTACCAAACAAGATAGTGAGTAATCCTTTCCTTTCTTTAGCCTTAATGTATTTTTACTTTATTTTCCTTTACCATTGTTAATACATAGTGTAAAGTGGAAGTCTAAAATACCAACAGATCCCTTGCTACTACCTTTGAGAGTCACTTTTGGAGTAGGTTCTACTTTTATCTAGTCTGGAAACCCAAATTATCTTGATGAAATGCTATAAACATTAGAAGTTAGATTTCCAAACACTAAACCTAGGTTTATAGAGTACAAAAGCTTTTTTAAAAGCTGTGTCAAGCACCCAACAAGGGAGACTGCTATTGGTTTTGGAGTTTGGTAAATTTTAGAACCTTAGCATTGCCACATACCAAAACCATCAAAAGTACAGGTGAAACTTTCTGAATTTCTAAATTTACATAGCAAAAAAAGTTAACAATTTCTTCAAGCGCTGCACTAATATGCATGCATGTATGTATTTAACTTCTATTACAACAATGTTTTTATAGCATGAAGTTAGACCTTCTCAATGAGTTACCATTGTGCTGATATTTTTGGCAAAAGATTTCCTAGCAACCTACTTTTTTCATCTTTTAGTCAAGTACTTAAAACTTAAAATACTCATTACACTTATACATAATTAGTGAGGTATTGGGCCCGTATGAGCTAGCTGTTTTCTGTTACTATTATCATTGTTAACTTGCTACTTATTTGATGTAAAAAGAAGGAAAAAAGGCATGCATTAAAGGGAGAACATGTGCATTCCTCACCTACTTTGGGGCACAGTATCTTCATAAAATTTAGATCTGGTCTATCAATAGCGTTAACTCTTATGATTTAAGTTGGCTTCATTTACGACTTACGCCTAATCAAACAGCTTTTAGTTTGGACAAGCACAATATTGATGCTTGCTATGTCTAATCCTTATTTACTTGTAATCTAACAGATTTTTTCATTTAATGAGTATGCTCCACAGGCTGGAAGATGAAATGCATAATCCGCTTCCTCTACATTTCGAACCATTGCCTTCATCAAGAGATGTGCTATCTACATTTCCTACTGCCGGAACTGTCTTAAGAGTGCGCCTTGATGTGGACTGCATAACATATATCCTTCGGTGGCTGAAAATTGGTCAATGGATGAAACTTTTTCGTGTATCATGCAAAGTGCATGAAGGATTATGGTAGGGTGTTCACATCTGCTTCAAAGATCCGAGATATGCCAAATGATGATATTCTCATACTTGAGCGTCAGAGGTGATTTTTTGTTGCATGCAGGACATTGTTAAACTAATAGATTGTCTATTCCCTTTCGATCGATATTCTTTTCAGAAGTTAGGTTCCGTGTTGTTACTATAACTTATTTTAATTTCTCATTTATTGGGTATATTTGATTCAATATCCTAGACGCAGTTATCACATTTTCCCTAGAACCTATTGAAATTTATTAGTGATGATGGACTTCTAATTTTTGTATGCCCTTGATCAGATGTCGACTGCAATGGTGCGCCATTTGTTACATTGATGGACCTTCTCACTTATCAAAAGGTATTATACCTTCATTGTTTTATTTTGACCAAAAGGTTAACATTGATGGATCCTCTCCCCATTCTCCCGGCCACCACTTTCTTTTGATCCAAAAAGACCCGAAATATGCCTCTACCTTTGAAACCCTTTTGAATTTTGAATCATCTGCAATCTCTTTTCTTCCCTCACACAGCCACCTACATAGCCACCTACATTATTGGTCTGTGAATACGAGGTGGACCCTGGTTGTTGAAATTTTAAACTTTTTTGCTGCAACAATTGGTTTGAGCTTTGTAGTGTACATATTTTGGCTGCTTAATGGCTGGAGTAGTTCCAACTGGCATTGGGTGGCAGGATGGTCCGAGTAGTTGAGTGTTTTATTTGTATGACAGAAAATGGTTTTCCTGTCTGTTTGCTTGCAATTGTCTCGTTTCGGACTACTCTCTCCTTTTATCTATGTCTTGGTATGTATAGGGCAACGGAGAAAGACTACCGGTGAAAATATAGTCTGGTAACTACCTTTGGTAGGGAGGACTAAGCTCAATGCTTTTATCTTTTTCAAGGTGTTTCTGTGAAGGGTAAAGGGGAGGGACGATGGTTTCATACAAGATATTAGCTCGAATGCTACGACAGCATTATAAAACTAAAGAATATAACGTTTAACTGGAGTTGTGCTTATTTGTTGCTTGGTTAACCTTCCAGGGAGCAAAGAAATTCAGGTGTATAATACGAGTTGTTGCTGCAATTCCGTGGCGAGTTGAGGATTTCTGCTCCCCTCGTGGAATTTATAGGGTCAGGTTTACCCTAGAGGATCCAACTGCCCGAATCCATGCTTATGCTTATGCTGAAGATGGGGTAAGGACATTATTCAACCATTTCTCTTCACATTTATAAATTTTGTGGTGATATAACCTTTAGACTTTGCTGGTGTATTTGTCTTGTGAAATTGTTTGTTTCTATTATGCTGCATTTGTTTAGGAGAATTTTTTCCATGCTTCGTCCACCGATGCACTGAGACGGAAGCTAATTCAACTGCTGGGAGTACCATTAAGCAGTGATGGGCGGGAAATCGAGGGTGGTGCTAGAAATCCGCCGTGGGTGCAGTGTTGCTTGAAATTTCATTCCGTCAAAAAGCGCAGTTGGATATGTGATACCAGGCTTCTTGATTAACATGTTTTGACTGTACTTGCTTTTGATCCAGGTTTAAGCTTTAGGAGAAGCAAGGAATTACTTTCTTCTGTATTAGGTTTTCACTTTTGCTAGCTATAATGTATGCCAATTACTTTTATCAATGGGGATTATGTAAACATGCCCTTTTACCTTAATTAAAAATGTTATATATATACACATAAATATGCATATGTATGCTTATTGAGAATAGTTCGATTGACAATATTGTTGATACAATATACATGAGGATATGGGATTCACATACTTAAGGGTTCAATTTCCTCCAATTTATATTTATGTATCCATATTGTATGGCATTGGTCATTGTCAACACATGGCGTATGGTTAGTATTAATTTCCAGTCATGATTTTTCAATATGCTGCTGCTCTATCAAAAAGATTTTTTAGATTTATTTTAAATGAAAAAAGAAGATAAAAATGATTTCATGGATATTTTTTAAATACATTTTCGGTTGTTGGGAGTTCCAACAGAAAAAATCGAGGAAAATGACACAATAAATTTTATTTTTTAAAAGTTTATTTCCTATCAGAATAAAATTGAAACCAAAATCATTGTATATATGGATAAAATTTTGATACACGATGTGTAAAATTAATTTTACACAAACCTATATATTTACAGTATAAAACTCAAATCTTAAATTTCTAACCCTAAAAAATTAAACTGTAACAGTCTAAAACATAATTAAAAATTTTTAAGGAGAGAAAGGAAATTGAAGAGCAAGGTAGAAGAGAAAAGAGAAAGTTTAGAGGAGGAAAATCATATTCATTTCAATCGATAATCCCAACAACAAAGTTTCAGAGACTTAAAAACTCTATATCCCTGATACGATCTCGTTTTATCTAATTATAAAATAGGCTGATACGCATCGTGCATCGTTTCATTAACATCATAAACAAAACAGAATTAACTAAATAGAAAGCTGTCATACCCGTATTTTGTTCGGTTTCCGAGTATACTATAAATAAGGCAGTAAATAAATAGATAAATAATAAATAAATAGATAAATAAATATCAAATAAATGTCCATATTACAAATACCCCAAACCTTCTTACAAAGCTAAAAGCACAAACTGAAGGCCCAAATTCCATTCACAAGTTTTTTCGGTATAACCCACCAAATAAACACAAAATTGATCTAAAGCCTATTTTCCACCCAGATTTTAACCCATAAAGGACACGTGACAGCCTCAGATTGGCCGAAACCCAAGCCCACGGATTATGATTTTCTTTTTCCCGCTCATCTGGCTTTGTGACGTCAGCGGTCAGACCCTATATAAATAGGAGAGAGAAATGTCAGTTCAATAATAATTAATCATTAATTACTACCATAACAAATAAATAAATAATTGAAGAGGAGAGAGAAGCTCACCTCAGAAAATCGAACCGTGTGAACCGCCAGTAGCCGAACGGTCGTTGCCAGAGAAGTGCAGTCGTCGCCAAAATTTGAAGAGTCACTGATCTGGCCAACAGAATCTAGCCGCCGAGAAGGTAACTTTTTCATTCCGAATCCTGCAAAAATCAAGAAAATATATTACTTTGTTTATGAAAATATGAAATAAACATATAAATGAAGATCGAAAAAAGAGGCTGGTGGCCGAAGTGGTTTATGAGCGCCGGTGAAGCTGAAATGAGTGACTATGGATAACCTAGGTTTAGATCGGGAGAACTAGGGAGGATTCTTTCAAATCCAGGTAGATTTAGGCTGGGAAATTTGGGGGATTCTTTTGAATCGGGATAGTTTTAAGGTTAGATCTAAAAAAAGAGGATTTTTTGGGGTTTTAGGGTTCTGGTCGGCAGCCGAAAAACGATGACTGGAACTCAGGTGCGGTGGCCGGTGAACACCTGAGGGTTGCCGGAGTACGGCGACTACAGATCTAGGGGCTGAGAGTACAATGGTTGAGGGTGGCGTTCAATCGTGTTCTTCATAAAAATGAAGAACACGTTGAACATTCAAGCAAAACCTAAAGGTTTTGATCCGTTTTAGAGGAAAGTCTGGGTTTTTTAGTGTTGGTGTTGAGAGAATTAAGAGAAGAGCGAGAGAGGAGAGAAAGAACAATTCGGTGCTATGACCATTTCAACTCGGGCTCAAGTTATTTATAACTGAGTTGAAACGACACCATTTTGGTGTTGGGTAGAGTTTGACCCGCAGGTGTGATCTGGGTCGGATGAAGAAGATCCGCGCCCTACTCTTAGGGTTTCGTGGTTTTGGCTTCGGGTTTTACATATCTCTCAATATAGTCTATATTTCCCCTAATTTGTCCCCTAGGTTTTGTTTTTCTCTCAATTTAGTCACTCTTACTCTTTAATTGGACTCCATAATTTGTAATTAGTGCAATTAGGTCTAAAGCTTTGTAATTTGGGCTTAGGGTTTTGTAATGTTTTCATTTTGGTCATATAATAATAAATAGAGTTTTTTTAATATGTTTTCAATTTAGCCTTTTTATTTGTTTAATTTAATTTAATGTGATTAATTTATATGTATGATTGCATATTTTAAAATCAAGCATATAGTATATTTGTTAGATAACTAAATGCACATAGATTTAATAATTGTTTAGAGTCTTTAAGTTTAGGTTCTCTAATTAGATTCAATAATTGAAATAGGAAAGATAAATGTAGTAATTAAATGCATATTAAATATAAGATTTAAAATCCTAATTTGGATGGTGTTCCATTGTTTACAATGTGGTGTCATCTCAACATAGATTTTAATGAATATATTTAATATATAAATCACAATTATAATTGAAATATAAATGTAGTTCATTAATTGATATTTAATAATTAATACATTGTAGTTAATTAAATGTATATCGAATATAATCTTTGAGGTTCAAATCTGGATAGTATTCTATTGTTTACAATGGAGTGTTATCTCAGCCTTGGTCATAAATGTATATATTCGATATACATTTTCACTTATAATTAAATAATAAATTGTTAGAGCCTTAATTAGGACTAGAACTTTAATTAATTAGAGGAATTAATTAATTAGGAATATGATTAATTTAAGGGCTTTAAATATATGGAAAGTGTTCAAGAAATTGACATTTTCACATAAAAGCCATTAAATTAATTAATATTCATAGATTTAAATAACTAATTGATTAGAGCCTTATTAGGAATAGTACTTAAAATTAACAAGACAATAAAAGGACATTCATAAAAAACATTTTATGTTGGAAATTCATTTTTAAATACGAATAGGGGTGCCACCTAACAAGGTGCTTTTAATCTCGTATTCGAACAAAATGAATTTTTTTATAAAGGATATCTGCATTCGGAATTTAAATTCAATAAATAATTATGAGATAAATTAAATTCAAATTATTATTCGAAATGCCAAAATGCCACGTAAAATTAAAGGTACCGATAACGGGCGTTCGTAGGGGTGCTAACCCTTCCCTACACGTAACCGACTCTCGAACCCAATTTTTAAGACATAATCCATGGTTTGTTTTTCGGTGTCCGGTCTACCTCGAAGTGATCGGTGGCGACTCCAAAATGTTTTTTTAAAGAAAAATAAAAGAAAATCTGATTTAATATGAAAACCCTAAATTTTCAAGATCAAATTAATAATGGCTAGAAAACCCTAATTTTCTAAAAGACCGATCGCCAGGCTATTTTTACAGTTCCTGATTTCAAAAATGGTCACGACAGTTTGGCGACTCCACTAGAGAATTTTTTTAAAAAACTGAGAGTCAGGCCTAATCAATTCTACGTGGCATTTTGGATAGTAATTTGAATTTAATTTTTTCCATAATTATTGGATGAATTTTCTGGAAAATGCGGGTAGCTTTTTCTTGTGTAATATAAATTGTCATTCATGCATAAGCCTTCTACCATGGCTTTTTACCCTTAAGTGTGAGTGGGGCATGATCTTACGTGAGTTATTCAGCTCCGTGATCGGAATTTTATCCTCATTCCGGTATACCAACCTTATACACCGTGAGAATACGCCTCCGCGATAAGGGGTTGTATACTACCGAATCGATGTCTTACTAGTCCGGTAACGATAGTTCGGGTACCCAGAGTCTAGATCGAAACCTACATGCTGTAATAGAAACCTACCCCGCTAGAGCCAGACAGGGACCTAGAACATGGTGCTGCTGATTTAAATTCACTTCTTTGGTTATTTTTGTGTGCAAAATAAAATGTTCTCTGGTTAATTTTACGCAATATAAATTGTTTTTTCCTATAACAATTATTTTTGCTTACAATATTAATTCACCATACTGACACCTTTTTTTGCTTTGTCTTTTATTTTGTGTGGGTGTGTTTTATTCGATAAATGTTGCATCACATTCCATTCCTAGGAGGTATCAATTCGAGAATTAGTCGAGTAGGCAGTGACCATAAGAGCTAAAGGGTCAGATAGACAAGTAGGGGATAATATGTCACTAAGGACTGGATTCGAGAAGACTCAATACAAGAACGAAGACAATATCTTTAGAGACCATATGTCATTAATGCAAGGTTGTACCGGAAATTTCTTGAGCATAATGAAGTTTTGCCAGAACCAAGTTTAACTTGAGAATTATAAGACGGGAATATGAAGAGTCATTTCCAATAAAATTTCTGAATTATAGTGTTGCTGTCAGATAGTCAAATGGATCAAAAGTTGTCTAAGGCTGTGACTTGTGTATGAAGTCGGTATAATTGTTCGCTTTTTGGGAGAACAAATATGACACCAACAATAGAGAAATACGAGGCTTTCTAATGATAAAAAAGAGACAAGGTTTATGCAAGGCTTAACAATGGTTCAACTTTCAAGAAAGAGTCAACAACAGTTACAGAGATAAACAAGGCGCGGTATCTGAAGAACTGTGATAACCAGAAAGAAGATAGATAACAGATAAATTAAAGGGGCATTTAAGACGGGTAAATTGAAGTAGCATTCAAGGGTTGATGCTGATAAATAATAACTCGAGGAAGAACATAAAGCTTTGAACTCAGAGGTGATATCCATGATTCATAAATGATGAAATTTACCAGGGAACACCGTAATTAAGGAAAATGCTGATAAAATGAGAAACTTAGGAAAGTGGCAGAATCAGAAAAATACAGTACAACATTTGAAAGACCAGTTCGTAAGTTTTGAAGAGGTACTACAATGGAGGACAAAATACTGAAAATCAAGTTGGGGCAGTAATTCAGGCTACCCAGAAACAGAGTTGTGCAATGATTAGTTTTAGGAGCTAAGTGCGGGGAGTCGCATGGTATGCACATATTGTGTTCGATGAAGTCATGAACCTGCAACAACATGTTGATATCAACACCGAGCTAGGACAGATATTGATTTAGAGGCTGAACAAAGTGATCGTCCAAAAGAGTTGGAGCTAGTGAACATATTGCCTTTTCTATGTATTCAACCTTTCGGTTAAATGGGTGTTGTTCTAATGACTAGTTCTTAAAATCGATACCTCATGCATTCATGCATTACATCATTTAAACATCATGTAAAATAAAAATATTGCATTTTTTGTAAATAACATTGCATTGTTTAAAATTTATGTTTTTAATAGCATGGGTGAAAGATCTATTAAAGTTGAACAGTCTCAAAGGTTGTTGAGGACCAATTAGATCGAATGAAGAAAGAGGCTGATCAGCCCGAGAACGAGATGGGATACAAGCCACCGCTTTGCTTTGAATCAGAAAGGTCAAGAAAGGAAAGATTCTAGACGAAACACCAACATGGGTGATCAAGATAGAAATTCATCTCACATAAAGGTTTGGTGTGAAAGGACTCTACATGTAAAAAAGAGAAAGGTAAAAAAAGAGTCAAAAAAGAAGTAAAAAGTTAAAAAAAAGAGAAAAGTCAAAAAAAGAAAAAAGTCAAAAAAAGTTAAAAAGAGAGTGATGGAAACAAAAAGTCGGATAAAAAATGAGTGGGCTCGGATCAATTTAGCCGGGGCAATCAGCAAAGAATCTAGCAGACTCGAGTTTGAATTATAATGAGAATAGTAGAATGCTTAACTTATAGTCACCGGTGGATTTTAAAAATGCTAAAAATGAAGGGAGCTCAGTGGACAGACATAAGAAGACTGAATGAATTCAAGTTCTAGAGTTTGGCCAAAAGCTTTTTCAGTCAATGGTTCAGCAACTGTCAGATGACACAATAATCCTAACAGAGATGAGGGGCAGAAGAGTCTTTCTCTAAGCGATGAATACCAAGGTTAGTTGAAGATACAAGTTTGTTCACAAAGGAATTGACTGCAAGAAGAGCAAAATACAGATGCGAGACAAAAGAAGCTGAAGAGTTCATTCGGATAAGAAAGACAATGGTTCCTATCCAATGTCATGTTCAGATTTGTGGCTCCACTCTATCCAAAATCACTTTCAGATAATGGTCCCATTGAAGTCTTTGGTCTCGTCAAGATTGGGTATTTATGCTCCGAATGAAAAGAGTCAAGTTCAATCGAAGACTATCAGTTGCTAAGACAGTTGAGATAAAAGGAGAAATAATAGAATCTATGACAAACTTTTGTGAATAACTCGTTGCAGTTTGGGGTTTATTAGAGTCATAGTAATATTTTGGTATCTTTTCTTCAATATTTTCTGTACCAAAGAATGCTCCAAGATCGGATGCTCAAGATGTTCATGTCAGTGGGAAGTCTAAATCTAGACCGGATCTTATTCATGTTGTGAGATATATTTCAAACTGCTCGAGGCTTCGCCATATCATGAGAAATTATCAGAGCCCCATTAGTTAAGTTGTTACAATATTAAGACTATTTTGAGTTATGATTGAAACATTGAAGATTGCTACATTTTCAAGCTGTAGATCCAAAACTTTATGAAGTGGGAGATTTTGGAAGTTGAAACTGAAGATTAGTTATTAAGATATGTAACTTAAAAAGTAGCCCCTTAATTGGAAATCTGCAATTGGATTGCTCAGAAAACAAATACTGAAAATGTCAAGTGAAATGAGAGAAAAAAGTGAATGTATGCAATGATCGGACTAAGGCTACAAGAAGAAAAGGTCAACTGACTTATCAGGTCTATCATGGAAGATCCCTTGGACAAATGCAAATTTTGAATGCCCATTTCAGACTTATTTTACCTCTAGGCCGTGTGAGAAAGATGCCAAGCCCATCTGCCCATAGTTATGATCCTGATAATATTTGCAAGTTTTACATGGGGCATTAGTACATGCTACCAAGAATTGTAGGCCCTTAATGGAGGAAATCAAGAAATAGGTTAGTCAGAGATCCAGAATGATTGATTCCAAGATTTTTTTGGAGTTTTGAAGTCTGTCTTATTCATGTATATGTATCAAGGGGGTAGAGCTTGCAATAATTGTTTCTGAAGTAGTATATGAAATCAACCATGTTACTTTAAGCCCAAAGTTTCTCATGTATTGTTTCGGAGATGATTTCAAGATGTAAGGCCATTGTTGCATATGTTCGACCACTCATGGGGAGGATATGACCGGTACGGGGCAATCATCTTAAGTTGATATATTAGCTAGTTCAGGGGTTTAGCAAGTTTTCTCACGAAGTTCTTGTGGTTCTAAAAAATTAAAGATAAACTTGATAAAAGTTCAAGGACTTGAAGCATTTGACCACTCATGTCCGACATTCTACTTGCTAACAAGGAATTGAAAAATGTGTTAAAGAAAAATTAGTTGATTTCTGTGATTTGCTGAATATTCCAATCATGAAGACCACTGTACGAAAGGTCAGTATGAACATATACTATAATATATTAAATATACCATTGTTTATGTAGTAAGTGTGCATCTCTATTTAGGTCAACTGATTTCAATTTTCAGGAGGAAATCTCTGCCAAATTGTTGGAATTTCTGGAATCACCCCATCATGCTACAACCGACATTCTACTTGCTGACAAGGAATAGGTACACTATTATTAAATAATCATTTGTGCACTATGGAGTATTTGGCATGATTAACTGTCTGTTTAAGATTGAATGAGATTCTTTATTCGTCATGTTTCAGAAGGATAAAAAGCGTAAAGCTACACCAAGCAAAAACATTGCTTCTGGGGAAGCATCAGATACATCAGCCAAGGTTTGTCTTGCTTTAGAATTGCCAATTTGTCATGTTTCTTGTAAGGGTCATTAATTAATTATCAGACAATCCAGATTGGTGGTTCGAAGGACCTGTACTTGCCATCCCTATTTGATTGATCTCTTGAACCTTGCCCCAACTTACTGGCTGTTGCTGCTTGAGAATGATGACTTTTCTTTTGTGCTTATCTCTCTGCTTGTCTTTGGTTGATATTTTATCTGTATGGAATTTTCGGTGGCCGAGAGTGCTAAGTGCTTGTGATTTTTTCCCCGGTTTTGCTCTGCAGAAGCAACGAAGCACGCCCCAAGATGGAGAGCGTAAGCGATCGTCGGAAGTTGAGGAAAAAGTTGAAGATGTTGAATCCCCTGTTAGAAAAGATGATTCTCATGAGGATGATGCTGATACTACACTCAAAGAAGTGAGTGATGATGAAGAGACTAAATCAAAGGAAGAAGAAGAACCCAAGAAGTCGAGCGATAAAAGTACTTTGAAGAAGAGTGCAGCAGATCGTCCAGATTCAAAACTCAAGAAGACATCGGCATCTGAAAAGAAGGCTACCCCAACAAAATCGAGCAGAAAATCTTCCGGATCAACATCAAAACAAGGTGCTAGTGATGATGATAGGACTCCGGGCTCGAAATTAAAGGGTTCTGCATCGAAAAAACAGAAGGTTGAAAAGGAAAGCCCTAAAGATGTTAGGTTTTCCACCAAAGAGAAGGTTCCCAGGAAGAAGAAAACTACCAAATCACCAGCAAAGGTTTCTACCAAGTCTCAAGGTGATTTCTTTTGCTATACTGTTGAAACACACTGCATGTTTACTAAGACTCTGCATTCTCAAGGTTTTACTAAATTTGGATGGATTTCGTTGTACTGTCGGTATTATAAAATGAAAATCTTCTAGGCCAGGGATATTTGAAGTGTTTTCTGCATTTACTAATTTGATTGTCATCAATTGAGTTTATGGCACAACAGGTAAAGGCAAAATCGACAAGAAGCCTAAACCAGAGCCTAGCAGGGAAGAGATTCATGATGTAGGGGTAGATATTCTAAAAAAAGTGGACTTCAACACTGTAAGTAGCATCTATATCTGTGTTTTCGAGATCAAATGATAATCAAGATTCTATGCTCAACCTCTCTTCTGCTTTTTGAAGCAGGCAACGTTATCGGATATTCTTCGACAACTGGGTATGTTTCCCTCTAGTTATTAAAGCATTTAAGTTGCAATCTCAACTTTTAGACTTTCTCTAATTATAATATTTGATTATGTCAGCTACACACTTTGATCTGGATTTGATGCATAGAAAGGCCGAGGTGAAGGATATTATTACAGAAGCAATAAATAACATGTCTGACGACGAAGAAGAAGGGGAGGAAAGTGAGGAGAATGCTGATAAAGACGGGAATGGGGACGATGATGCTTAGTTCCCCCGAGGAGTTGCATACCACCATGTCAAACGTGTTATAAACTAGTCTAGCAATCGTACAGGTATGAATTTGTATTCATGTTAGGTGACCGATAGGTGGGATCGTAGCATAGGAGTTATCGTCAACTCTTTGGTACTAACTTATTGGGGATGCGGCATCAACTTATGTAGTTTTTGTAGGGGTTTTTTTGGTCCTGTAACTTCTTCGTCGAAAATGTTGAAGTTGTATTCGGTTTGTATAGGTATACTTAGACAGTGAATGGCTTAGTAAATGTGTAAGGATGAAATTGTAGTTGTACTATCTTGTTATTTTAGTTAAAAACGGTTGTGTTAGAAGGATGATAATGTAAGCAGCTTTAATGTATCTTTTGTTATTTTAGTTTCTTGACTTCATTGATGAGTTTTTTTTCTCCTTTTTTTCTATTATATTAATAATGTTTTTATTTTTTTAAGTATAACATATTCTTAGACATGGATATACAAACGTGACCGTTCAATAATCCTTTGAATACATGAAAAAAACCTTAGGAAAAAAATGGTTTAAATCAATGTTCGTCTCTTACATTATATTTTTCTGTTGAGTTTGCCACTTAAATTTTGTTTTTGGGATGTTCTTCCTCATTTCGTTTAAGACTTCGGTCTTGTTGTGCCAAAATTTCAACTCTTGTTTAAAATAGGTAATAGAAATGTGACACTTTGATTAATGTTTAATTTTGATGAGAAGGTTAAATAAAAATCCTAAATTGATACCAATTAAACAAGACCAATATTAAAGGTCTTAATATACCATTCAGAAGAGCTAGATTAAAACCTTTTTCTCTCTAAGTCGCACCTTCTTTTATTTGATTGACGGCGGTATTAATTTTGATGTCGATTATTAATAGTTGGTAATTTTTTTTATATTTTATCTTTATTTTATCTTTTTTTAAAATTTTATAATTAATAACTTTACTATTGTGGCACATTTTTTTAAGTATTTTTTTGTTTTTTGTTTTGTCGTTTGGTTGTTTTTTTTTTCTCCTTTTTTTTCTTTTAATTTTTATATAGATAGCGTTTATTTGGTTATTTAATTTATTTTTATTTTTTTCTTTGTTGTCACTTGGTCGTTCTTTTTTCTCCATCTCGCCTTTTCTTTTCCTTTATTTTTTATATAGATAGCGTTTATTTAGTTATCCAATTTATTTTTTTATTTTTTTTGTCGTTTGGTCGTTCTTTTATCTTCCTATCCAATTTATTTTCTATGCTTTGGACCCTCGAGTTGTATTTGTATACACGCTCACAACCACCGTTCTTACTCGCAATTAAGTTATGGTGTTGGTCATTTTGTCAACGTTCCTCATCGATGATGTTGTTTGTATCTCTCTTTTGTTCTAGTTTTTTTTTTGTTGTTGAATTTTTACCCTTTTTCTTATATGATTTTTTATGATCTTAAGTTGCTAATTTTTGTTCCAATGGTTATAGAAAACTATTTAAAATTTAATTTATGGGTTGTAAACACACGTAATGTTGGATACGTCCCTAGCATGAAGGCAATAGGTCGGCTGAGCGGGTGGCTGCCGGACGAGATTAACCATGTTGGTGTCCCACATGTGCATGAAAGACTTGGTTCTCCGTTGGAACTTGTGGATCCACGGATGCCAAAGAAATCGAAGGGTGATGCGGTGCAAACAATGGATGGCGTGGATATTCACGGATTGGGTGAATCAGAGGTTGCGGCGCAGGAGATGGATGGGGTGGTTGCTCATGGCAGCGACGGTGCTCCGGCGTCGTATGCTCGGGTAGTAACCTCGGGGTCGAGTAAGGAGGGTTGGTTTGCTGAAGAGCAAAGTTTAAACACTGACGATATGGTGGTTCTTGATGAGGATTGTTTTTTTAGTGAGGAAGGGGAGTATCCAACAATTAAATTTTCGGAACGGGTACACGAGCAAATTGATAAGAGTTCGCGGAATGCGATAATTGTGTGTTTGCTAGGGATAACCATTGGATACAGGGTTCTGCTCAATAGGTTGAATGCGATGTGGAAATCTCGTGGAGATTTTCAATTGACAGATTTGGAAAATAACTATTTTCTGGTCCGCTTTGATGATAGTCGTGACTATGCCAATGCGCTTACAGAGGGACCATGGACGATATACGGGAGTTGTTTGACTGTTCAGTCGTGGTCTAGGAACTTTTCTACTTCAGAGAGTTATCCCTCTAAAGTTATGGTTTGGGTGAGATTGCCAGGGCTTCCGTATAGGTATTATTGCAAATCGTTGTTTCGGCGTAT
The DNA here is from genome assembly GCA_019671005.1 of Hibiscus mutabilis. Lineage (NCBI taxonomy): Eukaryota > Viridiplantae > Streptophyta > Magnoliopsida > Malvales > Malvaceae > Hibiscus > Hibiscus mutabilis. The sequence continues at coordinate 37,248,739 of CM033744.1, forward strand.
TGCACAGATTGTTGGACGTGTGGTGAAGGTGGATTACAATACGCAAGTAGGGGAATGAGGAAAGTTTGCTCGACTCGCTATTCTGGTTGATCTTAATAAGCCATTGAAGCCGTGTGTTGGTATAGACAATTTTATCCAGAAATTGGAATATGATGGGTTACAACAAATATGCTTTGAATGTGGTGTTTACGGACACTCGAAGGATAATTGTGGTCCAGCGAAAGATAACCAACATGTAGATCCTGGGAATGCCTCACAACAGAGTGCTCCGGGCGGGGAGAATTCTGATTTTATTTGGACCGTGGATGATGGTATCTAATAATAGGCGACGTTTTGGTAAAGGAAAGGTGGGTGGTAAGTCGACCGTGGGGATCAGTGAGGCTGCTAGAGACTCTAGGTTTGCGGTTTTACAAAAAAATGGGATAGAGATTGACCAATCGAGAACTCCTCGAGTGGAGGTGGCAAACGTGAATGTGTCTAGTGATGGGGTGGGCAGCTCGGGTAAGAATGTGGTGCAACACAAGAGTGTGGCGATGAATGCCGCGTATTTTGCTTTGAATCCGGATACAAAATCAAGGAAAAACTCTAAGACAAGCAAGGAATGAAATTTAGTTAAGGTGGTAGTTCTTGGAGCCGAAGGGGATCAACCGAGTGTTGCGCAAAAGGTGGTTCTGGGAGCTGGGAGTCACTCAGCTTTATCTACCAAGGATAATGCAAATGTTGGTAAGGTTGTTGCTCGAAATAAAGGTGGTACAACAGGTTATAAAGTGGGCAAATTGGCAAAGGATAATGTGCCGAAAGATTTACAAATTAGGAAGAATGTCGAATATAAAACTCTATCTCGGGCAGTTCTCACTGAGTGGGTACAATCTACATCTCAGCAGATTGATTCGATGGCCAACCAACTTCATGTTAATAAGAAGGAAGGGGTTCGCGGCATGGAGGAGGATGATCTAGGACCTCGAGGTGATGCTACTTGTCCTGCAAAGGCGGTTGTGGTTAGTGAGTTAGATGGTGCCATGATTCATGAGTCTCCTGGTGGGTCGCTCTCTTTATGAGTGTTTCTTTGTTTAATTTCTTTATGAGGAATACAATCTTCTGGAATTGTAGGGGACAACAAGTCTTGGTTTTCGATGTTATTTTAAGAATTTTATTCAAAGTTCAGGCGCTCGAATAGTGGTGTTAATGGAAACGAGAATTAGTGGACGAGTGGCAGATGCAGTTATTCGTAGACTTGGCTTTGATAATTCGTTTAGGGTGGAGGCACAAGGTTTTAGTTGAGGGATTTGGGCGATGTGGATGAATGAGGTTGTTGTTGAGGTTCTGAAGGTGTCAACTCAATTTGTCTATTATCGGTGTCGGCATGAAGATGAATCGAAATGGTTTTATCTAACAACAGTATATTGTCACGTGGCTAGAGTTCCAACCAGCCCACCGTGCGGCCTTAGGCGATGTGACTCAAGACAAACGCCTAAGTAAGCCTTTTCAACCCTCTCGGAAGATCAAATTTCCCAAGCACCGACAAACGCAAAGCGTTTTACGCGGAATCAGACCAAAAGAGATGAGCGAAGAAGAACTTCGAAAGAACGCTCAAGAATAAAGAAAGAACACAAGAACACTCAGAGGATTTAGAGTAAATACCTTTATTCCTTGGAAACTTGGATACATGAAATGAAGAGGGGAACACCTCTATTTATAGTTGAGTTCCCCCTAATCCGACGGTCTATACAAATTTACATCGACAGCTAAAATCAAAGACCACCAACCATAATGGTAAAATCCTGGGAATATTCCCATCTATCTATGGTAACAAATCCTATGTATACAAGGCAAGTTTACATAGGTCAAAGTGGATGGATATGCCTTCTAGAATCTCTCACGGATCGGGCTAAGTCTGGTGGTCTCTTTGGGCCCAAAATCTCTAACAGAACCTCTTGGGAACCCTGGTGTGCACCCCGTGGTGCCAATGACTCGGGCCTTGGTTCGCGGCCCGTGACAATCTCCCCCACCAAACTTGGCGACGCCCTCATCGCGCCTCTCGAACAAAGTTGAGATCGATCCTGGAGCTTCCTACCGCGCACCTTGGCTTGTTTCCAACTCGGAATCTGGCTTGATTGTCCCCCCATAAGGACCGCTCTCCCCATAAAGAGCATCAGACTCTGATTCGGTTGTCCCCCTATAAGGACTGCACGCCTTGGCTCGCACCTCCATGCAAAATTTCCCGTCCCAGGCACATCTTGATCTTAGGAACTCTTTCCTACCAGTTCTGACTTGCCCCGATCTGGACTCTCTCGATCCTTGTGCACAAACTTGGATGCCTTCACGTTGAACACCGAACGAACCCTCAGAACTCTGAAAGGTTGCTTCGGCCCGCACCAAGTCTTAGCAACTCCATCTGATGGGTTAGGTTTTCTGCGTTCTACATCCAACAAATCCAGCAAATCAAACTGTAACACACTATCACCGTGTTCAAGATGTACCTCACTCCTTTTTCCCGGTATTTACTCTACACATCAATCCTTCATCCCTGAAGTTTGATGCCCCACTGCTCATCGATAGTGCAAAACCCATCGACACTTCTCTCCCACTGAAGGTCGATGCCTCGACCACCTCGCTCATGGATGGCTCCTCGACGGCCTTCATGCCAACTGCCTCGGGCAACTCTTGCCCATCCAAGGTAGTGTCCCCAACTGTCGCCTCCAGCTCGATGCCTCTTTGTCTTGGAGCATCTTTGACAAACTGAATGGCTGTCAGCTTCTTGGTTCCTCGCCCGTTGTTTCGGCACACAGGCACAACGCACCGTTGTCTCGGATCCAAGATGCATACGACGTTGGCAAATGGAATGATGAGAGTTTCAATACGTTCAAGGAAGTTTAGTCCCAAAATAAAATCAAAGTCATCTAACTCGATTACCTCGAAATTCTCCTTGGCCTTCCAATCCCCAATCTGCAACTCGATCTTCCGCACTGTTCCCACAACTGGAACTTCCCTTGAATTCACTGCTTTGATCTTACCGGTTGAATCCATAACTTTAAGACCAAACTTCTTGGCAGCCTTCTTGTACATGAACAGATCGCTTGCCCGGGTGTCCACCAAAGCACTCATCGATCGTCCCGCCACGTTGATGTCGACAAACATCAACCCATTCTGCTTCTGGCCCTTCCTCGCCTTGGCAGAATTCAATATCACCGAGCCAAGCTTCACAGCCTCATCACTCTCATGCTCGTCCTCCTTGGACTTCTTGACTAGATCCGGGCACTCTCGCGCTAAATGCGGCTCCTTACATCGGTAACACTTTCGATGTACTTTTACTACCCTCGACTTCCCTCATTTGATGCTAGCGATTGCACCAACTCTACCGAGTTCTCCATCCGACTCGTCGTCCTCATAGACAACGGCATCGAGGCGGCTCTTCTTCTTGGGATAGTCTTTCACTACATGTGGACCATCACAACGGTAGCACCTTATGGATCCTCGATCCTTCCGATCATCTGGCTTCACATACTGGTTTGGCTTGGTCGATGGCATCTCCTTGCCATCATCGCTACTATCTCCGGACACGTCCTCGTCTCTCCCACCAATACCCTTGCCATAGGGCTTGGAAGACTTGGACTCCATGGACTTGTAAGCACTATAATCGGTCAAGGACTCCGCAATGGCTAGGGCTTTGGAAAGTTCCTGCACATCCCTCCGCTCTAACTCGGTCCTGGCCCATGGCTCCAATCCATCCATAAACGTGAAAAACGCATCATTCTCACACAAGCCGGGGATAAGTAGTTGTAGCTCACTAAACTCCTGGATATAATCCGCAATGGATCCATCGTGTCGAAGCCTCCTAAACTTGGTCTTGGCTTCTTTCTCCGTGTTACTCGGGCAAAACTGCTGCTTGAACTTCGCTTGGAACTCCTCCCAGGTTCCAACGCCAATGCCCTCACTATTCTCATCAAGGCACCTATGTCGCCACCATAACAAAGCAACATCAGTCAAGTAAATAACAACAGTATTTACCTTCTCGACATCGTCTGTGATGCTCATTGCCCGGAAGTATCGCTCCATGCACCAAATGAAGTTCTCAACATCTTTCGCCGATCGGTTCCCTTTGAACTCTTTTGGCTTCAGAATGTCCTTTATTGGTCTAGGTGTCGTCGTGGTTAACACACCGTTCCGCATGACAGCCTGATAAACTATCACTTCCGCCTTCAGATCCACCATTTCCACCCTCAATGCCTTCAGCATGGCTTCAAGAGCATCTCTTTTTCCCTCTGACTGATCACCCTGGTCATCCAGCTCCTCGAGCCGTGTATCCACCACGTCGAGTCGCTCCGCATAATCCTTTATAGATCCTTCAAGCCTAGTGACCGTCTCCTCGAGCGCCGACAACTTGTCCCTCGAGTTTGCTCGACTTCCTTCGTCAGTCTGGGTCTCCACACCCTTCTGGCTCGCAGCAGCATTCTCTCCCTTCTTTGGTGCCATCTCAACTCGATGCTTCGTGCCTCGAACTAGCTCACGTCGCTCGAACAAGGCTTTGATACCTACTGTCATGTGGCTAGAGTTTCCACCAGCCCATCGTACGGCCTTAGGTGATGTGACTCAAGACAAACGCTTAAGTAAGCCTTTTCAACCCTCTCGGAAGATCAAACTTCCCAAGCACCGACAAACGCAAAGCGTTCTACGCGGAATCAGATCAAAAGAGATGAGCGAAGAAGAACTTCGAAAGAACGCTCAAGAATAAAGAAAGAACACAAGAACACTCAGAGGATTTAGAGTAAATGCCTTTATTCCTTGGAAACTTGGATACATGAAATGAAGAGGGGAAGACCTCTATTTATAGTTGAGTTCCCCCTAATCACGGTCTATACAAATTTACATCGACGGCTAAGATCAAAGACCACCAACCATAATGGTACAATCCTGGGAATATTCCTATCTATCTATGGTAACAAATCCTATGTATACAAGGCAAATTTACATAGGTCAAAGTGGATGGATATGCCTTCTAGAATCTCTCACGGATCGGGCTAAGTCTGGTGGTCTCTTTGGGCCCAAAATCTCTAACAGAACCTTTTGGGAACCCTAGTGTGCACCCGTGGTGCCAATGACTCGGGCCTTGGTTCGTGCCCGTGACAATCTCCCCACCAAACTTGGCGACGCCTCATCGCGCCTCTCGAACAAAGTTGAGATCGATCATGGAGCTTCCTACCGCGCACCTTGGCTTGTTTCCAACTCGAATACGGCTTGATTGTCCCCCCATAAGGACCGCTCTCCCCATAAAGAGCATCAGACTCTGATTCGGTTGTCCCCCCATAAGGACTGCACGCCTTGGCTCCCACCTCCATGCAAAATTTCCCGTCCCAGGCACATTTTGATCGTAGAAACTCTTTCCTACCCGTTCTGACTTGCCCCGATCTAGATTCTCTCGATCCTTGTGCATAAACTTGGATGCCTTCACGTTGAACACCGAACGAACCCTCAGAACTCTGAAAGGTTGCTTCGGCCCGCACCAAGTCTTAGCAACTCCATCTGATGGGTTAGGTTTTCTGCGTTCTACATCCAACAAATCCAGCAAATCAAACTGTAACACACTATCACCGTGTTCAAGACGTACCTCACTCCTTTTTCCCAGCATTTACTCTACACATCAATCCTTCATCCCTGAAGTTTGATGCCCCACTGCTCATCGATAGTGCAAAACCCATCGACACTTCTCTCCCATTGAAGTTCGATGCCTCGACCACCTCGCTTATGGATGGCTCCTCGACGACCTTCATGCCAACTGCCTCGGGCAACTCTTGCCCATCCAAGGTAGTGTCCCCAACTGTCGCCTCCAGCTCGATGCCTCCTTGTCTTGGAGCATCTTTGACAAACTGAATGGCTGTCAGCTTCTTGGTTCCTCGCCCGTTGTTTCGACACACAGGCACAACGCACCGTTGTCTCGGATCCAAGATGCATCGACGTTGGCAAATGGAATGATGAGAGTTTCAATACGTTCAAAGAAGTTTAGTCCCAAAATAAAATCAAAGTCATCTAACTCGATTACCTCGAAATTCTCCTTGGCCTTCCAATCCCCAATCTACAACTCGATCTTCCTTTGTTCCCACAACTGGAACTTCCTTGAATTCACCGCTTTGATCTTACCGGTTGAATCCACAACTTTAAGACCAAACTTCTTGGCAGCCTTCTTGTACATGAACAGATCGCTTGCCCGGTGTCCACCAAAGCACTCATCGATCGTCCCGCCATGTTGATGTCGACAAACATCAACCCATTCTACGCTCGGCCCTTCCTCGCCTTGGCAGAATTCAATATCATCGAGCCAAGCTTCACAGCCTCATCACTCTCATGCTCGTCCTCCTTGGACTTCTTGACTCGATCCGGGCACTCTCGCGCTAAATGCGGCTCCTTACATCGGTAACACTTTCGATGTATTTTTACTACCCTCGACTTCCCTCATTTGATGCTAGCGATTGCACCAACTCTACCGAGTTCTCCATTCGACTCGTCGTCCTCATAGACAACGACATCGAGGCGGCTCTTCTTCTTGGGATAGTCTTTCACTACATGTGGACCATCACAATGGTAGCACCTTATGGATCCTCGATCCTTCCGATCATCTGGCTTCACATACCGGTTCGGCTTGGTCGATGGCCTCTCCTTGCCATCATCGCTACTATCTCCGGACACGTCCTCGTCTCTCCCACCAATACCCTTGCCATAGGGCTTGGAAGACTTGGACTCCATGGACTTGTAAGCACTATAATCGGTCAAGGACTCCGCAATGGCTAGGGCTTTGAAAAGTTCCTGCACATCCCTCCGCTCTAACTCGGTCCTGGCCCATGGCTTCAATCCATCCATAAACGTGAAAAGTGCATCATTCTCGCACAAGCCGGGGATAAGTAGTTATAGCTCACTAAACTCCTGGATATAATCTGCAATGGATCCATCGTGTCAAAGCCTCCTAAACTTGGTCTTGGCTTCTTTCTCCGTGTTACTCGGGCAAAACTGCTACTTGAACTTCGCTTGGAACTCCTCCCAGGTTCCAACGCCAATGCCCTCACTATTTCTCATCAAGGCACCTACGTCACCACCATAACAAAGCAACATCAGTCAAGTAAATAGCAGCAGTATTTACCTTCTCGGCATCGTCTGTGATGCTCATTGCCCGAAAGTATCGCTCCATGCACCAAATGAAGTTCTCAACATCTTTCGCCGACCGGTTCCCTTTGAACTCTTTTGGCTTTAGAATGTCCTTTATTGGTCTAGGTGTCGTCGTGGTTAACACACCGTTCCGCATGATGACCGATAAACCATCACTTCCGCCTTCGGATCCACTATTTCCACCCTCAATGCCTTGGCATGGCTTCAAGAGCATCTCTTTTCCCTCCGACCGATCACCTGGTCATCCAGCTCCTCGAGCCGTGTATCCACCACGTCGAGTCGCTCCGTATAATCCTTTATAGATCCTTCATGCCTGGTGACCGTCTCCTCGAGCGCCGACAACTTGTCCTCGAGTTTGCTTGACTTCCTTCGTCGACCGGGTCTCCACACCTTTTCGGCTCGCAGCAGCATTTTCTCCCTTCTTTGGTGCCATCTCAACTCGATGCTTCGTGCCTCGAACTAGCTCACGTCGCTCGAACAAGGCTTTGATACCTACTGTCATGTGGCTAGAGTTTCCACCAGCCCATCGTACGGCCTTAGGTGATGTGACTCAAGACAAACGCTTAAGTAAGCCTTTTCAACCCTCTCGGAAGATCAAACTTCCCAAGCACCGACAAACGCAAAGCGTTCTCACGCGGAATCGGATCAAAAGAGATGAGCGAAGAAGAATTTGAAAGAACGCTCAAGAACAAAAAGAAAGAACACAAGAACACTCAGAGGATTTAGAGTAAATGCCTTTATTCCTTGGAAACTTGGATACATGAAATGAAGAGGGGAAGACCTCTATTTATAGTTGAGTTCCCCCTAATCACGGTCTATACAAATTTACATCGACGGCTAAGATCAAAGACCACCAACCATAATGGTACAATCCTGGGAATATTCCTATCTATCTATGGTAACAAATCCTATGTATACAAGGCAAATTTACATAGGTCAAAGTGGATGGATATGCCTTCTAGAATCTCTCACGGATCGGGCTAAGTCTGGTGGTCTCTTTGGGCCCAAAATCTCTAACAGAACCTTTTGGGAACCCTAGTGTGCACCCCGTGGTGCCAATGACTCGGGCCTTGGTTCGCGGCCCGTGACAATCTCCCCCACCAAACTTGGCGACGCCCTCATCGCGCCTCTCGAACAAAGTTGAGATCGATCATGGAGCTTCCTACCGCGCACCTTGGCTTGTTTCCAACTCGGAATCTGGCTTGATTGTCCCCCCATAAGGACCGCTCTCCCCATAAAGAGCATCAGACTCTGATTCGGTTGTCCCCCCATAAGGACTGCACGCCTTGGCTCCCACCTCCATGCAAAATTTCCCGTCCCAGGCACATTTTGATCGTAGAAACTCTTTCCTACCCGTTCTGACTTGCCCCGATCTAGATTCTCTCGATCCTTGTGCATAAACTTGGATGCCTTCACGTTGAACACCGAACGAACCCTCAGAACTCTGAAAGGTTGCTTCGGCCCGCACCAAGTCTTAGCAACTCCATCTGATGGGTTAGGTTTTTTGCGTTCTACATCCAACAAATCCAGCAAATCAAATCGTAACACACTATCACCGTGTTCAAGACGTACCTCACTCCTTTTCCAAGCATTTACTCTACACATCAATCCTTCATCCCTGAAGTTTGATGCCCCACTGCTCATCGATAGTGCAAAACCCATCGACACTTCTCTCCCATTGAAGTTCGATGCCTCGACCACCTCGCTTATGGATGGCTCCTCGACGACCTTCATGCCAACTGCCTCGGGCAACTCTTGCCCATCCAAGGTAGTGTCCCCAACTGTCGCCTCCAGCTCGATGCCTCCTTGTCTTGGAGCATCTTTGACAAACTGAATGGCTGTCAGCTTCTTGGTTCCTCGCCCGTTGTTTCGACACACAGGCACAACGCACCGTTGTCTCGGATCCAAGATGCATCGACGTTGGCAAATGGAATGATGAGAGTTTCAATACGTTCAAAGAAGTTTAGTCCCAAAATAAAATCAAAGTCATCTAACTCGATTACCTCGAAATTCTCCTTGGCCTTCCAATCCCCAATCTACAACTCGATCTTCCGCACTGTTCCCACAACTGGAACTTCCCTTGAATTCACCGCTTTGATCTTACCGGTTGAATCCACAACTTTAAGACCAAACTTCTTGGCAGCCTTCTTGTACATGAACAGATCGCTTGCCCGGGTGTCCACCAAAGCACTCATCGATCGTCCCGCCATGTTGATGTCGACAAACATCAACCCATTCTACTTCTGGCCCTTCCTCGCCTTGGCAGAATTCAATATCATCGAGCCAAGCTTCACAGCCTCATCACTCTCGGGCTCGTCCTCCTTGGACTTCTTGACTCGATCCGGGCACTCTCGCGCTAAATGCGGCTCCTTACATCGGTAACACTTTCGATGTATTTTTACTACCCTCGACTTCCCTCATTTGATGCTAGCGATTGCACCAACTCTACCGAGTTCTCCATTCGACTCGTCGTCCTCATAGACAACGACATCGAGGCGGCTCTTCTTCTTGGGATAGTCTTTCACTACATGTGGACCATCACAATGGTAGCACCTTATGGATCCTCGATCCTTCCGATCATCTGGCTTCACATACCGGTTCGGCTTGGTCGATGGCCTCTCCTTGCCATCATCGCTACTATCTCCGGACACGTCCTCGTCTCTCCCACCAATACCCTTGCCATAGGGCTTGGAAGACTTGGACTCCATGGACTTGTAAGCACTATAATCGGTCAAGGACTCCGCAATGGCTAGGGCTTTGAAAAGTTCCTGCACATCCCTCCGCTCTAACTCGGTCCTGGCCCATGGCTTCAATCCATCCATAAACGTGAAAAGTGCATCATTCTCGCACAAGCCGGGGATAAGTAGTTATAGCTCACTAAACTCCTGGATATAATCTGCAATGGATCCATCGTGTCAAAGCCTCCTAAACTTGGTCTTGGCTTCTTTCTCCGTGTTACTCGGGCAAAACTGCTACTTGAACTTCGCTTGGAACTCCTCCCAGGTTCCAACGCCAATGCCCTCACTATTCTCATCAAGGCACCTACGTCACCACCATAACAAAGCAACATCAGTCAAGTAAATAGCAGCAGTATTTACCTTCTCGGCATCGTCTGTGATGCTCATTGCCCGAAAGTATCGCTCCATGCACCAAATGAAGTTCTCAACATCTTTCGCCGACCGGTTCCCTTTGAACTCTTTTGGCTTTAGAATGTCCTTTATTGGTCTAGGTGTCGTCGTGGTTAACACACCGTTCCGTATGACAGCCTGATAAACCATCACTTCCGCCTTCAGATCCACTATTTCCACCCTCAATGCCTTCAGCATGGCTTCAAGAGCATCTCTCTTTCCCTCTGACTGATCACCCTGGTCATCCAGCTCCTCGAGCCGTGTATCCACCACGTCGAGTCGCTCCGTATAATCCTTTATAGATCCTTCATGCCTGGTGACCGTCTCCTCGAGCGCCGACAACTTGTCCCTCGAGTTTGCTTGACTTCCTTCGTCAGTCTGGGTCTCCACACCCTTCTGGCTCGCAGCAGCATTTTCTCCCTTCTTTGGTGCCATCTCAACTCGATGCTTCGTGCCTCGAACTAGCTCACGTCGCTCGAACAAGGCTCTGATACCTACTGTCACGTGGCTAGACTTCCCACCAGCCCACCGTACGGCCTTAGGTGATGTGACTCAAGACAAACGCTTAAGTAAGCCCTTTCAACCCTCTCGGAAGATCAAACTTTTCAAGCACCGACAAACGCAAAGCGTTCTACGCGAAATCGGATCAAAAGAGATGAGCGAAGAAGAATTTCGAAAGAACGCTCAAGAACAAAGAAAGAACACAAGAACACTCAGAGGATTTAGAGTAAATACCTTTATTCCTTGGAAACTTAGATACATGAAATGAGGAGGGGAAAGCCTCTATTTATAGTTGAGTTCCCCCTAATCCGACGGTCTATACAAATTTACATCGACGGCTAAGATCAAAGCCCACCAACCACAATGGTACAATCCTGGGAATATTCTCATCTATCTATGGTAACAAATCTTATGTATACAAGGCAAGTTTACATAGGTCAAAGTGGATGGATATGCCTTCTAGAATCTCCCACGGATCGGGCTAAGTCTGGTGGTATCTTTGGGCCCAAAATCTCTAACAGAACCTCTTGGGAACCCTGGTGAGCACCCCGTGGTGCCAATGACTCGGGCCTTGGCTCACAGCCCGTGACAATATGCGAGCCCTACGGCAGCGCGTAGAAAGCTGGTTTGGAAAGCCTTATCACAGCTAAATCCTGGCGTTACATCTCCACAGCTTTTGGGAGGGATTTTAATGCGATCAGTAAAAGCGAAGAATATATGGGTGGTTTTAAATTTTTTTTGGGGGTAAGTCGTTTGTTCTCGAATTTCATTGTTGATACAAGGTTAATTGATGTGGGTTTTATGGGCAATGAGTTCACTTGGAGGCATTGTTCTCTATATCAAAGACTCGACAGATGTTTGATGAATTTTGGGTAGAGTCTTCAGTTTTCGATGTCTCATGTATTTCATTTAGAGCGAGTGGGGTCGGACCATTGCCCCATATTGCTTAAGATGGTGGCTAGTGTTCCTCGCAACTCTGAGAATCCTTTTAAGTTTATTGCGGTATGGCAAGATCACTTGGAATGGCGGGATTTTCTCTCTTCAATTTGGGATGCGGACAAAGATTTAATCATGAATTTGGAGGAGATAAAGCCTCAAATTCTTGATTGGAATATGAATGTGTTTGGTCATATTGGGAAGAAAAAAGCGCGAACTACTTAATCGTTTGAAGGGGATAGATTGAGCATTGTAATTTCAATTTTTGGATCGGCTATTGGTGTTGGAAAATCAGTTAAAGGATGAACTTGAAGTTGTGTTAGAACAATAAGAAAGTTTATGGGCACAAAAGGCTCGAACGAATTGGATTAGTTTGGGCGATAAAAATACTCGCTACTTTCATGCTTTTACCTTGGAACGTCGGAGGGCGAATACAATTTTACGACTTCAGAAGGAGAATGGGGAATGGTGCAAAGATCAAGTTGAATTACAGTCCATGGAGATCGATTATTTTATGTCTTTATTTACCGCGTCGGGAGTAACTGAAGGTATGTATGCTAGTCGCGGCTTTTTTTCGAGAATTGATAGGAGGGTGGTGGATAGTTTGGAGCGGAAAGTCACAGTTGATGAGATCAAAAGGGCCATGTTCGAGATAAGTCCGTTTAAGGCTCCAGGTTTCGACGATTTGCATGATTTTTTTTATCAAAAGAATTGGGACCTCGTTGGTGACAAAGTTTTTGAGTATATAAAATCTAATTTCGAGAGTCGGGTGACACCGATGAATCTTAATAGGACGCTTATTGTCCTTATTCTGAAAATTGCTCGGCCTATTTCGATTTCTCAATTTCGTCCGATTAGTTAGTACGGTATAAGACAGTCACTAAAATTATCGTGGGTGGATTGAAGTCGTATCTTTCGAATTGGATTACATGTAATCAAACCAGTTTTGATCATGGAAGATCCATTACTGATAACATTCTTATCGTACAATAAATAATACATTCGATGAGATACAAGACAGGGCAGCGCAGATGGATGGCTATTAAAATAGATTTGGAATAAGCATATGACAGGATGGAATGGCCATTTATTAGTGATACTTTAGGTGATTTTGGGGTTCTGGATTCTCTTCGGGTTCTCATTATGAGTTGTGTCTCATCTGTTTCTACTCAGATTGCTTGGAATGGTTCGTCTACCCAGCCATTTGTACCGTCTCGAGATATACGGTAAGGTGATCCACTTTCACCTTATTTATTCATTTTGTGCATGGAACAGCTCAGTCAGGCGATTGAAGTGGCTGTACGGGATAGTAAGTGGATACTTTTTAAACTTCCGCATAGAGGTTCTCAAGTTTCATACTTGTTTTTCGTGGATGATATAATGTTGTTTACCGAGGCCTCAATAGATCAGCTGGGGTTCTGCGCAATGTGTTGGAAGAATTTTGTGCCACCTCCAGTTTTAAGGTTAGTATCGCTAAAACAATCATTCATTTTTCTAGGAATGTGTTGACCGAGATGTGAGATCAGATTAATGGCGTTTTTAGGTTTATAGAGGTATCTGATCTGAGGAGATATTTAGGAGTACCTGTGATCCATAAAAGAGTTGCGGAGAAAACTTACAGGTATTTGATTCAGAAAGTGCATGATAAGCTTTCAAGTTGGAAGGTGATTTCATTATCTTTAGCAGGGCGTATTGTACTTGCTAAATCAGTGCTTGCCGCTATCCTTACGTATACTATGCAAATGAATTATTTGCCGAAAAGGGTATGTGATGAGTTAAAGCGTATTATTTGTCGCTTCATTTGGGGTAATAAGGAGGATACGGGTGGGATACACCTTTTTTATTGGGAGGATTTATGTCAGCCAGTGAAAAAAGGTGGTGTCAGCCTTAAGGAAGTACGGGTGCAAAATGAAGCGTTCCTTATGAAACTCACCTTTAATATTTTAACTAAAAAGGATCAATTATGGGTACGGTTGTTGAGAGCTAAGTACCGGTGGAGTTTAGATCATAAGGGACCTTAGGCACGTCAATAATGTACACGAATTTGGAGGGGTGTTTGCATGGTTTGACATTAAGTTAACGATAATGTGGGATGGCAACTTGGGGATTGATGTGTTACTCGATTTTGGGAATATAATTGGTTAGGTTCGGAGGGCCCTTTGATCTCGCATGTAGTTCCGGAAGGGGTAGATTTCAGCCTCATACGAGAATTATTGATATGATAGATGATTGTGGTTAGTGGCGTTGGTATATGTTTGAACATTTGCTTCCTCAAGAAATTTTACTTCGGATTGCGGCTGTCAAGCCTCCGCTTGGTTTTTCGTACGATATATTAGGATGGGTTCTGACTGCAAGTAGGCAGTTCAATGTACGTTCGGCATACTCAGTTCGTAAAAGAATGTTCCAGGGCCCTTTAGAACCGATTTGGTCAGTTTTGGCTGGGTTTAAAGGGTTGCCTTGGGTTTGGACATTTTTATGGCTTATGTGTCATGTGAAATTGCTTACAAATGATGAAAGGGGAAGAAGGCACTTCACTATGGATAGAAGTTGCTCAACGTGTGGTACAGGGACAGAGGATATTGATTATATATTTTGATGTTGTCCTCCGGCGGCTGTTCTATGGGGAACGTTGATTTGTTCTGCCGGTTGGAGTGCTTTCTTTTAGTTGTCGACTAAGGAATGAATTTATGCAAATTTGGTGTCGCCATATAGGTTTGTCATGAATGGTTCACGATGGAATGAGTTGTTTGCGTATCTCCTTGGAACCTTTGAAAGCGTAGAAACGCACGGATCTTTAAGCCGCAGCTTGTGCAACATGATTCTGTATATCAAGAGAGTATTCGTATGTTGGAAGTAGCTAGAACATACCAGGTTTCACAGCTGGGGGCAGTCACGGACGAGATAGAATCAGTCGGACTGGGGCGACTTGGAGTAAGCCCCCAGTGGGCTGGTGTAAACTCAATACGGATAGGGCTGTAGATCGGTGTACGAGTATTGCTTCGTGTGGAAGGGTTATCCAAGATGTCAAGGGTGGTTGGATCGTGGCGTATAATAGACGAATTGGTATATGCACTGTGATCGAAGCTGAATTATGGGGTATTTTTGAAGGGTTATTGATAGCTTAGTCATTGGGAGTTCGTTACATGTTAGTTGAGACAAACTCGTTTGATGATTTTTGATTGCTTCATGAATCCATGAATGCTCATGGTTGTTTTACTTTGATTCCACATATTAGGGAGATGTTGTCACAGCCATGGACTATCCGCACTGTTCATGTAGTTTGGGAACATAATAAGTTGGCGGATATGATGTCGAAGCTTGCACCGATTGAGGACATGTTATGCCATCGCCATGTTGAGACTCCTTCAACATGTCTCGGGCAGTTGATGGTGGATGCCGCTGGTACTGTCAGTTAATTAACGTTAAATGGATTGAAATGGGGTGACAAACCTATATGTGGTGCACGTTGTAACACCCAGATCTCGATCCAGATTCGAAGTACTACATTCGGGTTATCCAAAATCCAAACAAAAAAGTTTTTGTTTACAAATCATAGATTTAGCCTTTGTTCAAAACATTAATACATCAAATTAAATACATAAATCAATTTACAAAATAGGAGCTCCAAGTTTATACATTGTATATCAAAATACTATTTCAAAATAATATTACATACTCAACAGTTGTAAGGTCCTATGAATACTTAGCCCACTAAATACAAGTATTATACTCTAACAAACGTCATTTGCTGGAATCTCGTACATACAGTGCTCCTCGATTCTACAATCCCATGATCAACCTACGATGGAAACAACGATTTTGAGCGCTGAGCTTACAAAGCTCAGTGGTACACATCTACTCTACTATACTTCATGCTAATCATAAACATAAGCATGCAATCTAGTATGAGCAATAAGAAGAGATAATAAATACGTGGCGCTACTACTAGTCGCCTAAACACATGCTCACAACATGTAATACATCAAACATTGCACACAAGGCTCAATAATACCCGGGATCCCACTAGATCGCCCGGGCGAAAGCACACAAAGTTTTTAACCACAACAGTGGTAGTCAACCTGTAAATCTGAGATTACCTAGACATCGGGTTTTATCCCTTTACTACATACCCGAAAACACCTAGCCATCATGTATTAGTAAGGGTCATCTATTTAGAAATACCTAGCCGTCGAGTAGGGAATAACTCATACTCGGAAACACACAACCATCGAGTAGAGGTCATTGCATACTCAGAAACACACAACCATCGAGCAGCGGGTCCCGCATACTCGAAAACACATAGTCATCGAGTAGCGAGTGCCACTCGAAAACACCTAGCCATCGAGTGCACGCAAAGAAGAAAATAAGTATTGTAGTACAAATCTTGGGTATCCGAATCTCAACAAGCATCGACTCAACCAATCAAATGCCTACCCGGCATACAAGCAACACGATCCCAAGGATCCCCCTATTGTTGCTAATCACCAACACATCATTTATTTTACATTACTGAATTGTTAATATATTATGGAAGAGTACATCAACCTTTCTCATTAATTATCTTCATTTGTCCATATTATCTCATTTTAAAAAGGCATTAATCAGGCTATTAATATACACATCAACTTTCACCCTTAATTTACCTTTATTGATTATTTAGCGTATTAAGTACTGGTACTCGAACATGAGTATCGGTATGGTATTTTCGGGTATCGGTACTCACACGCGTACCAATACTGAACTGCTTACTGGAAATCCTATATTTCCACAAGTATCAGTATGGCTAAAGCTCGTAACGATACCCTATTTATGGGTTTGCACCATTTCTTAAATTACAGGTTTACAACACTTATTCGATCTCTAAAGCTTATAAAAGTTATTAGGGTTTGTTTACTAATGCATTTAATTAATTAATTTTAATTACCAGCTTCATGATCCTTTATTCGAATATTACCAATTATTAGTACATTCAATATAATTTCCATCGAACATGCCATTTCATATTTCAAGCACTCAAGCCACACAACATGTAAATCAACCAATAAGATAATTATACGAATATTCAAACGACCCTACACGGTCTCTAAAGCTCATAATGGTCTCGAATATTCTCAAGCTCATCAGGCATCTAACTATTTACCAAGTCCCATAATACATGCCACAACACATGCTTGTTAATCGTCTACCAATTTGCAGATACTAACATGTAAGGCAATCACATTTACGATGCTCATGAAGCAATAGGAGTTCAATGTGTACTAACCTTAAAGACTAGCGAAAAATCCTCATCCGAGCTTCCTAATACTCCACTTGGTCTGATATTCGATCCCGAAAAAAACCATTATATAAAAATAAATACGAAAATACATTAATTTCATGCATCCCCTTATTCAATTCACAAGGTCAAATGCATAAAAATAGCTTACCGGGTTCGAATTTGGAGAAATGAACTGCACCAACTGACTCAGAACGTCGATAAACCCTCAAATAGGGTCCCCCAAAAAAGTCAATAGCCGGTCAACGCGATTAACTGTCCAATCGATCTTGTGCGGCGCGGTGCACTGTAGGAATGCTACACCTGCATAGCGTGATCTTTTACGGGAGAGTTCACATGCACCTAATAGAGCGAGTTCCAGTGTGGCGCGATGTACAAGATCATGGTGCACTCGTCTGGACAGACGCACACCTACTCTCACAGGTGGCGCATGGGGGTGCATAGGGCATGCTCCAGTGGTCGGACGGTGATGACGAGCTCCAACCCCGCTGTTTAGACGCCGGAGAGCACGCAGTTGTCTCAAATTCTAATTTTGACCGCCGAAACAGCCCTGATTCAACTTTTTGAAACTTTTTTCTCTCACCTTGACGAACGACAGCGGTGACGATGACATAGCAAGCACCAGCGACTCATCTCGGTGAACTCTTTCCAACAATGTCGGCGGTGTCACAAACGAAGGCTTAGACAGTGGTAGATTGAGACTTAATACTCTCTCATTCTTCTTTTCTTCTCTTTTTCAAATTTTCTCTCTATCAAAACATCTCCTTATCCTCCTTCATTTTTAGCCCATTTTTTGCTTATTTAAATACCGCAACAAATGGATAAACCTTTTATTTAAACCATAACTCAAAAGGTCCAAAAACTCGTTACGCCGGTCACCCTAGAGGCAATTGATAGCAGTCTTGCTAACATATTCCACTATAAGTCGACACAACCCAAAATTCCACGCACAAAGGAGGCCATGGTAGATTCCCCATAATTCAGCATCAAGTACCGAGCAAGCTCCAATGAATTTAGTGCAATCAACCACCCATTCGCCCATATGATCACGAATAACATCACCGCACGACGCATGGTTATCATTTGGTCGACAAGCACCATCTGAGTTGAGTTTCACCCATCCCACTCTATGTGGAAGCCAATGACCAACTTCTTGCACTATTGCAGCCAGCGCTAAGGAGACATTAGCAGGTAACACCAAAGCCGCACGCGAGAGCGATATGAGACGGTAACTCCTTTCCAAAATCGAAGCCGAGTCATCTAAGGGAGAGATAAAAATCACCAAATTACGCTGAAGCCATTAATTCCAAATGATGGCCCTAAAAAGGAGCTCCCAGTCACTGCTCTCCACGGAAAAATAGCCCGGGTTTGACAAGTTGACCCCAATCCACGTCTTGATATCCATAGAAAAAACTCTTGGGTTTTAGATTGCTTAATAAGACCATGCCAAGTCGATATAGCCACTGGGCACATCTGAAGAACATGATGGATATCCTCCAGAACCGATGGACAAAGCACACAAGTACTATCCGTAGAGATATGACGACGAGCCCGCTCAGCATTTGTCATGAGTTTCCCACAACACACTAACCACATGAAGATTTTGATACGTTAAAGCCCCTTGTAATGATGGATAATCTTCCAAATCATCTCATGTACACCAAACACTAACCATATGGCTTTTAATTCGAAAAGTCCAATTAACTTTTCCTTCTTCGTGTTAAACGAGAAATTATTAGATGGACCTTGCTCACAACGTCATCCTTGGTCTCAGTCAATAAGGTTCATCCATTTCATTTTAACTTTCAAATAACTACCCATTTCCTATTGACATGTAGGAAAGAGGTGGAGATTCACCTTAAAAAATGAGATTAATGGACCTTATTGACTAAGACAACGGATGAAGTGGTGAGCCGAGTCCATATAATAATTTTCCATGTTAAACATTGTCTTTAATGAAGTGGTTACAATGAGACAAAAACTTCTAAACCTATATTAATTTTTATTATCCCATTTAGGATTTATTAAATCTAAAATATTATTTCGGCGAACTCTATAGCTTTTTAACATTTTGGCCTAATGATAGTATTTGTTTAATTTTAACCCTTGATAAAATTTACGTACAATATATAAATAAATTTGTTCAAACTCTAGTTTTTTAGTAGTGGTGGAAGATATATGTAATATCCCAAATTTTGGTCAGTGACCAAATTATAAATTTTGAAAGTTTTAGGATTAAAAGTGTAAACTTTAGAAAAGTTTAGGGACTAAAGTGTAAATTTCCCCAATAAGTAATTTTATTCAGTATAAGAGTGAATCGGATCGAATAAAATTGTTAAGCGTGCTCAGGCCAGGAAAATGTTAGGATGGGTGACCTACGGGAAGGTCCCATAAAAGTGTTTCTGATGGATATTTTAGACTCAGTAAGAGTAAAGAATATTCGTATGGATTATCGATAAAGGATTTCTAAGAGAAATTTTATTCTATAAAGATTTTCGATAATTATTGGAATAATAGACTGAGTTAGGAAAATTTAGTCTAAGTCCTTGTGAAATGAAATTTTTATGAGATGGTAGTGTGAATTTCCCGGATATGGAAATATAGAATTTCCAGGAATAAATCCAATAGCTCAGTAAAGGTAAAATCACAGTAGAGATATTTTATGAATATCGGGATATCAGATCGAACTGAAATTTCAGAAGTTGTTCCATAAGCCACGGAAAAGTCATAAAATAATATTTATGGAATAGTGGTCGGTTGGAAATGAACTAATTTAGTTGAATTGTAATGGGATGACAATTTTGAAACAAGCTAGTAAATAAAAACTAGTTGGAGGGCAAATTGGTCATTTTGCCCCAATGGCATTTTTGAAATATTTAAAAAGTTACAAGGATAATTTTGGAAGAAGGAAATGGAAGAGTAAATCTTGGCCCTTGATTAATGATAAGATCAATCTCAATCGTTGGATTAAAAGGGTATTTTAGTAATTTCACTATTTAAATGAATTTAAAATTCATTTATACTTACAAGTGGCATATTTAGATGAATTAAAAACAAAATGGTCAAAAATATGAATATTTATTCATCTACAATTTTGAAAATGAGGGGAGAAAGAGAGAAATATGGAGATGATTAGGTTGTATGAAGATGATTAGGGTTTATGATGATAAAATCATGTTTTTGAGTTGAGATTTAAACCCTATATATTTTAGTTTGTATGAAGATAATTAGGGTTTATGGATTCAAGTTTGATTTAGGGTTTGTGATGTTGGATAAATGATCTAGTAAGCTTGAATTTGTTATTTTGAAACAAAACCCTAAATTAAAGGTATATGGACCATTTTGGCAATTCTAAAAGTTAAAGGACTAATATGAATTTTTATGATTCTGAAGTGTATTTATGTTATTATTGATGTTGGATATGTGAAATTGAAGTTAGAATGCAAAACCGATGTTAAATCGAGTTAGTGACCATTTTGACAAATTGTCAAAGTTAAGTGACCAATTCAGAAATGAGGTTTTAGAGAAGGACTAAATCTGATTTTAGTTGAAATAATAGAATTCAAGTAGTAATTTTGATTTGAGGACTAAATTGCAAAGTTAAGAAGTTTAAATCCTTATCTTTGCATTTTAGTGACTAATTCGGAAAGAAGGAAAAATTAGGGGATCAATGTTGAATAATTATTTGATGAAAAAGGGTGAAAAGTTGATGGTTTGAATCAATTATTGGGACTAAATTGAAAAGTAGAGAAGTAAGGAGAAGTTAGTATAAAGTTTGGAGTTATTTATGGAAGCAGTGTAGAAAACTGGATTATAGCAGTAAATTTGAAAATTCACCATAAATTCTACAAAATGGTTAGAAGGTGAATTTTATACCAATGTAAAGATTTGTTCGTCTAGTTTCATTTCCAACAAATGAAAACTGATTTTGAGTTCTAAGTAAAAAATTATGAATCTTTAAGTGGTGAAAGGTCAGAAAACAGTATGGCAGCATGTTTCGAAATCAGCACTGGAAATTGTCTTTGAAAATTTGTCATAAATCGTACGAGTTGAATTTTGGCTACTAATTTATATGGTTGAAAAGCTTATTGAATCTAGTTTCTTTCAGAACAAACGGAATTGAATTTCGAGTTGTAGATTATTTTATAGAAATATTTCTTTGAAGATAGTGCAATATGCCAGAAAATGAGAATTGATACATTTTGTGTCTAAATGTTGGTTAACAAGCTAGAAAGAATTAATTGAAGTTCAAAAAGGTTATTAAGGACCGAAATGATTTTTTAGACAGTATAAGGACGGAAGGAAAAGTATAGAAATTTTTATGTTGAATGATTCGATACTTTGATTAAAATACGTTAGGAATGAATCTAACAAATAATATTTATATTCATGTGGTTAATGAAGCCGAACACGAATCAAAGAGGATTCGAGATACTATATAGGAAAGGACCGAGTAGAATTTAGTGAGGCATACTATTACATGGCCCAAGTGAGTGCATTTCTATATTTTTGCATTATGTTGAAAAGGGAAGACTTGAGATAAGTCAACCCTAATTCAAAATTTCATTGCATTTCTTCATAATACGTGATATGATGCATGATTCAACATGGCAAGCTTGACGGAGTACAAGGTACGTACTACTGTTTGCATAAATAATGATGAATCATGTTCACATAAGAAAATGACAAGATTAAAATGAAACAAGATACACCATGGGGATCCAAGCCCATAGGGCAAAATGCACTAACGAGGTGTTTATATAAGGAGCAAAGAGCTTCCTTATATGAGGAGCAAAGAGCGTCCTCTCGAGTACGTGCTCTACATGGCACTATGGTGCAGATAGGCTACGGGGTTTCCATGGGCCTCTAGCCAGACACGCTGATAATATAACAAGATGATTACATGAAAGAACATGATACATGATACATATGTTACATGATTACATGATACATGAAAAAGATGTTACATGATTTCACGATACATGAAAAAGAAGTTACATGTTACATAACAAAGAAGTACATGGCATACATGATAGAAATGTTACATGATACATGATAGAAATGTTACATGATGCATGATAGAGATGTTATATGATACAGAATAGAGATGATTCATGTTATACATGATAATGATGTTTTATGATTTGCATTAAATGGCTGATTCATTATTCACATGATAGCAATGATACATGAAACATTGATATTGTGACATGATTGCCATTTATAGAAAAAAATGTACTATACTTTATATATGACATACTAAATTATATTACTTCATGTTTTGATAAACTGTTTTGAATGCCTCACTAAGTTCGTACTTAGCGTCTGTCTTATGTCACACGTAGGTTTCCTGGAAATCATCTATAGAGGAGGAGCGGAAACTTGGGAAAAATCAAGTTACTACAATACGACCAGTAAGTAAGTCTTTATCATAATTTGATAGACTAGTGGGCATGTAAGTATTTTAAAATTGAATTGTCTACATCATAAGTTTACAACGTAGTTATACGCTTTTATGGATGGATAAGTTTAGAAATACGAATTGTTAACAATAGCAAAATCATTGGTATGGTTAAGATGTTGTTTAGCCCTAATCGCGTAAAAATTTAAAAATCAAGAAAGGGTCTAGGCAGCTTACATAGTTTTCACCTTGAATTATATTTTTATTTCAATAATTCAATTATAAATTTTGTAAACCAATTCAGGTCAAAACTAGCTGCACCTAGACGACATAGTTTTAAATTTAAAACCGAGAAAAGGGTTAAACTACAAATTAAATTTTGGTATAAAAAAAATTAGTCAAGATTTTTTCTAATGATTTCCTAACATCCTTAATGTATATTCGGTCTACGAGTATACGTTAAGGGTGTTACAATATAAGGGACTAGGAAGCCATGCTCCCCCAATTTTAGGAAATTAAAGTTTGATCCTAAAATTTTTTTAAAAAAAATTATTTTGGTCTTCTCATAATTTTTAAAAATTCATATTAAGCTTTAAAATGTTAAATATTTTTAACTATAATTATTATCCCATACACATGAAGTTGAAACTTTTTGTTTCCACAAGTGCCTCAATTTTAGGGTTTAGGATTTTAGTTTAGGGGTTTTAGTGTAGGGGTTTAGAATTTAGAGTTCATGGTTAGAATTTAATGGTTTAGGGTTAGAATTTAGGATTTAGGGTTAGGGTTTAGTCTTTAGAGTAATATGGTCAGGGATTTTTGTTTTCAACTATAAACCCTAAATTTTAACCATAAGCCTAAAATTCTATCAACATCCCCTAAATTCAAAACTACTACACTTAAACCCCTAAACCCTAAAACATAAACAAAGTCCCTAAACTCTAAAATTAAGGTGCTTGTGTAAACAAAGTTTCCACAAGTGCTTGTGCAAACAAAGTTTCCACAAGTGCTTGTGCATGGAATAATTACCTAATTAATTATATCTCCTCATAATTTTTAAACATTCTTATTAAATCTCTCAAAATTATTAAAAATTTTAGTTAAACCCTCAAATTTTTTAAAATTTTATTTTAAACCTCTAAATTTTTAAAAGATTTAAGTTGACCCTCAAACTCTTACCCCAAATTCTATTATTGTTTCCTAGAAATAACAACATTATCGTTTTCACATGTATCATTTTTTTCAGCTCAACTTATTCGAAGAAAAGTTTGAGGTTTTATACCATCAGTTTCTACAAATTCCACCTTAACCTGAACCATGTTTTCACTTGTTTCAGCCTTCAGTAATACATCAACTAAAGGGGGTAGGGGTGGCAATAGGGCGGGTCGGGGACGATTTTGCATTCTCACTCCGTTCCTAATACTTGCGGGTATGGTTTTGGAGAATTCCCATTAAAGGTTCTATGGATTTTTTCATTCCCATACCAATCCCATATGGATTTCTGCGGTTTTCAATTAATCTCCGTACCTAAAAAATAAACAAAACTTAATACATTAAAAAAATACTCAACATTAAATCTCCAAAATTACAAAAATAAATAATAAATTTAATATTTACCAACAACTAAAAACCCATTTCAGAACTATAAAACATAACTAAAATATTAACTATTGAAACATGGCAGCCTGCACTAGCTTTAAAAGAAAATTTGTAACTGATAATCTACAGTTCTAAATCATAATCCGTTTGTTCTAAAAGGAGCTAGATTTGATAGTCTTTTCAACCATATAAATTACTTCTTCTAATTTTACTCGTAAGATTTATGGTGAATTTCTGAAGTCACTGCCATTGTTGTTTTTGGAAACAGTTTGTAGTCTTTTCTTCTTATATCTTCCACTAAAAAATTAATAACTCCTAATATATAACTCAAAATCAAGAACTGTTTGTTTTAAACGAATCTAGACTTCTGTATGGTTATAGAAATATAAGGCCCACTTTTTGATTTACCTTGTAAAATTTTTGGTGATTTTTCAAAGTCACTGCTAAAACTGTTTTCTAAGAAATCTACTCTCAATTTTTAAGACATTTCAACATTCAAATATTCATATTTTTTAAAATACACATCGAGATCAATCACCACGTATTTGAAACAAAACTAAATTGAATCACGTTTACAACGATGTATAGACCACTTTTAAATTGTTTTTATGGAATTTACGGAGAATTTCTAAACTTACTATAGCCAACCATACTCAGGTTATGGAAGATCAGATTTTTGTAGAAAAATTGGTAAATTACCCTTATGGCCATCCAACTTTGTAAAATATTAGGGATCCCTGCAGATATTTTTTGGGATCCCCACGGTGATTTATACAAGTATGGTTCGGTTATCTCCACGATTCAGATATAACAATCTCTGTCCCTATTCTCATTTGAGCTTCAGTGATAAAACTTTCTCATCTCCGTCTTTGTGGATGAAGATTTCGGTTATTCTCCATATTCGTTAGTTCGAATCCCCACGATTTTCGGTTATTCCTCACCCGATTACCACCCCTATAAAGGGGTGGAAGCGAAACCCTCCTGCTTAACCTTAACAAACCTAATATATTTAATATAGTAATTATTTTATTTTATTCTTATATTCAAAATTTTATTTGATATTAAATATAATGCAACAATTTTATTTTATATAATATTAAATATAATATTGTTATTTTATTTAATATTATATTTAAATAAGATAATACTATCAATAATAGAAAATAACGGTCTAAATTATATATTTAAAATAAATGAGGTAAATTTACTTTTAAAATAATTTTTTTTAAAATTAAATTGAATAGAAAAAATCTGAAAAGTAAAATATGTCATTTATTCTTCTCATTAAAATCAATATTAGCTAAAATGTTGACAATTTTGGGACAATCCAGACCAAAGTCTTAAAGAACTTTTTGATGTCAATAAGTGCTTTTAAGCCAAAAATAAAATAGTTCTTGGGGTAAAACAAATTTCAGAAGAGTACACAATAAAATGTATAATTTAGTGGACGAGCCAAAATTAAATACTTGTTAGGGGTAAAATAAACTTTAGTAGCAAACTCAATAAAAAATTGTATAATCTGATAGACAACTAGGACTTTGAGACAACAAATTTAATATTTAGTAAGGTGTGTTTATCATTGGTCGAGTGGCTAAAGATGTTTATGTTGTCCCATTTTGTGTATTTGAATCTTGATATTTATTTTAAAAATATAATATTTTCTACTTAATAAAAATTTGAAATTAAAATCATAAAATTATTAATTTATTACTTATTTATATCAGAAAAAAATATATTTAAAATAAATATTACTATAATTATTTAAAAATATTTTTAAATAATCATATTTTTAAAATTAAACCATTCAAAAAATATTTTTTTATAAAAAAAATATTTATCAAAAAAATATTTTGAGAAACACTTTTACAGTACTTTCTACAAACCGTTTGAACAATAATTAATCATATAGTATATCTTATTTAAATAAGCCGTCAAAAAGCGTAAGATTTTCCCGGCGGAACTCAATTTTCTCGTCAGATTTGAATATCAAAAACCACAATCTTTAGGAAATTATATAAACTTTTCGTACACTTTAAGTTTAGCTGTATTAAATTATGAAAATAACAACACACTATTTTTCAATTACTTTGATGTAGTTGCATCATCTTCCCAAAAACATCCTGAAAAAAGAAAAACGCGATAAGCATTCAAGATGGACTGAGAAGCTTATACGATCCGTAATAGCCTTTATTGACGGCCGAACGCCGAGAAGGGCTGCAAGCGAAGCTGCAAACCGGAGTCATTTCCTGATCGTCACCGCCGTCGATCTCCGCTAAAACTCGGTCGAACAAATCGACGTCGCAGGGAAGAAGGAGTGGACCTTCATTACTGAACCCGTACTCGAGCTCGGCGTCTTCCAACAGCATCTGGAACAACGGGTGGTTGGCGACCTCGGTCTTGATCACAAACCTTTGTCTTTGGGGTCCGACGTAGACGAAGAAACAACCTTCCGGCGCCACCTTAACGGCACGACGGTCCGGAGATGTCGACGATGAACTTCTCGACGCTTTGCGGCATCTTTCCCAGACCTTCAGGGCCATGTTTTTCTTCCATTTCTTCTTTACAATATCCATTGCAATCCGCTGATACGAGAACAGAACCTGGAAAACAAAGTCTTTTAAGTTGAGAAAAGAGGAGAGAAACTGTTATGCAGCCTCCGGACTTTGAATCTAGCACTAGAATTTGCAGGTGTTTGTTTCAAACACGGAGAGCCCACTTGTTCAGTTCTTCAAGTTCCATGCTTCCTAGTGGATAAATCAAATCAAACATGAATTCAACATATGTTAAACAAATAATATAACGAAAACCAGCTGACTTTAGATACTATTAAAGTCTAAAGAGAGGAGACAAAATGGAAACCTGAAGAGAGAGGAGTCCACCTTTTTGTTGGTATCATATCATTGTTGTTATTTACCACATGGAGATGATAATTGTAAATTAGTGGGGAGTTGGTTAGCTGAATTTCTTGGAAGTTTCTGCTCCACGTTTTTATATATATCGCCAAGCCTGAAAAGAGGCGAGAACAATAATTTTATATTGAAAAAGAAAAGGGATATTTTGAAATATATAAACAGTGATGATATATATCCTATGAGACATGTATTTTAAGAAGAGGATAATGGTCCCATGACAATATGCTTAAATTTTTCCTTTGGGAAGAATCCGAGAGAAAAAATAAGACGTGTAAGGTTGCAAAGGTTGCAGCCATAGTAGAATTTGAGGTAAGAGTTTGAAAGACAACTTAATTTTTTAAAAATCTTCGAGGCTTAAACTAAATTTTTTAAAAATTCTAAGGGTTTAATTAAAATTTTCAAAAATTTAGAAGGATTTAATAAGAACTTTTAAAAATTATGAGAAGAGATTTAATTAATAACATTCAAAATTTTGAAACATAATATAAATTTTTAAAAATGTTGAGGAGGTCAAATTATATTTTTAAATATTTTTAGAGGTCAAAATCGGCATAAAGTCAAAAGTAGCCCCAAACGTTTGACCTTTTGGTCACTTTAGCCCCTATTCTTTTTTTGGCCCGAACAACCACCTAACATTTTATTTTTGTTCAAATTTCACCCTTGTTAGAGGGAAACCGTTAGTCAACTAATGGTCAACGCCTGAGGCTGACGTGACATGTCTGCGTGGCATGAGGCGCTGACATGGCATCGTGATTTTTTTTATAAAAAATAATTATTTTTATATTAATTTCTAACCAATCAGACACTGTCATGTGGCATCATCATATGATGACACGTGGCAGATTGGTTCTAAGGCATAAGAAAGAAGAAAAATTCAATAGGTATGCTTGGGGAGATTTGAACTTGGACCATGTGGTTAAAAATCTCAATACACAACCAACAAACCAACCAACAATGTTGATATTTTTCCACCACTTATTTTATTTACTCATCACTTTATTTGTTTGAAAGTGAAGAAATATTCATTAAATTATTCACTAATATATCCTAAAACCCTAAATCTAAAACCCTAAAAACTAAAACCTAAACATAAAATCCTAAACCCTAAAACTCGAAACACTAAAAGCCTAAATTCATAAACTCAAAACCCTAAAGCCTAAAACTAAAACCTTAAACATGTAAAACCCTAAACCTTAAACTTGAAACCCTAAACTCCTAAAAACCTAAACCCTAAAACCTTAAACACAAAGCCTTAATCTCGAAACACTAAAAACCTAAATCTATAACCCCTAAACCCTAAAATCAAAACCTTAAACATGTAAAACCTAAAACCATAAACCCTAAACTTGAAACCCTAAAATCCTAAAAACCTAAACCCTAAACATTAAACCTAAAATTCAAAACACTAAAAAACCTAAATCCATAAACACAAAACCCTAAACCATGAACCCTAAACATATAAAACCTTAAACCCTAAACCTTAAACATATAAAACCCTAAAACCATAAACCTTAAACTTAAAACTCTTAAACTCCTAAAAACCTAAACCCTAAACATTAAACCTAAAACTCAAAACACTAAAAACCTAACCCATTAAACTAAAACCCAAAACCTTAAAACTAAAACCCTAAACACACAAAACCCTAAACACCTAAAACCCTAAACCCTAAACCCTAAACCTAAAATCAAAAACAATAAAACCATAAACCCTTAAAATCTTAAACCTTAAAACCTAAAATCTAAACATAAAGTTTAAACCCAAATTTAGGATTTATGGTTTAAGGTTTAGGTTTTAAGGTTTATGGTTTTGTGTTTTAGGATTTAGTGTTTAAGGTTTAGGATTTAGGATTTAAGGTTTAGATGTTTAGGGTTTTAAGTTTAAGGTTTAATGTTTAGGGTCTAGTATTTTATGTGTTTTGCGTGTTTAGGGTTTTGGTTTTAGGGAGTTAGGTTTAGGGTTTTATGGTTTTGTTTTTTATGGTTTTAGGTTTTAGGATTTAGTGTTTAGGGTTTAGGATTTGATGTTTAGGTGTTTGGGGTTTTGTGTTTAGGGTTTAATGTTTAGGGCTTGGTG
The DNA here is from genome assembly GCA_019671005.1 of Hibiscus mutabilis. NCBI lineage: Eukaryota > Viridiplantae > Streptophyta > Magnoliopsida > Malvales > Malvaceae > Hibiscus > Hibiscus mutabilis. The sequence goes on from CM033744.1 coordinate 37,277,717, forward strand.
TTTAATATGTTTAGGGTTTTGGTTTTAGGGGTATGGGTTTAGGGTTTTAGGATTTAATGTTTAGGGTTTAAGTTTTTTTATTTTTAGGGTTTAGGTTTTAGGATTTGATGTTTAAGTTTTTGATTTTAGGGTTTAATGTTTAGGGTTTTTATTTTAGGGTTTAATGTTTAGGGTTTTATTTTAGGGTTTAATGTTTAGGGTTTTGGTTGTAAAGATTCGAGTTTAAGGTTTTTAGTGTTTTGATTTTTAGGGTTTAGGGTTTTAGGATATATTAGTGAATAATTTAATGAATATTTCTTCACTTTCAAACAAATAAAGTAATGAATAAATGAAATAAGTGGTGGAAAAAATATCAACATAGTAGGTTGGCTTGGTGGTTGTGTGTTGAGTTATTTAACCACATGGCCTAGGTTTGAATCTCCTCAAGCACACTTATTGAATTTTTCTTCTTTCTTATGCCTTAAAACCAATCACCCACGTGGCATCATCTGATACCACTTGTCACGCCCCTAGAGTCCCAACGCCCGGGAACGTACGACCTTAGGCACCCACTAACGCTATTCACCTGATTCCGTGCCTAAGTAAGCCTTCAACCAGCCTTGCGAGAACTCCTGCTCGGCAAAGGCTCGGACAAGCCCTCAAAGCTTCGATGGATGCGGAAGCTTTAAGCACTAAGGTGGCTACTCTTAGCCACTCGAGAGGTAACTAGCTCAAAGAGCTTTAGAAATAAAGACAACTGAAAGGGCCTTTGAGTCTTATTACTCAAGTGAGAGTGAATGGAATATGATGGATGATCCAAATGAGAGTGGGAAGCTCTCTATTTATAGTTGAGCTCCCACTTAATCAATGGTCCATATCGATTTACACGGATGGCCAGGATTAGCCCAATTAAATACAAAATCTCCTAACATAAGGAAACTTTATCAAATCCTATCTAATTACATCAATTAGTAGGAAACTTTCCTCGGATAGGTGATCACTCCTGATATGGAAAGATTCCCCCTCAATCTTATCTGATTTGTTGTCACTTACCATTTCTGAAAAGGGCTCTCTAGCATTCTCCAAGTGTTGGGCCAAGTCTGGTGGTCTTGGCAAGCCCGATTTCCCATTTGGAACCTCTTCGTCGGATGCTCGCGCCACTGTCTCGAACCAAGGAATTTGGGCCGTGACATTCTCCCCCACCGAACTTAGCGATGCCCTCTTCGCTCCACTGGAACGATCCTGGGTAAGGCCCCTTCGGATGCTACTACTCGTTGCCTCGGCTTGATATGGTTCCCCCATATGAACTGCTTGCTTCGGCTCTTGCATCCATGGAACTCTTTGATTCTCTGCACCATTCTTTACATCGTCTTGGTGGCTTCTCGACATCTTGGCTTGCTCATGTCTCCCCATAAGGAATGCTCGCTTTGACTTTGTCCACCAAGTGATATCGCGTACTATGACGCCTTCGGGTACATCACCATCGTGAGAGCCTTCTGCCACTAATCTTGATCCGCCTTGACTCGGACACTCAGGGTCTCGCTGCAAAGTCTTGGGTGTCACCACATTGAACACTGGACGAACTCTCAGACTCGTCAGCCCATCAATTTGGCTCCTTAGAACTCTGAAAGGTCCTTTCCAAGCTTCATTTCCTCCGCACTGGTTAGGTCTTACTCGACCTATACTCATCAAAGACGGAAAATCAAACTCAAAAACACTAGAGTTGTGTTTGAGATGTACCTTCCTCTCGGTTGCATTTACTCTAACATGGGTCAGCCCTTCTTTGTCCTTGAAGTCTGGCCCCCTTTGCATCGAACCTCCCTCACTGAAGTTCTTTGCATGCATCGACCCTTCAGCCACAAAGTCTGTTGCCCCTTGTTGCATCTGCCCCTCTGACTTGAAGTTTGGTGCACTATTCTTGCATCGACCCTTCTTCCTCGAAGTTCAGTGCCCCTTCTTGCGTTGGTGCTTCTTCCTCGAAGTCCTCCGCTTCTTTCCCACCTTGCCCATGGGTGGTGTCTCCACGGTCGCTATGTCCCCCTTCGGCTTGGCCCCCTTCGACACTCCATTGGTCTCAAAAGCGATGTTCTTTCCCCGAACATCCTCGGTAAGCACTTTTGTAGCCTTCTCGGACATGTTCAACCCATCCTGCTCTCGGTCGCTCTTGGCCTTGGCATAACTCAACATCGAACCAAGCTATGTGTCATCATATAATGATGCCACGTGGCAGCGTATGATTGGTTAGAAATTAATATAAAAATAATTATTTTTTAAAAAAATTTCATGATGTCACATTAGCAAAGTGCCACATCAGCAACGTGCCACGTCAGCGCCCCATGCCACGTCAGCCTCAAGCATTGACCGTTAGTTGACTAATGATTTCCCTCCAACGAGGGTGAAATTTGAACAAAAATGAAACGTTAGGTGTTGTTCGGACCAAAAAAAAGAATAGGGGCTAAAGTGACCAAAAGGTCAAGCGTTGGGGGCTACTTTTGACTTTATGCCGTCAAAATCTTAATTTCTTAAAATTATGGAGAACCATGACTGCTAATATTTCGTATGATTTCTAAGTGATAGTCTACATTCAAATTATAATTTTTTAGGTCAACATAATTATTGTATTTATATAAAAGATTTACAATTTTCAAAAAAGGTAAACTATAAATTTATCATTTCTTTTTTAAGTTAAAGCTTGTTTGTCTTTAATGTTATGATTATGTCACGTACCATGCTTAGAAGGGGAGGATATCAAATAGAGAAACAAAGTGCATTTATCGCACACCAAAAAGGAAAAGAATGACCAACAGTTGAAGTAAACCTGTGATGAGAGTATCTCAAAGATGAACTCTGGATCGAACATTAAAAATATCAAATTACTGAATTTCATAAACACAAAAACTTATTATGGTTTAAACTTAAAATCTGAAAGAATAAAATTTAATTTATTGTTATGAATATTGATTTATGGTGAATATTCATGTATTAAAGGAGACTTTAATGTACTTTATTATTAGAATTTAAAACTCATTGAAATTAGGGTTTCATCATATGCATATAAATATAGATTTAGAGAAAGCACTGTACACAACTCAATATTGAGAATGAATAAAAATCTTCCTCTTTCTCTCATCTCTTTGTTATTGTTATTGTTCTTCTTTATTTTATTCACAACACGTTATCAGCACGAGACTCTAATCAACTGAGGTCTTCATCGTTCAAATCCAAAAGAAGTTACTAGAAAGAATTCGATTATAGGATGAACAAAATATAAGTTTTCCCCTCATTTTTTTAATGAAAGCATGTTTGGTTGTATTTTAATTTTGAGCATTGGGCAGAGATAAATTTGTGACTTCTCACAAATCAAATGACGATTTGATAGAGATAATTCGGTCGTGTTTGGTTTGCATCTAATTGATATTGTGGTATGCTTCTTGAAACGTCACTTATTACTATTATCATATGATAAGAATACATACAAAATTATTCTCTCCACGCATAAAAAATTGGATTGATAATTTTCGAGTACAAACGTAATAGTTTTTTTTCTCTCGTCCACCCATAATCCATGAAAAGGCTATATACCGCCACACATAATTGGAGATAGTTAGAATCTTTGAAAATTTATCCCTTTGTGCAACAAAGATATAATGTATACCTCATCGTTATATTAAGCGCACGATGTTCTAATATTTTTGAAACCAATCAGTTTTTTTTATATGGTCACTCATTGTTATATTTACATCATATTGTAACTAAATATCAATATTTATTTTATATTATTTTATTGATGAGAGTTAGTATTTTTAACTATGTTTTGAGTTTTACATGATATACTTAAATGACTTGGTAAGAGACATGACATAAAGAGATTATAAGAAGTTGTTTTGGTCATTTGGGATGTCTCCATTGTCCTTAAGAGAAAAATCAATATAGGTAAATTCTACTTTTATTTTTTTATTCTTTAAACTGCGATTTTAAAGTGCGATAAATCATGGTGATTTTGAATCTACAAGAAGACTGTTATAAAGTCTATATTTGCTCGAAAGCAATAATTCTTTTATGTCGAAGATGCGTGCACTCTTTTCCCTTCACTAAGAAATTTTTTAATGAGGCAACATGTTATGCGTATCAAGATGCGTGCACTCTTTTCCCTTCACTAAGAAATTTTTTAATGAGGCAACATGTTATGCGTATCAAAGATGCGTGCACTCTTTTCCCTTCACTATGAATTTTTTTAATGAGACAACATGTTATGCGTATCAAAGATGCGTGCACTCTTTTCCCTTCACTAAAAAAATTTTTTCCACTGAGTTTTTATCTTATTAAGGTTTTAACGAGGCACATTATCTTTATAGATATCCAAGGAGGACTGTTATGAATATTTATTTATGGTGAATATCCATGTATTAAAAGAGACTTTAATATACTTTATTATTAGGGTTTAATACCCATTGGAATTAGGGTTTCCATCTTATGCCTATAAATATAGATTTGGAGAAAGCGTTGTACACAACTCAATATTGAGAATGAATAAAAATCTCCCTCTTTCTCTCATCTCTTTGTTATTGTTCTTATTTATTTTATTCACAATATTTATCGAATATTTGAATTTAAAAAACTTAAACTACCACTAAACATTAAACTAAAAATTTAAAAGCACAACCCCTTTTACCTCTTTTTTTTCCTGAAAGGTGAATATTGTATGATTTTATTAACAATATCATAAAGGATAAAGACATGAACTTTATTAAAAAAATCTCTCTAATCTTACGTGAAAAAAAAAAGTGCTTCATGTCTATACCGGAAATTCCGGTAACGATACATCACTCATTAAAATATTGTCATCAACTCAACCAAAAACGCATTCATGGAGGATTGCCCTTACCAGGGACTCAAGCAGCGTTACCCAATCCCCTATTCTTCCAACTAGCAACTAGCAGAGGATTGAACGAAAATCACAACACCTGTAATGTCTTCCACCCTAAAAAACGCGAGCAGTAAGATGAATTGCAAAACCATTTACAATTTAAATTACTAGCAGCAACCAAACAATCAGACATAATTCCTTTAAAAGCACGGGGAGTCGTCGAAGCCTGAAGGTTGGAGTAGCCACGACACGACATTACTACAATCAGATTCAACCACCAAATTAGCTACTCCCACCCCCATTAGACCTGACAAGTAATACTAAGGTTCCCTTAATTGCCAGAAGTTCGGCCGAGGCAGGAACAACACAACCAACTGATTTAGAGAATTTTATAAGAATCTTACAGATATGATCTCTTAATATGCCCCCCATTCCGGCGGGCCCATAATTTCCTCGAACTGCACCATCCGTATTGAACTTAACCGAGCCGATAGGAGAAGGAGACCATTCATCCATTATTTAGTTATGTCCTTTTATTCCTAATTTTGTTTTGTCCTTGCTTGCACTCCAAAGAAGAAGACATTTTTTTGAATAGTCTAAAGGTGATCACAAGTATCTGTTCATAGATATTCTTAACCATTTGACAATACACACACCTTGCAGACATTGTAATTGAACTCGTGTCTCTTAAGATAAAGATCATCCATTTTCTTAAAGTGACACTTGTTGGATTCAGCTGAAGACAGTTGATGGCCACAAAATGAAGCCTATTTAGATATATACAATAAGAATGATTATTTTATCCAAATATCTCATTTTTAATATTATTTACGTTTTTAAAATCTAAACAAAATTATTTACGAATCTAGTATTCATTGCATGAACTTATGTGGCTGATATAGTTAATTCCATTAAAAAAGTAAAAAGTCACGAAACTTGTATGCTAGTATCATGAATTCTATTAAAAATAAAAACCTAAAAAACTCGCCATGTTAGTATACTGAAATCCATAAATTTTTATTCTTTTAATAAAACTCGTCATGTCAATCAAACGAATTTCTTACGAATCATGTTAGGTCCAAAACTAATTTTATTTATGTGTCAATTTTAGATAAAAACGTCAACAAAAAACTGTACAACCGATTGGAAGAGAATAAAGACTAATAACATGTAACCGTCCGAAGAATAATCATGTATTCCGAAGTGAACTTATGGGTTTAGGTTTATCCATATTTTCTACATAGACGACTTGTTTCATCATTTAATTTCCATCCTTATCTGATTACAGGTGATTTGTTTTCTTATACAAATCTGATTGCATATGATACCTTCACCGTGTATTAACTCGAGCATACATAGTTGACAAAAAGGAGAAAAATTAAGTTAGATTAAATATTGAAAGACGGTAGGAGAAAATAAATGAGATTCATTTAAGTGGTATCGAATTTAAAGTTTCTTGTGTATGCAGAAAATTTTTGCTGAAAAATTGACTTACTAAAAATAGATATGCTACGTAAATCGATCCGGATTAATCATAATAAAATCTTAAAAATTCGGAGACAATAAAAAAAGACAGCCCGAGCAAAACACATCGTTTGGTGAAGCTAACCATAAGACTTAATACTAACAGCTTACAGGTAGAGTGGTCGTCTTCATTTTTGTTATGGCTGCGCCCAGACTGACTGATAGGAAGGATTAAATTCTCATGAGTTGTACTAAATTTAGGCGTTTCTGAATCCAATTCTTTAGACTTTAAACTCAGACCAGACAAGACAACCTACAACAGAGACGTTCCTCAATCTCCTTGTCCCCCAACTTGACTTCTTCACCTCCCCAAAAAGTTTTAAGATGGGCCAGCTTAAAATAAGGCTATACATAAATACTTATAAAAATAGTAAGAATTTCGGTATATACTGAAATGCTTACCGATTTTATAAGCATTTTTGTATGTACATAAAAGTTGATATCGAAGTTCTTATCATTTTTATAAGTATTTTTGTATAGCCTTATTTTAAGCGCCTCACGTTAGAAAACCCCCACCTCCCATGCCCAGTTTGTCTTTGACTTCTTTTGGCTGATTAAACCCTATTTTCTTTAATTAAAATTTAAATAATATAAAATAATTGCATTTAATTTAGTCAACATAATTGTTGTTATAATAATTTGGAAGTCGTGGGTTTAAATTTAATTATGAGATTAAAGATTTGAATCTAATGAGTGGTCTAAGTAGATACGAGAATAATATTCATTTTAGGAGATCTGTGTTAGATCATCTTTGTCCGCAAGGAGGTGTGTGTCTTATCAAAAGGTTAAGAAAAATATGAAGAAATACTATATTGTAATCACATTAAGCTTATTAAACAATAAAAAGTAAGAGATTAAAGATTTAGAAAATTGATTCATATAGAATTTAGAATTTAAATAAAATCAATATTGTTTTGTTCAAATCAATTTTATTTAAATCATTATATTTTATTTAATAGGTGTTAAATATTAGTATAGAAAAATATAGGAAAAAACTTTGATACACATGCCGTGTAAATTTTAGTTTATATGTGCCTTTTAGTTTTAGGGGTTAGTGTAACGACCCAGATTTTGAAATTCAATGGTTGGTTTAACCCGAAGCGTGGGCTTCATGTTTGGGTCAAGTTGTGTGGGCCTTGAGAGCTTTTGTGGACTTGTTTTTAGTCGATGAGTTTATGAGTTGGGCTTATTGTGGGGATAGAAGGATGATGGGAGGGTTGCATGGTAAAATCCCTCCTTTTGAAGAGAGAAAAGTTGCCTCTCTTTATTTCTCCTACAAATTGGGGAAGGGGTGATATCATTTTGTCTCATACTTGCTCTTCATCCTTTTCTCATCTTCATCCTTTGAAGATGAAGGAAAATGTACAATCTTTACCCTTTTGTTGTGAGAACCTTGGATTGGTTGTTAAGGGAAGGTTAATCATCAATCAAAGATCTATCTATCAAGGTAAGTATTGTGAGTTTTGGTGGTGGTTGGAAAATGAGTGTTTAGTGGAGGTTGAAGAGGAAGAACGGGAATGAGGGTTTTGGCTCTCTTTCTTGTTGTAGAATCTTTCCTTCTTCATATCTTAAGTTTCCTACAATGTTGTAATTCGATTTACGATATTTTCTTGTAGTGAAAGAGGTTGGGAACTCTTTCAAGGATCAAGGGAAGAAGAAAGGTTGAAGCTTGGGCCAAGGGATTCATTCTTTGATGTAGGATCAAGCTTAGTACACTACTAACTCTTTTGTATTCCTAGAAATCATAAAATTAGATTTCTTGTTGCTTGATTTGATGTCTTGGTTGTTGAAAGCTTGAGACCCCCACTAATGGTTAAATTCGAATTTGGTGTTAAAATAGTGTAAAATTGATAGGAAACCACTTAAACCACATTTCATAACTTGTAGGTTTGATTTGGGGTTTTACCATGAAGGTTTAGGGTGTTGAGGATTATTTGCCAGCTCTAGAATTTAATTTATAGGCTCGTGTACCGATACATGTTGAACCGGTACCGGTACCCTTTGCTTTTGAATGACTAACTCAAGCAGAGTTTAAAGGGGGTATCGGTATGCCTATGGGAGTATCGGTACCCCCTGTTCCATCCAAATTCCAGTAGCAAAAATGGGTATCAATACGCTTGGGAGTGTACCGATACATTTGGGGTATCGGTACACGTCTTCATGTACGGGTTGCTAGTTAAACCCCTGTGTATGTAAAGCTGGGTATCAGTATACTTTGGTGAGTATCTGTACCCTGAATGGTGTACCAGTACGCATGTGAGGGTATCGATACCCTCTGGCAATTTGCCTAAAAAATACGTTTTGAGTTCAGGGGACTTATAATTCAAGGACTAAGGCCCAACAGGCTTCTAATGTGGTAAAATAAATAATAAAATTGAGAAACCAAGAATTTAACCTCATATACGAGCCCAACGAGTAATAACTTGGTAAATGTTGGGTGACTTGTGTGAAATAGCAATCATATGGATCCTTGGTGGGTCGTGTGTTGTTACGTGCCAAGTAAGGGCACATGTGTGATTGAGTCACTTGATTGTTGGGATTTAGATACCTAGTGAAAGTGTTGCAACACCAAGAGATGAGCTTTCAGATGTATGTTCCCGAGGCTGTGTAACACCAGGCCTCATTCGATGATACTCGATGAGAGATTCCGAGTATGAGTGTACGTTCCCGAGGCTGTGTGACATTGGGCCTCACTCTGAGTGTATTTTCCTGAGGCTGTGTGATACCGGGACTCACTCTAGGTTTGTTGGTATGATGACTATGTGTTGTGTGGGATTTATGTAATTTCCATTGCTTGCTATGTGTTTAGGCGGCTAGAGGTAGCGCCAATATTGTTATACTTGTTGGGTTTCATAGGAAATTAACTGATCTAATGAGGCATATTAACGCAGCGAAAAAATATCCTATGAAGAATTTCCAAGATCTCATGCTATCATATTAATGTACGAAGAGGAAATCAAGAATTAGCTTGATATTTGATTCACGAATCAGGTTGAGTTGAGGTGCCGCCTTTCTGAAAGACGACCGCCCTCTACAAGTATCCACACGCGAATAGACGATGAACAGCTATTAGAATGCTAGTTCCAATCAAGATTTCGAAAATCTAATTTTGTAGTTTGGTGACTATTTCGAAAATCACTCTCAAAAACCCCTTGGCACACATACATATATATATGACTTGTTTGGGGTTAGATTGAGTTCACTTATTATAATTTAATTAAAACTATATTAAATAAATTATAAAATAAATTCTTAAACCAAAATCTAGATGATGTGATTTATTTAATAATATTATTTACTTAAAATAAATAAATAATATATTAAAAATGGATTCCTTATCCAATAAGGAATTTAAATCCAATCAAATCTATATAATGATATTATTTAATATTATTTATTTAATATTATTTTTCAGAAAAATAATAAAATAAATAAAATATTCTATCACAAGAATACGAATTTAACTTCTTTAAATTCGAATAAATAATCTCTCTCAATATAATTTAAAATAATCATATTATCTTAAATTTATTATTGGGAGTAATAACCACAACCATTCTTATCCATTGTTAGTGTGCGACCCTATAGGTTCAATTAACGTTGGCAGTAGATAAAATCACATTTTATTCTACAAGTCATAAGTGGCCTCTAGCAAGACATTATGACTACCCAAGTTAAATGAAAAGCTCATAATCTGAGACAACCTTAATTCAGTTTATGTCATAATCCTTTTATCTCACGACATCTTGATAGAATATAATGCATAGAAAATGTTAACCTTATATCGTTCCATCTTTAGTTTCTCGATGCCCAATTGAACTAATTAAACAAATAACATTGATCTCTATCAACTCATTTCAGCACGACCATGCATTTCTCGGTCTCAATCATCGAGGGGCCCAAAATATCTCTCTTATGTTAAAAGGGATAAATTCCATCTTAATTACTCACATCTCACTGCATGATTCCTTATTATGTTAAAGCATAACCTTTATAATCGTCCGATTAAAAACGACGTTTGACTATGTCAAAACATAATAGTTATCATGTTAAGAACCGTAGCAATTTCAGGTCTAAGGATTTAATGTCACAATTGTTTGAAGATTAATATATAACTTTAATCCATGTATTAATATCAAGACGAGTCAATCCTAATATTTGTTCTCAACAAATATATATATATATATATGAATTTGATTTGAATCTCATTCACATATTCATCTTATGAATATCTATCAAACTTCATACTAAGCTTATCTTATTATTGTTCCCACAATAATATCTGGTTAGGGATATTTAGATTAATAATATTCAAGGATACAAAAGCATGCAAATTTATCATAACAATAAATTCAATAATCAAAAGATCACGTCCATACAATAGGCCTTAGGCATTATCGCTAACAATCTCCCACTTGCACTAGGCCTATTCAAGAACGTATCTCATACTTATAGACCTAACATGATGATCATGTTTTAATTGTGGTAGTGCTTTGCTTTGAACTTTTCAGCAAACAGCACCTCTATTTAAACAAAACATATATCCCGATTGTGATCAAAAATCATCTTTGTCAGTTTGGAAGCTTGCATCTGTGTAACCACTTACAACTAGATAATCTTCCAATCTGTCATAGACTAAGAACATATCTTTAATTTTTCTCAAATACTTAAGTATATTCTTTACTGATGTCCAATGACTCTCACTGGGATCTGATTGTTATCGACTTGTTATGCTCAAAGCATATGAAACATCGGATCTAGTGCATAGCATGGCATACATTATAGCTCCTATCGCTGAAGCATATGGAATTTTACTCATGTGTTCTAGCTCATCTTTAAAGTTAGGACATTGAGTCTTGCTAAGAATAATGCCATGAGACATAGGCAAGAATCCTCTCTTGGAATCTTGCATACTGAACCTTTTTCGGTACCTTGTCTATATACTCACTTTGATTTAGACCGATTTTTCTTTTAGATCTATCTCTATAGATCTTTATCTCAAGGATATAGGCAGCATCACCTAAGTCTTTCATTGAGGAACAATTTCCTAACCAAGACTTGACACTCAGCAAGGTTGGAATGTCATCGACATATAAGACCAAAAATACAACTGCACTCCCACTAATTTTTCTTGTAAACACAAGGTTCATCTTCATTTTTTATGAATCCAATCTCTTTGATTGACTCATCAAAACGAAGATTCCAACTCTGTGAAGCCTGCTTCAATCCATAAATGGATCTGTGAAGCTTGCATACTTTACCAAAATTCTCAACTTGTACAAAGCCCTCAGGTTGTGTCATGTACACATCTTCGAGTAAGTATCCGCTAAGAAACACAATTTTCATATCCATTTACCAAATCTCATAGTCATAATATGCTGCAATGGCTATAAGAATTCTGATAGATTTAAACATGGCTACCGGTGAAAAGGTTTCATCATAGTCTATACCATGAGTTTGTTTGAAACATTTTGCAACTATCCTTACTTTATAAGTATGCATTTTGCCATCCATGTCAGATTTCCTTTTGAAAACCCATTTACATCCAATGCTTTTAGTACCTCCAGGTGGATCAATCAAAGTCCAAACTTAATTGTCATACATGGATTGCATTTCAGACTTCATGGCCTCCAACCATTTATTAGAGTCTGGATCTGAAATAGCCTCTTGATAGGTAGTGGGTTCATCCTGATCCACTAATAACACGTCATGATTGTCAGTGACAAGAAATCCATATTTTTCTGGTTCACGACGTGCCCTATTAGATCTATGTAATTCTTGTGTTACTGGAGGTATGTCAACAACAGTTTGTTGACATTGAGTATCCAAAGACAGTTCAATGTGATTTTGTGGTTCTTGAACTTCTTAAAGTTGTACTTTGCTCCCACTGGTTCCTTTAGAAATAAATTATTTTTTTAAGAAGACATCATTTCGAACAACAAACACTTTGTTCTCAAGGGGATTATAAAAGTAGTGTCCTTTTGTTTCCTTAGGATATCCCACAAAAAGACATTTTTCGGATTTTGGTTCAAGCTTATTAGAAACTAAACGTTTCACATAAGCCTCACAACCCCAAATTTTAAGAAAAGACAGACTAGGCTTCTTACTAGTCCATACGCATATGCTGTCTTTTCAACTGCTTTGGAAGAAACTCGATTTAGTGTAAAAGTAGTTGTTTCAAGTGCATAACCCCAAAAGGTAAGTGAAAGATCTGTCATACTCATCATCGATCGAACCATATATAATAAAGTACGATTCCTCATTTATAAAACCCTATTCCATTATGGTGTTCCATGAGGAGTTAATTGTGAAACTATTTCACAATTTCTAAGATGATCATCAAACTCTTGACTCAAATATTCTCCTCATTGATCAGATCAAAGAGCTTTTACTGTTTTGCCAAGTTGATTTTGTACTTTATTTTGAAAAGATTTGAACACTTCAAATGATTCCGATTTGTGTCTCGACAAATAAATATAACCATATCTACTGTAGTCATCAGTAAACGTGATGAAGTACTTGTAACCTCCTCTAGCAATTGAAGTTAAAGGTCCACATAAATCTGTATGTATTAGGCCTAAAACCTCATTAACCCTTTCACTGTGTCCAGTAAAATGACTATTTGTCATCTTACCTAGTAAACAAGATTCGCAAGTATCATATGATTCAAAATCAAAAGAATTTAAAATTCTATCTTGATGAAGTTTTGAAATGCGTTTCTCATTTATGCGGCCAAGGTGACAATGCCAGAGATAGGTTAGATTTAAATCATTAGATTTAAGTCTCTTATTTATGTTATATATCGAAGAGTTGTTGGAGTTTTAAAGTTTCAAAACATAAAGACCATCTTGTAAATCAGCATTTGCATAGAACATGTCTTTATAATAAATGGAGCAATTATTATTCTTAATAATAAAAGAAAAACCATCATTATCCAAACAAGAAACTGAAATAATATTCCTACTTATGCTAGGAACATAAAAGCAATTGTTCAAAAGTAACAAAAGCGCACTAGGCAAAGTAAGTTCATAACTTCCTACAGCTAAAGCAGCAACTCTTGCTCCATTTCCAACTCGTAGGTCCACCTCGCCCTTTTTCAGTTGTCTACTCCTTTTGAGTCCCTGCACATTCGTACAAATGTGAGATCCACATCCAATATATAATACCCAGGAACTTGTAGGAGAAAGATTAACATGTATAACATAAATACCTGAAGAGTTGGTCTCACCAATGCTCTTCTTTTTCTTTAGATCTTTCAGATACAGCTTGTAGTTTCTCTTCCAATGACCAAGCTCGTTGCAAAAGAAACAAACACCCTCCTTAGGGGGCTTAACTGTGGGATTAGCTTTGGGTTTTGGTTTAGTGTTGGACTTTCCAGCCACTCTTTTCCCCTTTCCCTTTTTTCTTAAAATTCTTTCCCTTTTGAAATATCAGAATATGGCTAGGCTTGGATTTAATATTCTGTTCAGCAGTTTTAAGTTTCGTATGCAGCTCAGAAATTGATTTATCCATCTCGTTCATGTTATAGTTCATAACGAATTGACTATAACTTTCAGGTAATGAATTCATGATCAAGTCAGTCGCCAACTATTGGCTCAATGGAAATCCAAGTCTCTCAAGGTGCTCAATATGACCTTTCATTTTTAGCACATGGGTGCTAACAGAGGCACCTTCAGCCATTTTGCAAGAATGTAATGCCTTGGTAGTCTTATACCTTTCTTGCCTTACTTGTTGTTGGAACATTTCCTTAAGCTCATGAATCATATCATAAGCTTCCATGTTTTCTAGATCCTTCTCAAGTTCAGAACTCATGGTAGCTAGTATCAAACATGCAACATCAAGCGAATCATTTTTATGCTTCTCATAAGCCTTTGTATCAGCTTTAGAGGCATCTTTCTCTGGTTCCTCAGGGTAAGGTTCATTTATGACATATATCTTCCTTTCTTATTTGAGAACAATTCTCAAATTTTGAAACCAGTCAAGAAAGTTAGTCCCGATAAGTTTTTCCTTCTCAAGGACTGATCAGTGATAAAGTAGAATTGTTGGTTGTCATCTACAACATAATGTAAAGTTTGATAAGATATTTTGATTTAAGATTTCCACTATATTAACAACCCTCAAAACTAATTAATATAATGGGCTAAGATCCATATTTCTCTCTATCTTTAAGTCAGCTTTAGCATGACACTTAAAAATAAGTTATTTAGGTAAGTAACTCTTACTAATTGCATCTTATGCAACTCTTAGAAATTTATGAGATTTTGACATCTTATGTCCCGGCATGCATAAATCTCATCTCGTGCCATTAGGTCTAAAATTGTTTTGATAACCTAATTAAGCTACACCATTTTAAACATGTGAGCAGCACTATTACTCATCTTGTCTTACTAATGTAACCTAATGTACTCCTACTTTGGTAGAACCTACATTAAGGTGATAAAATTCTTGACAAGTGTTTAAAATTAGATGGCATGTAAAACTTAAATTTTATGTGAGGGGTTCTTGTTAACTTTAATTACTAAGACATCACATACACATAACATCGCATTCACATAGCATCGCATATATGTAAATAAATAAACGTGACATAGTATGGCCTTATCCTAAAAATAAATAAACCTAAACGATAAACGACTTCATCGCCTTGGATCAATATCTTTATCGCCTTAGATCATCATCTAGCTTCTCCATCACCATGGTGGTAAAGATTATGTCTTGATTACAAAAATTCAAATGACACATAGGTCGTATAAAATAAAACGACACGCAGGCCGTATTACAATGAATAAAACGACACGCAAGTCGTATTTAAAAACTTTACAACCTTTGTAAAAATATAAAAGACCATACTACGCATCATGCCATACATCAAGCAAAACAATCAAGAAGCAATCATCTCATGAATATTTGACAAAGCGTACGTCGTTACTAAGGCGTGTTACTTAAGTATTTTAATCTTATAAGGTGTTTCGCAGAGTTAAACCCTACGCAGACTTTTTCGGCGGTCGTATTACTAAGGTGTGTTACTTAAGTCTTTTAATCTTATAAGGTGTTTCGCGGGGGCCGAGGGCAGCGCCCCTTGAAAAAAAATTCCTATAGAAAAACTTTACAAATTTTCCCCAAAAATTTCAAATTTATTGATCTTATCAAAAAAAATTTGAACAAGCCAGAATCAAGTTTAATTGCATTAAACAATGTAATCAAATTACACAAGAGGCTTATACAAAAATCACCGCCAGTCATAATTGGTATATATATAATGTTACGATCTAATCAAGCAATTAAACTCTTTAATCACAAACAGTATTAGGATTATTAACAATATTTAATAAATCCTTTAAAGAAACAGATTTAACCTTTCAAACACCTTAAACAACCTGATTAATTATATCGTTCGCGCAAACCCTAATAACATACATCTAATAATTCATACTATAATGATCATACAATTAATATGAATATGCAAGTCGCTCTTGATGCCACTGTTGGGTTTCATAGGAAATTAACTGATCTAATCAGGCATATTAACGTAGCGGAAAAATATCCTATGAAGAATTTCCAGGATCTCATGCTATCATATTAATGTACGAAGAGGAAATCAAGAATTACCTTGATATTTGATTCAGGAATCAGGTTGAGTTGAGGCGCTGCCTTTTTGAAAGACGACCGCCCTCTACAAGTATCCACACGCTAATGGATGACGAACGCCTATCAGAATGCTAGTTTCAATCAAGATTTCGAAAATCTAATTTTGTAGTTTGGTGGCTATTTTGAAAATCACTCTCAAAAACCCCTTGGCATACATACATATATATGACTTGATTGTGGTTAGATTGAGTTCACTTATTATAATTTAATTAGAACTCTTTTAAATAAATTATAAAATAAATTCCTTTATCTGATAAGGAATTCAAGTTCAACCAAAATTTAGATGATGTGATTTATTTAATAATATTATTTATTTAAAATAAATAAATAAATAATATATTAAAAACAGATTCCTTATCCAATAAGGAATTTAAATCCAATCAAATCTAGATAATGAGATTATTTAATATTATTTTTTAGAAAAATAATAAAATAAATAAATTATTCTATCACAAGAATACGAATTTAACTTCTTTAAATTTGAATAAATAATCTCTCTTAATATAATTTAAAATAATCACATTATCTTAAATTTATTATTGGGTATAATAACCACAACCATTCTTATCCATTCTTAGTGTGCGACCCTATAGGTTCAATTAGCGTTGGCAGTAAATAAAATCACATTTTATTCTACAAGTCATAAGTGGCCTCTAGCAAGACATTATGACTACCCAAGTTAAATGAAAAGCTCATAATCCGAGACAACCTTAATTCAGTTTATGTCATAATCCTTTTATCTCACGATATCTTGAGAGAATATAAGGCATGGAAAATGTTAACCTTATATCGTTCCATCTTTAGTTTCTCGATGCCCAATTGAACTGATTAAACAAATGACATTGATCTCTATCAACTAATTTGAGCACGACCATGAATTTCTCAGTTTCAATCATCAAGAGGCCCAAAGATATCTCTCTTATGTTAAGAGGGATAAACTCCATCTTAATTACTCACATCTCACTGCATGATTCCTTATTATGTTCAAGCATAACCTTTATAATCGTCCGATTAAAAACGATGTTTAACTATGTCAAAACATAATAGTTATCATGTTGAGAACTGTAGCAATTTTAGGTCTAAGGATTTAATGCCACAACTGTTTGAAGATTAATATATAACTTTAATCCATGTATTAATCTCAAGACGAGTCGATCCTATTATTTTTTCTCAACAAATATATATGAATTCGATTTGAATCTCATTCACATATTCATCTTATGAATATCGATCAAACTTCATACTAATCTTATCTTATTATTGTTCCCACAATAATAACTGATTAGGGATATTTAGAATAATAATATTCAAGGATACAAAAGCATGCAAATTTATCATAACAATAAATTCAATAATCAAAATATCACGTCCATACAATAGACCTTAGGGCACTATCGCTAACAATACTATGGCATGATATCATTCTTTTAGCTACATGCTCTTGTTTATGATTTGCATGAAGCATGGTTGAGTGGAAGTGTATTGTAACACCCCCTTCCCGGCCTGGTAGGAATCCGAGTTGAAAGGCGTTAGCGGTGAACAATGCAATGACTGGTGCAACAAATTTTTATTCAATATTCGATAATTAACTATGCCATGCTTAACAAACACTACAAAAATATTACAAGTTCAATTAGTCCGATACAAAAGGGTGATTATCCAATTAGGACCAATTTGTAATTTTTACAAGTTTTGAGGACCAAACTATAATTTCGATAAATTATAAGTCAATTTCAGAAATTGGGCATATCACAATGAAATTCTAGCTATAAACAACATTTCTGTAATTTTTCATATTAGTCAAAGTTCGTTTACTAGCCCAATTAATCTTATTAAAATTTAGTGACCAATTCGTAAGTTTGCAGAATTATTAACTACCTTACCAGAACTCGTACTGATACTTGGGAAGGCCGTATCGGTACGCCTATGTCATGACAGTTAAATCTGCTATGAATCAATAAGCCCGTATTGGTACAGTGAGATTCGTACCGGTATAAGTTGACCAAGGTTGACCGTTTTTATACACCCTAGAGACGTACCGATGCAATTAATTTTTAGATTACAATGTTAACTTTCCGTATCGATACACCCTTTGATGTAGCAATACACCATGTTGACCAGCGTTGACTATGCCTAAATACGCAATACTGTACCGATACGCCATCACCCGTTTCTGTACGCCCTGCACCAAAATGACAAATTTACTCTGGTTTTAATCCAATTTGACCTATCAAACAATGTCCAAATGCAATGAAACATTACCAGCAACTTTAAACCATCATAATCTACCAACATGACAAATTTCATGATCACATGAATCCATTTACTATGTTTTCACCTTTTTAGCCAAATATGCATATTTAGTCCCTTTTTAGCAAAACATTTAAAGGTCATTTAGGGCCTTTAAGGCTTATACATGCCACAAGCAAAATACACATATCAAAAGGACTAAGAGCAACTAGTTTAACTACTTTGCCACCATTCTAGGAGTTCTTAGGGTCGATATACATTACTTTGAACTTGTAGTGACTTGCCAAAAAGCTTCTCCGGCTCCGATCTCGAACTCTAAAATTCTTAACCTATAATGCATGGAAGATGAATGCATCAGGCATACTTTTCCTAGTGAGGTAGTCATAAACAATGCCAATACTCCATATGCATTCATATGGATGTTTCATCAATAATCTGATGGCAATATATCAATGTTCAACAATAATGCATCAATAGTCAATGACATTTTAGACATGATCAATAATCAATACAATAACAATAATCAATGGCAATATGTTCAATAAGTTTCCTTGGATCGATTTTCGGTATATGGATACACAAATTCCCCCTCCTCGCAAAAATCAATAGTGGTCTAGTCATGTATATCCTCTACCGCACCAATTTGACCAATATCATAACATCCCTCCGCCGCACCAATATAAAGGTCGTAGCCCAAACCCTTACCAATGAGCTCAGGAATTCTATGGCATGCCAATTGTATCCAATACTCTCGAATCCAAGGTCCAATAATCAATAGTTCAATAATGGTATTTCGATAACAATAATTCTATAATAATGGATCAATGACAATGATTCGGTAGCAATATTTCAATACAATAATTTAATCACAATAATTTCCATGGCAATAGGCATGTTTCAATGTCAATATGCAATAGCCAATAATCAATAGTTCTATATGGCAATGCTTCAAAGATTTCGATGACAACAATTGTAGCAATGTCCCCTTTTACGTTCGCTAAAAATGTATTTTTATTTTATCTTATTTTGAAAATAATGTCTTCCGTGGGGGGGTTTGTAAAAACCGTTTTTTATTTTGAAATTGGAGTTACCACCGGCCACTTTAAGGTAGGCTGGACACCGTAAAACCAGAGATTTTTAAAACTGTTGGGTTCGGGAGTCGGTTACGGATGAAGAAGGATTAACACCCCCACACCGCCCAAAATTGGTACTTTAATAATTACTGATTTATTAATATTAGACTTTCCAGATTAAAGTGACGATTAAATTAAAATTTGGCTATAAGTGCGGGTAAATTTTAAAAGCCCCGTTATCCGAGAGTAAACGCACAACCACCATCACTACGCCTGATACTGGCCCCGTTTACGCTCGGATAAAAGGGCACCGCATTGATAATTTATATTCCATTATGTAACTTAAAAACATGGCAAATAATTTAAATACAATGTGATAAAAATATAAATAAATACTAACATAATAAAATACTAATCTAACACAAATAAAATACTAATCTAAAACATTCATAAATATTAATCTAATACATAAATAAAAATAAATCTAACATAAATGAAACATAAATTTAAAACATAAATAAATACTAATCTAAAACATAAATAAACATACAAACTAAAAAAGAACACAATTTTAAATTAACTAATACTTCATTAAATCATAAAAATTACAATACAAATAAAAATGGAAGAAAATATACCTAACTAGGAGCTCGAAAGACAAACCCCGACTGAACCTCATCGAGATATACCACGACCTCTCCAAAAATTAACTAGATCAGATCCAAAATAGGACCCCGATTGAACCGGGTAGGACCAAGGGAACTACCCTTGGCCCCGGGCTAGCCGAGAGCACTGCTCTCTTATGCGGCCTGCCCTTTTGCCAATCCATTCTCCCTATTGCTCCCCATTTCGTGCCTTTATATAGGCATTGAAAGGAGGGTGGGGGTGACGTGGGCAAATGTGCTCCACGTGCATTTGCATTCTTTTCCCTTTTTTTACACTTTAATCAATTTTTTATAATTTAAATTAATAATATTACTATTACAATAATACTAAAAATACTAAAAACCTGGACAAAAATGAGTTATTACAGTTGCCCATTTTTGCTTGTTCTTGTGAAACGAGAACAAAGCAAAGATCAAAAGCACTCATTTTTGTCTTATTTCTTAGTCCTTGACTTTGGAATCACAGGTTCTTCTGGAACTTTTTGTTCTTCTTCGGCCAACTCTTCAAACTTCGATCTTCAAAACGGAGTATCCGTTGGGGAAGACAAAATCTTCAAATCAGAAGTTCGAGGCCGCAAGTTCTTCCTATATAGAACTGTTCTCTCTTCTTCTGACGGGCTTCTTGGAAAAAACAAATTTTCTTCGGGAAAGTTTTTAGGCTGCAAGTCCTTTATATATAGAACTCTTCGCCTTTAACATGGGCATTCCGTTATTGGGTGACGCAGGTATCAATGATCTCACTGCTTCTTTATCTGATGCATTAAAATTACGTGTTCTTCTACAATCTTTCGCTCTTCCTCGACCGCATCTTCAGTCTTGTAAGCCCTTCCTATATATAAATTCTTCACCTTCTGGTCTTGGAGCTACAGGTTCTTCCTATATAGAACCTTTCTCTTCCTTGATTGGATCATTCGGAATAAAAATCCTTCCTATATAGAACTTTTACCTTAAAATCCAGGAGTTAGGGTTCTTCCTATATAGAACCTTTCACTTTGAAGCCTCGAGTTACGATTCCCTCCTATATAGAACTTTTCACTCTGAGACGGTAAAGCTTAGAGTCCTTCCTATATAGAACTCTTCACCTTTGGGTTTTTCCTATATAAAACCTTCTACGTCGTGGATGGATTCTTCCAACTGGGAGTTCTTCCTATATAGAACTGCTAGTCTTCAAATCCTGAAGCTGCAAGTCCTTCCTATGTAGAACTTTTAGCTTCTGAAATCTCGGAGTTACGGATTCTTCCTATATAGAACCTTTCACTCTGAAGCCTCGAGTTACGAGTCCCTCCTATATAGAACTTTTCACTCTGAGACGGTAAAGCTTGGAGTCCTTCCTATATAGAACTCTTCGCCTTTGGGTTTTTCCTATATAAAACCTTCTACGTCGTGGATGGATTCTTCCAACTGGGAGTTCTTCCTATATAGAACTGGTAGTCTTCAAATCCTAGAGCTGCGAGTCCTTCCTATGTAGAACTTTTAGCTTCTGAAATCTCGGAGTTACGGATTCTTCCTATATAGAACCTCTCGCTGCGAGTGCTCGATAATATAGGCTCTTCCTAAATAGAACATTTATCTTCGCATTTGGGATTCACGCCAAAATGGCTACCGATCTTTTTGGACTCACGCTACTAAGGCTGCCGATCTTCCTAGACTCACACTACTAAGGCTGCCGATCTTTTTGGACTCACGCTACTAAGGCTGGCGATCTTTCTAGACTCACGCTACTAAGGCTGCTGATCTTTATGGACTCACGCTACTAAGGCTGCCGATCTTTCTGGACTCACACTACTAAGGCTGCCGATCTTTCTAGACTCACGCTACTATGGCTGCCGCATCATGCTCGAAAGACTTATTGATGGCCCGAATGACTTATCACCATGCTTAAAAGACTTACTGGTGGCCCGAAGGTCTTACTGATGGCCCGAAGAACTTAATATATGGTTTTACGCTACTGTGGCTATTGTCATTTGGCCTCACACTACTATGGCTGCCATCATCTTTCTTTCTTTAATGAAATCTACTTCTTCAAACTTTTTGACAATTCTTTAAATACCTGTCTAAAACAAGCAAAAAATGACATGCCTCTATCTATATGATGCATGCAATATAATGTTTTCTTCTTCTTCTTCGTTTTCTTCTTCTTCTTCTATTTTTCCTCTCTTTTCTCTCTTTCTCTCTTTTTCTTTTTCTTCTCTTCTCTTTTTCTTTCAATCTTTTTCAGTTCTAAAGTCTTACACCCTGAAAGGTCGTTCCTCATATTTTTTTCATCTATTTACTTCTTCAATGTATGCTCTTAAATCCTTATTTGAACAATCACTTCGAACATGAATTAACATGCTTTCAAATCTTTCGTACGAAAGGCTTTCTTAGGGTTATCACCTGTCTTCATAAATGACCTTCTGGTCCTTATATTATTCTTATAAGAACCATTGTCATCTTCTTCGCTTGGAGTTGCCCCATTCAATCACGTGCTCTATTGTCTCAAATTTCCTAACCCATCATACATAGCCTTGATCTATTTCTAATCAGTAGAGTGAGCAAAAATGCTTTCATCCCCTGAGCCCATCCTTGATCTTCTCATAGCATTTCGACGGGAACTAACTTTCGGTCCCTATGCTTTAAATCTCATCATCATTCATTTTTAAAGTAATGCAAAAGGCAATTTACTTGTGTATATTTCAATACAAAAATAATGATTGTTTGAAAAGATAACAATCATTTTGAAAATCACAACTTGGAAGGAATACCAAACATTTTAAAAACATTGTTTGGAACAAATGGTAAACATCTTTTTTCTTCTTTTTTTCTCTTTTTTTTAAAGCCAAACATTTTTGAAAATTAAGGTTTGGAGAATGGTAAACACAATTCGAAATATATTGCTACACATTTTAAAAACTAATGTTTGGGGGAAATGGTAAACATCAAAACTTTGGGAGAAAATGTCAAACATTTTAAAACATGTTTGCCCCCAAAATATCAAACACCACAGCACATCTACTTCAAATAACCATAGATCAACTCTAATACAGTGTATATTTAGAAGATCTTGACTATTATGGAGATATACGCAAATGTATAGTTTCTTCTAGTCTATTAGGCTTTCAATAGACACAATCCCATACCTAATTTCTAACCCATTTAAGGTGGCTCTCTTAATCTCACTAACTCATCATGCCTTATTCTTCCCTCATTTGGGTGTCGGTCAAGCACTTCAAAGTTTGACGTTCCTTAAAGCAAGGTTAACCCTTATAGGCAGAATAAAATCTGAAGACATTCTCATTCAACTTGGATATCTATGGATGATCAGAATGGTCTTTGGAGGCTTGTAATGTAGGCCTTTGGTTTATGGTTAGACGAAGCCGTATCTTTGTGCTCGTATGATCTGGATATGCTCACATGGAGTATTTTTTTTCTTTTTTGGGATTACTCTAGACTACCCATTTTCGGGTTTTTACCATAGAGTTTATTTTCTCACTCTCTTTCTTTTGGTCCGACTTGCATTCTGGCTGTGTATTGATGCTTGTTTTCCGTAAAAAAAATGATTGATCATCCAAAGTTCCTTGAATGAAGGATTATGTATATTTTTGGGAATTCTTGTGATTGGTATGCTCAGATGAAATGCCCCTCTTTCTTCTTTTCTTTCTCTTTTTTTTCTTTTTTTCTTGGATCGCTCTAGACTGTCCATTTTTAGGTTTTTACCCTAGAGATCACTTCTTTCTTCTGTATCTTCAGATCAGTGTATTTTGGTTGGATATTGATGCCAACATGCTCAGGCAGACTACTCTTTCCTCTTTATTTTCGTGATCGCTCTAGACTGCCCATTTTTGGGTTTTCACCCTAAAGGTCATCTTCCTTTTTGAAATTGGCAATCTTCTGGCCGACTTGTCTTGACTTGGCTTCAATTCAGGCTTCTATACAAATCTTCAAAATTGTGGATTCTTTATGTATCTATTGCTCATTTCTTACATTTGAAGTCTTGATCTTGTATTGTTTGATCTGTATGTGAAGTATATATAGTATTTTCTTTTTATTCCCTTTGTCTTTTTTTCTCTCTTTTTTTTTCTTTTCTCTCTTCTTTTTTCTTTTCTTATTTCTCTCTTTTTTTCTTCTCTCACTCTTTGCTTTTTTTTTCTTTTCTCTCTTTTTTTAGGCTGCCCATTTTGGGTTTTCAGCCTAGAGTCTCTTTACTCTTGTTCGAGTCTACGGATGTATTCTCGAATCAAACTGCATCTACACCAGACATTATCGTTTGTTCTCACTTGAATGTAATCAATTCTAGCCAGCTCTTCTAAACTAGTGCCTATCGAACGGTAGAGTCTTTATGTATCTTCTTCTTACACTATTTAACTTAGTGTACTCACTCTTGATTGCTCCGACCTTCTGATTGCCATTTCTTATCTTGCTTGGTTTATTTTCTGAGCATAAACTTATCTTCATCCATTTTCCTCTAGTAGTTCTATGACCTTCATGTCCAATCTATCTGGTTTCATCTATTTCTCTTAGTAAAGTGAAAGAATACCATTCGTCCTTCCATTCATAGATGTCCTGAGAAAGCCTTCAGGGGGTAAAGGTTTAGGGTCAACTCTCGATTCAAGAATCTTAAACGACAAGTGTCTGAGAAGGAAAATTCCTAAAATGGGAACTGCCCATTATCTAAACACTCGTTTTGTTCCTCTGTTAGCCTAAGTAAACTAGCAGATACTCACATTTACAGTATCCTCACAACATTCAATCTCTTCTAAATATAAGCAACTTAGAGTTGATCTTTGGATCTGAAACAAAGGTACTGTTGCATTCAAAATTCGAGGACCTTGTATAGAAATGATATATACATATGTCCATTCAAAAATGTGTGCATATGCATATGGGAGAACAAAAACTGCCCCATAAAAATAAAATGTTTAAAGAATAAAAAATATAAAAAAGTTTTCTAAATGGAAATGTGATTTGTTATTCTGACAAACAATGATTTTTTTATTTTTTTTCAAAACATTGAGAATTTCTTTGTGAACTGATGGGAAAACCATAGGGACCTACGGACTACCTCCCGAGTACTGACTCATTCTGGCCCTTTCAAGGTAGTGTAGGCTTGTGCCACTTTTCTTGTTTTTCCACCGCTGGATCAACTCTCTCGTCATGACTCCCTCGTCAACCAGCTTCTTGATTTCTTCTATTAATGACCCCCAAATTTCTTGGTGTCATGCCACGGCGCCTTAATGTAGAACTCACATGTACTGTATGGATCAAAACTGTGAGCAGATGAGCTGGGTGTAATCTTTATCGGCCTGGAGGTAAGGTACTAACCCTTGACCAGATGAGGCCATATGTCCGAAATGGAATACTCCGAATATCTCTAAATATGTACTTGTTCGAGGAATTTTTCTCGGTGATTCGAAGGAATCTGTCTATCTTCTTCTCTTACGATCACGAGAACCTTGAAAGTGGTACCGATTTATATCTTTCTTTCCTTCTGCTCCTAGGTAGGTCTGGTCTTTAAACTTAGGTCTCAAAGTGCATGTTCGATTCTCTTTCCGACTGTCATGAAGTCCTCAAAGCTGGCCTTCATTTTCCCTAGCATCTTATCAAAGAAGAAATATGAAAGGTGGCATGAAACATGGAAGTCACTTTCCTCTTCATCTATGGGAGGTTGCACCTGGGTCGCTAAACACAGCCACCTCAAAGTACATTCCTTGAAGCCTTCATCAGGTTTCATCTTCGTACCCTGGAGATACTGACGACTTAGTGCTAGGCCCAAAGCATATTTATATGGGCCCAAAAAGGCATTGGCTAAGTCTCCCCATGACTGAACTTGGTCTCTACTCAAACAGTTATACCATATCACGGTGGGTCCTGCTAGACTGTCGGGGAAGCAGTGGAACAATAATTTTTCATTCTTAATGCAGCCCTCCATCTTTTTGTAGAACATGGTCAGGTGAATCTTGGGGCATCTTGTTCCGTCATCATGCGCAAATCTGGGAATCTTTGAAATCCGGAGGAATGACCAAATCAGGGTTCAAACAGAGTTTTCTTGCATCGAAGACATCAAACTCTTTTTTTGAGCCCATCTTCTAACTGCTCGAATCTTGATTTTTGATGGTGTTCAATTTTTTTATTCACGATAAAACTCTATTGGTCTTTGGATTACTCCCCAAAAATGTTATACAAGGTAATGATAATGTTATGTAAAATATGTCATGACTGTACAATGTGATGCAATGTAATGCATGAATGCAAATGCGGTGTTGATTCTCGAACAGTCATTAAAAGACTTTCGTTCAATAGAAAAATGTCTGGTTGCAAGAAACTAATAATGAATTACAGGTAACAGTTAGCTTCCTTCTGGAGATCTTGACTTCGGGAAGCAAAGCTCGTGCTCCACGTCTCGACGTCGTCTTCAGGATGATGGGTGACCTCATCTTCTCCTCTTATGCTACTCCATAGACTTGTGACATCATGATCTTCATACTTTGGCTTCTAAAAAAACATTGACAAGTGTGGGCATAATGCAGACAAGAGTTTCTTCTTCGGTTGATCTGGGCGCAAACAAACCAATCTTCGAATAATGCGTCTAAATAGGGTTGGATCCTAGTGGTCCAAAAGGGGTCTACTTAAAGTCTTCAAAACTTTTGGGCTTACATTAAAATTCTCAAAGATCATTTGGTTTAAAGATTTCCCGTTTTTTATTATCAAAAAGTTTTAACTAACTTTAAAAAATGAAACTTTTAGGTTTTTTGTTTTTTTAGTTTTAGGAGGGAAAAGAATTCAAAACACAATAATAATATTTTCAAATTTTTTTGAAGGGGTTAAATTAAAATCTTTGAGATTTTTACAAAGGGTTAAATGTGAAGATTTTAAAATTAGTGTTTTGTAATCCCCACTGGATCCTCTGCGCCGCACGTGCCTTACTATCAGACCGTCTTCTTTCTCGATTGGTCTTTGCTCAGCCTAACTTGATACTGTAATATTATTGTTTTCGGCAAAGCAGACTTTTTTCTATTTTGGAAAGCCTTTTAAATGAACTGTTCTTGAATCAACACCATGTCATGATATGCAAAATGAATGCAAATAAAGGCGTTGATTCTGCTAGTAATCACCCTTTTGATCGACTTTCATAGGAATTAAAGGTTCCAGATTCTGGAGCCAGAAAAGAAGACTTCTACAGATATACCCATCTACATATTTTTGGGTCGCACTCAAGGAAATGAAAGTCTCGGTTAAAACCGTTGGCACCGGGTTTGCCTTCGCTTCATGCGTTCAAACAGATCCAAGATGGCTACATTGATGTTTCCAAGAACCCTTGAGAAAATGATCAAACCATATATCCCTAAAGAGAACATGTTTATCTTCATCGCCTCATCCAGGTGTGCGAGTATGATGTCTCGGATACATTCCCATACACAGGCTAGGCTATCTCCTCGATTCTGAATCAAGCCGTTGACCCAATCGTCACTCATCCCAACAAAGGTTTTAAGCTTCAAAGAGTAATTCTGGTTCCTCGACGGCTTCGAATAGATCCAATCTTTCTGGACATTCTTTTGATTAAGTAGGGTCATGTATTCCTCTACCGCAGGCATCATATCTTGTCCATTGAAAGTGAAGCAGCAGAAAAACGAGATTCCAAAGTTGGAAAATGGCTCGGAGTAAAGGCTGATTGACTCCAACATACATTAACTGGGCTATGTCACGATAACTATCAGAAAATAGGTCTTGTAGTCTTTGGTCTCATCTTTTCTAAATCTCTTTAAGCTCCCACAGATCATCCTGTTGTAGGCTTTCGTGTGTATACTGACATTATGCGCTCACTCGATGAACTGTTACCTTGGGCCCAGTGGTTGACTTCTGACCAATGTTTGATGGCTGAGTTGATGTCGTCCGTCTTAAGATACATTTTTTCCACAATGAAAGATTTTCTGATCAGGCAAACCACTTGAATAAACACCTTTATGTAATGTGGATGTAATGATAATGCAACAAAAGTATGTGTAAAATAAAATAATAAAAAAATAAAACACAAAAAGAAATGAGTTAGTACCGGATAAAAATAATAAATACATAAATAAAAGGACAAATTTAAATAAAGCAAACAAACAAAACAACCCTATTATTCCCGTCTAAAACACTTAGGCTATCCGCATGGTTCTAAAGGGGTGGGTTTCTATATGTTCTCTACATGCAGTGTTGGTGCTAGAAGGTACCTGAATTGTCCTTGTTGTCCCCTACTAAGGGTAGCAAGGCCCCCGATCATCACCCATTATAGGCTCATTTCAACCGGGTTCAATTCAGGGGGACCCATTCGCTTATGCCTGCACGAAAGAACGATATCCTTACGAAAGCATAAGGTACTTGAGCCTCGAAGGTACTTGCTAGGCTTACACGGAGGAACGATATCCTCACGAAAGCATTAGCCTTTTCCCCCACTTAAAAAGGACGGGTTTATATGCCAAATTTTAAATAGTCACTTTAATCCGAAACTTCTGATATTAGTAAAGAGGTAATTATTTTAAAAAGCTTGACTCTCATTTTGTTTTATTTAAATAGTCCCCAGCGGAGTCGCCATCTGTAGCGATGTCCCCTTTTACGTTCGCTAAAAAGTATTTTTATTTTATCTTATTTTGAAAATAATGTCTTCCGTGGGGGTTTTGCAAAAACCGTTTTTATTTTGAAATTGGAGTCACCGCCAGCCACTTTAAGGTAGGCCAGACACTGTAAAACCAGAGATTTTTAAAATTGTTGGGTTCGGGAGTCGGTTATGGATGGAGAAGGATTAGCACCCCTACACCACCCAAAATTGGTACTTTAATAATTACCGCTTTATTAATACTAGACTTTCTGGATTAAAGTGACTATTAAATTAAAATTTGGCTATAAGTGCGGGTAAATTTTAAAAGCCCCGTTATCTGAGAGTAAACGTCCAACCACCATCACTACGCCTAATACTGGCCTCGTTTACGCTTGGATAAATGGGCACTGTATTGACAATTTATATTCCATTATGCAACTTAAAAACATGGCAAATAATTTAATATAAATAAATACTAACATAATAAAATACTAATCTAACACAAATAAAATACTAATCTAAAACATTCATAAATATTAATCTAAAACATAAATAAAAACAAATCTAACATAAATGAAACATTAAGCTAAAACATAAATAAATACTAATCTAAAACATAAATAAACATACAAACTAAAAAAGAACACAATTTTAAATTAACTAATACTTCATTAAATCATAAAAATTACAATACAAATAAAAAGGGAAGAAAATATACCTAACTAGGAGCTCGAATGACAAACCCCGACTGAACCCCACCGAGATCTACCACGACCTCTCCAAAAATTAACTAGATCGGATCCAAAATAGGACCCCGATCGAATCGGGTAGGACCATGGGAACTACCCTTGGCTCTGGGCTAGCCGAGAGCAGCGCTCTCTTATGCGGCCTGCCCTTTTACCGATCCATTCTCCCTATTGCTCCCCATTTCATGCCTTTATATAGGCATTGAAGGGAGGGTAGGGGTGACGTGGGCAAATGTGCTCCACGCACATTTGCATTCTTTTCCTTTTTTACACTTTCATCAATTTTTTTATAATTTAAATTAATAATATTACTATTACAATAAAACTAAAAATACTAAAAACTCAGACAAAAATGAGTGATTACAACAATAACAATGCTTCAGACGCAGAATCGATGCAACACTTACTCATACTTACTTATAAGGCTTCCAACAATATTTTAATGCAATAACTACAATACAGTGGTTAGGAATGAATTAATCAATAATCAATGATTCGAGATAGGCACCTAGCCTAATCCCACGACTCCGACTACACTCACCTTGACTCTGAGGCTTCTATGGTTCTCGGATTACTACTCCCTTGTTCTTAGCTTTCGTAGGAGATGATGGATTAGATTCCTCCGATTCCTGGGCTAGGTAACAACAATATGAGATCATTAGAATCAATATTTAACTCAAGAGTAATGTTCAAACTTACAAGAGCTATCTATAATAGCTTCCCATAGACTTGGATTGAAGAACAAAGATTTAGCCTAAAGCTCCTTAACTTCAAATCAAAATTAAACTTCAATCTTCCATGGGCTTATGAAATCGTTTGGGGGGGCTTTTACTTACCAAGAAAATGGCTATCAAACGGTGTAAAGAAATTAATGGAAGCTTGAGGATTCAAGAGAGGTGCTAGCTTGAGCTTAGGTGGAAGATGACAATGAAGGTGATTGCTTGTTTAGGGAGAAAAAATGAAGATGGGTGTGGGAAATACCTCGATTACTTTGGGAAATGTTTCCACTATCATCATTTCTCATCTTTTATCCAAAGGTTTTCCTTTAACAAAGGATAAGCTTAACTATCCATTTAAAATTCCCACCTTACCTACAACCAATCAAATGGTTTTCTCCAAGGGTGGGTAAGTTTATTTTAAACATTTCCAATTTCCAACAATTTGAGATAGCCATAATGGCTATCAATTAACCATCATCCTCTTTTACAATTTCACAAGGATCTTACGTAGGGTTGTCTAAACAAGGAGGTGACTTATCCTTAAAATAGGATAATTACGAGGTTAGTCCCTCAATTTTCCAGAATTTACACATTTGCCTCAAACTTTCAATTCTTGCAATTTAGTCACTGAAATAATTTTTCACCGACATCAGTACTGATACGCGTTATGGCCGTATCAATACGGATAGCCAGAGTTTGGTAAATTAGTTAAAAATTGAAAGAGCTGTATCGATACGGGTCTTACCGTATCGATACGCTACCCATATCGATACGCTAAGCTTGAATTCAAAATTTTAAAGGTTTCGACAATGTCCCTAACTAAGATTTGACTTATTAGGGTTCAATACTAGATTATAACCACATAATTCAAGACAATAAATTATTCAGGCTTTTCTGATATAAATTTCTTGGTCACCGGAACCTAATTTCGACTAGGCCGGTTTTTGGGGTGTTACACTCTCTCCCCTTAAGAAAAAATTCGTCCTCGAATTTTTACCTGCATAGATGTTGAGATTTCTATCTTCTTCGTTTCCTCTCACGTGGTACATGTGTGCAGAGGCCTTTGATTCAGGTTGATAGGATGCCTTGGATGAACCATCAGGCTTTCGACCTCAGCATCGACTTGTTTTCCGAGTACAATACTTAGATTATTTGGTATATGTATTCGTAGGACCCTGTTTTGTATTGTAACTCTTATTTTGATATTTAATTTGCGAGTTGAATGCTTTTAATTCTTTATTTAAATGGAGCTCTCATGTAACATTTTAAATCGGTTTATGTACTTTGAAATATTCAAACCTAATGGATTTTATGAAATAAATGTGTCCGGGCTAAATCTAGTTGAAATTTTTTTATGGTTTGGGCTTGAGGCCGAATTATGACATCCGAGTCGAAAGTGTTATAGTTAGGGTTTTAGTTTAGGGTTTAAAGTTTAGGGTTTATGTTGTAGGATTTATAATTTAAGGTTAGTATTTAAAATTTAGGGTATATGGTTTAAGGTTTAGTGTTTAGTCTTTTAGGGTTAAAGTTAGGAATTTAAGATTTGAGTTTTATAGTGTAAATATACAGGTTTGTGTAAAATTAATTTTACACGCAGTCTGTGTATCAAAATTTTACTAAAAATATATATATGTAAAAACAAAGTTAAAGTTATTAAATTCTAGGAATTCAATCATCCGATGGAAAGGAAGTAAAACGTTGAATCAATTTAAATTTGCCTTTGTACAATGTCTTTTTTTTATTAATTTTGTACAATGTCTTTAAAAAGACAGAGCAGCCCACATTGTACTCATTATACGATCAAAAGAAGGGTAAACTACATCCATAACCTATGTCTAAATTTTATTTTGATCATCGAATTAAAATTTATCAATCAGATTATTTTATTATCATAATAGTTTTAATTAAGTCATGACCATTAATTTTTAATAAAAATAATGACACGACAGTCAAGTAAATTTACATAATTGCATATTTAGACTTCCTTACTTACACATTTTATCACTTTAGTCATAATTTTTCTTTTTGATGTATAATTAATGTCCATTGCCTCTTTAGGACGTGACATGTAGTAGGTTAGGTTCTCCTTGTCATCAGCAAACTTTAAATTTCAATATTTTTCCTTTTGTAGTTACGTATGATAAAAAAAATGAACAAATATTAACATGATATCATACAAGACGTAAAAAAAATAGTGAAAATTTTATTATGAATGATAACTATTTGGTTTATAATTTTTTGCAAAGTTCAATTATGAAGACGACTCTTTTAATTTAAATTTTTTTATTTATAACGTCAAATTTTAAATTTATGACATTGTTTAAAAATTTTAACTTTTTATCCACTAAACTAATTGGTTATTGATAAAAAAGAAACTTCATATTTCTTAATCATACGTAAATAATAAAAGTTATAAATATTTAGTACTATGTTAGACATGATAGTTCGTTGTCTGAGCTCGGGCTTCTTAGTCTTCTGAGTGGGGCCGCCTTGTTAATTAAGAGCTTTGACTCGTGTGTTGAACCGTCTTTATCTTCAGGATGAGAAACTCCTTTCGCGATTACTGTAGGACGATAAATTGTTATATGAATCATGCTTATCACATTATATGTAGTCTTTGTCAATAAAATTTATTTATTTTTAAATAATTATTTATTTTTATTTAAATGTAAGAAATATGTGAAAAAATATATTAAAAAATGAGAAGAATAGACTTTATTAACTGAAATCATGAATGTTATGTTGAACCAAATCTATCTAATAATTTTTAGGCTAAAGGGGTTATTTTGCCCCCGAGTTCGACCCAAATTAGCAATGTCGCCCCTCGACGAAAATGCGTTCAATTAGGTCCTCCAGTTCACACATTGCCGCAAATTAGCCCTTTGACCAATTTTGACCGACGAAAACTGTTAACTTCTGCTGAGTTGACCGTTAGTTGATGATGTGGCATAGAAATAAAAAATAAAAAAATTCTTTTTTTTATTTTAACTATGACTGCCTCGCTCCGCCGTCAATCCAAAACAATGGTAACCTCACGTTAAATTCGAAAAAAGCTTGAAATTCACATTCAAATCGCAGTCGGACTTCTCCCCATCCCTATTCCTCTTGCTGCAGCTTCTTCTTTTGCCATGTTCGAAATGGTGGCAGCCCCACGTGCCATGTTCGAAATGGATTTTGCGAAATACTCCATTCCCTTGCCTGAGGTCTCTTAATCTGGCCGCGAATGAGGAAACAAATGGGAATTTATTGTTACTTTGATATAATTTGATCAAACAGACCCAAATTAATGCAGTGGTTTCTATCGTTTTTCACATCACCAACTGAAAAGCAATGTTTTTGACTTACAATTAGTTTCCCATAATTTGGTGAAATAAGCGAAGACCCTTCCATCGGCTGCCATATGTATCGCCATTAGAGGCCGCAGTTTACAAGCATCGTTTTCATTAGAGGGCGGTGGCAGCGATAATTTCGAGATAAAACTTTTTAGTTCGTTAGTGCATTGTAGAGAATGGTCGCCGCCGATGAGATGGTTGAACTCTGCCGCCCTAGATTCAGAGACGAAAAATGGTACTACGAAATTATCACTATTTTCATAGTGAATATATGGACTGTGAGGAAGCTGAGGCAACATGAGATGTCCTGCAAATGGAAAAAACTGTTGAAGAGCAAGAGTTATTTTTGAATGCTTGAATTTAGAAAGCAAATCCACCTTATTATGTAATTTTTAAACAGTAACATCAATAGGCAAATGGGAAAAACTATTGAAGAGCAAGAGTTTATGTTTGAATGCTTGAATTTAGAAAGCAAATCTACCTTATTCTGTAATTTTTAAACAGTAACATCAATGGTGATGAAGACGACAATTGAAGAAGAAGAAGAAACGGTGGGAGATGTTTAGGGTTTTGATTTATAAAGAAGAGAAAAAATATTTAATTAATTAATTTAATTTTATATAAAATATTCTATACCACGTCAGCATTTTTTCCACATCACACATGAGTCAAAGGGTCAAAGGACTAACTTGGCAGGAGTTAACGACAACTCAACAGAAGTTAACGGTTTTCGTCGGTCAAAATTGGTCAAGGGGCTAGTTTGCTGCAATGTGCGAACTGGAGGACCTAATTGAATGTGTTTTCGCACGAGGGGTGACATTGCTAATTTGGGTCGAACTCAGGGGCAAAATAACCCCTTTAGCCTAATTTTTATTGTGAGTCAAACCAAAGCTTTCTTCCCTTTTTATATTTTATCCCGGTAATTTTATATAAAAACCTTTTTAATAGTTTTTTTTAGTTAAATGACCTTCTGACAATGTTATCTAGAACAATGACCCACAAATCGTCCACGTAAGGTAAACTCGCGTTTTACAGAAAGCGAGTTTCGAACTTGCTTTCTACAGAAAGCTAGTTCCATGTTAAAAAATACGAAGAATTAATTTTTTTTCTTTTTTACCAACTTACTCAAAATGGAACTCGCGTTTTGTAGTAAGCGAGGTTTGAACTCGCTTTCTACAGAAAACGAGTTCGGTTTACGTGGACAATTTTGAGTCATTTTTCTAAATAATATTAGTTGGAGGTCATTTTTATAAATAATTATTTAAAAAAGGGTTTTTCATATAATAATGCCTTTTATCCCCCTCATCCACATCAAAGGAGACGGTGGCGCTCCCCGTTCTTGTAATAAAGTCGAAGATCCTCGTCCTCTAATGCATGTGCAGTAGTAGAATTTAAGGTAAATGTTTGGAGGTTAATTTAAATTTTCAAAAAATTTTGAAGACTTTAATTAATTTTTTAATAATTTTGAAAGATTTAATAAAAATTTTAAAAATTAAGAGGTAGAATTTAATTAAAAAATTAAAATTTTAAAATTTAATATAATTTTTTAAAAATCACGAGTGGGACAAATTAAAGTTTTTCAAAATTTTAAAAGCCAAATTTTAATTTCCCCAAAATTTTAAAGATCATGACTCTGTAGTTCCTTAAAGCTTTCACCCAGAGACGAATCTATATACACCCTAAATTTGATGGGTTAATTATATTTTAAGCCCTAATAATTTTGAAACTATTTTAATTAAACTCTTGCCCCTCCAACAATTTTATGGTTTATTATATTTTAGGACCTATAATAAAAATTAATTAAATTAAACTTTGACCTTTCATTTTTTAGGTTTAATTACTCTTTAAGACATTTTAGTTTTAAAATATGTAAAATTAAACTTAAATTTACATAATTTTTATAATTTAATTACCTTTTAAAATTTTATTCGTTTTAAAATTAATATATACCCCTCGTATTTTAATTCTGGCTCATCCTTACTTTTGTCCTTGCGCCTGTGAGTCTACCGAGGGTGCAGCCTTTCTAGGAGTAGTGATTAATGCCTTACAAGGGTGAGAGAATCGATTACGAAGACCGATATAGATGTTATAACTCTGTATGAACAAGTATGCCCTATGTCTTATTGTTCTAACAAGTGGCAGGGTTATGTTGAGCCATGTGAGATCTCATGCATGATGACCGGAGATAGTGAAAGGCGATGGAAGAGATGTGATGAATGGAGGTGATTTGTGTAGGAGAAAGATACGATAGTTAGGGAACAAAACACAATCTGAATTTTTATTAAAAAATGGATCACGAAAGTATCCTAGCTCATTATGTGCATTAGGCTTATATAGCTCACAACCTAACTAATTGCTAACAGCTCAAACGGCTTAACAACTGATCTAACAGTTTAACTAATTGATTAGTTTAACAGGCCCAAATGGCCTCTACCATGTTTAAAACTTTATACACTACATGAATATTTTGTATAATAGTATTACCGTCCCTGCAAAAATAAGTATTTAAATTAAAAAAATGATGATTTATTATATATTTAATCAAATATGGTTGAATCAAGGAATGATGGGTTCGTGTTCCCAAGTTTCTTAGTCTAATAACAATTTAAGTCTTTATCATGGTCGTTTCGGACATTTTTAGGGTCTAGAATAAAAAATAAAAAATGGAGCCCATATATAGCAAAAACATATTTTATTACTTTGAACAATTGATTTAATATTTTATTAATAAACTATAGACATATGATTAAACTTTGTCAAACAATATATATAAAAAATATCTTTAGATTAGAGAAAAATAAGAAGATAATTAAATTTGACAAAAAATTGAGATTTGAAAAAGAGAATTAATTTATTCATTTGATAAATTAAAAGATAAAATTTAGAAAATAAGAATAATTAATTTTTAGGGCCCTAGGCTAGGTGGAACCCTAAACAGTAGCTCATGATGTTCCCACTAATAGTCAACTTTTATCTTTATAAGTTTAAATATTAGGCAAATTAGACACTTTATTTGAATTTTGAGTTTAAATACCTAACAAATTATTATATTTTTTAAATTTAATATTTTAACTCTCTTAATATTCAATTATGCTCCGCCCCTAATGCTAACCGCAAGACTACATAAATCAATCGTCCATTTTCAAGTGATTTCAAGCACGTCAAAGGGACAATGAATAATAAAGCTTGTAAATGGTGGATTCAAGAGAGCTGAGATCAACATCAGGAGCAACCGCTGCTGATGATGAAGAAGATGATGCTCTTATCTTCAATTGCAGCTTTGATATATATATATATATATATATATATATATATATATATATATATATATATATATTCTGTAAGATATAGATCTAATTGATTTATACATAAATATTTAGGCGTGTGTTTAACATTATTTTATAATATATGTACTAAATTTTATTTTATAGTATTTATACATATTCGATACATACATCACATAAATATATTTTGTATCATATTATTTTTATATATCAATATTTAGCTAAGCGTTTAATCTATTTTGATAAATTCTAATTATAATCCTTCTTAAATAGGAGGGGAAGAAAATTCTAGGAGAAAAATGAGTGTTTCTAGTGACTCTAGAACTCATAACAAAAAAAATAAAAATAAGCAGTTTAGTTAACCGAATAAATATAATTACTTCAATGTTTAACATTACTATATAATATACTCCTATGTACTAAGCTTTATAATATATTTTTCCCTCCACAAATCCCCACAAAGTACAAATATATTTCCCTCCCAAATATATTTCCGAATTCTCTCCGACAAATCCCTCCCGAAAACAAGGTTTTAAAAGTACAAAAATGAATAAAGAAAGAAGGAAATGACAAGCTTATTTAAAAAACAAGATGAAAAATTTGATCGGGTGGTGGTGGTCTGCCAACCACCCCTTACACGCCTAGCCTCTCTTCTCTCTCTATATTATTATTATTATTATTATTATAAATAAATGTCACATGACAGATTTTTGAGTGGAATATAAATAAATATTATATATACATGAAAATTTTGAATTGTTACGCAATTTATTAATTTTGTCCTGATGTTAGTTTAAATCAATTAATTTAACCCATCACTCATATGATGACATCTGTTTGGTATAATTTTGATTAATCATTAAATTGATTTTTTATTCGATGAGTATATATATATAATTATATTTAAAAAATTAAAATTTAAAAGAAAAAATAAAGCTTACTTTTAAGTCTGCTTTGGTTTAATTTTTTTAAAAGTTTATTTATAGATGTAATTTAATACTTGCAGTAATAGTGAAGTTGATTAATTAAATGTCAGGTCAATATTAGTTCAAGTCAGTTAACAAGTCTGGTTTGTAACAGGTCGGGTAAAATCAGATATTAGGCCGTTTCAAGTCAGGTTATATTAGATATTTACTAGATTAATTTTGGGTTCAGGTTCATATCGTGTCAGATTTAGTTATCACATTATCAGTTCAATTCTGTTCGAGTTGTTCTCAGGTCAAGTTCGAATCTAAAATCATCGGGTCCAACTCAGGTTCGGGTAACATCAGGTCGAACTAGGTTAAATTCAGATCATCATTACCTTGGGTCAGAACCAGTTCAGACGCGAGTCAATTTGGTCGGAAAAATAAATACAGAATGAAACTGTTAGCATTGACCGAATGAAATAAAACAATTGAAAAACATCGAACCATTTGCAGTGTCGTGGTATGACCACTACCTTAAAAGCAAATTTGCCCCAATTGATGTAATCGCTGCACTGGACGATGCCCAAGAGGTTAACACAACGTCTTTAAAATGCGTACACCTAAATTTTAAAGTTGGACAAAGTGATATTGTCTCTCTCTTCTCAGATGCATGAAGCACATATGAGAGTGTTTGAGATATACTTTAAAACTGAATCACAAGCCTTCTGTTTATAGGATGAAAGCTTGGGGTAAAATAAGGGTCGGTCCTGCGATTTTGGAGGTCCGGTGCGAATTGAAAAATTAGGCCCCTAACAATAAGTCATGAAAAAAATTAAATTTTAAGAGAAGACCCCTAATAACAAATATTTAAAAAAAGAATTTTAAGAGTAGGCCCTAAACAAATATTGAAAAAAAATTAATTTTAAGAGTATGTCCTTAATAACAAATATTGGAGAAAAAAATGAGCCTCTAATAACAAGCATTAAAAAAATTAGACCCTAAATAACAAGTATTAAAAAAATAAATTTTAAGAGTAAGCCCTAAGAACAAATATTAGGCAAAATTGGGCATCAAATAACATGTATTAAAAAAATTGGACCCTTAATAACAAATATTGGAAAATAAATTTTAAAAGTAGCACATAATAACAAAATATTGGGAAAATTGAGCTTCTAATAACAAGTATTGAAAAAATTGACCCCAAATAACAAGTATTGAAAAAAATGAATTTAAAAAGTATGTCCCTAATAACAAATATCAAGAAAAAATAGGTCTCAAATAACAAATATTGAAAAAAATTAGACCAAAAATAATAAATATTGAAAAAAAATTAAGAGTAGACCCACAATAACAAATATTGGGGGAAAATTGAGCCTCTAATAACAAGTATTGAAAAAAATTGAGCCCAAATAACAAGTATTGAAAAAAATTGGACCCTAATAATAACTATTAAAAAAATAAACTATAATTATTTAAGTAGTAATAATTGAAAAAACAGAGGTCGCTATCTAATATTATAACCAAATTATTATTTTATTTACTTGTTATTTATGCCCCAAAGCGGATGTCTCTTTCTAATACTATAACCAAACTTTGGGGTCTTTTCTATTATAATTATTTAAGTAGTAAAAAATAGGGAAAATGAGCCAATGGTAAAATCGACAAATCACTCACAACAAAAATAACAAGCATTAATTTGTTTTGTAACTGTTATATTAAACATTATTTAAATCACATAACTGTCATATTAATTATGCATTAAATAGATGATTAAATCATATAAATGTTATATTAAATATGTAGTTAATGAGTGGTTTAAATAATGTAACTACCATCTTAAATCTGTAATAAATGAGTAAAAAAACTTTCAATTTTTTTCCACCAACATTTCTAATAGATTTTAGTCAGATTTTCAAGTCGGATCAATTTTTACACCCTTACCCGCAACCATTTATACTAGAGAGATTGATCTGTTTGGTTCTAGAAAATATTTTTCTATTTTTATCTTCAAAAAGCATTTTTATTTTCAAGTTTTCAAAAAAATGGAAAACATGTTTGGTTAATATAAATATTTAAAAAAAATAAAAATAGTGAAAATACGTTTAGTATCTACTTTTTTAAAATAAAAATGAACAAGTAATTGTCAAATAAATATAATTAAATAGACAAAATTTTTAAAATTAATAAAAATAATAATTTTTATTCTTAATAAGAATAGTATGAAATGTGTTCCTAATGACTATTTTTTGGATTTCTAATTCTACCTAAAATTAATCTATAATGATGTAATTTCATCTCTAACTTAAGTCAATTTAGCAGTTTGTGACATATCAAATGTGACGTGCTCTCGTTTGAACCGAAAGAAGTTGCTTCTGTGTCATCAAGTTCTTGTTCATTTCTCTTTTACCCTCTTTAAACAATTCATTATTTTCAGCTTCCAACATAATAAAATTATGCACATTACAACATGTTTTTGGTATGCAACGTTATTTCCTAAGATGATAATTGAGCACATCCCTCAATATAGCAAATCTTCTTTTTAACGCACAAATACTTCGCTCAATCACATTTCGAACATAAGAATGTCTTATATTAAATAATTCTTCTTTCCCTCAATAATACTTCGCTCAATCACATTTTTTATGACAAAGGGGATACTACTGCAAGCCTCGTTAAAAACATCCCTAACCTAAATGGAGGAAAAAAGTACTCACAACAGTATTACATGAATGATTCTTACACAGACAATAAACACAAAAGAGAACACAAAAACACTCAAGAAGACCAACCTACTCACCAATTAAATCAGCATCAACCAAGGCCGCCACCTCGAAAGGGGGTGTATCAAAGAGAACCTCCCCACACTATTGATTCCGAACCACTTTTGCTAGCTTATCCGCCACGACATTACCCTCCCTTCCAACATGATTCACACGCACTTCCCAATCCCGGACAAGCATCTCGCGCACCCTCAAAAGAAGACCATTCATAGCCATGGACGTAATGTCGTCCTGCAGTAATTCCACAACCTTCAAATTGTCGAGGTAGAGTTCAACTTTGCGGAATCCTAATCTCCACGCATGGTATGGTATCTTTGTTCACGAAAATGGTGCTAAAAATCTGGGAATGTTTGGATATCCACACGCCAACAACATGAATACAACAAAACTATCACACAAAAAATTCCCAAACAAAAGTAAAAATGAATACTCATATTTACAAATAGTAATAATAATAATGAGAAATAAATGTAGGTTTAATTATTTACCTGACAAAGAAGAAGAGGAGAAGAAGAATTCAAATTATTGACGAGACATAAGAGTAGAGAATTTATGTTTGAAGACTAAAAGGAAATGATATTTTAAGACTGAAAAATATTTAAAAAGATGTAAAAAATTGTCATTAGAAGAATTTGATCTCCGATTAAATAAACTTAAAATTTTAAAAATCCTTTGTTTTCACGTTTTCCATTTTCTAAAACATTTTCAATGAAAATAGTGAACACGTTTTTTAATATTTTTAAATTTTCACTCATTTTTGTTTTCATTTTCTATAAATCATTTTCTAACTTTACAACGTTTTCATCAACGTTTCCTATTTTCCAAGGTAATGAAAATAAAAATGGCCTTTGTTCTCAAGAACCAAATGCACCTTAAGTTTTGTTCATCCTTAGTGAATTGGTTAACATGTTGTAATTACCGTCCTTTTAGG
Organism: Hibiscus mutabilis; assembly: GCA_019671005.1. Lineage (NCBI taxonomy): Eukaryota > Viridiplantae > Streptophyta > Magnoliopsida > Malvales > Malvaceae > Hibiscus > Hibiscus mutabilis. Next base: position 37,318,980 of record CM033744.1, read on the forward strand.
TTTTGGATCACATAATGTAAAATTACCCGTGGAAATAGGATTTCTGGAATGTAACATTACCTGACATATTACTGGAATGCAACATTATCTTGTTTGGTTTAATTGGCAGGAATATGAGATGACAATATTTGGTTGGGGGAATATAAGTTGCCTGAAATCAAATTTGATTAAACTGTCCTTATGATGTATTTGCCTTTAAACAAGCTGAATTTCTCATATATAATTGAAAATATTTACATGGAAATACATATAACTACTTCGGTTGCACTATGTAAATTTTAGGAGAAAATATGTAACAAAATTTTAATATAACTAGTACATTAAACCTATATTTTTAAATATTTGTCATAAGAATTAAATTTATTTATATATGAGATAGAAATATAGTATGAAAAAATATAGGTTTAAAGTAAAACTTTATTAAAATTCAGTAAAAAAGATATGGTAAAAAATATACATATGCCAATTATTTAAAAATTATCCAAAATAAGATTTAAATTTTCATTTTATTGTAAGATTAGATTAATGATATTATTTAATCTCTTTTATATTATGGGAACATGTGATAAATTTATATTTTTCAGTTGTTGAAATTGAAAATTTTTACTATTAATTTGTGATAATAACCCTTAAAAAGTAAAATCAACAAAGGATGTTTAAAGTGTTTTTATGATTTTATATAAATATAATTATATATTTTTATTTTGTAATTGTTCCGAATATATAATTTATTTTATAAAAAAAATTGTATATTTATATTTTTGCAATGTCTATATATATTTATTTATTTATTATCCTATATTTTAACTCAATGTCTTATTTTTTCAATATTTATTTATTTATATGTAATTATGCCTTATTTAATAATTCAAAGTAACAAATTAACCCAAAAATACAGGACATGATTGAAATGTTTCTATTTTATCAAGGGCATTTTTATCCTAAATTCAAGAAATTGTCAAATACCTAAGAAAAAAAGCGCTACTGTTGGGAATAGAATATTACCCCATGGTGGAATCCTTCCAACTAAACGTGGGTATGAGATTCTCGAAAAAAGTTTTCCCCTTAATAATCCTCTTTTCCGTGATCCAAACGCCTCCTTATTATCTTCTCTTTCATTGATAAAAAAGAAAGGATAAATGGTAGGTTGCTCAAATCCGAGTATTTTTTAAATTCATTTAAAAAATTACATAAGAAATACATAAAATTTAAAAGTTCATATTTTATAGTCCAAATAAAAAATTAGTGATTTGTAATTAGTTTCAAGTGAGAAATATTTGGATATATATATATATATATATTAAAGTTTATCAAAAGAAGAAGACATGAAAAATATTAATTTCGATCGTGATTTTTTCCTTCGAATCTCATATTGACAAATTAATACAAATATTTTAAAAAAATTTAAAACATAAAAGTACATAAAACAAACATAGAAAGAATTTAAGTATTTAAATTTAGTTTTAGGGTAAAAATACAATTTTAAATATATATTAAAAGTACCAGGTCAGGTATCCGATTAAAAAAAGTTCTATCTAGACCTGATCCGATTACCTGAGAAAAGTCATAGGCCTAGTACCTGATCCAATCAAGTATTTTTTAGAGAATACTTGATTTTTTAGGGTTCGTATCGACGAGATAACAAATTAGATATTTTTAAACACACACAATAAATAGTATATTTTGTAACCATCTCTAATAAAGGTCACACAAAGACGAGTTGAGAAATTCAATTGCACCTCTCCTCAAATATGTATACTCATCAACCTTTAGATCTATCAACCACAATATATGTTCAAGAACGTATAAGATTAAAATCAACAAGTGAATAAACAATAAACATAATTATCAATCAATATAATGAAATACCCAAATATGTCTACTTTAATGGAGATTGAAAACAATATAGAGTATATTCTCTTTAATGAAAACAAAACCTAAGCAATATTAGTCTCCTCTACCGAATACCCTAAATAAGGCTTAAATAGGGTCTAATCACGAGTTTTTTTTTAGCAAATTTTACATAGGGAAGGGAAGAGAAATTCTCTCTTTTTTGAATGTAAAATTTTAAACCTACAATCCTAGAGAAAGAAAAAGTATCAACGGAAAGTTTTAATTACATATTCTAAAGATTGTCAGCTGTCTAATCATCAGTTGAAACTTTTTTTTATCAAAATAAATATTAAAATCCTAAGACATGCGACATACCATCGCGGTGCAAATCTTCACCATAAAATAATCAAAATATCATTTAGATACTATTAGAGGAAATATTGAAATAGATTAGGTAAATCGACAGATTAAGAATTATACTTTAATACATAATTTATGCAAATCTTTTTTACACAACTATTTTTTAAAATCTATAATTTAAAACATTAACATTTAAAACTATAAATCTTAAATTATAAACCATATAACCTAAACTCCTAAACTCAAAACTTAAAATTAAACTTAATCCCTAAATTTAACAAGCACACGTAAATTTTAATCTACACAAATTATGTATCAAAAATTTGTCAGATTAATTGGCTAAAGTTTAGTTTACGCATAAATCTTCAATTATTTCCTCCTACAGTTACTTCAAATTGAAACTTTTTGAGAGAAAAAATCTATTGGGCAATAAAAAGAGTTCTGTTTCAATTGGAATTCTTATCGAATTTTTCTTCCCTCATTCATTACCTTTATTGGGACTCTTCTCCAAACTCTTACTTCAACCCATATTAAAGTTATATTATATTAATATCTCAGTGGCCGAAAACAGTTAAAAGTCATACAATAAATAAAATTCCAATAGATTTCTAATTAAATTAAGGCTTAAATGAAAAATAAATAACTAAAGTATATTTTTTAAAACTTTAGGTGCTTAAAATATTTTTTTTTGCTAAAAATAGGTGCTTAAAGTTTACACTATTGCAATTTTAGGTGTCTGACCGTTAAGGGGTGTTAAAAAAATTTGTGAACCAATAATGCTTAACACATGGCACTAATTTGATTTTTTTAAAAAAATATTTTGAAGAAAAAACCCAATTTTTTTGATTTTTCAGAAAATCTTAAAATTTTTATTTTTTACAAAACAATTCCCAAAGCCCTAAAATTTCCCAAACCGCCGCGGCCGCCACCTCTGAGCACACTTCTTTGGTCGCCGGACCTAGGCGGTCATTTCTCCCAACACAGCGTCGCCAGAAATGCCGAACGACGTGACAGTCGAACGTCAATTTTGCATTCGACGTTCTGCTAGCACGCCGTTCGACATTTCTAGTGACGTCGTGCTAGAGAAAACGACCGGCTAGGTCTGGCGACCAAATAGGTGTGCTCAGGAGCGACGATCGACGGTATGAGCGACGTCGATTTGGGGTTTGGGAAATTTTAGGGATTTAGGGACTGTTTTGTAAAAATCGTAAATTTTTAGGATTTTTGAAAATTAATTTTTTTGTAAAAGAATTGTTTTAAGTTTTTAAATTTTTTTAAAAAATAAAACAAACATGACACATGTCAAGCATTGATTGGTTAACAAATTTTTTTAACACCCCTTTAACGGTCGGACAACTAAAATTTTAACTGTGTAAACTTTAGGCACCTAAAATTGCAATGGTGTAAACTTTAGGCACCTATTTTTAGCAAAAAATTCTTTAGATACCTAAAGTTCTAACAAGATATACCTTGGGTACTTACTTTTCATTTAAGCCATAATTTATACTCAAACGATTTTACATTTTTCTAAATTGGAAAAAGAAATAATTTTGAATTATTTAGAAAGAAAGTTGGCAAGACAAGATTAACATGATTTTAGTACTAATTAATTTGTTTTTAAAACAATCAACTATAACATACAATAGTTGAAAAGCTTAAATGAAAAAATAAATGATTAATCTATACCTCTTTTGAACTTATTGAGATATTTATTTTGATATAACAAAGTGAAAAATGTTTTTGGACTTAAACAAATATCGCAAAAACAATTCAAAGTACATTTAATTTAAAAAATATGTTTGAAAGCTTTTAAAAGTGTTTTTGACTCAAGCAATAATTTTCAAATAATTTAAAAGTCTCAAACGGCTCGTTTTTAACGGCTAGTTTTCCAATGGCTAGTTTTTAACGACTAGTTTTCTAACGGCTAGTTTTCTAACGGCTAGTTTTTCATTCCACACTATAAATACAAGCCAAAGACACTTGAAGAAGAAGAGGATAGACATCCAAGCCTAAAGTTCAAGAGAGCATAGTCTTAATGTGTTTATTTCTTTTCAATCTCTTGTAAATTTTTTTAGTCCAATCCTAGTGAGCCAAAATGTATAAACACCCATGTAGAGATGTATTTGTTTACAAATGTCAAGTCCTCATTGTTGAGGGATACGTTCTAGTTTAGCCTAAAAAAAACTAGGGAGGGGGTTCTATCTTAGCCCGTGAAAAGATAGGGATGTAAGGTTACCCCTTGAACTCGTAAAAAGGAAAGAATTCATTGTTAGTGAATTGTGAAATCCTTAGTGTGGATGCTAAGGTAGTGGATGTAGACCTTGGTTAGAAGGTCGAACCACTCTAAAATCGATCGTGTCAAATTGTCATTTCTTTTTCGGTTTTTCTTTTCCCAATTTCCAAAAAAAACCTTTACACCATTCATCGACGCTATTTCGATTGAAGACATCGAGCCTTTCAACTGGTATCAGAGCGAGACTCAAATCGACGGTCTAATAACCTTTAAAAAGATCTTGGGAGTACTCAATCCATCTCTACATTCAACCGACCTTGAAGAGTTATTTTGTTCGACATCAAGCTCAAGGATTCAAAGATGAACCATCAATCCTCCTCTCAATTGCAATGGTGACATGCTCACACATTAAAGATGGGTAACCTCTAAGCTTAATCTTTTAGATTATTTCTTTGGTTGCTTATTTTTAATGATAAAATGTTCATGTATATTTAATTGTTAAATTTTTATAAATGCATGACATCGAAAGAGTTTTTATGCATAAGTGCATTTAACACACTCATTCTTATTTTTGCAGAAACTCTAAAAAGACTTGGATAAATCAAATTTCATGAATTTTTTTAAACTTGATCATTTTTATTGAAATTTAATAATTTTCTTAAGTGTCAATGTTTTAAGCTAAAATTTAAAATAGAATGTATTTATTAAGGGGGAGCTTTTGTTTTTCAAAAGAATTTACTTACTCTCCATTGTTATTTTGAACCTTAAATGATTTTGAATTATTTTTGATATAACACAAATGGAGAGAGATTAATTTCAAAAAGAAAAAGGGGAGCTTTAAATATTTTTCGAAGATATTCTCTTTTTTAAAATCATTTTCCTAAGGGGGGCTTTCACAAAAACAAATTTTCAAGTGGTTTCGTTATATCAAAAAGGGGAGATTGTTGAGATATTATTTTGATATAACAAAGTGAAAAATGTTTTCGGACTTGAACATATATTGCAAAAACAATTCAAAGTCTATTTAATTTGAAAAATATGTTTGAAAGCTTTTAAAAGTGTTTTTGACTCAAACATATATTTTCAAGTAATTTAAAAGTCTCCAACGGCTAGTTTTTCAACGGCTAATTTTTAACGGCTAGTTTTCTAACGGCTAGTTTTCCAACAACTAGTTTTTCATTCCACACTATAAATACAAGCCAAAGACACTTGAAGAAGAAGATGATAGACATCCAAGCCTAAAGTTCAAGATAAAAGAGTCTTAATGTGTTTATTTCTTTTTAATCTCTTGTAAATTCTTTAGTCCAATCCTAGTGAGCCAAAATGTGTAAACACCCACCTAGAGAGGTATTTTGTTTACAAATGTCAAGACCTCATTGTTGAGGGATATGTTCTAGTTTAGCCTAAGGAAAAACTAGGGAAAAGATTCTATTTCAGCCTGTGAAAAGATAGGGATGCAAGGTTATCCCTTGAACCCGAAAAAAGGGAAGAATTCGTTGTTAGTGAATTGGGAAATCCTTAGTGTGGATGCTAAGGTAGTGGATGTAGACCTTGGTTAGAAGATCGAACCACTCTAAAATCGATCGTGTCAAATTGTCATTTCTTTTTCTGTTTTTGTTTTCCCAATTTCCAAAGAAACCTCTGCACCCTTCATTGGCGCTATTTCGACTGAAGACATCGAGCCTTTCAATTGGTATTAGAGCGAGACTCAAATCGGTGATCTAACAACCTTTGAGAAGATCCTAGTAGTACTCTATCCATCTCTACATTCAACCGACCTTGAAGAGCTATTTTGTTCGACATCAAGCTCAAGGATTCAAAGATGAACCATCAATCCTCCTCTCAATTGCAATGGTGACATGCTCACACATTAAATATGGGTAACCTCTAATCTTAATGTTTTAGAGTATTTCGTTGGTTGCTTATTTTTAATGATAAAATGTTCATGCATATTTAATTATTAATTTTTTATAAATAAGTGTGTTTAACACACTCATTCTTATTTTCGCATAAACTCTAAAAGGACTTGGATAAATTGAATTCCATGAATTTTTTAAACTTGGTCATTTTTATTGAAATTCAATAATTTTCTTAAGTGTCAATGTTTTGAGCTAAAATTTAAAATGGAATCTATTTATTAAGGGGGGCTTTTGTTTTTCAAAAGAATTTACTTACTCTCCATTGTTATTTTGAACCTTAAATGATTTTGAATTATTTTTTATATAATAAAAAGGGAGAAAGATAAGTTTGAAAATTTTAATTTCAAAAAGAAAAAAAGGGCTTTAAATATTTTTCAAAAATATTCTCTCTCTTTTTTTAAAATTATTTTCTTAAGGGGGAGCTTTCACAAAAATAATTTTTCAAGTGGCTTCGTTATATCAAAAAGGGGGAGATTGTTGAGATATTTATTTTGATATAACAAAGTGAAAAATATTTTTGGACTTTAACAGATATTGCAAAAACAATTCAAAGTCCATTTAATTTGAAAAATATGTTTGAAAGCTTTTAAAAGTGTTTTTAACTCAAACATATATTTTCAAGTAATTTAAAAGTTCCTAACGACTAGTTTTTAACGGCTAGTTTTCCAATGGCTAGTTTTTAACGGCTAGTTTTTCATTCCACACTATAAATACAAGCCAAATACGCTTGAGGAAGAAGAGGATAGACATCCAAGCCTAAAGTTCAAGAGAGAAGAGTCTTAATGTGTTTATTTCTTTTTAATCTTTTGTAAATTCTTTAGTCCAATCCTAGTGAGCCAAAATGTGTAGACACCCACCTAGAGAGGTATTTTGTTTATAAATGTCAAGACCTCATTGTTGAGGGATAAGTTCTAATTTAGCTTAAGGAAAAATTAGGGAGAGGGTTCTATCTTAGCCCGCGAAAAGATAGGGATGTAAGGTTACCCCTTGAAACCGTAAAAAAAAGAAAGAATTCATTGTTAGTGAATTGGGAAATCCTTAGTGTGGATGCTAAGGTAGAGGATGTAGACTTTGGTTAGAAGGTCGAACTACTCTAAAATCGATCGTGTCAAATTGTCATTTCTTTTTCGGTTTTTGTTTTCTCAATTTCCAAAGAAACCTCTACACCATTCATCGGCGCTATTTCGATTGAAGACATCGAGCTTTTCAATTAGTATCAGAGCGAGACTCAAATCGACGGTCTAACAACCTTTGAGAAGATCATAGGAGTGCTCGATCCATCTCTACATTCAATCGACCTTAAAGAGCTATTTTGTTCGACATTAAGCTCAAGGATTCAAAGATGAACTATCAATTATCCTCTCAATTGTAATGGTGGCATGCTCATACATTAAAGATGTGTAACCTCTAAGCTTAATCTTTTAGATTATTTCTTTGGTTGCTTATTTTTAATGATAAAATGTTCATTCATATTTAATTGTTAGATTTTTATAAAGGTATGGCATCGAAAGAGTTTTTATGCATAAGCGTGTTTAACGCACTCATTCTTATTTTTGTATAAACTCTAAAAAGAATTGGATAAATTGAATTTCATGGATTTTTTAAACTCGATCATTTTTATTGAAATTCAATAATTTTCTCAAGTGTCAATGTTTTGAGCTAAAATTTAAAATGTAATGTATTTATTAAGGGGGAGCTTTTGTTTTTCAAAAGAATTTACTTACTCTCCATTGTTATTTTGAACCTTAAATGGTTTTGAATTATTTTTGATATAACAAAAAAAGAGAGAGAGATAAGTTTGAAAATTTTAATTTCAAAAAGAAAAAAATGGAGCTTTAAATATTTTTCGAAGATATTCTTTTTTTTAATTATTTTCCTAAGGGAGAGCTTTCACAAAAATAATTTTCAAGTGGTTTCATTATATCAAAAAGGGAGAGATTGTTGAAATATTTATTTTGATATAACAAAGTGAAAAATGTTTTTGGACTTGAGCAAATATCGCAAATACAATTCAAAGTCCATTTAATTTGAAAAATATGTTTGAAGGCTTTTAAAAGTATTCTTGACTCAAACATATATTTTCAAGTAATTTAAAAGTCCCCAACGGCTAGTTTTTAACAGCTAGTTTTTCATGTCATACTATAAATACAAGCCAAAAACACTTGAAGAAGAAGATGATATACACCCAAGCCTACAATTCAAGAGAGAAGTGTCTTAATGCGCTTATTTCTTTTTAATCTCTTGTAAATTCTTTAGTCCAATCCTAGTGAGCCAAAATGTGTAAACACTCACTTAGAGAGGTATTTTGTTTACAAATGCCAAGGCCTCATTATTGAGGGATATGTTCTAGTTTAGCCTAAGGAAAAACTAGGAAAGAGATTCTATCTTTGCCCGTGAAAAGATAGGGATGTAAGGTTACCCCTTGAACCCGTAAAAAGGGAAGAATTCATTGTTAGTGAATTGGGAAATCCTTAGTGTGGATGCTAAGGTAGTGGATATAGACCTTGGTTAGAAGGTCGAACCATTCTAAAATCGATTGTGTCAAATTGTCATTTCTTTTTCGGTTTTTGTTTTCTCAATTTCTAAAGAAACCTCTACACCCTTCATCGGCGCTATTTCGGTTGAAGACATCGAGCCTTTCAGAACTTTAGGTGCCTAAAGTATTTTTTATTAAAAATAAGTGTCTAAAGTTTACACCGTTATAAATTTAGGTGCCCGATAGTAAACTACTGTTAAAAAAATTTGTTACCAATCAAAACATGACACAAAAAATTTATTTTATTTTATTCAAAATTAAAAATTTAAACTTTTTTTACACAAAAAATTTAAAGCTTCAAAAAACTGTAAAATTCTCCACTTTTTACAAAGCAGTCCCCAAATCCCTAAAATTCCCAAATCCAAACCCCCAAATCGCCGCCGCTTGCTACCCCTGAATATATCACTGGACCTAGTTGGTCATTTCTCCCAACACGGTGTCGTTGGAAACGAAGAACGGCGTGTCAGCCGAATGTTAAACGTCGAATGCGAAATCGACATTCGGTTGGCACGTCATTCATCATTTTTGATGACGTCGTGTTAAGGGAAATGACCGGCTAGGTTCGGTGACCAAAGGCGTGCAATCAGCGGCGGAAGCCGTGGCGATTTGGGGAAATTTTAGGAATTTGGGGCCTGTTTTGTAAAAATTTGAGAATTTTGGGATTTTAAAAAAAATTGTTTTTTCTTCAAAAAAATAAAAATTTCAAATTATTGCCACATGTCAATATTGATTGGTTAACTGAATTTTTTAACGGTAGTTACTACCGGGTACCTAAAATTGTAACGGTGTAAACTTTAAGCGCCTATTTTTAGCAAAAAAAAATTTTTAGGCACTTAAAGTTTAAAAGAAATATAGTTCAGACACTTATTTTTCATTTAAGCCTAGTTGAAACTATAGGAAATTAAAAAAATTGAATATCAATATACGAAATATAACTTTTTTAATGAGGAAATTACAATTTTTTTGGACAATTATATTTTCAAATATTCTTCTATATTTTTTTTGGCACCGAATACTCATGGGAAGATCCAAACTCCGTTTTTTTTTAACAAATTGTATATAAAAATACCAAAAAACAAAATTAACATTGCTTTAAAATTATATAGACATAATTTTAAAAATAATTGAAAGCTTTTAAAAGAAATTGACTTTTTTTTGGTGAAAAAAAGAAATTGACTTTATTTATCTCTGTCCACTTAAAAAACTAATTTATATATGAGTTATATTTTGATATACAAGCTGTATAAAAAAAAATTATATAACCCTTCATATTTAAGCTATAAAATCTAAAACCTAAATCCCTAACCATAACACCCTAAAATCTAAACCTTAAATTCTAATTATAAACCTTAAATTCTACACCATACAATCAAAACCCCTACAATTATACTACAATTTATTTTTTACTTTGTAAATAGTGATTACATATTTAAGGATTGTCAATTGTATACTATAAGAATGATCCAAAATATCCTTTAATCACCTTTAGACCATTCAGAAAAAATAATGACCCAAAACATTGATTATGAATAAAAATATTCTTACCATAAAAATGGTTTTATTATTTTATATCTTCAAGTTTTCATGGAGACATAACAATAAAAAATATGATTTGCATACTTTAACTAACATTAAATTTATTAATAAATTTTTAGAGACGTGGTTAAAAATTTTCACTTGACACCATTTCTCTTTCTCAAATTATGAGTTCAATACTCATTAGAAGCAAATTTTCCCTCCTCTAGATAAGAATTGTTAAAAAAAAAAACAACATTAATTTTCTATTTAATTTCGATAAGATGACATGTAAAACAATGAAATAATAATTCTTTTAGGTTTAAGGCGATAAGAAGTCCTTGTAAAAAATCAATTAAGTCTATGAATCTATTTTTGCACTCAATTACTAATAAATTAAATCAATTAAATCTATCAACCAACATTGACTGTTGAATCTAATAACTGTTTGGATAAATTATTGCAACGCGTCGTGTCACAGTGTTGTCACTAGACATTTCAGATTTTGTTCTATAATTTTTTTTAAAAGTACTAAAAATTTTAAAAATCTTATAAAAATATATATTTTTAAAAAAATTATAAATGCACCCGATAGAATTATAGTTTATCATGTGTTAATAATATCTAAAGATTTTTTTAAGATTTAATGATTAAAATTTAATAATTTTTTTAATTGTAAATGCACATGATAAAATTATAGTTTATCATGTGTCAATAATATATAAAAAATATTAAATCCCGGAATGAAAATATTATACATCTCTATTTAATCAAAAATTAGTCAAAAAATTTAATTGGTTTAATTTATTGAATCAAGAAAAAGTCAAAAACTTAACTGCGTTTTCCCCGTAATTTGTGTGAAATAATTAACTACATCATTGGAAATGGGCCCAAGGCCCAAATATATGTTATCTGCATTAAAGTTCAATTGAAAAACATTAACCGTCAGGAAGCCGAGGGGTCGACGTAAAACCGGATATTTGACAACCATTTCGGCTGGCTCCAGAAGCCCAAACGCCTACGCAAACGCAAACGCCGACGCCAACGCCGTCTTTATTTATATATTTTCCATCTAAATCTTCTTTCAATCCAAGTTCATTCATTCCTTAAATCTTGTTCTCCAAGCAAAGAGAGAAGAGAATCTGCAATTGCATTTTCCTGAAAATTTACACTTTTCAAATCTCACATGCAAAGGCGTGGAATCTCGGGAATTTGAACTTTCTCCCCCCCTTCTCCTGTTCTTGAATTTTCGGTTTTCTTTTTCTTTGATTTTGTTTTGGCCGTTAAACCATGGACGTTCGCGTTAAGCAAGAGATTATGGAAACGTTAAATGCTGAAAGAGGGGAACTTGGCGGAGTTGTACGGCAACACACTTCCTCGGTCATCGAGCTCAGCAGCAGTAGCAGCGATTCGGACTCGAGCGGTTCGGGCGATCTGGACGAGAACGACAATGCAAACGGAGCCGTTTCTGCAGGGGAAGGGCCTGAAGGTAGGGCTTCGAGGAAGCGGAAGAAGAATGATGTCGACTTTGTGCTACCGCTGGGGTTTTTGGCTCCTCTACTGCCGGATGATCCGGCTCCTATTCCGTTGGCCACTGATATGGTGGTTGCGGAGGCTTCTGCGACGGCGAACCCGCTGGAACAGGCGGCAACTACTAGTGCGAGTTCAAGTGTGATTTGCAAGCAGTTCTGGAAGGCTGGGGATTATGATGGAGGTCCATCTAGCGCTTGGGAGTTATCTACAGGTAGCATTGTTGATTAATAATGTCACATTATAAGTATTTTGGTTTTTTATATTGCTTGCAAGATGACAATGTTAATTTGGTTCCAAATTTGGAACCTAGAGAAACAAAAAAACGCTTACCTCTTTATACCCTTAACTCTGTTTCTGCATTGCTAAATTTATTGGGCAATTCAAATTACCAACTTAATCATGCGGAGCCTAAACAATTATTTGCTTGAGATCTGTTTCTTTATTTATTGATTTGGAACCTAGAGAAACAATAATATGCTTGGAAAATTTTGCTTACCTCTTTAGGCCCTTAGGACCTTAACTGTGTTTTTGCATTGCTAAATTTATTGGGAAATTCAAATTACAAACTTAGTCATGCGGAGCCTAAACAATTTTTTGCTTGAGAACTGTTTATTTATTGATTTGTTCAACGCTTGTTCCCTTAATTTCATTTGACTTGTAGGTGGCATGGATCATGTCAGGGTTCATCCAAAATTTCTACATTCCAATGCAACAAGTCATAAATGGGCCCTTGGAGGTAGAGTTGTCTAACATATATTCACATCTTGGCTATGATTTAGCTGTTCTTCTCTTGTTAACATTTCCTTGCTATTATGGGCCTTCTTGGCTATGTTTATTATTTTACTTCTACAGCTTTTGCGGAACTTCTAGATAACTCTTTGGACGAGGTACTTGATGTCAATGCCGTTCCTAGTGTGTAATATTTGCTTTCCTTTTCCCAGTTTTGCAAATATCTTCATATGCTAATTTCAGGTTTGCAATGGAGCTACATATGCTAACATAGATGTGCTCAAAAGTAAGAAGGATGGGAGTAGAATCTTGGTAATTGAAGGTATTTCACTATGTCTAACGTATGCTTTATGTTTCTTATGATTATTCTGCATTTTGAGTTGCTTATTTCTACATGTACGAAGGTGCTACTTAAAGTAGTTAGTTTAATAGAGTACTTAGTTTCTTCACCCTTTTAACTATGTTTTTTTGGTAAGAGTATCATATTTTTTTCTCTGGTTCTTAAAGAATAAAGATTTTTGTTCTTTTGTGGGTAACATGACAAGTTTTGGATGTTTATCACATTTCATTGTAGATAATGGCGGCGGGATGGATCCTGATAAAATGCGTCATTGCATGTCCCTTGGATATTCCGCAAAAAGCAAAGTAGCAAACACCATTGGACAATGTATTTATGAATTTCTATCCTTTGTAAAAGGGATACTTTATATCTGCTTATTTGTCTTCCTCATAAAGCAATTTTAATTTTTGTATTCCTTTTCTTCAGATGGCAATGGATTCAAGACTAGTACCATGAGGCTTGGCGCAGATGTTATTGTATTTTCTCGGTGTCGTGGAAAAGATGGAAAGAGGTTAGTCTTAAGATTTTTGGGCTAGTATAATATTTGTTAATTCAATTGTTTATGATGGGTTTTGTCCGTATTAAGGGGGTGAGCACTTGATCAAGTTGAATCGAGTAAAAAATTGAGTTAGTCCAGTTGACAAGTCCCATTTTATAGCTCAACTTTATTTGAAATTTTTCGAGCTGAGTTGAGTTTATGAAATTTGAGTTGAGTTTTTCGATTTTCTGTTCAAATTTATTTGTAAATATTTTTGTTGTTATGATACTAATTGGTTCCAATTTAAATGGCTTTCTATAACCATATACATATACATTTCTTCATGTTTTTTCATATGCGATATACATATATTAGATAGTTGAGGGACTTGAATTTGAAAATTGATCCACTAATTACTAAAAATTTTGAGTTATTCGATTCTCATTTTATAACTCAAACTTTATTTGAAATTTTTTCGAGTCGAGGTTATTGAAATTATGATTTGAGTCAAGTCGAGTTTTTTCACGTTGAATCGAGTTGAAAAATTCCATTTTTTGAATCAAGTCGAGTTTTGGCCACTTCTAGTCTGTATGTTGCTTAGTAACTATTATTGTGTTTAGTTGAGAATGTAAAAAAAGTGGTTGTACTTGGTTCATCAGTATTTACTTAGTCCAAGGTACTAGTGGTTAATTTTGCGTAGATTGGGCTCTTTAAGAGGGTAAATAGGTATTGTTCAATGACTTCTTCAATTTTGAACAGTTTGCTTGTTGAGACTTGGTTTGGCTATTAATCTTCACCTTGAGTTCACCCTCTCCTCAGCGGATCTTGGTGCGATAGTTTGGGGGGATGAATCAAAATTTTAAATTTTTTGGAGGTCTAATAATTTTTTTTTAAATTCTGAAGATTTATGAGATTTTTTTAAAACGTTGAGGGTCTAATTAAAATTTTCAAAAAGTTTGGGAGTCTTAATGAAAATTTTAACAATTTGGAGAACTTAATTAAAAATATTAAAAAAAATTAAGACTTAATGGGAATTTCTAATAAATTTGAGAGGGCCTATTTAAAATTTCCAAAATATTTGAGGGGTGTAAATTTAATTTATCCAAACCTTGGGGTGCAAGGCTCCCGCAAGCTCTACTAGTGATCCGCCCCTGCCTCTCCTTATGGGTCTTGATACATTGCCGTGGCAGTGACAGTAATTTCCAAATCCCTATGTGCGTGTGACCTTGTGTTTTCTCTTCATGCGTATATGCTGTCACTATTGGATTTTATGCTTTTATTTTTATTTTTGACATACTAAATCTCTTCTACTTTCTCTTTGAACTCCACTTTTTATTTATTGTTGCTGCAACAAGTGTCATATTATCTGGTTTCTTTGTAGCCCCACGCAGAGCATTGGATTGCTATCCTACACTTTTTTGACAAGCACTGGAAAGGAAGACATTGTGGTACCCATGGTAATGTCAACTTGAAACTTTAGCTTTACACACTGTTTGTGCGACGAAGATGGTTGTAGTAACTGTCATTGCATTTGGAATGGTGGTAGTAACTTTTATAGCCAAGTGGATATAGGTTCAATGCAATAGAACTAGATTTATTTCTTCATCGTAACTTATGTTGTTGACAACATGCAAGCTTGAGAGAATTGTATTAAGTGAAATAAATCTTCATTTCATTACTCAATGCTATTGGGTTAGTCTGTAATATTCTTAATCATCCCATTATTCACTGCAGAGGTCGTTAATTTATGGTGTTTCTCCTATGAATGGCTTGCATAAAACTAGAGGTTAATAATCTTGCATTTAAGCCAAGTATTTTCTGTTGTTTATTTTCCTATTGAAGCAATGCTAGAAGTCATCGTTTCCTTCGGGATAGAAATAAAATAAAAGAGAAAGTTGAGGAATCAAGTTTGGATCATATGTCTATGTTGCTTTGGATTTTTTGTGCTTATAGTTGGTAAGGTACTGCAGAAACTATGCTCTAGTTGTACCCTTTAATCATTATGGGGGTTGAAATGAACAGCTAGATTATGAATGGCAACAAAGTGAATGGAGCAAGTTGATGCGATCTACTGTCAGTGATTGGGATAGGAATGTAGAAACTATAGTACAGTGGTCTCCATTTTCTAGTGAAGCAGACCTCCTCCGTCAGGTAATTCTGGATCTCCTTTCACAATTTCTAGTTTTGGTCCAAAATTTTGTTTTTTGAGTTAAAATCATTTTGATTGGCAAAAGGAAACAAACGCAATTTTGTTGCCAGTAGAAAGATGATTGTTGAAGAGGTGTTGGGGATAGTATTTGTTTCATATTCTCACCTATATTCTTTGCTTTGGCACATTGTCGGTGAATTCCCTTAGTGTCACCATCTTTTTGTGCATAATTTTTTTCAGCATCAGTTTTGTAATTGGTACTTGTCTGTATAGCTTTTCCTGCTCTTTGCTTTTCTATTATGATTGTGGTAAATTCGTTGCTTTTCCTGCTTCTAGTTCAATCTGATGAAAGACCATGGGACACGGATTATTATATATAATCTATGGGAGGATGACCAGGGGCTATCGGAGCTTGATTTTCATGCCGACCAACATGTATGCCTCTAATGTTCTGGACTTTTTCTTTACTTTTAAAGTCTAAATACAAACAGAATAGAATGCAGTTATGTTAAACTTATGGGGTGAACTATTCTTGGCAGGATATCCAACTCAGAGGTGTTAACCGTGATGAGAAAAATATACAAATGGCTAAGGAGTTTCCCAACTCTAGGCACTTTCTGACATATAGACATTCATTGAGGGTAACTAACACCAAGTTCCTCTTTTTCCATGACAGAAAAATTATGATTTATAACGTTAATAAAGGCTCTTTGTGTTTTCTTGTGCCTTAGCTTGAGATAGCACATTTATTTTCTGGCATATCACATATGTTATTGATTATAGTTTATTTTCTGTGTTCATTTGGCAGAGTTATGCATCAATACTTTATTTAAGACTTCCACCCAACTTCAGAATCATCTTACGTGGGAAAGATGTTGAGCACCACAACATAGTTAATGATATGATGTTGACGGAGATGATAACCTATCGACCAAATCCCAGTGCTGAGGGGGCCCCCAAGGATTTGAATGTAATAATTATTGAATAGTAATATTTATCTTTTTTTTTTTGCTTTTCTATATGGTTTGATGCTGATTTTCTTCACTTTCGTCATCAGCTGGCTGCTGTGGTGACCATTGGTTTTGTGAAAGATGCCAAATATCATATTGATGTTCAAGGTTTCAATGTTTATCACAAAAACCGACTCATCAAGGTCTGCTCTATGTTTTCTTTGAAAACAATGTATCACAAGGATTTCTTGTACATATTCCTTTTATTAAGTTCTCATTTGTATTTCGCATCATTCTTCTTTGTTGCATTTTTGTAAACTGGGTCCCTCCATGCTATCTAAGATGTCTGACTTGATTTTCAGGAGGGGTGGATAATATACCATACTATTCTCTGGTAGCATAATTTGTGACGTTTATAATCCACTCTGGGTCTTCCATTTATTTCACCTGTATTTTAATTGTTGCATTTAATGAGATTGTGATTTTGCACTTTGCTTAACATGCTAGTCAATTTTCATCCATGTGTTTCCTTTTGACATTGCTATTGCCTAATGCCTTCTTTTAACCTATTTCTCTAGCCATTTTGGAGGGTCTGGAATGCTGCTGGGAGTGATGGTCGTGGGGTTATAGGTATATTTTCGGCATTGGACACACCTATTTAGTTTACTGGTTTATGTCCACACACACACACACAAAAAAAAAAAAGTTCTAATGAGCTTCCTTCTTATGACAGGTGTTTTGGAGGCTAATTTTATTGAGCCAGCTCATGATAAACAGGGTTTTGAGCGGACAACGGTTCTTGCTAGACTTGAAACACGACTAAAAGAAATGCAAAAGACTTACTGGTTTGTTGCCAATGTTACCTTTTCTTTCTACTGCTGTTTTGATCCAAGTTAATTTCTAATGGCTTTTGACGTCTTCATTTTAATTTTTAGGACCACCAATTGTCATAGAATTGGCTATGCTCCACGGCGTAATAAGAAAGGTATAGAACAGTCTTTAGACAGAGGTATGCTAATTCTCTCTCTCCCATTTTAAAGACAGGCTTGTTGCCAACAGTGAATTTTAAGTTGCTCCCTGATTGATGTCTTTAACTTTCTGATCCCGTAGATACCTCTCCTGATTTAGATCTGCACCAATCTACTCGATCAAATAAGAAGAGTACATCCAGCAGTAAGAGACTGTCTACAGACTCGGACAAGTTGTATTCAACCTCAAATTGGAATAAAAGAGGAAAAGAATATCAGGAATTTCATAAAGATGGTGGAAATGGACATGTGTTTAGCAAGGGTGAAAATAGCAAAAAGGCACCGGTAGATAACAGTATGAAGTTCACTGCTAAATCCGAAAAGGATCAAGCTCTTTTAGATCATCTTCTCCTACACAAGATGACAGCGATGATGTGTGCGAGGTATTGCCTGAGAGACAAGCTAATGGGAGCAGTCAAAAGTTTGTAACACAATCAAAGTCAAAGGTTATTTTTATGCTTTGGTTATCTTTAATTCAACTTTTTTTCTTCTGGTAGTTTTGGTCTGCATGCAGGCATGTTATTTTTGTGTTGTAGTTTTTGTCTGCAAAATGGTCTTTCTGAACCGTTATTTTAAGTGTTTTGTGTAATCACTTTTTCTTCAACTGGCAGGAGCGTGGTCTGAATGATGACGAGCCTTCCCTTCCTGAGACTGATTTGCGTATTCTAGAGCAGTTAAAACAGGAAAATTCAGAATTAAAAGAAAGGTTTTTAGTACATATCTATTTTATCATTTGTGAGTTTCACTATGACCTGACTTTAATTCAAAGATGCCATGGCTTTTTGTAGATTAAAGAAATATGAGGGAGGAGGACATCAACATCAATTGCTCAACGATTTGCAACATGAAAAAAGCAGGCGTCAATCACTCGAAATTGAGGTAATTCCCTTCTCCAACTAGCTTTAAGTAAAATGCAAGAAATTGTTACACCTCATTTTATTTATATATCTTGTATATCAGCTTGCAGAGGCACTGAAAAAAATCGATCAACTGAACCTTGAACAAGAAAGTCTCATTGGCATATTCTCGGAGGAGAGAGATCGAAGGGACGGAGAGGAAGAGAAGTTGAGAAAAAATCTAAAGGTATTGTATTCCATCCACCCTCTTTCTATCGTCGGATTATATCTTTTTACGTAGATGTGTGTTGTTTTCTCAAAAGGGACATTGAATATTGAGAATGGATTTGCATTGTAGGACGCATCCAATACCATCCAAGAGTTGCTTGACAAGATCAAGATGCTGGAGAAGATGAAATTTCCCAACATCAAGCAAGAGCGTCGGCAACCACTGTAGGCACTGTTTTGTTGTCGCAATGGTACTGCCCCCTTTTTGCTAGCAAGTAACCGGAAGTGATTCTCGAATCTATGACTGATGCCAGTTTTCCAGAGCAACTGGTTCTTTTTGTTAATTTGTCGAGTGGCGGCTCCATTTTCTCACATCTCTAACATAGAAATAGAACCATTGTCCATTGTATATGCTTTGATAGTGGCAGTGATTAATGGGATATCCAAATTTGATCAAAGTAGAATCAAATTTCAAACTGCGCTTAAACCCACCTTTCTTGCACCCAAAGATGGTTAAATGGCCATTGGCAACAGGGCTTGGCTCTCCCCCTCCCTGGCTTTGCATTGAGTAGGTTTTTGGGTGGTTTGCGTAAAGAATTTTTTTTCTTTTACACATTAACTAGGCAATTTTATTGGTAAACAAAATAAATAAAAAAAACGTAAGCCAATATGGGTTTTAGAACATTCAACAAAAAAGAAAAATGATAAATCTAAAAAAAAATTATATTAATCAGATTAGACACTCTCTTCTTGCATTAAAATTTACGGCAGTTCAGTGTAGGAAAGATTTCTGAAGAGTTGTTAAAACATAAACTAGATAAATTTTTTAAAATCGATTATTACTCTTCATGCTTATTTTTAGAACAGTGATTTGTTATAAATTACATCAACAAATAATCTAAAAGAGGATCAAATTTTATGTGAGCATCGACAAACACAAATAAAAAATAAGCATTACGAGAATCACCATTCGAATACCAAAACTTGCAAAAGTAACCATAAAAGCGTCTCATAAGGTAGAGACGTATTATAAAAACAAAAAATGTGTCAAAGACATAAAAAACGTAATAAAATATAAAAAATATAATAAATAAAATATAACTCATCAGCGGTCGACAATCAATACAAAAATTAATATCATCGTTGATTAAACAAAAATAAAATAAAAAAACAAACTGTTATAATCAAAAGAGAAAAATAAAAAAAACGATACATGCAAACCTTTCACATTTCCCTTTTTAATTTTAAATCTCAAATAAATTAAGACCCCCCAAAACAAGGAAAAGCCAAAGTGTCAAATCCCCAAACACCTCATATTTTCCCCTCTTCCTTTGCGTCTTTATGGTTAGGGCAGTGCCTCTATAGCACCTTTTCATTCATTTGGTGCCCCACATATTATTTGCGTTAATGATAAAACACTTTATTTAATGCCAGTATGGACTATTTTTTAAGTATTGTATTTGTGTTTTTATTTCTCAATTTGTAACGTATGTTATAGTGAAAGTGAAGTTAACAGGCTTGCATATTAATTTTATTGTACATCATTTTTTTTTATTAAAAATGTTGAAGTTGGAGTACTTACATACCGACTTCGTTGTAAGTACGCCAACCGAATTTATATGACACGTTTGTATTAGCTTAAGTGTCGTCGATTTTAATTTTTTTTCATAAAAAGAATAAAATCAAAAGTAAAATTGGTGTGTAAGTATACCGACTTTACTTTCATTATAGTAAATGTCATAGATTAAAAAATAAAAATTAAGATGCAAAATTTTGAAAAATAAAACGTAGAGGTGCAATATCCTAATAATTTTGCCGCCTAGTATGAGTACATCAATTCAATTCAAACAAAACATCTTATATGGTCCAAAAGAAAAATAGCCACATATGAATCCATAATTATCAAAAGGTGTGAATTCAACTAAAATTCAATCTATTGATTAAAGAAATTAAAAATTTATTAAATATCTAACAATAATTAAAACAAGCACTAAATTAGTAAGGATGTTATTCTAATTTTAAAAATATTTTTCCTAAATTTTTAATTTGGAGAAAGATATCATCTATTTTTTTAACAAGACCAAAAAATTGAATTTCATTAAAAAATACGGAAATGTGTACTAAATACAACACACCTAAATCATCAAAAGTTTTTGGGGACTAAGTTCACCAAAAAACTATGAAGAAAAAAATTAAACATGTAAACCCAAAGGGCTTGAAGAAACAAGATTAAACAATCCCTTGAATACGTAATTCATCTTTTATAAAAAATCCAACAACCATTACAAAAATCTCATTGTCTATTCTAACTAAACATTATATTGGTGTATGAACTCATGACCTTCTCTAATTAGAGGGTGTGCCATGATGATCTCTACACGAACGAGACTACCGTAAAAAGATAAATTGTATCACAGAGACAAGCGAACAAATGCAAAAAGATGTTTGAAAAGAATAATTCAAAACAAAAAAATTTCTTATTCGAGACTACAAACAAAAAACAAAATAAAAGAAAAAAATCAGATTACAACATTAAGACCGTCATCAAAAACAACACTATTGAAGAAAATTTTAAAATATATATTATTTTTTTAAAGAACAAATGTAAAAAAATCAAGAGAAATATAGAATTTTTTGGAAAATGCGTGGAAGCAATAGAAATATAGAATTTTTTTGCACGATCAATTTATAGTGGTTCGACTTTTTTAACCAATTCCACATCCAATATCTTAGTTTACCACCACTAAGAATTTTTCCTATTCATTAACTTGAATTGAATATTCCAAGGACAAGGTTTAACTTTTTCAATCCTATATTTTTAAGGCTTATATAGAAATCTCTCATCCTATCATTTACAATGGTTAAGATAAAACCACTATATTTTTTCTTAACGTTAAACTAGAATATTTTTCTTTTACAAGTTTTGATTGGTGTAAATAAGATATACCTCTCTGGGTGGGTGTTTACAAAGTGAAGCTCATAAATAATAGATAAATGATATACAATGAAGCACAAATGAGAAATATGTACAAGAGATAAAGAATTGAAGAACTAATGTATTTTCTCTTGATTTGTAGTTTGGATGTCCATCTTTTACTTCTTGAAGTGTCTTTGATGTATATATATATAGTGTGTAATGAGAAATTAACTCTTTGGTGGTGAATTATCTTGCCAAAATTTTCTCCCTACACAAATTTTGAAAGTACACAAAAAATATCGAAACTCCTCGACCGAGATTTGAAAATAAGACCATTGGAGACCAAAATTTTAAAACTTACTATTCATGAACAGTACCAAATAGTAACTAGCCGTTATAGACAATGTTTTCATGTTGTTAAAAATATTTTATCAAATTCAAAAATATTTGATATATATAAAACAATTAATAACACAATTTTTTTTAGCTTTTAAAAACATTAAAGTATTAAATTTGTTGGACTTTGAATTCTTTTTGCAATATTTGAATAAGTTCGGAAACAATTTTCGTTTGTTATATCAAAATATTATTTCATCAATAATCTTCTATTTTGTTGTTTCATGGTTATTTTTATCATTTTGTTTAAATTTCTGTTCTGCTATAATTGTAGATATATTTGGAGATGAATTTTTCTTCTCATTTTCAGTTATATATGTTGGATTGAATCGGAATCAAATATATCATATATTTTCAGAGTCAGATTAAATAATATTAAAATTGAGATCGAGTCGGGATCATATTATGGTTTTTCCTATGTCTGGTCGAGGTTAGGACTTTAAAATTCCGTCCCATCCCGTTACCATCCTTAGATATTAAGATTGGAAGTTACAAAGATATTAATGTGAGGGATTTCTCGGTTACAAATATATTAATATGGAGTTTAAGATACTGGCAATGGTAAATAGTGAATGAGAATTCAGAAGAAAAAGATTAACTAAGCCAATATTTTCAGAGCATTGTTCGACTTCTCTGGATTTTAATTTTCCAGGCTTACTATATTTTTATTCATTTTACTGTTGTTTTTGATGCCGATTTCCCCAGTTCCCAAACACCCTACAAACGAAAATACGAAAACTATTTGCTTTTGTTTTTCAAAGATGAATGGGCGATTCCTTTTGTTGCAATCCTGGTTTTTCTTGGCTGTATTATTCCTTTTATCGGGTGCGTGATTTACATTACATGCATGCGGCATGCATAGATACTATACTATTTTTGTTATTTTGCTCCATTAATTTAATATATAAACTCCTCTTTCTCTATTATTTTAGTATAAAAGAGATTCTTTTAACTAGATTCAATCCATTTTTTTACTATTTATTTCTGCGATTTTGTTGCAGGTACAGCAATGGCGGTGTAGCAAAGCTGACATTGTGATAAACCAGGGACTCACTGCCCCACTCCCCAGCGACATCCCTGCCTACACAGTTGAAATCCTCAACGTCTGTGGCTCTGGCTGCGGCATTTCCGGCATTCACGTAGCCTGCGGGTGGTTCAGCTCAGCCAATCTCGTCAACCTCAAAGTATTCAAGCGCCTACGACTGCCTCGAAAACGACGGGCAACCCTTGACCCACGGTGCCTCTGTCCATTTTACATACGCTAATACGTTCCCCTACCCTCTTGCGGTCTCTACTGTGGTCTGTTCTTAGGAATAGTACCAATATGAAATCAAACGCTTATCTGTTCTTAGAAATAAAACCATACAATCTGGGTGAGGTTTCTCTTGAAAACACACCGGATACTCAAAGACAATGTTTTACTTTCGTAAACAACTTTACCAGCATAAACGAGGTTCCAGCTCTACATGTTTGGTTTCATAAAATGGAAAAGGAGCATACAATCTTTGTGGGTGAATCATCAAATTCTTTTCTGTTCATACACAAAATCAAGCATAACCGGTAATTAAAATAAAACCGGACAAGATTAATTGTTTGAACACAATAGGACAAAAATGGGGATGCGTAATCCGCTCCATCGAATGTTTGTTGTCTGTTTCAATATGCAGTTTTGAGTTTTTGGCCCAACAAAATTTTCTGAGGATCGAAACTGCTTCTATTATGGCCAAAATTTCAGCAGTGGTAGAGTCAACATAGCCTACTGATTTTGAAAAGGTAATCAAACATCTCGACCTTTCATTACGCAAAACTCCACCTATTTCGGCTTCACCAAAACTACCATTAACCGCTCCGTCAGTGTTAAATTTTAATTCTTCAGAAATGGGAGGGCTCCAAGATGGCTTCATTTCCTTTACCTGTTTGCAAATTACATAACTGAAATTAAAAGGGCATCCAACTAAATCATTGACCGCCATACCTGATTCGGGCCAGTTCCCTTTTCACCACCAAGCCAAACGTTGAGTGCTGTGATCGAATAACTGGGCAGCATCCATCTTACTCCCATTGAATACTATGTCGTTTCTGAACAGCCAGCAAGACCACATAATGCAGAATAGACTGAGTTTCCAAACAGATTCATGCAACCTGGGCTGGGAGGAGTTTACCCATACTCTTATCAATTCCTGACCGAACATGGGAAAATCAGATGGACATCCTACATGGAACACCACTTCTGCAAAATAGTCCAAATAACATTGCAATGAAAAAAATAGATGATTGTCGTATTCAGGGGCATCTTCACAAAATGGACAAAGCGTAGAAGGAATATGAGTGCTTCCTCGAATGTGAAAGTTTAACCTTGTAGGCAACCGGCCATGGGCTGCTTTCCAGATGAATGCCTCTACCGTTGGTGGGGCTGAGCTTGACCATATAAGGCTCCAAGAATCATCTTTTAGTTCCACATTTGCAGCAGCTTTAGAATTACAAGATTTCACTGTAAACATGCCACTTGTATTTGCTTTCCATCTAATGCTATCGGGTAAGGAGGGGTTTGACTTGAAGTTCTTTATGGTATTGGAAAAGGACTCCCACACATCAATTTCTGAATCAAACAGCCGCCTTCTGAGAGGGATTTACCATTTCAACACTCCTTCTATTACCGTACCAAATTCAGCTATGGCACCATTCTTTTGACATGCGAGAGCGTAAATTCTAGGGAAGGAATTCATCAAAGCCGAGTTACCGACCCAAGTATCACTCCAGAATTGAATCTTCTCACCTTTACCAACTATGTACTGGATGTTTTGTGTGAAACTATTATCTGATGGGGCGAGCAAGGCAGAAATGTTCCTCCAAATCAACGATTTGTTAGAGCTATTGAAATTCTGCGACCGAATGGATTGAGAACTGGCCTCGTATCCGGTGTTTATAATTTTATGCCATAGACTGTCAGGTTCTGAGCCGTATCGCCAAATCCACTTGAACAACATCGCCTTATTTTTATCTTTAAAATCAACTAGTCCCAGTCCACCACAGCATTTTGGAAGGCACAAGGTCTCCCATTTAATAAAGTTAGCAATCATTCTAGTGAGCATCTTACATATCTTAACAGGCATAGGAAAAATTGATATGTAATACATAGGTAAATTTGAAAGGATTGATTCTACCAAATTAATGTGACCCCCGAATGATAGCGAGTTTGCTTTCCACCCTTTTAGCTTTGATCTAACTTTCTCGACAACCGGATCTCACAGGGATGAATTATTCTTCACTTGACCCAAAGGGAGTCCCAAATAAATATTAGGAAAATGTTCATTTTTGCAAAATATATTAGAAGCCCATGCATCGACTACAGATTCATCTAAGTTAACACTGAGCAGTTTTGACTTCTTTAGATAATAAAACATACTAGCGCATAACCTAAAAGCAAAGAGAACATACAATACATGCTAAAATACAAAACATGTCGTGTACGAGCCAACTAAAATATCAATCGAACATGTATGATATGAACGACCGAACAAACGTATAAAAATACATAATCACCACACACACACACACACACACACACACACACACACACACACACACACACACACACACACATATATATATATAAACATGAGAATACGAAACATGTACAAGAAACATGTGAGAATGCAAAAGGGCCACATCAACATATACGATCATAATAAATAAGCATGAATATTTAGATATGGAACAGGACTGAAATAAAAAAACGAAAACAGGAAACAGAAATTAAAAGGTAAATAAATGCGATTTAGGGACGAAATTACAAATCAAACGGAACCTAAAAGGACTAAATCTGTAATTGGACCAAGGGGCAGGTTCAGAGTGAAAATTTCAAAAACGCGGTGGGACTGGTGAGGTAATTTCGCCATTTAAAAACTGATTCAATTTAATCCAGGGGTCGGATTGCAAGATTTTAAAATATAAGGAGGACCAGGGTTGTAAATATCCCCTACGGCAAGACAAAAATTAAAATATCGAAAACACGGGGGGATTTATTGCAGAATTTCACCATTTCACAAAATAAAATGCCTATAAAATCCCCTTTTCTGGCCCAAACTCAAATTTTCCCTCATTTTTCTTCAAAACCAGTTTTTATAATAACCCATCTCCCTTTTTCTCTCAACGCAACCATCCCAACCCTTCGAGGAACCCAGAAATCGGTGACCATCCGCCGTCCTTTCCGCCGCTAGCCGGCGCCGGCGAACCAAAAGAAACACCCAAAACAAACCTCGTTTCAAACCGAACCCAAATCTAAACTTAGATTTACACCAAGACTCACCCTTTTGCCTAGATCTGAGCAAATAAGAAGTAAAAAAAAAACGTTTTTTGTTTAACTGAAATGAAACCAAAAGGGACCTCCCTCTCCTTTCAGTTCACCATGTTCAGTTTTGGAAACTGAGGCGGCTTGTCACTGGTGAGGGGAGACCCGTTGACGACGAGGGTAACAAATCTATATCCCTCTCCCTTTTTGTTATCACTTCTTATTTTTATCGTACATGCATGCAAGGAAGTAAGAAAAAGAAAGAGAGGTTACCACTGAAACTTGGTGCTTCTTTTTTTATTTTTGGTAACTGATTACAACTGACCCCTGATTTTTTTCTCTTGAGTTACATATCCTTTTCTTTTTTAGACTAGTACATATGATATAGTCTTTTTCTTATGCCTTTCCGTTTTCGTGTCTTTGGCGTGCCCGACCATGCTTGGTGGTTGGTACGACCGACATGGGGAGCGGCGTGGTGGAGGTGATCGTTCGGCTGCGCAGACTGGCGCCTTAGGAGACGAGGCGATTATTACTGCCAGAATTGTTCCTATCCGTTGGATCAGATCTGATCCAACGGTTAGGATCGCTCGATGATCAGATGGCTGAGATGAGGCCTTGGAAATGATGTAGTGGTCCGGGATCGCGCCACGCGGCATGAAGAAGATGGCCGATCTTGCATGTGTCTCATACACGCGAGTGGAGAATCCAACAGCCCGCGCGTGGACTTCACGCGGTAGATGAGGGGTCTTTATGCCTCAAATCATGGCCGTTGGATCCATATCTGATCCAACGGCCCTCGTGCAGCTGCGCAAGATAAAAGGATGGTTAGGGTTAGCTTAATCTGATTCGGCCCAAAAATGGGCTTTGTAAATTTTAATTTTGGGTTTTGATTTGTAATAGAGGACTTGGACACTTAATTTGTGAGGGTTCTAATATATCCATTTATTTGTATTTAATTTAGCCCAACCCTACTAATAATATTAGTAATAATAATACAGGCATATACATACGATGTACGTACGACATACGAGTACACATATATGTAACATGCAAACATTAATACGCAATACATCCTTAATTAATATGACATACCATCACATATGCATATAGCTATACGTATAATTACCATGAATACCCACACATACACAATGCACGCATAAAATATAAACACACATATGGCATTCATAGACTATAAATATTAACATATACACCCATAGTACGTATAACATGCATGCAATCGTATATGTCACCCATTAATCACACATATATAACAGACACATAATATGATATGCATACATATACGTTAATTATTAAACTAACATACATTAATATAGTATTTATACAACAGATAAAAATGAGTGATTACACAATGTTCATTACCTCAGTTTCACTGGCTCCGCAAAACACAATAAGGTCGTCGGCAAATTGTAAGTGTGATATTCCTTCCAGGCTATTTCCAATACGGACTCCGTTGAATAATCCCAAAGAAGTAGCCTTTCGTAATAGTGCACTTAGAACCTCAGCAATCAGATTGAACAGCATTGGGGATAGGGGACATCCCTGTCGAAGCCTGCATCTAATAGAGAACGAGTTTGTGGGTGAGCCATTTATCAAAATCGAAACACGGGCAGTGGCGACACATGACATAATCCAGGAGCACCAAAGGTTACCAAAACTCATTTGCTTCATTGCGAATAGCAGAAAGTTCCAATCCACTGTATCATAGGCCTTGCGAAAATCCGTTTTCAATACAATGCCTTTTAGGCCTTTCTTCTTAATAAAATGAGATGAGCACGCAGTCTAATATCTGCTTCCCTGGGCAGAATGCAAACTGTATTTCGCCAATTACTTCATCAGACACAGATTTGAGGCGAAGGGCGAGAACTTTAGCTAAGAGTTTGTATATACTCCCCACCAGACTTATGTGTCGAAAGTCCTCCATTGAAACCGAATTCTTGACTTTCGGACTGAGGACAATAAACGAGTGATTAAAAGACATATCTTGAGTTTCTCCTTTATAAAATTGATAAAAAAAAATCAATATCTCAGCTCTCAGATGGTTCCAAAATCGCTTTAGAAAGGCCATATTGAAGCTTCCCGGCCTTGGTGCCTTGCTTCCATCCATTGAGGATAGAGCGAACTAAATTTTCTCAGGTGTAAACGGCTTTTCAAGACTGGACGCAGAGTCTGAACATAAGGACTTAAAGACTGTATCCCAAACTTACTATTGGAATTGTCTGACTGAAATTGTAGATGCCTTTAAAGTGACCTTCCACAGCTTTTTTAACCGCGACTGGATTGGAGATAATGGAGTCCGCAACTTTCAGACTTTCAATGTGGTTTGATCTTCTTCTAGATCCTTCGTTCGTATAAGGTAAAAATCCCTCTCTTTGTTTTCCTTTTGTTTCTTATTAGATTGATATCTGTAAAAGAAAAAAAAAACGTTAAATGTAGTTAAAATTTGGGTGTTCATATTGGAAAAATTAATTGAAATAGATAATATTAATATTTTAAATGGACAACAAACAGTATAAATGAGTAATCCATTTCATAAAAAAAAAAGTATAAATCGAGTAATGAAATCAATTTAGAATATTTAACTACCTATTAAGTGAGATTTGATCAATCAATTTAATCGGGTATTTCGTATACGTATAAATATATACCTCATCTTTCATCAATAAAATACATATTCTACATTTAACTAGGTAATTGCGATGAACATTTATGCTGATTTATTCTTCCGATTGTACTCATGGTTTTTTAGGCTTTGTCTTGAGTATTCCAGATCGATCCACATTGTATATCTGGTTTTAGTGAGCGAGTCTCCAGCGAAATTTTCTGCATACACAAGACCTCGAACTTGAGGCATATTTAAGTAATATCAACATGCTTATCACTTGGATCAACCCCATTAGTATTTATGGCGTTTTATTCTTTTGTCATTCCACGATCTTCTTCCTACAAATTGTATAAATAGAGAGTTTGGAATTCACTTACACTATGTAATAAAAAAATGAGTGAAATAAATGGACGAAATTAAAAAAAGAAAAAAATTAAAGAAAACAAACTCATTCATACAAATAAAGGAAAAGAAACCCATTACATGGTAACAGAAAAGGAAAAAAAACCATTCATGCAAATAAAGAAATAAATAACGCAATCCTAGGTGGCCAGATTCATTTTCACTGTTGTTTTTGATGCAGATTTTCCAGTTTCTAAACACCCAACAAACGAAAATAAGAAAACTCTTTGGTTCTGGGTTCTCCTTTTTTCCACCAATGAGTCGGCTATTCCTTTTGGTACAATCCTCGTTTCCCTTCGCCGTATTATTCCTTTTTCTCGTCGCCCCTTGCTCAGGTGCGTGATTTACATTACATGCACATATACTCCCTTTTCTTGCTCCATTAATTTAATATGTGAAGTTCATGTTTTTTTTCCTTATAAATTCCTTCTTGTCTTCTCCTTTGTCCTCTTTCTCTTAATCCTTTTTTTTTATCCCTTTCTTAAATTGTATCGGGTGACTTTTTTCATATAGTTTTAGCAAGTAAAAGTTTGAGTAAGATATGTATTGTAAATAGTGGCGGATCTAGAAATATTTTTTAGGGTAGACGCATATCAAATTTTAAAATTTCAGGGTGGGCACAATTCATAAAAATTAAAAAAATTAAGAACTAATTCATAAAGATTAAGAAAATTGAAGTCAAATATATAAAGTTTAGAAAGTTTAGGGTGGGCACGTGCACACCCTAAGGTACACTTGCTTCCACCATTGGTTGTAAAATAATTAAAACGACAATTTTATCATCGAAAAATTAAATTTTATTTTTTTGAAAAATTAAAAAATAGTAGAAAAAATATGTTTAATAAAAATTGTTTAATTTTTCAAAAAAAAAAACAATTTAAGCGAGAATTTAAAATACAGAAAATAAATTTAATGGTACAAAGAGAGTATTATTTTAGTATAAAAGATTTTTTTAATTAAATTCAATCCGTTTCATACTCTCATTTTTTGACTATTTATTTCTGGGATTTTCTTGCAGGTCAAGGTAAAGTCATCAATGGCTCATTTGGTTCGAAGCTGTTGAGTGTAAGGATCGATCAAAGGAACAACACCCTTGTTAACTCACATCGCAAGCTTCTCCGTAAGTAATATATATATATATATATATATATATATATATATATATATATATATATATATATATATATAATATCAAAAAATACCTTTAATAGTTAACTGAACTTCTATTTTTTACCGCTTTAACATTTAATACTTTATTTTGAGTTATTTTAAATTTTTTATTGTTAGTTGACTAATATTTTTCGTTTACATAGGGATTATTTTAGCTTAAATTAAAACGTTGAATTTTAAATTGCTTCAAAGAAAAAATAGACATCAAAATAACTATCTAGACAAAAGTTAATTTTTTTTTAATATTATGCAAAAAAGCCAAGAGTTTACCCAATTTTTTCTTCATCATAAAATGCCAATAAAAAACGAGTTTTGTTGAGTTTTATGGGATGAAGATGCTAAAATTTCGTATTAACAAATACCTATGCTATTTGGATTTGGATGGAAGTACTCATACAAGTATAATTTTATGGGTAAATATTCTATGCACTGGCGGTGAAAAATAAGTTTTCTATAAGTGTCTAATCTTTAGGGTTTAGGGTTTTAGTATTTACGGTTATGTTTTAAGGTTTGAGAATAGATTTTATGATTTAAAGTTTAGAGTTTAGGGTTTAAAATGTAGTGGTTAGGGTTTAGGACCCCTAAAGGGATACACATAGCTTTAAAAGTCCAATTGAGGAAGAAAAACTTTTTACTGACGATTCATCAAATAATTACCCTATTTTTATTTATCAAATGGAATATATGGTATATTTAGAGAAAAAGGTAGATGAAAAAGTAATGGGTTTAGAATACAACCGGCTAATATAAGGCTAAAATGACTAAAATTGATTATAGTCGAAAAACTTACCAAGTACGTAACTTTTTAGAGCAAGTTAGGTGACATTTTAGGTTGAAACAAAAAATATTATGTTCTCCATAACAAATCATGTAAATTGCATAGCTATTATAGTTTGCAATGTAAAAAGTTATTCATGCAACATTCTCGGTTGTAACCGAAATTATTACCAAGTGTGTAACTTTTTAGAGTAGATAAGTAGCATTCTCGGTTGTAACTGAAATTATTACCAATTGTCTAAATTTTTAGATTAGACAAGATAACATTTTAGGTTAAAATCCATCCCAAAATTACCTTATATTAGGGTGCTGCACAGGAGAACTACATGATGAAAAGGTTAAATGAAAAATAAGTGTCGAAACTATATTTTTTGAACTTTAGGTGCCTAAAATATTTTTTTGTAAAAATATGTGCCTAAAGTTTCAACCGTTACAATTTTAAGTGTCTGACCGTTTAAAAAAACTGTTACCCAATAAGAACGTGACAAATGGTATATTTTTTACTATTATATTAAAAATTAAAAAGAATATAATTTTATAAAAAAACTCAAAATTTTTAAAATTCTCAAAAAAACCCAAAATCTTTAATACCCAAAACCACAAATTCTCTAAATTGTTGCCGCTGCTGCCGTCGTTGTCGTCGCCAGACACCACCAATGTCATCGCAGAGGCCACCACCCACTTCTTTCAATAATTCATCGTCGGCAACCGCCGGTAAGTGTATCAATAGGACGCCGTTCGAATAGAACCATTCACGTTCACCGTTTAATTGACACGCCTCTCGTTGGCTACCGACGATAGATGATTGGGAGAAATAGGCGGCTGCTTCTGACGACGACTTTGATGGTGTCTGGCGACGACGACGGCAGTGGCGTCCATTTGAAAATCTTGTGGTTTTGGGTATTAGGGATATGAGGCTTTTTTGGGAATTTTGAGTTTTTTTAAATTATATTCTTTTTTAATTTTATAAATAATAATAAAAAGCATGACACGTGTCATATTATTATTGGGTAACCATTTTTTAAATGGTTGGGCACTTAAAATTGTAACGGTTGACATTTTAGGCATCTATTTTTATCAAAAAAATATTTTAGGCACCTAAAGTTCATAAAAAATATAATTTGGACACTTATTTTTCATTTAAGCGAAAGGAGAAAGTTTTGTTTGTGTTTTTCATGTTTTTTGAATAAATAAAATGAGAAAGGTAGATGAAAAGGTCAAAGCTTTAAAACAATTTGCATACGCTGCTGTATCCCTCCTTTATAGTAAGCCTTTTTGGGTTCAACTTTGTCTCCTACAATTTCCTGAGAATCATCCTAGTAAAAAGTGTATTGTCTTCTTTCTTGGTGCAGGTACAACAATGGCGGAACCCAACCGGATATTGAGAGACAAGTGTAGCAAAGCTGACATTGTGATATACCAGGGACCCACTGCCCCACTCCCCAGCGGCATCCCCACCTACACAGTTGAAATCTTCAACGTCTGTGCCTCTGGCTGCAACATCTCCGGGATTCACGTCACCTGCGGCTGGTTCAGCTCAGCCCAGCTCGTCAACCCCAAAGTATTCAAGCGCCTGAGCTACAACGATTGCCTCGTCAACAACGGCCAACCCCTGATCTACGGTGGGGCTCTCACGTTTAAATACGCTACTACGTTCTTGTACCCTCTCTCGGTCTCTAGCGTGGTCTGTTCTTAGTAACGGTACCATAAGAGCAAACGCTTATTTGTTCTTAGTAATAATACCATACAATCTCTCCCGGAGATATTTGATGGATTAAAATGATTTGTTCTTGTACAAAAGCATGCATGGCTTTGGTATGCGCCTTTACCGGACGAGAAAAGATCATAAAATTTGAAGGCAGTTACCAAGGCCATGGTGATCGTTTTCTGGTGAAGGCAGGTAGTGGAGTTGCTACCCTGGGGCTGCCTGACTCTTCCGGCGTTCCGAAGGCAGCCACTTAGTTTCATCATCTTAATTGCCCCTATAAGGACTATTCTTCACACTTCATTTGTTGAAATCTTCCATCATTTGCACGATATAAGGACTATTCTTCACACTTCATTAGTGACTGGGCTTTAATTTTCCTTGACATATCCATTTCTGTCCACTCCATATTCGGCCATAAGTACGAGGGTATGATTTATAAGACACAAATAAAACACACCCTTAGTTCGAACGACAGATAGTAAGAGATGGCATTGAAACAAATTATTAGTAACTGAGAGCATTTATACAAAGGCATTTCTCCTTACAATTTGGTATGCATATTGTGTTTACATGGAGCAGCCTATACAACTTTACAAATGATTCAAGCTAGTATTTGGAAACAATCATAAATGGAACTAAAGTAACTGAAAGTAAAGAAAAATGCACATCTTCATCACTTCATTAAGAACTTGAAAACATGGACTTTGCAACAAAAACACACCGGATACTCAAAGACGATGTTTTACTTTCTTAAACAATGTAACCAGCATAAACGAAGTTCAAACTCTACATGTTTGGTTTCATAAAATGGAACAGGAGCATACAATCTTTCGGGGTGAATCATCAACCTTCTTTTCTGTTCAGACACAAAATCAAGCATAATTGGTAAAGTTGATACATGAAGTTTTAAGAAAATACAACTGTACCATCTCAATGTTATTTGGATGGCTACCACTAATAAAAAGTTAATGCTGTAAGATATATTATTACAATTATACTGTGTCACAAGTAACTGACTTTAAAGACGAATCAATCCCGAGGCCAATACCTTCTGGAGTCCAACGGATCTTATCGATGTGTAAGGATATGTCGAAAGATGAAAAAAAATGGCTAAGAGCCTCTCAGTAATGAATGAAGGAAAAAGGAAAAGATGGCCTCCAGTAGGATCATCATAACTCAAGCAGCATGCTCATCAATGATCAACGATGAAGTTTAAACAACAGTTCTCAGTTTCCACATCCCCCCCCCCAAATGCATGTAAACAATGATTAAATTTTAATATAGAGAAAACCCTCCACGTACAAATTGGATTACATATATCATAATCCATCAGAAAGACAATATCAATCATCCATCTAAACATTGGTTACCAGTCAAACAATTAGAAGTTTTGGCTTGTAGTATCACTACTAACGCGACCGATATCGACTTTAGTAAGCAAGATAATCTTAATTGCCAAAAAGAAAAATATTCTTATAATTTTGTAAGAGAAAAGTTAAAAATGAAGATAAAGACAAGAATACCTGTTTTAGTTTTTGTAAGTGATGGCTGAACTACAACATGCATTATGATAATCCCACCTGCAGCATCACCAAAGGGTACTTTACATTGACCAACAATCTTGTCGTTCTCCAAAATTTTACCAGAGCTTATCACTTTGACTTCATTCACTGCCTTTGGAACAATTGTCTTACCTAAAGCCAGACAACATTTCGGAAAATTTAAAACAAAATGCTTCAAACTATTAGCCTTTATGCTTTCTTTTAGGTCTCACGAAAAAAATCTGAAGATTGTTAATAGATGTACGCCACAAAACAACGAACCATTCCTTTTGCAATCCATTTACTTAAAGAAAAACGAAGAGTCAATAGCATCCGTGGTGTATTCCAATAAACACCCAACAGTTCATGATAATAACACAAATTCACTGCACAGCCAAGTTTAATGACATTTTGCAAGGCATCGTCAAACAAGGTACAACATATATAACGGGATCTCCACCCTTTCTTAGGCCATTGGTAGCCTGTGTTATCCAAACTAAATGGTGCGAGTTAAACGAGTATGCTCAGTTTTTTAAAATTTTTATTTCATACACCTAGATCCAACTATGTTGTACACAAATACCTTAGCGAAAATAAGTCCATGGAACATAGTTTGTAGCTACTTTACAAAGTTAGAGACACAATTTTGCAGCAAACAGGGACGGAAGCATTAACACATTGGGGGGGGGCAAACGCGGCAATTTTTTTTACCTTTGAAGTATATAATTTTTCTAGAAAAATTGGATTAATTATGAATTTGCCCCCCAACCCTGGCTCCGTCCCTGGCAGCAAAGGGTTAGAATCCAAGCTCCTAAAATTATCTACCATAAAATTCAGCTACCACCTTGTGCTATAAACATTCCCTTTGTATTGCATTCTATGGCTAACCCTACAGCTTTCTTCATTTGTTTTTACAATAATTAAGTGCAAGCACCAAACTGGATCACCTCTGCAATATTATAATATACTATCTAGCAAAACAATTATTCTAAATTTAAAAGAAATTCTCCCAGAAATATACAGAAAATGTACGTTTCAATTACTAAACAAATAATCAACAGCGAAAACTTCATAAGCAATTAGA
Source organism: Hibiscus mutabilis (assembly GCA_019671005.1). Classification (NCBI taxonomy): domain Eukaryota; kingdom Viridiplantae; phylum Streptophyta; class Magnoliopsida; order Malvales; family Malvaceae; genus Hibiscus; species Hibiscus mutabilis. The sequence continues at coordinate 37,354,556 of CM033744.1, forward strand.
AAATAAATTAAACAAGATGAATTGCTGTTGATAAACCTTTGGGCCAATCAGAAACAATTCTTTGCTTAAGCATATCCACCGTGGATGTGGCGGAGTACCGAAACGGCCCGATATCCGACCCATCATAAATCCTGAACTTTATATCCACCAAATCCTCCTCCGGCATCTTCGCTTACTTCACCTCCACCTCCTCCTCCGCGGTCGCCGCCTACCCACCAACCACTTGCTTCAACGCGTTTCAATTCTTTCCACAAATCGACTCACCGTTCACCACCCTCTCAATTCATCAAATCAAATCAAATCCATTAACACCCCGCCGCCTAAATTTCAACAATTAAAACCAAACTGAAAATTAAACAAAAATCATGATTAAAATAAGAGCCAGAAGTAGTAGGATCAGAATTCAAACCTGAATTATTAGCAGTAGTTGATTTCTTGAAGTTTATTTTGCTTTTCCTTTCATTTTTGCAATATTGTGAGTTTGGTGACCTGAAGATCTCGGTTGCGGTAGAAAAGTCGTGGTCTTTAAAATTTAGGGTGAACTATGTTTTTGGTACCTAACTTATTCCCTTGCTTTTGTTTTAGTCATCTAGTTATTATTTTTAATAAAATTATGGCTAACATTAATTTTTTCTTTTCTTTTGATCATCGGCCGTTAAAAAAATTAAAGTATTTTTAAAAAATTTTAATTTGTCGTATTATTTTTTTCACTCTTAGTCAACCGTTCAAATATTATTTTTAAATATTTTTTGAGACCAATAAGTTGATGGCACGTTGGTGGAATAAAAACAAAAAGAAAGAAAACTTCTAGCATGCTAAATGAGATTCGAACTCTGAATCAAATCTAACCACTAAGCTAGAAAATAATATTGATTAATTTTTAACAAAATTTATATTTAAGTTATAATCTATAGCGTCTAAAAATTATACCAAAATGCATGTAGGGTGGATCAGACTTAAGTCTATTACATTTAGAGCTTGATGTCTAACCACCAAACCAAACTATATATTTGTTACAATTTTAACCAAAATAATACTTTAACTTCAAAATGTGATTAAAATTGAGGACTAAACCAAAATTTTATTTCACTTTATTTAGTAATCAAAATTAGGGGTGAGCAAAACTCGATTCGAAAAAATCGAATAACTCTCGAAGCGAAAATACTCGACTCGTCTTGACTCGAATTTCATAAACTCGACTCGACTCGAAAAAATTTCAAATAAAGTTTGAGTTGTAAAATAGAAACTCAAATAACTCAAAATTTTTAATAATTAATGGATTTATTTTTAAGTTTGAGACGAGTCCCTCAATTTTTTATTATATATATACCGATATATAAAAATATGAAAAAATATTGCAACATATGAATATATATATATATATGCACATCTTACATGATTAGAGAAAGTGATTTAAATTGGAATCAAACCGTATCATAACATGATAAATAATTGCAATTAAATTTTATAGGAACTCCAAAACTCGACTTAAATTTTTTAAACTCGACTCGGATCAAAAAAATTTCAAATAAAGTTTGAGTTGTAAAATATGACGCATCAACTCGAATAATTCAAAAAAAATTACTTGACTCGACTCGATCGAACGCTCACCCCTAATCAAAATAAATAAGTAAAATATTTATTTATGTTTTAAAATTAATATTAAATCATTCTAGAAATTAAATTTTATAACATTTATTTAAGATATAATATAATATTTTTTAAATTATTTGAAAAAATAAAATATAATAATTTTTAAATCACTCTAAAAATTAAATTGATAAATATGTCAAGCAATTAAATGTTATTAAAAAAAATAAAATAGGAGTAATAAATTTGAACCAAAAATTTATTTTCAAATAATTTTAAATTTATATTCTATCTTAAATAAATGTAAAAATGACATTTGATATGTTGATTAGGTGAAAGAAAATGTCATGGAAAATAAAAAAAAAAAAATTAAACGTCAGTACGTCGTTAATAGTCGGTGACCAAAATAGAAAAAATATAACTTTAAGTAAGATTTTGTCAAAATAATAGTCGAATGACCAAAACAAAAACACGAGAATATATAAAGTACTGAATTGATAGTTTGTCCTAAAATTTAAGGCTTAAGGTTCATTAACCTCTTAAACTTTTGCAAAAAAATCAATTAAGCTCCTGAGCTTTTTTTACACCTAATTAAGCCCTCAAACTCAGAAAAAAAAATCAATTTGACCCTTTGACCAACGTTGACAGTTAACTTTAAAGGTTTTTTCTTGAATTTTTTTACACGTGTCGCAATAGGATAATGTCACTTTTTTTAATTTTAATTTTTTTAAAAATATATAAAAATCAGAAAAAATCTAAAAAACTTAAAAAATCTGGAAAATTCTAAAAATATTTTAAAGATATATAAAAATATTTTTAATTTCAAAATGTATTAAAAATAATAAATAATAATTTTTCAAATGATTAAAATATTTTCAAAAAGCTAAAATATTAAATATTATTATAAAATTAAATTGAAAAAATAAAAAAAATAAAGTTATTTTAATTTTTCAAATATAAAATAATAAAATTTATTTTAAAAAATATAAAAAATAAAAGTTATTTTGAAAACGAAAATAACTTTTATTGTTTTATATTTTTTTCAATTTATTTTTATAATTGTATAATAATATTCAGTATTTTTAATTTTTTAAAATATTTTAATCTTTTGAAAAATTATTATTTAATATTTTTAAATAAATTTCAAAATTTAAAATATTTTTATATTTTTAAAATGCTTTTTAGAATTTTCAGATTTTTTTAATATTTTTAATTTTGTTCTAATTTTTTATATGTTTTAAAAATTAAAATTTAAAAATTTGTAGAAATGACAAGTGACATTACCCTATTGCAACACGTACCAAAATTGTTTTTTCAAAAAAACCGTTACAGTTAACGGTAAACGTTGGTCAAAGAGCCAAATTGATTTTTTTTCTTGAGTTTGAGGGTTTAATTGAGTGCAAAAAAATTAAGGGCTTAATTGATTTTTTTATAAAAAATTTAGAGACTTATTAAACCGTTAAGCCAAAATTTAACTGCTAACATTTTAGTCGATTCTCTACTCTTCTCTTCTCTTCTCAAGCGAACATGATTCCGGAAAAAAGTCAAACAACAAAAATTATATTTTAGTCACTAAAATTATTAATTTATTATATTTTAATTACATATTAATTATCTGTCATTAAAAGAGTAAAAAAAATGATGTGATACATTAGGGGGGAATTAATATTTAATTGTCCTTGAACTATATTTAAAATGTCAATTTAACGTTGTTCTAATAATTTTCAAGGGTAAACTACCTCCAAAGCCACTAGACTATTTGAGTGATTCTATTTTGACCACTAAACTATAAATTTTGTCAATCAGATTAATTAGCTATTTAAATGATATCAATTAAGTTACTAACGGTTAACATCTAACTGTAATAATGATGTGATGAATAAATAAATTTATATAATTACACATTAGATCCCCATTACTTGCATTGTCTATCAATTTGGTTCTACTTTTAATTTAATTTAATTTAATTTAATAAATTTAATACTATTAAAATTGATAACATTTCCTATTAAAGCTATTTTTTCTTAAACAATCTTCCAATCGTTAAAAACCCATCTTCATCTTAACGCAGCTGCTATTACTTCTCTTGACTAAAAACATATCTTCTGGTTTACTTGGATTTTGAGCTTGTTCCTTGTTTTTGTTGTCTATCAAGAACGAAACACGACCACTGCCGCATGAACTTCGATGACCGGAGGCAATTTCCGAGAATGAACCAGTTGAGTGGCGCTGAACACCACAATCCGATCAAACCAAGTTGATCAAACGTTCCTCAAGACAATACACACAAGACACATACATTGAACGGAAATATCCCTGCAAGTTCATGTCTGTTAACAATGATAGAAGTGGGAACATAAAGAGTAGAAGAAGTTCGATGGATTTCCAAAGCACTAAACACAAATGAAAATCTTAATTAATTAACAGGGTTGTAATTCAATAGTTAAATCTTGATTTTTTTTCTTAATCTCTTTATCTTTTCTTTGTGTTTACGAGTGACTTGCTTTTGACAGAGAAATATAATTTAATTAACAGTACATAGAGACGGAGTTAATATCAAACATTAGTGTAGACATTAAATTTTATCCGGGTTTAAATTAAAAATGCTCGAAATAAGATCAATTCACATCACAATTTAATACCCAAAACCTTATACCCTAAGCCCAAAATTACATGACCCATTCCATATGATTTTATATAATAAAAAATAAAAAAAAAATAAAATAAAAATCTCAACTTTTTTCTCATTAAGGCTTTACTCTCATTGGATGGATGAATGCCTCAATCTTATTAGATGAACAACTACTTAGTGAGTAAGGTCTTGAACTTTATTGGTCCTATTTTATAGGATATATATATATATATAATCCCCAAAACTATTCACGAGGTGGTGGATTTCATTTTTTTCCCCATAAAACCTCCCCCAAAACATTTTCCATTCCCAAATTCATTTTCCCCCAGCCCCCAACACCCACGGCAGAGTTTCATTTACCAAATTTTTAATTGTCATCACACTGCCCAATTTCTTTATTCCTTGAGCCTTTCTCACCCGGCCGCTTCTCAAACCCACATTACACTACCATATATTTTTTCCTTAACCGCACCACCAAACACCTTCACCCGAATCGCTTTCCCATTCGAATCATCATCCTAAATCAAGCTTTTCAACCTCAACAACAACGATTTGTGGATTGATCGATCGAGCATATACATGGGTTTTGATATTTTCTTCCCTTGTTTACTTATGCGTAATCATTCTTATGATTTAATGAAAATGTGAGATTTATTTATGATCCTCTTTATTTATTTAAGTTTTTTTTTCTTATATGTGTTTTTGTTTAATTTATTTATTTGTGTTATGTGTTTTATTTTGTTCGTTGTATGTGGTTTAATTTATTATTTGCTTGTACGTGTTTTATGATAGTTTAGCTTTTTTAGAGTTTGTTTTAATTAATTTAAAACATGCCCTTGGCTTATTGGGGTATGTGTTTAAGTTAATTAAAATGAATTTAGTTTAGGTTTTTAGGTTGGTTGAGGCCTTAGTTAGTTTAGGGTTTAATTTAATATAATTAATTTAAATTATGCGCTCGGCTTATTGGGGAATAATTTTAAAATTAGTTAGATTAAATTTAGGATTAGTCTTTAGAACCATAGTTAGATTTATGGTTCGAATCAATTTAATTAATTTAAATTTATCATTTGCTCATTGGCGTAAATGTTAAATGCATTAAATTGGTTGAACAACTCTTAATTACCTTTAGGTTAAAATCAATATTTGACTTAGATCACTTAGTTTAAATCATGATTAATTAATTCAATTCATTTTAGATAGTCTCATTGGCTTATTGGGATACTAGTTTAAAATTAATCGAATTAATTATTATGGTTCAAGATAATCCATAAAATGTTAGGATTTTCTAGTTTTGTTTAGGGTTTTAATTAATTTAGGGTTAATATTAGATTAATCTAGTTGACAATTATATCACTAATTAAATTTCCATAATTTGGGCCTTTTTAGGTTAGGACTTTAGTGGGCCTAGGTTTTATTTTATGTCTTTCTATGCCATACATTTTAATTGCCATTCATATGACTCGAATATTTTAATGGGCATGCATATCGTTAATTAACCTAAATTATAAAAGGAGGTATTTATTAATTCTGATATTTGTGTCGTAACAGTTCAGACTCATTGGATGTCGACCAAATATTCGAATTAATTCTTACCGTCTAAAGGTAAATGCTATTTGAGATAAAAGTTTGACGAGTCATAACATCATTCTTAACTGCTTGCATCATGCATAAAGGTGATGAACGAAGTTCGAACCATAAATTAACATGATAGTCAGGCTTATTCGATGTCGGTTTAATCTATGGTCTGAGGTATCGTCACCCTTATTAATTAAATGTTTAATTAATTTGAATTCACTAATTTGACCAAGCCCGTATAATTAAAACATATATTCAACCACGAACACTTTAATTAAATTCAATTTAAATTTTGATAATTTCCATTAATTAAACGCAACATATATTTTGGTACCAATTTCTGAGCGCGATGGGGTGCTAATCCTTCCCCACACGTAACCAACTCCAGAACCCGTTTTTTTTAACGAATCTCTGGTTTTATGGTGTCTGACCTACCTTAGTGGCCGGTGGCGACTTCAAGTCTTTTGTTTTCAAAAAATACGATTTTAAAGGGATTTCATCCGCCTTTTCAAATGTTTTCCCAAAAAGCAAAAGAAAAATCGGACTACGTTCTTTTTTAGCGATCTCAACATTTTTTAGTCGCTACAGCTGGCGACTCTGCTGGGGACAGATTTTTGTTTTCACGAAACGAAGAAAGAGAGTTAAGCCAAGAAAATATTTGTTGCTTTTAATGATGGAAATTTTGAAGTTCAAATTGACTTTAATCAGGTTGTTCTTTCTTGAAGATATGATTTTAATTATACGGGTTTTGATAATTGGTGGTTTCAAATTAATTGCTCATTTAATTTCTAAAGAATTACGGACATGTGTTGCATCATGATCATCAAGCTCTATACCCGAGCGTTGTCCCATGAGTGGAAGTGAAACGCCACATACCCACGTGAGTAGCCCTCCACGGGTCGGTAATTTACTTTTGAAATACACGCCTTTTGACACATGAGTATCCCTCCACGTCACTAAGTCATGTTTTCCCTCGAACTGAATCCAATTTGCAAGCTTGTAATGGGCCAGAATTGGGGTTCTTGTTGCCTTAGTAGGTAATAAGATATGTTCGGGTACCTTTTTAGAACCGAACCCACATGCGTGAGAATCTAAGAAGCCCACCCCGATTAGAGCCATGCGGACAACCATAGTGAGCTAGAATTCATGTGGTTAGGTTTTCACTTTTCTTCTTTGGTTACTTCGCCTTACTATTTTCATTTGATTGATTTATTTATTTGTTCTGCCCATCATTAACATGTTTCCTTTTGTTTTACTTCTTTTTGATATACCTTGTCATATCATTAAGAAAACACTGATTTGGAAATAGTCTGAAATTAAAAGCTTGATCAATGTGAGATTCGATACATAACAACGATGAGAAAAATTCTAAATAATTCCCACAAAAGAGTGATTGGCCGAAGAGTAGGTTCAGAAGCTCAATGACCAAGATGCAAGTCGCAAAGGGGCAATCCAAGAGTATTGTAATCACTCATTTTTATCTGGTTTGTAAATATTGTGTTAGTATAATAATTAATAGATATTATTATGGCATGTATATTTTATGTGTATGATTGCATGTATATGTATGTATATGAATGTCTGGGTATGTGTATATGTACGTATGTGGCATGTGAATTAATGTTATTATTATTAGGTTATTAATATCATGTACTATTATCAGTTTATATGTATATGTATAATGTTATTGTTGTATATGTATGTCCGTATTAATGCTTGTATGTACATATGTTAATGTATTACTAATATTAGTTATTATTATTACTATTACTATATTGTGAGCATGTTAAATGGGTTAAAACAGATCAGATGTAATATTAAAACCCATAATTTTATTAAAAGTCTAGTCCATATACAAATATTAAAACCCAAGTAATATATTACATAGGCCCAATCTACCAGCCCAATCTAATTAAAAAACCCTAATCCATATCTGAACCCTAATCCCTTTTATTGTATGCACAGCCGTGGGAGGGCCGTTGGATTAGATCGAGATCCAACGGCCACAATTGAAGCTCGAGAACCTCTCATTTGCCGCGTGAAGCCCGCGTGCGGGTTGTTGGACTCCCCACGTGCGCGTGTGATACACGTGCAAGGCCTGTCGTATTCTCCATGCCATGTGGCATGATCTTGTGCAGTCTCGTCTTTCCCTAGATCGAATCAGGGCCGCCCATCATTATGAGATCTCGACCGTCGGATCAAATCTGATCCAATGGCCGAGATTAAGTCTAGCCGAATAATCATCTCCCCCATACCGTCGTACACCACCCACCGACTTTCCAACAACCGAGCATGGTCAAGAAACACAAAAATGACAATGGAGTCAGTCAAGTAATCAGATCTACAGTAAAGGCATTTAATTTTTGCTTGTAAACGAAATGAGATCAGAGATAAAACTAGCATATATATAAGATCTCAGTCATTTTTTTGTACTTAGAGATTCGAAATAAAAAAATACAAAAAAGTTTCCATAAAGGTATTTCCCTTTTCTTTTCTTTTGCATGTCGATTCAAACAAAAAGATGATATCATATATACAAAAAAAGAGAAATAGTGAGTCTTTACCTTGATCGTTCGGTATTCATTTCACCGGTAACAAGCCCTTTTGGGGGTGAATCGGTTGAAAGATGAAATATTTAGGTTATGAAAAGGGGTTTTTGTTTTCAAAAGTTGATTAGGGTTTGGATTTTCTAAAAATGGGGTAAAATTTTTGTTTTTTAAAACAAGGTTGAAAATGATTTTGGGGTAAATAGAGGGTGGTTCTGATATGGTTTTGATGTTCGCAGGCTCCAGCGAGCGGCGAGCGGCGACCGGCGAGGTTGAGCGGCGTTTGATACGGCGAGTGCTCGCCGGTTTCTAGAATTGGGAGTGGACGGATGAGTTTTAGGTTTCGGTTGGGAGTAAAATGAGAGAAGGGTTTTTTTTGAATCAAAATATTAAAATGGCAAAAGGCCGAAAATGGGGTGATAAGGTCAAAATATAGACTGGTTTGGTTTTTTTTTTTGAAATGGTATAATTACATCATTAATCCCTTCGCCCTTTCAGTTTTTTATTTTGAGCTTGCCGCATGGGTAAATCACCCTTTTAGTCCTCATTTTTCTTTACTTTCTTTCAATCTGGTCCCTAAATTAACCGAAATCAATTTTAAATGGTGAAATTACGCCCTTAATCTCTCTGTGTTTCTGATATTTTCAGTTTGAGCTTGCCCCTTTAGTTTTATTATAGGTCCAGTCCCCCTAGGTTTTCTCAGTTTTGTGATTAAGTTCTTAAATTGGCTTTTGTGTATGTTTTATTTCCGCCTTTCGTTTCTATTTTTTTTATTTTTAGTCCTTTTGCAGTTTCTTCTTTATTGTTAAATATCGAGTTTAAATGTATTTTAGTTTGCGTATTAGGTTCATTAGTACTGTTGATGCATATGTTTTTTTTGGATTATGTTTAGTTTGTTTATTCATGTTATATATATGTTTTAGCATGTTTATTTTATTCTTCATGTTTTATTCTATATGGTGTTTTAGTATGTGTATTTATATTTATGGGTATTACCATGCTAATATGTCATAGTTTAAGCTTGTCCATGGTGTATGTATATTTTGTAGCATGTTTTTATATTCATTTCGCATTTTAGGTTACATGTTAGAGATAGAGATGAGTTTGTTATATGTTAATATCGTGATCATATGCATGCATGTAATTTGTACCATGTGATAAAGTCTTAGTGTAATATTGTGGTAATGTTGTTTTGTTAGTTTTACCATAGTATATGTGTCATACATGTGTTGCATTTGTGGTTTTTTTTAAAATATGTTTAAATATGTTATAGGTAGTTAATTAATCTTAAAGCATGTTATTCCTTTTTACATGTTTATGTCTTTATGATTTTATTATTACCATGTTAATTTAAATATGTTTTTATATATAATATGTTTTTGTTAGGATTGCATAACGGATATATATTTTTGTCAATGCGGTGCCCTTTTATTCTTGCGTAAACGTGGCCAATATCAAGCGCAGTGATGGTGGTTTATCAGTTTATTCTCTAATAACGGGGCCCTTAAAATTTACTCGCACTTATAACCAAATTTTAATTTAATCGTCACTTTAATCCGGAAAGTTCAATATTAATAAAGTGATAATTATTAAAGTACCAATTTTGGGCAGTGTGAGGGTGTTAATCCTTCCCCATCCGTAACCGACACCCAAACCCAACAGTTTTAAAATCTCTAGTTTTATAGTGACCGGCCTACCTTAGTGGCCGGTGGCGATTCTATTTTTTAAAATAAAATACGGTTTTTCTAAAACCCTACGGAAAACATATTTTAAATACCCGAAAGACCCCCAAACACATTGGCACCCCATTTTTAGCGAAAATACTTGTAGGAAGAAGAAAGGATATCGCTACAGATGGCGACTCCGCTGGGGACATTTTTGTTTTTCAAAAACAAAAGAGAGTCAAGCTTTACAAATAATTGCCGCTTTACTAATATCGGAAGTTTTGGATTAAAGTGACTATTAAATTAACATTCGGTCATAATTGCGCGTTTATTTTAACGCATTTAAAATTTGGCATATAAACCTGTCATTTTTAAGTGGGGGAAAACGCTAGTGCTTTCGTGAGGATATCGTTCCTCCGTATGGGCCTAGCAAAGTACCTTCGGGGCTCGAGTACCTTATGCTTTCATGAGGATATCGTTCCTTCGTAGGGGCATAAGCGAATGGGTCCCCCTGAATTGAACCCCGGTTGAAAGAAGCCTATAATGGGTGATGATCGGGGGGCCTTGCTACCCTTAGTAAGGGACAACAAGGATAATTCGGGTACCTCCTAGCACCAACACTGCATGTAGAGAACATAAAATCCCGCCATTTTTAGAGCCATACGGATAACCTAGGTGTTTTAGACGGGTATTTTGTTTGTTTACCTTATTTAATTTGTCTTTTATTTATGTATTTATTAATTTTAACCGGTACTGGATCATTTCCTTTTTGTTTTGTTTTTGCATATATCATCGCATTCGCATTACATAGGGTATTGATTACCGAGTGGTTTCTCCCATAATAGAGATTATTCATGATGGACCAAGGGTTCTTTGACCTGACGATAGGGGGTTCGGTTCCAGAGTTCCACCTCAAAGCTAGATCGGGGGTAGTAGAAGAAGGATCATTCAGAAACTTCAGGTTAGATTCAGTAAGCAGTGTCAGTTCTGGTAACGAGTGAGGTAGAGTACAAGAGTTAAAGAAGCAAATGGCCGAGATGATGAACTAGATAAATGCTATGATGAAAGGTAAGCAACCTGTCGAACTTAGAGAAGAATCGATCAAGAATCAGAATGTAAAACAGAATGGTCAGAATGTTAAGATAGACAACACAGTTAAATATGACAAGTTGAATCTTTTTGTGATCAATCTCAAGAAACAGACAGGTGGTATATCTGGGGCAGATACCCAGGAAATAGAGGCAAGAATAGGAGAAGCCCGGGAATCAAATAACATAAAGAGGCATTGTTCTATACCTATAAGATACACCGAGCTACTTCCGTTGCTCATTGAAAGAATCTTATTGTACCGATGAAGTCTGTACCAAAGAGACCTCCTTGTCCGAAGGGTTACAATAGTCGTATCTGGTGCAGCTACCACATAGGGGGTTTGGGTCATCACACTGAGAACTGCGGGGCCCTGAAGAATAGAGTTCAAGATCTTATCAGGATGGGAGTTTTGGGTTTCAAAGACGAACAACCCCGATTCTATAATGAGCCAGCCATTGCCCGATGGGCAAAGTCGAAGAGGGGTTAGTGCCCAGTCCAAGGTTCGGGTAACACAGAAGTGGGTCACCCAAGTGAGACAAATTAAAGAGCTAAAAGCATCTCAGAAGATGAACTTGCATTTGAGTATGGCCAGCTCAAGCAGGAGATGTATGATTTGAGTAAAAAAATTGAAGAATATACAAGACGAGTACCAGAAGTTGCACTTTGAATTCAAGAATGTCGGGCTAAGTGACACCTCTGAAGAATGGGTTAATGGCATGATTCAGCTGAAGAAAAATTTAGAACATTGGAAGCAGAAATGCAAGACTAGTAAAAATAAAGCCAAATCACAGAAGCTGAAAGAAGCTGAGAGCCAACGCGACATCCTCCAAGGTGAGTTGGAAAACAGTCTAGCTATGGACGAGATCCTGAAATAAAGTCTGCAGCAGAAAGAGGAGGAATCTCAAGCCTTTCAAATGGAAAACGCAGCACTCAAAGAACAAATAGAAAGGCTCAAGACTTCTTTACGTACCAGCAAGATCCGTGCTGAAGCATACAAGCGGGCCGGGTATGAAAGTTTCAAAGAAGTAACTGTCAAGCTACAAAAGGTTGAGCAGAAAATGCAGGAGAAAGACAAAGACATGAAGATTTTTATGACTCAAGTGCGACAAGTGGCCCAACAAGTAGCAGATTTAACTGATGCAGCAACGTCGATAAGCCAGAATATGGATCCAACGTTGGACCGCGAAGGAAATTTGACGAGACTATTGAATGAGGTCAAGAAATTAAGAGCTAGATCTCACCACTATCTGTAAAATCCTAATACTTGATGTAATGAAAGCTTTTGGTCTTAATGAAAGATGTTCTATGGGGACAAATCACTTGCGGAATCAATACTTTATTGCATTAATGCATTGCATTTGCATCACATCCTTTGCATTGTTTAATGATTTTATCATTGCATGACACTTCATCATTTAATTTTGGGTTTCGATGGCAGAACTGGTTGAGGAAATAGAACAAACTAAGGAGTTGAAGCTTGACCTGCTAGAAGAAAGAATCGAGAAGGAGCTAAAGAATAAAGAAAAATAGATGTTTTCAATACGAGGGAACTCTTCCTAGTCCCTAATTTGGTCATTCCTCCAGATTTTAATATTCCTAGATTTGCGATGTATGACGGAACTAGCTGCCCGAAGGTTCACTTGACCATGTTTTACAGAAAAATAGAGGGATACATGAAGAATGAAGAGTTGTTGATCCACTACTTCCATGATAGCCTGACGGGACCTGCAGTTGCGTGGTATAACTGTTTGAGCAAAAAACAAGTTCGGTCATGGGGTGACCTTGCTAATGCCTTCTTGAATCAGTACATATATGCTTTAGACTTAGCGCCTTGTCGTCAGTTTCTTCAGAACGAGAAAATTAGACCAAATAAAAACTTCAGGGAATATGCACTAAGGTGGCGATGTTCGGCAACCTAAGTCCAGCCTTCTATAGCAGAAGAAGAGTTGACTCCCCTGTTCCATACAATGTTTCCCTTTCCTTTCTTTAATATGATGTTAGAGAGATCAAGAAGCAGATTCGAGGATTTTAAAATGATTGGAAAGATGATAGAATACGCAATCCAAGAAGGAAAATTAGGGTCTAAGTCTAAGGACTGAACTGAAGAGAAGGCAGATGAAGACAAAGAAGTAAATAAGTGTCACCTACAAGGTTCTCGTGGCCATAAAAGAAGAAGACAGATTGACACTTCGGGGTCATAAAGGAAAATTCCTCGGACAAGTGCAAATTTGGAAGTGTTCGGAGTATCCATCTCAGACACATGACCTTATTTGGTAGAAGGTCGCTATCTTGCTCCCAAACCGATGAAGATTACACCTGATCTATTTGCTCATAGCTTCGACTCGAGTAGTACATGTGAATTCCACATGGGGGCACCAGGGCATCCCATTAGAAAGTGTAGACCTTTACTGGAGGAGATCAAGAAGCTGATCAATAATGGGACCTTGACACAAGAACTGATCCAGCAGTGGAGAACCAAGGATGAAGGCAAGTTTACATAATAATAAGAAAACCAGAGATGTCTCTGCATTAGCAGACTTTCTTGAAGTAATACAAGGAATCAACTTTACTACCTGTGGCCCACATGTGGAAAAGATCTTTTGTAGGGGGCATGCGTCATATTTGTTGATTTTCATTCCAATGAAGAACCTATTTTGCTTAATATACAATGTTCTTGAAAACATATGGATGTGTATCTTTTCTCGCCGTTGTAGGTCACTGGATATCAATTGCAAGATGTGACATTAGTTGGATGTTGTAATAACGATAAGGTGTGATATCCCCAACAGACTCTATTCAACAAAGCAAAGCGTAATCTTCTATGCACTAAAGAGTTAAGAATCAAAATAGGACACATGTGTGTAGAATAAAAGAAAATAACAATATTAGGTGGATTAAATAAAAAGCACTCCTATGTTTTAAGCCTGGTAATAGGTTTGTTCGGATAAGAGTGTGGAAATTTTAGGGCACTCCGCTGAAGCAATAATGTTGCAATACACCATCAAAGTCAAGAAACCTTAGCTTTATGAGTGATGGTAATATTTTCAAATCGTGACTATGCCGAGTAACTTGGGGTAATGTTGTTTGCTCCATCGTTGTCTTCAAGACAAAGGACTGTGACGAGTTGATTTCCTCAAAATAATAATAAATGCATGAAAAAAAAAGAAAAAAAAGAAGAAGAAAAGAGAAAAGAAAAAAGAGAGAGAAAAATGAACAATAACATAAGTATAATTAAAAACACACACACCTACCTAGAACTTTATTCTTAGAATAATATTTATGCGCTAAGTGGTCAAACAAGTCCACATTTTTTAGGGCAGAGCAAGTAATAAGAATTGAGAAATAGTAGTATTTTGCAGCAACGCGGTAATCATAAGGATGAAGCGAGTCATCTGGGAAGACTTCGCAGCCTTGAATCGCCGCAACATTTAAAATCCTTATGGACTCAAGCTATGCTTGAAATGATCGCTAAACGGTTGAATCTAATACGCTCTTGCACTTGATATCCAAAGCTCCTATTCTGTTGTTTGTTATAATAAGATGTTGATTTCAAGATCATATATGTTAATCTAAATGACACTCTTCAATGGAAGGCCAATCAACAAATTGACGATTTAAAGCAACAAAGATTTCCATGTATTGCTTCAGAGATAAGATCCAGAACACAAGGTCGCGAATATTATTGGGCACCTGACCAGAGAAATGACCCCTCAATGTATAAGATAAAGATGATGACAAGAATATATGTGTTAGACAACTCAAGAACAGAAAACGGGTTTCAACTATGATGCCTTGGTTGGTTTAAGGAAATAAAGAACGAATTGGGACGAGAATGAGGTCGCAAAATACGGGGAAGGTAAGAGATGAACATTGATTCTCCAAAGAGTTAGAGCATATGGATCGAGAGATGGTTCCCGTCAAGAAACAACAAGAAGATTGAATTTAGAAATTAAGTTCAGAGCATGAAAGCATTTTGCTCGCCCCGATGATGAAACTGACAAATACTCTGAATGTTGGGTCAAAGAATTGGAAGATAGCTGAGCTCATGATTGAGTGGGGCAATGCAAAACACGAAGAATGGTAAAAATCCCTATACTAGAATGATATAGAGAATAGAATGAGCTTATTTTTGAAATGGGTAGAGACCCCGAAGAAGAAAGAAAGTTGTTTGTGCGAGAGAGCAAGATCGGGTATTCAATTGATTAAGGAAAGATTGATGAAAATGAAGATCAAAACTGAGCATATTGCAAAAAGAAAGGAAATAAAGAAATCCAAAAAAAATAAGTTTTCAGGGCATAGAATTAAAAAAAACATATTTAAAAGAGAGAGGGAGAAAAGAGGAAAAAGAGAAGAGAGAGAGTAAAGAAGAGAGAGAAAAAGGAAAAAAAAGAAAAAAAAGAGAAAAAAAGAAAAAGAAAAAGAAAAAAAGAAGTAGAAGAATACAAAAGGAAAAAAGAAGAAGGAAAAGAAAAAGAAAGCTTTACATTGCATGGACCATATAGATAGTGGCATGTCATTTTTTACTTGTTTTAGACAGGTATTTGAAGAATTATCAAAGAGTTTTAAGAAGTAGATTTTATTAAAGAAAGAAAGATCAGTAGCCATAGTAACGTAATGCCAGATGACGGTAGCTATAGTAGCGTAAAACCAGATATTAAGTCATTCAGGCCATCAGTAAGACCTTCGGGCATGATGATAAGACTTTCGGGCCACCAGTAAGTCTTTCGAGCATGGTAATAAGTCATTCGGCCCATTAATAAGTCCTTCGGGCATGATGCGGCAGCCATAGTAGCGTGAGGCCAGATGTCAGCAGCCATAGTAGCGTGAGGCCAGATGTCAGCAGCCATAGTAGCGTGAGGCCAGATGATAGTAGCCATAGTAGCGTAAAACCAGATATTAAGTTCTTCGGGCCATTAGTAAGACCTCCGGGCATGATGATAAGACATTCGGGCCACCAGTAAGTCTTTCGAGCATTGTGATAAGTTTTTCGGGCCATCAATAAGTCCTTCGGGCATGATGCGACAACCATAGTAGCGTGAGGCTAGATGACGGCAGCCATAGTAGCGTAAAGTTAGATATTAAGTCCTTCGGGCCATCAGTAAGACCTTCGGGCATGATAATAAGTCCTTCGAGCCACCAATAAGCCTTTCGAGCATGGTAATAAGTCCTTCGGGCCATCAATAAGTCATTCAAGCATGATGCGGCAGCCATAGTAGCGTGAGGCCAGATGACGGCAACCATAGTAGCGTGAGGCCAGATGACGGTAGCCCTACTAGCGTGAATCCAAATATTAAGTCCTTCAGGCCATTAGTAAGACCTTCAGGCATGATGATAAGTTCTTTGGGCAACCAATAAGTCTTTTGAGCATGGTGATAAGTCCTTTGGGCTATCAATAAGTCCTTCGGGCATGATGCGGTAGCCATAGTAGCGCGAGGCCAGATGACGGCAGCCATAGTAGTGTGAGGCCACATGACGGTAGCCCTAGTAGCGTGAAGCCAGATATTAAGTCATTCGGGTCATCAGTAAGACCTTCGGCATGATGATAAGACCTTCAGGGCCACTAGTAAGTTTTTTGAGCATGGTGATAAGTCATTCGGGCATGATGCAGCAACCATAGTAGCGTGAGTCCAGATGACGACAACCATAGTAGCGTAAAACCAGATATTAAGTCCTTTGGGCCATCAGTAAGACTTTCGGGCATGATGATAAGTCCTTCGGGCCACCAATAAGTCTTTCGAGCATGGTGATAAGTCCTTTGGGCCATCAATAAGTCCTTCGGGCATGATGCGACAGCCATAGTAGTGTGAGACTAGATGACGGCAGACATAGTAGCGTGAGGCTAGATGACAGTAGCCCTAGTAGCGTGAAGCCATATATTAAGTCCTTCGGGCCCTTCGGGCATGATAATAAGTCATTCGGGCCATTATTAAGTCTTTCGAGCATGGTGAAAAGTCTTTCAGGCCATCAATAAGTCATTTAGGCATGATGCGACAACGATAGTAGCGTGAGGCCAGATGACGACAGATATAGTAGCATGAGGCCAGATGACGGTAGCCCTAGTAGCGTGAAGCCAGATATTAAGTCTTTCAGGCTATTAGTAAGTCTTTCGGGCATGATGATAAGTCATTCGGGCTATCGGCAAGTCTTTCGAGAAAGGCGATAAGTCATTTGGGCCATCAATAAGACCTTTAGGCATGATGAGATAGACATAGTAGCGTGAGTCTAGAAAGATCGGTAGCCATTTTAGCGTGAATCCCCAAATTTGAAGAAATATTTTGACAGCCTTAGTAGCGTGAGTCCAGAAAGATCGGTATCCATTTTGGCATGAATCCCAAATTCGAAGATAAAAGTTCTATGTAGGAAGGACCTGTAGCTCCAAGATTAGAAGGTGAAGAAGTGCTATATAGGAAGAACTTACGAGCCTGAAGATTCAACCGAGGAAAAGTGGAGAGTTCCAGAAGAACACGTGATTCTGAAGCTACAAACAGGGAAGTCAGATAAAAATGAGTGTTTTTGGTCTTTGCTTTGTTCTCGTTTCACAAGAACAAGCAAAGAGGGGCAACTGTAATCACTCATTTTATCTGGTTTGTAAATATTGTGTTAGTATAATAATTAATAGATATTATTATGGCATATATATTTTGTGTATGATTGCATGTATATGTATGTATATGAATATTTGGGTATGTGTATATGTACGTATGTGGCATGTGAATTAATGTTATTATTATTAGGTTATTATTATCATGTACTATTATTAGTTTATATGTGTATTTGTAATGTTATTGTTGTATATGTATGTCTGTATTAATGCTTGTATGTACATATGTTAATGTATTACTAATATTAGTTGTTATTATTATTATTACTATATTGTTAGCATATTAAATGGGTTAAAACTGATCAGATATAATTTTAAAACCCATAATTTTATTAAAAGTCTAGTCCATATACAAATATTAAAACCCAAGTAATATATTACATAGACTCAATCTGTCAACCCAATCTAATTAAAAACCCTAATCCATATCTGAACCCTAATCCCTTTTATTGTATGCGCAGCCGCGAGAGGGCCGTTGGATTAGATCTAGATCTAACGACCACTATTGAATCTCGAGGACCTCTCATCTACCGCGTGAAGCCCACGCGTGGGCTGTTGAACTCCCCACGCGCGCGTGTGATACACATGCAAGGCCGGTCATATTCTCCATGCCATGTGGCAGGATGCTGTGTAGTCTTGTCTTTCCCCAAATTGAATCAGGGCCGCCCATCATTATGAGATCTCGACCATCGGATCAAATCTGATCCAATGGCCGAGATTAAGTCTGGCCGAATGGTCATCTCCCCAATGCCGCCGTACACCACCCATCGGTTCTCCAACAACCGAGCATGGTCAAGAAACACAAAAATGACAATGAAGTCAGTCAAGTAATCAGATCTACAGTAAAGCCATTTAATTTTTGCTTGTAAATGAAATGAGATCAGAGATAAAAACTAGCATATATATCAGATCTTAGTCATTTTTTGTACTCAGGGATTCGAAATAAAAAATACAAAAAAGTTTCCAGAAAGGTATTTCCCTTTTCTTTTTTTTGCATGTCGATTCAAACAAAAAGATGATATCACATATACAAAAAAAGAGAAAGAGTTAGTGTTTACCTTGATCGTTCGGTATCCATTTCGCCGGTAACAAGCCATTTTGAGGGTGAATCGATTGAAAGAG
This sequence comes from Hibiscus mutabilis, assembly GCA_019671005.1. NCBI lineage: Eukaryota > Viridiplantae > Streptophyta > Magnoliopsida > Malvales > Malvaceae > Hibiscus > Hibiscus mutabilis. The sequence continues at coordinate 37,373,375 of CM033744.1, forward strand.
GAAAGATTTAGGTTATGAAAATAGGCTTTCCGTTTTCAAAAATGAATTAGGGTTCGGATTTTCTAAAAAGGGGGTAAAATTTTTGTTTTTTAAAACAAGGATAAACATGATTTTGGGGTAAAGAGGGGGTGGTTCTGATCTGGTTTCGATGTTTGCCGACCCTAGCGAGCGGCGGCCGGCGAGGTTGAGTAGCGTTTGATACGGCAAGTGCTCCCCGGTTTCTAGAATTGAGAGTGGACGGATGAGTTTTTGGGTGTTTTTTTGTGTTTCAGTTGGGAGTAAAATGAGAGAAGGGTTTTTTTGAATCAAAATATTAAAATGGCAAAAGGTCGAAAATGGGGATGATAAGGTCAATATATAGACCGGTTTGGTTTTTTTGAAATGGTATAATTACTTTATTAATCCCTCCGTCCTTTCAGTTTTTTGTTTTGATCTTGCCGTATGGGTAAATCACCTTTTAGTCCCCTATTTTCTTTACTTTCTTTCAATTTGGTCCCTGAATTAACCGAAATCAATTTTTAAATGGTGAAATTACGCCCTTAATCCCTCTATGTTTATGATATTTTTAGTTTAAGTTTGCCCATTGGTTTTATTACAGGTCCAGTCCCCTTAGGTTTTCTCCGTTTTGTGATTAAGTCCTTAAATTGGCTATTGTGTATGTTTCATTTATGCCTTTCGTTTCTGTTTTTTTATTTTAGTCCTTTTGCAGTTTCTTCTTTATTGTTAAAATATCGAGTTTAAATGTATTTTAGTTTGCGTATTAGGTTCATTAGTACTGTTGATGCATATGTTTTTTTTGGATTATGTTTAGTTTGTTTATTCATGTTATATATATGTTTTAACATGTTTATTTTATTCTTCATGTTTTATTCTATATGGTGTTTTAGTATGTGTATTTATATTTTATGGGTATTACCATGCTAATATGTCATAGTTTAAGCTTGTCCATGGTGTATGTATATTTTGTAGCATGTTTTTATATTCATTTCGTATTTTAGATTACATGTTAGAGATAGAGATGGATTTGTTATATGTTAATATCGTGATAATATGTATGCATGTAATTTGTACCATGTGATAAAGTCTTAGTGTAATATTGTGGTAATGTTGTTTTGTTAGTTTTACCATAGTATATGTGTCATACATGTGTTGCATTTGTGGTTTTTTTAAAATATGTTTAAATATGTTATAGGTAGTTAATTAATCTTAAAGCATGTTATTCCTTTTTACATGTTTATGCCTTTATGCTTTTATTATTACCGTGTTAATTTAAATATATTTTTATATATAATATGTTTTTGTTAGGATTGCATAACGGATTTTTTTGTCAATGCGGTGCCCTTTTATTCGAGAGTAAACGTGGCCAGTATCAAGCGCAGTGATTGTGGTTTATCAATTTATTCTCTAATAACGGGGACCTTAAAATTTACTCACACTTATAACCGAATTTTAATTTAATCGTCACTTTAATCCGGAAAGTTTAATATTAATAAAGTGGTAATTATTAAAGTACCAATTTTAGGCGGTGTGGGGTGCTAATCCTTCCCCATCCGTAACCGACTCCCTAACCCAACATTTTTAAAATCTCTGGTTTTATGGTGACCGGCCTACCTTAGTAGCTGGTGGTGACTCTATTTTTTAAAATAAAATACGATTTTCTAAAACCCCACGGAAAATATATTTTAAATACCCAAAAGACCCCCAAACACCTTGAAACCCTGTTTTTAGTGAAAATACTCGTAAGAAGAAGAAAGAATAGCGCTACAAGTATCAAATACCGATAATGGAATAACTCCGAGATGCTGCCTAGAATATTCAGGGGCAAGGACAAGAGACGACAAACTTGATGTATCAAGTACGAAGAATTGCCCAATGGCTCTAGTTCCTAGCATAGAATGCTATCGGACTTTAAGAATACGAAAAAGAGGAGTCGAAAAAAGAACAAGGGCCGTATATTCAGCGGGCTTTTTCATTATTGTAATGGAACGATATCTCCATTAGTGCAAGTTGTTTAACGAGGATATTTGTCGAATCAGTGTTTCCTTTTTCATCTATGCTTGTTTACATTATGTCGCATTTGTTTGATTAAAGGTTTTCATATGAAAGAACTTTGGTGTGTCGTGTTTGCATTCATTTATGCATTTCTAAGTGTTCACTTATAATCATTTATTTCTATCATGCATATGTTGCATAACATGCATTAATTCATGAAACAATAAAATTAATTTTTGGGGACCCTATGCCAGTGATCAAAGATTCGACATCAAAGAAGGCAAATGGAAGAAAGTTTTGCAAAGATAGAAGCTGGTCTAAGGGGGAAATTAGAGCGGACTCAGTCAGAATTGAGAGACACCATCATTAAATCCCAACAGGATATGATGAAAGAGATATCTCAGATGTTACAGCTCAGTCATGAAGAGGACCCAAGAGGAAAGGGTACTTTCGAGAATCCTACTCAAAATTTGAGAGACCCTTCATATTCCCCGATCTTTAAAAACCATCTCTTCATCAACCTTACACTGAACCCTCCGTAAGAGGTATCCTCATCTCATCAGGTCGGCGCTTTTGCCCAAGCTTAACCGGGTGTGACCTTTGGAATTATCAAAAATATTAGAGATAGTATCCCAAACTTTTATGAGTTAGAAAAATTAAACTAAGTGAAGGCGGAATTCTTGAAACAGTTGGAAGAAACCGAGAAGGATCTCGAAGAAAAATTTCGGGTAAAGAACGATGAGGACGGTTCTTATGGGCTGCATGCTGGGGATCTCAGTCTGGTTCCTGATGTGAAGATCCCGTACAAGTTCAAGACCCCAAAATTTGAGAAGTTCGATAAGACGACTTGCCCCACTGCCCATATAACCATGTTTTGCCACAAGATGGTGGGGTATACTGACAATGAGAAGTTGATGATTCACTGTTTCCAAGATAGTTTGGTAGGGTCTGCCATGAGGTGGTATAATCAGTTAACACGGGCTCAGATCAAGTCTTAGAAACATTTAGCTAGAGCCTTCATAGAACAGTACAAGCATGTAACGAAGATGATCCCGAACTGATTTCTACTGCAAAGTTTGAAACAGACGCATGATGAGAGTTTTCGCTAATATGCTCAACGATGGCGAGATATGGCAGCTCAGTTTTAGCCCTCTATTCAGGAGAGAAAAAATGCTCATATGTTTGTGGATACTCTAAAGTGAGCGTTGTATGATCGCTTGATAAGCCACCATGCCGTTATCTTTACGAAATTGGTCATGACTGGATAATGCCTCGAGGATGCTTTAAAAAGGGAAGGATAAACAACCCCTACCCTCATAAGGGAAATGACTCTCACGTTCATATGGTAGGTTCTCACTCAATCAATCAGCCTCAAGGCCACTACCGTAATCGATCATCATGGTCTGCAAAGCCTCCAAAGGTACTTCATCCAGTTCCGATCTCGTACACTGATTTGCTCCCAATGCTTGTTGAAAGGAAGCTTCTAACCCCAGTTCAGTCCAAACCGAAAGATCCTCCCTATCTCGAGGGTTATGATGTTAATGCCATATATGACTACCATGTAGGTAGTACGGTCTATACTACGGAGAAATAAGGTTCAAAGTTTGATTGAGGCCGACCTTTAGAGGTTTTAAGAAGAAAGAATGATGGGCATGACTTTTGTGGGGTGTTGATTTCCTAGTTTTCCTTCATGGGAGTTTATTTGTTTACATTCCCTTGCATTTTGCATTTTCTTTTTAAGTAATGTGTGAAATTAACTTTGCCACTGTTTGCCCGAAGGTAGCAAGGATCTTTTATAAGGGCATATATTATGTTTGCCTTTTTATTTCAATGAAATGATGCATCTTTTAATTAAATATATATGTGTATATTATTTCTTACCCTCATGGATCCCCGAATATCAAGTGCATGATGTGGCATTGATTATAATAAAAAGATCAATTGAATGTTGTGATCACGATGAAGTTGAGTTTCTGCATAGTACGCTATGGTCGGTAAAGCGCGAGATGTAAGATTACTACTTCTTCGATAATGTTCGATGATAAGAAAATCTCTCAGGAAAGACCGATGGAGTTGTTTAAACTTAAGAATTCTTTAAAAAAAAAGAAAAAAGAAAAAAATTGTCAAGAAATTAACAATTGATGGAGCTATGGGGAAGAACAAATCTAATAAGAAACTAGATTCCACATGTTCAATGCCTCAGTATCAGAGATAAATCTCTAAAATCAATGAACAATCAAATAAGTCTCGGAGCATCCTGATGGAGCTGTGAGGGGAGAACAAATCTAATAAGGAGCTATGCTCCATCTGTTCAATACCCTAGCGTCAGAGATGACTCTTTAAAGCCACTGACACGATATTAATTGCAATTGGAAGAATACAATTGTGCTAAAATTCTCAGTTTGATATTTTTGCACTCAATGTGTTAATTAAATTCGAAAAGCTTAAACATATTTCAGAGAAAAACTATGAGAACTAGAATGAGTAGTTTTCGAATAGATCAAGCAAATACCATAATCATGAGGATGAACCGGGCGATATGGGAGGAATTTCACAACTTTAAATATCACCACAACATTCAAAGGATCACCGGATGATTGAATCTAAGACGTTCTTGCATATGATATCTCGGCATTCTATTCTTTTTCTATTGATTTCAATTTTGTATATTAACCCAAAAAGCATCCTCTGTTGAAATGTTAATTAGCAAACTAACATATAGATGAAAAAGAGAAGGAAAAAGAAAGAGAAGAAAGTAAGAGAAAAAAACCAAGAAAAGAGATAGAAGAAAGAGATAGATAGAGAGAGATAGAATAAGGTTTCTCTATATTATTGTAACAATAGAGTTTAGAATGCAAGGTCAAGAATGTGCATGATCGACCTAAATACAAAACATGTCAGTGATTCTAAAGAGAATAATAGCCCAACTTAGTATGCTACACAGTCCGAGGGTATAAATGCCTGCTATAATACCTCAGCCGGATTAGAAAATTAAAGATTGAATCTTATTGAATAAATGAAATTTTGAAGACTGAGGGGACATGTTTTCAGCATACCGTTGAGATAGAGAGAATACCGTATCGATGGGTCAGGGGCAAAATAACAGTCAAACCCAAAGGCGAGATGAGGTGATACTAAGATCAAGAAGTAGAAGAATATGTCTCTATATGACTTCAAGATAGAGTTTTAGGTCTACATGGTCGACCTAGCATAAATGAATGATTTATCAGTGAACCAACACTATAGCAAGATTTCATATCCTAGATAGGTCAGAGAGTTTAAGTAAGTTTCTGTCATAATGTTTTGTTTGGTTAAGAAAAATCGAAGATAAGACCTTACCGAAGTATGAAAAGTTTAGAGACTTGGGGCATGGTGTTCACCCCAACGACTAGATAGAAGAAGGTTCGTTAGGAAGAGTTGTAAAAGTGAAGATATTTAAGCTTAAGTGGGGGGCAATGTTTCAAAATTGAGCTTTATGATTTGATAGAGTTTGTTCTGACAAGTCAACAATCTCCTTTTAAGATGAGACAAAAGGTGAAGATTCAGCAAAGACAGAAAGCCCGTGATAATTAAGGGGGATCGACCAAAAAGCAAGGGTTTTCCCCAACAATTCTAAAAATGACTTCACCCACACATCATTTGTAGTTAGACGTCCTTAAGTTAGGAGCATGCTAACTCATACCATCATATCATTTTGTTTATTTTAAACAGGTATTTGAATATTGAAAAAAGATTTGATCTATAGCTTCAATAGAGGAGAAGTAGATCTCAGCAAAGAATCATGAGCCCTTTGACTCGCATGATTATGATTTCTAAATGTCTTCCAATCTTCGGTTATTTGGGAGCGACAAGTATCTTTTTATGCCAAAATAATCCAAAGTTGGGGCATTCAGTCGAGGTATTCTGGTAGTCTATAAGTGAGTTACCACTTCCAGTCAAGGTATTCCGGTAGTCTCAAAGCAAGAAACCATTTCATATTAAAACTCAAATTTCCCGATTTTATCATTTCTTAATGATGTTTTTCTTAAAAAGAATTTCTTAATTTGATCATTTCTTAATGATATTTTTCTTAAAACAACGAAAATTCTTAATTCGATCCTTTCTTAAGGATATTTTTCTTAAAACAAAGAATTTCTTAAGGATGTTTTTCTTAAAACAACGAATTTCTTAAGGATGTTTTTCTTAAAAAGAATTTCTTAATTCGACCCTTTCTTAAGGATGTTTTGTTTAAAACAAATTTCTTAATTCGATCCTTTCTTAGGGATGTTTTTTTAAACAACGAATTTCTTAATTCGATCCTTTCTTAAGGATATTTTTCTTAAAATTCAGATTCCCCAGTTTTATCCTTTTCTTAAGGATGTTTTTCTTAAAACGAATTGCTTAATTTGATCCTTTCTTAATGATGTTTTTCTCAAAACCAATTTCTCAAAATGAGAATTTCTTAATTCAATACTTTCCTAAGGATATTTTTTCTAAATTAAAAAGAATTTCTCATTTTTGATCCTCTCATAAGAACGAGTTTTCATTATTTAAATTCGACCCTTTTCTGAAAATGAAAAGAAAATGAAGAAAAAATAATAAAAGAAAGATAAAAAAAAAAGAGAAGAAAGAAAAAAATAGAAAAAGAGAAAAAAGAAAAAAGAATAAAATTCAAGCGAGGAGTTTTATATAGGAAAAATTCGTAGTATCAAGGTTTCCAGGTGAAAGGTTCTATATAGGAATGATCCGTAGCTTCAAAGGCTTCAGAGTGAAGGAGGCAAATACTCATAGTTCAGGGATTTCAGGTGAGGAGTTTCAAAGTCGCAGCATCAAGATTTCGAGGTGGAAGGTTCTATATAAAAAGGAACGTAGCTTCAAAGATTTCAGAGCGAATGGAGCAGATACTCGTAGCTCTGGGATTTTAGGCGAGGAGTTTCAAACTCGCAGCTTCAGGATTTCAAGAAGATGAAGGGTGAACAGTTCTATATAGGAGGAACTCGCAGCTCAGAATCTTCAGATAGGGAAATAGAAAATCATATTCCGGGACCTTCAAGGCGAGGTACCACCCCATGCTGAGGCGGGAAAGATTGAAGGCATTCCAGTAGTCTCTAAGCGGGATATTATTTGGTGTCAAGGCGACCAGAAATAGGGACATCATCTTTCGGGAGTCTCAAAGCGAGAACTTTAGACAGAAGAAGAGTGAACGATTCTATATGGGAGAAACTCGCAGCTCGGAATCTTCGGATAGGGAAATGAGACAAAATTTGTATCTTTAATCTTTGCTCTATTCCCGTTTCACAGCAATGAGCAAAGAGGGGTAGCTTTAGAAACTAAATTTTATCTTGGTTTAAATTAAAAATGTTCGAAATAAGATCAATCCACATCACCATTTTAATACCCAAAACCTTATACCCTAAGCCCAAAGTTACATGGCCCATTCCATATGATTTTATATAATAAAAAATATAAAAAATAAAATAAAAATCTCAACTCCTTCCTCGTTAAGGTTTTACTCTCGTTGGATGGATGGATGCCTCAATCTTATTAGATGAACAACTACTTAGTGAGTAAAATCTTGAACCTCATTGGTCCTATTTTATGGGATAAAAATATAATATAAATATATATATAATCCCCCAAAACTATTCACGAGGTGGTGGATTTCATTTTTTTTTCATAAAACTTCCCCCAAAACATTTTCCATTCCCAATTTCATTTTCCCCCAGCCCCCAAAACCCACGACAGAGTTTCACTTACCAAATTTTTAATTCTCATCACACTGCCCATTTTCTTTCTTTCCTTGAGCCTTTCTCACCCGGCAGCTTCCCAAACCCCAAATTACACTACCATATATTTTTTCCTTAACCGCACCACCAAACACCTTCACCCGAATCACTCTCCCATTCGAACCACCAACCTAAATCAAGCTTTTCAACCCAACAACAACGATTTGTGGATTGATCGATCGAGCATATATTTAAGTTTTGGTATTTTCTTTCTTTGTTTACTTATGTGTAATTATTCTTATGATTTAACGAAAATGTGAGATTTGTTGATGATTCTCTTTATTTATTTAAGTTTTTTCTTATATGTGTTTTTGTTTAATTTATTTATTTGTGTTATGTGTTTTGTTTTGTTTGTTGGATGTGGTTTAATTTATTATTTGCTTGTATGTGTTTTAGGATAGTTTAGCTTTTTTAGAGTTTGTTTTAATTAATTTAAAACATGCCCTTGGCTTATTGGGGTATGTGTTTAAGTTAATTAAAATGAATTTAGTTTAAGTTTTTAGGTTGGTTGATGCCTTAGTTAGTTTAGGGTTTAATTTAATTTAATTAATTTAAATTATGCGCTCGGCTTATTAGGGCATAATTTAAAATTAATTAGATTACATTTAGGATTGATCTTTAGAACCTAAGTTAGATTTATGGTCCGAATCAATTTAATTAATTTAAATTTATCCTTGGCTCATTGGGGTAAATGGTAAATGCATTAAATTGGTTGGATAACTCTTAATTACCTTTAGGTTAAAATCAATATTTGGCTTAGATCACTTAGTATAAATCATGATTAATTAATTCGATTCATTTTAGATAGTCTCCTTGGCTTATTGGGATACTAGTTTAAAATTAATCGAATTAATTATTATGGTTCAAGATAATCCATAAAATGTTAGGATTTTCTAGTTTTTTAGGGGTTTAATTAATTTAGGGTTAATATTATATTTATCTAGTTAACAATTAGGTCACTAATTGAATTCCCATAATTTGGGCTTTTTTAGGTTAGGACTGTAGTGGGCCTAGGTTTTATTTTATGCCTTTCTATGACATACATTTTAATTGTCATTCATATGACTCAAATATTTTAATAGACATGCATATGGTTAATTAACTAAATTATAAAAAGGATGTATATATTAATTTCGATATTTGTGTCGTAACAGTCCATGCTCATTGGATGTCCACCAAATATTCGAATTAATTCTTCTCGTCTAAAGGTAAATGCAATTTGAGATAAAAGTTTGACGATACATAACATCATTCTTAACTGCTTGCATCATGCATAAAGGTGATGAACGAAGTTCGAACCTTAAATTAACACGAGAGTCGGGCTTATTCGATGTCGGTTTAATCTATGGTCCGAGGCATCGTCACCCTTATTAATTAAATGTTTAATTAATTTAATTCACTAATTTGACCAAGCCCGTATAATTAAAACATATGTTCAACCACGAACACTTTAATTAAATTAAATTTAAATTTCGATAATTTCCATCAATTAAAAGCAACATATATTTTGGTACCGATTTTTCGAACGCGATGGGGGTGCTAATCCTTCCCCACGCGTAAACAACTCCCGAACCCCTTTTTTTAACGAACCTCTGGTTTTATGGTGTTCGGCCTACCTTAGTGGCTGGTGGCGACTCCAAGTCATTTGTTTTCAAAAAATACGATTTTAAAGGGATTTCCCCACTTTTCAAATGTTTTTCCAAAAAGCAAAAGAAAAACCAGACTACGTTCCTTTTTAGCGGTCTCGAAATTTTTTAGTCGTTACAATTGAGAGTGCCAAGAGTCTATTAAGCCTTTAAATCTGAAAATTGAGAGGGGCAAAGGCTTTGTTTAAGGATTAAATTGATAGTTCGTTGGTCAAAATAAATTGCAGTTGGGATCTTGGTTGACACAATTCATAGTTCATTGGTCAAAATAAAAACAACCACTAGTTTAGTGATTTTAGAGGTAATTTACCTATTTTTTTTAATTATTTATAGTTCTACAAATAACTTTAAAAAGTTCTTAAAATTTATTGCAGTGTTTTTTTAAAAAAAATCAAAAATTTATATAAAAAAGTAAAACATATATAAAATTTTAAACTTCAAATATATATAAATTCGAGAATCAGTAAAAATTATATATTAAAAATTATTCTTTTTGTCTTCTTTAAATCACGTTTTCAGTCAAAAACAAAGAAATGCTCCTTCTCCTCGACTGTTTTCACCAAGGTGACTAGTACCGTGTCGATGGAGATATTGATTTCTCTGGTACTGATACAAATGGGCACTAGTGAGTTTCAATCTATCGTTTCGAGTTTATTGCTGTTTTTAATTTATTTTTAATACATTTATATAATACAAATATTTATTAATTACATATCCAAATATATTTATATGAAAATATAAACCATAAATTCAATGATGAACCCGTTATCGCATAGTTCATCGAAATTGTTCAAAGTTTGCTCACCTTATCCTTTTAACTATAAAATTAGGAGTTCGAACAAGCATAACTCGTGTTATTTCTCTTCCAATAACATAAGGGAAAATATCTCACGCACTGACGGTAGAAATATTTTGTTCTACGAGCACTATAGTTTTAGAGTTTAGAAATTTAGTTTCGGTTTGGGGTTTATAGGTTTAGGTTTAGAGGTTGTTATTAGAATTTAGGGTTTATATGATAGGGCTTAAGTTTTAGGGTAATATGTTAGCGATTTAAGTTTTAACCTATAAAACCTAAATTCTAACTATAAATTATAAATTCTGACCACATCCTAAATTCTAAGCACATAAACCTAAAATCCTAAACTAGATCACTAAACCCAAAAATCAGAGTACTTGTAAAAACAAACCCGAAACTAGTAGACTATTACATCAAGTAAAATATAACCAACAACAATGAAATCAACAAATTGCAACCACAATAAACATAAAAATAAAAATAAAAAATGGTACACAATTTTTATGTGAAAAAACTCTCAAAAGTCAAAGGACTTGAGTCCACTAAAATATCCACTAATAATGATGATGCCTTGCTATAAGATTACAATATCAAGCCACAACAATGAATTAAGGGCTTGGAAAAGTGGGCTAACCCCACATAGTAGGCCAACGGCCCAACACTCTGATTGTTCTGACTATTTTGGCAGATCTAATGGGTTTGAAGAAGGACATGGGTACATAGTTTTCTGTATTATGGACCGGTATGGGCTTACTATAGAATGTGAAACACATTTTGTAAAACAAAACTTTGAAACATTCGGATCAAACAAGAAAATTACTCGATCAAATGGTTCTATAAATTTATATAATTATTAACTTGATTGTATCAAGAAATGGGGTCGATTTATATAAAAGTTTTAGTTGTTGAACACGTGGTTTTAAATTTATAGCACTTTTTAATGATTGAATTAAAAAGAAAAGGGCAAATGAGAGACCATTGATGTCATGCATTACAAACAGTGTGGCTCCCATATTTTCAGATATAAAGTTGGTTCCATTATTTTAGGATTGAATGGACTAAGGATAATCCCTACAACTTTGATGCACACAAAAGAATGGTTGTGTTTGAGTTAACTTGGTGGTTCCCCCACTCTCTCTTTGGCTCGAGATTATTACGTATCATAATTTGTATGCTTTTGAACGCGTTTATACTATTTTACGTGACGTATCAAAATCACAGGCGTTTATATCAAAAGTGTTTATATTATTGATTAAGCCGTATCCTGCATTTTTCTACCATTCTTGACCTATTTTATATGGTGTATACTCTTTTTTGATTAAACAGAGAGGTATTACACTTGGCAAACGCCGAGATTTGAACCCATATAAGATGAGCCAACATGAGCATCCTTAGTCATTCGATCAATTACTATATCTTTATATGTTGTATACTCTAAAATTAGTTTCTCTCTTCTTTTACGGTCAAACTGAATTGAAAAATCGACCCATTATTCAATCCAACTTACAATAAATTTTGTTCGATATCCGACCCTTATGACCTGAATTGACAATCCGATAATAATCGAGAGTGAGGACAATTCTCTTAATCCGGTTTATAGTGTACGGGAGTGAGGCTGCAACAAAAAATTGATTGGTTGGACTTAAATAATTATTTGTACTGAAATTTGGTTATGAATAACAAAAAATACTCGAACCCGTCCCAACCCGATGCATCTTGTTTCATCCCGTCCGAGTTTTTCATTTTTCAATTTTGGGTTCGAATGGGTTTTGGAAAGGATTGAGTCGTGACAGGTCGGGTTGGAGTTTATAATAGACAGTGTCCTGAATTTGCCTTCCATTCTTCGCCTATTTTTTATGTTGTATACTCTAAAATTAGTTTCTCTCTCTTCTTTTAGGGTCAACCTTGATTGAATGCTCAACACATTATTCAACCTGACTTACAATGATTTTTTGTTCGATATCCGACCATTATGACCCGAATCGACAATCCGATATTTAAACATGTTTAGTCGGAGTTAGCTAACCCTAGTAGAGAGAGATGCACTTTAGGGGAAAAATAAAGGGAGTGGAAAAGGAACATATTGCTTATGTAAGAATGATCTTATCGTCTCAACTTTGCAGAAACGAAATGCTAAAACTAAAGAAAGAAAAAAAGAGCTTTTCCCATGACGTATGTGTCTGGCTCGCTTGTCTGAAATCTCCCATTGCCATTGCATATGATTGAAATGATTTAACAACATGACGCCATTTGTTTATCAAAGTGTCAACCTTATCATCACAATACTTTTTTGGACAAAAAAATCATTTATTTTATTCTCCTTTTTTTGCATGGGAAATTTGGTGTGATTGAAATATGGGTTTTTAGAGGTAAGCTTGATATCATACCCCATATATCTTATCTTGTAGTATTTTTTTAGATGTAAAGGAATACATGACGTGCGGCCTCCACTTGTAGGCAATTTAGCCCTTCAACCTTATCCCTAGAGTGAGCATTTGATCGAGTCGAGTTGAAAAATTTCGAATTAGTTAAGTTTACGATTCTTATTTTACGACTCAAACTTTATTTAAAATTTTTCGATTTAAGCCGAGTTTATGAAATTCGAGTCGAGTCGAGTTTTCGAGTTTCTGTACAAATTTAATTATAATTATTTACAATGTTATAATACAGATTGATTCCAATTTGAACGATTTTCTATATCAATATGCAATACACATATATTTCTTCATATTTTTTCATATTTTGTATATATATCAGGAAAAATTGAGGGACTCGAGTCGAACTTAAAAATAATTCCACTAATTACTAAAAATTTTGAATTATTTGACTTTCCATTTCACGCTCAAAGTTTATTTGATTTTTTTTCAAGTCGAGTTTATGAAATTTTGAGTTGAATCAATTTGAGTTTGGCTCACACCTGAGATATCTCTCAAGAACAGGGACGGAGTAATTGCCCCTCCTCACCCCCAAAAATTTTATTTTTCACCTTTGTCCTCTTATATAATTTTTTTAAAAATGGGTTTATTTATGATTTTTCCTCCATATTTTCAAATATTTATATTTTACCCCCAAATTCCAAATCCTAACCTCGTCTCTGCTCAAGAAAAACACTTAAAAGGGGCTCAAATTGTATGTTTGAGTGCCTTCTAATCAAATGAATTTTATTATTGAGTAGATAATATGTGTTAATTGTTCATGTTCTCTTTTCTTATATTAGATTTTATAATAATTGGGCTTGTACAAGAAAGGGGAAATGATGGAGGAAACAAAAAAGGATACTTTGCTGTTGTTTGCAACGCAAATATCTATCAAACTGTAATGCCACATCTTCTTCCTTATCTTGGTGAGGTGTGTATGGGGTTTAGAATAGTAATGAAGTGTACGGATTTATTTTCGACTGTGTCATGTTTATCGCAATTATTGATGTACAAAAATGTTATCACGATCAATTATATAAGATGCGAATCTACGGAAGAATTGAAATTAAATCAACTTTGACCTTATAAAGTGATCATGGCAGTTAGTAGTGACAGAACTCAACATATTTACTGATAGGGCCATTTAAAAAGTTTTAGATTTAGAGAGACCAAACAATGAATTATAATTTTTATGGAGGGTTAAAGCACAAATTTACCATATAAATTTTTAGTTTTTAATATTTCGTTTTAAACGAATCTAGACTTTCGTATGGTTATAGAAATATAAGGCTCACTTTCTGATTTATCTTGTAGAATATTTAGTGATTTTTCAAAGACATTAATAAAATTGTTTTCTAAAAGTTTTTGCTGTCAAAATTTATGACCTTTCTGCTTTCAAATATTTATATATTTTAAAATGCATATCATATCGACTATCGTGTGTTTTAAACAAAACTAGAATGAATCAAGTTTAAAATGATTTAGAGACCACTTTCTAATTATTTTTATGAAATTTCGGAAAATTTTCAAACTTACTCTAGTCTACCATACTCAGGTTACAGGAGATCCTCATCCCCATGAGTGAAGATTACCCATCGGTTTATATCTCTACGATTTTCGGTTATTCTCCACCTGATTGTCACCTCTACTGCATATGATGAATTATCATACGAGGAAACACACACGCAATATTTACAATAAAATAAAGTTAAATCCACTTGAAATATATAATTAATTGTATTTTTAATTGTTAAAAATGTTAAATATTTATTTAAATAAATTACGATAGAAGAAATCTTGATTTGATGAGAGGAGGAAGTTTTGAATATTTTGACAAGTTCAAATCCCAAACATAAAATGTATTTGTTCATCCAAATGGTAAATGCCACAAAATTCGATATTTATTAGAATTTTCCATATTAATCTCAATTAAAACCTTTTTATATGAGGAAACATAAAATATTTTAGGGTAAACTACACCAGTAGTCACTGAACTATGGTTTCTTTCATATTTTGGTCACCGAACTATTTTTTTGGCAAAAACATCACTAACGTTATGTTTCCTTCCTATTTTGGTCACCGGCTGTTAAAACCTTAACGGTTTTGCTGACGTGGAATTTTATTTTATTTTTTTAATTTTCTATGTCATTTCTTCTCTCTCCTCGTAAGCAATATATGTTATTTTATAATATTTTTATTCAAACTAACAAGATGGTGACACGTGTCACTACCTATTAGTGGAATAAAAGGAATAAAAAATCAAGCCCCTTATGCAGCCAGAGAGATTCGACTAATAGGCAGTTACATGTGTCACCATCCTATTAGGCAGTTACACGTGTCACCATCTCTCTAGTTGCATAAGGGGCTTGATTTTTCGTTCCTTTTATTTCACTAATAGGCAGTTACACGTGTCACCATCCTGTTAGTTTAAATAAAAATATTATAAAATAATATATATTGCTTACGAGGAGAGAGAAGAAATGACATGGAAAATTAAAAAAATAAAATAAAATTCCACATCAGCTAAACCACTAAGTTTTTAACAGTCGGTGACCAAAATAGGAAGGAAACATAACGTTAGTGATGTTTTTGCCAAAAAAATAGTTCGATGGCCAAAATAGGAAAGAAACCCTAGTTCGCTGACTACTGATGTAGTTTACCCTTTATTTTAAAGAAAAAAATACAAATAAAATGGTTCTATCTATCTACCCTATTAAGTACAATATATTTCCTACCCTCCACTATCAATTCTAAGACGTAGGGCACACCTTGGGACCTAAACAAAAGTGCCTAATTTGCTCAAACAATGAGAGTATGAGACCCAATTCATTGAATTATTCATTAGACATAAGCGCACTCATATATGTAGGATCCGTTAGGACAGGTAAAACTTACACGTTTTCTGGATAGTTGGATTAGTAAAAATTGATGGTTGAGATTATCAGTAGGTAATGAAATATTTTTACATGAAAAAACGTAAATGAATTATCCTTAATTTAAAAGTTTTAATCTTAATAATTACAATCAATTTATCCAATTGTCCAAAAATGTGTAAAACTCTTAAATTTTACATAGTGTCAACATGTCCTAACCCTATATATATATATGAATAATACTTTGATACATAAAGTTTACACAAGCTTATTAACTTTAAGGTTTAGGGGTTTATGTTTAGGGTTTTAAAATTTAGGACTTATGGTTAGAATTTAAAGTTTAGGGTTTAGAGATTATGATTTAGGGATAGAGTTAAGCTTTAGATTTTATAGTTTAAATAAGAAGAGTTGAATATATTTTTTTACACAACTTGTAGATCAAAATATAATCATATATATAATTTAATTAATATCGCCTTCTAAATCCGTTCCTTTTACTTTCAAATTATTCATTTTCACCATGGATAGAAATAAAATTGATGTGGTGGGGCATTTAAGTACTCAACTTTAGTCATTGGACACTATTGATAGAATCCAAGATTCTCCACTACTTTAGACTTAGAGCTAGAAGGGTAGGCAGGCAGTCCTTTTTTGATTTCTTTTGTGCGTTTAAGCTACTTCTTCACAAAGGTAAAAAATTTAAAATCCTTGAGGGATCAAACAAAGAATCAATTCAGAAGGTACCAACTCCAAATTGGCAAAATGTGGGTTAGTGGATCACCTTGGCCAAATAAAGTAGGTAACTGGCAAACTTGATCCGAGAACCGAAAACCGAACCGATTTACTCGAATTGAGACCTGATATGGATCTGAACAAGATGACCCAAATGTGACCCGAAACCCGAAATCCGAAATGAACCGAACCGAAACCGATCTGAATTCTAGAAGAACCGATATTGACCCGTAACCGATTTGAATCGAACTGATTTGACCCGAACCGATTTTCACCTGAACCGAAAGTAACCCAAAATTAATTTGCTCAAAACCGATCTAAACCGAACATCAACCTTTTTTTAACCCGAAATAATATATGTTTTATTATCTTTTTTTATTATAATAGTACTAATTAATTACTACATTTGATAAAAAAATAGGAGGGAAAAGTAGGAGGGCAAAGTAAAATCCTAATATACATATTCTAGTCAATTGCAAAGAAAGGGGGGAAGTAGGAGAGAAAAGTAAAATCCTAATATATATATTCTAGTCAAATTTGATAATATATATACACATGTACTCGAGTCAAATTTTTAGATAATATTTTAAAATGCTCATCATATGTGCAATTATGGTCTAAGGTTTGATTCCACGCCCATAAAATTGTCTCTCTTTTTTTACGTGTATTTTGAAAATATAAAAAAATTCTATCGTACTAAAAACTAGCATTGAATATGAAATTAAAAAATATAGTTATAAGATTGGATCGGGATTCGTTAGGTTCAGGTTAAATGATTAATACCAATGATGGTTGATTTTGAAACATTGAATAATTGGAACTAAACCTAAATGATAATATTAACAAATAAGAAGACATATTTTTACAAGAATATATGATTAATTCTTTATATAATATACACGAATAGATTCACACCCAAGTCCAACTCAAAACGAATTGGCCCAAAAATTTAAAGATTGACCCGACCCGACCCAATCAGAACGACCCGATATCGACATGACTCGAAAACATCCGATCCGATATTGACCCGACCCAAAAACAACCGATCTGATATTGACCCGAATCACTGATCCAATACCCGAATTGACCCTAATCATCATAGAACCGAACTAAAATCCGAACCAGACCTGAACCGATCCGACCCAAATTTAAATCGAATACAGACAAACCCGAAATGAACCGAACCGAAACGATCCGAACCAAAACTGAACCGAACGACTTGTTTGCCACCTCTACCTAAATCAAACTATCTTGTTTTATATTGTTTTTTTAACATAAAAAAGTCACAGTTTAATCCATTCACAATCTGAGGAGAAATTTCTTTTTTCTTTACGGGTGCTCGAATTCGGGTCTTCTTGAATGAACGATATCATCTTTTTCACTAAAGTCACTCGTTGAGTTTTAAAAATATATTTTAAGAGTAATTATACGAATTGACTAAATTAATGTTCGAGTTGAATATGTCAAGATTTGACTTATCTGATACAGTATACCAAATATTTTGAGTGGGCGTGAGTCTCGTATGTTTTGTCATGAAGCAAAAAAGGGCAGGACACTGGGATCCGAAAACTGAAGATAATTAGTAGTAAATAATACAAAGCATAATCATCTGATAAACAATAGGGCACCTGCTCTCGGTTTCATACACAAAGCAAATAATACACCCCTGCATAAATAATCAAACAATCGTGTAATCTAAAGTTTAATCACCTTTTAAGAAATAAAATTTTAAAACTTATATTTGAATCTCAACATTTACTAATATTTTTCATACGAGAACAATATTATTTGGCTCATTCGATATTCATTCATTAGCGTGAAGAGCCAAATCCTGAAAGTGTTCTTTTATTTATCATTTTTTTATTCTTATTATTGATTCATATTATCTTAAAACACCATAAATTGTTTTGGTGTTATTGAGAATTCAATAGCAATATATTGAAGCTTCAAAAGCGAGTATAAGACATGGGTGATAACGCATTTTTTATATAATTTATTGACTGATTGCTTAGATTTTGAGTATTGTAATTGTGAGGACAATTTTTTAATTTAAGTTTATGATATTTCCGATACCAAAATTTAAATATTAAATATTGTTTAAAGAACTTAACACCTCATCCCGTCACATCAACCGGCAGTTGAAACAAAAGATCTCCTTGTTCATTGATAGTGTTAATGGAACAATCTTCATTTTATAAGGTTAGTTTAGTGTGGGTTCATTTTAAGTGTAGGGGAGTTAGGCTGCAACAAAAAGAATGATTGGTTGAACTATGTAAATGATTGTTTGCTCATTAAAATTTGTATTCCAACATGTGTTACACTCGGTGACAGAACATCGGATGAGCTTAAGGAGACATGACCCACCTCAATTTTTATAGTCTAGTTGTATTATAAGTCCTTGAAAGTTTTGAAACTATTAAAATCAAGTCACGGTTTATTCTAAAAATTTTTGGTTTGATTATTTTTAAGATTCTATCAGTTTTGAAGTTAATGAAATCAAGTGTGCTCCTAAATTTGCTGGTTTAATTACTTTTGAGGATATGAAAGGTTTTGTTTTATAATTTTATCCTAGTTGTGCACCTGATACAACAACTCTCTTGTTATTCGTGTTGCTCTTTATTCATTCGTTTGCGGTACTCGGAAAGATTCTATTTAGAACACAAAACCTTTTTGAAGATTCTCTCATGACTCATAGATCTACTGCACGTTTTTTGCATTGATATTTTTTGTGGTAAACTAAAATTCGAACAAACGCTCTTCAATTAAAACAATTTAATTTTCTTTTAATTTTACTAAAATGTAAAATCAAAATAACTAGTAATTTAAAGTAAATAATAATTTGGAAAAAGATCATTCTAATTCATATATTTTGGGGTAAATAAATTATTTAATATTTCACATATTCATGTGTTTCTATTTTGATCATCCAACTATTATTTTGGATAAAACCGTACTTGACGTTACGTTTTTTCTTTCTATTTTAGTTATTAATCATTAAAAAATAGTGACAATACTCATGTGACATTTTTTTTTTAATTTTTACGTTCTTTTCTCTCTCTTAATCAACAACCCACATGTCATTTTTAAATAATTTTATTTGATCAATATGGAGGTGACGGCACGTGGCATCATCTTATTGATCAGTCAAAGAGCAGTTTATTTTTTTAATGGCTAGTGATCTAAATAGAAAAAGTGCAACGTTATCTACAACTTTACCAAAAATAATAATTGAGTGATCAAAACATAAACACGAGACTAAGGGCATGTTCAGCATCAATTTTCAAACAGTCGTTGAGGGCCAAACGGTTGATTGCTTAGAAGCTGAATTTTCCAGCCGTGACGGAATGCCCGTTTGGGTGTTAAGTTAGGTGAAAAATGACAGCCAACACCCATTCAAACTCGCATCACATTCTTGTTCAGTATTATTTTTTCATTTGGCGATCCAACGTTCCGTTGAAGAAGCATTGCTAAATGCAGCCTACGTAGAGTACAAAATAGGTGTTTATTCTATTTTTATGTAGTTATTGAATCTCAATAAAAATATGTGTTTAATATGCAAAATTGTTAACAATCTTAATATAAATCTTAGAATGTAAAAAATTAAAATCGAAGAAAGAGAGTATGAGAATACTAAGGGGTGTTCTTTTTAACTTAAATATTTTTTTATTTAGAAAGAGTATAGATTGAAACTTAATCAATTCTAAAAAAAAAAGTTAAAACCCAAATTTGCCCTTTAACTTTAAACTAAGCTAATAAAAAGACAATAAAATAAATCAGTGGCCAAAAGAAACACTAAATTAAAGTATTTTCTTTTCTGTTTTAGCTAACCTAAAGGATAACAAGTGGCCAAAGGCAAAAGGCTTAAAGCAATATTCTTTTTAAAAAAGAACAAAAAAAAAAGAAGAGATAGAAAGAGGGTTTTTTAGAGTTTAAATTCGAAATTGTTTGTTCTTAAAAAAATTGATGTCCTCTAAAACTAAATTCATTTAATTGAATTCGAATTTTGATAGAAATATAACTTTTATATTATAATATCTTTAAGAGAGAATATAAAACATCATGATAATTATGAAATATAAACATTTCATTAATAAACAGTAAACGTGAAACTAATTACATAATACATGTGCTTGTAGATTTGAAATGAGAGAGAAAGACAAATATTTCACGATGTTGAATGAAAAGACAAAGAAATTAAACGACATTATTTTTTGTAATAAAGTCATTATTTTGCATGGATTAAGTCCATTCCATATTTCCCCATGCAAGATCAAAGTAAACACGTAAGCTTAAGACATCTCAGTGGAAACCTCTTTTCGTTGCACCCACAATACGATATTAACTTTTTTAAACTTTGTTGTAGGCATCATCCCTTCCATTGTTTCCTTTATCACCTTGTGTTTCAACGACGTGTACATCCGAGCGGACACTGGAGCCGAGCTTGGCGACGTCGACGACGACCACTGGGTGGTCCGATAATTGAAGCTTGGGATCGGATTCTTCGACCGTTTTCTTGGGATGGTTTCTGTAAACTGCATAAAGTATCATCTGAAGAACTCCGAAGATGAACCCGAGAATGTTTGGAACCTGTTGATTCGTCATTCGAGTTCGAGGGTAATTAAAAGATCAAAAAAAGAAAGAAATAATGTCTAAATAAATTGATTTTGTTGTGGTTAAATGAGGTGACTTACGGCAATGTTCATGTCTTTCAACAAAAGGCCATAGAAGAACCACATAACAGCTCCTAAGGTAAGGAACACTGACAAAGTAAACGGCATGTACTCCACACTCTTCGTTTTAATCACTTTTCTCTGCATTAAAAGAATAGAAAATTGAGTTACTTTTAGTATACCATCAATGAAGACGATGACATGTATTCGGTTTAAAAGTTATCAGTGATCCTCACCACAATGGCGAGAGGTGCGGCGAACACTGCCAAAGCGAATCCCATGCAAATGTAACCCAAAACTAGGAGACGAATCGAAGGAGTTAGGAACAAAGTTGAGAGAAAGACAACTCCGAATCCGAAAACATTGAAGAGAAGCATAAGCTTGACTGTCACAAGCTGCAAATCCATTTCAACACATTCGAATCATGTCAGATATATATGTATGTTTATGTATATGTTGAAGTCAAGTAATTGATGGATGAAATATCTTACCTTTTCCTTCTTGGGGCCATAGTAAAAGTAAGTAACTATGTAAAAAGTCTGAATGAAAACGCAGAAAGTGTTGATGGTGATGAGGAACATAGCATCTTTCTTAAGCAGAGCATAGTAAATCCAAAGCATCGCACTGAAGAGCGAAACCACGTAGGGAATCGACTGGAAACCTTCAGATGTTTTCTTCTTGTATATCAAGTAAAATGTTGGCCTGAAAATATTAATGGAATGATACTCTTCCATTAATAACACAATTTCTCACTAAAACGATGGTAAAGAAACTAGTTTGACAAAGAAAACTCACAGTGGAGCCAAGGAGACCATGAATGAAACAGCGTTGCCTAAAAACACGAAAACATGACAAAAGAGAAAGTTACGAAAATATGGATTGAAACACCGAGACAAAACATGAAAAACACATGAAAATTTTGTTTGTATATACCTAGAATGCCAAAAATGAAAACCCAAGAGAGGTGAAGAGCCATGATGATGTATGAATATATGTATGTGTAGTGTAATATTTTTCTCTGTGTTTTCTTCTCTCTCAATCTCCCTAGAAGAGAAAGTATGTGTTGTTAGCAAAGTGAAGCTCTAACTCTTTACTCTTACTCCCACGATTTATGAAGCGTTCTTGGGTTTATATTTATAGCCATGGAAAAGGTAGGTGGGGAGAGGAAAGGACAAGGAAGGTGTGGCCACGTTTTATTTTATGTATAAACCTATTCAAAATTTCATTTCTCCATACATGACTTTAAAATACGACCACGGAAATTAAAATCGAATTCTCAAATAAGGGTTTAACAAAGGTCTTAAATTTGGAACTTTGAGAATACATCATACATTTTTTTAACAGTTTATATTTAGGGAAAAAGAGAGTATCAACAGAGAGTTTTTAACTATCTACGCTAGAGATTATTGAGAATACAACAAACAAATTAAAAGAAATTAAATCATCTATTTTTGATTCAATTGGTCCGACTTTAATTTCATTCTTTTTAATGTATGGCGAGCATTAAAAGACTGTAGTTTTTTGGCCGGTAGTGAGCTTTTAGAGTTCACACATATTGCAAATAGGCAAAGAGATTTTGGCAATTAAACTTCCAAATAAGCTCCCATCCCTAATAGCCAATGGCCCTAATTATCGCGCTTGGGACAGTTGATCTTCAAATTAATGCAAGCACCCCTAATCTCTACCTAATTAATCCCCCTACACATCACATAGTTAACCTTACTTATTTTTCTGGTACTTGTAATAATATTACACTATACCCCCTTTATGGGTCCTACAATTAGGGGTGTATACGGTTCGGTATCGGTTTAATTCGGTAAGGTATTTTAGTAACCATCGGTTTTCGGTTCGGTTAACCTTGGTTTTCGGTTTTTTCATATTAACGTTAGTTTTTAAAATTTTGTAATTTATTTTGACAAAATAGCTTTATTTGATGACTTTTAAACATTAAAAAGTTAGAGTTTTAAAGTATTTTTCATAAATATTTATTAAAAACTTGATTTTTTAAGTAAAAAATAATAATTAAAATGCATTTATAGTATTGTAAGTATAAAATACTTATTTTTATATTATAAAAATAATTATAAATTAAATAAAAAAGTAAATTAGTTCGATTCGGTTAACCACGGTTCGTAAACTTATGAACCATAAACCGTCTAAACGCCTCGGTTCGGATCGATTTTCGGTTTTGCGGTTAACCATGTTCAGTACCTACAATGTCCCCTTTATGATGTGTCACCCACCGTGTAGTTTTCAAGGTTTACAACTCACACCTCATTGGGTCACATTTTGGCTATGTAGAACTCCATGTTATCTACTCATTCCCCTTGACAACTTGGATATATTCCTACATTTAGAAACCCCAAAACCCGACAAAATACAATTACAATTTATATATGGTACGGTCTACGGTAAAAAAATAATATTTTTTAAGATTGTGATGTGATTACAAAGTACTAATTATTCATGTTTTTTACAACGTATACATAGATGCTTGAATCTGAGTCTCTTAAATAAACATTATTCTCTTTTTTATTAAAGGACTTGTTGGATTCTAATATAAAAATGTAAGCACATAGTGCAATGTTAATTGAGTCTATGATATAATAAGAAATGATATCGTTTTAATCTTGGTCGATATTAAATCGAAATTTATTAGAAAAAGTTAAATGATGGGTTATAATTGAGATTCAAGTGTAGAAAAAAAGAAAATGTTATTGGTAGATTAGGTAGCCAGATAAATCCAAAAAATGATGCAATGAATGCAATGTTATATATGCTTGAACACGTACGGATATTTGAGATTTTGAATGATTTTGTTATTGTAAATCTTGTTTTACATCAATAAATTAAAATTAAGAAGATGTTGGAGCGGTCCCGTAATCTTATGTTAGCTGACTAATAATCATGAAAATTCCTAGGATTAATTAATGAATGATACGATGATTGATCATGTACGGTAACAAAAAGCTGCATATGAGATGAATGGATGTCGATACATCATACATACATACATACATACATAAAGAGAATGTATCTAACCCACTTGTTCCATCTGATCCGTTTTTTTAGGGATCCAAAAGCCATGATTCTTTTATTGTTTCTTTTTCCTGAGGTGTAATCGCACTTGAGCCTGTAATGAACTCGTTCGGCACAAAAGAATCCTCATCAAACGGCCCAGAATCGAGCTCCGCACCATGATGGAGAAGAGAGTGAATTCGGTTTTAATATGAAATAATTTATTGAGCGTTATTTATATATTTTTTTTCTTTTAGATAAATGCTGGAACAGCTAGGATTAAGTATCGAAATAGGCAAAAGTCTATTAAACCTTTAAATTTAAAAATTAAAAAAAATAAAAAATTTATTTGATTGATAATCAAATTAAAAAGCACTTAAGATGTAATTATATAAAAAATTGGGAGGGCAAATGGCTCCGTCCCTGGATAAATGTATTTTATTATTCCTTATTTACATTTTTTCATTTATTGTTTTGTTTGGACTTAGATCATTATCCAGATGAAATAAGAATTTATATTCAATACACTGACGGTGCAAATTAAAAGTTTTCATAAATGCTTTAATTATAGGGTTGAGAGATTCAATTTATGTTGTAGAATTTAGAGGTTTAGGTTTAGGGATTTAAAATTTAAGGTTTATGGTTAGAATTTAGTTTTAAGGTAATATGGTGAGAGATTTAGGTTTTAACCTATAAACCCAACAATCTAACCCCGAACCATAGATTTTAATCAAAACTCCTAAATTTTAAACCCCTAAATCTTATACCCTAGGTTGAATCTCTAAACTATAAAACTAAGATGCTCCTAGAAACTTTTAGTTCTAACCACCAGCGTATGAAATAATTACACATACAAATCACTTTATTTTATTAGATCGTTTTTTTAAATTTATTTTTAATTACAAAGGAATATATCTCAGCATTACATTAATTAATAATTTCACAAACTTTGAAGGATTAAACGAAAATTTTCCATTTTGAGAAGGCCAGACCACTATCTACCCCTGACGTCATCCCTGGCTAAACTTTCGAGTGTTAATCAACCTCAACCACTTAACTCTTTTATATAATTGCATTGTTAGCGATTTTGATATTTAAATTTTAATAATAGGCATATTTTTAGTGATTAACAATATAAATTTTCGATGACATTATGATAATTAAAATATAATAAATTATATCATTGTCAATTAAAACAAAACATTTATATTTAAGGGAAAAATATCTCATGCACTAGTGGTGAAAACGAAAAATTTCTACAAGTACTTTAGTTTTAGGATTTAAGGATCTAGATTAAGGTTTATGGTTTACGGGTTTGAGTTTATGTGTCTATAATTTAGGGTTTATGGTTTAGGGTTAGAATTTAAGGTTTAGAGGTTAGGGTTTAGTTTTAGGGTAATATGATTAGGGATTTAGGTTTTGACCTATAAACTCTAAATTTTAACCCTAAATCCTAACCATACCCCTAATTTCAAAACCCGTACACTAAAACCCCTAAATACTAGACCCTAAGCAAAATCTCTAAACCCTAAAACTAAGACACTTGTATAAACAAAATTTTCACAAACGCTTGTGCATGAAATAATTACCATTAAAACAATTTCTAGACCTATAAAACAAAGACAGTTGGTAGTCAAAATATATTGATGTCAATCATATAGACATAGACCGTTGGTGAACGTCGAAAAAAAGAAAGAAAGTTATAATGGGTAGAAAAATGGATTATTATATTATACACGAGCGGGTTACTTAAAGTTTAGGATTTTAATTTATGATTTAGAGGTTATGGGTTTATGTTGTAGGATTTAAAATTTAAGATTTAGGGTTCAGATTTTGGATGTTAAAATTTTAGTATTTTAAGATTAAAATTTTAAAATTTAAATTTTAACTTAAAAATAAGTATGCTTGTGTAAAAAAATTTACACCAACAGTGCATTAAATATTTACCCACAAAGAATAGGTGAAACAGTGAAGGCAGGAAGGAAGGAAAGAAGGAAAAAAGATAGTGAAATGGAAGAGGGAGCAACGGTCGACTCTTAAATCTTCGTCAGATATGCTTAGGGACAGGCACGAGTCGGGTCAGGTTTAATTTTTGGTCGACCCGACCTGACCGCGATTCGATCTTTTTCTTTAAAAATCTTACCAACCCAAAAATTATATACCTCATTTAGACCCCAACCTGACACAATTCGATCTATAAAAATTTAATTTTAAGGACTTAATTATAAAAAAATAATTTTAGAGATCTAATTGTAAAAAAATTAAATTTAGAAACATAATAGTAAAAAATTAATTTTAAGCATCTAATTATAAAAAATATATAAAAATAATGGATTATTGTAAAATATCCCTAAAAATATAAAAAAATAACAGTATTAGTACCTGGTCGAGTCAGGTCGATTTTTTCACGCTAAACTTAAACTCAACCCGACATCGTCCTTAATAAAAACTGACATGAACTTAACCTTTTTTACGAAAAAATTTTGGCCCGGTCAAGTTGAGTCAGATTAAATCCAGTCGGGTCCGAGTGAAATACTCATCCCCAGCTATGATAGACTATATCTATTGTCCAAAGATTTAACAGAAAAAAAAAAGAAAAGCAATACTCCCTATATCTTGAAAAATTATTAGATGGGTCTGGCTCATCACGTCATCCATGGTTCCATTTAATAATTTTTTCATCTCTTTTTTTTCAAGGTGAATCTTCACCTCTTTCCTATATGTCATTAAATGAATGAATCTCATTTGATGGGACCATGGATGACGTGGTAAGTCGGGACCATGTAATAATTTCTCCTATATCTTTTACTATTTTATGAATAAATGAAGAGTCATCATTAAAATAATTAAAAGTAAATTTACGTAATTTCATCTTATGATTCTCTGATATTGTATGGTTAATTTATCAAATTTAAACTTTTTTATCTATTATTAGTTGGTCTAGTAAAATGAGATACTAGATCCTTTAAACAAAGTTCGTGGTTCAAATGTTGACACTATGAATGAAACAAACTAGGTTATCTAAACCGAATTAACCGACCAATGAATCAGATATCGACAATTATAAAAAAAATCAAATCTAAACTCTCAATATAAATATCCATAACTAAAATAAATCAAAATTTTAATACATTGCAACCTTTATTCATTACCAAAGAAACCTGATGTGTTTGGTATTTCAGAAATTGCTGGTTAACACCCTTTCATTATCCAAAACATCATCCATACGACATAACCAGCCACTTTTGTTTTTATAATTATAAATAATAGTAGTAATTATAAAGAAAGATTCAATAAAGCAAGTGGTTTAAACATCTTTTCTTCTTTATTTAATTAATCTGTATATGTTCATTACGTAAAATTTCTGGAAAAGAAAAAGAATCCAAAGTGGGCAGCAATCGTGGGGGTGTAGCAACATGCATGGCTGTCTTTATCAATTTAGATAACAAATTGTGTTTTTAAGAGTTCGTATTCGATACATTACTGAAAACATTTAATTTGCATTTTTAAACGATTTTAAGATGTATTATTTCGTATCAATTAATTTTTTATGAAAAATCGAACATTATGTATTTTATAAAGAAAGTTAGACGGACTTTGCGGGTTGGTGTTGGTGGCAACTATGGATTATTTTCAGGTGAGATTATGTTGCATTTGATCAATTATGAAATAATTATATATATATATATATCCTTATGATTGGGATAATTATTAGCAAATTAATCCAAGTATTAAGCAAGTTGGACAGACCATATATAATGGCTAATATATATAAATAATTAAGGCAACATTTGGCCCCAAGAATTGGCAGGGCAGACACATATGACATATAGGATAAGGATTTGTTTCCACTCTGTATATAAGGTTATAATTTAGAAATTTCAAAGCCCACCACCCAAAAAAATAAAAATAAAGGGTAGATAAGTTCTTAGCTTTACACTACAGAAGGAAACAGAGAAAAAAGAAGAGATTTGAAAGAAAGTGGGATGGAAAGTGGTTGATTTGGCATATTTATTAAATAATAATATCAATAATTCAGAATGAATAAGTGTGGCAATATATATCCTATATTAGAGAGCATATATAATTATATGGTTGAGAAGGTTGAATGATTGATTGATTCTGTTCGGTCCAAATTGATGATATATATGATTATTATTAGGTTTATTAACATTATATATATATGACTAAAAATCGATTAAATTAAATTAAGAACCCAACAAATAGTCCATTGAAAAAACGGATAATATTCATCTTAAAAGATTCGAGTTCAATCGTTTTGTTTACAAGGTGTGTGTGCATTGTCAAAGGGTTAAAATATGTATGAACAAATACTAACTTGTAATCACCTTTAGACTATTAAAAATTGATTAAATTAAAAATATAAAAAAATAATGAAAAATAAAAGTTTTTAGTATTTTTTTATTTTTTTAATTAGAATCTGTCGCTTTAGAAATTAGAACTATATTAATGATCACGGTTTTGATGTAATTAGAATTATACTTAGTTTTTTGGTATTAAATATAAGGATTACATTTCCATGTCGAGATTCGAATTCATACAAGATAAACATCCTTGGCCACTAGGCCAATCAGTGAATCTCAGAATCGTATTTAGTTTTAAGATGTTGTCATCCATACTTTAATTTAAATTTATTTTAAAAAATATCAGGTATATGGAAGAAAAAAACAAAACAAAACTAATGTTTAGTTCAATTAATTTACACAATTATCTTAACTTACATTTAAATCGCCACATTACTAATTATAGTGTCGAGTTGTTCTCCTTGATAATGTTGACCTTATTTATAGTCTCGTTTTACTTGTTTATACTGTTGAAATGTGATGTATTTTATCTATGAATAAAATTGAATGTTTAGCCAAAAAAAATGTAAAGAGGAGCAACAGGCTGGCAACTTCTGCATTCGTGAGATTTAGCAACGAAGAGGAAGCTAGGCGTGCTAAGTCTTGGGGTAATGGAAGAATTATGGATGGATATCGTACTAAGTGTTTATGGCTAACTAAAGACCAAGGAAACCATCTATCAAGAGAAAGCCAACTGCAACCTCCAGAAAGCCTGCTTGGACTCTAAAAAAGTCAAGAACCTATCTGGAAGCCTTTCTGGGTCACGGCCGTGGTAAAGAAGACGCTCCGGCTAAACACCAAGCTGCGGCAAAGAACAACTAGTTTAGTAATAATAACATAACTGTGGTCAGAGTTGAGAACTGTCCCATTGATATACTATTGAGATTCATAGACATGCATATTAATTATTGACCATAATATTGACAAGATCATTGCATTGATAAGAATATTGCATTGGCAATATCATCGTATTGATAAAATTAATGTATTGACAAGGACCTATATGGTCATCATTGAACAAGGCAAGCATTGATCATTGTTATTGATATTGAATATTGTCATTGTTATTGGTCTAATTACCAGACCTTTAATTCGAATGGCATTGGATATAATTGGCATACTATAGAATTCATGAGCTCATTCGTACGAAGTGGACTACGGTCCTTGAGCTAAGGCTCTATTTGGCGATGTTGGCGGGATTTGACCACTCATTGATTTGGCGATGTTGGTTGGAAATTCGCGTATCCACTATCTCATATCGATCCAAGGGTTAAAATTGTTGAAACCATTGTTAAGCATGATTTGAGATGTTATATGCATTGAAATACTATCATTGATATTATTGGCATTCATTACATTGCTTATTGCATTGTTATTGGCCACCTCACTAGGCTAAATAAGCCTAGCGTATCTCATTTCCATGCATTTCAGGTCAAGGAATATAGGTTGCGAGGATCGGAAAAGAGCAAGTTTTGCAAGTCACTCTGCAAGACTATGTAATGTTCCTCTCGTCTATAAACTTCTAGAACGGTGGCATAGGGTCTAAGTATGCATAAGTCACCCATTTTGATATGTATATATGATGGTTATGCGTTTGCTTAAGTTTAAGGTAAAATGGACTTATAAGTATGTTGAAATTTGGTAAAACATGCATATTTGGCTCTAAAAGATGAAAACATGATAAACGAATTCAAATAGCCTTGAAATCTTACATGTTATTAGTTTGGGACTAAACAAAGTTGCTGGTAAAGTTTCTTGAAATTTGGACATGTTTTGATAGGCTGAATAGATAAAAATTAGACATAAATTGTCATTACAGACCTATCGTACCGATACGGATGAAGGCGTATCGATACGAGTATGCATTTTGGGACCTGGTCAATGTTGGTCAACATGGCGCATCGTTACTGCCTTGTGCATATCGATACGTGATTTCAACACTGGAATTCTACTGTAGCATCGTATTGATACGTGTGAGACCGTAGCGGTACTGATGATCGATCAATTTGGGAATTAGAGTTGGCGTACCGAAACTAAATTATACCGTATTGATCCTTTTAGAGCATTACACTCTCATACTGATACGGCTTGGTCTGTTTCGGTACGGTTGCATGTTACTGGAATTTGACTAAGTTGCATCATGCAAAGCGTACCGATACGAATTGTTCCCGTATCGATACTGATCTTTCATTGTAACAGAAATAACGACCATGGCACAGGCGTATTGGTCCAGTCTATTCGAGTACCGATACCGATTCAGGTAAATCAGTTAAAAGATATGGAAATGAGTTTGGTAAATCACGAAATGCTCACAGTTTACTAAATGGCTTAATTGACAAGGTAAATGACCTCTGAATGGGATGAAAATTTACCTGCTCACCGTTCATAAGTAGAGTTTCATATTGGAAAGTTCAATTTCTGAAAAGGGCCTTTAATTTATAGTAATTACAGATTATCCCTAAAAAGAGAAATATTGTATTGAACCAAATTAAGATTATTGTTTCATTGTCTAGTAACATGGAATCATTGCATCGTACCATCGAATTGTCATTGAATCATCGAAATTATAGTATTGATTCCCGTTATCTCTCACCAATAGCATCTCCGACCCGGTTTCCTCTCAGACCAGGAAGGGGTGTTACAGTGGCACCTCGAGAGGGATCCATTAAATTCAATGTTGACGCCTCTGTGAAAGGAAGCTTTGGTGATGCGGGCGTTGGTGGTATTCTGTGGGATCACAGCGGTGCTGTTCTTCCAAAATTCTCAAAAGCTATTGGTCTATTGGACTCAACTGGAGCAGAAATAAAGGCCATTCTCGAAGCAGGTTTGTTTCTTTTTGGCTCAAAATGGAAACAGTTCCCCTATATTATTATCGAATCACATAGTCAGTTGGCGGTAAAGTGGATCTCTGGAAATGTTTTGGTGCCAAATGTGTTCAATGAGGTTATTTCCAAATGTAGAGTTTTATTTTCTAAAATGCAGGGCAAAGTGTAATTCGCCTACAGGGAATGCAACTGTGCTGCGCACACCTTAGCAAAAAGTGGGGTTAATAGACAAAGGGATTTATTTTGGTCTGCTGGATAATTTGTAATGTTGAATAGCAGTAGATGAGAAGTCTGGTGAGCTTCTTAAAGGTGCAGCAACTGTGAGTATTTTGTGTGTGTGGGGGGGGGGGGGATTTATGTATGGTGACTCTGTAAGACAATCTTTCTATTTTATCAATAAGTTTTTTAAGTACTCTTTTCCCGGAAAAAATATATCATGAGTCATTTTTGCCACGTCATTCATAAGACCGACAAATAAAAATCACTCATTTTATTATTTTTTCATGTCATATTTTTTACCAAGTGAATTTTCATTCATATTTACTGTAAATTAATTTTTAAAAACAGTTTTTACCAAGTGAAGATTCACTTGGTAAAAATATGACATGAAAATAATAATGAGATTGGTGATTTTTATTGGTTGATCCCATAAATGACGTGGTGAGAATAACCCATAATATAAATTTTCCTTTATTAAGATTAGAGGAGTTTTTTTTAATGAGATTCACTTTATTTTTTTTTAAATCTATTATGACTTCTTTTATTAAAAAAAATTATAATATAACTGGCAGGTTTATATAAACATAAGGGTAAGACTGATATTAGTATTTAGTATGAGAGAAAAAAACAAAACAAAACCTTCGTGTAAGAGTTCTCAAGAAGAATAAGTTTAATTTATGGATGGAATTCGAATCTTTTAATTGAGGATAAAATATAACAATAGTCACTAAATTTTAAAAAAATGGCCATTTTGGTTACCAACCTTTCAAATATTATAAGATAATCATTAAATTTATTAAATTATTACAAAATGGTCATTAAATTATTCGTATTGATGCATTATTCTATATCGGTTCAATAAAGGGTAAAACTTTGATACACATGCTGTGTAAAATTAATTTTACACAAGCATGTATATTTACACTATAAAAATCCAAATCCTAAATTCCTAACCCTAACCCTAAAAAACTAAACCCCACTCTAAACCCTAAACCCTAAATTCTAAACAATAACCTTGAATTCTAAACCCTACAACCTAAACCCCTGAACCTTAAACCCTAACCCCTAAAACTAAAAGGCAGGTGTAAACTAAAGTTTACACGGCCTGTATATCAAAATTTTTTCTTTCAATAAATTTAATGATCATTTTATAACTTTTAAAATGGCAATGACCAAAACAATCATTCATTGTTCATAGTTTAATGACTATTGATATAATTTACCCTTTAATTTATTCTCTTGTACTTTCTCATACTTACCATTAATAATAATAATGATAATGTTTAAATTTGATATAAAATAAATTTACACAAGTCTTCTTATTTATACTATAAATCAAAATTAAACTTAAACCCTAAAAAATTTAACTCCAAACTCTAAACCTTAAACCTTAAATTCTAAATATTAACCTTAAATTCTAAACCCTAAAATCTAAACCACTAAGCTCTAAACCCTAAACTAAATCTCTAATTCCTAAAACTAAAAGGCATGTGTAAACTAAAGTTTACGCAGATTTATATTAAAGTTTTTCTCATAATGATATATATGTTATATATTACGTGTGTTAAAGTGTTTTGTTTCTTAATCAAAATTAACCAAACTATAAAGTTGAGGTAATCGAGGCATGTGAATTTTCTATTAAAAAGTATAATAGTAATGTAGGTAAGATATACATAGGAATAATTAATAAGTGAGTAGGTCTAGATATTAGCATATTATAATATATTTTAGGGTAGGCATGCCACGTGTATGTATTAGTTAAATATAGATAGTAAATCTACTGGACATTTGGGATCCTAATCTATTATAAATCTATTACCTGCCATACACTGATCCTCAAGATTTTGTAAAATAGTAGGAGATGAAGATTTACATGTAAATGTAATTGTAGAAGATTTAATTATTTTGCTCAAGTCAAAATTAAAATTAGTGGAGGGGATTAGTTTGGACTCTTTTTATTAGGGGACTATCCTAAAATTTGTTTTTATTATTATGAATAATAATGATACTTTGGAGAATCTGATTTATAAATTCCATCAATATTGAATTTTGAAGGGAAAAAAATTAATATTATGTTTGAATAGAATCTATTGTTTGGTTCCAATGAAAAAGAGAGTGTTGTTATTCTAGGAGATCTAAGTTCGAGCAGCTTATTTGCTTCATATGTGTGCATTTTTAAAATATTAAAAAGTAAAGAATAAATACTACAATATAATCACACATGTTCAAAAAAATATTCATATGATTGTTAATAGTAAATTTTGATTTTTAAAAATTATATATATTATTAATTTATTTTTATCATTATTTTTATAGTTTTTGGTAAATAAAGAAATAAATATAAATTTTGAATATTTTTTTATAAAATAAAGAAATAATTTATTTTAAATGTAAATATTTCAACATGAAATCAACTTAATATTTTCAACAATAATTCCACGTTTGGTACATTAGTATTAACAAAGGAAACAATTAATTATTATATGAGTTCTAAAATAGTTTATTTAACATAAAAATTAGTATAAATCTTAATTAAAGTTAGAAAGGGTAAAAAAGAACATCTCTTTCAAAATAAGCATTATATGTTTTTTATCTTTGTTCAAAATAAACCATGTGAACGAATAAAAATTATAAGTAATGAAGTAACTCTATCTATGATCTAACTAAATATTTTTTTATTAAAATTTTTGAGTATTTTAGGGTAAAATATCAAAATGATTACCCAACTTTTAAAACGCTGTCAATTTTATTTTTCCATAAAAAATTTCTTAACGTCACTTTACGACAATTCTCAATAAAGCGATGCTATGTGTTATCATATAATAGTCATAAATGAGAGAAAAATAAGTTTTGAACCCTTGGATTTAGACCTAAGTCATTTAGAGCAAGAGGCAACCTCATGAACAAAAATCATCTGTCTCTCTTCGGCGCTTATTTTTATGCTTAAACACTAAAAAAACATTAAACAATTAAATTTTAAACACTAAACCCTACACCCTGCTGTCGCAGTAAGAACTCGGCACGACTTTTAAAAAAACAATGGAGTCAACACTAATTTTTTTCGAGGTTTGATTGAATAAGAACATAAACCTAAAGCTTTAAAACTAATATAAAGAACATAAGTAAAAGACAATAACATTTTACGGTTTCTAAAGAAATTGAAATTAAGGCAACGAAAGTAAGAAAATAATTTACATAACTTGAGTTTAAAATGCATTGAATTTAACGGACGTTTAAAGAACAACTAAAAAATGGATAAACGTGTATTTTTTTTTAAATGTGTCAACACTTGACTTATGAATCAAAATTAAAAAAAAAATGTAAAATTGTAAAAATGAAATAAAAATTATAAAAATATACTACAAATTTTGTTAAAAAATTTATTAATTAGGATCAAAATACGATAAAACAAAAATTTTTAAAAACTAAATTAAAAAAGGTTATGAGTTAAATTGGAACAAAATGACCAAATTAAATAATTTTAGAACATGATGTCTAGCGGAATAAAAAAGAATAGGGCGGATAGATTTAATGAGCCCAAATAACCCATTTTATTTTAAATCACATAGGTATAAAACTCAATTTTATTAACACTCATTCACTCTTCTTCTTTCTTTTAAAGATCAAACCGCCCCTTTTGGTTTTTTTTTCTCAATTGTTTTTTGTGTTCTTCATGGGAGAAAGAACACAGTGGTGGTCCTTCGCGCCTGCCGCCATTTGCCGGCATCGGCCGTCGTCTGTCGGCGGCAAAAAATTTCTAAAACCCACTTTTCGATCTCTTTTTACTTCTGAACCCAAATCTCATTTTGAAATCCTCCAAATTGTTTTAAAAAAAAGAACCAAGCCACTCAACTTTTTAAATCCTCACCCTGTCTTTAAAAAAATTTAGAATCTGGCGACAAAAGCGGAGATGTGTATCCCTCATCGAGAACACGACCTCAAACGCCATACACGGCGGAGGCGACTCGTAAAAGCAGAAAAGTTTATCCCTTTTCTCTTTACTTTATAATATTTTGAAATAAAAAATAGATAGAAAATAAAAAAATAATAGGCTAGGAATACTTAGAAATTGCTTGAGTTTGCTTGGTATTCCAGAAAAATCCGTTGGGTATTACAAAGAATGAATCCGAATTTATACAGGTATTTTCATACCAAGATTACAATGGGAAAACCGGAATAAAAATCCCTAAATTCCGATAATTTTCCCAATTCAGATTTTTTCCCTTTTGTGTTTGATTTCGATTTGCTTTCCACTTTTAATTGCTTCGATTTGCTTTGACCAGCTTTCCTTTTTTGATTTGATAAAATTTGATGATTGATTCTCTTCTTTTATGTTTTTCGGGACCGAATGTGAGGGGATGAAATACTACGGTCGTCGGCTCGATCTGTAGCGGTGGAGGCGAACGGGCAGTAGCTTGGGATTTAAATGGGCGGTGAAATAGTGCGTGGAGGGAAACGGACGGGCGGTGGAGTAGCTGAGGGGGCCGAGGAGTCTGGAAATCTAGCGCGCGACCTGCACGCGCGCCATGGAGCCGAGGGGCTTCTTCGCCAGATCATATCTGACCCGTTGGATCTCACTTAGATCTAACGGTCATGAGTTGGCTGCACATAGGGGAACAAAAAGTCAGCTAGGGTTTTTTTTTGGGCCACCAATTTATTATGAACTCTTTTATTTAAATAAATGAAGTATTTTTTTATTGGGTTTTATAATAATAATAATAATAATAATAATAATAATAATAATAATAAAAGAGGAGTAAAATTTTAGTGACTACACATACACCCTGCAAATACACCTTATCCTAATTTCTTAAATTCTAATCATAAACACTAAACCTTAAATCCTAAAGCACCTTATAAATACACCCTGCCTCTAATTGCCTAAACCCTAATTATAAACACTAAACCTTAAAGTCTAAAGTTAATTTTAATGTGTAGGCATAAATAAGGTACAAAAAAAAGAGTAGAAAATTTCTATTTGCAACCACGTACCCACTACACTAGACGATGGGCTTGTAACATGGTTGAAAATAAATAATTTTAAGGTTAAGCTTGTATGGAAGTTAATTATAACATTAAATAGTTATGGATGATTATTAACATTAATTAATGTTTTAATTTTAATTAACATTACAAATATTTTTTATTAATTATTAATTAATAGTATAATTTATACACTAATATTATAAGAAAATTAATTAAAAATATATTTATAACATAAATTATAATATTAATTAGTGTTCTAAATAATTTTATAAAAATATTTTTTTGAAAGGTTTTTTTGAAAAGATAATTTTTTTTAAATAGTCTTAAAGAGGTTATAAGATAGTAAGATAGCATCTGTTCATACATATTCTTAACCCTTTGACAATTTATACGCAAAGAACATTGCAGACAAAACAATTTAAATTTGGGTCTCCTAAAATGAATATCATCCGTTTTTCTACGGGACCACTTGTTGAGTTCATATGTTGATTAACGTTATAATTATGAATATTTTTATAAAATCTATTAGTTAATGCTACTGCTAGAACATCAATCAATGTTATAATTACGATATATTAAATAATGTTATAATTATTTGTAACATTAATTGCAATTATTCATAATATTAATTAATATTATAATTAATTTCAATATCGGTTTAACTTTAAAATCATTTTTTTAAGTAAACAAGTGGTTTCAGTGAAAAAGTGGATGATGTTCGTCCTAGGAAACCTGAGTCGAAATCGTTTTGGCTTAAAGGTGTATGTACATTGTCAAAGGGTTAAGAATATGAGTGATAATGAACCTGGTCGGCTCGCAAGCTACTCAAGCTCAGCTCGGTCAAAGCTAGACTTGGCAAACTTGACCCAAGACTCGAATCGAGACTCGAAATCGACTCAAACACGATGACCCGAATTTGATTCGAAACTCAAAATAAACCGAAATCGACCCAAATTTTAGTTGAACCGACATTGGACCGAATTGATTTTTAGCCGAACTGAATGAGCCTGAACCAATTTCATCCGAACCGAAGGCAACTCAAAATAAAGAAAATATATTTAAATAAATAAAGAAAGATGGGATGTGAATTGTCGCACAACTCACCAAAAGCTAAATATACATGCTATATAAAGTCTTATATAGGGTCGAAAACCTAACTCGGCCTGAAAATCCCACTAAAACCGATTGATCTCATATGAACTCGATATTGCCGACCCAAAATCAACCGAAGCAAAAATAACCGACACGATATCAACCTAACCGAAAGTTAATTGAACTAAAAATCAATTGACCCGATACCCGAACCAAAATCAACATAGACCTAAACTAAAACTAAACCCGACCTGAACTAAACTTAAACCGAATGTAGTCAGACTCGAAATGACCTGAATCGAACCCTAACCGAATAACCCGTTTGCCACCTCTAGTCAAAGCTCGTCTCGAGTGAGCTCGACTCGAGCTCGTGCTCAGCTCGAGACCTTAACAAGTCGAGCTGAGCCGTCCCAAGCTCTACTCGAAAAGCTCGTGAGCAAGCTCGAATAATTATATATATATGGATAGGATCCAACTATACAATATAAAACTCTTTAAATTTTACACGTTTTTAGATCATTGGATGGGAGAAACGGATGGATGAGAATAACAGTAAAATAAGCGAAGATTATCACTCGGGGAAAAAGTAAGGAGTTAATCTAAGCCATCCATTTTCCCCATCTAATTACCCAAAAAACGTGTAAAATTTAAAGAATTTTATACTGTGTAAGTGTATCCTAACCCATATATATATATTCTCCATATACACTTGTATGTTTCAGTGTTGTTATCATGGTTAAATACTTTAAATTCACTTCTCCTTGTGGATTTGTATAATTTAGAAAATGTACTATGTTACTTGTGGACTTCAAAAATAAATATTTTTTTCCCAAATAGGTTTTCACATGTTATTTTTCAAAACTTTAATAAAAATATTTAAAAGCAATTCGAGGAAAGCAACGAGCTGAGCTCGAGCCTAGCCGAGCTCAAACTATCCACTTCGAGCTTGAGCTGTGCCCACTAATACTATTTCCGAGCCGAGTCGAGCATGCCCATGCTCCGGTTCTACTTGGCTTGTTATTATCCCTAATTAAGAATGTGTATGAACATATATTACCTTGTAATTGCCTTTAAACTATTAAAAATCATTTTTTTTCAATCGTGTAACTATTTCAACACAATTCCATCAATTGAATGAAGTGGTTGTGTGTTGGTCTTTTTCTTTAGCAAAAGACTTGAGTTTGAATCTAAGGTTGGAAAATTATTTTGTGTGTAATATCATTTAAGTACATTTTTATTGGATTTAAAGCAAACATTAAATATTATTTTGAAACCTCTTGATATAAATTTGACAATATATGTAATAAATTGGTGTTAAGTTGATATAATTATATAAATAATAAAAAAACATCTAAAATATAAATTTACAACCAAAAATAGGTAATTAATTGTGAATTATACATATTAAAATAAATATTCAGGTGTATACCTAGTTATATGGAAGTATAACATGAGGTACATATATCCAAGTTTATTATAATTTAGCTCCCTCAATTCAACTTACATATATATAATAAAACACTAGAAACAAGATTAAAAAAAGGCGCATAAGACATTTGACATATACATACATGTCATATATATATAACAGTAGTACAGAGCAGCCTAGAAATTAAGAGAGAAAGAGGAAGAGAACTCCATGCATGAATGCATATGATATGCTGCAGCCTACATGTGATCATCATCAATGGAGATCAGTTCAAGCTTCACAGGTTCCCAGCGTCGGGTTCGAGTTGGGCAACTCCAAGATTTTCTGATCCCTTTGATAATCATCTTCATGAATTTGATTTTGTAATTTACAGCTCTTCGCAACCGTCTCATGACGATGATCATCATGGATTTGCCGCTCCGATGAACTGATTTCTTCGACTTCAGAATTCACAACCGCGTCCAGTTTCGTCACATCGATCGTATGTTGCGGTACCTTAACCTCCTCGATAACCACTGTCTTGTAGTTCCTGTATATTGCATACAGCACCATCTGAAGCATCCCGAAGATAAGCCCCAGAACATTTGGGATCTGTGAACACCAAAAATGTAACACTAATTATTAGCCTTCGAGTTCGAGTCTTTGTTTTTATTTAAGTATTCATGTCTAGTTTCCGTGTCCGATATATATTCGAATATATGTATGCATTATACTGTATGTAGGAGATTATTTTACTATGGTTCATAAATTAGTTTTTTTTCCTAGTGAATCACTCACCGCAATATGCAAATCCTTAAGGAATATGCCATATAAAAGCCAGGCGATAGCACTAAAGGTGAGCATCAAAGATAAATGAAATGGCATGAACTCCACACTTTTGGTGATTATGACTTGCCTCTGCAAAACATTTTTAACCCAAGCAACAATGTTTAGTAAGTGGGAGTCACATAGTATCTAATTATCTATATTCGAATATGTATAGAATATGATATAACAAAGAATTACAATATTATGTATCGTTTACCATGATACTAAGAGGTGCAGCAAACACACTTGTAGCAAATACGACGCAGATCCATCCGAGATAGTCAACTCGATTCGATCCTTTTGTTAGGAATTGGATGAGAAGAAGAATCGAACAAAATACCCCACAGTCCAGCAGTAGAAGCATCCTCAAGGTAAACATCTGCATGCATGCAGTTCATTTTCACAAATTAATGCAAATCCAAACCACTTCATTAGCTGTATAAACCAGATATATACCCTGGATTGCTTTGGTGCATAAGCAACATAGATAGCAATGTAAATGGTTTCCACGACACACCCGAAGGAGTTAATGGTGATGAGAAGGAAAGCTCCAGGTTTGACAAAGGCATAGTAAATCCAAAGCATGGCACTGAAGAGCGAAACCACATATGGAATCGATTGAAAACCTTCTGTCGATTTCTTCTTGCAGATTCGGATAAAAGTCGGTCTGAAAAACAACAATATTACTTAGTACATCATCTCTTTGTCTTTGTACTATAACAGAAACCAGATAAAACCTTGTAATAAACACACTTACAATGGAGCTAGGAATACCACGAAGGATGAAATGTTACCTACAAACATGACAAAAAAATCAGCTCTATTTAGATTACATTACTAATTTCTTATTAGATAAAAAGATTGAAACTTTGTTGAAAACATTGTGAAGTTGAAGGAAGTGTGTATACCTAGAAGACCAGAGATAAAAACCCATGGATTATCGGCTGAAAACACACCCATTTCTTATGATCAATGTTAAAAAAAAAAAAAACTGGGGGTGTATGGGAAAATGCCCTAGATTTGATATATCTCTCTTCTTCGAGGTGGGATGCAAAAGATAGTTGAAGGTCGTGAGGTTTATATAGGGGAAGACAACCCCTGCTTTTGCATGAGAAATGAATAGTTAATATGTGGAATTTTTACTCAAATATAGCTTTAGGGTTTTTTTCTTTAAAATATGGTACTTTCTATTTTAATTCTCGAGATATTACATTTGCTACCGTACCTTAAAAGTTGGATTCAATAGAATCCGACTATGAACATTGTTTTTCCCAAAAAAAAATCCTAAAAATTGCCTAAAGTCGGATCCTCCTAAACTAGTCTTTAGGGTTTTTTTAGAATTTATTGTTCAAAGTCAGATTTTGTTGAATCCAACTTTTAAGATACTGTAGCAAATACAATATTTCGGAAATTAAAATAGGAAGTACCATATTTTTTTAAAAAAAATCCCTAAAGCAATATTTATGAAATTCCTCCGATTAATGTCCCTTTGTTTTCTCACAATATAGGTGTGTGTTCCTTTGGTTAGTGGGGGCTTACTATAGAAATCCATCCTCTAATATTATATTTAAGTTTAATTGCAAACATACATAACTCAATGAGTGGTTCTAGTAGAAAAGATGATGATATGCACCTTAAGAGATCCGAGTTTAATTAGCTTTGTCTGCAAGATATTTGTACCTTATCAAAGACTTAAGAAAAAGTATAAACAGATATTACTTGTAATCATCGA
This sequence comes from Hibiscus mutabilis, assembly GCA_019671005.1. Classification (NCBI taxonomy): domain Eukaryota; kingdom Viridiplantae; phylum Streptophyta; class Magnoliopsida; order Malvales; family Malvaceae; genus Hibiscus; species Hibiscus mutabilis. The sequence continues at coordinate 37,414,738 of CM033744.1, forward strand.
ACAATTTCGTTTCAACATTTTTTTTCATTTTGAATGAAGAGTATTCCGATGTTCAATTGAGTTAGATGTTATTTTTTCTTCCGAAAAACTAAACTTATATTTCAACATTTTTTTCCTTTTAAAAAAAATCAATACATATACTTGTTATTATTATGTAAATGTAACATATGAAATAAAGTAGTATATGAAGTATATAAAATATATTATAAGGATCTTAGTTAAATCAAGAGTTTGGATTTTTTAAATTTAAAAATAATCTTAGGAACAATAATAAATGTTATTCTCCTAAATTTAATTTCGAACAATTTTATATATAAAAATATACAAAAATTTCATTAAAAATTAAAAATTGAACAAATACTGCTTAAAAAAATTAATATGTATCTGTCAAGTACAACAATGGAAACCTCCCAATTTTTAATGAGCTTTTTTTACTGTACGGAGATTCAAAGCTTCCCAACTTTAAGACAGGTGCAGTGATATTTTAACCTGCACTATTCGGTTCAATGATTTGTCATACAAGATCCTTAAAATTTTCGTAATCTCTTTTCCTTTTCATTAAACTTCTGTTTTGTTTTCTAGTGTTGATGGGTGCTGAAATATCAGATCAGCTAGGTTTAAATACGGTAAAAATTTATATTATTTCAAATTTTAAAATTTATTTAATTTTTAATATATTGAGATTTTATACTATTGTAAAATTTAGTTCTTATACCGTGATATTTGAGAAATTATATCTCGTCTCGCCACGTTATTCATGGTCTCAACTAATAAAAAATATCTATTTCAATATTTTTTTATATCATCTTTTTACTAAGTGAATCTTCACTCATATTTATTGTAAATCAAATTTAAAAAAACAATTTTTACCATGTAAATCTTCACTCGGTAAAAAGACAACATGAAAAAAAACTATTAAAATTTGAGACCATAAATAACGTGGCGGGATGAGCCTATAATATATTTTCTCCTATTATTGATTTAGAAATCTTTGTTCTTTCCTTAAATTCGGTTCAATTTTATAATTAGTTGATGATATGATTAGCTATAAAAAAATGCAACATAACCTTTTTGGTTTCCTATGCTTACAATTTTTTTTATTAATTTAAGCATTCTAATTCTATTACAATTCAATCTCTTAGTCTAACATCATATCTGGATAAACTTATATAAACTTACAGACTACGTTAATTGAACGCGGGTCATTTAGAAGAACAACCAACCCTTTACCACCGGAACCGTTCAAATGAGTTCAAAGAATTAAAACTTTTAAATTAAATATATCACATAGACACGACATAGAAAGACTAAATTTTAGATTTTGAAGTAACATAAACATGGATTGAACTAGCAGGGTGAATATATGAAAAGAGGGTTTAAAAAATAATTAAATTTTTTTAAAAGAATTCAACACTCGTTATTTAATTTTATTTATTTTTAATAAAATATTAATTAACACCGAAAATTTTGACACGGTAAAGGCTCCGTCCGTGAACATGGTTATTGCTTTCTATCAAGATACAATCTTTTTTTCTGACTGCATCACGCGTGAAACTGTGGGAATTCAAAGTCAGAGCTCCAAGTGGCCGAACAACATCCCTTGACAGTTGTATATATCTACCCCCATTTCCATTTCTGAATAGAAAATCAAAAACACAAAAGCACCAACCTTTTCCAGTGTTTAAAAATTCAAAACACACCTGAAAACGATAAGCTTTACTACACACACATATAATCATCTCCAGTTTCTTTTAGCTCCCACTATGATCCATCGGAATAAACAAGATTACCTCCATGATTGGATATCATCACCATTCACCACCACCACCACCACCATTTTTAAACAATTTCTCGGGCTCGGATATTACCTTGTTGCTTGCTCTGTCAATGGAGGTACCGAGTTAGTTGCTTTCATGGAACAGGAGCTGATGCGTGAACTCGGCACCTGGACAAACTTTAACCCTAATCTGCAGGTCATCGATGGGGACATTGAAAATTTTTCAGTCAGAAAAAGTTTGATCGTTTTGGAAGCAATCTTTGTGTTATTGAAACATCTGTTGCAGATTAAAGGGCTTCTTTTTTGCTTCCCGAATATATAATGATGATAATCATCTTTAGATTTGGGTAAAGAAGATAATGAAAAGTATTGATCCAACGCTTCTTGTTTTCTCGTGGTGGGGGGTTACCTGACTTGTTTAAATTTAATTACTTTTGATTTAGCTTTGACTGTAAAAGACTTGTACTTTCCTTCATGTGATTAGGTCAGATATGTATGGCATGAATATGAATATGTTGGTTTTTTGTTGGCTAATTAAAATTTTGAAGCTTAATAAAAAAATTTAAAATTTTAAGGGATTAAATTAAAATTTTTAAAAAATTTGTGGGACCAGATTCTAATTTTCGAAATTTGGGGTTCATGCCTCCTCTAGTATCTATTACCCTCTATTATTGTACCATCCAAACTAATTTACTTCATTCATAATGACATAATTCGAACTATTAACCTTGTTAATATGATCTAATACTTTATTTCGTTAAATCAACTAGTAATTAATATTAAATTTGTAGATTTGTTGGTAAAATAAGTAAAGCAATCAATCAATGATTGATGAATTATTTGTTTTTAATAAGTAATGATGAGTTCTTTACGCAAATTTCATATCTCAACAAACTCTAAACAGTAAAATATTATTTTGAACAATCTAAACAGTAAAATAATGACATTTCAATACCAAAAATAATATTGTATAATGGGATACAATCACAATAATACATATGGTATGGTACTTTCTTAAAATTTAAAAGTTTTATAATTTTTTAATAATAAAAAATGAATTATTGAAATTAACGAAGAAAAATTTAAAGTTTTTTCTTCCGAAAGGAAAGGGTGCTAGTTTTTGTTTCCTGATGGATTTCAATATATTAAAAGGTAGGATCCATTATCTGATATGAGGAGATAATGATCCAAAATGTGAACCAATTTTGGGCCAATTCAGTGTTTCTGAGTGATTGATATTTATTTTGGCCCAATCTTATCACCTTAATCCATGAATGCTCACTATTTTTTTTAAATATATTTAAAATCAGTAACTAAAAATAATATATTTGAAATCACTATTTTGTCCACAAAGAACCATTATTCTTTTCTAATAATGCAAGTAGTATAGCTAGTGAGCCTCCGAAGAAGTTAAAAGAATATCAAATAAACAAGCTTGATGTCAAAGCATACTCTTCTATACCCACATAAAAGTACAGGTAAATGATTCGTAGAATATGAGTACCTGTTTAAAAAAATACAGCAGATTTCAGGGGGGAAAGCTAACAACTTGTAACCAGGACTGCACTGCACGCATAGTCTGCTTTACGTTTACTGCATGGATTGAATGCGTTTCAAGATGATCATGGTCATGTCCATGAACCGTTGAGCACAATTAGAAAGGCAAGCTGATTTGCTCGAGCTGAACTTGTTCCCAGGAGTGCTTGTGATACACTTGTCCCAGCACACACTTGTAAGCTTTGCCACCATCTCATTGACCATTGCCTTTTTCCTTTTCTTGCTGTATAGCCACAACAAAATAAATCAATAGCCAAAAAAGGCATGATTCGATACTTGTCGATGTACTGGAAATGCTGTGTTTAACTATTACAATAACTATTACAATAACGACTAAAGCAAAGGTCGTCAAACTATTTCAACAATCATTAATCCATTACACTTCACAACAATAAGCAATCCATACTAATTATAAAACCCCTTACTGAATTAGTGCCACGAGTTTAAATGAGACCAACTCTAAAATATAACAAAAAGAACTCATCATATAAATAATAAGTCTTTTCACTTTCCAATTATGCATAAGTTTCTGAAAGGTATATGAATGAATGCCTAGTCGTACGTTCTCTCTATTTTGCATTCTCATGTAACGGGTAGGCCAAAGATTTGTACAAGGATACCATTACTTGTATACTTGTATACTTGTATACCCACTCGGGCACATTGATCGACGACTGCAAGTTGGCTGGAGACAAATCAAAAGAAGATAACAACACACTTGTCCCTTTCCAACCTAGCATGGACATAAGATGCGCATGGGTGGATATGCAAATAATGTTTACCTATAACTAAAGACCCTCGTCTTTTATCGGTTCCTTTCAAAATTCCTTTCTATAAAATACGCTAGTCAAATCATTCACACAACAAACAACAAATACTAAATGGATTTTGCACTCAAAAGGCCTGAGAGCACTCTTTAAGTTTATCATCGTACGTAATATTTTCTCGCATTGCATTGAAAATCAGTATATAAACTGTCATCAACTGTGATTAAAGAAAAAATTACTATAATCACTGATACTAACCTCAAACAGTGTGCTTAGGGCTTCATTAACAAAATCTAGAATTATCAACAATATTAGAATTTGCCACTGTGTTTACAAGCAAACGATAACCTAATAGTTACACCTAGAAAATAGCACTTGATACACATTGTTTTGATACAAAATGGTGAAACAAAAAATCTTCAGAGTATTAATTCTGATAAAGATGTTAACGTTATAAATCAAACCCTTCTTTTAAAGGAAATTTTCTGCAAACGAGAACACTATTCAAAGTTACTATACACACCAATATGCAATATCTAATGTAGTGAAATAATCAACTAAGCTGCCAACTATTACATTTAATGTAATAGCATCATTACAGAACACCATGTTTCCTTGCCTAAAGAGTAATCTTAAGATGCTGAAAGGGATGCCAGGAATCCATTAGATTGGCTTTACAACCGTGATTTTGTTTCTTGAAATCAAAATCTTTACACGGAAATAAAAATCCAAACCCCAAGGTGTAAAACCCATCAAGTGATCAAGTCGAAACAGATTTGAACTTCGGATGATAAAATTGACAGAAATCGGAGCAATTAACGGATTATTTCGGCAATGAAACAAAAGGGAAAGGGGGCAGGAGAGAACATACATTGAGGAATCGTTGCGAATCGGGAGAATTGAAAGCTGATGGATCCATTTGTTGAAGACCGAATTCAGCACTGCCTTTTTGCAACAGCGGCCAAGAAAGGAAATCAGCCTAAAACCCTCTTTCAAAACGAAATAAAGATTCACAAAAACCCTAAGAAATACCTCTGTAAATACATGGAATGGGCTAAACACATGACCAGCTCAAAGCCCATTATTAACCTTATGTTATGTGTTATAATCTTTCCCTTGTTGGGTCCTAAATTGGATCCCAAATTAGCCTTAGAAGTTTAACTTTTACTAAATAGTGAAATGTTTAAAACTAATTTCATAGTATTTTTTTAAAAAAAGTAAAAACGGATCATTTGAATTTCTTTGTATACAATAGGGTGAGCATTCGATCATATCGAGTTGAGTCAATAAAAATTAAGTTAGTCGAGTTAACGATTTTCTTATTTTATAATTCAAGTTTTATTTAATTTTTTTTGACTAAATGGGTTATTTTGCCCTTGAGTTCGACCCAAATTAGCAATGTTGCCCCTCGAACGAAAACGCATTCAATTAGGTCCTCCAGTTCGCACATTGCAACAAATTAGCCCCTTGACTAACGTTGACTGACGAAACCGTTAATATGGTTGTTACTTTTTAACGCTTCAGCCGTCTACACCACATGGTATGCCATGTCAGCGTTGAAAAGTCAAAATGCTGACGTGATTTAGGCGCTGACATGGCAAATAAATTTAAAAAATAAAATATAATTTTTATGTTATTTTTCTCTCTCCTCTATAAATCGAATTGTATTGTTGATTAAACACGTGCCTCCATCTCTATTATTTCTTCTTCGTTTCTTCTTCTTCCATTGACGTCGTCTTCATCACCAGGTAATCTAAACACTAATTTTTATTTTTTAGGTTTTTTAAAATTTAGAAGCCCTCGACAGTTCTTATTGTTCATTGGGTATTTTGAAATTTCAAACACCAGTTCTTATCGTTTCTTCTTCGTTTTTTTTTTTGAAATTATTTTGGGTTTTTTCGGTTGTTGGGTTGAAATCTAGGTTTGTTTTGTTTTTGACATTTTCGATTGGTTTTGTTTGTTTAAAGATGGCATCACCATCCTGCTCATCCTCTGGAAGTAATAAAAAAATTGGATTCAAGATCGAGCTAGAAGTGCAATGGTGAAGAACTTAAGTGTTCTTGTGGTGACAAATGTCGAATGTGAACTGCATGAAAAAATACTGAAAACTTAGGGAGAATGTCCATTGGTTGTCCAAACTATAGGACAAAGACTTTTGGTTTTTTAAGGTGGATTGATGAACCTATGTCAGAAAGAGCTAGGTTATTCATTAACGAGTTGAAAAAAAAGAATGATGAATTGCAGAAATTGAATGCAACTGATAAAGTTGATGCAATCGTAGAATTAAAATTAGAGATGAAAAAATGCAGAAACAGATGCCTATGGCTATGGAGAAAATTAAAAGAGAATAAATATGTTACTGAAAGGGATGGTAATAGCTTGGGTGATATGTGTATTGATGATATTTCAACTGTATGTTTAATGAAATATGATAATGGAATATGTTTAGCTGTCTTATAATTTGTGTTTGCTCAATTTTTTCTTTGTGTTTGTAACATGTGTATACTAAAATTAGTGTTTGCTTAAAAAGACTCTAATACCAACTCATAGTAGTGTATGCTCAAATTAGTTTTTGCTGAAAAAGACTCTAATAAGTTAATGATCTATACTGTAACACCTAGATAATAATTAAAAAAGTAAAGGATTTTTTGTTGTGGAAATCGAACCCAGAACCTAAGGGTACCAAGCTAGATAGCTCTTGGGGTAAATTTTACCCTCGATTTTATTTGAGTGATAGCTGAAGAGTATATCTGGAATATTAAAAATCCAGAATGACTCCCCAGCTACAGAGGAGGGGATGTGGGTACTGGTTTGAGAACCCATAAGGTTCTAAACGTTTCCTCTAAAACTCCCAGCCGTTCATTGTCCTCGATCTCGACCATCGTCGCACAGTGTCACTCACCGCCGGCCTTCAGAATACTCGTCGTCTCATCCCGACCAAAAGCCCTCTTACCACTCACGCAACCGCCGCTGTTACCGCCCGTTGGAAAGTTTGATAAACCTAAGGGTAAGTTGGTTCTGATTTTTTGCATTTTCTGACCTTTGTGGCCGTCCGATCAAGACGCCTATACCATTTTCATGATTCCTTTTCTTCTACTTCAACAACTGTCCATGCAATTGAAAATATTTAATTATTTTCATCTATGTCAACAACAATAATTAGTTCACCTTGAGTGACAGTTTTTAGAAAATAATCATCAACTTCAATAAAAGGTCTACAACCCTTTTTCCAACCTAAAAAATAAAATACATCAAGTTAATTAGCAGAAATATTTCTATAAAAATAGTAAACTCGGGATTGACATTCTATGAAAAACAACTTTATTAATACCCTTCTTTAAAGCAGCAAAGCATATGTACATTATATGAAAAACAAATTTTGTGGTCATTGTCCCTATAAAATTGAATTGATATTGTGCTTCCAGGATTGTTATGAAGTAACTCAGCAGTATACCCCAAAAATTTGCATGCTCCTCAACATAAGAAGCCCTTTTGCTTTCGAAGCACATCTTTTTTGGCTCTTTGACACATGTTATAACTAGCATATACCCCTAATTTTTGCCTGCACAGTTCTTTCAAAGTATTGACTTCCATTTTTGGCTCAACTAAAATCTAATCCTTATATACCTTCTCAACATGCTTATAATTCATCATTGAATTTTTATTTGTCCTAAAATATTTGTAGACAGGATAATAGGTTTTCACAGAAAAATAATCCCACTTTTTATCTATGCTTGCAAATAAGGTCCAAGTGCAACCATCTTTGCAACACACTCTCACTCTCATTGGTTCACTCTTCTTGAACTTCAAAGCTACACCTTTGGCAATGGTATATTTTCGCACTGTCTCGTCAAATTGTTTGTGATCTTCAAACCTAAGTCCTATTTTTCACAAATGAAATGCACATGCAGGGTCATATTTGGTCCCTACTGATTTCTTGCCTTTGTCTCTATATGTTCTACATATTTTATCATTATTCTCATCATCAGTTTCCCTATATTCTTCTGGATTATCCGACTTGATATAGTCATTTTCATGACCTTCCAACTTGCCTTCAATTTGTCTTACTTAATCTCTTTTCAGTGTATCATCTCCTACAAATGTCTAACCCTCAAATGCATCTACATTATTATCCTCAACTTTATTATCATCTGTTGACGTTCTTGTTTTACCAGCTCTCAAGTTTTCTCTAATATCTTCAACCTCTTCATCCAAATTAGAACCCACCTCAATATTGACCAAAAAATCTTCAGAATCTGCAGATGCTTCTTCTTCACCAACCTATTCACACTCTACTTATTCTACTAAATCTTCAATATCAACAGCTTTTACATTTGATGCTTCAGCAATACCAGTCTTATTAATGTCTTCATGTACTTCATTATTGCCTTCACCAATATCATTACTGGCTTCAGCCACTTCATTATTGCCTTCACCTACTTCATTACCCTTTGGTAGTTTTTTATAATTTTTATATGATCTACATAAAGGTCTATAATACTCATACTATTTAAAATATTCGAAAATTGTCTAACTGTATCATTATCATGTATCCGAACCAATGCATCAGAATTAAAGACTACCCCTATTACCCTATAGTACACCCATACACCATCCTTATTGTAACACCCTCGATCCGGATGTCATATTTGGGCCTCAAGCCTGAAACCCAACCATAAAATTTATAACTTAGTTTAGCCCAATCCACAAAATATTTCTAAAATCCATTTTATTTTAATATAATGAAGTATAAGTAATATTTGAAATATATACAGTACAGCTCCATTTAAAATTTCATTATAAAACGATTGACTCTATCGTTTTAGAAATACAATACAAGTTACAATGTACAATAGGTTCCTACAAGTATATACAGAGACGAGGCGCTGAAATCCTTCACTGATGGTACTCCTCCAAGAACGTGCCAAACCTACTAACCTGCGAACAGAAACGACGATTCCGAATGCTAAGCTAGCAAAGCTTAGTGGATACACCGTCACCCAATCATGCTTCATGCAAATCATAAATAAAGCAATGCAACATGAACGATATCATGGCAAGATACTGATGGCGCTACCATTAGTCGCCTAAACACATAGCAATATAAATGTACAATCTCACACACAGCACGCACATATACATCATTAACCCACACAACATCACACAGATAAAACAAATAATATTAAGTGGGGTCTGTGTCCATACATCATCTGAATCCTACACTTTAAGTTAGGCCCGCTTCCACAAAGCATCAGGATCCTACACTACGAGTAAAGCTCGCGTCCACAAAGCATTGGGATCCTATACTCGTAAGGATGAGACATGCGTCCACTTAGCATCGAGATCCTCTATCCATGCTCAGAATCTCTAGCAAACACCTTCGAATGAGGTTCGCATCCACACAGCATCAAAATCCTCTATTCGGAAGTCTTCAATGTGTTGCAACATACATTATTGGGTATCTGAATCCCATCCAACAAAGACTCAACTAAGTAAGTGTCCCATCAGTACACAACAAGGACCTTACTTCCACGTAGCATACAACATCGATACAAATGCCATACCGCACACAGCTCTAATACATTTACCATCACCTCATGGTTTCTATCAATTATTAGGCCACCCTATTAAACTTATATATTTATTAATATGTTATGAAGGTGAACATTAGCCACTTTTATCAGTTTATCTTATTATTTAAGGCGAACTAACTATATATGTGCCCTTTCAACACACAACAAGTGCCCTAACCACCACACAACATCAACCGGTCCACCTAGGATCCTTATGGGTTACTACTTCACACAATTCACCCAATATTTACCGAATCATTAGCCTTTTATTTTACATACGGGGTTTAAATCTATGTTTCTCGGTTTTAATATTCATTTTATACCTTAAGAGACCCCTTGGGCCCTTTGCCTCGAATTATAGAACCCCTGAACGCAAACTCAAATTCTTTGGGCAGATTGTCCAGCAAGTATCAATACTCCTATATGAGTATCAATACATCTCTTTAGGTATCGCTACTCTTCCACGAGTACCGATACTCAAATTAGGTTCGAAAAAAATGGGTCCTCAAGGCGTACCGATACGCTCACCCCCGTATCAGTACTCAGTATCAGTACGATAACCACTCTGTTCCCAACCCATATTGATACTCCCACCTTTACGTACCGGTATGCGAAAGCCTTTCTCAGATAATAGAACAGTAGTACCGTTACGCCTCCTAGCGTACCGGTACGCGAAAACGTTACTGGAATTCCCATTAAGCAAAGGGTACCGATACTCGTCCAGTAGTACTAGTACGCTTCTTACAAGCCATCATCTTTATTACTCAGACGTATCGATACACGTCCAGCAGTACCGATATGTGATCCCAGAATTTCAAAGTCTGGGTTTAGATTTCACCCAAAAAATCCTACTTAACCTTTATGGTTAAGCCCCAAATCGCTCTTATAAGTTATGGTGAAGCTATTAAGTGAGTTACTACCAATTTTAAGCCCCAATAACACCAATTCCACAATTTACCATTGAAGATCACCCAAAGCATACCCAAACCAAAAAATACCAAAATCATGCACCCAAGCCTATTTTTATGAGTTGCATGAATTCATAGAAGTTAGTGGTGTACTAACCTTGGATTGAAGCTGATAAAGAAACCTTCAAAGATCCATTCTCGTTCATCCACACTAACCCCCACCAAAACCTCAACCTCCACCATTTTAACTCATATTTACCTTGGTTTATAGATCCTTTGCTGCTAAACAAACTTCCCTCAATCGCCAAAACGTGATTCTCACTCAAACACTCAAAGATTACACCTTGAACCTCAACTTGGGTAGGAAGATGAAGATGAGAAAGAGGGAAAAACAATGGGACAAAGGGTGACTTCACCCTCCACTTTTCTGCAGAACATAAATGAATCCCCCCTCTTTGTTTTATCTCAAGAAATTACTTATTTGCCCTTTTTTATTTTCACTCTAGCCCATTAACAACCCAACAACACAAGCCCAAAGCTTTTTTCAAGCCCAACAAGGCTCCTACTAGCCCAACAACAAGGCCCACGCATGGAGCCACACTCTCGATTAACCCGAATCTCAGATTTTAAAATCTGGGTTGTTACACTTATACCCTAAGTCCTTGACATTACCAATGATATCCCAATAGCACAATTTATCAGGGTCAACTTGAAACTTTTCAATAATATTATCCATATACGAGAACCTAGGTGAACTTACAAATTTTCCACCATGGAAATATTGTAATACAAATATTTTTGGATTAATGTCCATCCTACATACAAAAAATATGGTTAAAACACTATAACATGGACAAAAACATATGGTAAACACCACACACACACATATATATATATATTATAATTAGTCAAAAGCAATATAATATAATACAATTCATATGAAACTAAGCAGAGTTATTAAACAAAAAAAATTCAAAACATAAAAACATGGGACCACTTTACAATGTCCCTTTCACTTTTGATCTATGGAATATTCAACCAAAACAAAAATCTATGGGAATCACTTTCTTACCTTTATGCTGCAATATATACCCCTCCTCAATGCACTCTTGCTTTCCTTTCCTTTCCTTTCGATTTTAAAACTGTAAAAATCAAAATACATAGATGAAACCCTAGACTTCCAAAATCAGGCATGAAACCCTATAACTCCCAAAATAAAAACATTCTTACTAAACCAAAACAAAACTTACCGATTCAAGATGTCGCTTCAAATTTCAAACAAAAATCCAATCTTCGAATGCTTTGGTAAAAAAAATTAGAATGTGTTCTTCATTCCCCCACGAGAGCTCAATCATTTTTGTTAAAAATGTTTATGCAATAATGAATTTGAATTCTTTTAGCATATTGGGTGTTTAGGGAGTAGTTTACTTTTTAGCATTAATTAAGAGAGAGAGAGAAATAAGATAAAAAATTATATTTTATTTTTTAAAATTTATTTGCCACGTCAGTATTTTGACTTTTCAACGCTGACATGACATGTCATGTGGCACAGACGGCTGACGCGTTAAAAAGTAACGGCCAGATTAACAGTTACGTCAGTCAATGTTAGTCAATGGGCTAATTTGCTGCAATGTGCGAATTGGAGGACTTAATTGAACGCGTTTTCGCGCAAGGGGCGACATTGCTAATTTGAGTCGAGTTGTTCGAGTTTCTTTTCAAATTTAATCGTAAACATTCATAATGTTATGGTACTAATTGATTTCAATTTAAATGGATTTCTATAATCATATATGATATATGTACATATTGGATATACATATATCATGCAAACTAGAGCAACTCGACTCGAACTTGAAAATAGATCCATTAATTATTAAAAATTTGCCATTCGAAACTCTATTTTATAACTCAAACTTTATTTAAAAAAATTTTAGTCGAATTTATGAAATTACTATTTGAGTCTAGTCGAAATTTTGATTTTTCCAAATTGATTCGAGCTTTTGCCACCCTTAATACATAATTCAATCACTACAATTATTTTTCACAAAAAAACTATTTGAGAAATAATTTGATATATACCCAGATTGTATAAAAATTAAACTATACGATCATAATATTTTATCATTATTCGTTATATTTGAATGATCGTAAATCATAAACCTTAATTTTTTTTATTTAAGTTATCAACCAAGAAACTGAAAATAGCTTGACACAAATGTTCTTGCTGTTTACTGTTAGCAAATGAACAAACAGCTTACATTCGGCAATCAGGAAACCAACATGATAAATATAGTAAATTCCTACCAAACAAAAGAATCAAAGGTACATATTGATTTATAAACAACTATACTCCCAGCAGTTGAATTGCCAGAGCAAATCCAAAACAAGACATAAGCTTTGAAAACACCCCATTTTTTATATATAAATTCTTCATATCAACTTTGGCCACCATCATCATCATCCATTTGCCTTCCTCTCCTTCATTTTTCTTTAGCTGCTTTTTTTGCCATCAATGGGGTGTCAAGCATCAAAGCTATACCGTCAAAAAGATAGGGTGAAATCTAAAGTGACGTCTCTTCTCAGATGGAAACTGGATGCGATTAAGAGACGACGGAGCCATTCGAGTATTTCTAAACAAATGCTGCTCAAACCCGACTCGGAGAATGGCTCCATCAATGACCGCAAAAGTAGCACCCTATCGTATCGAGACCTCGATGATGATAGCGTCGGGCCTGCGAAAAGAGCACCCGACTCGATTGAGCCCCCGGTTTCCAATAACGACGATGTTGAAGCCATGGAAAAGCTAACACTGGAAGAAAAAGATGATAACATGGATGAAGATATTGAAAGGTTGAAGAAAGAACAGCCTACCAGTTACATTTTTCCTGGATCACCAAGTTTTAGATTTTACCTTACTGAGAACGACAAGGAAGAGGATTGTTCGAGTGAGTTTTCTTGCATGAAACTTTTGAAATCAATCTTCATAAACAAGCCGTAAAAAATTCTGGTTTTTTTATGCATGCAGGCAAAGATGGGCTGCCGATCAAAGGGTCGTTCAGTGATGCCGATGTCGATGCCTTTGAACCACGAACATCTGCTGATGTAATTTCATGATTCGAATTGATTTTTTGACATAAAAAAGGGATGAAATCTGATGGGTTTCTGGGATTTTTGTTGTTGATGCAGGAACTGGGAAGCAATATGAAGAAGAAAGGAAGAAGAGAGATGAGATTTAGAAGGGTGATCCCCATGGGAAGACCTGTAAAGAACTTTCTCAAAGGTAGAACTTGTTATTATCCATCTTGGAAGATTAACCGGCCTTTGATTCCTCGAAAATCAGCAGCAATGTAGATTACTGTGTTGATTAAATGTAAGGGAATAGACACCGATAAGAACTGTATGCAAATGATGAACTCAAATGTAATAAAATAGATTAAAGAATATGACGGCTAAAAGCAATGCAGGAGAAATGCTTCAAATGTTTAATGACTTGCTTGACAAAATTCGTATCGATTCGAAAAAAAATTAAAATTTTCAATTTGATTTAACGTGAAATAACTTGACTCAAATTATAATTTTCTAAAATCAACTCGAAATTTTTTTTAAAAATTGAGATGTAAAATAAAACTTCGAATAACTCAAAATTTTTAGTAATTAGTAGATAAGTTCTTAAATTCAAGTTGAGTCTCTAAACTATGCTTGATATATGCATATCGCATATGAAAAAATATAATTATAGAGAGTGGTCTAAATTTGAGTTATAAAGTATGACTCATCAATTCGACTAACTAGAAATATTTTAACTCAACTCGATCGAATACTCATCTCTACTTTCGTTTGTTACACGGAATGTTAAATTTTCTTCAAGAATAAGATTTTCAAAATACTAACATTAGGTTTTAAGTTTTGAACTTACCTCAAATTTATTTATTTTTTAAAAAAGAAATGTAATTCCACAACTTGCCATATAACATCGTTTTAGATCCATTTTGTACAAAACTCCAATATAGTTCACGATTTAAATCATTTTGGATCCATTTTGTACACAACCAACAATGAGGTAAATTCTTTTATAATAACGAAGGATTTGTAAAATTTAGACTGGAAGTAAAATCATACCCTCCATCTATAATTTGCTGTTGCCAGTCAATTAATATAATTCGAATTAGTAACATATTGTATATGAAAATGCTCATCACACTCGTATCTACATCCGTATATGATTAATATAATTCGAATTAGGAACATATTGTATATGAAAATGCTCATCGCACTCGTATCTACATCCGTATATGTGTTGAGCATATCGATTAAATGCAGCGCTCATCCTGGAAGTGCAACCATATCGATTATATGCAACATGTTACTACAAAAAGAACCGATTAACTTGTTGCATGAACAATGGCCATCAAACGATGCTCAACCCACGAAACGGATATGTTCGGAGAGAATGAACTCAAATTTACCTGCAGATCCTCACCTCGTCGCGAGTTGCACCAGAGCCTTTGCGGAGTCAAACACCTTTGCAAAATGAACCGGAAGAAGAATTCAGGCAACCATAGGCATTATCAGCAAGGACTAACCGAAGTTCGCATATGTTCCGTTCATTCATCTTTCCCCATACAATCAAACACTTGTAATGAATTTAAAGATACAGATTCTTAGAAGTTAAAAACAAGGTCTATCATTATCGAGATGGTTGACAGATTTGTTTACAAGGGCCAACTACATTGTCTTGGAAGCAGCAACTGCTATTGTCAGCCTTCAAAACACATTTTCACTTCAGAGAAACAAGGCTGATGGCCTATGCTTAGCAGTATAAACAACATAAATTCAATTTAACTATGATATTCCGATTCGTATCCGACACTTTCAAAAGCTTGAAGATACCAGTTAATGTGATCCAGAAGTTAAAATCATGATCAATTAACATAAGCCACTCAAACTATTGAGATTTGTACAATTCCAAAACCTAAGTCTTGTCATCCCTAAAACAAACAACCATTTCAGTGATTTCACTACTGTTCCACGATTCAATTTTCTCAGCAACCAATCAAGCAGTCAGGAATCGATAAGAACTCAAAAGGAAATCAAAAAAATAAATATGTGAAACCGGGCGACTCAAAACACGAATAGAAATGAAAACTTTCAAATTAGGTAATTACCCGCAACTTCAACAGAAATGAAACAAAAAAACGACAGAATCCAAAAGCAAACCACAGAAAGAGGTGATATTAATCAAAATAAACAGATATAACATATAATAAGCAAGAGGGAAGGAGAAGATTTACTGGGAGATGAGGAGCACAAAAAAGGAGAGGAGAGCTGATTTTTCTTTCCTACTAGGGATCTTACTAACGTTAGAAGAAACAAAAGGAATGATCCATATGAAATACGTCTCTTATTTCAGGGGCATTCTTGTCTAAAATGACCGGAATTGCATATACCTAAGAAATCAAAGGGAATGACATTCCCACCATTACCGTTGGAGTCAAACAAACCAAACGTGAGTATATGATTCTGAAAAAAGATTATTACCTTTGATAATGATCTTTGCAGCAAACTAAATGCACCCTAAAGGTCTTAAATTCGGATCTAGTGATACCCATTAGTTCCTCTTGGATCTAAGCAGTTCAATCTCTACATGCAGACACGGCCCGCAGTTATGCAATTCCGAAAACACAAAACAGAAATTCAATCAGGCATCATTCTTCTCCATACAATTCAGAATTTGCTTCATTACAAGGTTAGGACTTAGCATACACATAATCTTCGAGAAAAACCAGTATCGGCAACTTGAAGCTGCTAACAAAGTGCAAGTAACATTTCATCACCAAATAAAAGTTAATAAGGACAAAAAAGGGGAATTTATGGAATCATAATTCAGAGTAAATGAAAACAGCTTATATTCAGATATAATCCTTTGTCATTGTATGGTGTTCAAGTACACCAGGTTGGTGAAGAATAACTAAAAGATATAGAACAATTGGCAGCTCCAGCACAGATCAGCTGGACAAAAGCTTTTCAAGGGCCAGGTTTTCATCGCCGCCAACAGCTTCTAGAGTACTTCTCACCAAACCATCGGGAAAACCCATTTCCACGAGTCGTTGAACCTGTACCCATCCAATTTCTGTCTTAGCTAATTTAGTCCATCAAATATAAGATTTGACAATATTGATCCATTAACAAAATATATATTCAAAGAATGCACCTGATAAATGGAAAATGTCTATTGTTAAAAATGACGTCACCTCTCGAGAATTTACTCGGAGCATACTTCGCAAGAAATATTTACCTGATTCTACGAATATCTAGATAAATAAGGCATACAAACCTTTTCCTCAACCCCTAAAGAAGATGCCTTGGCAAAACTTTCTGTCCAGTAACAAGCTGTACTAACAAATGTCTGATACTCTCTAAGATACTGCGTTAGAAAAAAAGGGAAAAGATAAATAGCTAGCTAGAGTTATAAAGACTAATGAAAATTATTAGGAAAAAAAAGGCATTGAAGCTGGACTGGCGACATACATAGGTAAAATAATCTACAAACTTTGCCATTCAAATAAGACCAATAAAAAAATAAACAGCGAAACATTTTATCGAGAAGCATAGGAAAGACTGGACATCAAGCAAACCAAACCTGTTGTGCTACTACAGCATCTTGAGGATCACCAGGTTCAGGTGCTGAAAGCAAAGCTTGAATGGAAAGAAGAGCTGTTTTAAGAGTGAGAGCAGGACTCCACTGATCCTTCAATATATCCAGGCATATCGCCCCACTTTGACTGCTAATGTTCGGGTGCCTTTGGTTGGTAGTAGAACAAAAGAAAGTTTCAAGAGTTAACTTCAGTGATCATTAGTCATGTCATCTCTATGCATCAAACACAATAGACTATAACTGACCAACAATTGACTCCTAAATTCAAATGAATCTTCTTTATGGTGTCGCATAGAAAAAAGTTTTGCTACGTAAATTCACATTCAAGAACATATTCAAGGGAGAAACAAAGTCATTTGTACTAACTCGAACTAGTTGAAACAACATGCATTGGCAACGGTATGCATTTTACTTTTTTCTTTTCTCCTTTCAAACATCCTGTAACAAGAATGCTTACACATGGTGTTGATATCTATTCGGCAGTAGAAGACAGCACATTGTTTAATCTGTTATAGAGTTTTTCTCAAGAAATGGAGAAAGAAAGAGAAAAGAAACCATTTAATGCAAAGTGAAAACCTAATCAATTATACAACACAAAACAATGATTTCAGAAAGATTTCATTCAGTTTCAGCCTAAGAAGCACGGGTACTTCAATCTAATGTCGTACCACGTACCCGATAAGTCCACGTATCGAGTACGGTTTTCATCTCCCTATTTTTTCTTATTCTTCTATTCTCCCACATTTTTTCTGTCTTTTTCTTATTTCTTTTAGACTTTCTCTTGCTCACATGATTCAACTATAAGTATATAAGTATGTGTGATGCCATGCTCACATAATTTTCTTATGACTTTAATTTTACATTTTTTAGAATACAAAATTTATTTTTATATTTGCCATACCCTTACCGTAGCAATTTTAGAAATTACCGTTTCTCGTCCCCGTATCTGTATCAGTGCAACATAGGTTTCAGCTAGCAATGAGTGAGAGGGAGCAAAACCATGATCTCAGAAAGAGTTCGCTCAGTTTCAGATATCGAAAGTTTTTCATCAGTGTAAAAGGCTAAAAAAATGTGCAAGATTATCAATCATTTCATCCAATCAAGTCATGTAGAGGAACAAAGCACAGCAAAAATAACAAAATGCCTAGAAGCTATTGCCCTTAACCAACTTCTTCACTCTTCATAGGGCCATTTTTTCGAGGGACACCATAGACCATTTTTAAATACAACCTTTAGTCCTTTACTGCTCTATCAATCACACCAACATTATATTAGATTAACATAAAACCAATTCAATTATCTGGCATAATTAACAAAAGAATAAAATGTGCAGATAAAACAAGATGACGCTTGTTCTTTTTCTTACCAAACTTTGGTAACAAACTTCATTTTTGGAGGCTCAAAGGGATAACCATCTGCAAAATAGAAACCAATATTCAATGATCCATTTCATTTCAAACACAGCTAAATCTACTTAAACCATCACCCAATTGACAGTATCCATCGATATCGCATTCAGATAAACTCAACAAACCAAATTTATAATTATAAACTCACTTGAAAATCTAAACCTGGATAAAAGTTTCATTTTTTTCTCAAAAAAACTTACCCATTACAAAACCCTTTACCCTCGGCCAAAATTCTAAACTCAAGAGGGGGAAAATCAACTTTAAAACAATGAACAAAACAAAACCCATGAAAATCAATGTAAAGAAACAGAAGAAAACGAATTGTGAAATACCAGGCAATGTGATATCGATTTCAAAGGAGCCGCCTTCATAGGGAGTGCCAAGGGGACCGGGGATGATGCCGGTCAAGCGAGCAATGTTGTCTGATTTCGGAGAGACTCTAATGCCGGAAGAATCTTTCTCTCGGCCACATTCTTGCAGCTCCTTTTGAACACGAGCAAAGTCTATCATCTTCTCTCGATTCTCCTCCTTCGATCAAAACTCTACGCCCCCAACAAGTAAAACGTCCCCTTTACTCTTTTTACTCTAAATTGGCTTTTTTTTTTCCTTTAGAAAAAGTGAGATAATTAGCTAGGTGTTTTAATTTCGAATAATAATGGAATATATTTAGAAATCTTCAATCATATATGAGGGACTATTGGTTTTGATTTGATTTTTAAAAAATTAAACTTTTATTAAAAATTGAATCACACTTAAATTATTTTTAATTTAATACCAAATATTAAAAGTATCTTTTAGATTTTATAATTAAATTTAAATAGAAAATTATGGTGAGTAATAAATAATAATAAGGTTCGGGATAATTCAAAAATTAAGAAACATAAATGCAACCATGACTTTTCATTCCCTATGACCCAAATTAACAAAGTTCAAATAATGCAACTACTACTTGTCTTGTATACGTTTCTCGAATAGGGGTGCTTATCGAGCGAGCTGGTCGCGAGTTGGGCAGTGTTCGACTCGTGTTTGTTAAAAAATTTTGCTACTCGACTCGTTAAGCTCGCTAAAATTGTGCTCGACTCATGCTCGTTAAAAAAATTTATTGCTCAACTCGACTCGTTGCTTGTTATGCTCACTAAAAAATTTACCTTATTTTTTAACTAAAAGTAAAATTTAATAATACTATTTTGAGGTTTGAATTGGGATTTCGGAATTTAGAGGTTTGATGACTATTTTGAGATTTTTTGATAATTTTAGGATATTTTTTAAAAAATTAGTATTTTTAAATAAAAAAGAAAATAAAGCATGCCATGCATCGTGTTTTTATTGGTTAACGGAATTCTTTTAAACGACCGTTAACGATAAGACACCTAAAATAGTAATAGTGAAAACATTAGGCACATACTTATGCCAAAAAATACGTTAGACACTTATCTAGAAAAATATATATAGTTTGGACAATTTTTTTAACTATCAAGCCTTTTATATTTTGATTTGTTGTATTTCCTTTTTATTTTCAATAAAAACTAGTTGTTATTAGTTCAAAAAAATATCTTAATTCTTACTTTTATATATGTATATATTTATATATTATAAATTAATATTATTTAGAATTTAAACTTATATAATTATGTAATTACAATTCATACAATCAAATATAACATAAGAAATAGGGATGGCAGACGGTTACAGTTTTACGAATTCCGCACCGCATCCGCCCCAATTTAGGGCGGGATGGGTATGAGTTTGGTGGGTAGTGGACATGTGTGGATGTAAAAAGTCATACCCATCGTGGGTAGTGGGTAGGTGATGAATTTGAGACCTTACCCGTACCGTATTCGCCCACATCCACCCACCCCGCCTCACATCCGCCCGTCCCACCCACTAACTACTCACCATATGAATTTTGGACCATTATGAATTTAGAAATAAGTTCACAACTTATTTTGTAAACCCTGAGATTTCAAAGGATGTGCCTTATAATTTAACTAAATCTTAGGGTATAAATATTCTTTACAATTGTCTACTGCCGTTAGTTAGCTAGTTAATTAGACGTAGCTAAGTAAAATTTATACTGGCGTAAATGTGCTTTAGTTAAGTGTGTTATAGTTAGCTAGTTAGTTAGATGTAGTTAAATTTATACATGTGTAAATGTATTATATATATGCACTTGATCAATCAATAAAATATGCGAAGTTTTACTCTTCTTTACATAAGTCTATGATTTGTTTTTACATAATACGATACTAGCAGTTGCTTGCCAAGTGGATACGGGCGGGTACGGGTCGGGTGGTGGGCATCTAGTTAGGTAGTGGGTGTGAGGGTGGATTTGAGAATGTATCTACTTGGGCATGTATGGATTTAAAAAATGACAGCCGTCGTGGGGGGAGCATAGGTGGTGGACATAAAAATTTCAAGTGGGTATGGGTATGGGTATGGAGAGGGGATATCTGCATTCGTCATGTAATACCCTCGACCTAGATGTCACATTTGGGCCTCAAGCCCAACCCATTACCATAAAATTTTGCAACTACATTTAGCCCAAGCCACATTCATTATTATAAAATCCATAAAGTTCAAATATTCGATATATATAAATAGTTTAATACGTTACATGGAGCTCTATTTAAAAATACATAGTTAAAAGCATTTGACTCATAATTTAAAATTCAAAATAAGAGTTACAATACAACATAGGGTCCTACGAATACATAGCCCAAATAATCTAAGTGTTGTACTTGGACAATAAGTTAATGTTGAGTTCCTACTCCGATGGTACCCCGACAAAGCACGCCAACCTACTAACTTGCGAATGAAACAACAATTCTGAACACTGAGCTAACAAGCTTAGTGGATACACTTCCACTCAACCACACTTAATGCAAATCATAAATAAGAGCATGCAACTAAAGATAACAACATGGTAATGTCATTATATCAATATGGCGCTACCTCTAGCTGCCTAAACACATATATTAATCAATAAGAACGTAAGAGTCTCACATAGCAATCATACGTATAATACCAACAAATTTGGAGTGAGGCACGGTTCCACTAAGCATCGGGTACACACACTTTGAGTGAGGCATGATTCCACTAAGTATCGGGTACATGCACTCATGCTCGGAATATCTCGTCAAGCATCTTCGAATGAGTCTCGATCCTACTAAGCATCAAGTTCATGCATCCAGAAATCTTTAACCATGGTGTTGCAACACACTTTTCTCTCATTGGCATCCGAAATCCCATCAAACAAGGCGACTCAACCATAAGAATGCCCTTACGTGGCATACAACCATCATTCGATCCACCAAGGATCCATATTAATATAAAACAACAAGTCACCCAAGGTTTTAATAAGTTATTTGCTAAGCTCGTATGTGAGGTTTAAATTTTGGCTCCTCAGTTTTACTATTCATTTTACCACTTTAGAAGCTCATTAGGCCTTAGTCCTCGAATTATAGGTCCCACGAACTCAAAATGTATTTTTTGAACAGATGCCTAGTGGGTATCGATACTTACATACGTGTACCGATACACCCTTTAGGGTACCGATACCCATCAATGCGTATTGGTACCAAGCTTCACACCCACAAGGCTTTAATTAACATTCCCATACCGATACACAGGACCTTGTACCGATACCACAGTTGTACCGATACACTCCCAAGTGTACCGATACCCATTTTTGCTACTGAAATTCTTGTAGAACATGGGGTATCGGTACCCCTCTTAGGTGTACCGATACATCTACATGGATATTTGCATCTGGATCATCATTTCATTTTGTCGTGACTTGAGGAGGCTTGTATAATATTAGGGGCTCAAAAACTTGCAAGGATACGCGAGAATAGCATCTTTTTTAGGTCAGAACTGCAAAAGATGGGTTTTGAAGTTCTTGGAGACAACGAATCCCCTGTAATGCCTATAATGCTTTACAATCCAGCAAAAATCCCTGCATTTTCTAGAAAGTGCCTCAAGCAAAATGTGGGTTTAAGCCAAATTCATCTGTCCACGAATTCACATCAAAATATCTTCCATTCTTATTTCAACATTTTAGTTCTTCCATTCCTTATTTCTATATTCACAGGCATTCACTCTTAAGTGTGTACTGGCCAGTTATTGAAAATGTAATCCTTCTGTCACAGGTTGCTGTTGTTACGGTTGCTTTCCCTGCCACCCCACTACTTTTGACCAGGGCACGTATTTGCATTTCTGCCTCGCATACCAAGGAGGACCTTGTTAAAGCTTTGGAGGTAATTACCGGATGTGGTTCCTTCTGCCTGATGGATAGAATGCAGATTACAATTTGTTATCAGAGTTCTCAGATAGTAGGCAGAATGTGACGGTTTGAATTGTTATCTGATATTGTTAATTACAATCTCTTGTGGCAGGTTATCAGTCAGGTTGGCGATTGGGTGGGCATAAAATACTTACCTGCTGAGCCTATGAAACAGCTGCAGCACCAGGAACAGCAGCCGGGGAAAGACACAATCAAGTTGGAGTGATAGGTTTCGAAAACCGGCTGAAGAAGTTTGTTCGTAGAACCAATAGCTTTGGGCATCCAAAGGTTTTCCTATGTGTTTGTAGCAGTGCTCCTCACTGTCTGTTTTCGCCGTCATCTTCTGTGGATTTGATTCAAAACTAAAAAGTAAGTTGGCTCGAGTTTTTTTTTTTATCAAGGTCAATGTAAACATACTTCAAATACATACATACATGCATATATATATTTATATGAACATATAGATTTTAAATTTATTAATCGAGTTCAATAATATAGTTAAATGATTATATAAAAAAATCTTGTACCAATTTAAATGGGCTGCTACGCACTGGTATAGAAACGCACTGAAATTTTGACAGGAACGAAACTTTAACTAGTTGATACAGGTGTAAGGCCTTTACAGCTGATATATCGATACGATATCGACTATCGTGATTTAAACTCGTGTTTCAAGTCTTTTCCAACATTAACTAAAAACAGAAAACGATTAGACGCGCAAGCCAAGTAGGATAAAACTATATTAGAACATTCAAACTTGACTCCCTGAATAAACTGAAGTATTCAAAGTAGACCTGACACAGACCAAATTGCAGAAGCATTTTATGCAGGATCCCAATTCATTTTATGCCGATTGCAAACTTTACCATCCTTGCATTATAGGTAACTAAGTTCAAGTACTTGAGATGTGAATAAATATACTTCCAACAAGATAATCACCATATAAATTATAACCTATAACAACATATTAATGATGCTCAAATACATAATCTTCTAACAATTTCTAAAGAAATACTTCCCGAGAATTCAATGATATCAATCTTCAATACCAAAATGCCACAATAATCAGTTAATCACCATAAAAACACATCTAATTGCAAAAGGAATGAGAAAACCATAAGAATGTGATTTAAATTGCCTCACTTTTGTCAATCATTCTCCTTTAACCAAAAGAAAAGATGATATTATCTCATTGTTTTCGATTCAAGTTCTCAACAAACAGTTAGCACAATGCACTGCAAAAAAAGTTGCAACACTAACAAAAAATTCCTACTGATTCTCCTACATATCACTACAAAAAAAAAAGTTAAACATACAAAAAGCTTCTTACATTGCCATGGCCGACAAGATTCTGCTTTCAGAAACCCTGTAACCATAGCAAAAAAAAAAACGTCACGAAAAGCCTTTACCGAGCTTCTGGATCGCACAAAACATTCTCCTTCGAGAACCAACAGCATTTATTCCCATATCCTTCAAATCCTCTAATGTCAACAATGGAAAAATCTCATCATCCACTTCATGGATATTGAAATCCGGGGCATCCGATGGCCCATATTCTAACCCCATCTTCCTCGCACTGTCCCACTTCGGTATCCGATGGCCCAGATAACTCGACCCCATCCGAAACCTGAGCCCGAAATGGTCTCCTTTGGTTACTATCATGATAAAAGAACTTCCCTTTCATTGCCATTGACACATTATCCAAAGAATGTACCGGACTCGAGCTTTTCATGGAACTTTCCGAGTTCTCCAAGTCGAAATCATTGTTATATTCGTTGCCACTGTATTTTTCCTCTGTTTCCACAGTATTGCTGTTATTGGGGTTTCCGCCTCTGGAATCATCGAATTTGGAGACCCAACTGGATCGAACCCGTTTCGTAGCGAGGCCTCGTTTCTTGGAATCTTTTGACTCTCAAGCTACCAATCGCAACGCCGTCTAAATTTCCGTTGTTGTTGTTAGCTTCTCCTTCGTTATCGAGGGTCTCGTTGTTGGCGTTGACGTCAGTGCTGAGATTGGTTAAAGCGCGAGTCTTGGACGATTTAGCACTCGCATCGGAGACTTAGGGGCTTAACGAAAGATGGGATTGGTTTTTCCATTGCTTGGAAGCGGCGGCGGCGGAGGGTCGTCGGAAATGAGAGTCGCCGCCGATGTCGCCTAAGCGAACGCTGGGACGTCACTGGCGTTAGGATGCAACGGTCTCAGATGAAGCCAAGGCGAGGGGTTGTTTTTCTCATAAAACCAAGTTATTTTATCAAAATAAAGTCCAATCATGACCCTAAATCAACATGAAAAAGGTAAACCAAATTACAACACAACACTCAATTTTATTTTATTTTAAAAAAAACTCAATCGAATCGGTTTTTTTTTGTTTGTTACGAAGACATTTTAAATTTTATTAATGATCTTAAGGTGAATATAAGTTAATATATGTTTATACATCTTGATAAAAATCATCTTTCTTACTAAAGCCACTCATTAAGATCAATTTTAAATCCTTTTAAATTTAAATATTAATCAAATAAAATCATTATCATTTTCAACTTTTAAATTTAAGGGTAAACTACATTAGTAGTCACCAAACTATAGTTTCTTTTTTATTTTGATCACCGAACTATTTTTTGGTAAAAACATCACTAACGTTATGTTTCTTTCCTATTTTGGTCACCGAACTTTTTTTTGGCAAAAACATCACTAACGTTATGTTTCCTTCTTATTTTAGTCATCGGCTGTTATTTTATTTTATATTTTTAATTTTTCATGTCATTTCTTCTCTCTCCTCGTAAGCAATATATGTTATTTTATAATATTTTTATTTAAACTAACATGAGGGTGACACGTGTAACTGCCTATTAGAGGAATAAAATGAATGAAAAATCAAGCCCCTTATGCAGCAGAGAGATGGTAACACGTGTAACTGCCTAATAGGATGGTGACATGTATCACTGCCTATTAGTCGAATCTCTCTAGCTGTATAAGGGGCTCGATTTTTCATTCCTTTTATTCCACTAATAGGCAGTGATACGTGCGCCATCCTGTTAGTTTGAAAAAAAATATTATAAAATAACATATATTGCTTACGAGAAGAGAGAAGAAATGACATGAAAAATTAAAAAATAAAATTTTTTAACAGCCGGTGACCAAAATAGGAAGGAAACATAACGTTAGTGATGTTTTTGTCAAAAAAATAATTCGGTGACCAAAATAAGAAGGAAACATAATATTAGTGATGTTTTGCCAAAAAATAGTTCGATGACTAAAATAAGAAAGAAACCATAGTTCGGTGACTAAAATAAGAAAGAAACTATAGTTCGGTGACTACTGATGTAGTTTACCCTAAATTTAAATACTTAATAGGCCCTTTGACTCCCAATTTGTGATCCAAACTGTCCCTTGGAATGGTCTCATCCCTAACCGCGAGTCCATTTTATTCATTTTCAGTTTGCATTAAAAATCATATCAACCCTTTTAAGCAGATAAAGATTTAAAAAGAAATTTATGATTACTTTTATCCCTAAAAATAGAAATCTAAATTCAGCCCTCTAAATGCCAAAATGCATATAAACATCAATAAGATTCTCAGACTTTATCCAACTAAATGATTATTAGCCTTTAGATTCTAACTACAAATCAACAGACTTTGTCCGGATGAGATTTCAGGAAAAAAGGGGCATTCAATGTACAGAAACAATGAACTAAATCACTTGAATGTTATTTGTCACACCACAGGCTTGCAATTTCAAACCCTTTGATGTCTACGTATACAAATGCAGATTCTTTTGAATACACACTCCCTCGTGAGTTCTCATGAATGCATGTCAGACCCTATGGACAACAAAAAATACCAACGAATGTCGAAGCTCTCGTAAAACCGACCACCTAATCTACACTTGCTTTTTGAACGAGGGAACTTCAAAGATTCACTCCCGAAAAGAATCTTTTAAGATCAGTGTGCTTGTTGAAGAAGCTTCAAGTGTAGATTGCATTGGCCTCTGATGTTTTCATCTTTTAATTTGTGTGTGAACTGTATCAAGCAATAATTTCACAGATTTTGCAAGTTACCTCCATGGAGGTTGGGCGAGA
This sequence comes from Hibiscus mutabilis, assembly GCA_019671005.1. Taxonomy (NCBI): domain Eukaryota; kingdom Viridiplantae; phylum Streptophyta; class Magnoliopsida; order Malvales; family Malvaceae; genus Hibiscus; species Hibiscus mutabilis. Next base: position 37,441,747 of record CM033744.1, read on the forward strand.
TTGGTTAGCATAGATTCATTCAGCTGGAACTGTGCAAAGCTGACCATGTCCGAGGCTATGCTCCAATGGATACATGGTTGCGCCCTTCACAAATTTTTGATGGTAAACAGCTTCCTTTCTGAGACTAGAGATTGGCATACGCTTCCTTTTAACTTGCTTCTTTATTATCGAGCAAGAACTAAGCAGTTCTTCAGATCCTGCTCCAACCCTCCTACAGATATAGAAAGAACTTGCATTTTTATTACATCTTTGGGAACACAACTTTAAGCTGGAATACTTGGTGGCTAACTTGCCATTATATCAAGATTTACCTAATCACAGGGAGTAAAGTATTTTATAAAACATTAAACACCATAAAATACTCTTGGAAACCAATATGCAAGTGCAGAACAGGACCAAAGATTTTGCACATTAGTAGCTCTTTTTTGCTGCTTCTACACAATTTCTCGACTCCTAAAAGCTATGATGAGCCAAATTGGTGCTTTGAAAGACAGACATCTACATTTTGCAAAAGCAGAAAAATGAAGTTTTAGAAGCTTGCAGGATGAACAACTGACTTCAGTAGTAATGCATAACAGGTGCATTAATATCTTTGCTTTATGGTATTTTAAGGTCAGTTCAGATTTCTCAAACATTTTTTTGAGTGGTCGGATTTACTATCAAAGCAGAGCAAGTCTTTGACTATGAGCATTGTCATATTTGTAATTGTTGTACAACATAGCCTCTAGAATTATCACTCATTACTGATAAATGAAGCAAAGAAAATAGAAAACATCGTTACCTCAACAATTTCTCTGATGCAATTCTAGCAGCTCTTATAGCACCACGACTTGGCACCCACTTCACGACTCGGTTTGGATCCGATCGCATAGGAGAATGGATTTTGATTAGCTTAACAATAACAGACAGAAATTTGTCAAAGATAGTGATTTCTCAAGACTAATATAAAAGGATTGTAATTGCGTCATGAAGAAAAGAGTATGCATTGTCTCTTCCTATTAATAGTCAAAAAAAAGAGGACTTGAATGACCAAACCCAAATAAAGATTTTAATGTGAGAAGAGGGAGAAAGAGCATACACCCAAACATTCCATCATCTGGTAATAAGCCCTGCCATGCAAAGGCGTATGGCCCTTCCGAGATTCTGAGAAGTATCTAGTCCTGAGAGATATTAATAATTTCTTTTTTTTTTGTCAGGTAAACACAATTAAAATGTTAAGTTGCAAAGAAATATAGTTAAAAGGAACAGTACCATTCTTTATAACCCGGATCCACAGTGAAACCATACATATCCACTGAATCACATACAGAAAGAGCAAATTCAAGAGCCTTGAGCCCTGTCCCTTTTGCAGCTGAACCAAAGGATGCACCTAGCATGAGATATACAGGATTTTTATTGGAATGTCCTGCATAAGAAAGAGAAAAAATATCTTTGAAATTTACGTCAAAAGCAAGGGAAAAGATGCAGCAACGAGGGGAAGGGGATATCCCCCAAAACTTCAGTCTGTCAGTTTTAAGCCATTTAAACTTTAGAGGGCAGTAACATATATATTTCAAATATAATGAATGTGGTTAAACAGTCAATTTTTCATAAGCAACTTCATAGGTTTTAACATGAACAAGGAGACATTTTTTTGATATCATTTTTGGGAAAAAAAATAATAATGATAGGAAATCTGCCCATAGACCTCAGGAATTTCAGAACCGTTAACGAAGTTAAATCACAGGTAGATAGACATATATTAAGAAAAATATCATAATCATAGAAAGAAACTAGAAGGAAAAGTATATACTAACAAGAATCATCTGGTTCATAATGTCATGAATTGTAGTTTTGACTATCAAGACCTCCTGCCTTGTTTCTATAAAATTCAAATATTTAGCACGCTTTCAGAATAATGGAAGCAATAAGCTTAACAAGTAACCAGCAAGAGCAAAAATGTCAATACCATCTAACTCTACAACTTTATCAAGTGCTTTGGCAGACCCTCTGTTAAGAAGCCGAAATGAACTTTTCTTGCCCACATATTCTGTATAATTCTGCAACGGAACATTTACATTTTATCATTCATAAAAATTGTGAGAGAAACTGATTAGAAAAAATTAAGTGAACAGAAAAAAATCCAAAGCTTTAAGACTGCAGCTTAACCTCAATAGGAGCACCATTCTCTCTAATGACAACATCATAGCTATCTATCTCTTTCCCGAACCTCGTTTTGAGAAGATCTCCAGAGTTGCCCATAACAGCACACCAGCCAAACTGCCTTGGAATATAAGGTGGTAAGTGAAAGCTTCTCCACGCATAAAGTATTGTTTTTACAGTTGTTCTTGCAATACGGAAAGAACCATAAAAATTTGCGCAGCTACATTGTATCTCAGCAGCATGGCTTAATAATCTGGCACATCAAATATAATTGATTTTAAGCGTGTTATGAAAATAATCGATATTTTTGTAATATATTTCATTCTTGACTTTATTTATGTTAACAATGCTGTACACTATACAAAAGCAAATATTTGAAATGCTTCAGTCAGGAAAAACAGTACTCACAGAAGCACTCCTTTATTAATCCTCCGCCATGCGTACTCCTCCCAACCATTCGGTAAAGCATCAATGAACTCCTTAGTGAGTATCGTAGTACTATTCCTCACCTGATCAACCAACTCACTAAATAAATCTTAAACAAGATCCATTACACCAGAACAACTCGAAACCGAAATGCAGGCAAATAAGGGAATTCACCTGTTCCCATGTGGCAACCGCTTCGCAAAGATTAAACTCAAATGACAAACCTTCAACTTCTCCAGTTTTAGGATCCTTCTGTTTACATAAACGAATTTTTCAAGCAACCAGTCCACTTAAAGAACTAAATTGGCATCGAAAACAAAATAAAGCAAACCCACCCATTTGGAGTCAGTGTCACTAGGATAGGTTAGTGTTACTTGGCAATAATCCGTACCACTCATAGCTTGTAAACCCAATGCATTTGCAGTCTGTATTAATTACAATATACCAAAAACATACATGATCAACCTAGAATAAAAACATTAATTTAACAAGAATTCCACCGCATCAACACATTTCTAAACAAAATGAATAAAGTTAACAAGCAATAGTCATAACAGAGACAGACCACACACTTCTGAAAACCACTTTGCAGAGACTGCAGTGCTTCCCAATCTTCATCCGACAGTTTATGATTCTCATCTACAAAATACAACAATGGAAAATACTGAAAAAGAAATACAATAAGCGCGTATGTACGTGTGTAGATACATGTTAAATACGTACAATGATCGGAAAGTCCATTGATGTAGATGAGAATGGCTGAGACACCAGATGCTAAAGCTAGGAGAAAACCCAAATGCAAAGTCTTCATTGTTGGGTTTTCGAAACTTCTGTAATGAATCTGAAGGAGCAAATCCCCAGATAGATTTCTTCAAGTTGTTATTTGGGCATTGTTTGAAATTCATTCTAAAATGGCCCAGAAAAAGGTCAATCAGGTACAAGTGGGCTTACATTAAAGCCTCGTCTTCGCCGACCTCATGATGTGCTCTCGGGGGTTGGGCCATACTGGCGGTAACGGTACTGTCTGAAATTGTTATTATAAAAAATAATAATTTATAATGACCATAATAATAACAGTTATGTCTGTAATTACGGCAAAAAATTGATCTGCTGTAATCTTAAACCCTGGCAAGATTAAAACACCTCCCTTGTTGCATGAACCCTAAGCTGCTATGTAATTTCGTCTTTGGAGACAATTATATATAAAGACGAAATCAAGAATCAAAATTAGTGGAATAATGTATAAGTAATTATATTATATTTTTCATTAAAAAATTAGGAGTCACATCCCCAAGGGACCATTTAAGTTCGTCCCTGACTACATCCAATGTGTGAGGGGACAAACTTTTTTTACAATTTAAGTACTTATTAGTTTAAATATTATTGAAATTAAATTTTGATCTTTTAATTTTTTTAAGTTAAAAACTTGTTAGATTCTAAACAATCCAATATTCAATCTAGTTTTGTTCATGTATAATATATATATATATATTAAACTTCTTGAGAAGAACAAGATGAATGCAAAGACATCTTGGTTTTTTCAAACATTAACTCTAATTATTACATTATCCAGATATACATGAAAGAATGTTAAAGTCAAGAGAGATAAAGACTAGTTTCATGTAATTTCAACCAATAGAACAACAAGAACAAAAGGTATAAGCTTTGCCCATGCTGCTTTGCCCTTAAGTCTTCCAGATTTTAGACAAGCAGAGATTTCAAGATTCTGGTTTGACGCGGTTGCCATCTTGTTTGTTCGTTTTTACAATAAGTCCAAATTCTATCATCTTTTCTTATGATAATTCATTATAATTAATTACTCCCCTAATATTTCTCTTCTTACCCTTCATTTTATAATTATTTAGGAGGAGAAACCTTTTTGCATGATAATTTTGGAACTATATATGTATAGATATGCAGTGAATCGGATCCATATATTTCGACAGCCCATGACTCATGCCATCAGTGGTGGAACTTAGTGATAGAGTTTGAGGGCCAACTTAAAACTTTTAAAAAGTAGAGGTTTAAATTAAAATTTTTCAAAAATTTTGAAGGGTTCAATTTATATTTTTTCAAAAAAAAATTGGGGTCTAACTAAAATTTTTAAAATTTTGAGAGGCTTAATGAGAGCTTTTAAAAATTATAGGAGAAATTTAATTAAGAACATTAAAAAATTTAAAATTTAATCTGAATTTTTTAAAATTTAAGGGACTTTTTTTAAATTTTAAAGGTCTAAATTATAATTTTCCAAAATTTAGTGGGTCGTGGCCCACCATGTCCATTGTCTTCCACTCCTGCATGCCATGGCTTGGAAACAAATTGGTATTACTAAAATATATGAAGACAGGTTCAAATATGAAGTATATAAGCGGACACAAATTCTTTGTCCCTTTCAGGTGTATTTTCTATGCTTAACACTAAAAAAATAAAATTTTAAGCTTTAATTTTAAATTTTAAATCCCAAATTTTCAACCCTAAAGATACACATTACCCCAAATTCCATAAACTCTAATCCTAAACACTAACCTTAACCCTAAACTTGAGTTTTTAATGTGTAGTATGAATAGAAGCACCGAAAAAGGACATAAGATTTCCATTCGTATAGAAATATGGTTTTCCATATATTCGAATCTTCTTGTTTAATTCCTTAAATGTCTTTTGAATAATAGTGAGACAAAAGAGACAAGGCATGAATCCATTGAGTGATTCTAGTGGTAAACAATGAGACAAAAATCTTCTATCCTTTTTGCGGTGCCTCCTAAACCTTACACCCTACCCCCAAATTTCTTAAACCTTAATCTTAAATCTAATTTTTAGTGTGTGACATAAATATGAGCACCAAAAAGAGATAGCAGATTTCTATTCGTAAAAGATGACACTGTTCCTCCTAGATAATTCGGGCTTGAGCAACATAAACTCCACAGTACAATCACAGCAAAATATTAAAAAAAAAAACATGGCATTTAAGGGACCATGCCATGCCGGTTTGCTCCTCTTCTCCATCCATTTGGTCCCTGCCATCCAGGCTTTAAATCTTAAGATATATATCATCTTCACATTGCTAAAATCACAAGATATTCTGTCTGTTTTGTTTTCATTCGAATTCAAACCTTTAGAGCCATGTAGGCATAATTCATGCACCCTTCTTTTCATTAGTTTTTAATTTGATTGAGGTGAGGTTTGGGAGAATGAGCAATGCTGTATCTTTTTGACAAAGGATATGTATTCATATTAAACAGATTAATTACTCAATTTATAAAGCTTCCAAAGATTAACTTACTTTTCTTACTTTCTAAAGTACTTAACCTGATTAAAATCTCAATATTTATAATCCCTAATTAACTTACATGCTTGATTGACATGTGAAATTAACTTACACTTCTTACTTTCTAAAGTACTTAATCGTTTTTGATTTTCTAATAAAATAGAAATAAAAACAAAAATGAACTACATTCTTTAGAACCAAACAAACCCTAACTGTTTTTAACTGTTTGTTACTTTTTACGCCTTTCAATTCATTTGACAAGAAAAATAAAAGTTGGAGGGTCAAAAAGGAGGAAAATTAAGGGTTAAAACATTTTTTTGAAAGTTCGAAGGTAAAAAAAATCATTAAATCTTTCTTTTTTAACAAATAAAAGGGGGAGCGATGGCCCGAAATCAAACTTAAAAGCTAATATCAACCAAAATAAAGCGATGTCCCTTATCAATACACCACATGCTTGATTGACATGTGAAATTAACTTACGCTTCTTACTTTCTAAAGTACTTAACCTGATTAACTTATATTCAAATCTCAATATTTATAATCCCTTTTACATTATCAATAATGTATGTTCTAAGAACATTTTTCTTCGCATGCCATGCATTGTTTTTTTTAAGAGTGGATAAATAACAAAAAAAAAGGAAAATGAAGTATAAAAGCATTGGAGATTGAGATGAAACAAGATGATTCTAGAGGTGTTAATTTCCTTTCACTTTATTAGCAGAAAAGGGTGAATTTTCATATCAAATCTTTGTTCAATGTGTTTCCCTTGGAATGCATTTCCAAAAAGTTTTTAGCCAACTCATGCAAGAATTAAGTCATGTGGGTCAATGTTAAAAATAGCTTCAACATTTTGAACCACATGCACTGTCTGCATCTTCAAACAGTTTATGAAAATCAAAAACTAAAAACAACAGCTGATGATTGGGCAACTATGAACAGAAATCATCTGTTCCTTTTGTATCCCTATTCATGCTCCAACATTAAAAAGTATATTTAGGGTTTAGGGTTTAGGTTTATAGTTTAAGATGTAGGGTGTAGGATTTAAGATTTATTATTTAAAAAATTAGGATTAAGGCTTAGAGTTTAATTTTTTAGTATTGAGGCATGAAAAGGGACATCAAAAAGAGACATATAATTTTTGTTCGAAGAACTACATGATCAGGGACGGACCGAGGGAGGGTTAGAGGGGGCAATCGTCCCCTAAAATTTAAAATTTGTATATGATTTAGAATTTTTTTTATAAATTTTCTATATATTTTCTATTGAAAATTTATTTTTGTCTCCTAAAATTTTATATGTTTGCCCCCTAAAACTTTATAAGTTTGCCCCTAACATGAAATCATGCGTATGCCCATGTACATCATTTGTTGCGGTAAGTATGATTTTCAATCAAATTATTTCACCCAACCAACATCTTCGCACATAGCTCACTTCATATGGGGACTGGAAAAATAATCATGTATTCAAATAATATAACTTTATCACTAATTTATCGAATACAAATCATTTGTAAAAAAGGCTCTAGATCTCTATTTGATTTACTTTGGGACGAGTATTTGATGCACTAACGGTACAATGTATAATTTTATAGAATATCAGTGAATTAGATGATGATATGTCATAATAAAATTTTAAAAATAATTTTTAAATTCATTCTCGTTGATATGTCATCATTTGATTCATTGATTATACATAAAATTATACACCATTGATACATCAAATATTAATCTTTGATAAAAAAAATATATTAACCTATAATTTGAGTGTTTTGCTCAAATCACTTTCGATTTAGCCATGAAATGCACTCCATTCCGATTGGCAGGGATGAGGTGAGCAACCACCACACCACATCTCATGGTTAATTACATACTTTTTTTATAGAGTAATTTATATTTTAGATCATTATATTTATGATTCACTTTTATTTAGATCACAAATCTTTTATTTAATCAAATTATATCATTTAACTTTTATTATTAATAAATCAAGTCACTTATATTGTGGTTATTGAATAATTTCAACGAAAAAAAAAACTACAATTGACATTTTTACAACATATTTGTCATTAAATAATTTCATTAAACAGCGGGGCGTTCGATTAATAATCCTCCTAAATCATTGTGTGCATAAACAATAGGCTTTTATTATAGTTATTTGAACTAACATAGTAATCTTTAAAAGTCCGAGATATAAATTCACTAGCATTGCATAATCTAAGAGTTATGTTCTTACACTAATTATTTAAGTAAACAATCTCTCAAACCTCAAATTGAGGGTAAATAAAATTATAAATATCTACTAAAATCATACAAAATATAGGTTTAAGGACGTTTTTAACGAGACATATATATTTATATGATTTTTTTACTTTTATAAAATCATATTTTTTTGATAAAAAATACCATACAATTGCAACTCCTAAATTTAACCTAATTTCTTAGGCCAAATCTTGGGAGTCAAGTTTGAAAAACTTGTCCCTCAAAAAACGCATTTTAGGTTTACTTATTTATAAAATAAAATAATTATTAAATTTTAATAATAATTATTATAAAATATCTTAATTAATTTCGAACTCGATCATTAAACAAATTCTAAGTATTTAAATAAAACATTTGTATTAAATCCAAAAAAGCGTGCGGAAACAAAATCCCAATTTAAATGTCCCAAATGTCCGAATTACAGAATATTCCAAAATATGTTAAAACATTAATCCAAAAAAATTAAAAAGAATTCATACTGAATAATAAAATATCTGAGTAAAATGTGAGATGCTCTGAGTACTGAGTCGCCTAATCAGTCTAAGTATCTGAAAGAATAAACTATGGAGGTGTAAGCTAAAGAGCTTAGTGTGTCTCTAAAGTGCAAGCAACACAAAAACAAAACAGTGTTTTTATTTTCTGATAAAGTCTTTTCTGAATGTATAAATAAATCTGATAAATTCAAATCATATGTTATGATGTCCGATGCATGACTCAATACCCAATTATCCGATATGATACAGAGTGGAGATTGCCCTCGCCAGAGTGGAGGTTTCCCTCACTTTTTCCGAACACAATTCCGATCTCATGACTCATGATATAATTTGTAAAATCATAAATTCGAACTTGTAATCTGATGCTTGATTTAAAAACACAATATAATATGCCATGTATGATGTTGCAAAATATTCTCAATAAAAATCAGATAATAAATCAAGCAAGGTGCAAAACATCATTTATAACACAGTAAGAACACACAAATATGTGACACGGGAAGAGACACACCTTAGCAAGCAGTAGCTCTATCATCGTGCTCAGATATGTTATTGGATCTAATTGAATTAATACCTACGTGATAAAATTCACCAAACTAATGATCCTTATTATTGTTAACAAAACAAAGTGATAATGTATTCAAAATGGTTGAATACAAGTAATAAATAGGAGAATCACTTACCTTGAAAGACGTGGGCAAATATTTGGTTGGTTCTGGTGTGGACATGGTTGAGTTATTTGGAAAAATAATACCAATTTATTAATGTCAAAAGTTGAGATAAAACGATAAGAAGGAATTAATAGAGGCTTCGGTCTGTGATTTTCTTTAGAATTTACGAAAAAGGGATAGTTGGGGTTTCGACATAATTCTCCAATGGAAATTGATCACTATGATCCATGGAAAAGAAAAGCTTTAGGATTGAGAAAATTAAAACGGCGGTAGGTTTGGGTAAAACTCATAATAAATACGATTGGATTTTGTAGGGTATTCAGTGTCATTTATATACGAGTATTTTATGTATAAATATCCCATAATAAAAATAATAATAAAACAAAATTTTATAGAATAAAGACTCCTTTTTAAGGTCAAATTGTAGAGCCGGTAGTTTAGGGATAAAAACTTAGAAGAATAAAAGTGGTTATTTATGGAGTCAATCCATGAACTCTTTATGGTTCACAAAAAAACACCAAACTTCTTAGAATTTATAAAAGAAAATCCCAAATTCAAAATTTCAATTTTAAAATAAAGATTCAAAATCCCTAAAAGTAAAGTTCATAAATTAAAAATTCCCAAAAAATTAAGTTTCTCCATTTAAGAATTGGAAAAATTAGAGTTTTTAAATTATGATAAATTTTGGGGTGTTACAACAATACATTCCACGTAGTAGATGAATGGACCTATATTCATTTAAAAAATAGAATAGATTTAACATCAACTTTGATTAGTAAGAATTTAATAACAACTTTTCATTAAAAACAAGCAACCTATGATAATTTCTTAAATCAAACAATAATATAGTTAGTACATGATAATTACCCCCGCGCGCTAAACAACGTAGGGTTAAGTAACTTTGTGCATGGGAGATACAAAACGGACAAGAAGGGCAGCTCATTAATTATAAAAAATACAATAATAGTAATAAGACAGAACATAGGAACTTATTAATACCATAACATGTATATAGGGCAGCTCATTGAATTAAGTACTTAATGGAAAGAACACAAGTTGTCGTTGAACCCGGATGAATTAAGAAATTTTTGTCTCTGGTCCTCCACATCCCATAATACACTTCCATTATCCTGAAAAAGATGTGTTGTCAACTTCTTCGCAATACATACATATTTTTTTTCTTATTTCATTTATAGATCCGATATACTCGTATCAAATACAAACTCGTATCGATTAATAAATATATATATATACTGACCTGAGGGTGAGAGAAGACAATGGGGTTTTGGCCATGGTGAAGTAAAAGAGATGGGGCAAAGGTGGCGGTGGTTGAATCAACAAAAGCTGAAGCTTGAGTGGGGTTGCTTTGTTGCAGACATGGCAGAACTGCTGCTGTTGTTGATGCTTCACTGTTCACTCTCTAAAATAAAATTGTACATGTCAGAGTTTCAGAGACAAAGATTTTCATCAGCTTTTGTAATAAATTAATGGCCTTTTACATTGACAATACATAAACTAAAACTACTTTCCATTTTTTACCTCTGGTTTCACCATTAAAGCTTCCATATCCAGTCCAAAGTCATAGAACGTGGGACTCACAGTCATAGAAGCAAGCTTCATTGACAGAAACTATATAATAAAAAAAAACAAAATTACTGCTAATTTGATACTTAATTAACTGTAAATAAGAGTGGTTATTGATTTGTAATTTTGTATACCTCTACTTGATTTTGCAAAGACTGAACATAGTTGATAATTTCATCCAACATGAGGGCCTTTCTAGTTACCTATTGTTAGAATTAAACCATAACTAAATATGAAATTTAAACCCAGGATCTATCATGTCAAATCATCAAGAATAATAAACCGAATGCGGAAGCGTACCTGAATTAATTGATAGATGAAAAACCTTGAATCTTTTGATGAAGATCGCCTAAAAGGTGGTTGTGATCTTCCAAGAAGATAGGTTTTCTCTTGATGTAAAACTCTCTGACGGGGAAGGAGAAAAAAACAAGTTAACCTATTTCTTGGGGACCACTACCTCTTTATATAGTTGATTTAATAATCAACTATTAAGTATTTATAACTCTGCCCCTCATCGAATTATAAATACATCTTATGGTATCTACACTTTTATTTCCATGACATTTTAATACCCATGACACGCCTAACATAATTGGTCACTTAATTTTGTGTCATACTTTAAAATAGCAATATACATCATACATATGTGCCCACTATTACGGATTTTAATCCAACAATCTCCCACTTGGGCAACATATGTTTCCTGACAAATGTATAACCTTATGAGCTCAAAAATTTGCTATTATATAATAGGTATTTTGTAACAATCTCGTCCATCAACTATATCCATATAGGATCAAAGCAGCCTTTGTCGTATCAATCACGACAAGACCCATCAATGGTCACGTATACAAATATAGTCAAATGACATAGATCAATCATGGATGCGTAGCATGGAAAATTACATGAAATGTGAACCAAACATGTCTATTTCCAACTGGTCCTCCTAAACCTTAGCGAGATCAAACTTTATCAATTCAGAGTGTGCATAAACCAAAAGAACTTTATTTTGCAGAAAATAATCTTAAAATATCCTTAAATCAAGTAAATCAAATTGTGTCTAAAACGAATGAGCATTTTTCAAAATTACAAACTCCCACTAAAACTGAATATCTTTATATAACATTACACCCACATGAGTAGTGTGCTCATGAAAGACCTAGGGTGATAATTTCTTAATAAAGCGCAAATATGGAGTTTGTACCAACATGCTCTATAGACACACAATCACTCAATTTTCTTTAACAACTAGGAATTTAATATTTATGTGCTTCAAATTTGAAGTGTTCCTATTGTTCATAGAATAAATGAATGCATATTTATTGTCACAAAATAACCGAAGTAGTCTTTCTATTCAATCTATAATTAGCAGCCCATGTGACAAAATTCTTTTGCATCAATATTCTAATAGAATCGAAGTCTGTAAACTTGATGATCTCTAACTTACCAGAACTTCGATATGTGAGCATGTAATTTTTGTTCTCTAAAGATATTTCATAATCCTATTGGCTGCTATTCAATGATCTATAATATGATTGCTTAAATATCTGTCTAATATTCCAACAATGTACGCAATATCCAAACGCATACATACTTGAGCATAAATTAGAATCTCAATAGCTTATGCATATGGAATCTTTTGTATTTTCTAAATTTCAAGGTTACTTTTAGGGCATTGAGTAAGACTAAATTTGTCTTCTTTAGCAATTTGAGTATCACTTGGTTTACTCCCACTGAACTTGTAGTATATACAATTGTCAACCAAATTTATCTCAAAGCCGAATGAAATAATCAATATGAAATTTATAATTTCATTAATGAGAGTCCTACTTAAGCTCATAGATGAATTTATTTAATTTACATATCATTGATTTTGTATCATTAGACACAAATCTATGATTGTACCATATAATTCATTTCTTCAATGTCGTCATTGAAAAACACAAGCCTAACATCCATCTTATGTAGCTCAAGATTAAAATAAGAAACAAGCGTCATGATTATCTTGAAAGAATATTTCAATGAAACTTGAGAGAAAGTCTCCACAAAATCAATGTCTTCTTTTAGAGTATATCCTTTAAATACAAGACATGCCTTATACTTGTCCGCATTATCATTTGCATCCATCTTGGTTTTAAATATCCATTTACAACCAATTGGTTTGCACCTTCATGTAATGAGACAAGTTCCTAAACTTTATTGTCTTGCATAAAATTATACTCTTCTTGAATGACATCAATCCACTTTTGAGAGTCATAACTTTTATGATCTGATAAAAATGATTGAATCATTTTCTATCATTCCATTATTATCCTTATTTCTTGAAGAAATACAAAGTAATAATCCAGAATAGTATTTCTCATTTCTCTCTTGGATATCTTTAATGACACTTGTTTTTGAGGTTGTTGAGTTTGTTCTTCTGAAAACAATTACCTTATCTTGAATGAGAGTTGTTCAACATTGTTTTGCTGAGGTACTTGATTCACTTCTTGATTAATGATAGGTTTGAAAACCTAAACATCGTCAAAAGTGATAGTAGGAATTAAATTATAATCCAATTCCTCCTCAAAATCAATGTATCTAACCTTATTTCTCCCTCCAAACTCAACATCCTAAAAAAAAAATTATAGATCTCTCCTTAAATAATTCCTAATTGTGGGATCATAAAACTTACAACACATGGATCACTCAAAATAACTGAAGTAGTTGCTTGGTTTTGAAGTTTAATTTCTTCACATGTGTCCTAACTTATTACAAAAGAATCAACCCTTTGTAACTTATCGTTGTTTCTTTTGAGTTGGACCTTTAGCAACCTTTTTTTTTTAATATTTTCTTTTATTGCCCTTACTCTTAGAGACACTAACCAAATGAGTACTAACCAAATGAGTACTTTTACCCTTATAATGCTTCAACTTTTCTTCCTCTTTAACACAATGAGAAATGAGCTCAGCTAGAGCCTATTTCTCCTTTTGACAGCTATAACTATTTTAAATTGGTTAAACTGTATAGGAAGCGATACCAAAATCATAAGAACAAACAATTGTTAGAAAGTTTGATCTTATGTGCCTTAAATTTTGAAGCAATATTAAACATTATTCATAATGCACTTCCTCACATTTCCTTGACCCTTATACTTCATAGACATCAAAGAAGGCATAAGTGATGTCATATTAACCTTAACATTTTTTTTAGTAAAATGTTTCTCAATTTTATCAATGAAACCCTTAGTATGAGTAATATCTTTAGATTTGTGCTCCTAAAGAATTCTAGAATGTTGTACTTTATGATCATTAAACTCATGCAATTTGAACGAACTTACCTCTCAAAATCCATTTTATGGGTGCTACCGCCATGAGAGGTGCAAGTTGTTCTTCCATTAGTGCAAAGTCTATGTTCATACAACCAAATACTATATGTAAGTGTCTTTTCTATTCCTTGAAATTAATTTCACTAAACATGAGTGTAGAATGTATATTACCAGATATTGTGATAACAAAAGTTAAATTAGCTGAATAGAGAACAAAAATAAAAAAAATTAAAAAAAAACAAGCTCACATAAATATTCATAAGTAAACAAATAAATTCAAAATAATGGCTAGTTCCCCTCAAGATACCAAGCACAACATTAATATCAAGTCTTTGGACAGTAATATTAACTGTAAGCGGTACTCTTGTTGTAGCAATCAAACATTGACAATAAACTATGTCAAACAATAGATTAATCTTTGGACTAACATATTGCTAACATAAAATACCTTATAATTGCCACACATTTATCGCCACAGTTGTCGTTGTAATTCTGCCAAATATTAACTTTCCTTTGGGCCAATTAATAAACGCATGAATTACAAAAACCCATAATTATCTTAATATTTTAAATAAACTAATCTACACAAAAGTGGTCACTTTGGTGACATTATGTTTCAATTAATCCATTAAAATATTAGACATCCGAAACCAAAATATGAATTTAATTGTTTCAAAATATTTGTCTTAATTTTATCTTTCAATCAAATTAAAAGATAACCAAAATAATAATAAATTTGAATAAAGGTAAACCTCATATCAAGATCTAGGACACTCCATTAATATTTCATCTTTGGACAAAACATTAACTTGCAAGTGATATCTTGGTACAAGTAATCAAACATTGATAATAAGAACATGTCAAAAATGTAAATCTTCCTTTGGGCGATTTATTGCTCACATATAAAAATGAATAATTATCACATGTTTATTACCATAATTGCACATGTAATAACGTTAATTATTAACCTTCCTTTGGGCGATTAATATTAACATAATTCGACTTACAAGCACAAAACCTTTTATATTTTAAAATAAATAATTTCCACAAGAGAGGTCACTTTGGTGACTTAATGTTTCAATTAATTTATCTTAAAATATATAAATATAAAGTACCGATATCCAAATTTAAAATTATGTAACAGTCAAAACTAAAATTTCTGATAACACTTTAGTTTCCAAAATAACCCAACATAAGATTGTCTGAATAGGGCTATCAGAAATCGAAAAACCAAAATCTTTGACTGTTACTCAAAAAATTCCTTAAACATGCATTTACGTAATTAAAGTCAATTCAAGACATTAAATATTTAACTAAAAGCCAAAATCAGAAGTATCATACAAATGAATAATCCAAGTAATGATCACATAAAATTTTTATCTTTTCAATTGCTAAATAACAATTGATCAATCGTAAGTAATTCTCGAATTATGATTGAAACATAATATCTGATAATGGGTTCGATTATACAAATAACAGTGAAGTGAATATTTGACTAATGAAACCCACGAATAAAAAAAGAAATAAAATTACCGAAGTATGATCAAAATCAAGTAATCAAAACTTTAACAACATACAATAACTTGTAACATTATAATCAAACAATGACCTTACTTTAGTTATCCAAAAATTTCTTTAAGCATGTACCTACTAAAAAGCAACAGTCTACTGCTACATTTAACTAGACTTGGACTAATACCATTGATAATATATATAATCAAACTTAATTATAATATCTCATAAAGAGCATCCCACCAAACCCTAAATTTCAGATTTCTTTAAACTTTATAAATGCAGTTATCGAGCTAAAGGCTGAAATCGGCATCGCAAGTAAAAAAAAAACTCACAATTCCTCGACGATGAGGTCGTCATCATTCATAATTTATTGCATAAATTTAACATAAAACCAAAGCCGCAAGAAAACATTAATTGCACTTCAATATCAATAGTTATATTAAACAAGTTACAACTATAACAATTAACCCACATAAGAGAAGATTGCGCAAATCCAAATATATAATAAATTCATAGTAAAACTTTATGAGAAAGTTATGAACCAGTAAACTTTTACCAATCGCACATCCAAAATTTCAAGAATGTTCGATCTTAATATCAAATAATGCCTTATTATCACAAATTTTGATTTGTGTATAATCAAAACCTAAAAACTTTAACAATGAATCTTTTATTCAAATACCAAATCAAGTTATAAAATCGACGAATCAATTCAAAATAATTATAAAAAATAACTCATTCTCAATGATTCAACATGACGAGGCTCTGATACCATTTGTTAGAATTAAACCATAACTAAATATGAAATTTAAACCCATGATCTATCATGTCAAATCATCAAGAATAATAAACCGAATGCGGAAGCGTACCTGAATTAATTGATAGATGAAAAACCTTGAATCTTTTGATGAAGATCGCCTAAAAGGTGGTTGTGATCTTCCAAGAAGATAGGTTTTCTCTTGATGTAAAACTCTCTGACGGGGAAGGAGAGAAAAACAAGTTAACCTATTTCTTGGGGACCACTACCTCTTTATATAGTTGATTTAATAATCAACTATTAAGTATTTATAACTCTGCCCCTCATCGAATTATAAATACATCTTATGGTATCTACACTTTTATTTCCATGACATTTTAATACCCATGACACGCCTAACATAATTGGTCACTTAATTTTGTGTCATACTTTAAAATAGCAATATACATCATACATATGTGCCCACTATTACGGATTTTAATCCAACACATGCATGATGCAATTGAAACCACTACATGAAAGCTCTCTGGAAATTTGTTTTAGAACAGGGTTAAGACAAATGAACTGAACTGACGTGCATACCTTTTCACACCCTGGAACCAGACATTGCAACATCTTCATCCTCTCACTGATCTTCTTTCTTCTTACCTGCAAATCCATTTGCCGAAACATTAAACAATCAATAATTGAACAGGGCTTTTAATGTCTGATCTGATGAACTTAACCCTTAAAAGTACCCTTTCTGCTAGACTGTGACTGTCGGTTGCTTGGCCCCTCCTTGCTCTTACATGAATGAAACCTGTCGGAGGCTCTTGAGGGGATTTCTTTTCACGTTTCATGCCATTATTGCACTTGTTTTTCACTCCCTTCGCATCCTAATCGAAACAAAGAAATCATTGAAAAATGAAAAGCTTAAAAATTTTACACCATGCATTATGCATACCTTTGATTTAGCAGAATTCAAGGCTGTCGCATTTCTGGTCCTCCGTTTCCTGTATCTGACGAGACACCCCTTCTGATTGACTTTCTCACCGTTTTCAAGCTTATCCACCACCACCACCGTCGGATCGCCACCGCCGGTGCTCAGTTTTTTACCCACCGATGGCTCATTATCACTCTGAGAAACAACGCAGCTACTCTCACTGCGGTTAGGGACAAGAAGCGAGTGATGGAAAAGGTAATCAGGTGAGTAAAGTTGAGACAAAGAATCCGAGTTGAAGTGGTTTCCATCATCCGTGATAAAGGAAGAAGGTCTGGTGGGGGACATGTTCGGAAAGTAAATGGTGTCGAGAAGAAAAGGGAGAGGGTGGTATGAAAAAGCTGCCATAAGAGAGTGAAATGAATGAAGAAAGCTGCAGAATTGAAGGAAAGGGGGTCTACGACTACGAGGAGGAACAAAGATGCCATGGGTTTATTATATAAGGCAGTAGGAGATGGAGATAGAGAATCAAAAAAGAAAGGGTCGTTAAAATTTGTAGTAAAAATCTTTGGTTTAACTCTTTCCCATGCAAAAAGTCTCTCTCTATTTTGACTGGTCTGATCTCTCTCCTTCAGAAGAATCCTTGTGCGTACTAGTGGTCTTGATAGAAATGGAATAACTTTTTGGGTGAGTTGGTGCGGTATATTTAAAAAGTGATAAATTTTAAAATTAATTTAATAATTTAAAATATTCAGATGATATTTTAGGTTTTTTTATTTTTAACAAATTTTGATACTTACAAAATAAGTTTTAATTATTTTATCCAAAAATCTAAAATATTGTAAAAAACAATTATCG
Source organism: Hibiscus mutabilis (assembly GCA_019671005.1). Taxonomy (NCBI): domain Eukaryota; kingdom Viridiplantae; phylum Streptophyta; class Magnoliopsida; order Malvales; family Malvaceae; genus Hibiscus; species Hibiscus mutabilis. The sequence continues at coordinate 37,459,943 of CM033744.1, forward strand.
AAACTTACTTTATAAGTATCGAAACTTGTCAAAAATTACGAAATAAACAACGAAAATATTATCAAAAGCTCTAACATTTTAAATTTTTAGACAAATTTCAAAAACTTACTATTTTTAGCCGCACCCGAGACCTGCCGTACTTCAGACTTGCCCATAGCTTTTTAGGCTATTTATTGAATAAATCAAAGAGATTTTATTGTCATTTTTATTAAAAAAAACTAAATCGCATTCCTTTCGGTCTGACTTTGCAGTGTTTTTCAAAAGTGTTTTGGTTAAAATTGTTTTTGGATAAAAAAATAAGAAATTATATTGATACACATGCTTGTATAAATTAAAGTTTATGTAAGCCTTTCAATTTTACGCTTTAGAGGTTTAGGGTTTAAGTTATAGGGTGTAGAATTTAAGGTTTACGGTTAGAATTTAGAGTTTAGGTGTTAAGGTGTTAAAGCCAGAGATTTAAATTTTATATTTTATAGCTTAAATATGAAGGGTTGTTTATTTTTTATACAGTTTATGTATTAAATTATAACCCAAAAAAATAATAAAAAACATATAAATTCTAGGCCAAAAGTGTTTTTCAACGTGGTTTGAAAAATGCTTTTGAAAAGTTAAAACTTGTAGCTTTTTCCAAAAATAACCTTTGAGCAAAATTATTTATTTATTTTCATTTATATCACCTTTTTTACAATAGCAAACAATCTCATTTTAAACCAGATAATCTAAAAGTATTTCTAAAAAGTACTTTCTCATCGCACTTCTCAAAAGTAACGGCAAATTAGCCTTAGAAATAAACCAAATTAATAATTCATTTATTTTTAATTAGATTTATTTATAAACTAGAAATTTATCATTATAAAATTAAACATAGACATAAAATTAATTAAACAATTAGATTGAGTTCTTTTATATTTAAATATTTAATTTATATTTTGATTAAATTAATTAAATATATATAATTTATTATTTCAAAAACTTATTCAGTCAGTTTAAAGATTTTACTATTTTACCACGTTTGAAGGTTTAAATTAATTTGACAGTTCGCTCTACGGTAATTAAGGTTCTGTTTGTCAATGCTTCTTTAACGGGCTGAACGGAGAAGTAATAACAAACAGCTAAGATTTGACGTTGAATCGGTGTTGCCTTATTTAATTTTATACTTACGATTAAAAAATCTAATCGGGCCTTGCTGACCAATAAACTTTCACCCCTCAATGGCAAATGGAGCCTGAATCAAATTCAATATTGTTATGTTCAGTTGTACAGCACCCTCTCTTGACCTTGAGGGCAGACACATTTTACTTATTGAAGGCCCAAAATCAATGCTTCAATGTGCCCATTTTTATTTATTTTATATAAAAATAATTTCATATACATATTAGTAGGTATATCCACTTCCATGGATGGATCGAAGAAGAGCTGGAGGGGACGGTCGCTCCCTCTAAAAATTTGAAGTTTTATACGATTTATAATTTTTGATATACTTTTTATTAAGAATCTATTTTGTCTTCTCTTAAATTTTTATAAGTTCACCCCTAACCTAAAGTCTTACGTACGTCTCGGCTGACAGTAGAGATTTTATTTATTTTTACTAGTATTAAAGTGGTAACAAGTATTATATTCTATTTATTTGTTTAATTCTTAAATTTATCATAAGAATGTGCGGAAGAAAAAGTGATAAGTTTGTGAGCTATTCGAATTCTAATATTATGAATGAAACAAATTAAATTAAAAAATCATCTCATAATAGGTTTTTGTAGTACCTAATTTAAATTAATTAATCAATAAGCTAAATATAATGATTAAAAAAACAACAGAAATATACGGTTGCCCTTTAATTGCACATGTACGTACTATAACAGTCAAATAGTTGAGTGGTACGTGTAGAACTTTAACACTTGTAAGCAAGGTATGAGGTCTTATTGAACCGGCCCCCTCCCTCCGCACACCGTCAATGCCTGAATCGGCTTTTTTATATTGGAACCAGACGTCGTACGACTGTATCGATGAGCAGCTCATGAACAGTTAAAATTTGACTCGGTTAATGTTTGATTTGATTTTGAGTTTGACTCAAGAATTTAACGAGTTAAATAAGATCTAACTCGACTTAATATGTTTGTGAATAGCTCGTTAATTTTTTTTACATGTAATATGTTAGTTTAGTGTATTTATGAATTGATATTTTAAAGTTTAGATTTTAGAATTGTTTCGCACACTATTTTTTATTATTTTTTGTTAAATTTCTAATTTATATTTATATTAAACTCATTATAGTATTACTAGATTTTAGAAATATTTTAAAAAGTAAGGTAAAAATTTTGGCCAGCTTAACGAATACCGAGACAAATCGAGCAACAAATTTTTTAACGAGCATGAACCGAATAAAATTTTATCGAGCTTGTCGAGTCCACCACTGTTCAGCTCGTGATGGACTCACTCGATAAACACCCCTATCCATATCTATGACAATATTTTTCGACATATGTTTTTTATGCATATTTAGAAATAAATACTCGCATTCAGTGACGAAACTACAGGAGTATTTTTACCTTTGTTCTTATATATAATTTTCAAAAAAAATAAATTATTTATAAATTTATTCTAACCTCAAATCTTAGCTCCATCCGGCTCGTGTTTTGATACTCACTTAGTGGTTGAAAAGTACTAGTCATTGTTTGTCGTACACACTCTGCCATGGGTTTTATATAGAATCAGCGTACTATTAAGTTCAACCTGTTCGAAGTTATTAGGGTTTTCTTCTTTTTTTTTACAATGTCTTTGAATTTTGTTTCAAATGTTCAAACACTGCTTTGAATAATCGACTAAATCTAATATTTCATGTACTGGTAGTAAAAAAATTTCTTCTACAAGTATTCCTAAATTTATTTTACGAACTAAAATTTATATCTCTAACTCAAAATCTAAACTATATCTTTTAAACTCTAAAATCTAAATTATAAACTCTAAACCTTAAAACCAAAACTCCAAAACTCTAAAAACTTAAACTAATCCCTTAAACCCTAAGTTGAATCCGCTTGTAGAAAAAATTCCAATACTAGTGCATAAAATATTTTCTCATAATATTTTACTAATTTACATGTATTGATTTGTTAATTAAATTATTATTTTTTATATGATCCTCGTAGAAAACCAGTTATAAAAATTATCTTAACCTCATAACTTTTGAGTGTGTGAACCATATTTAAATACCGTAAACAATTTGTTGGACCCAAGTTATGTTTCCTATCTAAGTATCTGCTATCTTGTTGGGCTTCAGACTACTATATATACAAACATAATGTCGGCTTAAAACGACCAAGAATATGGATCAAATTAAGGACTGAGTTCGTCTTAGCCCAAACCCTAAATCCCTATCTCAACAAATAAAATTTGATTTGACTAAAAAAATATTTTTTAATTTTTAATTGTTTGAATTCACTTGAATTAGTGAGTCAGTTTTTTATTTCGAATTACGTTCAGATTTTACTAATTCGAAAAACCAAAAAACTGAATTTTTTTGTTTTGTAATTTGATTATTGATTATTGCGCTTCTTCAATATCTCATCTTTTTTAAGTTTATTTTTGACTAAACCTAAACTACATACTTTCCAAACCATTCTAGAATACCTACGTAACTTCAATTTATCTTTTTGACAAGAGATTTTTTAGTTGTACAATTTAGACCTCAATTTTATATGATATATTTGTTTCTTTATTTTTTCTATAATTTTAAGCTCAATTTTTACCAAATTTGAACTACATGCCCTCAATCATTGCAGTATACCTATATAACTTCGATTCATTCTTTTTTGACAATAAAATTATTTTTTTAATTTAATCCCTCAACTTTTATTTTATTCAATTTAACCCTTCAATTGCAACTCTTTGCATTTTTTTTCTTTCCCATCAATTTAGTTCATCAATCAATGAAATATTGTATGATCCTTTTTAAAGCCCCACATTCTTTCTAGATTGAATCGAAACAATCAACAAAACTCACCAAATGTTAGTAAAAAAAGAAACGTTGTAATTTATATGTTAAATTATAATTTTTTGTCCATTTACAATTTTCAACGTGATGTCATTATTAATATTATTCCTTAATACAAAACACTAAAATCATAACAAATAACTATTAATCAACTGATTTTTTAGTATTAGTGAGTTTAGACTAAAATATGATGACGTTCATAATACAAAAGACACGTGTTAAATTTATACAAAAATTCAAACAACTCGAATTTTATAAACTTAAAAAATTTAAGTACAATTTAATAATAAAATAAAACTAATTAACCTAATTAATTTTTTAACTTTAATCGACTCAATCGAATATTCAACCTAAATATTATCGGCTTAAAGCTGTACACTTTTAAATTCGTTTAAGTGTTTCAACTTTAAAGACCATTTTTTTTTTCATATTAATTCTTAAACCCCTTTCAGCTTTAGTGAACCATTGGCTAGGGTTTAAGGCCTAACCTCATCCTCATCATCAGGACATGGTAAACCACCCATGGCGGTTTCAGGGTTAACCTTCGCCTGCAAGCCCCATTTCTCTCTTCGTCCTCCCATCTTCCACTGCTTCCGCAAAGTAATTCTGCATTTTTTTTTGCTATATTTCACTAATCTGTTCTTTCTTACATGGGTTTGAGTTAATTCATTTGACTTCTTATTTTAATCATTTGTTTGTAGATTCGATTCAGTTCCGTTTCTGCAATCGATACGCTTGATGAACCAGTAGCTTTTATCAAAGATCAAAACAGTCAAAGCTCTCATTTTTCTCCTGGAAAGAACGGTATGTCATATGAGTTCTTTTGTTTTATTGAATTTTAATGTTCCCCTTTTTGCTTAAACCATTATTTTAATTTTTGAAACTATGGGTTTTGGAGTGAGTGGAGAAGAAAGCAAATTGTCGCAGTGGAAGAAGCTTAATTCTCAGGATCTTGGAATTAGCTCTTCAAAGATTTCCAAGCCAACAAGGAAAGTTCTTAATGGGCTCAAAAGAAAAGGTGTTATTATATATGTTTCTATTGCTATATATGAGGGAATGAAACTTGTTTTTCTTTGTATAAGTTTGGAAATCTTAGGACATTCTCTTGTGCATGTAGGATATGAGGTTTACCTTGTAGGAGGTTGCGTTCGGGATCTTATTTTGAAGCGAACACCAAAGGACTTTGATGTTATCACTACAGCACAACTCAGAGAGGTTGCTGTTGTTGATAGCTAGCTTTTGTTCTTAATCTTGTTTTGGTTGTTATTTTATGGTTATTTTGATGTTACTACATATTGATATTGTTGGAGAATCGGCATGCTAATAGCTATAATTTTAGCATTGGATATGTTAACACTTCATGCATATCTCAGTGCCAGCATGTTATGCTGACTGGTTGATACCACAAAAACAGAATCCCTTTAATCTCTATTGTTAGTGTCATGTCTTATGATCTGTAGAGGTTTCCCAATTCCTTAGCTTTCAATCATTCTTAAATTTGTTGTTCAAAATTTTCAGGTGGTGAGAACATTTTCGCGGTGCGAAATAGTCGGAAGGCGGTTTCCAATATGCCATGTGCACATCGATGATACAATAGTGGAGGTCTGTTCTTTGTTTTCTTATCTTTGAATTTTATGAACTCTGGAGGCAACGATTCAAAATTTATTTTTCCAGTTTTAAGCTTGTTGATTTTCTCTTGATGATGACTGGTTAACCTAGGTTAACTATTTCAACTTTTTTCCTGCTTTTCTTTATTAATGCTTTGTCTGTGTTTTGAATTCTCCTTACAATTTAGGTTTCAAGTTTCAGCACTTCTGCACGGAATTATGGTAGGGGGCTGACCTATGAAATTGAAAGACCTGCTGGCTCTGACAAGAATGATTTTGTTCGTTGGAAAAATTGTCTGCAACGAGATTTTACAATTAACGGGTTAATTTTATGGCATTTTGAACTTATGATTTATGTACTGCAACCTGTTCCAATTTTATTTACATCCTATGCCTTTAATTTCTAGTGTTCATAGTAGCATGTCTTTTTATCATTCATCTAAGACACCTATCTTTTTCTTACAGGCTAATGTTTGATCCATATGCAAGGATAATTTACGACTACATGGGAGGAATTGAAGATATTAAAAAGGCTAAAGTATGTATTATGGTTTAACACCATGTTGCTACAACTCTTTGTTTTTCATAAAATCCCTGTGTTCAATGCATAGGACATGGGTCCGAGGACATGACCCTCAAAGGACCCTCCAAATAAATGGAAAAACTTAGAAAGAAACGAACACACTTTTGTTGTGCGCATACCCTTATCCATCTCTCACACCCGAGTCCAAGTAAACATAGGTGGTTGTTCCTTTAGTTGCTTTAGAAATTAGAATTAATTCACATTCTACTTTATCTTCTGATAATTTAGGTACGAACTGTGATTCCTGCCAGTACTTCGTTTCAAGAGGACTGTGGTGAGTTTATTACATGGAGTTTCAGCTCAATTGCTTTTCATCTTGTAGTATAGCAACTCCCTTGCTATTTTCTGCTGTTTTTACGCACTGAGAAAATCACACCTCACTCCATACTCTTTGCAGCTCGGATACTACGTGCAGTAAGAATTGCCTCCCGGTTAGGCTTTAGTTTTTCTAGGGAAACAGCTCATTTTGTCAAAAATCTATCTTCCTCGATATTGAGACTGGATAAGGTATAGAGAAGGTTCCTTTCCAAGTTTTCCCGGCTTTTAAGTTAAGTGAAAATGTTGCTGGCTGATCTCATTCACTATTGGTAATGTTTAGTCAAGGCTTCTGATGGAAATGAACTACATGATGGCATACGGTTCTGCAGAAGCATCTTTGAGATTATTATGGAAATTCGGACTCCTAGAAATACTGCTGCCAATTCAGGTACAGAACTGAAAAATCGATATTCCTGTCATGCTAGTCGATTTGATACTAATGTTGATGCAACTTCATCTTACAGGCAGCATATTTTGTTCGTAATGGTTTCCGGAGGCGTGATAAGGGATCTAATATGCTCTTGGTAATTTTTGTTCTGTATTTTTTTTGGCTTGGGTTTACTAAATTACTTGCATCAATGTGATGGTATGGAGTCCATTAATTTTCTGATATTCTGTTTGCAGTCATTGTTTTCTAAATTGGACAGACTTCTGGCACCAAACAGACCATGCCACAGTAGTTTATGGTAATATTCTGGAATCTAGGTGATGGTCAATTAGACAAATTTTGGAAACTTGTCCCTAAAATATCCTCTTACTGCTCAAACAGGGTTGGAATTTTAGCATTCCATAAAGCACTTTCGGACAAACCTAGAGATCCTTTGGTTGTTGCTGCATTTAGCCTTGCCGTCCACAATGGTGGAGATATATCCGAAGCTATAAATATAGCCAAAAACATCATGAAACCGCACAATAGTAGCTTTCATGAACTATCCGAACCACAGAATCTAGAGAATCGGACATTAGTGAATGAGGTGATGGATCTTGCTGCATCCGTTAAAAGCATTTCATGCCAGATGACAGATGAGCATTTTGTCGCTCAAGCAATGTCAGCATACCCTCAAGCCCCATTTTCAGACCTGGTAAGCATTTTTTTTTTCGTGTTTGCCTTCTACCTTCGGTTTTATGGAGAACACACCATGATAAAACTAACATGGAATCAACACTGAACCTGAGCAAACATCTTATGATTTGTCCCATCAGATGTAGTAGTAAGCAATGTCTATTTTCGACTCTCTTCACCAATTTAAAGCTATTCTCGAGGTTGAAATCTATAACAAGCTAGTATCTTTCCATTTTTAAGTAACTTAGTTGGATCTGTGAAACCAATGGTTGATTGGGGGAGTAAGGATTGCGACTCGGGAAGCGAACAGTAGTCGTAATCTGCATTTCCTTTGTGTTTGATGCCAAAAAGGGATAGCTGAAGTTTTTGCCGAATCGTTTTTGTGCAGGTATTTATACCCTTGGCATTGTATTTGAAAGTTTGCAAGGTATTCGAGTGTGTGACAATGGGTGCAGAGAAGGGATTTGTAGCAAAGCAAGGTAGCCGGATAAACTACGAGTCGTTAGCATTAGGAAGCCTCAGGGAAATCCGACATACATTTGCTAGAGTTGTTTTTGACACGGTATACCCTATTGACCGAACCTAAACTAAGACCCTGCATTCGGGGAACTATCAAAATAGTCACTTTCGTTTCATAAATATTCACTTTTGCTTATATCGAATTAAAAAAATAATAATATTTTGGTCACTTGTGTTATCGATTTATAACGTTTTGGTCATCGAGCCTTTAACCTGATGATCAGTAAAAAGGGTCGATTATTATTTTGCGAACTCCTAATTCGACCTTTGACAACTGTCACAACAACACTAGTACATCTTTTACCATTCACAATACAGGTATTCGGAAGGATAATGCTCATTGAATACCTAGAAAATACCATGACTTGGTAAAATAAAATAATAAAAAAAATACAAAGATGTGGCTGCTAAAGCTGTTTCTGTTTGTTTTTTTTTTCATTCATGCATTAATAAAACAAAAAATTGATAAACGAATTCCGATTTTAAACCAAAGAAAAGCAGCCTGGAAACAATCTGAAGTTGCTTATCAAGTATCTTTTCCATTTCGTCAGGATACTTGCTCAACAAGAGAACATTTTTATGCATCTTCCGATGGAAATTGACATAAAATATCCCGTCAACATCGTAAATATTTTTTTATATAAATCAAAATGAAATAAAAATAGATGGTCTGTATAAATAAAAATCTCATTATATATTTAATAAAAAAAGTGAAGAGCATAATCCCTATGCCTGTAAACGAACACGAATGAGAGTATGTTCATGTTTGTTTAATTTTAACCGAACAAATGAACGAACACGAACAACTAAGCGAACATAATTTTTGTTCGTGTTCGTTTGTTAAAGAAATGTAGCTTGTTCGTTCATGTTCGTTCGTTAAAATGATAAACAAACACAAACGAACGAACATAAAGAGATATACGTCAATAAATTTAAACGAACGAACATATGTGAATAAATTTATTTTTTAAATATAATATTTTTTTATAAAAAAATAAATATAAATGGATATATGTAAATAGATTTAAACAAACATAAATGAATGAATTACCGAACGTTCACGAACGAACGAGCCCTTTGTTCGTGTTCGTTCATTTAATAAAACGAATATAAAATCTTGTTCATATTCGTTCTTTTAATAAATAAATGAATATAAACGAACTTCATGCCAAACGATATGCTGAACGTTTGGTTCGTTTACGGCCTAAATTAACCCCCACACCCAATATTTGAGTGAACATGCAAATCTTTTGACACACCAAGAACATGTAGCATGCAGTTTTTTTTTTTAAAAAAAACAACTATATGTCTTGTACGATATGTAAAATTTTAATGTTTTGGATCTAAGTGTTAACCGTTTTAAATATACAAATTAAAATATTTCTTTTCATAATAGAGTAATAAAAAAATAGACATAATATAAAAACTTCTAGTAGACTTCTAACTTTATCTTTTTAATTGACTAAATATTCATTAATGCTCATTGCTTTAAAAAAATATTATTATAATATTACCTAATTAAAAAAATATATTCAAGAATTCTGTAAAAGGAACCCAATGAAAAAGAAATTGTTCATCCTTGAGACCCGGTTCAAACACTTGTATCTTTGTCAACAATTCATGCAGTCTCCTTGTTTCCTGGAAAACACTAATGCTGGTTCAATGGCAATCACTTATCAGATCTGTCACATGGCCATTAATGCTATTTGGAGCTTATTTGCGGAGATGACATAAAACATAGACAACCAACAAAATGACATGCTTCATTGGAACATTAGACGATGTATTAACAGACATTCACGGGTCGAGATACACGACCAGATGACTACCTCTGTACACGGTGGAGATGCAAAATCAAGGGCGGGTGTAGCCGCACTCAAAAATTCCGATTCGGGTTTCCATAATTTATGTATATAGAGGGCATTTTAAACTATTACCTCCCCCAGCATGTCCAAAATTTGTCTATACTATTTCGTCCAATCTATATCTGATTCTGGTTACGAAGATCAACTTGCTGCCACTATAGACTCCAGCGTCACTTTTCAACTAAGACTGATCCGAGTGCTAACCGATTGGAATGTCACTACAGCACACATTATGCATCTTTAACAAAAAGCTGAAACAAGAACGGTACATGTTACTAGCTGTGTAATAAGTAAGTTTCACCTATGCTGGAACAAGAACGGGGCATATCACCGATAACCATTAAGAAAAGCCTCACAATTTTCCGCACTAGATGCTGATGGACACATCATTTCCTTTTCCATCTAGGCCTCCCGTAGAAACTGAATTATCCTCGCCCTTTGAATTCATCGATCCTGGCTTCATCTTCTGAACCTCCTCTCTAGTGTAGATACCAATCTTGCGAACCATGGCACAAAATTCCCTAAATCATATAAAAGAAGAAAAAAAGAATTCAGTAATGTCATCCAACGTATTAAACAAGTGAAATGTCTTGAAGAATGAATGCAAGAATCCTTACTGCCAAGGATCATCTCCAACAAGCATCATATCACCCTCGTCGTCAGTATAGACAACAAGCCAATTCTTTTTAGGGGCCATTAACTCGCCTCTAAATTCAAATAATCGATCCAGTTCAGCAATAAGTTCATCGTAGTCGTTGAACTTTGTAAGATCAACGGACCTACCAAGAGCAATTCCCTGCTTGTGAACCTGAAAATAAAATAAAGACCCAAATTACTTATAGATTTCATAACAGCAAGCGTACAATATCAAGACAACAAAGAGAAGGAAAAAAAACCTTAGTACAACTCCTAGTTGAGGCACCAGAAGGTTTGCTTTGAATCTCTTGTGCATGAGCTTGTTTCTCCAGCTCATTAAAATCAGACAAGTCCTCTACATCCACTAATTGTGAGAGGTTCGGCTTCTCAAATCTTTGATCAGACTCGAAATCACGAACTTGCTGTGATGCAGCTTGCAAATGACACACAGGCTTATTCAATGAATTAACATGAGAGACAGTGGGGTCTGATGCAACAGAATTCCTAATAAGAGGAACACCAAAGAGCTTGCAGTTCCCTTCTCCAGATTTTCCATTATAGTGTTCTCGAGATAGGACTGGACTCTTCTCGTAATGAGAAGTTGGGGGAGGCATCAACCAATTTCCATTCGAGTATTCGATCCTATGGCCTTGAAGTATATGATAGCCACCAAAACCACTACATCGACCATTTCCTAGGGGTTGATAAGGCATGTCAGAACCTTGCCCTGGCAGCATTGCACTAGTGTCAGCCAACTCGAGTGACAGACCAGAAGGCCTGAGGGACCAAGAGCCACGCTTCCTTTCTTGATCTATTGCTTGTTTTTTCAAAGTATTATCAACCGAGGATGAACAATACCCATGCAAGGAATCAGCAATAGATCCAAACCCCGAGAGTAGATTTGTGCACATCGGTTCATGCCTCCAGGAGGATATCCAATTTTCTGAAGCAAATCTTCTTGAAGCAGAAACCACATCAATCTTCTCATTATCTACAGGTGGCCACATCACCGACTTTTCAGCATTGACAGGCTCAATATTGTCTGCAAAGTTGCTTCTCAAAGTCAAGAATTCTTGACCTTGCAAGACCGTTGACAACCCACTAGCCGTTGAAGGGTTTATGGTAACTTTGGATGAACCTAGACATGAACTCGATTATTAGATCTTTCTAGATGGGATATTACATGAAAAATAAATTATGAAACCTTAAATTCGGAAAATTCGGAAAGGGCCTACCTTCCCTAGTAAGCACCGAGGAATCAGGGAATGAAGATACTGCATGGGATCTAGGCCTTTTGGCCCTGGGCATTGGAAGGGGATTCAAGGCTGGAGGAGCCAAAGCAGGTTCAATTTTCCAAGGAGAAACTCGCTCTGGACGAGGTATGTTAGATGTCTCATCCCATCGCACCTGTAAGGGGTATTTAAACATTGTTTCAGAATCCCGAGTTGAAACATTCTACCATTTATTTAGTTCAGTATCCTAAACATGTCAAATTAAATAAAATTTACTTTGAGGCATCTCCATTTGGAATCCTGCCACCTTTTCGGATCAGCATCTTCTATTCCAACTACTGTTCCAGTAAACCTGCAATATAAAAATTAAAACCCTCAGCTTGCTCCCATATCATGCTTGAAAATTGTTGCTCTCATTCATTATAAAACTAGACACTTCATAAATAATTGTTTCAATGTAGCCATACAAGGAAATAGTATCTTCCCAGAGAAAGACAGAAGTTATACCTCTGTTCAGGAGCTTCTTCGCCTTCAAATCTCATTTTGAATCGCATCCCTATTGAGTAATTATTCTTTAATGACTCCATGTACTGATCAAATGGAACAATAAACTCGGCAGGGCTTGTCCTATAACAGAAAATTGGCAAGTGTAAATACAAGAACCTATAACAAATTTCTTCTAGCAAATAGCAATGTTACATTTGGGAACTCATCAAGAAGTGATCTATTTGGAGTGCATTGGCATATCAATCCAGGAAAAAGATGACAAATCGTGTAAAAGAAGGTAGCAAGATCCACATACCTAGGTTTGTAATATACAGTAAAAATGGTTCGTGTTGTGAAGGCATGCCACGCTGTTGCAAGCACACCAAGATGCATGCTATGACTTGATATTACAGATGAAGGAACATTGCCCTGCTGCCTCATTGCTCGTCTTACACCAACACGTAATTCTCCATTCTCTCCTCTGAAGTTGCAAATCATTTCCACATTATTACTCAAGCTCAAACTAACAATTTAATTTAAAACCACCAAATTACAGAGAACGTGCGAGGAAGCATGCAAACCTTAAAAATATAAATGCATCCCCTGCAACAAGCCTCTTGGAACTCACAAAAACACTCCAGCCACTTTGAAGCAAATGCCTTCGGGGTTGACCTGATATGCATTATGCAAAACAACAAATGAACCAAATTATATAAACAAAACGGGATTAACATGTAATAACGAGAAAAGTATAATGTATATAGTGGCCTGCCTAGGATAAACAGTCCATGAAAACCAACAAGGTTTAAAGTGTATTATTACCCCTGAAGATATGCCGGAATCGCCACTCATTTCCATGCAAATCCTTAGCAATCAATTCCTGTGTTGGAGGTTGCCGTGACATGTCCTGTTAAACAAGCTCAAAAGAATCACAATCTATCACATAATAGGAAAGAAGAAAAGGAACGATGCATCTGCATAGAAAAGACACAAACCAATGGTGGAAGACATTCATCAGCATGCCGCCTGAGCACCGAAAACCCACCATGGGTGCTTGTATCCGAGGCAGTCAAGGTCTTGCAAAAGGAATGAACACGGAACCGAGGTGGTTGAGGAACGGGATGCTCCTTGTCCACAGTATCCTCATCTTGCTGCTAAAATATAAATAGAGCAAAGAACAAACTCATCAGAAATTCAACTTCTCATCATCTTCAGATCATAACAAAATACAAACAAGTAGAGACCAAAGCTTACGGTAGGTTCAGGAAGTAGAGTCATTTGTGCAAAAACTTCATCAGTATCTGGTTCAGCCTTTAATTGAACATTAATCACCCGACAAAGGATCTTCGATGGAAGATTATACAGTGGCATATGCTGGTCTGAAACCTGATTAGTAGACGCCTCAACCTGATCCACCATAAACTGTGGTTAATAGTTAAGAAAATAAAACCCAGAAATAGAAATGAAAATAAAACATAATAGAGTGAAAGATCCACTTCAAAAAAAAAAAAAATTTAAATTCATTAAAAAATTATCCAAAAGAAAGAAGAGAAAAATATGGTAAAAGAGAAACCTGTTCTATGTGACCTTGGGGAAAGTAGAACACGCGCTCTCCTTCGCGAGGGACGGTCACCAGAGGTCCGGCACAAGCGCGCCAAAGCTCCGTATACAGCGCTGTTTCCGGGTCTAGATTTCCAGACACGAAACCGAAATAAACATAAAACGGCAAACAAACAAACAAAAAAAACTGAAAATCCGATGAAAGCCATAAACGGAAGAAGAAACCAGTATACCTCTGACGGCAGCTTGACAAGCGGAATGACCGTTTCGCCCTCCCGTGATGTTCCGAGCATCCATTGGCTCACTGTGACCGGAAGAAAAGCTTTCTCCTCCTCTTCCGTTCATACAATTTCCTTTCATTGATACCTCCGAAGCTGTCATTTTTTTCTGTACTGTCCGCGCCAAATGTTTTTCAGCTCAGATCTCTCATCTGAAACTCTCAAATTTCCTTAGAACTAAAAAAACCCTGACTCGAATTCAACTCAAACCACCAACACGGCTCTCATTTAAAAAAGAAAACCAACTATCTCTGGGACTATAATCAAATCGACCAAAACAAGCCTGATTTCCCTCTTGTTGATTTATGCATCAATCAATCGTTTCTGATTTCTTTCTTCCTTTTTCCACTTTTTTACCTCAAGTCACTTTCACTCTTCCTCTTTTCTTCTGCCAAAGAAACCTACAACTCACTGCTCAGCCTCTAAATCTCCTCATCAACCTGTATAAATTGCAGCAGATGGAATATCAGAGCTCGTACACTTGCGAAAGAGGAAATTTACAAAAATAAATAAAGTTTTTCTCTCGGGGTTTCTTTCTTTTCTTTTTTTCTCTATCGTCTCCGTTTGTCTGTGTCAAAACTGTGAAGCAATGACAATCATTTAAACCGCGGTCAATTCGTAACCCACTAAAACAAACCGGCCTTACCGGCTACACCCGGTGGTTTTATCACCGGGGACGATGGAGTCAAGGCCCAGACAGCCAAGGGGACCAGATAGTACATGCAATGCAAATATATATATTTTTTTGAATCAACATGCAATGCAAATATAAAATATGGAAATCACCCGTGCTCACTGCAATTAAGAGTGCGCGATCGAGTTAAATAAAAAAAATTAAGTTAATTAAGTTGAAGATTCATATTTTATAATTTAAATTTCATTCAAAAAAATTTTAAGTTAAATTTATAAAATTACAAATCAAATATTTTCAAATCAAATCAAATTGAATAATTTAATTTTTTAAGTCGAATCGAATTTTGTTCCCCTAAATGCAATGCACCACCACCAGGATTGTCTTGTTCACGTTCGTTCTAGGGGTGAGCGTTCGATCGAGTCCAGTAAAAAAAATTCAAGTTATTCTAGTTGACGCGTCATTCTTTAAAATTTAAATTTTATTTGAAATTTTTTCAATTATCGAGTCGAGTCGAGTTCTCGAGTTCCTATAAAAATTTAATTGTAATTATTTATCATGTTATAGTACGGTTTGATTCTAATTTAAATCACTTTCTCTAATCATATAAGATATGCATATATATATTTCTTCATATTTTTTCATATGTTGCAATATTTCTTCATATTTTTATATATCGGTATATATATAATAAAAAATTGAGGGACTCGTCTCGAACTTAAAAATAAATACATTAATTACTAAAAATTTCGAATTATTCGAGTTTCTATTTTATAACTCAAACTTTATTTGAAATTTTTTCGAGTCGAGTTGAGTTTATAAAATTTTGAGTCGAGTCAAGAAGAGTCGAGTATTTTTGCCTCGAGTCGAGTCGAATTATTTAATTTTTTCGAGTAAAGTTTTGCTCACTCATAGTCCATTCTACATTTATAGGGATGTTGATTATATTCATACTACGTGTTATATCTGCTTATTTTATTAGTATTTTTATTTTAATATTATAAAAGTAACATTTATAATTTATTTATGAGCATAATTTTAATATATAATAATTAGTATACGTAAAATATAATATATAAAAACAAATTATATATATATATATGATATTAGCATACATATCAATGAGTAATTATTTTATACATAGACAGTGAAAAAAAGCTTTCACAAACGGATACTTTTAAGGGTTTGAGATTTAGTTTAAGATTTAGAGTTTATGACTTTAGGTTTAAGAGTGTGAAATTTAGAGTTTATGATGTTTAAGGGTTATGGATTAAGTAAGATTATGGATTTAGGGGAGTATAGTTTAGGATTACGATTAAAATCTAAATTCATAATCATACTACCCCAAACATCAAACTCTAACCCCTACTCTAAACCTTAAATTATAATCATAAACCATAAATTTTATATCTCTAAACCCTAAACCCTAAAATTAATCCGCTTATGATTTTTTTCCACCATCAATGCATGTAATATTTTCTTATATATTAAATATTTAAACATTATGCGTAAAATATTTAAAATAGGACAAATATTATTTTTTTTAACAAAGCTTAATTCTTATCATAATTCTATCTAGAGGGAAGGGGATACTCTAAGAGAAAGAATGAGTGCTCCTGATGGGTCTAGAATCCATGACCTAAGGGAAATGAGAAAACAAAGATGGGTAGCTTGGCCAACCGGCTAAATATGCTTGCTCGATAAATATTAATTTTGAAATTGGGGCGAAACATAAAACAAACATTTACCATAAAAACTCACGGTGTGGAACCTATTAAGTGGTTTCGAGCAATTTGTTTACACAATATATACTTGCATTATTAAAGGAGTAAAGTTAATGAACATATAATATTTTGTAATCGTATTAAACGGTTCAAAAAAATAAAACAGCGAAATCTGTAGAACGGCTCGAGTTTTATCATTCTACATCTATTGGCAATCGCCATTAAGATTATGTTAATTACTTTATAGTTATCTTGATTAAGAATTCAATCTTACTCTTAAATGTTAACAAGTCAATGCATCACCCATCTAAATTAATATTAGACGCGTTAATGGAGATAATTGTATTGGGTGGGAGTCTGGGAGACCAACCCTACTCTAACTTATTGTTTGACATTTGCTAAGGTGTTGTTTTGCATTGCTTTTCTAAAATATTTTTAAGTATAAAATATATTTTTGGATTAAAATCAATGCAGAATATATGATTTGTCTGGTCAATCATTTTACATTACTCTTAAAAATGTTTGTTTGTATTTTTCAGGGTTAAATTTGACGTCGCATTGATTGATCAAATGATGCTTATTTATTATTTTGTTGATCTTGTTACTTTAGACCTACATATTGGATTTGAATACATGGTTTGAGTTCATCGATAGTTTTCTCATGACTTTCAGCTCTGATTTGTGGTTGTCAATAGTCTTTCAATAGTTCGATGTCTTTTGTGGTTCATTTGTCAGTGCAGTCAAATTGTTCTTATCTATATTCTTTTGAGTCTATTGGTTGAAACTTTAACTTTTTCCTTGCATGGTCCTTGTATGGTCTCAAGTGACTAGTTTCTTGTGTTGATAGTTATAGGAAATTGCCCAAATTATATATTTAATTTACAATTATGGTTGTAAACCCTCACTGTAATGTTCTCTTTCTAATAAAATTAACAGCTCCTATAAAAAAATCAACTCTAAATTAAATAAAAATGTATAAATTCAAATTAATTCAATATAGCCCTAAAGACTTTGTTTAGGGTAAAGTACACATATGGTCACTAAACTATCCCTAAAATACAAAATGGTCACTAAACTTTCAAAAATTACATAATGGTCATTAAACTCTAGTTTTTATTATAAAATAGTCACTGAGCCGTTAACTGTCGTTAACTAGGAGACGTGACAGTTATAAAAAATTGTATAATAACATATTTAATCCTCAATATTTACATATTCAATCCATTTAGACATTAATAATGAGGGTTAAATTATGTGTCAATATGAAGGATTAAATATTATAGTATTTAAATTTCTGTAACTGTTACGTCACCCAATTGATGACAGTTAACGGTACAGTGACCATTTTATAATAAAAACTAAAGTTTAATGCCCATTCTGTAATATTTGAAAGTTTGATGACTATTTTATATTTTTTAGAGATAGTTTAGTGATTATTTGTGTACTTTACCCTTTTTATTTATTTAAGAAGCAGTAAGCACATCTCTATATTTTCTAATTAAAATAAGACTTAAAAATAAGGGAAAAACTTTGATACACAGGCCGTGTAAACTTTAGTTTGTATGTGCCTTTTAGATTTAGGGATTAGAGTTTTAGTTTAAGGTTTAAGGGTTAGGGGTTTAGGTTGTAGGGTTTAGAATTTAAGGTTAGTGTTTAGAATTTAGTGTATAGAGTTTAAGATTTAGTTTTTAGGAATAGAGTTAGAAATTTAGGATTTGGATTTTTATAATATAAATACACAGACTTGTGTAAAATTAATTTTACACATTCTGTGTATCAAAGTTTTACCCTAAAAATAATTAGATTGTTACATTGCTTCTAAAAGTGAAACAAACATCTTATTAGTATTTAATATGCAAACGCCTCCCACGGTCAAGATTTTCCCGAGATCCAGGTTTTATTATATATTTTAGTCATTATTTATTTAGAAGTTAATTTGATATATAAGTTGTATAAAAAATTTGTATTCTTTCTTATTTAAATTATAAAATATAAATATATCTAAAAAATTTAATTTTTTAATTATAAACTCAAACCTTAAACTAAACTTTAAACTCTAAAATTATTAGACTTGTGTGAATTTTACGCAATATATATTTATTTATTTAGTATCATTTAAATTAAATTAAATTAAATTAAATTAAACCGGAGGTCAAGCCGGCGCCTACCAAAGTTTTAAAATGGCTACGCGAGGCATAGGGCGGTTGCGTTTTAAATTTAATTAGATGTAATGAATGATTAGTCAAATACAGAAATTAAAAGGAAATAAAAAACGAGGAGATGTTTCAATAATCAAAGGCATGTTATCGCCGTTGTTGACAATGACAGATAGCTAACACATCATCCTTTCCTTAATCTTCATTAAAATTGTCTTAATTAGTTATTGTTTTTGAACTTTTAGTACCAGTTAAGATAATAATAAATGTGAGAGTTTATTTAAGTGGTAAATAATTTGATATTGCTTAAGTATGTTTACAACTCGAGGTGTTATGTATACAAAAAATCTCTGCTAGAAGACTCGCACACCAAAACTAAGTGTGTAATACAGGTCGATTCGCATTAGTCCGAACGAAACCGGAAGGATAATAAAAATAATAATAAATTTTGCACTCTGTCTAAGTTAGCTAATTAGGGTTTAGATGTATTGGGGGTTAATAATATTTTGAGTTTAATAATTAATCACGAGATAAGATTTAAAAATAGACTTGGTCTTAAGTAGATGTATTAAACAGCCGAGTTATTTGCCGTGGCGGAATTTAGGGTAAGAGTTTAGGGGTCAATTTAATTTTTTTAAAAAAATAGAGATTTAAACTAAAATTTCCAGAAAAAAAATGAGGGTTTAACTATTTTTTAATAATTCTGAAAGATTTAATAATAGTTTTTAATAATTCTGAGAGAATATTTAATTAAAAATATTTGAAAATTTAAAATTTAATATAAATTATAAAATTTTTGAGGGAAGCAAATTAAAATTTTTAAAAAGTTTAGAAGACAAAATCTAACTTATCAAAAAATTTGGGAAGGTCATGGCCCCCTAATTCCTTAATTTCTTCTG
This sequence comes from Hibiscus mutabilis, assembly GCA_019671005.1. Classification (NCBI taxonomy): domain Eukaryota; kingdom Viridiplantae; phylum Streptophyta; class Magnoliopsida; order Malvales; family Malvaceae; genus Hibiscus; species Hibiscus mutabilis. Next base: position 37,479,488 of record CM033744.1, read on the forward strand.
CCCCGGGTTATTTGCCTAGTTTAATACGTTTATAATTATAACAAAGTTATGATGACATTTTAGGGGGGACAAGTGTAAATAAGAATAAACCGATAGTTAGAGTGTAATTATTAAGCTTTCAATTTAAATTTTAAAATGAATGAGTTAATATATAATTTGTTTAATTTTGAAATTAAAAGTATCTAAAAGGTACTTCTACCAGAAAAAGGTAGATCAAAATTTAATTTGTCTAGTACCAAAACTAAGAGAAACTTAAATATAGGAGGCAATAATCTAATTTATTTAGTTTCAAAACTAGTTTTTAGTCATAATCTTAGATGTTTATTCTATAGTCTAACAATTTAAATTTTAGGGTAAATTATGTCTAGTACCACCAAACTATTGGGGTGACCCTTTTATACCACTAATATTTTAATTAGTCTAAATTTGCTACTAGACTTTATTTTTTGACTCGTATATACCATCGAGCCATTAACACCTTAACGACGTGATGACTTGGATGCTAGACCAAAACGGTGTCATTTTGGTGCCACTATTTTGATACTAAATTGCTCAAAACGACGTCATTTTGCTGGAGAAAAATATGAAAATTTATGCACTCAATGAGATTTGAACTTGAAACCTTTAAAATCAAGACAACCTCTAAACCACAAAGCCAATTTAACATCTTTGATTTGTTTCCAGCACAAATAATATATATTATAAATTGCAGTTGAACTTAATTTAATTTATTATATTATATAAATAATATTACTCTATATAAATAGTATAAATATATTAGAAATAATATTAATATACATATAATAATATATTAATATATATAATTAATAAATAAAATATTTACATTAACTAAAAAAATTATATTATCAAGATTATTAAATATATAAATAAATAGTATATCATTATAAAAACTAAAAAATTAATTTTCAAAAAATCCCAAAATAAAAAAAAACAAAATCCACCAAAACATTAAATTCTAACCCATAAACCCTAAAACCCTAAATTATAAATCCTAAACCCTAAAATCATAAACCCAATAGCAGCCAAAATGGATGAATTTGAGGTCTAAGCTTTAGGACTTTGATGAATTTTTGAGATTTTTTTTTAAATTTTGAAAATTCAGATTTTTTAAAATCATTTTTTTAGTTTTTATAATAATATATTTTTTGTTTATATATTTTAATATTATTTGTTTATAAATAAAATTTTAGGGTTTAAGATTTATAGTTTAGGGTTAAGGTTTAGGATATATGGTTTTGTTGGATTTGGGCTTTTTGAAAATTTTGGGATTTTAAAAATTAATCTTTTAGTTTTGTATAATAATATATTTATCTGTAACACCCTCGACCCGGATGCTACAATTGGGTCACAAACCCAAACCTCTCCCAAAAATTTTACTTTTAAAAGCCAATAAAATCAGTCTCATACATCCCAACATTTAAATCCATACTTCCTTAAAACATTCAAAATAGTTAAAGAAGCTTCAAGTACAGAAATAAGACATTTGACCAATACAAATTAAATCAAATAGAGTTACAAATACATATGGTCCTACGAATACATAGCCCACTACATCTAAGTACTTGTACTATACCAAAAGGCCAATGCTGGATCCTTACTTCGATGGTGCTCCGCTACTCTGGAACTATCTTTCAACCTGCGAATGGAAACAACGATTCCGAACGCTGAGCTAACAAAGCTCAGTGGATACACAACCACTAGACCAAGTTTCAGGTGAATCATAATTAAGAGCATGATATGATATGATGTCAAGATAGGATAAAGCATTGGCACTACCATAACCGCCTAAACACATGCTATAAGCAAACAACACCTCAATAACAGCATAAAAGTAAACAAACCAGGAAAGATGCCCAATGTCACCCGACATTGGGAGACCCACCCATGCTCGAAATCTCACATCGAGCTGCTTGGAATCTCACATCGAGCGGTATACTTGAAATCTCACATCGAGTGGGGCTCAGAATCTCGCATCGAGCAGATATCATCATCCGGAATCTCACATCGGATGACCTTCATTCATTATCGAGAATCTCACATCCGATTGCCTTCATGTGTTGCAACCCTCACTCACTGGGTATCCGGATCCCATCAAACAATTACTCATAACCAAACAAGTGCCCTTACCTGACACGACCACAAATGATCCACCAAGGATCCCTAAACTCACTTACCAAGCAATTTACTTTCATTTCAATACTCAATTAACCATTTAATCTATATAAGCAAATATGAACATACATTCTCAATTTTAACAATCATTTTATATCATAAGGGACTCATTAGAACCTTGGTCACAATTTATAGAACCCCCGAACTCAAAACGTAAAAACTTGGGCAGATTGCCCAGCGAGTATCGATACTCTAAAGTGAGTATCGGTACTCCCCTCTAGGTATCGATACTCCCTGCTGAGTACCAATACGCCATTTAGATTCGAAAAAATCAGCCATTGCCTCGTACCGATAAACATCATTCTGTACCAGTACCTTATATCGGTACTAGGATCACCCTGTACTGATCCTTACCCGTATCGATACGCCTACCCTAGCGTACCGGTACGCAAAGCCTTTTTAGGCAATGCAACAGCGGGTACCGATATGCCCCGAGCGTACCAGTACACCATAGCCTTACTAGAATTCTGCTCTAATGAGGGGTATCGATACGCGGAGAGGCATATCGGTACGCCTCTCATAATTCGACCCCAAAGATGCAAAGGAGTACCGATACGTAGCCACCCCGTACCGGTACTCGAGCCCCGATTTCAAAACTTGAAGCTCGAAATTGTACCAAACCCTCCCTCAACCACCATGGTTAAGTCCCAAAACGTTTCTACATGTTATTTGAAGTCATTAGGTGAGTTTCTAGCTACTTTTACCCTTAAACATCAACAATTACAAGATTTACCATTGATGATCATCCAAGCTCTAAATTATCAAAACATCATATATCAAGCAACACGTACCAAAATGATGATGCATATGAACACCTAGAAGTTAGAAGTGTACTAACCTCGAACTACAAGCTAAAAAGGAACCCCAAACTCCACTTCAAGCCTTCTTCTTCTCTTGGGCCTTTGAATGCTCCCCAACCTCTTGAACTACAAGGAAATATTGTAATCAAGTTACAACGTTGCTTGGAGGTTAAAAAGAAGCTCAAAGAATGATTCAACAACAAAAAATGAGATTAAAAACACCATTATCGTTCTCACTCTAAAACCTCACTAAACTTCAACCTCTACCATTTTCCACGAAACTTACCTTGGATTGTAGATCCTTGATTGTTTAACAACTTTCCCTTCTACCTCAATATGAGATTTCAACTCAAAACCAACAAAGATGAAGTTTTTCTCTCAAAATCCTAGAAGAGAGAAGATGAAGATGGTGGGAAGAGCTTTTGGGGACAAAATGACTTCATCAATCTTACAAAGTCTGCAGCCCATAACTCCCCACCTCTCATCCTTTTATTCAATTATGAAATTACCACAAAGCCCATCTCTATAACCCTAAAACTCAAGCTCAAAACCAAAACCAAGCCCAAAAAAAGTTTAATAGGCCCAACAACATAACCCAAACACGAGGCCCATGCCTCGATTTAACCCGATGTTCGGGTTCCAAAACTCGAGTTGTTACAACTCTCCCCTCTTTAAAGAAAATTTCGTCCTCAAAATTTACCTGGTGGAAACAGATGTGGGTGGAGCTCTCTCATCTCTGCCTCGACCTCCTAAGTTGCCTCTTCAACCCCATAGTTCCTCTACAACATCTTTATGAGGGGTATGCACTTGTTATGAAGCTCTTTAACTCTCCTATCAAGCACTCTCACATGCTCTTCCTCATATGTCAAGTCCGTGTCAACCTCCACATCCTCGAGCGATAAAACATGTGAAAGATCAGAACGATAGCGTCTCAACATGGATACATAGAAAACATTGTGGATACGTGCTAATTTCGGAGTTAAAGCTAGCCGATATACTACCGGTCTGATCCTCTCGATCACATCATGTGGTCCAATGTACCTCGAGCTCAACTTGCCCTTCCGCCCAAAACGGATTATCCCCTTCTATGGTGATACCTTTAAGAACACCTTTTCACCAACCTCATACTCGATATGCTTGCGCTTCTTATCCGCGTAGACCTTCTGTCGATCAAAAGCCGCTTGCAATCTTTCTTTGATGATGTGAACCTTCTCTTTGGTTTGTCTAACCAAATCAGACCCCACAATTCTCCTCTCATTGAGTTCGGTCCAGCATAGGGGTATTCTGCATCTACGCCCGTACAAGGCTTCGAAAGGGGCCATCTTGATACTTAATTGATAACTATTGTTGTATGCGAAATCAACCAACGGTGGCTGTTCCTCCCAACTTCCCTCAAAATCTACAACACAACACCGAAGCATATCCTCAAGAATCTGGATAACCCGCTCAGACTGGCCATCGGTCTGAGGATGAAAAGCTGTACTAAAATGCAGCTCGGTGTCTAAGGCACTATAAATCTTCTTCCATAACCTTACCGTGAACCGCATATCCCTATTTGATATGATCGAAGATGACACTCCATGCAACATCATTATCTCTTTGATGTACAATTGAGCCAACCGTTCTAATATGAAATCTATGCGCACAGGCAAGAAATGAGCAGACTTGGTCAAACGATCCACTATTACCCAGATGACATCATGCTTTCTTTGAGTCATCAGTAAACCTACGACAAAATTCATGGTGACATGATCCCACTTTCATTCTGGAATCTGAATCGGTTGTAGTAACCCTGATGGAACTTGATGTTATGCCTTCACTTGTTAGCAAACTAAGCATCTCACCACAAACTCGAAAACATCCATCTTCATGCACGACCACCAATAATAAGGTCGAAGATCTTGGTACATCTTGTTATTTCCCGGATGCACAGTGAAAGGACTACAGTGTGCCTCAAATCATAAAATATGATCCCTCAAATCTTCTAAGGTCGGAACACACAACCTACCCTTGAAGTACAAGTACCCACCATCTTGTACTTTAAAATTTGAGGCCTCGCCTCTTTGAATCGCTTCAATTTAAGCCACTAAATCTTCATTCAGAGCCTGACTCCTCCTTATCTCTTGTATTAACGTGGGCTCAACTCGAAGCTCGGCTAAAAGCCCTCCATCCTCGATCATTCTCAAATGGGCAAACATGGCTCTTAAATCAGACATCGAATTATGGCTCAAAGCATCTGCTACAATATTTACCTTGCTAAGATGGTACTCAATAACGTAATCATAATCCTTTAGTAGCTCAATCCAACGACACCGCCTCAAATTCAACTCCTTTTGGGTGAGTAGATACTTTAAACTCTTATGATCCGTATAGATGTAACACTTCTCCCCGAAGAGATAGTGTCTCCAAATCTTCAAAGCAAAGATCACTGCAGCCGGCTCCAAATCATGGGTAGGGTAATTCTGTTCATAAGGTTTAAGTTGCCTCGAGGCGTAGGCAACCACTTTACCCTCTTGCATAAGGAACATAGCCAAGTTCATTCAATGACGTATCACTAAACACCACGTAATCTTTTCCCGGTTTAGGTTGCGTCAGAATCAGAGCCTCGGTAAGGTAGGCTTTCAACTGCTTAAACACTGTTGTTTCTTCTCATTCCATACAAACGACACTCCCTTCTAAAGCAACTTGGTCAATGGGGCAGCTAAGATTGAAAAACCCTTAACAAACCGTCGATAATATCCCACCAGTCCAAGAAACCTGTGGACCTCTAAGACATTCCTGGGTGGTTTCTACTCTGTTATTGCTTGGATCTTCTGAGGGTCAACGCGGATCCCATCTGCCGCCATGATGTGGCCCAAAAATGCCACTTCGGAGAGCTAAAATTCACATTTACTAAACTTTGCATAGAGGCGCATGTCTCTTAACGTCTGAAGAACTACTCGCAGATGGTAGTCGTGCTCTTCGACCGATCGTGAATAAACTAGAATATCATCGATGAACACCACCACAAACTGATCCAAATAAGGCTGGAAGATTTTGTTCATCAAATCCATAAATAATGCTGAAGCATTAGTGAGCCCAAAAGGCATCACCAAGAACTCATAGTGTCTATACCGCGTCCTGAAAGTGGTCTTCTGGACATCTTTTTCCACCACTTTCAACTAATAGTACCCCGATCTCAAATCTATCTTCGAGAAGACTCAAGCACCCCGTAACTGGTCAAACAAATCATCTATTCTAGGAAGAGGATATTGATTCTTCATCGTTACCTTATTTAACTACCGATAGTCAATGCACATTCTCATTGACCTGTCATTTTTCTTAACAAACAAGACCGAAGCACCCCAAGGAGAAACACTTGGTCGGATGAAACCTTTCTTTAGCAATTCCTGAATTTACTTCATTAACTCCCTCATTTCTGTTGGTGCCATCCGATAAGGTGGAATAGACACAGGTGTCATACTGGGAATTACCTCAATTTGAAACTCAAGCTCGCGATCGGGTGGTAACCTGGGTAGCTCTTCCGGAAAAACATATATAAACACACAAACTATTCTGAAGTTCTCGATAGACGGGCTCTCGGCTCTTACATCCACCACATGAGCCAAAAAAGCCTCCCAACCTTGTTGTATTAACCTCTGAGATACTAGAGGCGATACAACGTTAGGGATGCAGGGGTGTCTCTCCCATCTAACCGTTAGCTTAGATTCATCAGCCACACAGAGCTTCAAACTCTTGGTCCCACAACCCAAACTAGCGTCGTGCTCAACAAGCCAATCCATACATAGGATTGTGTCAAACTCTTAGAACGACAAAACCATAAGATCTTCTGGGAAGATCGAACCTTGAACTTCAATATGACACCTCTGGTACACCTTGTCTACTAACACATCTAACCCTAATGGACTAGATATACGAACTCCTATCTCTAGGTCTTCAGCCGGTATACCCCAACGCTGGGATATCCCACTACGGATGTAGGAGTGGGTAGACCCCAAATCTACTAACGCAACAATGGGAACAAAAAACAAGAAAAAGGTAATTGCAATCACATCGGTGGGCTCGCAATCCTCTTAAGCTCTCACTGCGTATTGCCTCGCCGGTACTCTCACCGTAGATTGAAATATGTCGTTACTCTGGTGGCCGGTCGCCTGGCTTGACCATCCCCTAGAGAACCATCGGCCCCTTTGAGCCGGATAAGAAACCCTCGATACTTGAACTGGAACGGCTCTGGTAAAACGGGGTAATCTTTCACAAGGTGGTCCTGAGACCCACACTCAAAGCAAGCTCGGTTTGCGCCCCAACACTCTCCTTGGTGCCTACGCCCACACTGATTATAAAACGGTGCACCCGCACTCCCCTGAGAACTATCTGGGCTCATCATAGACGAAGATGATGTAGGCCTCCTACGGCTGACAAACTCTGATCTACGGTTTAAGCTCATACACTGATTCGAAGCTCTTCTTCCCTGATTCCATCAGTTTCTATCCCTCATTGAGTGGGACTGTGAGCTGTTAGAGAAATACTGAGGCCTCCCGCTAGGACCTCATTGTCCACTAGCAGAACCATATGTCAAACCTTGTACTTGCTCAAGAGACTTTGCACTAGCAGTTAAATCAGAAAATACCTTGGGTAGGGCAGCTGTCAAACAGGTTTGTATCTCCTTCCTTAACCCTTTTATGAACCTCTTGCACCTCATTTTCTCGGTGGTCACAAGTTCCAGCGCATACATGCTCAGCTGCAGAAATTCTTGTTCATACTCAAAGACGGTGCGGTTCCCTTGCACGAGGTGAGTAAACTGATCTTTCAACCTATCAACGTGAGCCTCACCCATGTACTTCTTCTCAAACTCATCAAGAAAGTCATTTTACGAAGGTCGGCTAGGGTACAATTCTAGCTCTGCGGTTTCCCACCATTCTCTAGCGTTTCCCTTGAGCAAATATAACACATAGGATAACTTATTCTCGGACCGCAACCTCATCTGTCTCATAATCCAACGGGTGTCTCGAAGCCACTAATCTGCCTTCATCAGGTTGTCCTGTCCTGACCCAAGAAAATTTATGGCACCCTGCCTACGCAGCCTCTCAACTGGTGCCTCTCGAGGGGTAGATGAATGCCTCAGAATCACCCTAACAATCCTATCTAGGGCCCGGTGCAGATGGGAGAAATAGTTGGCTTTATGACTAGCTCTTTCATCAGACTCCTCTACATCCGGCACATAGTCCTCATCGAAGCTTCCACCCCGGGAACCCAAACTTTCTTCCACGTTCCTAACTCTCGTTGGCATGGTCCAGCTCTGCGCAAACAGACAACATGAGTACACCATCAAAAATCCATCTTAATCCAAGTACAACTTTGACTTATGGGCATGTATCCGCTAGACACCTACTTACCATACTAGACTCCCTCGGGGACTGTCTAGAACTGACTAAACCTAGGCTCTGATACCAAAATGTAACACCCTCGACCCGGATGCTACAATTGGGCCACAAGCCCAAACCTCTCCAAAAAAATTTCACTTTTAAAAGCCAATAAAATCAGTCTCATACATCCCAACATTTAAACCCATACTTCCTTAAAACATTCAAAATAGTTAAATGAGCTCCAAGTACAGAAATAAGACATTTGACCAATACAAGTTAAATCAAATAGAGTTACAAATACATAGGGTCCTACGAATACATATCCCACTACATTTAAGTACTTGTATTCTACCAAAGGCCAATGCTGGATCTTTGCTTCGATGGTGCTCTGCTACACTCGAGCTATCTTTCAACCTGCGAACGGAAACAACGATTCTGAACGCTGAGCTAATAAAGCTCAGTGGATACACAACCACTCGACCAAGTTTCAGGTGAATCATAATTAAGAGCATGCTATGATATGATGTCAAGATAGGATAAAGCATTGGCAGTACCATAACCGCCTAAACACATACTATAAGCAAACAACACCTCAATAACAGCATAAAAGTAAACAAACCAGAAGTGAGGCCCAATGTCACCCGACTCTGGGAGATCTACTCATGCTCAGAATCTCACATCGAGCAGTATACTTAGAATCCCACATCGAGTCTTCGCTCAGAATCTCACATCGAGTGGGGCTCAGAATCTCACATCGAGTAGATATCATCACCCGGAATCTCACATCAGATGAATTTCATTCATCATCCGGAATCTCACATCGAATGGCCTTCATGTGTTGCAACACTCACTCACTGGTATCTGGATCCCATCAAACAATGACTTATAACCAAACAAGCACCCTTACCTAGCATGACCACAAATGATCCACCAAGGATCCCTAAACTCGCTTTCCAAACAATTTACTTTTATTTCAATACTCAATTAACCATTTAATCCATATAAGCAAAGAGGAACATACATTCTTGATTTTAACAGTCATTTTATATCATAAGGGACCCATTAGAACCTTTGTCACAATTTATAGAACCCCCGAACTCAAAACGTAAAAACTTAGGCAGATTGCCCAGCGAGTATCGATACTCTAAGGTGAGTATCGGTACTTCATGCTAAGTACCGATACACCATTTAGATTCAAAAGAAATTAGCCTTTTCCTTGTACCGATACGCTTCGTTCCGTACCGATACCCTATATCGGTACTGGATCGCCCCGTACCAATCCTTACCTGTATCGATACGCCTACCCTAGCATACCGGTATGCAAAACCTTTCTAGGCAATGCAATAGTAGGTACCGTACGCCCCGAGCGTACCAGTACACCAAAGCTTTACTGAAAATTCTGTTCTAACGAGGGGTATCGATACGCGGAGAGCCGTACCGGTACGCCTCTCACAATTTGACCCCTAAGATACAAAGGAGTACCGATACGCAGCCACCCCGTACTGGTACTCGAGCTCTAATTTTGAAACCTAGAGCTCAGAATTGTACCAAACTCTCCCTCAACCACCATGGTTAAGTCCCAAAATGTTCCTACACGTTATTTGAAGTCATTAGGTGAGTTCCTAGCCACTTTTACCCTTAAACATCAACAATTACAAGATTTACCATTGATGATCATCCGAGCTCTAAATTATCAAAACATCATATATCAAGCAACACATACCAAAATGATGATGCGCATGAACACCTAGAAGTTAGAAGTGTACTAACCTCGAACTCCAAGCTAAAAAGGAACCCCAAACTCCACATCAAGCCTTCTTCTTCCCTTGAGCCTTTGAATGCTCCCCAACCTCTTGAACTACAAGGAAATGTTGTAATCAAGTTACAACGTTGATGAGAGGTTAAAAAGAAGCTCAAAGAACGATTCAACAACAAGAAATGGGATTAAAAACACCATTCTCATTCTCACTCTAAAACCCCACTAAACTTCAACCTCTACCATTTCCCATGAAACTTACCTTGGATTGTAGATCCTTGATTGCTTAACAACTTTCCTTTCTATCTCAATCTGAGATTTTAACTCAAAACCAACAAATATGGAGTTTTTCTCTTAAACTTCTAGAGGAGAGAATATGAAGATGGTGGGAAGAGCTTTTGGGGACAAAATGACTTCATCAATCTTACAAAGTCTACAGCCCATAACTCCCCACCTTTCATCCTTTTCTTCAATTATGAAATTACCACAATGCCCCTCTCTATAACCCCAAAACTCAAGCCCAAAACCAAGCCCAAAAAGGGTTTAATAGGCCCAACAACATAACCCAAACATGAGGCCCATTACTCGGTTTAACCCGACGCTCGGGTTCCAAAACCCGGGTCGTTACATTATCTATTATATATTTAATATTATTTATAATATAAAAATATTTATATATTTTTATTTTATTTATTATTTATATATTAATATATGTATACTAATATATTTCTAATATATTTATATTAGAAATAATATATTTATATTATTTATGTAGAGTAATATTATTTATATGATAAACTGCAGTTTGGAATATATATTATTTGTGCTGAAAACAAAATAAATATGTTAAGTTGGCTTAATGGTTTGGGGGTTGCATTTGATTCTAAAGGTTCTAGGTTCAAATCCCATTGAATGTGTAATTTTTCATATTTTCCTCCAGCAGAACGATAGCGTTTTGGGCAATTTAATATCAAAATAGCGGCACCAAAACGATGTCACTTTAGTCTAGCATCCAAGTCCTTAACGGCGCGGTGGTATAAACGAGTCAAAAAATAAAATTTGATGGCAAACTTAGACCAACTGAAAGGTTGGTGGTATAAATAGGTCACCCCCAATAATTTGATGCTACCTGACATAGTTTATCCTAAATTTTAATTGAAATAAACTCAATCTAAATCTATTATATTGTATTTTAAATCTCATCTTTAAACAAATCCAATAAATAAGAAATAATGGCCACAAAATAAAAATAATAATAAGTAAGGTGTTTTGGTCCATAAGTAGTGCAAGTTGTAGTCTTTTTGTATACAAGACAAGGGAGCATGGCATGGTCGAAATTATGTTGATGGGGTGTTCTTTATCTTCTTGGCCTCATTTCATTTTCATTTCTTATTTATTTATATAATACATAATTACTTTACAATATTATTTTTTTGAATCTATTTTACAATATTATTTAAATGTGAAGGGGTGGAAAACCTCCTCGACCAACGAAAAATAATTTTAAGCACGTGAAAAATATGACATGTGAAGTATGTGGTTATGAATTATGATGCAGGTTTGTTGTTGTAATATGAACATGAAATTGGTTCCATTCTTTTCATTATCATCTTTTCTACAATTTTAGTTTTAGATAGTATTTATAAATATTCTCTCTTGATGTTTTCTTTTCCCCTTTTCTCACCTCGTTTATTTACGATGTTCATGTACTGACAATAAAAAAAAAATTATTACACAAATGTGATTGTATAGTTGATACAGATTCTTTAATTATATTAAAAATAAAAAATATAAAAACTTAGCAATCATACAATTTTATTTGTGAAATAATCTTTTTCATCACTAGTGCATGAAATAATAGTTTATATGAGTTGTTATTAAATACACCATCGGTAGATAAAACTAATCCCATAAGTGGTGTACATATGATACATAGTGTATTTTTAAGTATATTTAGAAACCTAAAAAATAAATAACAAAAAATTGACATCGGGAATTATATATTTCCACCGGCTATACATCAAATAATAATCCGTGTAATTATAATAACCTTTGAAATCTCAAAAATATTACTTAAAAATACAATGTAAAATAAATTATTGTAAGCAAATATAGACCGAGACTATGTCATTGCAAGCAACAAACTCCAGAAAATTGACCGTAAAATGATATATAATTTTTTTATCATTGAAATACTAAGTCTTAAAAAATACAAACATTATGAATCTAACAAGTTGTCTTAGTCGAAAAACTGATGATCTTTATTCTATAAGACTCGAGTTTAATCGCTTTGTCTATAAAGTGTTTGTGCATTGTCAAAGAGTTAAGAATATATATGAACAAATGCTACATTGTAATTACCTTTAGATTATTAAAAAAAATACAACATTATAATGTATTCGAGAAAATCGTGATTAATATTTTACATTAATCATTTAAGGATGATTATATATTTAGCTTAACTTCTTTTAATCGTAAATAAAGTAAAGTGAAGATTAAGATATTTTTTTAATATTTAGTGTACAGTATTTATACTCTCTAGATTCCTCTTCACTCATAAATAAAATGATATTAAATGCTTAAACGTGTTCGATTTCATGCCCTTATGTATATTATACTCACAATAATATCAATAAAATCCAGCAAAAGCCTTTATAGGTGGGGTTTAGGCCACCGGGAACATATCTATTTAAAAAAAACTAATTAGTTTAACTTATCTACTAACTTTGTAAGAATGGTTAATTAAGCATATACAAAATAATTATGTTGAATTAATTAAAAAGGTAGGCCAAGGCACCACTAATCACACAACATCTACCTAATTATGAACTTTTAAATTGTATTAATATTCATCAAACCGGCCCACCCACTTTGTTCGGGGGGTGTAAATGGTAATTTAAATTATATTTTATTAATTGTTTCAATTTTCAATTATTAAGTTGAATAGAGAAATAAGAAGTTCAATGTCTTGGATTAAGGGTCTGTTTGTGGTTGAGTTTGCGCCCCAAACGGCCGTTGTCGGCATAATTTCCCTACAAACAGGTACCGGTGACTACCCCAACGAGCGTTTGCGCTCATGATTTTCTCCCCAAACGCCCGTTTGTCTACAGTTGGATTTTCCAGCATCTGGCAACAGGCATTTATACCCAACAGGCGTTTGCCGTCTCACCCAAAAATGGAACCTAAGTCTTTTGAAATAACTACAAAAATAGGAGATCTTTGCTCTCTTTTTAGGGGTTCGGCTTGATTCGATTTTAACTAAGTTGAAACTCATATGGCAAACACACATCAAGAGTCTTAGACATAATAATGATGTGATGAATGTCGAAATTATTTTTAGGTTCAAAAAATATTTGTCTTGAAAATACACGAGTTTAGAAAATTGGAGTCATCATAGATGTTTATTTTGCTAGGGACGTATACCTATAAAATCACTCTTTTAAAGAGATTTTTTTTGAAAAATATAATTTTGACGCTCTACGTTTTAAATCTGAGTAAAAATTACGTTCAGGAGTTATTTATGCGTAGAAATGATTAAAGCACTCACACAACGTCTAGTAGATTTTAAAGCAGAATTGTGTAATTTTGTTTGGATTGGGGTAATATTCATGTAAAGCCTCCCTAATAATAACGACTCCATGATTTGAACTCGGTTGAAATGCTTGAGGAAGAGGTCTACTTCTTCCAACTACGGATGTAAATGGACATAGCGTTTGACAAACTATTTGTGACATGTTTTTATATTGTTCGTTTATTATATTAAATTAACAAGTATGAATATAATTTTAGTGTTCGCTTATTGAATGAATGAATTTGAACAGACTTTAGTTCAGTTCATTTATATTCACGAATAAAATTGTGTATAAGCTCGAATATTAGCTAGTTTTATTAAAGCTTAATATTTTACCTATAAAAGATAGTTAAAATGTATTTATTTTTATTTACTTATAAAAATTATTAATATAAACTCAAAAAGTGATCTCAGTGACATGTGATGATTAATTCTCCTTGGTAACATGGGTTTAAGTAGCGATGTTTGCATAGGGATGGTTGAGAATATGAGTAGCATATGACGTTTACAAAATTATTAACATTCATATTTGATTATTTTATATCTAAAAATAAGAATTATGTTCATTTATGTTGTTTATTTATTATTCATGAATATATATTTGGAAAATTGAAACTCAATGCCATTAAACAAAGGGAGGAGATTACAAAGCATAAAGACACTCTAAACCATGAATATTCATAGAGAGTAAATAGTAATACAAGAAATCTGTAAGGGCGTAAAAGATAAAACTAAAAAACATTATTTCCTTGAAAAACTTGCTCCATCTTGTTAGTTATAGTGTCCTATGGCCATTGTATGGACTTAATATTTTGATTATTAAATGTATTATTATAATAAATTTGCATGCTTTTGTATCCTTGAATATTATTAATTATTTTAAATATCCCTAATCAATTATTATTGTTGAAACAATAATAAGATAAGATTGGTATGGAGTTTGATAGATATTCATAAGATGAATATGTGAATGAGATTCAAATCAAATTCATATGTGTATTTGTTGAGAACAAATATTAGGATTGACTCATCTTTAGATTAATACACGGATTAAAGTTATATATTAATCTTCAACAGTTATGACATTAAATCCTTAGACCTGAAATTACTACGGTTCTCAACATGATGATTATTACGTTTTATATAGTCAAACATCGTTTTTAATCGGACGATTATAAAGGTTATGTTTGAATATAACAAGGAATCATGTAGTGAGATGTGAGTGATTAAGATGAAATTTATCTCTCTTAACATAAGAGAGATATCTAGGCCCCTCGATGATTGAGACTGAGAAATGCATGGTCGTGCTCAAATAAGTTGATAGAGATCAATGTGATTTGTTTAGTCAGTTCAATTGGGCATCGAGAAACTAAAGATAGAACGATATTAGGTTAACATTTTCCATGTCTTATATTCTATCAAGATATCGTGAGATAAAAGAATTATGACATAAACTGAATTAAGGTTGTCTCAAATTATGAGCTTTTCATTTAACTTGGGTAGTCATAATGTCTTATAGAGGCCACTTATGACTTGTAGAATAAAATGTGATTTTATCTACTGCCAACGTTAATTGAACCTATAGGGTTGCACACTAAGAATGGATAAGAATGATTGTGGTTATTACTCTCAATAATAAATTTAAGATAATGATATTATTTTAAATTATATTTTTAGAGATTATATATTCGAATTTAAAGAAGTTAAATTTGTATTATTGTGATAGAATATTTTTATTTGTTTTATTATCTTTCAAAAATAATAAATTAAATAATATTATTAAAAAATCTCATTATCTAAATTTGGTTGGATTTGAATTCCTTATCAGATAAAAGAATTTATTTTAAATTATAATTTAATTAAAAAAATTAATTAAATTATAATATTGATTAGTGAGCTCAACTTAATCCTAATCAAGTCATATATATATATATATGCCAAGGTTTTTTTTTACCATTTGAGTTTTTCGACTAGCCACAAAAAACCACAGAATATCTATTTTCGAAATCTGAGAGGAACTAGCATTTCGATAGCCGTTCATTGTCTATTCGCGTGTGGATACTTGTAGAGGGTGGCCGTCTTTTAGAAAGGCAACGCCTCAGCACAACATGATTATTGGATCAAAGATTAAGGTAATTTTTTGATTTTCTATGTTGTACATTAATATGATTGCATGAGATCTTGAGAATTTTTTGTAGGATGTTTTTCGCTGCGTTTGTTTGCTTGATTAGATCAGTTTTATTTCCTATGAAACCCTACACATCTTTCATATGATAATTCAGCAAATGTATACTTTGACCAGAAAGCTCTATGAATCAAGCATTTTTTTATTGCGAGTTCTTGAAACATCGGCAAACTACCACAAGGGATCATAAAAATAACAGATTGCCGATCATCTTGTAACTAGAAACGCCAGATAATACTTGTTAGTACTTGAACGTTAAACTGCCATAATAGCAGACAATATTATTACAAAGACAAACAAAACCTACAAAATGCAGACAAAGAAATTGTCATACAAACAAAAGAAAGCATATGAAAAATGACTTTCGGCAAAACAAAACATAAAAAACAAGACTAAAAAAGAACAAATGATCTCTCATCAAAAGAGAAGAATCTTATTTATATACAACAACATAAAAATTATAAATTAATCGACGACATGAATGTTGCCGCCGAAAACGACAGTCACAGCACCAACGAAGAATAAAACTCAAAAAAATTTAGAGAATGGCTATCCAAAAGAAAATGGAAGTTTTAGATATAATGGAAGTTTTTTAAGAATATATTATTTTTTAATAGATTTATGAATATAGAGATATATATAAATATTTGAATATGTTAGTGTAATTACAATGTAGTATATGTTCAATTTTCTTAGCCATTTAATAACGCACATGCGCCGTGCACATTAAATGAACGAATTTAAATACATATATTTAAATAAACGAATACAATTTTAAAATTCTTAGCGATCACGAATCAAACACCAACAAACTTAAAATAAATAAATGAACACAAACAAAAAAATTTCCCTACCTCTAACCCGATAAAAAGTTAAAAGTGTATTTAATGAGAAATAAGTATTTTTTTTTTCTTTTCATAGTCTTATATTTTTTTAAAAGTACATTTTCATTTTATGATTTATGTTCGAGATTTGTAGCTCTTTTTTTAACAGTGTCGTCTTTAAAATATTGGGTGCAATGACAAGATATATTTCTCTTCTAAAGAGAGAATTCGAGTTCGAACCTTTGAGACGACATTGTTGGGAGGGAGAGCCACGAATCCTAAACATGAACCATAAAATGAACATGTACTTTAAAAAATAGTTTCACTAATTAATCTCGTGACTAAAAATGTTTATATTGTATCATCTTATATAAGTTTGAATCTTAATATGACAATATAATACTCTCTATTTAATAAAAAAATGCAATTTCCTTTTTATTTTAGAATAAATATTGAATTCTCTAAAAAAACAACAACGTGGATGACGTAATCCCGTAACTTTCCATTCATTACCTAACCAAAAGTCACCCAACCAGAGTGATAAGACGTAACGGATTCTAAGGAATCGTCCATAGCTCTTTCTGCCATTTACTTGATAGACCCACGCGTCACCAAAAACCTACACTTAGGACACGTGTCGTGCGACCATTGCAAAGACGCTTAATTAAAATAGTCATATTCACTCCTATTCTTTTTCGAAATAATTTAATATTTGGTATTTTATTTTAGGTCAAAATAATTTTTTACGGATAAAAATTATTAGAAAATTAAAAAAAACAGTTTGAAATTACTTGACAGGATGATAAGTTAAAAAACTAATGTAAAGTTTTTTTAAATCAACATATTTATAACGTTTGAAATGATAAATTTAAAATAATTTGACAGAATAATAAGTTAGAAAACTAATATAATGTTTTTAAGTTAATATATTTATCTATACGATATGGTAACGTTAGCGTGGATATTTTTTTCCTTTATACCAACGGTTTATTTTTGGCTTTATGCCAACTTTAAACTGTATACAATTCCCACTCCAAATCCGCCACTACTGTTTATATGATGGGAAAATTCTAAATGAATTTTTAGTATTTTTGATATTTTAATAATATTTATACTTTTTGAAACTATTTTGAAATATTATAGAATTTTTTAAAAAAATTTAAAATTTGTAATAATAATTAATATTTCAAAATTAAAACAATTTCGCAATGTTTTAGATTGTAATCAATAACTTTTTTCAATTTTAATATTAATTTTTTTTGTAATTTATAAATAATGCTCTAATATTTTTCGGTGAACTGAGAATTTTATAGTATTTTGTAATTTTTAAAAAAATTAAAATTTTACGAAAATTTTAGTCGTATTTTTTTTGGTGAAAAAAAAGAGTATTATCACAGGCTTCATTAAAAACATCACTAACCTAAATTGAGGAAAAGAGTACCCATGATAATACATATAAAGCAGAGCGTGTAAGTCGTCATTACAACCAGCAAAAAGGACCCAAGCCACTACCATGATTAAGTCAAATGAATAGATCACTGTGTATATGCAAGGGCCATGCCATCGACGACTCCTACAACGCCATCATCCCGAACCGATGTTGTCATGCAGTAGGTCTACCAACGAGCCAAAAGGCGTGTTAAAACGTATAACCTTAAACCTTTCCAGTGAAGTCAAATGGGACATTGCATCCGCCACCTTATTAGCTGTCCGGCAAATATATTGCACCATGAATCGCCATTCACGTCGTAGATTCTCATTTACATGAAATAAAATTGTATGTCCAGTCGTAGCATCCGACCGATGGATCAACCGGATAGCCTTCATACTATCCATCTCAAAAACTATCTGCCGATAACCCAAGTCTCAATGACAAAGTAAACTGATATACGCTCCCCATAACTCTGCCTCAATCACTGAGCAAATACCGATAAATTTAGCAAACCCCATACACCAGTAACCCTCCTCTGACCGAATCACTCCCCCACATGAGCTATAGCCCGATACTGGATGCGACCTCCATCAGTATTAACCTTCACTCAACCGGCCTGAGGCGGCGACCAACTACCCGACACCACATCCATTGCACCATACGCACCTGAACGAATAGCCCAGCTAGCCAACGCCCGGACAGAGCTATCTATAAGCCACCTGCTACGTTCTAAAAGAGAGCAGGAATCGTCCAACGGAGTATCAAAAACTATTGAGTTACGGTAAATCCACAAATTCCAAATGATCGATCCGAAATGAAGATCTCAATCACCACGACTCCCCCCAAAGTACATCGGGTTAGCAAGATTAATTCGAATCCATTCCTTAAAATCCATAGTTAAAAATTCAGTGAGTTGGTCCCGGCGAACCAAACCATTCCAAATGCCTACGGCCATAGTGCATAAACGCAAAATATGATTTATGTCCTCTACTTGGGCATGACAAAGGATACAACCAGCATCGCTTCCAAAATGTCGTCTTGTACGCTCCGAATTGGTCATAAGACCTCCATGGCAAGCTAACCACATGAATACCTTGATTCGATGCAAACCCCAAAACCGGTGAATCATAGTCCAGATGCCCTCCTCTTCAAACTGTCTTCCCCAACTCGGATACTATCTGCCGACTTAACTGAAAACTTACGATCTTTACTTCCCGACCACCCAACAGTATCCCCTACGAGACCCTGTGTTGGTCCTTTCTTCGCCGCAATACACAGTAAAATATGTTCAGGCATAAACTGTTGGAACAAAGACCATTTCCAACGCCCTTCCCCATCACACATCAATCACCCGGCACCGAGTCATACCAATTGCCCCAGCGGCTATGGTATGATTGATTAATGGTCATAAATCATCAAGCCAACTATCAAACCAATTTTAGTCGTATTTAATGTTTATTTACAATTTTCAAATAATTTTTTGGAATTATCAAAAGAACTAAATATTTTTTTATAATTTTAAGATATTTTTTAAATAGACTTTTTAAGATTTTTCTAATATTTTAAAACAATAAAATTAAAAATGTAGACAGGCCGCACGACACATGGCAGAATTTAGTCCAAAAACCATTAAAATTAATGATTAATGTTGTTCAAATGGTAATTTTGATTTTCCCCATTATTTAAAGGCTAAATTGGGTTTAAAAATTCAAGGATTGAATTGATATGTTTTATAAGTTTAGGGACTTCAAACACCATAAAACTAAATATTAAAACTCAAATAAATTTAGCAGAATGATTAATATTCTTAGAACATGATAAAATATTAAATATGTTATAATCTTTTCATTTGTATCGTTCATATGTTATAATGGATGTGATTAAATTTTCAACATCATTTAATGCTTGTAGACTTATCATTTAAAAAAACTTAATATAAGAATAAATACTCAAATTATAGCTCTTGTTAACTTTAGGTATCTAATTATTTTTTAGTGAAAATATGTGTCTAACGTTTTATTTCATTAATTTTAGGTGTCTTGTAGTTAACGGTCGTTAGCAAATTAAACTTGGACATGTGGCATGTTTTAATTTATAGTTTTTTTTAATTATTTTTATTTCTAATCATTTAATTTTTTTCAAAAAAATCCTAAAATTAAAAAAATTATAAAATAGTCCTCAAATCTCTATAATCTCAAAACTCTTAATATATATAATTTATATTTTCAATTAATTAATCAATATCTAGTTCAAAAAAATTAATTAGTTAGTTTGATACCGAATTAACAAAATATTTTAAAAAAATTATTTAACAGCTTAACGATCAAACATGATACAATCCAGCCTTGGCATTTGTTCATCATCATCCTTTCATCTCTAATCTTAGGGATGAAAGAAAAGAAAGCTTTTAAATTTCTTACACATCTTTTATGTATTTATGTTATTTACTTCATTCATGGCATACTTAGTCTTATTATGTTGCATAGCATACCTTATAATGATATTATCATACTTTATATTATGTATTTCATACTAAGGAGTATGTTAGTACACATTGGTCCTTATATTTTCTAAGTTTGTCTAATATGTTAAATACACGTCTTTATATCTATTTCTAGCTCATTTAAGCTTGTTTAGATTGCATTGCATCTGTTACTTAATCATGCATCTTTTTACTTAAGCATGCAACTTATTTTAGCTTTAAAAATCAACTCACACATTGTTTATTGATTCTTTAGGTATTAAGGATGAAGGCACAAACTCGGGACAACTCTAAAGACCTCATAAGGAGCTCGAATTAGCTCAAGGACATTTAAGCCATCTCGGATTAGCTCAAGGAGTCAAATGGAAGCTCACGGCAGCTCGAGGACAAAGGAAAGCATTCTAAGGAAGCTTACAAGCTTGAAGGACTAGCTCACCTAGCTAAGGGCAGCTCGTAGAAGCTAAAAACGGCTTAAAGATTAAGCTAGCTCGTTCAACTAGCTAGCTCAGCTCAATCCAGCTTACACCAATCTCAACCAGCTCATTTCAGCTCCACCTACATATGTTAGCTCATCACCTCAAGGGTCATGTACTCTCTAAGGAACATGCCCATAGCCGTTTGAAGGGAAACTAGAATGGACAACAAAGGCAATGGAGGGAAGAGCATTGTGCGCCAAAATCGAGTGAAGGGAGGCTCAATTTTGGCCGAAACATCAACTAGGCCTTTGGAGGGAGGCACCACACTAGCCGAATAGTTCTAAGCCTTTTTCAGCCATGCCCCTTCATCCCCTATAAATTCAAGTTGTTTTGTCATTTGTAAACACGCTTAATTCATTTATAAAATTACCTTTTGTGAGAATTTTCACTCCTCTAGTTTTTCGTTGAACTTTATTGACTTATCAAGTACTTTGTACTTGTGGCATCAACCCCTAATTTCACCTTAATACTTTGAGTTCTTGGTTCTTTATAACCAACGGTCCAAGTCCGTTCTACCACCCCTAAAGATATCATATAAGGTTTGGGGTTAGACTTACTATAACCTAATTTCTTTTTTGATTCTTTAAGATATTATCATCACCTTTTTACCCCTAAACACTACAATAACCGAAATCATTCTCTTAAACATTTCCTTTGCAATTTCATCTTTAATACTTCAGTTTTACCCTGCCATAACATCACGCCATGCCCTATCTTTAAAACCTTTATTTTGCAATCATCTTGCTTTGCAAGAATCACTTGTTGTCTTTCTAGATACTGCGATTAAAGGGCCGTTTTCAACAACATTAAGGACGGGCTCCATCAAAACACTTATTAAATTAAAATAAATCTTAAGGAGCGGGCGCCAAGTGCCAAGTGGAGGGGAGGCAGAGGGAGCGTGTGTCTCCTTTTTAGAATTTCTGTACGGTAAACCACTGACATGTCTTGGCACAGGAGAGCTGCGCCACTGCTTCTCCTCTCTCTTTTCTTCCATGTTTCATCCCCCATTACATTACACGCGCGTACGCCTCAGCCGCCATTCAAACCCGTACTTCTTTTACCATAAAAACATTTCTTTAATCCCAATTTCAGATAAATTATATCATAGGTCATTTTCGTCACGCTATTTATAGGACTAATTAATAAAAATTATTAATCTCAGTATTTTTTTTCATATCATAATTTTACTAAGTGGATCTTCACTCATATTTACTGTAAATCAATTTTAAAAACAGTTTTTACCAAATGAATATTCACTTAGTAAAAATATGACATGGAAAAAATGATGAGATGAGTAATTTTTATTAGTTTGTCCCATGAATGACGTGGTGGGAATTGCTCCCAACTTCACAACTTTTATGCCCATTAACCGGCAAAATTTGAGAAATATTGGAGTTGAAAATAAATTTTAGGAAAATTTTAAGAATTTATGATAAAATCTACAGTAAATATAAAAAATGATTTTTTTCAAAAGACGAACGACCATGATAGTTTATTTATTTTGCACCGATAGTTAAGTCATGCACTTTTTTATCTTAAAAAATAATTAAATATTTAAAATTTTCTTCTACAAAAGACGACTTTTATATTTACCGTAAATTTTATTATAGATTCTAAAAAATTTCCCAACCTTCCTTATTTCCTTCAAATTTGATTCCAACTCCTATATTTAGGGATGGCAAAATTACCCGACCCCGACCCGACCCGGTGTGCCCCGACCCGATCGAGTATTTTTTTATAATTTTCAGGGATCGGGGCGGGGCGGGTATTGACAAATATTAACTAGGGTCGGGGTGGGCTCGAGTATGAGATGGAAAGTCCCCGCCCCGTCCCGGTATTTTTTTATTTTATTTTTATTATATTTATAAAAATATCACTATATATAAACACTTTTAGGGGTTTCAAGCTATTTTTTTAGTTTGTGTTTATCGTAAATTTTTGTTAGATATTGTTCGAATTTTAACATATATGATTCCGAATGTCAATGGTTCGAGTTTATTTTTTTAAATATGTATTTTTTCGTGTGAATAATTTAATTGGTTTTATTTTATTTTTTATATAGTTTTAAAGTCTTTGAACTTTATATTTTGTGAATATCATAGTGGTTCGATCGGATCTAACATTTATTGTCGACGGAATTTAATATATATTTTTAAAATTTTGGGTCGAGTCGAGGTCAGGTTTAAGGTTTATAGATTGGGGCGGGGCAGGGCGGGTAAATTAATATTTTAATCCTGAGGCGGGGCAGAGCCGGGCTTAGGGGTTAATAAATCGGGACGATCAAAAACCGGCCCCGTTTCGTTGCCATCCCTACCTATATTCCCCAAAATTTCCCCATTAACCCCTATTTATTTATTTTTGTTTATAGTAAAATGTATCTAAACTAGTATGTTTTTAAGTATCTAACTTGTTTTGTCAAATATGTATTAAATTATTATTATTTTTCGTTGTTATGTCAGTTAAAAAACTGATCAATTGACCTGTCATAAAAATCTAGACACTTATTTTAACCTAAAATAATAATTTAAGTACTTAAATATAAAAAAATATAATTTAAGTATTTTATTTGACTAAATGATTACAAAATCATAATTTAAATACTTGAAAGAAAAGACATAGTTTAAAATTTTTTAATATTAGACATTGATTTTTTTTATTATTTTAATGACATGATAATTCCCAGCATTCATCTTTTACGTTTACTTCTCTTTTTCAAATGATAAATTATATTTTGGGTCATCCTTATTACGTCAGTCATAGTTTTCAATAATCTAACTATCAGTTTTCATTTTCTTCATGTCATTAACTCATTTAAATGATAACTTTTAGAATCTGCTTTTAAAAATTAATATGAAAAAATATAAGTGAAGACTAACTTAATAAAGAACAACATAAAAAATGAAATGGATAATTTTTATTAGTTGGAATTATTGTCGATGTCTTAAGAATGATCCATAACACAATTTCCATTCAAATGTATAGCTTTATTTTGCTTGAATTGTTTGAATAGTTTTATATATTTATTTAATATACATCGAAACATGAGTAAATAGGATATGATCAAGTTACATGATGTAAAACTCATTTAGTTGTACACTAATCCATGGCCATTGGATTAATATAATGGATGGATGAGATTAAACACTCCTATTTTTTCTCTCCTTAAAAATAACATTATTTTCAACTTTTAATCTCATTCATCCGTTATATTCATCCAATGGCTATAGATTATGAGTTTTTCTTATGTGAACGTGGCCTATTTTATCAATATGAAAAGTTAGAATAATGCTATTGGAACATACATCTTATGTCCTTTATTAGTGTTCTTATTAGGGGTGATAACGAGCTGAGCTGAGCCGAGCCCGAGCCTGGCCAGACTCGGCTCAGCTCGGAAATAGTGTTATTGGGCTCGGCTCGAGGCTCGAGCTCGGCGAGCTCGAAATTTTAGGCTCGAGCTCGGCTCGGAAACAATACTATTGGGCTCGGCTCGGGCTCGAAGCTTGTCAGGCTCGGCTAGGGCTCGAAGCTTGTCAGGCTCGGCTCGGGCTCGTCAGGCTCGACTCGAAATGGACAATTTTGCTATAATTTTTTTATAAAAGATAAGGCCTCGTTAAAAACCCATTTCATAACCAACACTAAAACGAAATTCAATATCGGGGAAGGGAAAAGATTGCCCAATTTATTTTAGTTAATTTATTTTTAGTAGATTTTCCCTAATTTATTTTATTTATTTTCTTTGGCTAAAGAGATTACTTTTAGTGTATATGTAGCATATATATATATATATATATCATATATAATTATTCCGAGCTTGTTCACGAGCTTTTCGAGTCGAGCTTGGGTCGGCTCGGCTCGGCTTATTAAGGTCTCGAGCCGAGGCCAAGCCCGAGTCGAGCCGAGCTTTGACCGAGCTGAGCCCAAGTAGCTCGCGAGCCTGTCAGCCTCATTATTACCCCTAGTTCTTATTTATGCTCCAACACTAAAAATTTAGGTTTAGAGTTTATGATAGGATTTATGAGTAGAACTTTGAGGGTAGAGTGTTTTTTTTGCTTAGTGTTTAGGATTTATAATTTAGGTTAAGATTTAGAGTTTAATTTTTTAGTGTTTAAACATAAATAGAGGCATTAAAAAAGATAAATGTTTTTTTTTTGTTCATTCTATCGCGCCAAGAAAATGGAAATACAAGGATTGTCAAAATAAACATCGTTTATTTTCTGGATTAAGCACTGTTATCCGTTTTATTGGTCAACTAATTAATATTGAGTTTTGTGGATATCCAAAATGAATATAATCTTATAAATTTAATTTTTTCATTTAAAATGTCAAGATTTAAATCACTAATTTTGTTTAAAGGACCTAATATATATATACACACACGAATGCAAAGCTGACAATGGGGCATGGATTTCCATAAATGTTGCCTTCAATTACGCTTATTTTCTTCATTTTCATTAGCTTCATCCACTTGTCAGCATCCTTCAGCCGAGTTGAAAGTTCGAGATTTTTCATTTTAAGCATAAACATGAGCATGTGTCTCGGTTTATGCGTTGATCCCTTTCCAAATTTGTCACACAAAATTGATAAGAATATTTAGGGCAGTTTAAAATTCTTTTTGGAAAATACAGTAAAAAAAGTGAATTTAAAAATTAATTTTAAAAAGTATTTTTGAATTATTTGATTTAAAAAGAAGTGTATAATATTGTGGTCAAAAAATATTTTTAAATAGATAAAATATCTATTTTAAACATTTTTAAAATATAAAAAAATTAGTGATATAAACAAATATATAAAAATAATTTACTTTAATGTGCTTTTGAAAATGTTAAAAATTATAAATTTCAACTTTTGAAAATATTTTTCAATCCAAACTGAAAAGTAATTTTAACCTTAAAAATTATATATTTTTTATTATTTTTTATCTCAAACAAAAATTTAAAATTAAAAGTGGGTTTGAAAAACAATACAAAATAAGGTTAGTAAAAAATAAAAAGTAAATTAAACCCATGATTTGTCCACGTCTCAATCCCTTGTGCTCTGTGTCCATCAAATTTCTCAGATATCTCTAAATGGATATATGTCGGTCCTGTAAACTTGATTCGGAATCTATTTTGTAAATGATTTTTTTAATCTTCGGTGCATATACTATTCATATCGGACAAGGACCTGATTGCTAGTCGCAGTCCAAACTTTTTTTTTTATTTTTTTTATATGCTAAGTAATTCTTCCCTCTAACATTTTTAGTTTTGTTTTGTAGCCGATGGCAACATCGATTTTATTGTCGATTATTGACCGTTTGATCTATTTTTATTTTTAAAATTTTTTAATAAAATAATTTTGTCTTTATGACACGTTTTTCTGCTTGTATGACACGTTTATCTCTATCTATTAGCATGTTTAACTATATCTATTGACATATTTATTTTTGTCTTTTGGCATGTTTTCTTCTACTCTTTCGGTCGCTTTGGCTGTTTTTTTATTTTATGTTTTATCAAAGTTGGATTTGATGATGCCATGACTGATCAAGATGATGCTTATTTGTAATCCTGTTGATCTTCCCTACTTTGGACTTTCGGTTTAAATTTGGATAAGCGGTTTGCGCTTGTGAAGAGTTTCTCACAGTGCTCAGCTCTGATTTGTGTTTTTATCGGTGGTCTATCAATAGCTTCATCCCCTTTTGTGGTCCGTTTTGCCGATGCAGCCAGGTTTCATACCTATTTTTCGATCGAGTATTTGGATGAGTTTATAACCTTTTCATGTATGATTTATGTCTGATCTAAAGTGGTTAGTTTTAGGAGAATGTTCAAATTATGTATTTAGTTTACAATGATAGTTTGTAAACCCTTATTGTAATTTTGGATATTTTATCGTTAATAAAACTAGTGGCTTCTTTTAAAAAAAATATATACTATCCACATTGCTTCCTACTTATAAATTAGAAAATATCGAATGCATATACTATCCAGATGTATCTCGTCAAATCATTGAGAACCAATTGATTTATTTTTTTCATGACAATCTTTTATATTTGAGAAGAAATATTCAATTTACGTGTTGTAGGCTTATACATTTTTTAAGGATATAGATTTAATAAGTTAATTGCATCACACGTCCCCAAACTATAAGCCTCATTTTAAATTAGTCCTTAAACTTTGGAATGTTCCAATTTCATCCCCAATATATGGCTCTCATTCTAAATTGATCCCTAAACATTTGAATGTTCCATTTTCATCCCCAAACTATGTCCCTCATTCTAAAATAATCCCCAAACATTTTAAATATTCCTATTTCATCCTCAAGTTATCGTTTATACAACAACATTTTATTACATAATACACATCAATGTTTCATGACAATTAAAAAAATTTATAACGGTTTTATTAACATAAGATATGATTAGCGTACAATGATAATTTGGGGATAAAATTAGAACATTTAAAAAGTTTGAGGACCAATCTAGAATGAGTCATAGTTTGAGGATAAAACTAGAATGTTCAAAAGTTTGGGGACCAATTTAGAATGAAGGTCGTAGTTTGAGGATGAAATTGGAATATTTAAAAATTTAGGGACCAATTTAGAATGAGTGTTATAGTTTAGGGACGTATGGTGCAATTAACTCAGATTTAATTTATAGTTTATAATTTAAGTACTTAGTTTTATAGTTCAAAATTGAAAGTTAGTGGTTAGAATTTAGAGTTTAAAATCTAAAGTTTATGGTTATAATTTAGAGGTTAAAACGTAAATTTTATAATTTTAAATTTTAAGTTTAAAATTTAAATTTTATTTTTATAAATAAATATATAAATTTGTGTATAAAATAATTTATATTTAATCTAGTCAGAGACGAAGGCATATATTGATCGAGAGGGGCTCTTGCCCCCACTAAACAATTTTTTATTTTTACTTTTGAGATATATATATATATATATATATATATTAAAAATAAATTAATTTGAAATTTATATTATTCATTTTTTAATATTTATATTTTGTCTGGATTCCATCCTAAATCAAGTGGCCCTCACAAATGAATGGTGATGATATGGGCATAGCCAACATATGCGTAATTGACAACATGCCTCAAACCATGTGCTACCATCCCCTTTCTGGTTATCACAGATTTCCAAACCACATCGAGTTGTCATGGATTCATAACCCACTGTCTAAAATTAAACTAGACTAGGGCAGTAAATGAGACGAGACAAATCGTGAGCTATTCGAGCTCGAGTCGGTCAAAACTCGATCAAAACTCGTCCCGATTGGACTCGACTCAAGCTCGAACTCGGCTCGAGTTCTTAACGAGCCGAGCTACTTGATACTCGACTCGAAAAGCTCACAAGCTACTCGAAAATATAAGATACTAAATTTTTTTTATTTTTTTGTAATTTAAAATCTAAATTCTTAAACTTAAAACCCTAAACATAAGTCTTGAACCCTAAAATCTAAAATCTAAACCCAACAATCTAAACCTCTAGACTCTAAACTAACACCCAAACCCTAAAATTAACAAGTGTGAGTTTACATAACTTGTGTATCAAAGTTTTTTTTTCTTGATAGGGCTTTAAACGAGACGTGGCAGATGACGAGATACTCGAGTCCGACACGGTCAAAGATCAGTCAACACTTGACTCGATTGGGCTCGATCAAGCTCGAACTCGACTCGAATTCTTAACGAGTAGAGCTCAGATTTCTTAGGCTCATTAAAAATTACCCAAGCTCGAACTCGACTCGAAATCTTAACGAGCCGAGTCGAGCTTAGCACTACTCGAGCTCGTTTACACCCCTAAACCAAACCATACCTCTAAAAATTGTATATATCTTACATAGGAAAATAATTAACTTAAAAGCCACGTAAAATAGAACCAACAAGCGGTCCTAGTGAAAAAAGCGAATGATGTTCATCATAGGAAACCCGATTTTAATCGCTCTGTCTG
Organism: Hibiscus mutabilis; assembly: GCA_019671005.1. Lineage (NCBI taxonomy): Eukaryota > Viridiplantae > Streptophyta > Magnoliopsida > Malvales > Malvaceae > Hibiscus > Hibiscus mutabilis. The sequence continues at coordinate 37,508,501 of CM033744.1, forward strand.
CAAAGTGTGTGTACATTGTCAAAGAGTTAATAATACATATAAACTGATATCACCTTGTAATTACCTTTAGATTATTAAAAAAATACGTAAAATATTGTATAATATTTGAATATAGTATCTTTGTGGGTTACTTGTTTAATTCATATAAAAAAATACAAAATTATTTTTATTTGAATTTATAAATTGTTGAAAAAATTAGTTTATTAAAAATTAATATTTTTAATCACTTAAATTTTGAAATACGTTTGATAATCCAAAATGAAAAAATCTGAGATTTTTTTTATGAAATGTGTTGAAAATACAAATATATAAAAACCTAGGCTTAAGGGATAAGTTCGTCCCTGATGTAAACTAAAATCAATAATTTTTGTTTATATTTTTTAATTACATCACTTTCACTCTCAAAGTTATTTAATTAGATCAATTTTATCCTTGAAATTATTTAATTTTGGTGATTTAAATTTACTTCAATGACAAAATTGATGCGATTAAAAAATAGGAACGCCATTGCTATTACTTCAAGGACAAACTTACCCCCCGTAAGTCAAAAACCTACTTATCCTTAAGAATACACCAAACTCTTTTTTATTTTCTTATTTTTTAAACTATATTATATTTTAAATCTTATATTGATCAGACAATCTAATTATATTCGATACTTAGTTTTAAAATCAGAATTAACACTTATTTTTATATATAAAAACACCTTATTCATGATTATTAAGTTATACATTGATGAATTTAGTGGAAATACTGTTTTTATTTTAGTTAAGTATAAAAAAAACATTTTAAAAGGTGTATTGTAGTATAATTTTGGCATAATGCCAAAAAATGCCCTTAAAATTTAATTGAATAGTCATTTTGGCCCCTATTCTTTTTTGAAACAATTTAACCCTCAATGTTTTATTTTGGTTTAAAATGGCCCCCTCTGCAGATGAAAACTGTTAGTCAACTGAAGATAAACAACTTGAAATTACTTGACAAAATAACACATAAAAAGATTTTTTTATATATTTTATACTATTTTTAAAAAATATTTTTTGACTCATGTGTCATTTTGTAGAGTCAGCATATTTGTCTATATAAAACTGCTATAGCTGTGTGCATTGCCATATATGTTTGTCATATCATTTCAAGTCATTTATCATCAGTTGACTAACAATTTTCATCCGCAGATAAGTCATTTTGACTCAAAATAAAATGTTGATAGTTAAATTACTTCATAAAAAATAAAAGCTAAAATAATTATTCAATCAAACGTTATAGATATTTTTCGATATTATACCTATAATTTTTCGGGCAAAGAATACTCCATAAGTAGCTTTAGACCATACACAATAGACAATGCACGTGTGTTCCACTGACTCACTTCTCCTGCTCACGTGATTTTCCTTTCAATTTCTCGTCCTGTTTCCTTCCAGACAGGTACGAGCTTTAAAACTTCAAACTTCTTTCTGTAACGATATCTGAATATTCATTTTTTACTAAACAATAAAAAAAACTCAAGGAAATATAAGTTATAATGGTGGTTAAAAATTAACAATAAAAACAGGAATAAACTTTCTTAATTTTATATATTTTTATTTAATAAATAATGTATTTAAAAAAACTACTTAATTGTTAATTGAATTTTTACTCGATTGATATTTTTATTATTGTAACAACTATAAAAACGTAAATTCAAACGTATTTAAGTGTGTAATATTATTCTATTTATAACTTTTGGATGAAGTGTCAAAATAGCGTAAATATTGTATAGTTTGTTATTTATTTAGTATGATATAATTTACGACACTAAATTTAATTAAAATAATTTATAAATTAGTTGACGATGACTATGTTTGGTGAATAATTTTTTGAGCAAAAATTAAAGGTTTGAATTTTTTTTAGAGATTTGATTAGTTAAATATGTTAATTTAGATGTTTGGTAAACATAGACTGTAATAGCGGATTAGGGGTGAAATCTTTTAAATTGAAAACACTTAGGAGCTTTTTGAGTTAGAGAATTTGATATAAAAGTTGTAAAGACCATTTCCTGCTTGAATATTACAAAAAAATCTAAATAATTTAAATTTGAAAAGCTAATAATAAATAATTTTATAGATAAAAAATTAATATATACATCTAAATTTAATAAAATTATATTAAAAATATATTCATAAGTTAAAAATTCATATATACATATAAATTTAATAATTAATAAAATTATTTTAAAAAAATTCATAAATAATATTAACAATGAGATATAAAATGAGATTTTTGTGTTCATAAATCATTCAAACTTGAAGAATGAAATTACATTTATTTATTGTAAACTCAAGTCTGCATTATTTAGGAAGTTGAGTATTTGTAAATGGAATTGAATACTTTCCTTTAAATTATAATAATGTTTTAGTTTAATTATAAAATGGAACATATTCCACAATACATAGAATAAATGTATTATATTGGGTAATTATACTGTCTTTTCCAAGTAAATTTTATTATATGGGATTATTTAATAAAGTAAAACTGAAATAGTTACAGAATATAGTATTCTTATCCTATGCTAGCCAAACCTATTACAAAATATTCAAGTTTTTTTTTAACAATTTCTGCCTAGAAGAGGGGAAGGAGAATTTTGCTATACTGGATCTTGAACCTACAACATAGGAAAAAAGAAGGATGTCAACTGAGAACTTTAATTACATGCTCTAGAGATTGTTGATATATTCAATTTTTTTTATGTGAATCACATATGTATTTTCTGTTCGTTTAAATTAATTTCGTTAAGAATATGATAACGAGGGCTATAAAACTCTTATATCAAATATTTAACATTATTAAATTACCAAATTATAGTTCAATCTAATCCATCTCATGCCAACTGATCTAAATGTATGGTGATTATTAATAAATAATTAAGTTTGAATTAAATATAAGAAAAACAAAACAATGCAATTTTTTTCATCATCAAAACTTAGGCATTTTTAGGGCAATATTGCATTTTTAGGTTATATTTTGGGTTATAAGGCGCGTTGCTCTATAATTGGGGATTTACGACAAAAACTACAGTGAATTGAAGACTCCACCTGTAGGTGGCGTCAGTTTGAATTTTTTAATATTTAAAATTTAAATTTCAAAGAAGACGCCGCCTGCAGGTGGCGTCTTCATTTAAGAGTGGCTTTGAGATGGTAAATCCAGCCAATTACTGTAGCATTGACTTGGGCAGCGGTAAAGGCGCGGTAGTTACGCGTATTTAACTCAGGACTCCACCTGCAGGTGGATTCATCACCCGAAATGTGCCTATAAATTGAAACGGCAGAACGAGTTGTGGGAGAGGAAAAAAATTGAGTGAGGAGTTGGAGAGGAAAAAATTGAGTGAAAGAGGTGTGGGTAAAAAATTGAGTGAGAAAAAGGTTTTTTTTGTGTAGAGAGTTCAGGGAAATTTGACTTATCAAATTTGGGTATGTAAATTTTTAGTTAATTTATAAATTATTTGATTATTATATATTTATTTGTTAATCATATTTACTTTTTTTGTTGCAGGAGGTGAAGAGATTTTAAAGGAAGCATTTAGAGCACATTTTTGTTAATTAGGTACTTATTTTTTTAATTTATATAAATTAAATGTAGATATTATAGACATGTAAAATTTTATTTTAGGGTAATAATAATAATAATTAATTATAAAATTCCCTATTTTAAGATAATAATAATAAGTTGAGCATTGAATTGAAATTTTTATTAATGTAGCTATGTAGAGTTTAAATATTTTTCTAGGGTATATTATTTCATTTATTGTTTTATAAATTATTTGACACATGTATATATATATATATATATTCTATAATTTAGGGAATCATATTTGAATAATTGTAGGTATATTCGAGAACAAAAATTAGTATATTAAGAGAACCATATTCAAATAATAATTTTAGGTATATTCGAGAACAAAAATTAGTATAATTAAGGGAATCATATTCGAATAATTCTAGGTATATTCAAGAACAAAAATTAGTATAATTAAGGGAACCTTATTCGAATAATTCTAGGTATATTCGAGAACAAAAATTAGTATAATTAAGGAAACATATTTTAGTATAATTAAGGGAACCATATAATTCTAGGAATATTCGAGAACAAAAATTAGTATAATTAAGTGAACATATTCGAATAATTATAGGTATATTCGAGAACAAAAAATAGCATAATTAAGGGAACCGTATTCGAATAATTCTAGGAAAATTAAGGGAACCATATTCGAATAATTATAGGAAAATTAAGGGAACCATATTTGAATAATTGTAGGAAAATTAAGGGAACCATATTCGAATAATTCTAGAAAAATTAACGAAAGAAATGAAATGAAGGCATTTTTTAGTTATATAATTTGTATATTCGAATAAAATAATAAATATTTTTTTTGTTAAAGTAGTTGGTGTGCAGATAAATTTGAGATATGGCGTATAATCAGCTGTTGCAGTTGGACCATATGCACATTTCATCTTATATCGGTGTAAGTAATTTGTAACTTATTTATTTATCTTCGAGTAAGAAATGTATGTTAGTTGTACAATGTTATTAATTAAATTTAATTTATTAAATGCAGGACGATCATCATTGCTTTCGTCGTCGAGGGACGATGACGGAGGAGCCATCTGCTCGCATTGTTCATCACTTACAACATGTGGGATTTTATAATGCGACATTAGTGCGTGGCTATAAGGTGGTCCCGACATTGATAACTGCGTTGATTGAACGCTGGAGACCAGAGACCCACACGTTTCATTTTCTAGTCGGGGAGTGCACGATAACCCTGCAAGATGTAGCTTTACAGCTCGGTGTCCCCATAAGTGGAAATACGGTCGTGGGGCAAAATAACTACAACGTATATGCGATGTGCAACCAGTTCCTCGGGAAAATCCCTTCACGAATCGACACGAAAGGGTTACGTGTGAAGGTAACCTGGTTGGAGAATGCATTTAGGGTGACCGAGGACTCAACCGATGAAGAAGTTACATGCGCAGCACGTGCTTATATCCTGCAGCTCATTGGTGGGATATTGATGCCGGATAAATCCGGTAATCTTGTGCACACAGTATCTGCCACTGCTGGAAAGTTTTCGCGAAGCTCGTTCTTATAGCTGGGGCTCTGCAATATTGGCGGTCTTATACCATGAAATGTGCAAGGCTGTTATTGTTAGGAATGGGAACAAGATATCCGATATTGGTGGATGCCTTATCTTACTTCAGTCTTGGGCGTGGTATCGACTGCCATATTTGACACCTATAGTCAATAACCCAATTGAGTTTCCATTTGCTGGAAGGTAATACTAAAATCAAAATATATAATGTGTATTTTTTTATTAAAATTATTTCGAAGTAGTAAATAAAAAGTTTCATTTTTCGTGCAGGTGGCGACATGATTTGAGAAATGCGGGGGTGGTGCACAACAATGTTATTGACGTGAGATTGAAGATCGAATCTGAAAGGAAAAATCATGTATTAAAGTTGGTTTAAAGTACAGTCTTGCATACCCAAATATTTGTTGATGTTAATATTAATTTTTTGACAGTTTATTTGGACGTCGTACGATGATGCGAATGTACAGTCTTGCGTACCCCAATATGTGTGGGAGGATGCTACATTTTGGGGTGCAGTTGTGCCGTTGATCCATTTTTTGGTGGTTGAGTTCCGGTGCGCTGATAGAGTCTTGCGACAGTTTTGGTATCATCAACCCGTTTCTGGTCCTCCGATTGATCTCAACGATATTCACACAAGAGAACAAAAAATTAGGTTCGATGATAACTGGAGGCGCAAGCAAGAAAGTTTCATTGCTCGTTGGAACAACCGGAACTTATATGTGCCAACTAACGTGTCTCCACTCCAGGAAGATGCTTTCTGTGACGATTCAGCTTACATGGTATGGTTTTATAACAACAGAAAACCATTCCTGGAACCCATGGAAGTGAGTCAGAGATGGCATACAGAGCATAGGTGCTCATATCAGTATGAAGCCGGTTCGTCTGCGCATATAAAGGACCTGCAGCCCCACCAATTAATCTTGTGGAGTGGTCATCATGGAGTCAGGTGTACCCTCAGGGCATGTAAGGGGAACATACGAATATGATGATCCATGAGATAGAGCACTGCAAAGATCCCAGATGTTCCATTCGCAGCACACTGATGCTGGATCATCCGGAGTGAGTGCGTTTCAACAACCACCTTCATACTTGACTACTCTGCCCTTTTCCACTCCGCTATGTGCTGAAGATATGTACGCGACACCACATTCTATGCGAATTTTGGATGACCAGCCAGACGAAGACGAGCAGGATTTGGAGGATCCCAATCGCCACGGAGGATGGCTCAACCCCTACGACGGTATGACCAGACATCTTCCCTGCATAGACAAGAGCTGCCGAGGAGGAGGAGAAGATATGATATTTTTTCTATTTAGAATTTTCATATTAATGTTTAAACTTTTATTTGGAACTTTTTATTAATGTTTAAATTTTTTTCTATTACCCATTTATCTTTATTATTAGTTTATCGTTACCCGCTTATCTCTATTATTTAATTTATCGTGTTTTTTAAGATGATATGGTAGTATCTATTTAATTTTTTAAACTTTTATAAACGCACACTATGTACACATGATACTCGAACTCAGATCACTTATATAAAATACATCATCCTTTCAACTTTACATTGTAATTTATCGTGTTTTAAATGCAAACTTTAAAAGATAGTCATTTGATTTTTTAAAAACATTTAAAGCAATAAAAAAATTTAAAATAATTGTCAACAATTTAATTTAAAAATGTTATGTTATTTCATTAATGAAAGTTTACAAACTCATTCAAAATTGCTATGACGGCCCGACACGATAGTTAGGACGATCCAGACATTTATCTCTCGTGTGATCGACCGCTCGACAAAGTCCACAATGCCTAGTTTGAACTCCCTCTCGATCATCTGGATTATCCATACATGTATGAATGCGGGAGGAAGTCGATCGACCCTTTAGCTTTCTTCGAAGACTGAGATTTGGTAACCATTCTTCGTATATTAGATCTGTTGGCCAATATTCATGATTTGGAATCGTCCTAAACATAGACATGTAGATATTTGTCATTGTTTCCAACCTAAAACAATCGTCCACCAATGTATACGGGTCTATACGGACATACATGTATGCGGCGATTGCGTGAGCGCTCGGATATCTATATGCCTGAAAACAACCACAGTCACACCAGTTCGCATGCAAGTTTACTCGGAACAATTTGTGCTCGTTCGGGCGTACCAAGGCTTGGACATTAAATTCAGCATCGTTGGGGTCGAAGGAATCCACTCTCATGGCGGTTGCGTCCTCTTGAAGTTTCTCCATACTCCTTTGGAGAGTTTCAGACCACTGTTATCCCCTATTTATTTGAGAGTTGACCTCCTTCCCTTTGTCGCACCATACTTTGCCCAGTCTAAAGTACGTCTCCCAAACAATACTGGCAATTGGTAGATGGCGCGTCCCTTTCAACACAGAGTTGATAGCCTCGGCAAGGTTAGTGGTCATATGCCTGTAACGCCGACCTTCATCATAGGCCCGTGACCATCGTTCCCTGAGAATATCAGCAACAAAATCATGTACACGTTGTCTGTGCCTTATAAACGCCTAAACTTCGCATCGAACCTTGACCGAACCGTTTCATACCCTGCTTATAAAATGTTAGTTAGTAAACGCAAGACAAATATCATACATAAATAAATCAATAATTTAGACAATAGCAAATTACAACTTATTTGCGCTTAAAATTTCATGACGAATCTGATTGTTTCAGAACTGAGCCTTTGTTTTAGCAGTAATATGCAGTATACAATAGGCTGGATACGCATGTGGTGGTCTCCATAAACTTTGGCCCTATCGATTACTGATAAGAGAGCAGTCCCTCTATCAGAAATCACACAAATCTTGTCCTCTTTGATTACGTGTCGGCATAAACAATTCAAAAAGAATTCCCATCCTTCGGCATTTTCCTTCTCAACTATGGCAAAGGCTATTGGAAATATATTCTTGTCTCCGTCTTTCGCCACAGTAATAAGCAATATTTGCTCGTATTTCCCGTACAGCCATGTATCATCTATTTGAATCATACGTTTGCAGAATACGAATCCTTCGATGCACGGCTGGAATGCCTAGAATAACTTACTGAATATTCTTTTCCCAGGAATTACTTCACCTTATAGTGTTACCACCGGCAATATTTCGTACTCTACTATAGTTCCGGGGATAAATACTTGCATTGCTCGTAATAGAGCCGGTAGCTCATTAAATGATCTATCCCAATCGCTGTAAACTAACATCATCGCCTTTTGCTTCGCCATCTACGCCTTATAGTAAGATGGGATGTATCCAAGCTGTGCACGGATCGATGCTACCAACACTACAATGGCAATCCTCGGATTCTTCTCAACCAACAACTTTGTGTAAGCGCATATCAAATCGGAGTCAATGTTTATGTGGTCCTTTGAGATTGAAGTCATGGTACATAACTGTTGATCAATGAACCTTCTGATCCCCCACATCTTCTTTCTTTTCATATACGAAACTCTTATCCTCCAGTTACATTTGCTCCTCCAATTTATGCACCTTACACAATATGTTCCGCTATCAGATTCAGCAACGCAAGATTGCATATGACGTTTGACGCAGTAGTCCTTGATTGCTAACTGAGCATATTTCTTTATATAGAATTGACCTCCGAGTTTCAACTCCCCGTCGGTTGAGGCTGAGGCTGAAGAATGACAAAATACACGTGCCTCATATTCTTGATCCCGTATTGCAGCATAGTCCACCTCATACATGTGGACTGGAGGCACGTATGCTGGAAGATTGGGCTTCGGTTGAACATAACCCCAAACCGACAGCTCATCAACCAATCTATATCTAGCAGACGCTACTGCCCAAACATCTTCCTCAACATCATGATCATGGCCCTGAGCAGCAACGGTCATAACTGCACGACATCATCAGCATCAAGCAACTCGACATCATCATCTTCAGCCATTGGTATAACATTTTCGTCGTCCTCGCTGAAATCATCAACTATTTTGCCTCAACGACCATAAACGTTTTCGGTGTCACAATCCATCGTGATATTCGATCACACCACTGACTCTCTTAATTTACCAAAAACTCTACCTAAAACTCTTTAAAACTAATTTTTTAAAATGAACAACAAAAGAACAAAAATTCCTGGGCAGGTGCTGTATATATAATGACATACTGACGCCACCTGCAAATGGCGTCCAAGCTTTATGTCGCCACATGCAGATGACGTCCCAAGAGGAATCTGCCAGACCTGCACGCCGTCTGCTCGTGGCGTCTTGTCGAGCCAGCTTTATTTGGCTGACACGGCTAACCACTCTGACCACTATTTTCAGTGCAACTGCTGATTCGTGGCTCAATTTTTGTAATTTGGCTCACGACGCCACCTACAGGTGGCATCTTCATCGAAATTTAAATTATTAAAAAATCAAAAAGACGCCACCTCAAATCATTGTAGTTTTTGTCGTAGATCCTCAATTATAGGGCAGCATGCCTTATATCCAAAAATATTAAACCAAAAGGCAATATTTGCCTTAAAATGCCCAAAACTTAACTCAGAATGTAAAATTTAAAAATCGATCAAATTCTAATTCATTCCAATCGAAACATGACATGCGTAAAGTTAACTAACGTACACCTAGTGTTAGCTAAGCACACCAACACTAGGTAGTTCTAGGGTGAGACACCTTTACTGTACGGAAAAAATGGGGCGATCTTACAAAATTTACCATTTACACAAATTCTTACCAAAATGAAAAAAAATAGGTTATAATATAAGAATTTATATAGCTACACAAATTCTTAACCTATACAAAATCTATACAAATTCTTATCCAGCCGGTAATAATTTATGTAATTACACAAAATTTTACTATTTTTTATAAGAATTTATATTAACCGTATTTTAGCTTTATTTTAGATTATTTTTTATAAACATTCCCCTAATACCTATAGTTATTCTCTCTTTCTTTTTGATGTGAATTAGTAGTATTATACCTTTACACCTGCCCGATAATAGCACGACAAGCAAACTTCCCAATAAAAAACATACGCACTATGTCACGGCCATGCCGTCTAGTCCCGGGTCGGTATGCCGTGCGGCACTTGAAAAAGGGACTCAACACAGACAAGTCATCCTTCAACAAGCCCTTTATCCAAGGACTTAACTCGGAAGCGTTGTCTCATGATCCATCAGGCAACATGCGCGTCGAATATCGTATCCCGCAGGGCCTAGCGAATGCTAGCTGCCAACCCTGACTCTCGTTACGAGCGCGATATGGGGGCCTTTGGCCCTAAACCGTCCCTAGGAGGTCCTCATAGAGAGACATTATGCCATCCGCTTGGATCCAATGCCCACACACCTAGGCCCCACGTGGGCTTAGGAGAAGGTCACTTACACCAAGGCAGCTCGGCTGCTAGCGCTTGGCGAGGAGGATGGTAGAGACCCAACACTAGATCACTTCTCCCTAAAGAGCTAAATAAACTTACCAAGTATGACGCGAGTAGACGTTTCTTCATCCCAAACGAGGACACTTTCTGAACATGGCCTTCATCGCCTTCCTAAAGCATCTTAACTTGCATCATTGACTTGGTAGCTCTTCAGGGATTGCTCATATCATCGCTCGGTCCGCCTTTGCTTGGTCCCGAATAGGCTTGTCAAGGTAGGATCGTAATACAATAAGAGACAGCCTTGGCATTCTCCCACACTTCCTCTTATCGATGTCCTCATCGATACTGACACTCGTTCTTCATCACTTGATGAGTCGATATGGACATCGAAGACAGTTCCTCTTTGATCTGTGCTTTACTTAATACGCTTCTCTAGTTTCATCATCTGAACATTCAAGCAAATAACTCAAGCCTTGGTCATGGGTTCTTTTGATTCCCTTATGACCACGTTGCACATGCGTGACCATCTACATCGATCATGAACTCATTATGACCCAGTTTTGCTCATTCAATGTCAAGTGCTAGATTCATGCTCCCACACTTTTACTCTGATTGTGGCTCGAGCAAAACAAAAGTAGCGAATCACTGACTCAACTAACGTGTGCTTTGTAGTGTCTTTGAGTCTCACGATATAGCCATCGACCTACAAAACAAAAATAACATACTTGTCCATATGTAAGAGAATTATGACTCGCCACACAATGGCTTGCTCTTTGGCACTAAGCTCATTCGCCAACTGTGTCCCCCCGTATAGTGAGACCTTCAAAGCAAAGAATGTGTCACAATACCGCCATCACCTTATCCATTCAAGCGCCTAAGTGTATGCTCGTATTGCACTTAGTTTCTTGACGTCGTAAAATGGTCTCTAGTTGCCATCGTGATACAAAAAATGTACTTTGCCAATTTGTCTTTCTTTGTATTACCTGTGCTACAAGACATACAAGCGAATACATCAGTAATAACATATTCACACAAGTCTCGAACGATACCTGGTTGGCATACATTGCCTTCCGCATTCACCATTTACCGGGTGAACGTACACAAACGCCTACTCGAACAACCTTGCTCGATAATTCATGCATATTGTTTCCCAGCAATTTAAAGTACGTTTTTCCACAAGCCAACCCGCTTTAGTGTTGTCCAACGTAACATACAACTTGTCTTGCTTCTCTCTGCACCATCTTGTCGACGTCCTCATCGACTGAACAGAAAGAATTTCTTTGCTAATTAGAGGCACCATTGTAACCTGCAAAGACTAACTTTCCATTGATCAAGTTAGGCACTATTGTGCCACAAAACCAACAACATTCTTTTTTTCAACACAACAAGCGCCTCTGTGCTGAACGTAAATGAGCACCATAGTGAGTTACTTCCCGAGCGACATCATGCTAGGATAATAATTTTGGTTAACGATAGGCACCTATGTGCACTATTTGTAATATGATTTCCAGGCATGCATCATCGATTTACAAGTAGTCAGCTTCTCAATACTGAGGTAACCATAGTGATTAACGTCATACGCCTCTTGTGTATTGATTTCACTATAATGACCCAGCTCAGACTTCAAGACATATTGAGAGCCTCTGCACCAAAACAACCATAGTGCGCAATATCGGTTACATCCGTGAACTGATGACACTATGTTTGAACTTGTTTGCACCTCTGCGCGATAAATAATAAGTGCATTCGCACTGAAACAACCATAGTGGTTAGCGTCAGCTCACCTCTTGTTTACTAATTCCACTAGGTTCACTCATTGGCACCTCTTGTGCAAAGAGAAATAAGTGCCTCTTGCATTGAAACAACCATAGTGGTTAACGTCGGTCACCTCTTGTGTACTGATCCCACCAGGTTCAACTCCTTAGCACCTCTTGTGCAATAAGAAATAAGTGCCTCTTGCACTAAAACAACCATAGTGGTTAACGTCAGTCACCTCTTGTGTATTGATCCCACCAGGTTCAACTCGTTGGCACCTTTTGTTCATAGAGAAATAAGTGCCTCTTGCACTGAAACAACCATATTGGTTAACGTCAGCCACCTCTTGTGTACTGATCCCACCAGGTTCAACTCGTTAGCACCTCTTGTGCAATAAGAAATAACAGTCAAACATCTCTATGCTCTGACTAATTCTCACTTTGTTTAATATTTGTGACTCACCCAACCCACTCCTATTACGAGGGCGCTTGGTGTGGAGTCCAATTTCCCTACCCTGCCTACCTCAATTACCAAGGCGCTTGACGAAGAGTCAGCCTGCCCTGCCTACTCTACTCGTAGGAGCGCTTGGTACGGAGTCAACCGTCTAGGGACACCATCTATGCAGAAGTACACAACCAAACCTGCTCTGATACCAACTATCACGGCCATGCCGTCTAGTCCCGGGTTGGCACGCCGTGCGGTACTTAAAAAAGGGACTCAACCCAAACAAGTCAGCCTTCAGCAAGCCCTTTATCCAAGGACTTAACTCAAAAGTGTCTTCTCATGATTCATCAGGTAACATGCACGTCGAATGTCGTATCCCGCAGGGCCTAGCGAATGCTAGCTGCCAACCCTTGACTCTTACTACGAGCGCGATATGGGGCCCTCTGGCCCCAAACCGTCTCTAGGAGGTCCTCCTAGGGAGACATCGTGCCATCTGCTTGGCTCCAATGCCTGCACACCTAGGCCCTACGTGGGCCTAGGAGAAGGTCACTTACCCCAAGGTAGTTCGGCTGCTAGCGCTTGGCGAGGAGGATGGTGGAGACCCAAAACCAGGCCACTTCCCCCTAAAGAGCTAAATAAACTTACCAAGTATGACGCGAATAGACGTTTCTTTATCCCAAACAAGGACACTTTCTGAACAGGGCCGTCATCGCCTTCCCAAAACATCCTAACTTGCATCCTTGACTTGGTAGCTCTTCAGGGATTGCTCATATCATCGCTCGGTCCGCCTTTGCTCGATCCCGAATAGGCTTTTCAAGGTAAGATCGTAATACAATAAGAGACAGCCTTGACACACTGCACTCAGGACTAACGACGTTATTTTCGTATTTTCCTTAAATTTACATTTTTATTTATTTATCATAATTACAACAAAAAACTTTTATTTAAATAACATACTTTTCTGACATGTATAGGGGTGTGCATTACTCAATTTAACTGAATTAACCGATTGAACTAAATTTTTTTCAGTTAATTCGGTTGGTTAATTTTAAGTAGTTTATGTTAACGGTTATTCTTTTTTGGGAAATTCAATTATCGGTTAATTCGGTTAAAAATCAGTTAATTAACCGAGATAACTAAAATTATTATATATATTTATTTTTGGTTATTGAACTTTTAAAAATTATAAAATAATTATTAAATTTTTTGATATATTATAAAATAGTCATTAAACTTTTATCAAATTAGTATAAAATGAAAGTTCAATGACTAAAATATTATTTTAGCATAATTTAGTGACCAATTGTGTAATTTACCCAAAAATTTATAAAAAAATCGATTTATTCGAAAACTGACCAAATTAACCTCATTTTTTGGCTTGGTTAAATTTTTTTAAAAAAATCAGCTCGATTAACGGTTAAAAGGAAAAAATCGATTAATGGATTTTGGGTAATTCAATTCGGTCGATTAACTGAATTAACCAAATGCACACCCCTAGACATGTATGATAAAAATGTGCAACATCAATCATGCTTCGTGTTTTTATTTACATGATAGAAAAATCAGTTAAAAGTTTTCAAAGATTACATCGATAAAGATCAAAGCGAAAATAAAGATAAACGATGTGCAAAAAATGGTAAACAAAACTTTTTAATTAGTGTTGTTTCAAATATAACTATACTGAATTCGTTGAGTGATTCCAATAAAAAATATTATTTTTTAATGATTCAGGTTCAAACAAATTATTTGTACAATATGTATGCCTTTTTGAAAGACTAAGAGAAAAAGATATATATTATCATATAATCGCACTAAAAGATATAATCAAAACTTTTATTTTTCTTTGAAGGAAACCACTTATTCTTCCTTGAGGCTTCTTCACCTTACAATTTTAATTATCCATGTTTGAAAGTTTCATATTTGGCTTTATTGGTTTAATATTCTCTTTAGGGACTTTAAATGGAAATGTACCCCCTTTTGAACAAGATTTGGAAAAATACCCCCATTCGGTCCACGTAATAGAAACTCGCGGTCTGTCAAACGCATTTTTAGAAATCGCGCTTAGACAAACGCGAGTTTCAGTCTGATGTGGCGCCACTTATCCGTTGGCCTATTTTTAAACTGTTAAAAGAACTCGCGCTTAGCAGGACGCGAGTTTTGCGAGAATCTAAGACGATACGACGTGAATTTATCGCGTAATCTAGATAGAACTCGCGGTTGGTGGGGTGCGAGTTCCTGGATAATTAGTTGAACGGTTGAAAGATTTATTGCCGCATTAAATTTACGTAGAACTCGCGGTTGGTGGGGCGCGAGTTCAGGAACTCACATTCAACAGGATGTTAGTTTCATTAAATACTCGCACACCAACCGGTGCGATTTCCACTATAAAATGGCCCATACCATTTACCACACACCAAAATTCAATCTCTCTCAATTTCTCGGTTATTTTCTATTGTTTGATATAATGACGAGATTGATAAAGTTGGATCACAAACACGTTTTTGATTATCATTGAAAGAATGTAAGTTCGAATGTTGAATGGACCTCACCCAGAGCTAGAACGATATATCGAGGAGGTTAGGTTTCTGCACGCATCTAGAATTGTTGGAGGTGCAAAATTGGACGTTGATTTGATAAACGCTCTTCTAGAAAGGTGGAGGCCAGAGACACGCACATTCCACCGTTCGTGCGACAAGGCGATGATTACTCTGGAGGACGTCTCCCATATCCTCGGTTTATCTGTTGATAGAGAGGTTATCACCGGTTAGAGTAGTGGTGCTTGGCACGGCCTATGCTTGGATTTGCTAGAGGTTGCGCTAGAGTCACTAGACGGTAGGCATATGAAACTAATGTGGCTGCGAGATACTTTTAAGAATTTATCGGATGACACGAATGAAGACGTGAAGAAGGTAAAAATAAAATTTTTAGTTAATTTTAGTAAAATAATTAAATTTACATATGCTAATATTTTTTTTCTATTGTAGGTATATGCTCGTGCTCATATTTTATAAATGATCAGCGGGATATTGACGCCTGACAATTCCTGCAACAAAGTTCGCACATTGTGGTTACGGCATTTGTGGGATTTTGAAGATGTCGGTAAATTGAGTTGGGGATTGACGATTTTGGAGGTTGTTTGTTGTTGCTTCAGTCCTGAGCGTGGTGGAGAATGTCGTTTTACGCCCTCAGCTTAGCCAACATAGTCCATATGTTTTTTTCGCTATGTCGGAGATAAGAAAAGAGTATATTTTTTATTATAGCAATTTTAATATTAAAATTATCTTCTTGTTTTGTAAGTGGAGTGGTCATTTAATTCATGTTGGTCTTCCCAAGGATCTGAGCGCTATCAAACAAGATATTGAGAATGAATTCGGGAATAAAGTAACAATTTCAAGTGTATTTGTTATTAAATTTGGTGTATTTATTTAAATTAAATTTGATACATAGTTATAATTGTATATTGTACAGTTTTTATGGATACCGTACGCGGATTCGAAAGTCCACGAGTGCCTCCCAAAATTTTTAGAGGACACGGGGCTTGTTTGGACGACCACTATACCACTCATCTGCTACGTTGCAGTTCAGTAGCAATAGAGCGACCGTGTTCTAAGGCAGTTTGGTTGTGTCCAGCGAATTTCGGTGGCCCCTCCAAATTTAGACGAGTTACACAAGCTCACTCGACAAGGGAAGCCTGAGGTAATCTTTTTTATTTAATTCAATCTTTTATTAATTTGAATGTAATTGGCATCTAAAAAGAATGATAAAACTTTTTATTGTCTGATAGGTTGATTGGGCGGTGAAACACATAGATTATATCGCTTAGTAGAGGGGTATAGAGGATTCGCGATGTTAACCCTACCGTGACTACCGCATGTTCGAGTCGATAATCAGCCGGGATTACGAGGCGTGGTTTATGATGAATGGGAAGCCATTTATTCCGACTCTAAAGGAATGAGCCATCGTCTATCAGCGTACGCAATGCAACCGTCCACTCGATGCACTCATTATTTCATCCACCTCCAAGTTTGACTGAAAGTTTTTTCACGCCTGTTATGTAAGACCCTATGGTCTATTTTTGGTGATGATTAGTTAGACGTCGAGCGTTCTTCCAGCCAACCTTCCCTTGATGCAGTTTCTGCCAGTAGTAACCGACTTTAGAACCTGGTTTTTCCACCAAAAGCCATTGCAGTCACTTTTCTTCACTGGTGGGCTAATTGGCACGAGTGGTACTGTTGGAGCTGGAACAGGGAATGATGATGACGATGATAATGGTGCTGACGAGCAAGCAGTTGCTCCCATTCGTGCCCGACGCAATCCCGATCGACCTCGCCGTCCACCACGGTGTGGTACCAGAAGACATAAGCATCATTAGTTTAATTTATTATATATAAAAATATTAAACCTTTTTAATATATTTCATTAATATATAATTTTTTTGTAATTACTTTATATTTAGTTAAATTTTTTAAATTAGTATATATTTGTTTTTTTAATTCATAATATATTACAGTTTTTGGTAAATTTTAATTGTAAGACCACAAAACAGTTTAAATTTTTGTTAATTGGTTTGTACGGAAACAATTTAAACTGACAGTAATAGTCTCCCAATGTTTGACTGAACTCGTGTCTAGATGAACGCGAGTTTAATTCAAATTTTGTGAGAACTCGCGTCTAGATGAACGCAAGTTTGCACTTTATATACCGCATATGCGGATGGAGAAATTCATATGTAGAGGTGGATGTTTCGATTCTATTGTAGCTACTAATGGCAACAAACGACGTATCCGAAAAATTATTTTTCAAAGAGATTTCCCAGATATTGTGGTTTGTTGGTATATGTAGTTGCATTTATATGATGAGTTCATGCTTTTGGTGGGATAACATTTCTTGTGAGATTAGTGTTCCATGTTTTTGTTCAAGACGAACGACAAATCACAATATCCGGGAACGCGTGTTCTTTTTAAATTGCCTGCATACTTCTAACCTTTTGTTCGAGGCCTACGGGTAACTTATTCTTACGCCTTAATCGTGGAGGCTACTTGAAGAACACCGTATGTAACCATAGTCAAAGCCCCTACCATTGTAGGTAATGATTGCTCTGAGGAGAACGAAATCTACAAAGCTTTGAAGTAATTAACCGGTTACATCCTCTCGTGGGTTACAGATTTTGGAGGGTTATCAGTTACAAGAAAATAGGTATTTTATTTTGTTGCTTCTAAGGATGTTATATAATTTCATGTTGAAATGTAAGCTTTTTTGCTGCTTTTGCATAATTTAAAATTTGAACGATTGCAGGTTTAGTTAAAATTTTTGAAAAAAATAAATGAAATTGGCAAAAGAAATAATGAACACGTTGACGAGCTTCATTGAATCGAACACGTTCAAAAATATCATCACGAGCTTCATTATATAAAAAAACTCGCGAATGATGCAATTAAGAACTACAACACACGCCGCTCAGTTGTGTCGATAATGAAGAGAACGAATGCAGAGAACCATATTGAAGAATGTGTCCAAAAGGACCACGGATGTAACTGGAGGATTCGTGTATTATGAATGAAGAGGCTGAGCAACGCGTGGTAGATAGTTAGATATGACGGACCTCATACATGTTAGTTCCTGCAATGTAATTGGATATTTCTATCGTTTTTCATTATTTTATGATGTTATAAGAATATCTTTCGTTATTTTTATTTTAAAGGTACGAAACAAAAGCAGAAAATCAGGCCATAATTTCTATTTTTATTTTTATCTTTCGATATTTTATGAGGTTATAAGAAAATCGGGCCATAATTTCTGTTTTATAGGTACAAAACTATAGCAGAAAATTAGGCCATAATTTCTATTTTTATTTTTATCTTTCAATATTTTATGATGTTATAAGAAAACTGGGCCATAATTTCGATTTTCTAGGTACGAAATGATTGCAGAAAATCAAGCTATAATAGCGAGTGTTAAGAATCCTACAAAGCTGGCCAAACTCGTGTTTGGTTAACCGCGAGTTCCACTGACATGGCATGAATCCTGCAAAGCTGGCCGAACTCACGTTTGGTTAAACGAGTTCAACTGTAGCAGTCAGACATCTATGACGTACATAGCTTAAACGTCAAATGTGAATTCGATCGTACATGAAATCTCTGATAAATGGAGGAGAGAAATATAATATCAGCGACGATATATTTTTGGTGAAAAAGGTTGACAGCTTGTAAGATTCAATAATGGCAAAAAGAGTGGCTGCTCTTGTATACAACGATGGTGAGATGATCCGTGATGCCGAAGTCAGTATCGTATTTCAGTCCCTCAACACAGTTACGCTACAGATTTTGAGGGGAGTAATGTATGAAAGGCTTAAGAGAACGATATACAGAAATGTTCTTCATGCTTCTGGGAGGGAATTACATTCACTGAGGTATCGACTACATTCATCGTTAGATTCATTGTATTTTATAATATTCGATGTTCTAGATGATGCAGGTGTAGAAATGGTGATCGATACATATACCAATATTCCATGGGATGACCCTTAGAGCTTTTTGTAATATTTTTTGAATGAAATGTCGGAGGCCATATTGTGGTTCAAAATTGGCTACGAGCAAATATTGACTTCGACCCAAATGCTCATAGTCCAACAACAAGTTTGCGATAAGGCTTCAACTTACGAAATATGAGCGGTGACCAGGCTTCATTGTAATATCCCATTTTTTGCTAGTGACCAAAGTGTAAATTTTGAAAGTTTTGTGGCTAAAGTATAAACTTTGGAAAACTTCAGGGACCAAAGTGTAATTTTCAAAAGTTGTGTATTTCAACCCCGTAAATGAATAGTTTACCCCTAAGAATGACATTTCCATTTTATCCGAATTTTTCGTATGGAGTTTGTATTAATGGCTATAAAGTAATAAAGTTCAGAAAAAATATTCGGATAATCGGATCGAATCGAATATTAGGATATTTCGAAGGATGATAAGGCAAGGCTAATTATGTCATTTTACATGTCTAAGATATTTTGTTTGTTTTGGAAGAATATGAACCCTTGGATTTAAGTTGATTTTCCATGTTAAATATGAGATGTTGGATGAAAAATGGCAAGATCGTAATTTTGAAAAATCACAAGGGCAAGGTTGGTAAACTACTAACTTACAATTAAATCTAGGCCATTGGATGAAGGATAATGACATGTGGTACATTATGGATTCATTGGATTCGAGGGCGAAATGGTCATTTCACTATTTGGAGGATATTTTTAATATTTATGGATTTTAAAATGCCAAATGGCATTAATTAAAGGTAAAAGAAAATACAAAAATTTTCTCATCTTCCTTCTCCAACGTGGGGTTCCAAGAGGCCGAGGTAAGAATGCTATTTTTTATTTTTCTCCTTAAATGGCTTGGATTTGGGGTTTAGTCATGACATGCAAAGTTGATCCTCTTTGAATTCTCTATCATTTGGTATAAAAATTTCATGGATTGGTTAGGCTATGCTCATGAAATTGAAGGATTAAAGTTTAGGGTTTATGGACATAAATTTATTTGTTGTTTGATTTTGAAGGATTAAGTGCTTAATTAGCTTTTCTAAGCTTGATTTAAAGTGTAAAGTAAAACCCATAATTTTGGAGAGTTAGGGTTAATTTAGGGTTACTGGATTCAAGTTTAATTTGGAGTTTTCATGAAGGGAAAATGTTGGAATAATGTAATTGAAGGTTAATTTGAAGTGTTGGAATGGTTAAAGGATGTTAAAGATCAAATTTTTGAATCTGCCTAGAAATTTTAGTATGTGACAGTGAGTTTGGAAATTCACCATAAATTCTACAAAAATAATTAGAAAGTGATCCTTATATCATTGTATTCTTGGTTCAGTCTAGTTTCTTTTAAAACAAACGGTGACTGATTTCAAATTGTATATCAAAAGATATGAATTTTTAAGTGATGAAAGGTCAGAAAACAGAGTATCAGTCTGCTCCGAAATTCAGCACTGTAATTGACTTTGAAAATTTGTCATAAATCGTACGAGTTGAATTTGAGCTATTAAATTATATGGTTGAAAAGCTTATCGAAACTAGTTTCTTTCAGAATAAACAGAATTGAATTCCAAGTTGTAGATTATTTTGTAGAAATAAATCCTTGAAGGTAGCGCAAGCTGTCAGAAAATGGAGTTCGAAATATTTTGTATTTAAATGTTAGTCAGCAAGCTCGAAAGAATTAATGGAAGTTCAAATCGGTCACTAAGGACCATAATGAGTTTTTAAATAGTATAAGGAAGGGAAAAATAATTTGAAATTTTATATTCGAATGATTATATTAGACAACATGTTTAAGGTAATGTTAGATTCGAATCTAACAAATATTTTATTGTATTCGTGTGATTAATGAAGTCAAGATCGAATCAAAGAAGGTTCGAGGCACTATGAAAGAAAAAATCGAACTAGGACTTAGTTAGGCATTGTGTTAAATGGCCAAGGTGAATGCAATTGCATACATATCATGACACATTGATGTTTTATACATCATTGGGATGGCTTGCGATGAGCCTACCCAAATTTTATTATTATTATGTTTATGTCATGGAGCATATGATTTACATATTTTAAATATGTCAAAAGTTGAATATAAATGCATGGATTACTAGTTATATATGATGTTATATTATGAATGTTATTTTGGCTATGAACTGCCCAATGTTAAATTATATTGATATACATTGCCATTGATGTAATAAACATGGAATATATACCCAAGTATGTCATTGAGAGACAGGGTATAGTTGGCATGCCATAGAGTCCAGCAGCACGCTGCATACTCGATTTAGGACTATAGTGTATATAAAGAACACTTAGTGCATATGGTGGGCACGACCTTATGTGTATTAGCACTTCAGTGCATATTTGACTCGTGTACTCAGGGTCTTCACAGGCTTATATTTGGGCTATAGTTTATTGGTTAATAAAAGATAAACAGGTGAATAAGCTTATGAGCTTTTGGAATAAATGGCAAGTATATTGGTAAAAAAATTATATCCGGTTTATATTATGTTAATGTATGATTAAAATGATGGTAATACATATCTAGTGATCATGATGCATTTATACATATATGGCATATTATGACAAATGGACAAGCATGAAAGTCTTATGACATTGGCATATAGCAAATCATTACTAATGCAATGTGAAAGTTGATGCATTGACATATACCATATTATATAAATGTAGCCATGAAGTCGAATAAGTTTAAATTATTGTTATTAACTTCCTTTATTGCCTCACTAAGTTCGTACTTAGCGTGTGTTTGATTGTGCACACGTAGGTAAATCAAGATGAGAGTAAGAAGAGCATTGCATCAATATCGGAAAGCTCAACAGGTAATCACAGTAATGACATCCTAATTGAGGTTTGATTATTATAGTGGCATGTATACTTGCTAAACCTATTTGAGTTGTGATTGGCCTTTAAAGTTCGTTATGGTTACATGATAATTGGCATTTTTGGAAAGATTTAAAGTTAAGAGTAACCTTAGGTGATGAGTTGCATGCTAAGATAATTGAGAGAATGCATGTTTTATGATAGTCAATTGTTCCCTATAAGCATACATAACATTTGAAGACATTTGGAAATTGAATTAGTATGAATTAGAAATATAAAAATGCAAGAATGTGCATTTTAGGACAGGGTGTACCAATACTTAAGATTTGGGATCAAAATTATCAAAGCTTGAATTTTGTTTCAAATATCATTAATATTTAAGGATAGTAAAGTTGTGATATTCCTGATTCGTATTCATCATATGGATACAAAAGGGGTGTTACATTCATCGCCTTCTGCATCGTGGCCAAGGCATTATTGCATGGCCAAGTTCGACTTTGACCTGAACATGCCACCAATAAAGTACTCAAGGTACAATCTATACAGTACGAGTATATGGCCATCATCATCTACGGGGCCGTCTTACCGTGAAGAGTTTAACATGTTCGATGATTTCTCAGTCGAACGACACTCAACTTATATCTCTAGTAAGGCAAACATAGATGATTTCTCAGTCGAACGATACTCATCTCATATGCTTAGTGAGGCAAACATATGTAATTGCTCATCAATGGGGAGACATTCATGCGCTGGTGTTGTCAACCTAGCTATTAGATATAGGCCACATCAGCGCTCTCGTGATCGAGTTACCGCTGCAGAACCTAGCAGGGTACAGGTTGTTGATAAAGCAGAACTATACAGATTTGAAGGAGATAATTCTAATAAGGAACCGCTTAGGGAGCTCGGGCTCGATGGTGACAAGATGGGTTTATTTCCTAAATAACCAGTATACCTTTATGAGCTCAGGGATACGGAAGATGTTGTGAAAAAATATACGAAAGAAAATACAGAGAAAAAACCTGTGGATGTTGTTACCCCATGTAACTTTACTGCAACAGACAGTAGCTCAGCGTATTACGAAACACTATCCCACTTCACAACATTAGATATGGAAAGATTCAACGATACAGAATTTCTAAAATTTCTACAGATAGAGTAGTACAACGAACATAATGAAGACGAACTGCATCTTGGAATGGTCTTCAAGACTAAAAAACTAGCAGAGGCTGTAATTAAGCATTACAACATATGCCGCTCAGTTATGTCCACTATGAGGAAAACTGAAGCGGATAAATATATTATTGAATGCCCCCACAAGTACGAGGAATGTAACTGAAATGTCTGTGTATCACGATTGAAGAGGGTGAACAACCTGTGGAAGATAACCAGATACGACAGACCTCATACATGCTTCGTGGAAAGAATGAGTCAAAATCATCCTAACTTGGATGTGCACGTGCTTTGTGATCATATCCTTTCACTCGTGAAAGCAAATACACATGTATCTATGTCGGTATGTATAGCTTCGATTAAATCTCAATTTACGTACACGGTTAAATACAATAAGGCATGGTTTGCAAGATATCATGCTATCCAACAATTGTATGGGCAGTGGGAGGAATCGTACATCGAATTGCGAACATGGCTGAAGATGATGCAAAATTACAACCCAAGAACAGTAGTGCAACTAGAGACAGTGCTGTCATACTACAATGATCATGTCGTATCTATAGAGTGCCATTTTTTTTACATTTTTGGATATTTTTGTAATCCGTTAAGGCTTTCTGCCACTGCACATCAATACTGCAGATCGACAGCACTTTCTTGTATGATAGATACATCTGATTTTACTATTGGTAGTTGTACAAGATGGTAACAAAAAATGTATTTCGGTAGCGTTCGTGATCGTTGAAAAGAAAGATATCCATTCGTAGACATTTTTCTAACTAACATACATAAACACGTCTTACGTCGGGTTTTATAGGAAAAATGAATGCGGGATATGTATTATTTCATACAGAGGCGTAGGGATACGAGGATCAATCGAACATTTGGTTTCGTCTTGAGAACCTCCATATATTTATCACCGGTACTGTATGCGACACATTACTCCCAATTACTACCAGAGATATAAGAATGATAATGAGCATATAATGGTTCTTTACATGGGTACAACTTAAACTATCAAAATTATTAATTAACATGGCTTTTATTATAATTTCTAATTAACTATTTTGTCTTTTATTGAATAAGCAACGTACACCGAGCTGATGAGGTTGCACAGCTGCTAAAAAAGTTTAGAGTAAGAAATCCATATGGATATGACTATATTGTTGATATCCCGAGGGCTGCGTGTTATGATGGGGGGTCATCGATATGGTCACATGACAATGAACTTGGCTGAGGCGATCAATTCGTCTATGAATGGAACACGTCATTTACCTATCACATCTGTTGTAATAAGACATATTATCAACCGACTACATTTTTTGCAACCCTCCAAAAATAAGCAATGAACTGGATGGAAGGTGGCCACAGGTTCCATCCAGATCTCCAGCAAAAATTTCAAATATATAATTCGTACGCAAACGCGATGGGTGCGACATACTTCTCTGGTCACGAACATAGCTTTCATGTTACAGAACATTCGCGGCCGCTTGAAAAAATAATACAGAACGATTGCGTTGTTAATCTACACAAAAAAACATATGACTGTGGACGTTTCCAAACATTCAAGTACCCGTGTTCGCACGCATTTGCTGCATGTGCATCCGTTCATTTGGACATAATGACACTCGTTGATCCGGTATACCGACTTGAAAACATATTCAAGGTATGCCGATACGAGTTTTATTCGATCAGAAATGAACGTGATCATGATATAGTTGACGATGAACCTAAGATACATTCCATGTGATGCAAGAAAAAAGGTCGTCCGCGTTCAACTATAATTCATTGTGCCGAGGATATGGTTCCACGAGAATTGACCGGGCAACCTAGGCTCTGCACTAAATGTAGGAACCCTGAACACGACAGGAGAAAATGTCCTCTCAGGACAGGCCCTCGAATCAACTAATTGTACTTCTAAGTGTAATGTTTTATTAGTAAATATCATAAACAATCTTCCAAGCAGCGTTTTATGGTTTCCATAGCGTTTTTAACACGTTTTTACACCCTTTCGGATGCCTTATAGGGGCCGATTTCTGGACCATTTTAAACAGATGTTCACGTACTATGACGTGAAAGTTAAATAACAATAAAAAGATCCCACAAAATACCCTAAAATCTACTTAAACATGCCTATCGACCCTTGTTTTCATGTTCTTCAGGCAAACAAAAAAGGCAACATAGTGTTTTGAACGCGATTTTTACACCCCTTCGGATACCTTATACTGGTCGATTTCTGACCATTGTAAAAATATGTTCTCGTACTACGATGTAAAAGTTAAATAACTAGCAAAAATATCCCCCAACATACCCCAAAATCCACTTAAAATGACCATTGACCCTTGTTTCCATGTTCTTCATGAATAAAAGCATGGCAACATAGTATTTTTAAAGCGATTTTTACACCCGTTCGGATGCCTTATACGAGATGATTTTTACAACATTTTCAATAGATGTATCACTAATACGACGTCCAAGTTCAAAAATACGAAAAATTACCCCTAATACCGTGTAAATTCACCTAAAACATGCCTATCAAGCCTCGTTTTAACAAAAGGAATACATAAAACTCACGCCCCGCCAACCGCGAGTTTTATCCAGATAACGTGATAAATTCGCGTCGTATCGTCTCAAATTCTCGCAAAACTCGCGTCCTGATAAGTGTGAGTTCTTTTAACAATTTTAAAAAATAAGCCAACGGATAATTGGCACCATGTCATATTGAAACTCGTGTCTGCCTAAGCGCGAGTTCTAAAAACGCGTTTGACAGACTGCGAATTTTTATTACGTGAACCGAATGAAGGGTATTTTTTCAAATCTCGTTCAAAGGAGGTACATTTCCAATTAAATTCCCTAAAGGGAATATTAAAACAATAAAGCCGACTTCCATCATGAATCAAAACCCCAAAACGAATTGAGATTCCATTTCCGACCCTGATTCTGAAAAATCAAACATTATGGATCAACCAGAACAACAACCGAGGCCATTGCCCATTGGGATTTGGGACCTTTGTATTTACTTGGGCTTAATACGACCACTGCCTCCATACAATGTTTTCAACTTTGGGCCACCACCAAAGCTTAACCCTATGGAATTTTTTTGACTTAAATTTTGAGTGTTTGAAATCGTTGTAAAAAATGATTTTAAATAAATAAATATTTATTTTAGGCACTAGTCTTTAAAATATAAAAAGAATTGAGGGATACCAAATTAATAATTTTCCTTTTTTTTTCCTTAAAAAAAGCAAAATGTTTAAAATTTTAGTTTTTGAAAATACTTTTCAAACCAAACATAAAAAAAAAACAATTATAGAAAGTTATATGTTCTATCACTGATGGAACTCAACGTTATTCCTTTAAGAATCATTGAAAAATTTTAAATTTATAAAGGGTCACCAATAAATTATATATTTTTAAGGGACTAAATAACTATTTTACTATTATATCAACTTTATAATTTTCTAATTTTTAAAACTTAGAGAAATATAACTCCGATTCATCCCTTATATTCCGACTTTATGTTCTATATTACTTTTGGTCCCATTATGCTCACTATTTCTATGCGAAAAAGATTGAGGCTTTTCCGTTAGGGTGGTGCCATTTGGTTTCGTCGCCATGTCATGTGTATGTGTTTCCCCCACCGGACAGACTGGGTCACCCACCCTCACCGCTCTTTCATACCTGGAACAAACCAGAAAAAAAAAAAACCAAACATACTCAGTTTGCTTAACCATGCAAGGAAGTTTCTGTTTTTTTTTTTTCACTTATCTACTGAAATTTTTAATTTAGTAATAAAAATTATGTTTTAGTCACTAATAGTTACAAAATAACAGACTTAAAGATTTGGTCGGGTATGATAACAGATTTAATCATCACAAATTATATATTCTATCAATTACATTATGATTAAAAAACAAATTCAATAAATTTAACACTTTATATTTATAAATTCTACCGATTTAGTTCTGATTCTAATTTGAGCGGTGAACTTTTGAATCGGAGAAGGGTAGGCCATGATCTCGTTTGCAAGTCAATTTAGGGCTTACGATTAAAATGGGTCAAAAGACTTAACTGATGTATTTTTTAGTTCGAGAGCTTAATTGATTTTTTTTTTAGTACAAAGACTTAGTTCAGTGTAAAAAATATTTAAAATTTTGATTGATTTTTGTTCAAAAATTTGTGGGAATTAAAATCTTATTCGTAACTTATTTTTTTAATATACCAGTGTGATTACGAGATAGTATGTGTTATTCATAACTTGTTAAAAAAACATTAAGAAGGGTTATACAGTCTGTCCCTTAATCCCTCCATAAATGTTGCCCCATTCGGCCGACCCATTCAACAGCAATGGCTATGGATCCAACGGCCCACATTTAGTCCTCATCCTCATCATTATCGCCCAACCTTTACCACGTGAACTCCCGCTCCTTTTAATCTTTAACCGTCACCACTCACAAACTTTCTATGCTTTCTCCTCCCTTTCATTCTCTTTTTCCCCTTTTTAAATTTTTCGACATTTGTTGTTTTTCGAGTTTTAAAGTTTTACAGATAAATCAGAGGATATTATGAATGTGTGGAAAATTTTAGAAAAAACATTACGTATCGATATGTACTATTAACCATGTATATTGTTACATATTATTAATTATTTTTAAAATTATAGGTACCTAAAGTGTGATTATTTCTTTTGAAAATAAAATATGTTAAAACAGTTTTTTAATTACGTTGTCATATTTTTTAATTCAAAATAACAAAGTTTCATTAAAAATTATTATCAATTTAATTTTTAATTAAATTATTTTTAAAAACTTTATGATTCTCAAAAAGGAATCACACTTTAAGTTCTCATGATTTTAAAAGTTATTTAAATAGTTATTGGTATATATATATATGTACATATGATTAGTGGTGCATATCGCTACATTATCGGTACATGACGTTTACTCTAGACTTATCCATGAATGTGTTTTTTGAATGTAGCCACTAAATTTTTATTATAACCATAGAAGAGATCACAATTACAACGCATCCATGAAAGAAAAATATGATTAATCTACCCAAAATTTCTTACAACCAAAAAAACAAAGAAAGGTGAAAAACTTCAATGGAGATAAGCATATCATCAAAATTCAGAAACTTCTTGAATCTCCTTGTCTCTATCCAATCGAGACGCATAACAGATGAAAGAGGAGTGGTGAGCGATCCAAACTATCAGGCAGAATGTTCCGCTACCCAGGACTGATTACATCAGCAAACAATCATCAACCGAGTGGGGATCTAACTTTGCATGACCACCGACAAAATTATAATCAGAAACTAGCGCCGATTAAAATCTTTGTGCGGGCAACAAGCGAACCTAGGCTATGCTGAATCATGCCACTAGGACAGATGAAACAAATCACAAAACAAAGAAAACATATCACAAGGATAAAGGAAACACGTGCCACAAGAACAAAAGAAACGTGTGTCATAAAGGCAGAGATTCATATTAAAAAATAAAAAAACAAGAAAATAATAAACACCAACGATCGACAACCAATATCTAGGTGATTGCCGGTCGCCAGCTAACGCAAAAAAGTTGAAGAAACTTGTAGGCGACGCAAGATTTGTAGAGAGAAAAAAATTAGGGTATAATCAGTTTTTTATGAATGTGTTATATATGAGATAACTACTTAAGATATATAACAGTGAATTAAAATTGTATGTGAAGAAAAAATTTCGTTATCAATATATCAAATAATAATTCTCATATATATGTAAAGGAAAAAATATTTTATAAAAAAAGAGAGAAGAAGCTTGTGTTTTGTTAAAAAAAATATTGTTTTACTATAAAAATCCTATAACATGCAATAGTATTAATAATTATTAAATAGTATAATTATGTGTACCAATTTTCATCCATTCTCTTAAAGATTGAAGAGTAAAATTACGGCCTTCAATTACAATCAATTTAGCGAGATCTACAAATTATAATATTACTCAAATATGTCCCATTTTGTATAATTATATGTAATTGCACTAAAATTTAATTATCATATAACTTTCCAAATTCAACAAATATGATAACTAATACAAAGACATGAGACAAAGTACAAAAAAAAGGCCTACAATTCAATGCACCAAATCTCTATCATGAGCAAAAGCACAATAGAGATTAGAGAAAATAGACAAATCGACAAGAACTACAACACCGAACAATAAAAATTAACGAGAGATGTAATATATGAAATTACAACATTCAAAAATTTTGAGGACCGGTTTAGAATGAGAGTTATAGTTTGAGGATAAAACTGGAATGCTAAAAAATTAGGAGACCAATTTAAAATGAAGGTCATAGTTTGGGGACGTTGGTGCAATTAACTCATCTATTTATACAATTCTAATATAACTACAAAATAATAACAAATAAAAACTTTCTTTATAAGAAAATGGCAAATCATCATTGATTTAAAAAGAAAACTGAGTGAAGTCTTATTTATGAACATAAAGTAAAAAATACGAAAATTAAAAAAAAAATCTAGCGAACAACGTTAAAGCGGTTGTCGAAAATCCAACCTATAAAGAAAATAAGAGAGCAACAATTTTTGAAATAATTGTCCCATAACTCAATGGATGAAGTTTTTTTTTTTTATAATATGCATGTCTTTTTTTACGGTCTATGTTCAGGATGCGAAGTCACAAGACTATTCCTCCTAACAATGTTATCTCTAAAGTTTGAACTTACGTTCTCTTCTTGAAAATACAATGTGTCATTTTTTTTTTATAATATGTCTTATTTATGTGCATTTACCAGCGATTTCATTTCTACAGACATGTTTGACTAAGAAAGTATAATTACATTGTACTTCTTTATGTCATGTTTGATAGTACAAATTGTAATAACACAATTACGTAAGTTTAAATTTCTTCAATTCTCACTCGTCATTGAAAAAGTATAAATGAATATCAAAACATACAACTATATAACTACATCTAATTATATCTAAATCCAATTATGCAATGTGACTTTCCAAATACACCATTTGTAATTAAATCACTGTTGGTGGAAAAATTAATTTGCATTAATAGTTTATTAATGGTTAAGTTAAAGGAATTTTATTATGGGTTATATTTTGATACATAAGTCGTGTAAAAAAAAGTACACAACCCTTCTATAAAATTTAAAACCTAAATCTCAAACCCCAGCACCTTAAAACCTAAACCATAAACCTTAAATTCTACACCCTACACACTAAACCCCTAAACCCTAACCTTAAACCCTAAACCCTAAAATTGAAAGGCTTGTTGTGTATCAAAGTATTTTCATATTATTATTTATTTAATGTCTCAGCTTAACATCAAATGATTCTAGGTTTTAATGGCTTCCGGCGTTAATTACAAACAAAAGAATTAAAATCTAATTAATTTTATAATTGTCATCACTAATCAATATATTAATATCCCACAATCATTTCCAAGGCCATATTACATGGCAAGTTCATTAATAATTATTAGTAATATCATTGAAGAATAAATGAATAATTTAAGCTATTGAAAGGGAGGAAAGATAATCTAAAGCATGTTGGAAAGATAATAAAATCAAAACTAATCTTATTAAAAAGTTATAAAAGGAGAATATGCCAAGCTGTATAACGCCATTATAACATGGATTATATATATATTTTTAATTAAATAAAGATATTATATTCCCATGACACGTAACGAGTGTAAAATTCTAATATGTATACTGTATATACATAAAGATAATGTTTGGTACACTCGTGAGATGAAGTTTCTTAATCACACTAACGACATCGTATACTTTTAATTAATATTTAAAAACAAATAAATGGAACATGATTTCTTAAATCTATACAAAAAATAATTTTTTAGACTCGTTATTTGATTGAATTGTCAAAGATGTTCATATGTTTTCTTCATGTGTAGGTTGAAATTTGCGCAGACATTCATATATATATATAGAGATAGTTTAGATCCATTTATACTGTGTAAAATTCAATTACTTTTACATATTTTTAGACCATTAGATGATGGTAATAAATGGTTAAGATTATTTTCTTATTTTTTTCATGTGATAATCTTCACATTTTCTAATTTTAATCTCATTCACTCATTTACCTTCATCCAACAGTATAAAAAAGAAGTAAAACTTTCAATTTGACATAGTGTAAGAGGATCATATCCCATATTAAGTAAAACCTCTATAAATTAATAATGTCGAGATCACATAATTTTATTAATTTAAAGAGGTAATAATTAATCGACAAATTAATAATTTATTAATTTAAAGAGATTTTTTCCGATTCAACGAACCTACATTATTCTTCATGAATAAAACATATACATTGTATTGATTAATTGAAAGATGTTCATGTACAATGTGCCTAGTTAAATATACTCCATATCCCCTAAGAAAACAAAGTTCATTGTAATACGTAGCACTAGTTAAAATTTAATGCAAGTTTATGTATGGTAAGAAAATCAACCACTATATAAACAACGTCAAACATTCTTAATTAGTCGTTTCAAATAAAGGACCATAAATTTTATAGAATCATATTTTACTAAGTTGTCCTAGTTATATTTGTAATTTTATAGAATTGTTAATTTATAATATTGAAGGGACCATAAATTTATATAAAGGTCTTCCAGAAATTTATTATCTTATTAATTTATCAAAATTATTAAAATAGATCTTGAGCTATATCAGGACCGAAAAAATATTATTTAAAAAAGTTTATTAATTTATCGAGAGTTAATTTATAAAAGTTTTACTCTCTATATAACCGTTTACATAAAAAACCTTCCACTTCCGATGTATTAAATAATTAATCTTATATATAAGGGTAAAATTTTGATGCACAGGCTGTGTAAAATTAATTTTACACAAGCTTGTGTATTTACACTATAAAAACCTAAATCCTAAATTCCTAACCCTAAAAAACTAAACCCTAAACCTTAAACCATATACACTAAATTCTAAACACTAACCTTAAATTCTAAACCCTACAACCTAAACCCCTAAACTTTAAAGCCTAACACCTAAAAGTTTACACGGCCTGTATCAAATTTTTTTCCTATATATAATGTCACTTTCAAAGATTTTATAATTACCTTCATTTACTTTTTTTTCTCTTTGTTGTGTTATATATATTATAAAAAAAAAAAGTAAAGATAGCATTCCATTTCATCTTTGAAACCAATGTTTTTAGGATAAGATAAGAGATAAGTCATTGTCCCTATTGTATATCCCCACTAGGTATATATATATATAATAAGATTGGTCTAAGTAGTAAGCAAATTAGTGTTACTTAAATATGTCTCGAGTTCAATGCCTTGTGTATGTAAAATATTTTTGTTGGGAGACTCATACACCAAAACTAAGTGTACAATACTGATCGATCCGAATTAATTTTGGCAAAACTTTGAAAACTGCGAAGCAACCAAAAAATAATGTATATATACCCGATATAGATAATAAGAGCATCAATGGATTAACCATTGGTAAAATAAAAATGAATTGAGCGTTTTCTGTGTTTCACTTTTAGAAATGAATAAATACTTAAATAAGAATAATATTTTTAAGGTTGTTCAATTACGGATTTAACCTTTCAAAACAATCAAATATAGTATTATATGTTATTGTTAATTATTATATTATTATTTACTTATTACCATTATCAAAATCCAAAATACTATTAAGTATTGTTGTTTATTACATTCATTTTCGTTTTGGTGGTATAAATATTAACTGTATTAATTATATTATTTATTACTCGATATTCTTAGTTATCAAATATTATTATTATTAATTGCTATTAGTATTATTATTATCTTAATATTATTACTATATTATGTTATTATTAGCATATATTATTATTATATTATTATTATTACTATTATTTTATCATACTATAAATACTATTATCATTAAACAAAAAGAAAAAACAATACATAATAAAATAAAGCCCAAATTTTAATTCGAATATCCATTTACATGAATAAAAAACCCAAATAATATTACATGTATAGCCCGTTTGGGCCCAGATCATAACCCTAATTGCACACAATCAAAACCCTGACTCATTATGGCTTTCATGCGCAGCCCCTCACAGCCGTTAGATCCAAATTGGATCTAATGGTCCAAAGATGATGCGGGGAAGTTTCGGGAGACTCCACGTGCCCACGCCCTGGCCCTCCAACTCCTTCACTCGCGCGTGTGTTGTACGTCTAGATGCCTCAGATCCCACGCGCGATCCAGCTGCCACTGTTGTCCTCTATGGTCCCCTCCTCCAGCCGCAACAACATGCAAGACAACAAAAACAACATAAGTCAGAGGCAATTCCAGGCAACAATTACAGAGCACAACATGAATACGAACAAAAAACCACGGCAACAACCAATAGTGATTGGAGAATTTTAATTTCTATTATTATTACCCTATGTAACTATTCATGTATATAAGGAGACCCACCTCACATATAACCAAAAAGGGGGAATTTTTAAGAGAAATACAAAAAAAACACACATCAATTTGAAGGTATTTTTTCCCTTGTCCTTGCATGCAAAGAGAAAATTGATCTAAAAGTTAAGGTTAGGTTACTCCTTACCTTAACAGACGACAGCCTTCCATGGTGGTAGGTTTGCTCCGTCCACACTGGTAATAATCTCTTTAGGGTGAGTCAGTGACGGGTGAGAGCCTTGGCGTTGAAAGGAGGTCGCCGGTCATAAAACGAGGTCCTTTTTAGAGTTTTATTTTTTTTCTAAAAAGAGAAGATTTTGTTCGATTTTTTGAGCGATCAAGCATGGTTTTGGGGTTTGAAGGTGTTGGAAGGGTTCGATAGGTGTCGATTTTATGGCGACCGGCACAGCCAAAAGCGGTTGCGCTCTTCCTCTTTTAGAGTTTAAAAACCCTAAATCCATAGAATTCTGAGGAGAGTGGAGGAGAGGATTTTATTTTTAACACTTTTAAAAATGAGCCAAAAGGGTTATCCAGCCAGATAAAACTCTATTTTATAGGGAGTTTTGTTTTAAAAAATAGTTTATTTGAGCATATAACCCTTCCGTCCCGAGTTATTAACGCGACAAGGACTTCAGCCTCTTTAAGTTACACACAAGATCCCTAGGGTTTTAAAATAATTTTCAATTTTGTCCTTCTTGCAGAGTTCAATCAGTGTTTTGAAATGTGTTTATTAACTTATGGCCACTCCGCGTTTTGTTTATTACATTACAGGCCATTTCGCCTTTGAGAATCACCGTCGCGGTCCCTTCAACTTTTCCAAATAATTCGATTTCGCCCCTGACCCTTGTGGATTTAAATCATTTTACAATTTCGTCCCAGATTTTAATGGCAACCCGCTTTCAAATGGCTAAATACCCTTTTTGGTCCTCAAAACCTTGGATTTTATTTTAATTTTGTCCCTTTTTAGTGGTGTAATCCCCAGGCCCCTGTTCTTCTGTTTTTTTACCTCCTTTTCCTTTATGCATCATGCATGTTTTATTTTCTGCCTTGCATTTTAAATTTCTTTAAATTCAGCCCTTTAAGTGTGAATATTTGATGCGGTTAGTGCTTTTTTTTATATCAAGTATGTATGCATAGTATATATTATTAATATGTAATTTATGTATGTTAAAATGTATATATAATTTACGTACATATTATTACTTTTGTTTATGATTCTTAAATATAGTTTATATATGTCATATGTTTTATATATGTCATATGTTATAAATATGTTATTATATCTTGTATATATATGTAATGTATAGTTATGTATCTAATAAGTACTTTGCTACTGTTTTATTTTATGTACCCTTTATTTGTTCGGCATGTTGTTCGAATTCATTTTCATGTTTTTATGCCGTTATTTGTATGTCATATTTTATCGTGCTTCATTCGATTTTAAGCTATCAATGCGGCGTCTTTTTATTCGAGGATAAGCAAGGCTAGTATCAAATGCAATGATGGTAGCTATTCGATTTATTATCGAATAAATGGACCCTTAAAATTTACTTGCATGTATAACCGAATTTTGATTCAAATGTCATTTTAATTTGGAAAATTCAGTATTAAAAAGCGGTAATTAATTTTTTGGTACCAATTTTGGCTGAATGGGGGTGCTAATCCTTCCCCATCCGTAACCGACTCCCGAACCCATTTTCAATTGAATCTCTGGTTTTATTTTCGATGCCCGGTCTAACCCATTTAAAACGACCGGTGGCGACTCCATATTTTTATTTTCAAACTTTTTTTAAAAAAAATCCCAACAACTTTTCAAACATTTTTAAATATTTTTAAATACTTTCCCATTCTTAAACATTTGTAAATATTTTCAATTCTTTTATTAACTATTTTCCCATTATTTTTAGATATCTTCAATTTTTTTAAATATTAACTATTTCCCCATTTCTCTTTGAAAACCAAATGTCAAAAAGAAAAGAAAAAACGTTTTCACTAAAATGTAAAAAGAAAACCCCAAAAATGTGTTCATTAAGATATAAATTTTAAACCTTTAAATAATTTTTTAGCGATTTTGAAAAAAGTCGCTACAATCGCATGCTTGATTACGTTCGCAAACTACATGGTCTCGACACGTGGCAGTGAGTATTTATAGGTACTAACACATGAAATATGTAAAATATGTAAAACGCTATATAAAATAACACATGAAATGAATATATATGAGTTTCTTTTTTGTATCATCGTTGATCATTTTACAGTCTAAGTCCAGAGTTTATAGCTTACCCTCCCAATTACATAATCTCCAAGTTAAGAACCTTCACACCCAACACTTATTGGTTGAGTATCTTAATTTTTAATAATGAAACGTAATTACTAAAACAAAACACATAAAAAATAATGACCAAATATGATACAAATTATTCAATGCTATGATTTTTTTTTTGATAAAATAGAAGAATATTACTTTTGATAAATGTATATTCGTGGGCCGTGACATTATGAACTACTTAAACTCCTCAAACATTCAAATAAGAGGACAATACATATTTAAACGCGCTTGAACTCAGGCTTTTTTGGGTGAATAATCCATCCCAAATCAAAATTGGGGATGTGTGGTGCGTTGGCCCGTAATTAGGAAACTACGACAAAAACTACAGTAATGGGGCAGGTGGCGTCTTTTAATTGTTTATTAATAAAATTTTAAATCTCCACAAAGACGCCGTCTGCAGGTGGCGTCTTTATTAAAGAGTGGTTGTTGAGCCGATCATCCAGCCAATTACTGCAACATTGACTTGGGCAGCGGTAAAGACACAGATTTCCCTTTCAACTATGGCAAAGGCTATTGGAAATATATTCATGTATCCGTCTTGCGCCACAACATTTGGTTGTATTTCCCATACAACCATGTTCCATCAATTTGAATCATACGTTTGCATAATGCAAATCCTTCAATGTACGGTTGGAATGCCCAGAATAACTTACCGAATATTCTTTTTTCGGGAATTACTTCACCTTGTAGTGTTACCGCCATCAATGTTTCGTACTCCACAACAGTTCATGTGATAAATATTTGCATTGCTCATAATAGAGTCGGTAGCTCATTATATGATTTATCTCAATCGCCGTCAACAAGCGTCATATCCTTTTGCTTCACCATCCACGCCTTATAGTAAGATGAGATGTATCCAAGCTGTGCACAGATCGATGCTACCAACACTACAATGGCGATCCTCGGGTTCTTCTCAACCAACAACTTTGTGTAAGCGCATATCAAATCGGAGTAAAGATTTATGTGATCATGTGAGATTGAAGGCATGGTACAAGAGTTTTGATCATTGAACCTTCTCACCTCCCACATCTTCTTTTGTTTCATATACGGAACTATTATTTTCCAGTTATATTTGCTTTTATAATTCAAGCACCTTACGCAATATGTTCTGCTATCAGATTCAGCAACGCAAGATTGCATATGGCGTCTTACGTAGTACTCCTTAATTGATAACTAAGCATCTTTCTTTGTTTCGAATAGAGCTCCGAGTTCCAATTCTCTGTCGGTTGAAGCTGAAAAATGAGAAAATACACGTGCTTTATATTCTGGATCCCGCATTGCAGCATAGTCCACCTCATACTTGTGGACTGGAGGCACGTAAGCTGGAAGATTAGGTTCCGGTTGCTGGGGCTCCGGTTGAACATAACCCCAAACCGTCGGCTCATCGGCCAATCTATATCTAGAAGATGTTGCTGCCCAAACATCTTCCTCAACGTCAAGATTATGGCCTTGAGCAGCAGCGCTCCTAAGAACATCATCAGCATAAAGCAACTCGACATCATCATCTTCTTCCATTGGTATAACATTTTCGTCGTCATTGCTGAAATCATCAACTATTTCACCTTAACGACCAAAAACGTTTTCGGTGTCGCAATCCATCGTGATATGAACTTCGCCTAAAATGCCAACATATTAGAAATACATTTTCAAAAATACATTGTACCATACTGCAAAAGTTAACTTAAATTCACTTACCCGATTTCAAAACATTCGATCACACCCCAGTGAGTCTCTTAATTTCTCCAAAATCCTCCCCAAAACTCTCTCAAACCTTAAATTTTCAAAAAGAAACAAAATAACACATAGTCCCGGGCAGTTTATATATATATATATATATATCAAGGGGCCTGTCGCCACCTGCAGATGGCGTCCTAACTTAAACAAAATTACAAAATTAGGCTCATGTCGTCATCTGCAGATGACATCCCAGCTTCATGTAGTCATCTGCAGATGGCATCCCAGCTTCATGTCGCCGCCTGCAGATGGCTTCCTTCTGAGAATCTTGCACACCTGTACGCCTTCTGCATGTGGCGTCTTGTCGAGCAAGCTTTATTCGACTGCCACGGCTGACATGTTGACTACAACTGGTTGAGCTCGCTAGATTCGTTGCTCAAATATTGTAATTTAACTCAAGACGCCAGACGTCTTGCCCCGTTACTGTAGTTTTTGCCGTAGTTCCCCAATTACGGGCCAGCGCACCACACATCCCCAATTTTGATTTAGGGATGGATTATTCACCAAAAAAGCCCTTGAATTCATTCTTTTATAGATATTATAGTAACACTCATAATAATCTAGTTAAGATTCAAACAACAATAAAAGAATTTTTTATTTGAATAAAAGTAGAGATTGTTTAATGATCAAATTTAAGATAAAATGTGAACCGAAAAATTCGAACATTAATCTTTACCACTTCTCATATGATTCAATCAGATAAAATAGGTTTTGAATTCAATACCTATTAGGAGCAAATTTCATCTTTCCTCTTGTGGGGAGGAATTGTTCAAAAAATCAGATAAAATAGAAGTTAAAACTATTGATAACATGCCAAAAACTTAATGAAGTGGTACAAACTCTTAATTTACAATTTAAGGACCAGAGTTGAAGTGTTGGTACCAATGATATGTCTTTTTAACATTTCTTCCCCAAAAGAAATTGTTATGTGTAAAAAGAGGAGAAAAGATAAGCTATATGTAGATAACGGTGACAACAAGTTTGGAACGTTGACATTACCTGTTAAACGGTCTGAACGATGGGTCCCGCATCAATAATTTAACAAGTTCTGATTGGATAATAATTTCACAATTCCCAGTAAAATTCAAAACAAAAAAAAAATTGTCCGATACCCCAATTAAAAATGAAAAAAAACATTTCATTATTTTCTGTTGTTTTCTCAAATAAAAACAACGTTTTGATTTTATCCACAAAAAAAAAACTACGTTTTGAGCCTATTAAATATGTGGCGTAGTGATAACAATTAATATTTCAAACTCAGTTGAGGTTAGATTTCAAATTCAACTTTAAATAATCTTAAAAAGGCACAACTGACCAAATGAAGAAAAAAATATAACTTCTTAAAAAACCATACCGCGGGTACTAAAACATTAACAAGTACGAGCCAGACTCAGTAGTAATTTCAGTATTTAAATATTATCTTCAATCACTCAATGAGCGGATGTTATCATAATAAGTTTGGTCGCATTTCATTTAAAATATCTTAAAGACATGTTAGGTCAGTAACAGCTTCATCCCCGATCAACTAAATCTGATCTCTTGTAGAGTCAAAATGCACTCAATCAATCGATATTTTTAAAAAAATTTGGACCGAATACACCATTATTTTACATGACGTTTCATAATTATTTAAATATTATTTCAATAAATAATTTGAAAATATTTTATTTTAGTAAACAAACAGTAAAAACATAAGAAAGACAATGATATCATCGCTTTTTTCTCAAATTAAGTGTTGAAATTTGAAATCATAAAAAATAAGATAGGGT
This sequence comes from Hibiscus mutabilis, assembly GCA_019671005.1. Lineage (NCBI taxonomy): Eukaryota > Viridiplantae > Streptophyta > Magnoliopsida > Malvales > Malvaceae > Hibiscus > Hibiscus mutabilis. Next base: position 37,547,989 of record CM033744.1, read on the forward strand.
GAGTATCCTTGATCATTCAATTAGTAAATTTCAGATATCATATGCTATGATGGAGACACTAATGACTAATAGCTGAATGCCACATAGAGCACCCAGCTAAGCTAACCAAAATTTAATGGGTGTCGGTTGGATACTGAGCGTGTACTCTTCTGGGTAATACTAGTCTACTCCTCGGTTAATTGTTTCAGTTTTTTTTTTAGAATGGCAATTTGATTTTATTAAAAAATTATAAAAGGTATTATAAATACAATACATTTAGAAAGGAGAATAATGAGATCAGTCTACTAAAATCTCATACAAAAATTTAAAAGTACAAAAAAAGTAAATATTTTCATAAAGATTTATATACCGTCAAAATTCAGAAGTCTTTTTGAATCTTCTTGTTTCTGTTCAAACGAGATGTATTACGAGATAAAAAAGAGAGTGGGGGGGGGGGCAAGCCAATACCCAAGATTGATTACATCGGTAAATAAACATCAATCAAGTGATGATCTATCTTTCTATTACCACCGACAAAATCATAATAAAAAATTAGCGTCGTGAAGATCTTTTGTGCGAGCACCAAACGACCACTAAATTTATGTTGAAATCATGTTAAAACGACAGATAAAATGAACCATAAAAATGAAAAAAAACGTGCCACAAAGACATAGGAAAATCATGCCACAAGAACAGAAATTTTTATTAAAATAAAAAATAAAAATACAACAAATAAAAATAAGAAAAATAACGAATACCAGCGGTCGATAATCAACATCTATATAACTATTGATTGCCGATTAACTCAAAAATAAAAAGAATAGCGGTCAACGACTATTTTGAAAAAAAAATTAGAGTTTTGGCTTAAGAAAACTAAATAGAATTTAATACGTTTTATCCAACAAGGCTTGGGGGGGGGGGGAGTGTATGACTTTATTTTCCCGAACTCTTTATTCCAATATATAATGATGTGTTTTACAAATTAATCGAATTAAAAAAATGATAAAAATACCATGTTAAACAATTCATTTTAGGTTATTTTTAAAATTTCAATAGGAAGTTTTAATGTTGATAAAAAATAGGAAGTTTTAATTTGTGATTCAAATTATGCTTATAGTTTTGTGTTCGTAGTACAGTTGAAATTTAATATTTGTACTTCTATTTTTATAAAATTTAATAATTTTATTATCTTTGATTTAACAATATAAAATCATCAAATGATTTTTATTGAATTTAATTATGTCATTTCTTTTTGTAAAAATAACTTATGTCTCCAATTTTTAAGAGTTCTGACCCACTTTTGTGAAATAATATAGTAGAATCTTATAGATTTCATATTTGAACTGAACTCCAACTTGTATTTTTATATCTGTTTTATTAGTCGACTATTCTAGATCGAATTTTGTAAAAATTTAATATGAAGACTATCCTCTCAACCCAATTTTCTCTACTCATAAAGTAAGAATTCGAACACTTAACTTTATTTAAGAGACCTAACGCCCTATTCCGCTAGACCACTTAGTTGTCGGTGGATTTCAACTCGTATTCAATATCTTTTATTTGCTTATGTTCATTCCACGTGTGTAAGATTGGATATGTGAACAAAAGTTTTTTTTTTTTTGGTTGCCAATGTCACATAATCTATTTTTTTAACAACAATCGCGAATTTCATTTAAGACAGAGAAAATACACAAAGGAAAAATGATCCAACAAGGTCCCAACAAACAACAAGCACACATCAAAGCTTGCAACAACAACAATCCAAGCAAAACAACTTACACAAGAGCATTAGATGAAAGGAAAACACAGAAATAAAGAACAAAACCAAAGAACATAGGGAAAGGCCAGTGTAACTTCAAAAAACAAACAAGAAACTAATGCACAAAAACAGAGCCAACATCACATTCTTCAACTGCATGACTGTTCGGGGGCACCGAAAATAGCTAGTGAAGAGGAATGTATCGAAAAAATCATAGATGTCATCACATCATAGATAAATGGGTCGTCGATGACTGATGAACGAAAAGAATGAGAAAGAGTTAGAGATCCAAGACATAGATCATTGTCGGCGGAAAACAAACAAGAACAGATTACCACCGAGAGAAAATCGAAAAGCCAACAAAATTGAAATTCGAAGGCAAAATTCATCAAAGAAACCAAATCGAGGGGAAAAAAAATGGAAGGAGAAGAGGCAGAATCTTCTTTAGCACCTGCATCTACTAACCTCACCACTGAGGGCCTGAAACAAGACTGTCATAGCCGAAGAAAGACTCTCATCGAGCCGACCAACGGGGTGCACCGAAACACTAACAACGAGGAAGAAATAAAAGCTGAAATAAAAAAGAAAAGGAAAAAGAAAAAAGACAAAAAGCACGTAGGGTAGTAGGCCAGCCGTCGACGGTCAACCAACAAAAGTTCTTTCGTCGAAGAGGTTTTTGCTTCCTTTGTTGAAGTAAGTACAAACGGTCTGATTAGAGATTCTCTAAAAATCGACTTAGTGAAATCTTATATTTTGTATATAAAAAAAATAATTATTCAGGTTCAAGATTAATTTTAGAAAAAGAAATAATTTGTCAGATTCATAATTACTTTTAGATAACAGTTCAGCTCATACTAATAAAAATTTATTTTGTTCTATTTATCCCAACAAAAGGATTCAAAATTATTTAGTCAAAATCACGAAACTATTTATACGCTATTGATCAGAAACAAGGGAGAAGTGAGAGTGTTTTAAAGGGGGAGAGAGAGTGGTGTTTTAGAAATGTTTTTAAGAGTTTTTTTTTTATGTCACATAGTCTACTTAAAATGAAGTCATTCGATGATATTATTGATCGTACTTTAACTATAAAATCAAACAAGTTAAAAAATTACGAGTTTGAAAATAAAAGGAATTAAATTATAAACATACGAAGAGTACAAATATCCAGGAATATAATTAGATCTTTTATTTAATTGAATTGATTACACAATAAATCATAAACCGTTTAGAAAAAAAATGTCAGCATTGATTGGATTAATCTAACAAATACAGCATCTTTTAAAACATGTTAACGAAATTCTTGAAATTAAACGGAAAAGAAACTTCTTCATTCAAATTATTATTTTTAAGTTAGAAATAATACATTTGAAGTCCTATTCCTATATATAATGAAATTTAAGCCAATATAAGAATCCACACATTATGTTTATGAAACTTGAATCCCAAAATTTTAGATTTCCAAAACCCTAATCTTACTATTAAACCAATATTTCATTGAATACGTTCATCTTTTTAAATTTAAAACTTTAGTTCTTATGATTAACATTGTTAATAACAACAAGATATTATGAGAATATTTTCAGTATGCTCAAGATAATATTGCCCTAACAAGATAATGAGTCGCCTTATTAACATCCCACCAGATTCATTGTGAATAGATAACCAATATTGAAAGAAAAACAACCTAACTTGCAAAAGTTATACCGAAAGTTGTACGAGAAAAGATAAAGAAAATTTTACACGATATAAGATAGAGTTTCTACTATTTTCGAAAAAAAGATAAAGAATTGTTAAAAAAAACAAAATTCTATAAATGCAAAACAAATCTTTGATTCATAAAATAGATAAGTAAAATAAAGGATTTGGAGGTCGAATCATCTGCTTACTTTGATCAGATTAAAATAAGTGAAGGGTGAACGTGAAAAAAAAGTAGTGGCCAAACAAAAAAAACATAAAAACAAACAAGAAAAAAGAAAAAGAGTAGAAGAAGAGAAGGGCGAGACTAGTGAAACTAATCATATGATAACAATTAACTAGAACAATTATCTAAAAGTTAAGGAGAAAAGGGAAAATTTTATCAACTATGTTATATTTTGACTCAAATTCTAATTGGTAATTAAGTTGAGTTTTATTGTAATTCTAGTGGTTGAAAATTACTTAGTAATTGGGATTTACTTTAATGAGTAAATATCTATTTTAGGTAGAGATCTTATTGAATAAGGTTTCTTGGTGACAAAGTATCTGGGTCTATAAATATAGACTAAGTTTAACCTTTTGAATTATGAGAGAACAAGAGAAATGAGAGAGAGGGAGAATTACTCTGGAGAGATGTAACCACTTTAAGGATCTCTACAACTATTGTGCCTACGTTGTAGAGATGTGTATTGTAGGGATGTTGGGAAGAGTGTTTTGGTTCCACCGGGTCATGGGATTTGTACACTGGGTTTTGGGATTACATAAGTTGTCATGTATTTGTACTCTTTGGGTTCTATACGTTGATAGTGGATTGATTTTTCTCGTCCGTGGAGGTAGGCTATGCTGAACCACTTTAAAATCTTGTCTCATGTGCATGTCTTGGTCTATGTCGTTATCGCTTTGGTTATTTTGCCGCATACCAAATTCCTAACAATCTATATACATGCATGTTTATTGTTTGGTTAAAATCAAATTAACTGACTGAATCAAGTTTAATTCGATTAATTGATCGTTTTATAGTTATTTTTTTTTTCAAAATTCAATTATCGGTTAAATTAATTTGAAACCAGTTAATACACCGGATTAATCGAAATTATTAAAAGGTAATTATTCTATGTACTGGCGGTGCAAACTAATTTTTTTTATAAGCATCTTAGTTTTAGGGTTTAGAAATTCTGTTTAGAGTTTAGGTTTAGGGTTTTAGGTTTAACAATAGTGGTTAGAATTTAGGGTTTAAGGTTAGAATTTAAGGTTTATAAGCATCTCAATTCACTCACGATTCTCAAGATAAGTGAATTGCACAATTTTTTTTCCTTTGAGCAGTTAGTGGCATTGAATTATATTTTAATTTTAGAGATAATATGTATAAAAAGTGTTGGACTATTTTCGTGGGCAATTTATCCAGTCAAATATATTGAAAGGGTGTGTGGCAGATTTTTGATCGCTATGGGTGTATAGTCGATGTCTTTGTACCAACGAAATGAGTGCGAGATGGGTCAAGTTTTGGATTTGTTCGTATGGAGACGAAGGAAAAGGCTTGGCGAACAATCGGGCGATTAAATGAAAAATGGATTTATAGATTGAGAATTCGAGTCGAATAGGTACGAGGAATCACATGTGATCAATTTTGGAAGCGGAAGAAAAACGTGAAATTGGGGGCTGAGGTTTCAATAAGGAATAAGGAACCGCAATCCCAAAATCAATTAAATCGATATAAGGTGTGGTTGACGAGGATAAATTAGAGGTGCTTAAATGTTGCGCGATAGCGTGGTGTCGGCTCTCGTTAGGAATTGTTGTGTTAGCGAAAGAAGTAGATTTGAAGGGCTTTTCGTTGATGAGGATTGCGGGTTCTAGGATCTTAATGATGTTCACGAGTGTGGAAAATAGAAGGAGAGTCTTTGAGAATTCAAAGTTGAGAGAATGGTTTTCTAAAGTGCGCAACTGAGAGCCAGAGTTTGATACGGGTAATCGAAGAGTATGGTTATCGATCAGCGGCTTGCCGATACATGCGTGATCACGAGGAACTTTTGAAAACTTAGCCGCGTATTGGGGAAGGTTGATCAGATGTGATAACATGAACCTTGGGCTGCATTCTTTCGAAAATGGGCAAATCATGATTGAGACGAGTCATCTAGAAAACATTGATGAAGCAGTACAAGTCCATGTAAATGAACAGTCATTTAGGATACATGTCGTTGAGGTGGAGCCAATGATTGGACAATAGTTGTGTTTGAGTTGCGAGAAGGAATATGGATCCGAGTTGGGTAACGATGACGAAACATCACATTCAAATGAAAATCAAGCTGAGCAGTCGGAGCTGAAATATCAAGAGAATGAGCAAAAGGAGATAAAATGATCATATGGAGTGCAATGAGGAAAATTCGACATGTGAGAAACAAAATCGTGGTGTCGAGGAGATACAACAGGGACAATTGGTTAACCTTGGTGACGAGGTGATGCAACAAACACTGTTAGATAATTGGATAGAGCCACTAGGGCAGGAAATTCAGAGGTGGAATGCACATGGTCTAGTTGATGTGCGGGTGGGAGAGAAGCAAGTAATATTGAGCGATAGTATTACAGATGAGGAAGTGGGAGTGGTGTCACGTTTGGAGTTTAGTGTTCAAGGGAGAGATAGACTGGTAGGGCTGAATGATTCGAAATTGGTAGAGTGCCCTATGAAATTCTTATCGATGAATTTGAAGGCCATTGAACCTATGTCTATTGATATACAATATAATATACTTGTAGAGCCTATTGGAAACTAGCTAGATGAGGACTTTAGAAAAGACAAAACTACGTCTACGCCTAAGTCTAACTTAGTCGCTCTTGTAGAACGAGAGATACTGACAATCTCGCGAAAGAAAGATGGTGGGCGACGAAAGAATTCAAAGTAAAAAGCGAATGGGGTAAAGGCATATTTGGAAAAAAAAGAAACAAGCGATTTTAAAAGAGGCACGTGCGACTGTAGAATTGGGTAAACTTTTAGGTGCGTCGACAATAGGGAATGAGAATACAATTGTGAAAGATATAGCGAGATTGATCGAACGAGGGATCGAAAGGATTAGTCGGCGTGATGAAGGTGTTGTAGTGGAAGGTGTGCTGTTTGAGTTCGTCGGCAAAGAAAAAAGTTGTTCGGAAGGTGTTGCGGCAGCATCATTGTAAGATGACATTGATGCAAGAAACAAAATTAGAAGAGGTGATAGAAGCGATGGTTCGACAGATTTGGTATATGGATCAGTGTGAGTTTGTGTTAGCGGCAGCGGTTGGGCGGTCAGGGGGCATACTGGTTGGATGAGAATCAACCCGATTTCGGTTGGAGGCGTTAATTATTGAGCAAAATTATGTTGCCATTTAGGGTACGTGGATATTAGATATTTAGCGTCGCGGCTTGGCTCGGCTTGTTTGGTGCTTTATTGGCGTATGCATGGTAGTGGCAGTTAGAAATTGAGAGTGATTGGTCTGGTTTAGTGTGGGGTTCTCTATTGTTGTTATTTGCTTTGGCTTAGTTGTGTTGAGCTTGATTCGATTGGATTCCTCGACATTATCAGGTAGTACTCTTTTCCTTTTAATGAGGCTCCTCAATAATATCTGTATGATTTTCTCATTAATAAAATCATACTTAATGATAAAAAATCTAATTAACCAAAGAAAAAAACACAAATCCAAAAACTTATAATAAATATTGGTTAAATCAAAAAACCAATTAAGCCCTTATAAAAAAATTTCACCCAATTAAGCCCTCATAATTCAAATTACAATCAATCAGGCCTTCAAAATCCAAATTGCGATTAATTTAGACCTTCTATATCGTTGACTGTTACAGTTGACCGCTAACTCACAAATAGTCAATAAGATAGTGACACATGGCATACTCTAGAAGTGTCACATCATAAAAATCGTAAAATATTTAAAATTATAAAAATATATATTTAAAATTAAAAAAAATATAAAAAATCTCTCTCTATATATAATTTAAAAATATAAAAAATTATTTAAAAAATTCAACAAAATATGAAAATATTTAAATTTGTAAAAAAATTAAATTTATGTATAAAACTATAAAACCATTTTTACTTAAAATCAAAAAATATAAAAATAATTTTAATAGTTATTTAAAAATATAAATATTTATAATGAAATAATATTTAAAAATTTTATATTTTTTAAAATATTTTTATTATAAAACCCCAAAATTTCAAAATTTTCCAAAATGCCCAAAATTTTCAAATTCCTAACCTAAAACCCTAACCTTGCATACCCAAATCCCCAAACCAATTTAATCGATGATAAAAGTTATTGGTGTTGTGGCAGACGACGATGTTTGGGTAGACGATGGTGTTGATGAGAAGAAATATCGAGGGAGAATGAGTTGGGTGATGCAAGGGGTGTCGAACGATGAGAATGTGTGCAAGGGCTACAGTGGGCTCTGACGACAGTAGTAGGGAGACGAAGATGAGACGAATTTTCCTGCGACGGAGAGTGACCGGTGGTTAAATTAGTGTCAATGTTTGATTTAGGGATCTAAGGAGCTTTTTTTAAAAAGAAATGAAACTTTTGAGTTTTTTTTTTAATTTTATTATTTTATGTTTTTCTAAAACAAATAAGAAAAATAAGAAAAAAGTAAATTAATTTAATATTTTTAATTTTTAAGATTTTTTTTAAATTTTTTACAATTTAATACGTGACACTTTAGAGTGTGCCATGTGTCCTTCTATCTGTGACCGTTAGAAGGCACTGACAGTCAACACAGTCAACATAAAAGAGGGGCTAAATTGAGTGTAATTTAAATTTTGAGAGTTAAATTAAGTTAAATTTTTTTACAAGAGCTTAATTAGTTTTTTTTTTATTTTTCCAATTTGACCTTTAAGCCATCCAAAAACTTATAATAAATATTAGTTAATTTAAATATAGATTGAATTAGTCAAACTTTGTTAGATTCAATTAATGAATTTCAAATAAATTTTGATTTGATTAACAATTAAAAGAATAAATTTTAATTAATTTAATTTTAAATAATTTGATTCGATTACCGATTAAATTAACCCTATGAACAGTACACCCCCTACATTCGTATTAGCATTAGTAAAATAATATAAATACATTAAACGCCAGCTCATTTTCCGTAATCTTAAAGCATTGGCTCAAGCTCTATATCCAATCACGACCCAACCGTAACGCCGTTATAACCACCAAAATTTCTCCTAAAAATAAAGCGGTTGTGTTTTAAAGAATTTAATTAATTAATTATATTTTATTTTATTTTATTTTTCACTTTTTTCTTTATTTTATTTTCCCCATTTTTCAAAGCCAACTAACAACAACACCTTCTCTGTCTCTCTCTCCTTTCTCTCTGTTTTCTCTTTCTAAAAAACGCAGCTGTGAGCGGCCGGCGAGAAACCAAATCTCGCCGGAATTTAGCTCTTTTGATCGCCGGAGTTTTTCATTTCTTTTTTCTTTCCACCTCCCCGGAGTCAAGCTGCCAAAAAGAGAGAATATATAATTTTTTTTGAATTTCGTGTATGATTTTGTAATTGTGGTGCCGTAGAAGAAAACAAAGAAAAAAAAGGTGGAGAAAATCTTCTCTCTCATGTGGTGAGTAGTGGCTTGCAATGGAAGAAAAAGATGCTGAGATCCCTTGCTCTATCTTCTTCCTTTATGCTATAATTTATTTATTTATTTTTCTTTTTTCTCTCTCTCGAATTTGCTCTGTATTTTAAATATTTAAATTCCTGTTCAGCATCAATACATAATAAAGGTTGCAGACGGAATTTCCAGGATTCTAATTCGAAAGGTAAGGCTTAGTTTCTGTTTTATTTAGGTCAAACTTAGACATTTTTTAGGGCTTTTTAAAGAATTTACCTCAATTTTGCTAGTAAGTTTTGGAATTTAAGCCTTTTCTTTTCACAATTTTATTCCCTGGTCTGATCAGGAGTTTTGTAGAATATTGTTCTTAATAAGTGGGGGAAAAGGGCAATTTAGTAGAAAATAGTTTATTTTTTGAGAAATTCAAAGTTGGCTGTAGCTGATCTGGTATTTAACAACTTGATTTTTAGGGTTCAAGTTGCATAATTTTTTCCCGTTTAGAAAAGCCTGGGAAAAAAAGAAAGTAGAATTTTAATATTGTGAATTTAGTTTTTTTTTTAATGTAAAATTCACCTTTTCCTGTGTTCAAAACTTAGGATTCATGATTTTCTTTTTAAAATTTCTTACCTTTTCTTAGAAACCAAACGGTAAATTTTGTTTGGTTGTTGGTAGGTAAGTGGCTTTCCTTTTCATGGTACATCTTGTTTCAACCCATTTGAATTATTAAAAAGAAAAGAACTCTCGTTATGTTCCCTTAAGAAATCCTTTTTAAATTGCCAATTTCTGAAGAAAGTAGCTAGCTTTTGTGTCATCTTCAGTCCTTTCTATGATATTTGATAGATGAGAAAGAAAACCGTTAGAATTTGAATTAATGCATTGATTTATTGATATCTCTTCTGAATTTCTAATCCCCCCTGCATTTGTGTTGTTATTCTTGTACTGTGAAAAATAAGTTGCAAGGTTTGTAGTTTACTGACTAGGAATTGGTGATTGTTGAATGCTGTTGAATATGGCAATTACTTAGAACGGAGCCTCAAGTGACAAATTGTCATCTTTTAGTTTTTGAGATTTTCTGGCGTTGAAGCTGAACAATGCCATTTGAGATCATGGATCAAAAGAATGCATCGGCATCATCCCACTTTTCAGAAGACCTTTGTTTCCCACCAGAGGTACTCTTGGGCATAATAATACACCCAATTTTATTATTTCATTTGTATTTTGAGTTTATTGGGTTTTTATATTTCTTGTTTTAAAGGCTATTGTAGGGTTCCTTAATTTTCTCCTTTAAACATGATTTGTGATCAGTATTTTTATGAAACTTTTAAGTCGCCATTAAAGAAAAAACTTTTTTTTTTCGTGTTGCTTAAATATCAACTTCTGTTGGGCAGAGACAAATTGGATTTTGGAAGCCAAATACCATGTCTGATAACCAAGGTGAGAACAGGACTGAACTGCTGGTTCTGTTTGCTGTTAATGATGTATTTTAATGCATGTACCATTTAGACCATAAGAGGGAACTTTTAGCTTGGCCATCATTAAAATTAATGAAGATTGATTCAGTCTCTTGATTACTGTGAGAAACTGTGGCCCCTAACTTTGTGATGTCATGTGCAATGTATTTAAGAACCATAGTTAAACCTTTACAATTGAGTGAATAATCCAAAAGATTGATCAGTTTAATTAAATTAATTGACCATTTAACTGGCTTTCAGTTTCTGGTCAGTAGGATTGGACCATAAGGGGGAACTTTTAGCTTTTGTCATCATTAAACTTAATGAAGATCAATTCGATCTCTTGATCACTATGAGAAACTGTGGCTCCTAACATAGTGATGACACGTGGCATGTATTTAAGAACCACAGTTAGCTTTTATGATTGAGTGAATAATCCTAAAATTTGATTTACGAACTGCATGGTTCTAACTGTTATCTTTTGTCTGTATCAAAAGGATTCCTGAGTCCATCAATCAGAATGTTAAATATATTTATGATTGTATTTCCAATTCAAGTTGTATCATGGAAATGTGGGCTATCTTCTTTGAAGCATTTGTGAAAAGAATGCAGAAATTTGCTTGAATTATTCTTAATGAAAGCTTGACTATGATGGTTCTGAGGCACCTCATCTGCCTGAAGCACTAAAATGTCATTGGGAAACTCGTCATCTATATCAATGAAATTATGTGGTTGTGCTAAATTAGTATATGTTGGTTTCGAGTGAGAGTGCTTTTGTTTCTTGCTGCAGATACATTATAGATGTCACATGTGGCCTATTGTTTTCAAAAGTGATCGAAACATATTTATAAAATTAAGAGCCAAAAGTTGGTGTCCATTTTAGTGGATCCCCCCCCCCCATCTTCTGTAAAATGCTTAATTTACTGTCACCTTTCAACTATCTACAGATATTTTTGGAAAATGAGTTCGTGCTATGAGATAGCAATTATACTTGATTAATTTCGTACCCTTATTTCGCATATTCCTTTTAGATATATGTTTCTTGCTTTATGGAATTTTTGTGGGTGTCACATATGAATATCGGCAATCATTCATATTTTTTTGTTCTTAAAAATGTTAAATACCTTATAAAGATAAGTGGATTAGTTCGCATTTAACATATTACCTAGAAATCTCAGATATTTTGAACAAAAATATTACAGGCTATTTTCTGTGCAAAATTTGTTCATGGTTATCTTCCCGTCTTTAACAAGCTTCTGGTCTTTGCAGACAAGGGGGTTCATTCTTCTCCATCAAATCTGGCTAGGGATCAAGAAGGAAAGCTCAACACCAGTTGGAATGGAATTAACAACTTATCCGAGCCTTCATGGAATTCTGTGAATCATCATCCAAAATCACTATCAAATATGCATATGCAACCAGCGGTGAACTTTAATAGAAACAGCAGCAACGCCAATGTGATCCAGCATGAAAGTAGTCTGTTTTCAAGTTCGTTGTCTGAAATATTTAGTAGAAAATGTAAGTATTTTTGTCTATGTCTATCAAACTGTATGGCAGTCTTCAACATGTACATACATGCATCCCATGTTTACATTGTTTCTTCCCTTCATCTGATGCTTTAATTGATATGTATCTCATGGCTTGATTGATGAGTGTTGTTTCCCACCATAAACATAACTCTAAAAGAAACTATGAAGCTGTTTTATTAAAAATCATGTCATCATCCATCGTGTTGATCTGTTCACATAAATATTTCCATTCTCCCTATTTTCTCTGCTAGAGGTTCAACTTCAACCAACTCAGTCATTAGGGCAATTTTCAATCTGATGGATTCAAAGTAGAGCTAATATCTATTTTACTATGCTGCATTTCCTTTCTTTTTTTCCTAGTTACTCGTAGCTTTTTCTAATTACCATACAATTGATAAATTTTCATCTGTGGGTTGGTTTGCTTTTATCTTTATGCAGTGAGATTATTGGGGAATGATCTATCTTGTCAATATGCCAGTAAAGCTGCTTCACACCATGAAGAGGAACCTCTCAAATCTATGAAAGAAATTGAGGCGCAGACTATTGGAAATCTCCTCCCTGATGAAGATGATCTCTTCTCTGGAGTGATTGATGAATTGGGACTGAATACTCATGTCAGTAAAGGGGATGAGTTAGAAGATTTTGACCTATTCAGCAGTGGCGGAGGGATGGAATTAGAAGGGGATGATCACGGATCCATGGGTCCAAGGAAAACAGATCTCATCGGAGTACTCAACGGTCAGGGGGGTGGTGAACACCCATATGGTGAACTTACCTCTAGGACACTTTTTGTATGGAACATAAACAGCAATGTTGAAGACACCGAGTTAAAGACTCTTTTTGAGGTTTGTGTTCCCTTTCCATTATTATACTATTTATTGAGACTTTGTGCTAGCAAATTTTCCTCCTTCCACTCCTTTTTGAGTTGCTACACGTTCCACTAATTTTAGTTGACTAAACTGTTTCCTTCTGTCAGCAATATGGAGATATCCGAACTCTTTATACTGCCTGCAAGCACCGTGGGTTTGTTATGATATCTTATTATGATATAAGGGCAGCCAGAAATGCAATGAGGGCTCTGCAAAATAAGCCATTGAGCCGTAGGGAACTTGATATACATTACTCAATTCCAAAGGTGTGGCTTCAACCATTTTGTTCTGGACAGTTACTGTTTACTATTTTGTTGTCACCGTCACTGCTTTTACCACCTTTGTTTTGACTAGTTGTTGATGAATCTTCATGTGAAACATTGCTGCTTTATTTATTTATTTAGTTTTTAAAATTTATGACCTCAGGACAATGCATGTGAAAAAGATGTAGATCAAGGGACGCTGGTGGTTTTCAACCTTGATTCCTCTGTTTCAATTGATGAGCTTCAACGAATATTTGGTGCTTTTGGGGAAATTAAGGAAGTAAGAAATTTATTCTTTCAGCTTGTTTTATTCCCTTATATTTGTGAAGATAAATGTCTAATTGATGTTGTTAATTTGCATTGCAGATCCGTGATGCTCCAAACATGCATAATCACAAAGTCATCGAGTTTTATGATGTTAGAGCTGCAGAAGCTGCTCTTAATGCTCTGAATAGGAACAACAGTGCTGGGAAACAGATCAAACTTGAACCAAGCCGTCTAGATGGTGTTAGGTGGTAATATCATCAACTTTTGCTGCTTTTTTCAGCTTCTAAAAAACTGTTTTTGATCTTAGCTTCTGAAGGAATCTGGAACATTTTTAATTTCCTCTTTTCGTGATCCTTGAAAATGAAAATCTTTTATTACTTTTTAAGTGATGGCTCTGTCATTTGACTGCTTCTGCCTTACTTTGCCATGAAGTGGTCAATGATGTGCAATAGTTTTCTGGATGCCTAACATTCTTTTTTGCATTGAAGTCTTATTTTCTTCTTGTGTTTTTTGTGGCCTTTGTAAGTTGTGGTAAAATGAAGCTCCTTTTGCAGTTTTACTCAGCAGCCTGAACAGGAGCAAGATGAACCTAATCTTTGTGGAAGCCCTTTTGATGAGTTATCATCAGGACACATTGGTATGCTTTACCTGTAAAAATTTTGCCGTCTAATCAATTCATTATAAGCTGTTGTTTCTGAGAATGTTTCTGTTCCTTCATACATCTCGATTCCATATGACGTTCTACAGGAGTAATTGCATCTGGTGGTATGGATAACGGATCTTCCCAGGTGTTACATTCAGTTATCCAGTCACCCGTGAATACATTTGTTGAACCTCATCGAAGTTCCACTGTTCCTATTAACCTAGCCTCTCCAGCAAGAGTGGCACCTATAGGCAAAAAAATAAGTCTTCTGGAGCCCAACCATTCTATGGATGAAATGAAATATGCTAACCAAGGGGTACCGAGTTTCCATCCTCATTCCTTCCCCGAGTACCATGACAGCTTAGCCAATGGTATTGCACTCAACTCTCCAAGCACCATAACAAACATGGCTAGCAGTGGTGGTACCATGATGGCTGAAGGACTTGACAATTGTCATGTTCGCGGAGCAAGTTCAAATGGACACCTGATTGAACCTAATTCTGGGGGTAAGTTCAGTTGATTTGTTTATCAACATCAATGAAACATGTTTTCCTGCATCTTTATTGCATTCTGTTGGGGGACTCATGGGGGAACTTTCATTATTTACTATGTTAATATTTTTGATAAATTTCACAGTTCATTATGTTAAAAGTTTCAGGTAAATTTTAACCTCTTTCTATTCTTGAATTGGATTATTTGTTAAGCTCCAGGCTTCAACTCTCTTGTTTTTCCTTTCTCTCTGACTTTCTGTTGCTAATAAATTCTCTCTAGTTTTTGGGTCATCTGGAAATGGAAGCTTGCCAGTTAATGGAAATAATTACATGTGGAAGACCAACCACTCACACCAGCAGCATCCATCAAGTGGCGTGGTTTGGCCAAATTCGCCATCATTTGTCAATGGCATTCATGCCTATCGCCTTCCTCACATGCCTGCATTTCCTAGGGCTCCCCCTGTAATGTTCAATGTAGGATCACCTGTACACCACCATATTGGCTCAACACCACCTAATTCTGCACTCTGGGACGGGCGGCTTCCTTATGCTGGGGAGTCTCCTGACACTTCAGGTTTTCGCCTAGGATCTCTTGGAAGTATGGGTTTTCATGGTACTTCACCATCACATCCCGTGGAAATTGCTTCCCACAACATTTTTTCTCATGGTGGTATGGATTTGATGAAAAATGGTGGGGTACACTCTCTGCAGCAGATGTGCCACCTTTACCCTGGCAGGAACCCTATGATTTCAATGCCGACATCTCTTGATTCTCCTAATGAACGTGTTCGAAACTTCTCACAGCGTAGAAATGAACTGAATTCTAGTAATGCTGATAAGAAACAATATGAACTTGACATTGACCGCATCATGCGTGGGGATGACAGCAGAACTACGCTTATGATTAAAAACATACCCAACAAGTATGTGAGCTGCTCCTCTTGCAGATTCCAGTAAATTTTATTTTCAATTTCTTGTGTCTTGAGTTGTTCACTTTCCGATTAAAATCTCATTATTGTTCTAAAAGTAGTAATTGTTGATGAACCACCAGTTTTGCATGTTTTATATATTGGGACTAATTGACAGATTTTCAGATTCATTCAATTTGGCATATCTTGTAATATAGTTGAAGCAATTTACCAGCGGTGTTTTTACACTTGAATAATTTATTTGGTGCTGTGCTTGTTTTTCATCTAATAGCAAGGTCATTTATTGTAGTAAATATTCTTCTTTTCCGCGGCTTCCCTTCATTCATATGATTATCTCCTTAAAAGAAGTCAAATGGTGATTTTTGCAGGTACACTTCAAAGATGCTTCTGGCAGCCATTGATGAGCACTGTCGAGGAACTTATGATTTTATCTATTTGCCAATTGACTTCAAGGCAAGTTAACTTAATAAGTTAATCAACAGTTTTCCAACCATGACAAACTGATTCTTGCTTGGACATTCTACATGTACTTGTAGTTTGATGTGTTGCTAACCCTAAATTTTATTAAATATTATCTGCAGAACAAATGCAATGTGGGCTATGCATTCATCAACATGATCGATCCACAACAGATCATTCCTTTTTATAAGGTTTAATACATGGATTATATGTCATTATTTTCTGTTATTTATGCAGATACTATCATCTGCATGTTTTGATAGATTGAAGCTAATCGGATTGAACAAATATTTCTTTTTAGGCATTCGATGGCAAAAAATGGGAAAAGTTCAACAGTGAAAAGGTGGCGACTCTTGCTTATGCTAGGATCCAAGGAAAGGCTGCTCTTATTGCTCATTTCCAGAATTCAAGCTTGATGAATGAGGATAAACGTTGCCGCCCTATTCTGTTTCATACTGACGGCCCAAATGCCGGGGATCAGGTAAAGTCATCTTGACACAGCGTAAACAAGCTCAATGCATTTCTTTTTTTTCTTGTTTCCTGAAATTTATAATGTAGTTTTACTTTTGTGGCCTTTCCTCTTACAATATTGGCAATGGAGAAGGATGTTTTTTCTGTCTTTAAGTCCTACTTTGTTGTTTGTTTGTTTAGGAACCCTTTCCTATGGGTAGTAATATTCGATCAAGACCAGGGAGACCTCGAACAACTGGCACCGAGGAGAACCCCCGCCAAAGTAGTTCTTCGACTTTAGCTAATGGGGAGGAATTTTCCAATGGGGCAGACTCGGGTTCTTGGAAGGAATCTGATTGAGCAGTCTGCTTATCCAGCTCTAACTTTCAGAGTACTAAAATTTTATCTACCACACTACTCTGTGTACTTGAGGGTGGCTTGATGACACTTTTTTTTTTGCTATAGAGAAGCAGTTTTGTGAACCAAGTTGCATGACCGAAACTAAGTGGTAATTTTGCCGTTTTATGGAATTTTTTCTTGTATTGATAGTCCACTTATGAGGGCTTCAAATTTTGCGTAGTCTATGACCGAACTGTATCATGATGTATGGAAGTTCCTGGGTGTGTGCACGACTTGAGGGATCCTTCTTGTATCAGTCTTGTAAATGCGATTTCATTTTTGTCCACAAAGTGTCGGAATCCCTACGAGTCCTGCTTTCGGTCTAGGTGGGTTGTCGTTGCTCAAAGAGAGAGGAAGAGACAACATCTATAAGTATTATAGTCAAGGAATTTTGAACCTCTTGTTTATTTTTTGTAATGACATACATTCTTCTTTCTTGTTTTGCCTCATTATTTATATCCTTGTTGCTTTAGAGTACAATGTCTAAAACAGGCAACTTCTTTGACATTTTTCTATCGGATTCTGTCCGAACATCGGAACTCGGTCTGAAACATGTAGCAGAAGAGAAGAATACATCCGTGTAGCTTTTATTTCGATATTGCGAAATTTTATTATTTGAAGATTGTCCATGGGAGTTCTGATATGTTTCTGTTTGCAGTTGGTTGTGTATTAGTTTTTGATAGTTTCTCTGTTAATAGCAGAGCTTGAACCTTGATTAGTTAGGTTTTAACCAAAAAAGTATGCTTTTAAGTACTTGTTTTGATCAAAAAATACTTTAAGTACCTTAATAAAAAAGTTGGTATAAACTTTTGGTACACATTGTTTGTCTCCAAAATTGTACATGATTAGTAGTATAAAAAGATTTATTCAATTAGATACTCAATAATGCAAATTGTCTAAATTCAAATTCGTTTAAAAAAGTTGACGTAATGTGTTACAAACATGTCATGTGGCATATATATATATATATTAAAATTTAAAAGAATAAGAAAACTTTCAATTATTTAGAAAATATCAGAAATTTATCCCAAAAATTGTAAAAGTTCTGAAAAATATAATAAATTGTTTTAAAAAATAAAATTCGAATAGAAAGGAAATTTTAGAGAATAAAAAAATAAAATATAATAAATTGTTTTAAAAAATAACGATATGTGACAATAAATAACAGTGCAAATGTTAAAAAACACATGAGCCTAAAGAATATCTTAAATATTAAGATGAAAAAGTGATAAATATTATGGAGTAAATTGTGCATTAAGCCTTAATTAAATGATAAAACTCACTCGGTGTGTGGAAATTATTTGCCATTTTTTTTAAAAAAAATTGTTGGATGAGCAAAGCTGAAAGGGCAAACCTACCGGAAAATGCAGAGAAAGACTTTGTTATTACAAATCTCTCGGCTCAGCCTACTCCGTTGTCGGTTCAATCAAATCTCCTCCTTCTCATCTGAAAACACCCAAAATTTCGCTTCTTTCCCCGACAACAATGGCGATCCTCTGTATTCAGACGTGCCCAAGCCACGGACAGACAAGTCCGAAAGGAAACCGTACCCGACACCCATGAAAGAACTGATTAGAAGAGCTAACCAAGAGAAAGAGTTAAGAAAATCCCAACCCTGTCGATTGCTCGATCATCCACCCGCCAATGGGTTGTTGGTTCCTGAACTCATCGGCGTCGCTCACCGAGTCTACCGAGCTCGTCAGCTCACCCTCGCCGGCTTGTCCAAACTCGTCCAATTCATCCCAGTTCAACGATGCAGGTAACTAGAAAAAAAAAAACTCATCTTTCTCGATTAAAATGTGTAAACTTTAAGAACAAATGGGTTAGAATTAGATAAGACATTGATTTTTTGTTTTCCTTTTTTGGGGTTAGATTTTGTTTTGAGGTTCATATTGGAACTTTGGGTCATGAAATCCGTACTTGTACCGGTCCAAAAAGCGGTTCAAGGAATGCCACTCATGTATGGAGGAAAGGAGGGGCAAGTGATGTCATCTTTTTCCCCAAATCTTTCCATCTCTATGATCGTGTTGGGAAATCAAGGGTTGTTCATGATGATATGCATAGTGTTCCTCGAATCCCTGCAATTTTAGAGCTTTGTATACAAGCTGGTGTAGATGTGGAAAAGTACCCTTCGAAGAGAAGAACAAAGCCTGTATACTCGATTGAAGGTAGAATTGTTGATTTCGAGTCGGTGGAAGGAATAGATGAAATGGAAAGCAATTTGTTTTTCGAGAATGTTAATGAATCTGAAGTTCGTGTATTGAGGAGGGATTTGAATTTGGAGTTACATGATGAAGATATTAACTTGATAGAGTTGAGTACGAGGACATTGAATTCATGGTTTGAAATGATAGGAGGTGCGAGTAAGATCATGGAGAAGTACAGTGTCTGGACGTGTGGGTATTGTCCTGAGGTTCAGGTTGGTCCTAAGGGACATAAAGTTAGGATGTGCAAAGCATCGAAGCACCAGTCTCGAAATGGTTTGCATGCATGGCAAGAAGCGACTATTGATGATCTTGTTGGTCCTAATTATGTTTGGCATGTTCGCGATTTGAACGGTCCTCCTCTGCGTAATGATTTGAAGAGATATTATGGTAAAGCCCCTGCTGTGGTGGAGCTCTGTGTCCAAGCTGGTGCACCTGTTCCAGATCAGTATAGAAGTATGATGAGATTAGATGTGGTTCCTCCCGAGCGTGATGAAGTTGATCTCGTGGCATGAGTTGCTGTTTTAAGCAGTGGTATTCCTGCATTAACCAAAGAACCCCCGACAAAACCTTCCAATCCTAGATTTTTACAGCTAAATTGTCTCTGTTGTATTGGATATAGTACTAACCAAGCCTCAACAACATTTCGATCTTGAATGCTGATATTTCAATTCCTGGTGTCATTGTGACAGCTCCTTTCATTAGCTTTGCATATTTGAAATACGAATTTCATGAAAGTGGGGGAGTTGGTCTTGCCTCTGAAATGGTATAAGCTAAATGTAGAGAATAGCATGGAAACATCAGGTTAAAAGAGGGAGTATATGTCGAGTACCACATTTTTTGTGCTCTATGCCTATGCAATTACTAGGTGGTGGGTCATTTTTACTCTTCATATGTCAGTATCTTCTGACTTCGTTTTTTGGTGTATGTTCAAAAGGAAATAGAAATCATAAAAGATAATAATTATTGTTATTTGAGGTCTAAGATCTAAGTCCTATATACCAATTCCCATCTTATTCAAGTCTTAGTTTACTTGTTAGTTATTTATGCTAGTAACGATGTTCCTCTTTGTCATGGACTTGTGTGTTAGTGTTGGATACGGATATGTGTGCAACATGGGTTTTATTTGAAGTTCGGATAACATTGGACATCAGTACTCTGGTTGATCAGCAGAGCTATGCTTCTAATACACATTGCTTTTTTCAGGTAAGGTTCATGATCTACAGCCATTGTTTTACTTTTGCTTTGCTTGAGATCGATAATTCTTTCTGACATACCGTTGAATATAACGACCAGAATGTTCTTCAATCAACAACTCAACAATATTGGAACATCTTCATGCAGCCATTGCTGCTTCAGTTTCAGGCTGTTGAAAATCAATCAGGGCTACCGTTTTCCGAAGTGTTCATTCGTATTCGCAGGTCTTGGAGCATTTTTAGAAGGCTGAGCTGACAGGGTTCAGCAGGAAGGCACAAGTCTGGGTCATTTCCATCCAGTGGATCCAAATGTCATTAGGGTGAGCAAACGTCAGTTATATTTAGTTCGAATATGTCGATTCGGTTAGAACTAATCGGTTTTAGTAGGTAAACTCGGTTATATTCGGATCCGACTGTAGGAACACAAGGTTTGCTGAATGAATAAAAGAAAGGGAATTGTAGTTTTATAAAAAAGAAATTTGAAATCCTTTCCCCCAACCTTTTGAGGTCAGATAGACAACTGTTCAGACATGGTGCGTGTCACTGCAAAAGATTGGGAAATTAAAAAAAAACAGTAGGGATACAACTTTTCCCTTAATTTGACAATTCTTTTCATATTGATACTTGTTTTTTTAGTCCACATTAGTCCTTAAATTATATATTTTTGATAATGTGACACTTTGAATATAAAGTGTCATGCCATCAATATGACTAAAAATTAAAAATTTATCAAATTCAAATTATTACTGTGGACATAAAAATGTTTAAGGTTTGAGTTGTATAAAAGCTGTTTTACCTCAAAGTATTTACACTCATTTTTATATAAAAATTAATTGGGCAAAACTTTGATAAACAGACTTGTAAATACACAGGCTTGTGTAAAATTAAACCCTACACTCTAAACCCTAAATTCTAAAGACTAACCTTAAATTTTAAACCCTACAACTTAAACCCCTTAAACCTTAAACCCTAAATTAAAACCCTAACTCCTAAAACTAAAAGCACGTGTAAACTAAAGTTTATACGGCCTTTATATTAAAGTTTTTTCTAAATTAAAATATATTTTTTGTAATATTAAGTGGTAAATATAAAAGTTATACATAAATTTTAGTTAAATGTATAATATGATACACAAACTTTAATTTTATGCAATTGTATACATGAAGTTTTGGTTTGTTTCAATTTTCAGAAATCACTATAACCACTGTCGAAATAGCATTATTTTACATTTACATTTACATATTACGTAAATGATAAAAATAATTAGATGTATTCATTTTTAAAAATATAAATTGAATTGAAATTTTATGTATAAAAAAATAAAAAATTCATATATATATAATTATATTAAATTAAAATTCATATATCATATTATACATTTATAAATTAACGGGTAATTTTGATAATCCTCCCCAAAGGCAAGTTGTAAAGCTTGAGCAGAGAGTCCAGAAATGGAAGCGGGAAGGACATTCGAAGCGTGCAATCTCGTCGGACTCAAGTTTAATGCCAGCAAAGAGGTGGTCTGCAAAAGCTTGACTGAAACCGCGTATGAGAACGCCGCTAGTCAGGAACTTCCGATTTTGATGCAAGGTTGCCAATTGAGTGTTTCTGTTAGTTAATATGATCAAACAATGTCTGGGTTTATCATGGAACATTAGAAGATTGGGGAAGATCGAAAAAAAAAGCTTCAGTGAAAAGACTCTTGTACTCCACCAAAGCTCGTGTTGTTTTTCTTCAGGAAACTAAAGTGCCTCAAAGCAATTTGTGGGCGCTCTATTACCGTTAATGCAGTTTCCTCCCCTGCGAATGGTTTAGCTGGAGGATTGACCACCATTTGGGACCAACTATTATCGAGCCCAGTTTGATAGCTATTCAGAGTAAGTTATCTACTTTAAACACGCGGTGCTTGCTTATTAACGTGTACGCCCCCAATGATTTTCAGAAGAGACAAGCTGTTGTTTCCAGCATTAGCTACTGGGTAGGCCGTTTGAATATCCGTCTTGATGGGAGGAGATTTTAACATAGTGCGAGGGATTGAGGAAAGAATTGGAGTAAGTGTGAATAGAAGTGCTATGGAGGCTTTCTCCAACTTTATTGATGAGCTGAATCTAATAGATCTCCCAATTCTTGGAGGAAGATTTACTTGGTCCAACCTACGGGATAATCCCTCCTTCAACAGATTGGATCGTTTTTTGCTTTCCCCTGAGCTTCTATCGACCTGGCCAGACTTGATTCAGAGAGTTTTACCCAGAGGAGCCTCAGATCATAACCCTATCTTGATCAGCAATGGAGTCCAAAATCATTCAAGTGGTTCGACCACTGGGCAGATGATAATAAGCTTGTTGAAGACATTAAGCAAGCATGTGGCAGTATGAAAGGTATAAAAATAGGGCCCATACTCCGTGAATGCAAAGCCATTTCCAAAGTCTATTGAAGCCTTATTAAGCAAATGCGAAAAGATAGAAGGGGCTATCTGCAGAGAGAACAATGATCCAAAGCTGCAATCCGAGCTTAAGCTATGTCGATCTAATCTATGAGAGCTAATAAGAAAAGAAGAGCGTGAGTGGCTTCAAAAGTCGCGCCTAGAATGGTTCGAGGCGGGTGACAAGAACACAAATTTTTTTCACTTGGTGGCTTTCATCTAGAAAAAGAATTAATTACATTGAAAGTATCTCAGTTGGGAACTTTACGATCTGTGAGCCCGAGTTGGTTAAAAATACTGCGGAAGAACATTTTAGAAACATATATAATTTCTCATCCACTTTAACGGTTTTGAGCTTTGACTGCTGCCTGAAGGAGCTGGGTAAATAATCTGCTTGCGCTTTAGAAATGCCGTTCTCATCTGAAGAAATCTGGTATGCTCCATCTGTTTTAGATGGATCCAGAGCTCCTGAATCCGACGAGTTCAGCATAGGCCTTAAAAGATTTTGGTCTCTTTTCTTCAAGGGTGATGTAGTGGACTGGTCGTTTAATCATTCCTTTACAGTGTTCATCCCGAAAATTCAAGCGCTTGTACCCATGGAGGACTACAGACCCATAAGTTTGGTCGACTGTGTATACAAACTGTTAGCCAAAGTTCTCGCTTTAAGACTCAGTCGAGTTTCAGAAGAAATTATAGGGGAAACGCAATTGCCTTTTGCCCCGACAAACAGATATTGGACAATTCTATGATATTCAATGAGATCATCGACTATACAAAAAGAAAAAGGCTTAACTGGGGTAATCTTCAAAGCTGATTTCCGCAAAGCCGAGACACGGCAGATTGGAACTTCTTGCTCTTTATTATGGAAAAAATAGGGTTCGGACAAACATAGTGCTCCTAGATAAAAATGTGTATTTCTTCAGCCCTTGTTTTAGTTCTGGTCGTGGATTAAGGCAAAGTTGTCCCTTCTCTCCCTTGCTGTTTAATATCATTGCTGAAGCTTTAAGCTCGTTGTTGCACAAAGCTGTCTCGTTGGGGTTGTTTAACGGAATCAGAATCGGCGAAAGTCAAGTTGAAATATCACACCTTCAATTCGCAGCCGATCTCATATTATTTTGCGGTGCTAATAAAAAATGTAGTACGTCTGTTGAGAGGTAGCCTCGGGACTTAAACTCAACCTTAATAAGTCAAGTTGCTTGGAATTAATATTGAAGAATCCACTGTTGATGCCTGGGCTACAATGTAAAAGTGAAAATTTCTCATGTAGTTATTTGAGGCTACCTTTGGGTCAGCTCAAGAATTCAATTCAAATTTGGGATCCCATTATTGAGAAATTCAAGGAAAAATTGGCTGGTTGAAAAGCTAAACTGCTGTCTTTCGGAGGTCGCATAACTCTCGTCAAATCGCTACTAACTTACCTATTTACTTTATATCTATATTTCCTATGCCTATCAAAATATGCTCGTTGCTTTCGCGTTTGATTGCTAGATTTTTTTGGGGAGCTTCTGATCACCGAGCCATACATTGGATAAAATGGGAAAAATCAAGCCATGTTGTTCAAATAGATTTGGCGTTATGGCACGAAAACCAACAGCTTATGGCTCAAGGTCATCGAAGCTAGATATGAATCCAGTTCTAATTCTATCCTGTCATCTAATACCAAATCCTCATCCCAATCCTGGATTTGGAGAAACATTTCAGGGCTGTTATTCTCTTCTGGCAATCTGTTCTTGGAAAATATCCGTTTCTTTGTTGGCGATGGCAAGAGAATCCAGTTTTGGTCAGATCCTGGATCGGTAAAGTACCGCTGATGGTTTCTTTCCCTAGAATCTATGCTTTAGCATCGAGGAAAAATGGTGTAATTGCTGATTTTGGCAACAACATTAATGAAATATGGCAATGGAATATTTTTCCTGCGCAGGAATTTGTTTGATTGGGAAAGAGCTCTGTAGGACTCATTCCTAGAATCCATTGATAATTTCCGCTCTAATCCTACTGTCCCTGATAACATAAGGTGGTCTGCTGCATCAAACGTAGTCTTCAGTGTCAAATCATTTTGCGATACAGGGCTACAGAATAACAGTGAGAAAAATGCAGTTTGGAAGATGGTTTGGTCTAGCCTTGTTTCCCCAAAAGTGAAAGCCTTTGTTTGGAAGGCAGTCCATGGTCGCATTCCAACAAAGGTTGAATTGTCTAAAAGAGGTTGCTCGATTCAAGCTCAAATAAATTGTCCTTTGTGCTCTCTTGGCCCTGAAACTTTCAAGCATGTGTTGTGCCACTGCAATGTGGTTTGGACCATATGGCAAAATTGGTGTCGATTGTGGCATATTCATTTAGTCCTTTCGAAATCATTTCGAGAATTAATTCAAATCTGGTTTAAATATCATCCTCTTCGACTTCATATGCAGGCTTGGAAAATGAGGTTTTTTTGTATAGCTTGGTCGTGTTGGCTTTTCAGAAACAAGGTTGTTTTTAATGGGGTAAAGGTGGATACAAGACAACTCTTTGACTTGTGTATGACGCGTCTCAGTCGACGGTGTTACGCTAAATGGCCGGTAGCTAGATTTTCGATTAATGACCTGATCTCATGCCATGACTACTTTGGGTTTGTGACTCCTTGCAAGCCTCGGATTCAACAGAGTAATTGGATCCCTCCTCCACCGGGAGCTTTAAAATTCAACATCGATGGCGCTGTTAATGGCAGCTATGGCGAAGCCAGAATTGGGAGATGCTTACGCAACGAGCATAATAAATGTCTTATCTTCTTTTCCAAGTCTGCAGGCATAGCTGACTCTACTACAACTGAAACCCTTGCTATTAAAGAAGCATGCACCATATTTGGAGACTCTTCTTGGGCTAAATCCTCTAAGCTCATTCTCGAGAGTGGGTTTTTGCTTTGTATTGTCAATGTAAGTTTAAAGGCAGATCAATGTTTTGAGATGTAAATCATGATTACTTCACGGGCTGCTAGTTTATGGCTTAAAGAAGTGCTTTAGTAACATTATAACGATGCATTTTTTTTTCTTCATTTAAGTTTAAAGAGATTTTTTTAATAAAGCTCGTATCTTTGTTGTTTATTGCATGAATAGCTACCATTAATCATACAATTACCTTTTTAAAAAAATATCACAATATAAAGATATAAAACTTAGTGAAGGAATTATTGCTTTAGTCATTTTCAGTTGTAGCTTCTCTAATTACTTTCATTAATCTTGCTATATATAGGTTCGGCTGGGTCTAGCTTATATATTTAAACCTATATTTTTTATCTTCTATATATTAATTAAACTTAATTAATTTAATTCTATTAGATTTAGTGGATTTCAAATTCCAACAATATAACATATTCAGCGATTCCTCCTATAAAAGTAATTACGTAATTTTACATTATTGAAAACAAAAATCCCACTCTCCTAAATGTTATAAACAAGGGGCTCTTTGTAATATATATACATACATTTTCATTCTGCAGCACGTCAAATATAAACTTCATAAAGTTTCAATATTTTCATACTTTAGAACCATTAATTTATTTTGTTTATTTATATATAGAGAGAGAGAGTTTTCCTCTCTCTCTTTTTAGATTATTTTTGTTTGTTTGTTTAAAAGGGTAACCTTTGATCATGCCAGTGCTATTCATACTTTATCATAATTTTTACTATGTTCTCCTTCACCTTCTCTTATTTCTTTTTTCTCTTTTCTATGTCTTTAGGTTTTTGTTTTACATATTTGAGTTTTATTTTTAATAAATATGTTTCTTTTTCATGAAAAAAGTGAATGTTTTTATGCTATTGTATACGTTTTTAGGGTTTGATTTGACGTTGTACATCCCGTTGACGTTTATTTGGTTATATTGTTAATCTATCCATGAATTAGAATTTCGGGTTGATTCTCTCATATTGATAGATGCTCACAATTATCTCAAATAAGCCACGCTTGAGTTGTGATAAAAATTAATTGTCAATATGCTCTCATTGTTATATACATTATTATATTAGTGTTGATGTGTTTATCTTTCATCGTCGATAGTGATGTTTGTTCGTATCTCCTATTCTTTGTTAAGTTGTTTGATCATAGTTTTTTTTAAAAACTTTTTTTTATGATTTTATTTCATTATTTAATAGCTAGTTTGTGATATTTGATGGTTCTAGAAAAAGTTGATAGATTATTAATTAAAAATATAATATTTATAGTTTACCACTCTTATTTTTTAAAAAAATATTATAAAATATTTTGCAGGTGAAAATTTTCAATCCATTCAAACTCATAGATGGTTTAGTTGATTCAACCCTTGAATATGAATTTATTTGTACAATAAAGAATGATGTATTTAAAAATGCATTTCGTTAAAATTCAGTTTTAGAAAATAGATAACAAAATCATAAAAAATAAATATAGAAAGAGAGAGAAGAAGAAAAGGTCTACAAATAAACTTGATAGACCAAGAGCTTTCAGCATTCTCAGCTAATCTTCATCCCTTGTTCACACTCGGTCTTTTAATTAGCGAATACAATAATCCATACATACACCACAAAATCCCCCTTTTTCACTTCCAATATTATAATTCTCTTCTTTTTTTTAATTCCCATGCGTATTGCTTTGGTTAAACTGAGAAAACTATACATATGTATATATATATTGTTGTTTGGTTTGCTGGTTTTGCATGATACATAGAGAAAGACCATAAGCAGAAAGGGGAAACTTTTCAAAGGCAAAGTGGATCCAAGACAGGGGAAGCGTCCGTTTCAATATTCCGGTCATGAATCGGAAGCGAAAGAAGATGAAGAAGCCGATCATATATTTCCGGTATATTCAGCTAGGTCTCAACAAGACATGAATGCTATGGTCCAAGCCCTAACTCAAGTTATTGGAAACAATAGCAATAACCCACCTCTTCAACTTCAAGATGGTCATGATCCAAACCCTACTACTCAACAAAACCAATCTCATCATCAACAAGCTCAAGATCAAGATCAAGGTATGTCTTGATTTTATGTGTGTGTAATTTTTTTTGTTTAACCACTAGTTTTCGATACACTGGCCGACTAATCCATATCAGGTTTTGCGGAGGCAAATTATGGGTTTTTTCACCATTTCTGATTTTTTTTTAAATTGTTATGAAAGCTTTTTATTTAACAACTCAATTGAAATTTATATGATTAATAAAAAAGAAACATGTTGGCCTTCTCAGTTCTTCCTTTGCGGCCTGGTTCAGATTACAGCCGTTATTCATGTTCTAACTCAGCACGTATCTTTGGTTTTTTTCCCCATTTAAAAGCTTGAAATTGAAGTTATTCTTTGATTCTTTTTGGGGTTTCTTTTTCATTACAAAACACAAAAAAAACAAAACATGTCGAACCAAAATTAGTTAGGTCTGAATACGATGTATGTTGTTTGAACTTTAAGACTTTTTTTGTTGTTGAAAGGGAATGCAAGGAGAAGTCGCTATAGAGGAGTAAGGCAAAGGCCATGGGGGAAATGGGCAGCCGAGATTCGTGACCCGAAGAAGGCAGCTCGGGTTTGGCTCGGGACGTTCGAAACGGCTGAAGCAGCGGCCTTGGCCTACGATGAAGCGGCACTAAGGTTTAAAGGAAGCAAAGCGAAGCTTAACTTCCCTGAAAGAGTTCAAGGAAGATCCGAATCCGGTTATTTCACAAGCCGTCAAGAGATCGAACGGATGGTGGCAGCGGCGGCAGCACCACCTCTTTCTCAACCAACGTATCACAATATTTCTCAGTACGCGCAACTCCTCGGTGGTGGCGGCTCAGCCACTCCTTTCAACTATGCTATGCCAAGTTCTGCTGCCTATGGACCATGGCCATCTTTTACTTCTCAGTCTTTATCTTCATCTTCATCTTCATCCTCGTTAACACTTCAACAAAATCAACAACAGCAAGAGTATATGGGTGGATTTTCATTGCAGTTCGGTCATTCGTTGCCGAATTCGGATCATCACGAGAACACGAGGGATTATGATTATTACTATTCAAGGGAATAGAGTATTGTTTAAATTGTCTTTTGGTTTTTGTTTTAACTTTTGCATGCATTTCGTTTCCTTATAATACTTGCTTAAAACCCTATTTTCCCTTAAAGCTTTTGCCAATTCCAGAATGGTTGGTTTGATCATGAATTTTATATGTTTCGTTAAGCTCTCTTTCTAAAGTAGATTGACTTTGAGCAAAAATGCAAGAAAATTAGGGTGAGACGTGCATTAACTGCTGTTTCTTCTCATGCAAGAAATCTGTAGGTTTGTAGCCAAACTTCGTTTGAATTATGCTCCTATAATTGAAGTAGTAGAAGATTCAAAGGGTTTAACTTTAGGGGAAAAACTAAATTGAGAGGTGATTTTGAACTTTATTTTTATATAGAAAATGTTAATCAACTAACAATCAACATTTGTTATGAATTTATGATACGTCACCACCCTATTAATAAATTAACAATTTTGATCTAAAAATACTATTTTGATCAAAAAATGAAATATTAAAGACTAAAATGTTAAAAAAATAAAAGGATCATTCAATCAAGCATTAAAAAGATGTTTTCGACTTTTTACCTTAATTTTAATTGCTATGTATATTAAGGCAGTTATTTGACAATTTTGGTTCAATACATTCTCCATATTTATTAATGGTAGTAGATTTTTTTTACTTCACAAGCCTACCACGTGTCATTAAAATATTATTTTTAAAAATTAAAGAGAACACTTGATATTGTTTTTTTTAAATCATTATATCCATTTATGTTTTTATCCACCAATTAAACTTTCTAAAGAAATAAAATATCATAAACTATTTATTGTAAGTATAAGTATTACTATATATTAGTTCAAAAAAAGTATTACTATGTATTTTACAATAAGAATACAAAAAGAAAAGAAAAAAACTAGAATCCAAGTGGAAAACCGGATGATATTCATCCTAAGAGACTCGGGTTTAAATCGCTTTGTTTGCAAGGTGTGTGTGCACTGTCAATGGGTTAAGAATACGTTTGAACAAATACTACATTGTAATCAACTTAAGACTATTAAAAAAACTAATCACAACTACAATGAAAAAAAAATCTATGATAGCATATCGAGGGTTAATTAAATTGATTGATTATTCAATAACATTTTGATAAGAATAAATATTCGAGTTTTGCATATGTTCTATTTGAATAGAAAAAAATCATATGATAACATACGTTACATTCGGATGCACCATACAATAGCAATTTATTTAAGTCTAGTATAAAGAGAGTAATTCCACCTTCAAATTAGTTGAATTACCATCTCTTGCTTTAAAAACGTTTGGCACAACTTTTCTGTTCCCTTATGTGAAGCATTAGAGGTAGGGTACTAGGGTTTATGTGGACATGCACGAAGATAATATATATATATATATATATACCAACTCCAAGGAATATCCATAACTGCAACTAAATATGGAAATAATATTGGAGTATTTAATAAAAGCATGGTTATGTGGAGATGCATGAAGATAAAAATAATGGAGTATTATTATTGTTATTATAAAAAGCATGATAACGATTTATATAGATGGACTGTATCCGAATCGACATATATATATAAAAAAAATTGAGTAAGTATATTTGACCGGTTTGCCAAGTTGTTCATTTTTGTTTCCTCATATTCTTATAGGTCATAGGTTCTAGAAACACTATCTTCTTTCCCCTTAGAGTCTCCTCTTCCCATCCCCTAGGTAGAATTAGGATTTTTTAAAAAAAAAAACTTTAGTTTGAAGGTTAGAATTATAATTTTAAATGTGTTAAATGCCTTTAATAACAACTAAACGGATTAATTAGGTTAAATTCGGTATTTAATAATATAAAATTAAAATACATATGTATGTGAAGGGTCTTGTTCAATTATTATAATGTATTTATAAATGACGGACTGCATTTTGATAGGTCGACCAAATCTTATATCAGCTTCCACTGTTACTATTGGATTAAGGTTATGAGATTTTGATTATAAAGACGTAAGACTTGGGTTCATATAATAATAATAATAATAATAATAATAATATGAAATGCATACGGAAAGAGTGTGTGGGTCACAGAATTCGGCGGTGGTTGAAACCCGAACCGGTTATGGGTGGACAGTGGACGCGTTTTCTAGCCTTTGCTTGCCATCGAAACTTTGACCCCCCCCCCCCCCACCAAGTTTTGGTCATTTAGTCAATCAAAAATGTATCTGATTTAGGTCTTCACCCATATTTCCATTGGTCTTTAGGGGGGTTCTATTCTTTTTTTTAATTTTTCTTATAATTTAATTAAGGTTAGTTTGATTTTTAAATGAATTTTTAATTTTTATAATTTATTTTAACAACAGTTGAATACTATTAATTAGACCCAAACACATTTAAGTCATGGTCAATAAACAATATCGGATTTGGGTCAAACCCCTAATTCAATTCGTATTATTTTCTATCTTTACGGGTGGAGGATATATAAAACTCTAGTGTTTCTTTTTCTTCGAATAGTCTAAAAGAAATTACAAAATAATATTTATTTATAAATATTTTAAATTTTTTAACAATGCACATATATCATATAAACAAAATTCTCTCTATTCTTATAACCCTTTATGGATTCATACATATTGATGCAAGGTTGGACCGTTGGTTGATAACGATGATTTACGTCGTTAAGAGGGGACAGGAAATTGGAAATGATAGTTCAACCGTGGAAGAGTGATGTTTGAGAGAGTAGAGCGTCTAAGAGTTTGAGGTTTATATCCTATTTTTCTTTTCATTCTATGTGAGTATTTATAACTTGAATCTTTTATCTCCAGATGTTAAGTGACAGGTAAAAATTGATCGAATGGGTGCAAATGAAATACTGAGATTAAATTAGTTAGTTCGAAGTCGTAATGAGGTCTAAACTCACTTGTTCTATTATAAAATGATGTGGTGGTTGAGGTGAGACTCGTTGATTAATGCGCAAGTCTATATGTCATACTAATTGTAACTAGGGGTGTTTATTGAGTTGAGCAGCTCGCAAATAACTTGAGCTCGACTCTGTTAAAACTCGGATAAAGCTCGACTCGAAATCTTAGAGAGTCGAGTCGAGCAAGGACCAACTCGACTCGATAAGTTCGTGAGCAGCTCGTTATTTTTTTATAAATTCTTTTATGATTTTTTTGGTGGTTGCCTTAAAAATTATGCTCCAGGAAGTTTAAATACTGGTTGAAAACTCTAGAAAAGTTTAGTGAATTGCTAGGTAATTCACCCATAAAATTTTGGTTTCATATTTCGAAAACGTTTTGTATTTTTTGAGAATTAAAAAAGTTAATTTATACTAATATGAAATTAAATTATAATAATAAATATTTCCTTTTTATTAAAATCTTTCATTTTTCTTTTATTATTACTTTATGTATAGAAATAGAAAAGGGGGAAAGTCCTCAATTTCCACTTTCCATATAAAAAAATACAATTGAAAGTTAAAACCCCGAAATTCCTAAGCCATTCTCTCCTTTGTTGTTCATCGAAGATTGTTGAGAAACTAAAAAGAGTCTCACACTCGAATATCGATTTCATCTCTAAATTAGTCATGACAGGTTCGTTTATTTATCTCCTCAAACCTCACTTTTTTTTTAATTTCTATGTTTATATTAAGCTCTAATAGTATCATTGGATTTTACCTATATTAAAAAATAAGATAAAAATTTTGGCGAGCTTAATAAGCAATGGGATTTTTTAACGAGCAAAAATTGAGCAAAACTTTATCGACCTTAAGGAGTCGAGTCGAGCAACGATATTTTTAACGAGCACGAGTCGAGCACTACTCAACTCACGATCGACTCACTCGATAAGCACCCCTAATTGTAACAAGCTTTAGGCTTTGCTTGGTAGAGAGGAAAGAAAATTGAAAGGATGGAAAATTGATGTGATAGATAAATGAAAGGATGGAAAATATATTTTTCCTTTCCAAATCGGTGTGCTTGGTTGAGAGGATGAAAACTAGAAGAAAAATAAGTTTCTTTCATCTCTATTGCTTGGTACAATGGAAAAGTGAGAGAAAAAAAATTAAGCTTTGAAAAGTATAATTTATTTTAAATTTTTATAATTTAGTATAATATTTTTAATTTAAATATTTTATTCAATCTAGTCCCAAATTTTTTTTATTTAATCTAAAATTGAACCATATTTGTTTCTATTTTTTTATAAATTAATCTAACATTTTTAATATAGTTTTATTTTTGTTCAATTTAATCTCTATTTTTTCTTTAATTTAAAATTGACCTATGTGTATTTCTATTTTTTTATAAATGAGTCTAATATTTTTAATATATTTTATTTTTATCCATTTTAGTCTATAAAAATTTTATTTAATCCGAAATTGACCTCTATTTATTTCTATTTTTTATAATTTAGTCTAATATTTTTATAATCTAATCCTGAGAGTTTGACAGTCAGTGTAACGCCTAATACATGGTAGAAATGAATCCAACCCGAATATTGAATGCTACAACTGACCCATTTGTGGCCTAAAACAAATTTAAAAAGCATATTTGATTACATGAAAGTAAACAACCAACATGTTGAGATATTTATTTTGATATAACAAAGTGAAAAATATTTTTGGACTTGAACAAATATTGAAAAAATAATTTAAAGTCCATTTAATTTGAAAAACATGTTTGGAGCTTTTAAAAGTGTTTTTGAATCAAACATATATTTTCAAGTAATTTAAAAGTCTCTAACGGCTAGTTTTCCAACGGCTAGTTTTTAATGGCTAGTTTTTCATTCCACACTATAAATACAAGCCAAAGACACTTGAAAAAGAAGTAGAGAGAATATATCCAAGAATGTTGATCAAGAGAATTTGAGTCCAATTCTTATTTCTTTATTTCTCTTGTACATATTCTAGAGAGTGCTTATTTGTATATCTTTTGTACTCTTTCTAGTGAGCTTAAATTGTGTAAACACCCACCTTGTGAGGTATTTAGTTTACCAAATAGATCCCTTGTAAAAGGAGAGGTTCTAGTTTAACCTTAGACAAAAACTATAGTTGGTTCTATCTTAGCCAAGGAAAAGGATAGGGTTGTAAATGTTGCCTCATAAGCCTTGAAAAGGAGAATAGTTCATAGTGAATTGAGAAATCCTTAGTAGTGTGCTAAGGTAGTGGATGTAGACTCGGTTGGGTAGTCGTACCACTCTAAAATCATCGTGCAAATTGTCTACCATTTTATCGGTTTTAGCCAATTCAACAAAGAACCAAAAGCAACCCTCTTGACGGTAATCGAAGATCGATTCGAGCATGCAACCAGCTTTACAATTGGTATCAGAGCCTCGTCTCCATCGAAGGACTAACATCCGAGAGTAAAGATCATTTGCTCGAAGTTTACCGTTCAAGAAAATGGCAAGATTTGAAGAAGGCCGCTCTATCTTGTGTCCTCCGCTCTTCGAAGGAGAAGCATACTTCCAATGGAGCAATTTAATGAAGTATTTCATCAAGTCTCTAGATTTTGAGATTTGGGATATCATCGAAGATGGATACTTGGAAACTCCTAAGAAGAAGAAAAGGCAAAGGAGTGCAAACGACACGAAGGCAAAGCTAAATGCTAAAGCAACGCACATTATTCTTTGTGGCCTTAATGAAGAAATTTCTAAGAAGGTCTCCCCATCCAAGAGTGCTAAAAAAATTTGGGAGAAGTTTTATGGCAAAGAAGAAAAGAAAGATGGAGTCCCATCTTGTGCTAACCTCCTCCAATCACTCAAGGTGGATGGTGTTTTGGCTCTCGATGAGAATAAGGTATCTTCTAACTTAGATGATTTAAATTCATACACATTTGATGAGTTACAAGATGCTTTCGATGAATTATTTTTGGAATTTAAGACCATGAATTCCAAATTTAAGAAAATGTTTTCTAAACTTGAATTTGAAAATGATTTTCTTTTGAAAACAAATTGGATTTTGAAAACCAAAATGAAACTTTGAAAAATGATTTTGAGTTTTCAAAAACAAGCAATGAAGTTTTAGAAAAAGAAAATCTTGATTTAAAAGTTAAGCTTGAAAGTTTAACAAAAGAAAAAGAAATTATTTCAAATAATTCATCTTGTCACATAATGGCGAAATGCTCACATTGCCATTATCATGGTCATTCTTTACATACTTGTCCTATAAAGAAAAAAAAACTTATAGGATTAGACAAGTATGGGTTCCTAAGGGAACTAGGGACATTGAAATTAATGTAAAAGGATCCAAAGCAATTTGGATACCAAAATCCAAGTGAATGTCTCTTGTAGGTGTGTTGGAGCAATGGCAAGCTAAGCAAAGATATGGAAATGATCTAGTCACACAAATGAAGAAGATAACCTCTATACCAATTCTTTATTTAATTGGTTATCTATTCTTTTATTTTTAAAGTCTTGGATAAAATGAATTTCATATGCTCTTAATTTGATTTTATCTTGAAATTCAATGTCTTTTAATAAGTGTCAAGCATTTGAGATAAATTTATTAAAATGGAATGCTTTGTTCAAGGGGAAGCTTTTGATTTAAAAATATATATCTTATCTCCATTTTTATTTTACATCAACAATTGGTATGTTTATCAATTGGTACTTCAATTTTTCAACATTTGGTGTTTTGAACTTAATGAGATTTCAAACTTTGTTTTGAAATTATTTTTGATAAAACAAAAAGAGGGGAGAGATAGGTTTGAAAAATTCTATTTCAAAAAGAAAAAGGGGGAGTCATAAACATTTTTCACAAATATTATCTTTTTTCTAAAATTATTTTCCTAAGAGGAAGCAATCTAAAAAATAATTTTTCAAATG
This sequence comes from Hibiscus mutabilis, assembly GCA_019671005.1. NCBI lineage: Eukaryota > Viridiplantae > Streptophyta > Magnoliopsida > Malvales > Malvaceae > Hibiscus > Hibiscus mutabilis. The sequence continues at coordinate 37,583,371 of CM033744.1, forward strand.
TTTTCGTTATATCAAAAAATGGGAGATGGTTCAGATATTTATTTTGATATAACAAAGTGAAAAATATTTTTGGACTTGAACAAATATTGCAAAAATAATTTAAAGTCCATTTAATTTGAAAAATATGTTTGGAGCTTTTAAAAGTGTTTTTGACTCAAACATATATTTTCAAGTAATTTAAAAGTCCCCAACGGCTAGTTTTCCAACGGCTAGTTTTCTAACGGCTAGTTTTTCATTCCACACTATAAATACAAGCCAAAGACACTTGAAGAAGAAGTAGAGAGAATATATCCAAGCATGTTGATCAAGAGAATTTGAGTCCAATTCTTATTTCTTCATTTCTCTTGTACATATTCTAAAGAGTGCTTATTTGTATATCTTTTGTACTCTTTCTAGTGAGCTTAAATTGCGTAAACACACACCTTGTGAGGTATTTAGTTTACCAAACAAATCTCTTGTGAAATGAGAGGTTCTAGTTTAGCCTTAGACAGAAATTAAAGTTGGTTCTATCTTAGCCAAAGAGAAAGATAGGGTTGTAAAGGTTGCCTCCTAAGCCTTGAAAAGGGAAGCATTCATAGTGAATTGGGAAATTCTTAGTGGTGTGTTAAGGTAGTGGATGTAGACTCGGTTGGGTAGTCGAACCACTCTAAAATCATCGTGCAAATTGTCTACCATTTTATCGATTTTAGCCAATTCAACAAAGAATCAAAAACAACCTTCTTGACGGTAATCAGAAATCGATTCGAGCGTGTAACAAACTTTACAACATGAACATAAAGAGGAAACAATTAACTAAAGTCACATGAGAAAATAAACCTTTAATAATTTTAGAAAATAAACAATTTAACAAAAAGGTGTTTTGGTAATTTTACAAGATTTGAACCCAAAAAAAATCAAAACTTAAATACAAGTTTAATATAAGTAGAAACATTGTATACCTCTATTTTGCTAAAAAAATAAGTTCAAATGGAAGTAAATTTAACCGAATTGGGGTTTAGGGACTAAACTACAAATAATTCATAAGTTGGATTTGAAGTTAAAAAATCAAGTTCAGGTCCATTTTAGACTCATCAAAACCCATTAGACTTAATGGTAAATTCGTGTTGAAATCGAATTTGAAATAGAGTGTTAATTGCAAAAAAAAGAGTAGTTTTTGGGCCATTTTGAAAACATTCATAAAATACAGGGGCCAGTTTTTCGAAAAGTGAAATTAAACCTTCCTTTATGAAATAAATATCATCATTGACATATACACCAAGTTTCAGGTAAATCCGAGCTAAAACAAGTCCTTAATTACAATTATAAAATTAGTAAATAAAATGTAGAGTTTGCTATTATAAGATAATGGATTGAATTATAAAATAGAGGTAAATTCCAAATTAAATAAAATTTTATGGATTAAATTGAACAAAAATAAAATCATATTAAAAAATTTAGATAAAATTATAAAAAATAGAATCAAATAAGATTCAATTTCGGATTAAATAAATATTTTAGGACTAAAGTGAACAAAAATATTATTATATTAATAATATTGAATTTAATAATAAAATAAAAAACAATAAGGGTAAATTTTAGATTAATAAATTTTTTAGGGACTAAATAACAAAATGAAACCATAATAAAAATATTGGATGGAATCATAAAAATTAGTTATAAATATGATTAAAATAAAATTAGAATTTTTTAAACCTAATTTCATAATTTTATTATTAAAGTGTGATAGCTTTCACTTCTCTCTCTTATTTTCTACCCAATTTGGAGAGAAAATTATTTGTATTGGAGCAAGGAAAACTACCTCTCATCGTATTTTTTTTCTAATTTTTCACTCTACCAAGCAACCCTTAAATCCATTTTCTTTTCAATTTTTTCTTTCCTCCTTCCTCCATTATTATTAAAGCCTTAGGCTTTGCTTGGAAAGATAGAAAATTGAAGTGATAGAAAAATGAAAGGATGGAAAATATATATTTTTCTTTTTATCGGTGTATTTGTTGAAAGGATGAAAAATTAGAAGAAAAATAAGTTTTTTCCGCTCTATTGCTTGGTACAATAGAAAAGTGAGAGGAAAAAAATTAAGCTTTAAAAACTATAATTTATTTTTAATTTTTATAATTTAGTGGAATGTTTTTAATATGATTATTTTTATTCAATTTAGTCCCTAAAATTTTTATTTCATCTAAAATTGACCCCTATTTGATTATAATTTTTATAATTTAATCTAATACTTTTAATATAATTTTATTTTTGTTCAATTTAATCCCTAAATTTTTTTCTTCAATTCAAAATTGACCTATATGTATTTTTATTTTTTATAATTGAGTCCAATATTGTTAATATGGTTTTATTTTTGTCCAGCTTAGTCCATAAATTTTTTATTTAATCTAAAATTGAACTCTATTTATTTCTAATTTTTATGATTTAGTCTAATATTTTTATAATTTAATCTAGAGATTTTCACTATCAATGTAACACCTAATACCCGGTAAAAACGAATCCAACCTGAATATCAAATGCTACAAATGGCTCATTGTGGCCTAAAACATATTTTTAAAAAAACAAACTTATTTGAATACATGAAAGTAAACAACTAACATGATCATAAAGAGGAAACAATTGACTAAAGTCACCCGAGAAAATAAATCTTTAAAAACTTTAGAAAAATAAAAGATTTAACAAAAATGCATTTTGGTAATTTTACAAGATTTAAACCCAAAAAACATTCAAAACTTAAATACAAGTTTAATATAAGTAGAAACAAAGAAGTTCAAATCAAAGTAAATTTAACTGAATCGAGGTTTAGGAACTAAAATATAAATAATCCATAAGTTTGATTTTAAGTTCAAATTTTAGTTTCAGGTCCGTTTTAGACTCATTAATTCCAATTTAACCGAATTGAAGTAAATTCTTGTTGAAATCGGATTTGAAATGGAGTGTTAATTGCAAAAATAAGTAGTTTATGGGCCATTTTGAAAACATTCATAAAATACATGGGCTAATTTTTCAAAAAAGTGAAATTAAACCTTCCTTTATGAAACCAATATCATCATTAACATATAGACCAATTTTCAGGTTAATCTGAGCTAAAACGAGTACTTAATTGCAATTATAAAATTAGTGACTAAAACGTAAAGTTTACAATTATAAGGTATTAGATTAAATTATAAAATAGAAATAAATAGGGTTCAATTCCAAATTAAATAAATTTTGTGGGATTAAATTGAATAAAAAACTATAGTAAAAATATTAGATAAAATTATAAAATTAGAAACAAATATGGGTCACTTTTGGATTAAATAAATATTTTAGGGACTAAAGTAAACAAAATATTATTATATTAATAATATTGAATTTAATAATAAAATTTAAAATAAATAAGGGTAAAGTTTAGATTAAATAAATTTTAGGGACTAAACTAAACAAAAATAAAATCATAATAAAAATATTAGATGAAACTATAAAAATTAATTATAAATATGATGAAAATAAAATTAGAATTTTTTAAATATAATTTAATAATTTTATTATTAAAGTATGATAGCATTCAGTTTTTTTTCCTATTTTCCACCCAATTTAAAGAAAAAATTATTTATATAGGAGCAAAAAAATTACATCCCCTCTTATTTTTTTCCTTCTAAATTTTTACTGTACCAAACGACTATTAATTTTTTTTTTTTTCTCTTCTCTCCTCCCTCTCTTCCACTTTTCTACCATACCAAAAAGAAGCTTGTAGTGGAGTCCACCTTTGAGGGATAAGAGGCTTGACATATGATCCTTTAGGGATCTCTAGGGATAGTGACGGATCTTAGCAACACAATATGAGACTTATTTAATTTTTTTAAAAAAAAAATCCTAGAAGTTTAAACTAAAATTTCAGCGATTTATTTGAAATTTTCAAAAATTTTGAAATTTAATTGAATTTTAAAAAAATAAAATGAGATTTAATATAAAATATTTATGAAAGTTAAATTAATTTAAAAAAATCAAGCTGATGCTTGATTTTAATGTATTGTTCGGGAAGGGTATAATAGTACGGGTTTGATTTATTTAAAATCAAATTTGAAATCTAATATGAATTAAGATTAAAAAATTTCTTCAAAAACTAATAAAAAGATTATTCTGGAATGTCAAAATCACATTGTTTTCATAGTATGAATTCCGTTTAGACTATTTATGATTTGATTACTTGATCTAACCGTTAAAATTTTTTAGTGTTAATTGTCAACTGTCGATAATCATTTTTTTTATTTTATTTTTTATTTTTTTAGTTTTTAAATTTGAATAACTATATTCTTGTGACACTACTTTCTTTACTTTTTGATATGTATCTTCTGAGTATTGGCACATTTTTCTTCTCTCAATCGGTCTTTTGACCGCTTTTTTTCATTTAATTTTTTTATTATGATTGAATTTGGCGTTGCTATGATTGATCAAGATAATGCTCTTTTGATTATCCTATTGATCTCCTTGTTTCAGACCCTCTAAATGAATTTGGATACGAGCTCACGTTTGTATCTATTTTATTTTAAGTATTTGAATTAGAGTTTTTACCTTTTCTTTATATGTTCTTGTTTATGATCTAGAGACATTAGTTTTCGTATTTTTAGAAAAATATCTGAATCAAATTTGTTTACCTGAGTTGTAAACTCTCATTGTATTTTTAGATTTTTTTTTCTTTTAATAAAATTAGCATACTCATATTCAAAAAAAATATTTTGATATCTAATTAATCATTACTCCCTCTATCTCATTAAAGTCGTCTCTTCTTGACTTTCTTATCAACTTTTTTTTTTTAACTTTGACCATTTATTATTGATAAAAACATTAACAAAAATATATTCTAAAAACCTTCGATCAAATAGTATAAATTTTATTTTTTAAATAATATTTAAAATAGTTATAGTTAAAATTTTAAAAAATTGAATTTTAAAAAGTCAATAATGAATAATTTTAATAGGACGGAAGGAGTATGACCTATTATTTTTATAGGTTCTATTTTTCCGATGTAATAATATTGTTTTAAAAAGATTCGAAGTAAATCTGATAAGTTTCTTTATATATTAACCTAAATTGTGAACCTGTACTCCATTGTTCTCAAAAGAGGTGGAAATCAGACTTCCTGTTCGAATTTAATTTTAAAAATTCAGGATTAATGGAAAGATTAAATATATGAAATAAACAAAAGCTCCTGTATGTCCAATGCATGCACATGGTATTTTCTTTATAAATTGTCAACAGACAAAAGCTCCGGTATGTCCCCAGACATCCCCCCATGTCTGTCGGTAAATCAAATAGTAATAAGTTTATAATTATCTAACGAGTTAATCAAATAGTAATTTAATTAAAAAATTTATAAAAATAGTTTTTTTGTTCATACAAATTACTGAATAATTCTTTTAAATTAATTTTATTATTTAAGTTTGCTGTTTGATATTTTCTAACATAAAATTCATATTCTAATCAATTAGCATTAGTCCAAGTCACAATGTTGAGATTTTAAAATGCTTAGATTGCTTAGATTGAAGTAAAGAAAATACCATTTTGAAACATCAAATTGGAAAAAATATAGTTCATTTTTAATATATATATATATTTTACATAATTTTGTGAAAATTAGGTATCCGACCCATTAATCAATTTGAATATTGCATAAACCTATTATGACACTATCATTCCAACTTAATTTGATCCATTCATATTACCACAAGAGGTAATGTCAAAAAATACCCCTAACGTTTGACTAAATAATCACTTTAACTCTTATTCTTTTTTGAAATAATTTGACCTCAACGTTTTATTATGGGCCCAAATGACCCATCAATCGATGAAAATCATTAATCAACTAACAATCAACACATTGAAATAAGGGGAAAAAAAACTTTGATACACAGGTCGTGTAAACTTTAGTTTACACATGCCTTTTAGTTTTAAGGGTTAGGGTTTTAGTTTAGGGTTTAGGGTTTAGGTTGCAGGGTTTAGAATTTAAGGTTAGTGTTTATAATTTAGGGTTTATGGTTTAGAGTGTGGGGTTTAGTTTTTAGGGTTAGGGTTAGAAATTTAGGATTTCGGTTTTTATAGTGTAAATACACTGGCTTGTGTAAAATTAATTTTACACAACCTGTGTATCAAAATTTTACCCTTAAAATAATGTGCCAAACTTACATGACATTGCACGTTGTCGTGATAATATCATACAAACAAGGCTTAAATGAACTTTAGGTGCCTAAAGTATACATCTTTTGAACTTTAGGTGCCTAAAGTGTTTTTTTTTTTGTAAAAATACGTGCATAAAGTTTCCAAAGTTAGAATTTTAGGTGTCCGGCTGTTAAAAAAATCGTTAACCATTTAAAACGCGACATGTGGCATAAAATATTGATTTTTAATTATTTTTTTAAAAAATTAATATTTTTTAAAAAAACCTGAAGTTTATAAAATCATTCAAATCAGTCCCTAAACCCCCTAAATTCGAAATCACCAAATCTTCACCGTTGTCGCCGCCGTCTCCGGCCCTACTCTTTCGGTCGCCGGGCTCAGCCGACCGTTTTCCCTCACCCCCGTCGCCTAAAACTGGCGAACGGTGTGCGAATCGAACGGTTCACTTTCGACATGAAATAACCCAAAATAAAATGTTAAGGTTAAGGTGCTTCGAAAAACATAAAAAACAAACTAACTATTCAATTAAACATTTAAAATAATTTTTTAACAATATACCTTATCAATAATTCAAACCTTAAACATTATTTAAAAAATCTAACACTTAATCTATCAGATCATGCGATGTATTATCTAATTACACATAAAACTAGGTGATTCCCTTATATACAAAAACGAAAAATTATTAAATAAAACTGGCTTACTACGTCATCCGTGATCCAAGCTATTAAAGTCAATCAATCTCATTTTTTAAGGTGAATTTTTACCTCTTTTTTACATGTAAAGAAAAAGCAAATAATTATTTAAAAATTAAAATAAGATGAATGAACCTTATTAACTGAGATTACAGATATGAGTTAGGTCCATTTAATAATTTCTCTAAAGAAAACATACTCGTAGAAAACACGTGCGCGAATACTTTGAGTAACCGGATTTCAATGTAAGGTACTTTGCAAATGCTTAGTTTAAAAGAAAAAGAAGAAGAAGAAGATGGTTTCAAGTTTCAACTTGAACAAAATAAATTCCTAAAGTTTGTGGTTAAAGTAAAGCTAAAGTTTGGACCGTCGCATTTTGTCGGTTCATTTTCTAGACTTTGTTACTTCCCATAGAAATTATGTTACATTACATTTTTTTTTATTTCCAACATATTCTTTGTCCTAATTATTCCGATTTTTTTTTTTTTTTGCTTTTCGGCACCGTCCATTTGAAAGCGTGACAGAAAAAAAAAGCAATAACAAAGTTGAATGTTGTACAACAAAATCAATAAATAAACATTTTGGCAAGCTTTTGCCTTCAAAAATGGAGGGAAACCTAACAATATTCTTTGATGAAACAGTCTAGTTTGATTCTGATACATTGACATTAATTTTCTAAATAATACCATTAGTTTTATTAATATTAGATAATGTCTTTTACTATGTTTTGAGAATCTGAATCGGAGTTTTAAATATATATTTTATATAAATAATTAAAATAGAACAAATACTATTATGAGATCACGTTAAGAATACTCAAATATCAAACTGATAATTAAGTTAACATCATCTTAAAAGAATCAGTTAATGACAAATAAAATGATAGTACAAGAATCAAATTGATAAAAATGAAGGTCAAATTTGCGTACAAATTTGAATTTAAACACTAAGTTCAAGTTCTTAATCGGACCAAAAAAATTCAAATATTAAATTAAAGCCTGAAATTGAACCATAAAATTAACTTCAACTACCTAATTAAAAAAATATTTAAATACAAAATTGAAGTTTAAAATCAAATTTAGGTATTAAAATATATATATATATTTACTCATAATGTAAAAGATATTGTCAATTAATAAAATATTATAAGATGTAAATTTGAATTAATTTTACCTCACTTGTTCTTAGTAGTATCTACAAATTCTCTCAACTATTGAATTAAGTTAGTAGTTTTATTACGTGACATCATTTGATTAATTTAACATTGTTTAAAAAAACTGTTAATGACAAATAAAACGATAGTACATAGTTATATTGATAAAAAAATCTAAATATTAAAGTGATAATTAATGAAAAATAAAATGATAGTACAAGAATCAATTTGATAAAAAAAACAATGGATAATGTTAAAAAATATCTATAATGTTTGACTGAATAACTATTTTTTTGAAGTAATTTAACTCTTAACGTTTTGTTTTGGGTCAAAATATACCATTTACGGACGAAAACTGTTAGTCAACTAACGTTAAAAGGCTTAAAATGCTGTGACAAACCTACATAGCAGTGCACGCTGACATAACAATGTCATATAGATAAAGGTGTTGACTTGAAAGAATATTGCATGTCAAAAATAATTTCATAAAATAATTTTTTCTGCTAATGTGTCATTTTATTAAGTCATGTCAAGTTATTTACTATTAGTTGACTACCAATTCTATCCGCAGAGGGGGATTTTTGACCTAAAATAAAACGTTGAGGGTTAAATTAATTAAAAAATAAGGTCTAAAGTGTCTATTTAATTAAATGTTAGAGATTTTTTTGACTTTATAACAAAAAATAAATATGAAACTAATAATTTAACCATAGTACATGATCAAAAACGGACAAAAATCCTATGCCCTTTTCAGAGTATATTTTATGCTTCAATGCTAAAAAAATTAAATTTTAAGCCTTAACCCTAAATTTTAAATCACAAACAATAAACCCTACAAAATACATACTACCTTTAATTCCCTAAACCCTAACCTTACACCTTAAATCTAAACTGTAAAATTAATTTTTTAATATGAGTATATAAATAAAAATATTAAAAAGGACATATAATTTTTATTCGATAACAAGTATTAAACCTAGAATTGATTTGAATATTACTGATTCGTAAATACAATGATAACATGAGGAACAAAAGTTGAGCCCAATCTCCACGGGCGCAATTGCGCGTGCGGGAGATGTGAAAACGGAACCAAAGCACAAATTTTTGAAGTTATGGGGTAGCGGCAAAACCAAATGCTGGGGCGGCTGCCATGCGCGGCTAAATCCTCGAGTGTTGGCGTGGTGGAGTCAAACTTTGCGGCAATCCCTCATCCTATTTCACATCCTTTTCCACTCTACTCCAAATACTTCTTTCATTGTTGGTTCACCAATCAACCTATTACATTCAATGATAAAAAAAAAATGGTTGTTGTCTCGACTTCCAAGATTTTATTACGACTAATTTGAACCGACTCGTATCGCACATCTATCTTTAATGAGTGAAGATTTTCTGTAAACGCAAAACCTCGCATTCGGAACATGCACAGTACTAAACTGTTAACATAATAAAATCCTTTCTTAAATCATAAAAACTAAAAAAATTATTTTTCTGCAACACATATTTCAAGAAAAATGATGTAATGTTTATGCTACTTCCCAAGTTAACAAGTACATTTGAATAGTTCCTCAAAATTGGGATTATGGCGTTTGAGGTCAATTGATTCCAGAAGCATTAAAGTACACATCATTGATGAAGGAATCAGTGTCAACAGAAATTATTGCAGGTCACGTTCCAAACAGAGCAACCCAAACATGATAGCTTTATGTCACTGTTGCTGTTGTTGTCAGGGGACGCGTTTCTGGAGTTTTAAGTCAACACATTTAATCTTCTTGTGCTTGACTATAAAACGTTCTTGGTAGAAAAAAATGTGAACGAATTAAATTGGGTCTATGAATATAAGAACTAGTAAGAATTCTTGATCTCTCGATATCTCTCTCAATTCAAAAATTTAAGATTTGAATTTATGTCCTTTCATTGATTCCTCTTAAATTATATTAATTTATTTTAAAGATTTTATTTCAATTAAAATTTGGTTATTTATAATGTACGAGGATCCCCACTAACCATCCAAATACTTTGGTTTCTTCATCTTTGTCTTACAGCATTTGTCATTCACCATTCATATTAGTCGGACACAGTATTTAATAAGATAGAGACATGTTTTATAACATGGTGTGTAATGGGTTAATTTGTAACCAAATCATAAAAAAACGATTAACTATTATGATGATTAATTGTTTCTTAATAATTATATTACGATTTAATAATCGTTTAACAATTAATTAATTATTTAAGTTAGATGATACAGTTAGCCTATCATAAACACTCTTATATATATATATATATATATATATATATATATGAGAAAGGATTGCTCTCCAAATAATCATACCTCCTTTTTTTTGGAAGACATTCATTCTTTCAGTTATTATATTATGAAAAATGTATGTGTATTGTCAACGATCTTTAGAGCATGTGATTAAAGCTTTCAGTTGACAAACTCAGTAGGAATAAAATTATCCTTCTTCCTTTTCCTAGGTAGAAATTGTTAAAAAAAATGATGTGTATTATCAAACTGCTAAGAAAAAATATGAGTAAAATTTTTGATACACGGGCTGTGTAAAATTGATTGTGCACAAGCATGTATATTTACACTATAAAATCTAAATCCTAAATTAGTAACTCTGACCCTAAAAACTAAACCATGAATCTTAAACCATAACCCCTAAATCCTAAACCTTACAACCTAACCCCTAAACTTTAAACCCTGAACTAAAACTATAATACCTAAAACTAAAAGGTACGTGTAAACTAAAATTTACACGGCATGTGTATCAAAGTTTTTTCCAAATATTATTATAAAATTATACGGTAAAAACTCAAATTTCCCAGAGAAAACATCATCTACTTCTGTATTGTATATAAAATAATGAGTAAACTACAATCATGATCACTAAAATTTCAAAAGATACATTTTGATCACTAAAATGATTGATAACAACAAAATTGATACCCAGACGTTGAGATCAATGGTGCGGCACGTTAATAATAATGACTAATATTTAATTAAACCCCTAAAATAAAACTAAAATATCAAAATTAAATATATATTTTTTTCAGAAAACTCCATCTTTTCAATTAACCCTCACCAATCAACCACCATACCAACAACACCAATTCCTTTTCGTTGTTTTCCTTCCAAATTCTCTGAATTTTTCATTTTTTTGTCACTTTTCATTTTCACCACCAACCATTCTTTTAAATTTTCATACTATCGTTCATTGTTATAGATAGCCTATGATGATGGAACCTTTTTAAATTCTTTTGGAGTTAATTTTTTTGTTAGTGACCAAATAATATTTTAGTTATAGTTTAAAGGTCAAAATAGATAATAATAATAATTATTATCATTTTGTTATGTATCAATAATTTTAGTGACCAAAATGTAGCTTTTAAAACTTTACTTACCAAAATAAACTTAACCCTAAACAAGGAGGGTCCACACGTTAAAAAGAAAGTATAAAGCCAAAAATGCTCATAACGTTTGATTGAATACTCATTTTGGCCTCTATTCTTTTTTTTTGAACCAATTTAACCTCCAATGTTTTATTTTGGGTCGAAGTGGCCCTCTCTGTGAATGAAAACTGTTTGCCATCTGACGGTAAAGAACTTGAAATGACTTGAAAAAATGACACATCAGAAGAAAAATATTTTATATTTTATATATGCAATTTTATAAAAATATTTTTTGACTGATGTGTCATTATGTAAAGTCAAAATATTTATCTGCATGACACTAATATCGCGGAGTGCACTGTCATGTAGTTTGCTACGTTATTTCAAGCTGTTTATCGTCGGTTGACTAACAATTTTCATATGCAGATTGGTCATTTTGATCCAAAATGAAATATTAAGGGTTAAATTGATTAAATAAATAGATGCCAAAATAATTATTTAATCAAACGTTAGATACATTTTTGACATTATGCCTAAAAAGAAGTGCATTAAACCTCTCTATTAGACTTATTCTCTTAAGCTGTCATTTTTTTGTCTTGCACTCTTTTCCTTAACATTTGCTGATTTAAGTGTAACTAGGCAAACTTGACCCGAGAACCGAACCGATTTACCCGAATCGAGACCCAAAATTGACCTGAACACGATGGCCCGAATTTGATCCGAAACCCGAAATAAACCGAACTGAAGTTCAGTTGAACCGAAAATTGACCCGAACCGATTTTCAACCGAACTGAATGGGACCAAACTGATTTCACCCGAACCGAAAGCAACCAAACTGATTTCACCCGAACCGAAAGCAACCGAACCGAAGACAACCCAAAATTAAGAAAATATATTAAAATAAATAAATAAATATGAGATGTGAACTGTCGTACAACTTACCAAAAAGTCAAATATATATGCTATATAAAGTCATATATAGGGTGGAAAAACTTAACTCGGCCTAAAAACCCGACTAAAACCGATCGATCTCCTATTAACCCGATATCGACCTGACCCGAAATCAATCGATCCGAAAATAACCGACCCAAAATCCACCGAACCAAAAGTCAACCGAACCGAAAATCAACCGACTTGACGTCCTGACCCGATACACGAACCGAAATTATCATAGACCCGAACTAAAACCGAACCGAACTGAACCGAATTTAAACCGAATGCAGTCAGACCGAAATGATCCAAACCAAAATGATCCGAACTAAATGACCCGTTTGACACCTCTAAGTGTAACTGAAGAACTAAATCCTACACCTTGATTTTTATACTTTTGTAGGGCCAACACCCTTGTCCTAAACTACCACCAATAATCATATAATATTATAGTAACTATAGATGAAGATGAAACAAAAGAAATGACCCCATCCAGACCTAACCTAACAAGACTGTAAGTATTAACTTGTCGGAACAAAGTCACCTTTTGTCCCTCTTTTTCACTTTCCTACATGATCAAAGAGTTCTCCATAACCCTTCTTCCCTAGCAAACTAAGGCTACCACCTATATATATATATAAAAGCATCTTCTTCCCACTATATCCCTTTCAAAGAAATGAAGGAAATTGACAGAAAAAAATGCTAGAATTATTATTAAAAGTAAATGTTATGCAGGGAATAATGCAACATACTCATCGTATCTCAATCATCCATTTCACCCATCAAACGATGTGTAAAATTATGAATTTTACATTGTGTAAGTAAATCTTAACCCTATGTATATATAGAGAGATAAAATCCACTTACACAAAACGTAAAACTCATAGTTTTACATTTTTTTAAATCATTGGATGGAAAAAATAGATGGATGAGATTAACTACTTACTTTTTCTTTCAAGTAATAATCTTCGTGTAACTCATTGTTAATCTTATCAATCCGTTTCACCCATCCAAAGATCTAAAAACATATAAAAGTTAAAAACACTTACACTATGTAACTGGATCTTATCTCACACACACACATATATATATATATATATATATATATGAGATGAGATCCAATTACACTATGTAAAACTCAACTAATTTTATACTAATCTACGACCATTGGATGAATGAAATGGATGAGATTAGAAGTATAATATGTGAATATTATCACTTGGAAAAAGAAAAGTAGGAAGTTAATCTCATCCATCCATTTTACCCGTCTAATGGCCATGAATTAGTGTAAAACTAGTTGAGTTTTACATGGTGTAAGTGAATATTAACCCTATATATATAAGCATCTTCATTCCACAATATCCCTTTCAAAGAAATGAAGGGAAAATCGATAGAAACAATGCTAGAATTATTATTAAAAGTAAATATTATGTAGGGAAGAATGTAGCATGTTCATCATGCCTCACCAGCATGTTTTGCTCCATATACTGCTGACATGCAATGAACTCGGCACGCTGCCAAGCTGACTTCCAAGGAGTTAAACAGCTATTGCTATCATTTGATTTAATCAGACTATAGTAAATGGTTGCCATATATAATGTTAACACAAGCGAGCATATCTATGAGCTCATGGAGATTCAAAAGGATTTTCAATACACGGAGTTGAGTGATACTGATACACGTTCCACCGTATTATACATCTGGAGTTCCCTGAGCTTTCTTTTGGTAAGCTGCTTCTAAACATTCTTTAGCTCGATGAACCTTTGACTGAAGATAAAAGCTCCCGTTCTTGGCGTTCTGCTCGAATAAGTTGTCGTGTTTCTGCACATAGCTCATGGAAAAACTTTCATCAAAGTTCATAAGAAGGATGGCGTAATATCAGAGGGCAATAGGTAAAACTGTCTAGCAAACCTTCAAGATTTCCTCCCACGATGAATGCTCTGTCGCCCCTAAAATCTGCCTTGCCTCTGGTTCAGCTATAATTTTGCTTCCTCTCCTGATGTTCTGCATTGTTTCTTGAGCAACGCCAGATTTCGAGGCATCTGCAATCAAGCACAAACCAGTAATGGTCAATTCAAGGATTTAAAATATAGTATACAAAATTCTTAAAATACAAGATTATAATAATTATTTTTTTCTTTAAAAAAACCATAAACAGAAGTTCCAACTCCAGGCCTTGACACGAAAGAAATACATACTTGCAAGAGCCTGACGGTATGCCTGCAGTACAGCCCTTTCCAATATTCCAGAGCCCAAAACAATCAAGTTCGCAACTCTTGCAACCTGTACAAATATACGAACCATTAACCGACTGTCTGATAGAGTTTTTCTGTTATTTTAGCTACCAAGATTTCCCCATTTTCTCGAGCGTGAATAAGCAAAGCACTACTATACTACATACTAGAGCCATTGAATTGTAAACAAATTTAGGGCAGAGAATTGACCGTTATATATAGCATCGTAAGGTTTTCAACAAGCTATTTCAATAGGTAACCAAACGTGGGGCCAAAAATACAAATTTCAACAAACTATTTCATCATCTTGAATAATGTGGCAAACTGCTCCAAACTATCAAAATGAGAACACAAGTGGAAAGCTTAGTCCATCCTAAAGGAAACATGATAAGAAATTGTATCTTATCCTAATCATGTCCCTAAATCAAGACTGATAGCTTGATGTCTAGTATGCATTGTTGATAAAAATGTTCCCGAGATTGGCAAAAAAAACGTGTGTATTGCATGTAAACATTAATGACACAACTCAAGCAAGCATGATATCAATATGCACATATAGGATGAGTACTTCTGAAGATAATTCAGTGTCATGTCCGAGGAGACAACCAAGTTATCGACATCGAACAACATTCCCCCACAGCCGACGCCTTTCAAAAAAGTTCGGAAGATACGAATTCGAGGACATGACATGAACTGCTCCCCAACACAACACATAACCTTTTTTACTTGCCTAACATTCTTAGCATAAATAAGGCTTTTCAAACAAAACATCACCAAAAGGAGAACCTAAATTGTTCAAAGTTAACAGACCGCATTATTAGCTCTGAAAATGACACATTCCAGTGAAAATTTTAATACGAAAACCAATAAAATAAACAACTTGAAGAAAAAAAACATAGAAAATACAAAAATCAGGGTTCAGATTCATTTACCATAGCTGAAGATTTAAGGTTACTGTTGAGGATAATTCGGTATCCCCAGAGCCTAAAACTGCAAAAATATCCATAATATTAATGGAAATAAAATGTTAAGAAAATGTAAAAAAATCATGAAATGACAGATGAAGAAGAGGGAGATACTATTACTTACAGAAGGCGATGTGGGATTAGAAATTGGAAGTGGAAGGGGACAAATCGTGAGGGGTTTTGGTTGATTATTCATTAGGGTTTTTGAAGGCAAGCGATTAAAATGAGAAACTTTTAGAACCCAATAAAGTTGGGCTTTTTTTTGTTAAACCGACAAATCAATTAACTGGGTTGGGAGTTAAAACAACGGCGTTTTAGGCTTTGAACAAAACAATGGCGGAAATCCCAGGCTTGAACGATCCTAGAACTGAAAGGGAAAAAGAAGAAAGAAATATGCTGCGAAATGGAGTGAAGAAGCTGACTCAACAAACCTCATCGACTGCAATCAGATCGACCCTTTCCCACACTCCATTTTCATCGCCTCATGATTTCCTCCATGATTCTAGAGGTACCCATTTTATTTTCTCTCAATTGATATCTTTTTT
This sequence comes from Hibiscus mutabilis, assembly GCA_019671005.1. Lineage (NCBI taxonomy): Eukaryota > Viridiplantae > Streptophyta > Magnoliopsida > Malvales > Malvaceae > Hibiscus > Hibiscus mutabilis. The sequence continues at coordinate 37,599,439 of CM033744.1, forward strand.
TTTATCTTTCATTTTCGTTTTCCCTCTTTTGCTGTCTATTGATTTGAATGATAAAGCAGTTTGAAGAACCCCCAACATGTTAAAGCACATGAATTATGAATTTGAATTACTAAAAATTGAATTTTGTTCTATAATTCGAGGTAAAACTTACCATTTTTGTAGTTTGTATCTGAATCCCCATTGGTATACGTTAATGTTTCAAAATACCCTTTTTTGCCCCTTTTTTTCAGATCATCGTACGGTGTGTAAGGTTCTTGAAGCCTGCAAGGTCTCTCCAGATTATAAGACTGCAAGTGCAATCCACACAAGAATCTTTAAACTAGGGTATGGGACTTATCCATCTCTTGTAGCTACTTTGATATCGACTTATTTGCAATGTGATCGCATTGTTCTTGCTCGGAAACTTCTCGACCAAGTTTTTCGATCGGATTTTAATGTGGTCGTTACGAACTTAGTTATTGAACATCTAATGAGACTTGGAGAATATGGTTTCGCTAAGAAGTTCTTCCTAAAAATGCCTGTTCGGGATGTGATGACATGGAACTTAATGATCGGAGGATATGTTAGAAATGCACGCTTCAAAGAGGCTTTAAGCTTATTTCGTGAGATGCTTGATTCAGACGTGGAACCGGATAAGTTTACTTTTGCTTCGGTTATGACTGGGTGTGCACGACTTGGAGCTGTTAATCATGCTTTATGGGTGCATTGTGTGATGACCGAGAAAGAAATTGAACTGAATGCCATACTGAGTTCAGCATTAATAGACATGTACTCGAAGTGTGGTAGAATTCAGATTGCAAAGGAAGTTTTTAATAGTGCAGACCGCAGCGATGTGTCTGTTTGGAATGCAATGATTAATGGGCTTGCAACACACGGGCTTCTGTTTGATGCAGTTGCGGTGTTCGCAAAGATGGAGGATGAAAATATTTTACCTGATTTGATTACTTTTATTGGAATCTTAACTGCATGCAGTCACTCTGGTTTGGTTGAAGAGGGTCAGAAATATTTTAATTTGATGGGTAGTCACTATTCAATTCAGCCACAAATTGAGCATTACGGAGCCAGATGTTGTTATTTGGAGGGCACTTTTAAGTGCTTGTAGAACTTCCCAAAAACCAGAACTGGGTGAAGTTGCCATTGCGAATATATCACGTCTTAAGAGTGGTGATTGTGTCTTGCTGTCAAATATATACTGCTCGATTAAGAGATGGGAAAGTGCCGAAGGAGTCAGAGCAATGATGAAGAAAAAGGGGATTCGGAAAAGTAGAGGTAAGAGTTGGATTGAGTTGGGAGGAGTCATTCACCGGTTCAAGGCTGGTGATAGATCTCACCCTGAAACGGAGGGACTATAAAAAGTGTTAGACGGGCTGATACGACGGACAAAGTTGGAAGGGTTTCTTCCTGAAACGGAGTTGGTTTTAATAGATATCTCTGAAGAGGAAAAAAAAAAGAAAATTTGAATCACCACAGTGAGAAGTTGGCACTGGCCTACGGAATCCTAAAAACAAGTCCTGGAACAGAAATTATGATATCGAAAAACCTCAGGGTTTGCCATGATTGCCACAGTTGGATAAAAATGGTTTCAAAACTGTTGATCAGGGTGATTGTTGTTAGAGATCGAATTCGTTTTCATCGGTTTGAAGGTGGTTTATGTTCATGTGAAGACTATTGGTAGCTAATTTGTTCCTTGCGCCTATAGATACTGCAGAGCAGGCTGGCCAGGATTGAGGATTCTGCTGGAAAGTAGTTATTCCGACTTGTTTTCGCTTGGTGTATCTCAATGGGACCGAAGAATGGCTGTCTCGCTTAAACTTCGTGGAGCTATTCGTGTTTAATGGGGTGACTATTCTTTGTTTGTCGCTGTTAAAGCCATACCCGATCTTTCAATCTCCGCCATTGCCAAAGAAAAAAACCCGGAAAGAAGTATTCATTTGAAGCCAATAGGTTGCAAGATTAACTCAGGGATGCAGATGAGTTCGCATTGTCATATGACCCCCATTGCTTTGAAGAGCATCATAACTTAACGGGACATCTGGGATCATGCTTGTCATTTTATACTTTGACAATTTGGAGCTTTTTGGGTAATCAGCTGAACTTTCACAAGCTTTTTATGTATTTGTCTTTATTCATTGATGGTGGATCAGGTATTCCGAGTATGGTGAACTTCCCCATAAATTATTAGGTCGATTAATTCAAATCTGGTGTTATAGTGATTCATTATGGGAGCAATTTTATTAATCTAGTTTGTTTTATTCATAACGTCATGATTTAAACTTCTGACATTATTAAAAGAACGTAGCTTCTCAGCATTCTAGATCAAATTATAGTTGATGATTTATACCTCAATACTTGAGGGATTTTTATATAAATAAATAAGAACTATCTTGTTATTAAAAAAATATTCTAAAGGTAACCTATTTGTCAATGTTGAAAAATTAAAATGATCAATTAACTTTTTTAAAAATTATGTTTATGAACTAACGGATTAGTTTAAATGATAAGCAGTTTGATATTTTTCAAGCAGGTCTCGAGACTCGAGATCTTGTGTATGCAGAAAATTTTCACATGAAGATTTATCCACCAAAATTAAGTGTGCGACACGGGTCGATCCGAATTAGTCAACTAAAAAACCGAAAGTTCAACAAAAAAAATTAACATGGGGTATCATTTAATGATTATCAATATATAGATTTATAGCCTAATCATTCCATTGAATATAAATCTATAAAAATGTAATTCAAAATTTGCTAGTTAATGAACATTCCATTTCTGAAAAAGAAATCAATACTTGAATATATATTCTAGATTTGGTACCATATATACTAAATTAGTTACCTTATAGTTAATATAGGATGGTTAATTCTTGGGATGTACATTTTACATGGCTGGGGAATTACTACTAAATTCATAATAATTTAATTATTACATAATTTTCCTATTAAAAAAATTATTACATAATTGTATGTTATTTTATTTTACTAACACCATTAATTTAACTGTCAATTTATATAGATTTCACTGATAAATGTCTTCAACTACTTTACAAGGTTAATAATAATAAAAAATAAAGTTCTAATAAATGATTAAATTTATTACCATTTTTAGCTATTGGTTGATTATATAATTTTTATTATATAAAAAATTTAAAAGTATTTTTTATATTATTAACAACCTCATTCATAATTTGAACCTTTGATTTTGTTTTAAAAAATTAATATTTCATCTACTAAGCTAATTAATAATTAGTATAATAGAATTATTTTTAAATATGCTCTATAAACACCACAAAAAAAAATCCATAAATATTTTTCCCAAAATCCAAACCCTCCCCTTACATTGATAATATATATAAATAAAATCATCATTTCCAATTTTTATCTAAAAGACCAGGAATTTTATTATTATTTTGTTTGAATAAAATTTTAAAAAATTATATATGAACATATACTAATTTGTAAACATATTTACACCATTTAAAAGAAATCCAGAAAATTACATATGATCATACATATGTGTATATATACACACAAATCGTTTGGTGTCGGCACCAGATCATTGTATTTGTTTAAAACATTTACAAAATAATTAAACAATTAAGAAGAAAAAAAGTTTATTATATATTAGGAAGGCTGTTCGAAGGTTGATGGCAATGGCTGGGTTATGGTAAATATGAGGTGGACTTCGCATCAACTCATATAAAAAACATACTACCCTTGAAAATCTGGAAATTCTTGAGAAATATTCTTTCTTAACTACTCGTTTTTGTGACTTCACAACTGCTTTTCTTTTCCTTTTCTTTTCTATTTGGAGGGGGGGGGGGGCTGGAGTTTGCAGCTGAATCTTGGGGTTTTTTTTTCTTCTTTTGAGACGTGATTCTTTGCTTAGATTCGTTTGATCTTGGAAGAGGAAATGGAGATTTGGAGATGGGTTTTTATTGGAATTCTTTTTCTTGCATATTTTGCTGTCAAGATTGAGCCTTTCAAGCTGGGTCGTAGTCAACCTACCGAGAGAATCTCAGGTAAGATCTACCCTTTTTTTTGCCATATTTATCTCAGTGTTCATTTAGCTGATTTTTAGGAATTAATTTCGATTTTGGGGTTTCTTTACTTTTTAAGAAGTGATTCCAATCTGCTTAAGTTTAAGCTGATTAATTATTTGATTGCTTATGTATGACTTCAAATTGATTGTTCTTTTTTTCTTTTAATTTACTCAATTTCAATGTTTTGTATTTAACAAATTACTCACTCTATCTCTCATTTCTCACCAAAAAGTGCCGATTTTCGTGTAAATATATATATGCTTTCAAGGTTATATATTTCCTAAGGTCGAAAAAATAGTCCCAATGATAAGCTGAATTGCTTATTTGTAACGTTAGAGCAAAATAGTGGGTATTGATGAACTTTTGTTGGGATATTAATCTTTTGTTAGCATGGCTTTACCATATTATCGATGTTAGTCGAGTCGATTTAGTGTCAAGCTGAATAAGAATCTTACAATAAGTAGAAGAAAAGAATTGAGATAAGTCTGATATCCGATGCTTTACGAACTTAGGTTTAAGATTTAGCGTGCCTATGTGTGATAGTTGCTGCTAGAAAAATAATCTGAAATAGGATGATCAAAATTCTATTTTGAGGATTGCTTAGGGCTGTTTTAGGTGGAATTATTTAGGGATTCTTTCAAAGTAAACTGCTTTAGGACATGGATTATATCAACATTGTATAAAGTTTGGAGATTCAATCGCATACTTCACAAATGTGGCATGATCCACTTAATAGGGTCTTCTTGGTTTCGGAACATTTTATTTTCCTTATTTCATTAATTGGATATAGAGTGAAACGGAATATGGACTTAGAGATTGAGTAGCAGTAAAAGTTTCTTCCTTGGTCACTTGAATTGTTATAGAGCACCTTTGCCACTATGACATTCTTTACAGTTCACTTGTGTTTCTCCCAGTACCATCACTCATTGTAAAAGTTACTATACGATAAAATTTGAAGTGTGGAATTGCAAATTCGATGGGTGGTTTTCATGTTTGCAGGCAGTGCTGGTGATGTCTTGGAAGATGATCCAGTTGGAAGGTTGAAGGTTTTTGTTTATGAGCTTCCTAGAAAATACAACAAGAAGATATTGCAGAAGGACCCGAGATGCCTCAACCACATGTTTGCAGCTGAGATTTACATGCATAGGTTTCTTTTATCCAGCCCTGTTCGAACCCTCAATCCCGAGGAGGCTGATTGGTTTTACACTCCTGTATACACTACATGTGACCTAACAGCAAATGGCTCCCTTTGCCATTTAAATCACCAAGAATGATGAGGAGCGCAATACAGCTTATTTCTTCGAATTGGCCTTATTGGAACCGGACGGAAGGGGCTGATCACTTCTTCCTCGTGCCACATGACTTTGGAGCATGCTTCCACTATCAAGTATTTCCCATTATTCTCCATTTCCTGCACAATCCTCTATCATAATTTCAACTGTTTGGCTTGATTATTGTGATTTCCTGAATGTAATTTCAAGTGCACAATATTAGAATAGATCGTTACCTATGCACATATGTTGTTGCCGGAGGAGAAAGCTATTGAAAGAGGGATTCTTCCCTTACTCCAACGAGCCACACTGGTTCAGACTTTTGGACAACGGAATCATGTTTGCCTTAAAGAGGGATCAATTACAATTCCACCATATGCTCCACCCCAGAAAATGCAAACACACCTGATTCCTGAAAAAACTCCTAGGTCCATTTTTGTTTACTTCCGCGGACTGTTTTATGATGTTGGAAATGATCCTGAAGGTGGTTACTATGCAAGGTATGTCTCACTAAGCTGACTTGTTAATAGACCGTTTGAACAATAAAGGGTCTTTATTTTTCTTATGAGATGTAAATTTATGAAAAGTCATTGCGATAAAGTACGATTGCTTCACCAGAGATGTTTTGCTATGGAAATTATGATAATGGAATTGAGGTCCTGCCTTTGTGTTGCTAGAAATGTTTATAGAACCATGCAGAATTTGCCAAATATCTAATTGGAATCATCAAATGATTCTTTTTTTAATGCTTTTCAAGTTATTTATGGATGCTTGCCCTAAGATTGTGATCCTAGACAACTGAGTTCAACTTGTTCAACAATTTTGCAGGGGGGCTAGAGCCGCAGTATGGGATAACTTCAAGGACAACCCGCTCTTTGACATTTCAACCGAGCACCCAACGACATACTACGAGGATATGCAGCGAGCCGTATTTTGTTTGTGTCCACTTGGGTGGGCACCTTGGAGCCCTAGGTTGGTTGAAGCAGTGATATTTGGATGCATTCCTGTTATTATAGCAGATGACATTGTTCTACCCTTTGCCGATGCAATTCCATGGGAAGAAATCGGTGTTTTTGTTGACGAGAAGGGTATCCCCAACCTGGACACGATACTCACATCGATCCCAGCTGAAGTAATATTAAGAAAGCAGAGATTGCTTGCCAACCCTTCAATGAAGCAGGCAATGTTATTCCCCCAACCTGCTCAACCCGGAGATGCTTTCCATCAAGTTTTGAATGGACTCGCACGTAAGTTGCCGAATGACAAGGGCGTGTACTTGAAACCTGATGAAAGGGTCTTGAATTGGACTGCTGGTCCTGTTGGTGACCTGAAACCTTGGTAGCAGTTCTAACATCAAATTCCTAAAACCTTCGAGCGTTCTGCTCGGTCGGCCTATCTCCGAATGTTATCGGGGTTTATCTGTGTAATCGAGCCAGAGATACAAAAATGTAGAACTTAATTTTGTTGAAATGCAGTAGAATATAGGACTTTTTCAGAAGCCTTAGCAATGTGATTGTTCTTTGCATGTTATCTTAGAATTGAGGACTCCCCAATCTTTAATTCATTCAATGAACTGCATCATTATAGGTTGATAATAGTATTTGTGTGGGTGAGCTTTGATTTCTAAACTCAAATATGGAATAATTCAAGAGAAAAACTTCAATACACATTCTGTGTAAACTAAAGTTTGCAACGACTTTTTAGTTTTAGGGGTTAGGGGTTTAGTTTAGGGTGTAGAGTTTAGGGGTTTGGGTTGTAGGGTTTAGAAATTAAGGTTAGTGTTTATAATTTAGGGTTTGGGGTTTTGTTTTTTAGGGTTTAGGTTTAATTTTGATTTATAGTAGAAATAGGCAGGCTTGTGTAAAATTTATTTTATACCGCATGTGTATAAAATTTAAACCTATAATTCAATCTAATCATTTAATTAATTACATATATGTCTAATTTAACAATGTTTTATTCTATATATACATAAATATATATAAAAAATTCAGTTTATTCAAATATTTCGGTTTGAAGGGAAAGAGGTTTGGTTTGATTATTTCAATTTTAAATTTAAAGTTCGATTTAATTTATTCAATTTAATAATCACATTAATATATTTTCGATATATAAAAATTGAATTGACAAAATAGACACATGAGGCAAAGACATTGTAAGGGGTGAGCATTCAAACGAGTCAAGTAAAAAAATTCGAGTTAGTCAAGTTGATGAGTCATATTTTATAACTCAAACTTTATTTGAGATTTTTTTGAGTCGAGTCAAAGTTGTTCGAGTTTCTGTTCAAATTTAATTGTAAATACTTCTAGAGTTATGTACTAATTAGTTCTTATTTAAATGAATTTCTATAATCATATACGATATACATGTATATTTATATATATTTTTTATATATAATATACATATATTAGGAAGATTTTAAAGACTCAATTCGAATTTAAAAATTAACCAATTACTAAAAATATGTAATTGTTTATTTGAAAAAAAATTCGAATTCAAATCAAATTGAATTAAACTTTTTTGTTTCAAATTAAATAAAAAATATTTTTTAAATAGTTTTATCCCGTGAACATTACCTCCTCCATTCAAGGGTTGGCAAGCCCTAATTGGGCTGCTACCACACAAAAAAAAAAGTGTGTTAAAGAAAACCCATTAAACAAATGGCAAAAACTTTGATACATAGGCGTGTGTAAAGTTTATACGTGTCTTTTAGTTTTAGAGGTTAAAATTTTAGTTTTAAGGTTTAAATTGTAGGGTTTAAAATTTAAAATTAGCGTTTAGAATTTAATGTAGAGGGTTTTAAATTTAGGATTCAGTTTTATACAGCATGTATCAAAGTTACCCCAAATAAAATTGGGAAGAAAAAGACCAAGAAAAAGTGGGTAGGCGAAGAGCTTGTGTGGGGAGCATGAAAGCCACGCTTCCACGTATTTTCTCCAAACTACACTAGTTCATCCCACTCTTATCTTCTTCTCAACTCTTCTTCTCCAATCCTTTCCCAAACCAAAGCAGCAGCTCCAACCAAAGCAAAAGCACAGGCCAAATCTGCAAATGGCGCTTCAGGCACCCACACTTCCCTCAAAACCAACCATTTCTCCATTTGCTGCTACACCCAACGCCGGCCTCCGGCCACCCTCCCATCCTTTTGCTTTGAAATCGCCTTTCTTTTCTCCATCGCTCCACCTCTTGCTTCCTTCTCGTCTTCCCACTAACACTGCTTCAACAGCACCCAAGTTTTCCATGCGTGTGGCCTCCAAGCAAGCCTATATTTGCCGTGATTGCGGGTACACTACACCTCCCTGGTTTTTATCTTCTTTGTTTTTGTTTTCTTGAATTTATCCATTGGACGATTGTTGCACTTGCAGGTATATATATAATGAGAGGACTCCCTTTGAGAAAGTTCCCGACAGTTATTTTTGCCCTGGTAAGTTTTATATGGACGAATGAAAATCCAATTTCTCTGTAGTATGAATTTGTACCATTGTTTTTTTATAATGGGGTTTTGCAGTTTGTGGTGCTCCAAAGAGGAGATTCAAGCCATATCAGCCGGCTGTGGCAAAAAATGCTAATGGTACTGATGTTCGAAAGGCTCGAAAAGAACAGTTGAAAAGAGATGAAGCTGTTGGGTAAACGCCTTTCATTAATCCTTCACCTGTACTTGTTAATTTGGTCTGTTGATTGTGGTTTCATTGTTGAAAACTAATGCAGGAAGGCATTGCCTATTGCAATTGTGGTTGGAATTGCAGCACTTGCTGGTCTCTACTTTTATCTCAACAGTACTATTGTCGGCTGAATGAAATGTAGTAGAATTCTGTCAAATTTTCCGGAATTTGCAGGACCATTGTTGTGATTTTGTTATATTTCTGTAGAATTTCAATTCAGTCCAGTGTTATTATACTTTCTAGGATATCATATTCATGAGATGAAATATGAAACTGCAATGTTGCCAATATTTTGAATGAAAGCACAGCAATGGATGCTATGCAAGAGTAATCTGGACTGTTGTTTATGAACCTATATGATTCAGCGATTTGCAAGTCTTCATTCTTTTCAAAATACTTGTATAACGTCCCAATCGATGACACTTTCTGGACAGGGTCTTCATGGCCTTCCCAAAACATTTCGACTTGCATCTTTGACTTGATAACTCTTTAGGAATTGTCTATCTCATTGCTCAGGTTCACGCCTACACGGTCTAGAACAGGCTTGTCAGGGTTGTATCAGAGATGAACTCTGACATTCTCCCTTTCTTCTATTGATGTCATCATCGATGTAGTCGAACAAGGGATAGTCCTAACATTAGTATTACTCGTATAAGATATGATCTTCCAAGGATTCCAGATACATTGTAAAACTTATATGCTTCATTCTGCATAACATGGTCGAACATCATGAAGGTTTAGGATTTGAAATCCAACATGTGCAACTTGAAATCCTCAAGAACAGCTCCAACTTCAAATGCCATTACATGAGCAGTGTACCCTACACAACTATTAAACATCTTTTTTCAAGGTTTCTCACTACAATCAAATGAATGAACTTCAAATTCTTTAGAATCAAGAGAAGTTGCACTTGCGGGGCTAACACCCGTGTAAAAGGCCCGGTAAACAAGTATTAGCCCCGCAACTTCTCTTGATTCTTAAAGAATTTAAAGTTCATTCATTCACCAGTTTCTAAGAAAACTTTTTGGGTTGGTGACACTGACGACAATTTCTTGACTAGTTTTTGGGTCGTGTTCTATATATTATGTGCATGATGTGAATTTTGTATGAATAAAATATTACACGTTAGATAATTGTTTGTGATATAATGATATCATGGCTTAATTGTTATAATAGATTATTTAAGTGGTTCAATTATAACTTTTTGAAGTAGAATGATCAAATTGTAAACTTATTAATAATAGAGAGTGGTCGATAATGGAATTTACCCAAAGAACAATTTCAATCAAAATTTGCTTCTTTCTTTTTTTATTACTGTGAAAGACGAAAATTCTTTCAATGGAAGGGAGATTATAGCAGTTTTCTCAACTCAAGAAGAATACAAGACGCCCAGTTTAATGAACAAGAATTCAAGCGAACAACTTTTCGCATGCCAATAAGCGGTTTTATTACAATCTTTTCTACGTAGGAGAAAGAACAAGAGAGAGAGAAAGAAAATACAACTTTTTTTTTTTGTTATCTTTTCGATTTTTAGAATTTCGCCATGATTAATTTGAATCGACCCGCGTCGTACACTTAATTTAAGGGGTGAATCTTCAAGCGAAATTTTTTTACATATGCAAAGAAAAAAGACAAATTCTAGTTTAATGATATTTTGATTCTGTTAAAAATATAAAGTTTTACTGAATATTTATTTAAGAAGGGGACGAAATTAAAAAAATGTGTTTGTTCTCTCAAAATTTTTAATCTAATAACAATTTAAGTCTTAAAATATAAAATTTTATTTAATATTTAATTTGTGTTAATTGACATAGGGATTATTTTCGGAGCATGATGTTATGTTTGAACGATTAAAGTTCTATTTTCTTGGATATAAAGTATATAAATTTTATGATAATTTTATTTAGGCTTAATAGTCCGATCAGCGCCCAACGTATACTCGTTTTTCTAGTTTAGTGCCTAACATTTTTTTGGTCCACTTTGGTACCTAACGTTATATTCCGTAACTCAGTTTGGGTTTTACTATCACAGACGTTAGATTTTGGCGTTAACTGCACGTGTCAGCTTCTTAAAATTCCAAAATTACATTTAAAAATAAATAAAAATTAATACATCTGAAAAAACTTAAAATTGTCCTAAAATTTTTAAATAATCTCAAAAAAGTCCCTAAATCCCTAAACCCCCAAATCGGTCCACTATCACCGGCGTTGGTCGTGTTTCCGGCGACAGAATGAAGCGTCCTCCCCTCGCCGAACGACCCACGCATCGTTCATCGTCCATTATGCCGCCGTGTGTCGTGAATTATTCGAATAAACCATTCGATGATTTTGACATTTCATACGGCGTCAGTCGATTTCTGACAATAAGGTGATGGGGTAAATGGTTGTGATGGTCCGGAATTTGGGGTTTGGGTATTGAGTATTAGGGATTTCAAATTTTAGGGCTATTTTGTAAATTTTGGGTTTTTTATTTTTAATTAATTAATTTATTTTAAAATATAATTTTGAAATTTTAAGAAGCTGACACGTGGTATTTAACGCAAAAATTTAATGTCCGTGACGGTAAAACCCAAACTGAATTACGAAATATAACGTTAAGCACCAAAGCGGACCGAAAAAAATTTGGCACCAAACTGAAAAAAGTATACGTTGGGCACTGATCTGACTATTAAGTCTTTTATTTATTTTTGATTGTTTGGAAGTTTTTGATTGTTGGGTTAGAGAGAAAGGAATTTCACGGAAAATATTTTGAATTTCTTTTCATTTTGTTTTGTTTTGTTTTGTGTTGATTGACATAGGGATTATTTTCGGAGCATGATGTTATGTTTGAACGATTGAAGTTATATATATATATATATTTATATATATATATATTTGCTTAATAGTTAAATAGGTGCTCAAACTACACATGCGGCTCATTTTTTGTGTCTAAATTATTTTTTGCTCTAAATAGGTGTCTAAAGTTTTATTTTGCTCATTTTAAGTGCCCAACCATTAACTACTATTTCTTTTTTTAATTTTATTTTTATTTTATTTCTTTTTAAATTTAATTTATTTTAACTTAATTTTTAAAAAACCCTAAATTTCTTAAAACTCACAAAATAACCCCAAATTCGAAATCCCTAACTTCCCCAGACGATTTTGCCATCAATGGTCACACCGCCACCCACTATATTCATCATCGGACCACCACAATCATTCCTCCAACCACCCATCGCCGACAATCGACGGTAAGTATGTCGATCGGCTTCCTAACGTCGAAGAATACCAAATTCGCGAAAAGAAAGTCGGTCGGCACACCTATCGTCGATTACTGACGATGGGTGGTTAGGGGAAATAGGCGTGGTGGTCCAGCGGTGGTAGTGGTGGTCTTCGGCGAAGCAGTCAATGGCGACAGTGACGACAATTTGGGGATTTTGAGTTTTGGGTTAGGATTTGGGACTATTTTATAAAAATTTAAAACTATTATTTTTAAAAAAAAATTAAAACACGCAATGTGTCACATTTTAATTTTAATTGGCTAACGGTTCTTTTAACAGTCAAGCACTTAAAATGACCAAAATGAAACTTTAGGCACCTATTTAGACCAAAAAATAGTTTAGGCACCAAAAGTGAGCCACAGATATAGTTTAGACACCTATTTGGCTATTAAGCCTTTTTTAATCGAAAGTTATATTTTCTTGGATTATGATAATTTTATTTATTTTTTGTTTGGGTAAACAATACCATTGGTCACTAAACTATTCTCGTTTTCTTGTTTGGGTCACCAAACTATTATTTTTGACAAAATCGTCACTAACGTTACGTTTTTTTCCCTATTTTGATCACTAATGCTATTTTTTTCCTGTTTTGGTCACCAATCTATTGCTCCTTTCCTGCTTTGGTCACCAAACTATTGTTTTTCCATGAATTTTTTAACTACGGGTGACCAAAATTAAAAAAAAACGCAACGTTAGTGATGATTTAGCTAAAAATAATAGTTTAGTGACCAAAATAAAAAAATAAAAATAGTTTAGTGACCAATGGTGTTGTTTACCCTTTTCGCATTTGCAGGTTCACTTGGTGCGTGCCATGTATTTTTGTTTCATTACAAATTACATGCTTTGCGACCAGTTTGGTGTTGTTTCTCAACATGTTCCTTGTTATCATGTGTTTCTCGTGCCAATTAACCAAACGGGCATTCCTTGGGTTGTATACCCACAACCCGATCTGGAAATAAGATCAAGTCGGAGATGTTACAGTATGAAATTGAAATAATATATATATATATATATAATAAAGATTAAATTTTAAAAGGCCAAAAGGGTTCGTTTATAATTTATTGAAACTTGGAGGGCATAAAAGTAAGTTTAGCAAAACTTTAAAAATATTTGATCATTGGATGGGCAAGAAATCAATCCTTTTTCAAAGGAATCGATCTTCTTAACTTTAAGGGATGGATCCTTTGGCAGGAGTTCGAACCTTATCCTTATAATTTCCTTGCAATTTCACTTTCAATTCCATATTCACGTCAGCCCAAAACAAGAGAAGAAGATGGTGCCTTTTTCTACTTTTTTTTTTCATCTTATCCTTATCGATTTGCAAATAAGGACAAAATCACAAAAACTCTAAATTTCATTAAAATCTAGTTTCTATCATTTCTTCTTTTTTTTTTTAACATTTCTTCAATCCAAATATTTTCAATTAATCAAATATCAAATATTAAAAATGCTAAGTGGTATAGATTATACCACTGATCTAAAAAATGATACTATTTTAACACTGAACTTTAATTCATGCTTCAATTATACCACTGGACCATAAAATTGATGACATGAAAGGATCTTAACGGTCTGTGTGTGCTGACGTGGATGGATTTTAACGGTCCAATGGTATAATTAAAGCCTAAACTAAAGTCCAATGTTAAAATAATATCGAATTTTAGTTCAATGCTATAATCGAGACTAAACCTAAAGTTCAACAATATCTAGTGTGGTTTACCCTATATTTAGTCTTTAAATTTAACTAGAAGTATCTAGTTGGTCATTATTTTTTTGATCAATTTAGCATTTATAATTTAGAGTTTAGAGGTTAGAAGTTTAGATTATAAGTATAATGTTTAGGGTTTATAGTTTAATATTTAGGGGTTTTGAGTTAGAGATTTGAATTTTAGATTTTAAGCTTGAATAAAACACGCTTGTGTAAAAATAACTTTACACCGCTTGTGTATGAAATAAGTGTCCCTATTGATAACACTTCAATAATACAACAAATTTCACATGAACATGCTTGGATGCTATGTAATTTTTCTCTCCCTTTTTACATGAAAAACAATTTCCTTATTGATTTCATTCAATTCCAACTTTTACAAACTTTTCAATTTAATCCTTAAACTTTCCATCATTAGCAATTTGATCTCCAAATGATCCGAATTCAACCAATAAAATTACTAACAATAAAATATAGACTAAATATTCTTAAATATAACTTTGACATCGTTTTAGTAAAATTACCATTTCAACCCTCAAGTTTGCAAAAATTACAATTTAACCCTAAAATCAATTTCAATACTTTCTTCACTAAAAACCAATTATACAACTTCATTAAGTCCAAAATTAATTATTTATTTAATAATAGACTCAATTATCGATATTTAATATTATTTAAATATAATATCATATAAGAATATGATATCGAAACTTTTAGGGTATTACATTGGTCTCGAGGTTGAGCCGTTGAATTAGCAGTCATGGAGATCCTCTTCAAAATCACCATATTTCTGTAGGAAATCTCAATTTCATTTCTTGCAATGATCAGGATTTTGTCATTAATCAAGGGTTTGCATTGGTTGTCAGAGAAGACGCTCGAGTTCTGTTCCGAAGCTAGCTCAACTCGACAAGCATCAAATTCTAATTATAAAATTAATGCCATGAAACTAAGAATGCGACGACGTTGACGGGAGAAGATGTCGACTGAACATGACCACAGCAACAAGTGAAATTTGAGTTAGGGAAGAGTCGAGAATTTTATTTTTAGGAAATAAAGTTCTTTCATTTTTTTGATAGGGTAAAAAATAATTTTTAAAACTTCATAGGTCAAATTAAAACTTATAACCTTTCGTTAACATGACACATATTCAGACTAACTGGATTAACATTTCAGTGACCAAAATATAATAAACCGATAAGTGATTAAAATGCAACATTTTCAAAACTGATGATCAAAACCAAACAAAGCAAAAAAACATAATTGACCTCCAATGAGTCTAAAATTATTTATGGCAGGGCTTTGGTGATTGTCAAAAAAAGACAGTTGGAGACGTTATGGCACACGTTCCAAGATTCCTACCCATATCTTTTTGGCTCCGACCTTTTTTCTTTCTATATTTCAGTTTGACCGACAAATCATTATTATTAGGGCAAAATTTTAGTATATTTTTAATTTAAGTTTTTAAAATATTTTTTTATAAAAATAGATGTTTAAATCTTTAATTATTATAATTTTAGGTGCTCCGTCATTAAAAAGTTGTTACCCATTTAAAATACGATACATGACATAAATGTTGATTTTTTAAATTATTTTTGAATAAAACTTTATAATTTATTTTTAAAAAATTTCAAAATTCTCAAAAATGTTCAAATCATTCCCTAAATCCCTAAAAATAACAAATCTTTAAATCTTTACCACTGTCGCCACTGTCGTCGACCCTACTCTTTCGATTGTCGGACCCAGCCGGTTATTTTTCCAACGTGTCGTCACTAGAAATCGGCGAACGATGTTCTAATCAAACGACTATTTCATATCGACGTTTAATGTTCGGTTGACACACCGTTCACTGATTTTCGGCGACGACACGTTGAGAGAAATGGTCAGATGAGTTTGGCGACCGAAAGGGTGGGGTAGGTGAAGGCGGTCGGCGGCGGCAACAGTGAGAATTTGGGGATTTAAGATTTAGGTATTTGTGGACTATTTTAGAAATTTTTAGAATTTCAAGATTTTTTTTGAACATTTTTAAATTGTTAAAAACAAAAAATAACTTAAAAGAAATTATAAATTAAAAATGACATGTGTTGAATTTTTATTGGTTAACAGTTTTTTAACTATAGTTAATTACCAGACACCTAAAATTATAACGGTTGAAACTTTAGGTACGTATTTTTACAAAAAATACTTTAGGCACCTAAAGTTCATAAAATGTACACTTTAGATACTTATTTTTCATTTAAGCCAAAATTTTAATACATTTGTGTGTAAAACTTATTTTACGCAAGCTTGTATGTTTACTATATAATTAAAATCTTTAATTTTTAATTCTAACTTAAAAAGCCAAACCCTAAACTGTAAATTCTATATCTTAAATTCTAAACACTAAACTTAATTCTAAACTCTAAAGCCTAAACATCTAAATTTTAAACCCTAAACTAAACCTTAATACCTAAAACTAAAAGATTGATGTAAAATATTTTTACAAAGCTTTTTCCTTAACCGTTGTCGGTTTTGCTTCATAAATAAAAGGGTTAAATCCATATTTCACCCCTTGATTTTGACTTTTAGGTATGTAATTAGTTTCTGAACTTTTTCAATATATTAGGACTGGTTAGATACTTGGTTCACACTTCAACTTGGAAATAATCATATATGTTAATAAAAAAAATATAACTTTGTCAAGATTTTATTGATGTATTAACTTAAATTAATCAATAAATATCGCGTGTCTTTAAAAATAGACGACTGAACTTAATCTTAAGTAGATGATTTATTTTTTGAATTGGAAAGAGGCATACGCCTTCAAACTAAAAGAATACAGTCTTAAGTAGATGAACTATTTTCAAAGTTATTTGGTTTACATGTCAGTATATATTCATACTCTTTATTAATCATTTGATCATGCACACATAGGTGCTCGAACCGAATCTCTTAAGATAAATACTATCATCTTTTTCAGTAGAGTCACTCATTGAATTCTGATCTACATGTATTAGTATAAAAACTTAACTCCAATAAATTTTTGTTGACATATCACCTCCGGTCAATCAATTGATGTTACGTGTCCTTAAAAATAACCCCTCTTCAAAATTAATTTTATTAAATATAAAAAAACAAGAATTTATTTTGTTTAGTTAAGGGTTTTACAAATATTTTCGTGTATTCCTAAAGCTCTCATCTTTCCAACTTTCATATACAATAATCGACCTCTTAGTTTTAAACAGTCCTTTCAATTTGTGAAAAAAGAAGAACAAAAACCAATAAGAGAATTGTTTGAAAATGAGAACTTAAAAATGAATTGTTAAATACAGAGAAAGATGGGGAAAATGAAAGCTTTGAGATTTTACTAAAAAAGGTTGTAAAACATTTTTTTTCGTATTTAATAAAATTAAATTTAAAACTTTGTTAAAATTCCAATAATACATATTACATTAATTCAGAAATTATTTTCAGAACATAACATCAACCGGAAACTTTGCGAAACATTTTAAAATAGGATAAAACTTTGATATACAGGCTGTGTAAAATTAATTTTACACAAGCCTGTGTATTTATACTATAAAATCCAAATCTTAAATTTCTAACCCTAACCCTAAAAAATTAAACCCTACAATCTATACCCTAATCCTTAAATTTTAAACACTAACCTTGAATTCTACACTCTACAACCTAAACCCTAAACTAAAACCATAACCCCTAAAACTAAAAGATATTTGTAAACTAAAGTTTACACCGCAGTTTTTTCCTTTAAAATAATCAAATTACGTGGCGAAATCTTGGTCGTGCTCTCTGGCTGTGTCTATTATGTAGAATATTCAACTCTAGTATAAAAGGGTGTGAAATCTTTGCCAATCAAGAGATTGCAGCGTTCCGGTCGAAAAGTCACAAATCTCTGTGCATTTAGGTACGGTTTGAGTTCTTTTGTTCTTGTTTGTTCTTCCTTTTTCTTTTCTTCTGAATATTAGAAATACTCGATGGATTTGATTGTTTCCAGATTCTGTATTTGTTCTTCAGATTGCACTTACTCGTAGTTTGCTAAATTCCCAGTATTGTGTTTGGGATGTTGAATCTTGACTTTCTTTGTTCTGATCAAGATTGAATGGTTATTTATATCTTCAAGTATTCTTGCACCCACCCCCTTGGTTGAATGGTTTAATAACATCTTTAATCCCTTTTAAAACTTAATAATTCAGTTTAATCCCTTTTTGTTAAATGATCAGTTTTATTAATTCAATTTCACTCATTCTTACACCATTTTTTAGCTTTGCCCCCTAAATTTTGCTAATTTACCCGGATCCCAATGAAAGTCTTGGCTTATCTTGTTTTCATAGGTTGGCCGGTTCATTTCATTTTCGTTAATAGTGTGTTTGTGACCACCAAATGTGACCACGATATCCGGTCTAGACGAATAGACCCGAATAGAATGGCGGAGTCACATGTAGTTTAGGGGGTCAAATGATCCCACTTGATTTGTTGTGATATGGGATTTTCAAATAGTTAAATGGGGTTTTCAAGGGGTTAGTGTACCATTTTTTATGGAAATACAAGAATTGACCCTACTTAATTTGTTTGAATATGGGGCCAACAATATTTATATTGTAGTGGTATGAGAATCCTCGTACCCAAAGTCTGTTCTGACCCCACTATATGATAATCTTGACTCTGCCACTGCCCGAATACCAAATCCCACATTAGACTCCGAAGTGACCCGAATGCAAATACGGTTACAAAACACATCCAAGGTAAAATCTTTTCAACATGCTATCACACAGAGGAATAACAAAGTCTATCAAGGTGAGATAGAGTCCTAAACATGCATTACAACCACCTAAAAAAACGTAAAACATACAATGGTAAAAAATCATTTCACATGCATCAACGATATTTACAAGTACAAATAAGAATTAAATCACAAAATCAGAATCTACATGTTCTATATAGGCAACGTATCAAGTTTCACCCTAATCGGACTCTTCTAGCATGCTTAATTGCAAATAAAACAAGTTTAGGGGAATAAAATGTAAATGCTAAAAATTACAGGGACTAACATGACATTAAAGGTACCATCGTGAAATTAAACCCATTTTAAACAAAATTTTAACTCAATTGTACATCTACAACTCATTGAATAGCTTTAGGACTACAATGAATGCAAACTTCAGCCAGAAAAATCACCTAGCTACTGGAATCTGGTATGGAAACCAACCCGTCCAGTTTCGAAACTGGCACTTTCGATACCAGTTATGTATGTATGTATGTGTGTGTGTGTGTGTGTTTAAGGCATACTGATTCTAAAGTATTGCTGTCAAAATTGTTCTGGAAAACTATCAAAATTTTGCTGTCTTTTTTAGTTGTGCTTGGGAGTTGCACCCTAAGTTATTCATACTGGTTTCAATACTCTTTGAATTTTTTATACACTATCTTGTTTCTGTCTGATAATTTATTCCATCCCCATAAGACTAGCTGGTGTCTTATTCTTTATTCTTTTTGAGTTCTAATCCATGAAATTTATAATTAGCTTAGAAGATATTATATGGTTTGGTTTGATTTAAGATGTTGAAATCACAGGGAAATGGAGACTTGCAATCAAGGATGGTTACTTTTTGTTGGGATTTTGGTGACACTAAGTTTACCCTATTCTCAAGCCTTTTGGGGAACTAAAAATAAGATACAAACTTCTGTTTTCCTGTCTCCTAAGTTCGTGCTCGGACCGGGATCGGTGGAAGATAGGTTCTATTACAACGTTGACTTCCCGAAAGGTCACATTGCTGTAAAAAGTTTCAATGCGGAAGTGATCGATGAGGCCGGGAATCCTGTTCCGCTGCACGAGACGTATCTGCATCATTGGGTTGTTGTTAGATACTTTGTTCGTAAAGGCATCGAAATATCAGAGTTTGATGACCATGCAAAATTTAACAAGTCGGATTATATTTCTGGGAGAAACAGTGGGATTTGTCCTATACTTGGCCAGTTCTTTGGCCTTGGGTCTGAGACACGGAAAACTTCAACTCATGTTCCGGATCCATATGGAATAGAATTCGGCAATCTTGCTGAGATTCCTTCTGGGTTTGAGGAGCAATGGATGCTTAACATTCATGCAATCGATACAAGGGGTGTCGAAAACAAGTTGGGGTGTACTGAATGCCGTCGTGATCTGTATAATGTTACGGTCGATGCATATGGAAGACCTCTGAGGCCAGACTACAAAGGGGGTTTATTATGTTGTTACGATCACACGCAATGCAGAGTGAAACACGGATTCGAGGGTGTTAGGAGAACCCTTTACCTTCGATACACTGTGAAGTGGGTTGACATGGATAGGTCTGTCTTGCCTGTGAAACTTTATATATTCGACATTACCGATACTTGGAAAAGGACCCCTAATTCAACTGGGAGTATTACAGAGCACCAGTGCAAGGTAGATGAATCGTTTAGGTCCTGCAATGGGCTTTCTTTTTTGTTGAAGTTCTTCTGAAATATCGCCATTTAATATCTGTGATGCAGGTGGAATACGATATTGAACCTTGCCATGCAACCGGATTGGCTGATGATGAATGCATTGACAACAGAAGGATAAGCCTTGACATGCCATTTGGTGGTTATCTCATATATGGTGTGGCACACCAACATTCAGGGGGAATAGGTTCTGCTCTCTATAGAGAGGTATTTATGTCTATATCTATCTATCTATGTATATATATATACACACACGTATGCATATGTGTATGTAAGCAATCTGATGACGATGAGCTTTGCTGTATGCATTTTTGGTGAATTAAGGATGGCCAACTTATGTGTTCTTCGTTACCAATTTACGGAGAGGGAGAAGAACCGGGAAACGAAGCTGGTTACATTGTAGGAATGACCACCTGCTATCCTCAACCGGGAGCCATCGAGATATTGAAAGGGGAGACCTTGATTTTGGAGTCGAATTACAGTAGTATCAGACATCATACGGGAGTAATGGGGCTGTTCTACATTTTGGTTGCAGACCAATTGCCCAATGCAATGCACACCTTGCACACTGTTATTCAAGTAAGATCCCTACTCTCGAATGATTATTTATACTTCACAGATATGTTTTCTACTTTTCTTACGAATGTTTGGCAAACTTGCTGCATGATTTCGTTGCAACGAGGCTTCTTGATTATTAGCAACTTCATCCGATGCAGACACAGGATAGTATTACGCTGTTAACAATCCTTTGGGCGGTGGTAGCTATGATCAGTGCGGTAGCTGTGATTGCTGTCGCCATTCGTTATAGGCTTAAGCGAGAGGGAGAGGATGGCTATGAAGCAATCGGGATGTGAATGTGCTGTAATAAGCTCAAGCCGTGGCCGATATTGCATATGAGAATTCCAGCAACATTGTTGTGAAATTAGTGAGATATATATTTCATGTACAATAATTACTACCGTAAAACGAAGACGTTAGTACTGACAAATGCAAATAATAAACTAGTTGCTTTATTCCTAATCCTTCATACATTCTATGTTAATTTCTGTGTAAAAAACTAATTATGTTTATGAGATTCTCTATGCTAGATATCACACGATTGGTGCGAATAAGGAGTTTGACAATTACAGTCAAATTTCCTTTCCCGTCCATCCATATTCACAGAGAAGTCAAATCTATTATTACCATAAAAACTCGTGGCAAAACCCAATGTGTGCTCTGTTTTTGTTTCCGACATAACATGCATTACATACATAGACATTCAACTCAACTATAAAAGCGTACGAAATATGTGCCAGTCAACAGATTTAAGCGCTACAGACGATTTAGGCCATTAATCTCAACGTTTAGGTACGTTTGTTCTTTCCTTTCCTTTTCTGAAGATCACAAGTTTTTTTTTTTTTCGGTTTTCTTTTCATTTGGATTGGTTTTTGAAACAAGATGTTGAAATGACAGGGAAATGGAGAGTTACAATCAAGGATGGTTACTTTTGGTGGGGATTTTGGTGACACTAACTTTACCGTATTCACAAGCCGAAAAGGAGATAAAAACTGTTGTTTTCCGGTCACATAAGTTCGTGCTCGGACCGGGAGAGGTGGAAAATAAATTCTATTATAATATTGACTTTCCGAGAGGTCATATTGGCTTGAAAAGTTTCAATGCGGAGGTGATCGATGAGGCCGGGAATCCAGTTCCGCTGCTCGAGACGTATCTGCATCATTGGGTGGTGGCTAGATACCATGTTCGAAAAGGCATTCAAATACCAGCGTTTGCTGACCACGCAAAACTTAAAGGGTCCAATTTTATTTCTGGGAGAAACAAAGGAATTTGTCAGAGTACAGTGCTTCCCCAGTACTTTGGCCTCGGGTCCGAATCCAGGAATGTCGTAATGCATATTCCTGATCCATATGGAATACCGGTCGGTAATCCTGCTGAGATTCCTGCAGGGTTTGAGGAGCAATGGATGCTTAACATTCACGCAATCGATACAAGGGGTGTGGAGGACACGTTGGGATGTATCGAATGCCGTTGTGATACGTATAATGTTACGGTCAATCAACATGGAAAACCTCTGAGGCCAGGATACAAAGGGGGGGTGTCCTGTTGCTACAATGGCACGCGATGCAAGGTGAAACAGGGGTTCCAGGGTGCTAGAAGAACTTTTTACCTCCGATACATTGTGAAGTGGATCGACATGGATAGCTCCGTATTGCCTGTTCAAGTTTATATACTCGATATTACTGATACTTGGAAAAGGACAGACAATTCAACTGGGATTAAATCCGAACACCACTGCAAGGTAGATGAACTGTTTATGTACTGCAACACAGAATTTCTTTTCTTATCCACTCGAAATTCTTCTCGAATATCCTCATTGAATATCATTGATGCAGATGGAATATGAAATTGAACCTTGCGATGCTACCGGATTGGCTAACGATGGATGCATCGACAACAAAAGGATAAGCCTCGACTTGCCATTTCAAGGTTATATCATATATGCTGTGGCACACCAACATCCAGGGGGCACTGGTTCTGCTCTCTATAGAGAGGTATTTATGTCAATATATACATGTATGTATAATGTAAGCATACATGTAAACAATCTGATGGTAATGATGTCTGCCCTTATGCATTTTGGTGAATTCAGGATGGCCAACTTTTGTGTTCTTCAACACCGAGATACGGGAAGGGAGAAGAACCGGGAGACGAAGTAGGTTCCATTGTAGAAATGACCACCTGCTATATTCAACCGGGGACAGTCGAGATAACTAAAGGGGAGACCGTGATTTTCGAGTCGAATTACAGTAGAATCTCAAGTCATAGCGGAGTCATGGGGCTGTTCTACATGTTGGTTGTGGACAGATTGCCCAAGCCAAGGCACAACTTGCACGGTTTCGTCAGAGTAAGTTTCCAACTCTCAAATGGTAAACGTTGATGAAGAAAATCCATCAATCTAACCAGGGTTGATCATTCATTGTTCTCAAACATGTTCTTTACATCCATATCTTACCGCATGATTTCCTCGTAACGAGGCCTCTCGAATATTAACAACTTCGATTAATGTTTTGAATGAAATGATCATCTAATGCAGACACAGGAGACCATTACAATGTTAGCAATCCTTTGGGCCGTGGTAGCTATGATCGGTGTGGTAGCTGCTATCACCGTCGCCATGCGTTATCGGTTCAAGCGCGAGAGAGGAGACAGATACGAAGCAATTCGGATATGAACGTGGTCCGTAACGAGCTCTAGTCCGTATTGCATATAAGAACAGCACTAGCATTGTTGTAAAATTAATGGTATAGATTATGGAAGCCAATTTTGTAGGTAAATAAGAAAGTTTTGAATAACGTGGGAATGACGGCCATTTTGCTAGTCGTGCTAGAGATCCACAATCTGGGAATTGCATAGTGGTTTAGAAATTTAGTAGTGTTCAAGTTTCAATCCATCACCGCTGTAAATTTTCCAGTTATTTTGATAATTTGTTTAAGTAGTTTTAAAATTATTATTTTTTAACTTTAATATTGTATAAGTAATTTAATGTAGATTTATTTACTATTATTAGCTCAGAGTTGTTGAATATGCTCCAAATTGGAATTTAGTTCTAATAATTTTATTTTCAGGAGTTCTTTTGTTAAATTCATTAGTATGACATTTAAGTAGGAATATATCGGCGAGTAAATGATATATTTGATCGATTAATCGAATTTAAAGAGTGGTTTCGATAGTAAATAATAGTGTATTTCACCTAAATGATTCAGATAAGAACAATTTAATATATAGTTATACAAAATATTTAAAATGAAACATGTATATTATTTTATACTCGAAAAATAAAATGATATTTAATCCATTAAACACTAAAAAAAAAGTTTTAAGAGTTAATGTCACATTTGGCAATGTGAAGATATGGAACAAGTAACAAGAAAGCTTTCGATTTAAGTTATAGAAGGGAGAGGAACACAAGATACTTCATGGGAGCATCATTTGCCAAAAAAGGGGGAAATTTTGCAATAAAAAAGTTGTAGTTTCTTAAAAAAAACAAAAAATTTACATTAAAGAACACTCTTAAGCAATTTTGCTTAATAAAACTATTTTTCTAAAATATTTTATATTTTCAAATAAAAGTTGATAATTACTGATTTACTAAATATAACATTTACATAAATTTAAATATTATAATAGAAGGAGATAATAATTTTTTATACAAGATAAAAAAATTAATTCTACATTAATATTGGATATTTTTTATTAAGTTGAGAGATATTACATTCTCAAGACAAATGTCAATATTTAAATTCATATAAGATGAGACAACATGAGAATTTTTTGCTACTCTGACCAATTAGTGGATCTCATTAATATTAGACCATTGAATGAGTGTAATTGAGATTAAAAGTTGGAAATAAAGAGAATTTTAAGAAAAGTGAATAATCTCAACAATAAATTTATACCCATCTAATGATCTAAAATTAATGTAAAAAAATTTAATTTTTACATTGTGTAAGTAAAGCATACTCTTTGTAAAAAAACACGATTAAAAATCTAAGGTAATTATTCCATGCACAAGCACTTGTGAAAATTTTGTTTCCACAAGCACATTAGTTTTAGGCTTTAGGGATTTTGTTTGGAGTCAGGTAGTTAGGGGTTTTAGTGGATGAGTTTTGAATTTAATGGCGTGGTTATAATTTAGGGTTTAAGGCTAAATTTTATGATTTATAGGTTAAACCCTAAACCTTAAATTCTAAACTCTTATACTTAAACTCCTAAATTCTAAATTAAATTCTTAAATCCTAAAACTAACGTACCTGTGAAAGCTTTTCGTTTATACCATGGGATATTTTTTTTAAAAGATTATGCGTGAAACTGAGTTTCAATCTTTAATTTAAAAATGAGTCGGCATTAGGTTTTATTTTTCTAACCCATTGTCTTTGTCTAAACACTCAAACACGTGTAAACTTTGAATTTAGACGAAAACCCCAAACTTTGGAAGGTTAAAATTTAGGGTAAAATCTTAATATATATGTCGTATACAATTAATTTTACACAAGCATGTATATTTTTAGTGTAAAACTCAAATTTTAAATTCTTAATTCTAACCATAAAAAATAAACCTTATACCTTAAATTACAAGCACTAACTTTAAATTTTAAACCCTACAATCTAAACTTCTCAATTAAAATCTTAACCCCTAAAATTAATAAGAATTTTCTTAAATCTTTTTAGTTTATAATAAGAATTACTTCCAAATTTCCAACCACTTCTGTCAGCATGACTTGTACAACGTATAAATCCAATTACTCATTGTTTGGCTTAGGTAATTTTGTAAGGGTAAATATGTATTTTGCTATTTAAATTTGTTTTTAAGGTGTAATTTAGTCTTTAATTTTTTTAATTAGACACCTAAATTTGGGTTTGAGGTTTAATTAGGTGTCGAATTTATTTATCTAATTAGGTATCTGAATTTAATTTTTAGGTTGAAAAAAAAACTTAAACTAGACTTTATAGTTAAACAAGACATTACTATAAGTAACAATTTGGATAAAAATGAAGTTTTGGTACCGATTTAAACTATTAAGTCAAATCCAAATACCCAATTAGACAAAAAAAATATCAAATTAAGCTTTAAATTTACATTTATATATTTAATTTTCTAAAAAAATATTAAGGGTAAAGTACACAAATGATCACTAAATTATCCCTAAAAATACAAAATGGTCACCAAACTTTTAAAAATTACATAATGGTCATTAAAATTTAGTTTTTTTATTACAAAATAGTCACTAGACCGTTAACTAGGAGACGTGGCAATTACGAAAATTTGTATAATAACATATTTAATCCTCAATATTTACACATTCAATCAATTTAGATATCAACAATGAGGGTTAAATTATGAATAAATTGATTAAATGTGTTAATATGAAGGATTAAATATTATATTATTCAAATTTCTATAACCGTCACT
Source organism: Hibiscus mutabilis (assembly GCA_019671005.1). Classification (NCBI taxonomy): domain Eukaryota; kingdom Viridiplantae; phylum Streptophyta; class Magnoliopsida; order Malvales; family Malvaceae; genus Hibiscus; species Hibiscus mutabilis. The sequence goes on from CM033744.1 coordinate 37,625,802, forward strand.
TCACCCAATTAACTACATTCAACAACTCAGTGATCATTTTGTAACAAAATTACAGTTTAATGCCCATTATGTAACATTTGAAAGTTTGATGATCATTTTGAATTTTTAGAGATAGTTTAGTGACCATATGTGTACTTTACCTAAATATTAAATATTACCAACAACCAAATGATTTAGTAAGATGAGAAATTAGATCTTTAAACAAAGTCAAGAGTTCGAATCATAATATTGTGACTGAAACAAATTGAGTTGGGATGACAACCTCACCTCTACGGTACTTAATATATTAAATATTAAATATTAGATTGCAGTTTGAAATGAAAGTTTAGGTACAAACTATACCCATGTATTTAAGGAAAAGCAGGTGGAGAAACGACACATATGCCAAGTTTCCACTTGGATCTGATTGGTTTTGACTTGTCCTCCTGCTGAGGACATTTTGTTTTTCTTCAGTATTTGCCGTTTTTGGTTTCCAAATAGTCTTCATCAATGGATACCGCCATTTGCTTCCATACATACCAAAGTCGTCTTCTCCACGCAAACTCCGAGCCAACTAGCGTCATCGCTTATGTTACCATGAAATCCCATTTTCTTATAAATATATATATATTCACATTGAAGTAATCGATTCTTATCATATAAAAACACGTGGCATAATCTTATACTCTCTCTCCCCCTTAGTCTCCAACATATATAGAATACTCGACTCCACTATAAAAGCCTGAGAAATCTGTGCCAACCGAGATAGTGGAGAATTCCAGACAAGAAGTAATCTCAGAAGGTTTGGTGTTTCTCTTTTGTTCTTCCCTTTTCTTTTCTGAATTTATGTTTTGGTTCTTTGGTTTAATATTCCTTTCATTCGGACTGCTTTCATATTTGGTTGTGTATTTGAAGAATATGTATATGTATCGAACATGAATATTTAAACAAAAATAAAGAATTGAAGTAACGTTTTTCAAGAACTATGCAGAAAGAAATCACTTTCCACTAACAATATTTTGCTGCTTTAATACTTGTGTTTTAGAGATGACTCAAGTTGTTCAAATGACAGGGAAATGGAAAGTAACAATCAGGGATGGCTACTTTTGGTTGAACTTTTGCTGATACTAAATTTACCATATTCCCTAGCTTTTGTGGGGAATGAAAAAAAGGTAAACACTGCTGTTTTTCTATCGCCTAAGTTCGTGCTCGGTCCGGGATCGGTTGAAAATAGGTTCTACTACAATGTCGACTTTCCGAAAGGTCACATTGCTGTAAAAAGTTTCAATGCGGAAGTGATCGATGAGGCCGGGAATCCTGTTCCGTTGCACGAGACGTATCTGCATCATTGGGTTGTTGGTAGATACTATATCCGTGAAGGTGTGGAAATATCAGAGTTTGATGACCATGCAAGGTTTAATAGGTCTGATTATATTTCTGGGAGAAACAGTGGGATTTGTCCTAATCTTGGCCAGTTCTTTGGCCTTGGGTCTGAGACACGGAAAACTGCGACTCATGTTCCTGATCCATATGGAATAGAATTCGGTAATCCTGCTGAGGTTCCTTCCGGATTTGAGGAGCAATGGATGCTAAACATTCATGCAATCGATACAAGGGGTGTCGAAGACAAGTTGGGATGTACAGAATGTCGTTGTGATCTGTATAATGTTACGGTTGATGAATACGGAAGACCTCTGAAGCCAGACTATAAAGGGGGTTTGTTATGTTGCTACGATCACACGCAATGCAGGGTGAAAGAAGGGTTCGAGGGTGTTAGAAGAACTCTTTACCTTCGATACACTGTGAAATGGGTCGATATGGATAGTTCCGTCTCGCCTGTTAAAATTTATATATTTGACATTACCGATACCTGGAAAAGGAGCTGTAATTCAACCGGGATTAAAGCAGAGCACGAGTGCAAGGTAGATGCTCGTCTATGTGCTGCAACAGAATTTATTTTTGTCGAGTTGGATTTCTTCTCAAATATTGCCATTGAATATCTGTGATGCAGGTGGAATATGATATCGAACCTTCCCCCGCGACCGGATTGGCTGATGATGGATACGTTGACAACAAAAGGATAAGCCTTGACATGCCATTTGGTGGTTATCTCATATATGGTGTGGCACACCAACATTCAGGAGGAATCGGTTCTGCTCTCTATAGAGAGGTATGTATGTATGTATGTATGTATGGAAGCAATCTGATGATGATGAGCTTTGGCTGTATGCATTTTGGTGAATTCAGGATGGTCAACTTATGTGTTCTTCGTTACCGACTTACGGGGATGGAGAAGAACCGGGAAACGAAGCTGGTTACATTGTAGGAATGACCACCTGCTATCCTCAGCCAGGAGCCATCGAGATATCGAAAGGAGAGACCTTGATTTTGGAGTCGAATTACAGTAGTATCAGACATCATACAGGAGTAATGGGGCTGTTCTACATTTTGGTTGCAGACCAATTGCCCAATCCAACGCACACCTTTCACACTGTTATTCAAGTAAGTCTCCAACTCTAAAATGTTAGACATGATTTTTGTTGCATTGAGGCTTCTGTATTATTAACAACTTCAATTAAACCTACGATGTCTTTAACGAAACGATCATCTGATGCAGACACAGGATAGCATTACACCGTCTGCAGTCATTTGGACCATGGTAGCCATGACCGGTGTGGTAGCTGTTATTGCTGTCGCCATTCATTATCGATTTAAGCGCGAGGGAGAAGATGGCTACGAAGCAATCGGGATGTGAACGTACTGTAATGAGCTCTAGGCCGTAGTTTTGTAGAACAATTAGTAGCAGCACGTTTTGAATAAAGTTGAAATTAGGGGCAATAGGCCAATCGTAGTAGACATCCACTAGTTCACAGCGTTTTCATTTTTCAGCTCATTAATGAAAACCAGCTACCATAACAGTTGCAAAGCGTTTCCTTTAGAAATATCATAACAAAATGTTCCTACTTTCCTTTGTTACTTGAAGTCTTTCTTAGAATTTTGAAAAATAATAACAAACTTCATGAGACAGAAAGCATTATACATGTGGACAAAATAATTGAGTCTTGTTGGTATCGTTGCTAATGTATGAGAATACAGACATTGTATAATTTTTTTATTAATTTAACTGAATAATGAAAACCAGCTACCATACCGTATGTCTCATTAAATTTTTTTTTAAACCTAATTAAAGAAAAAGAGCATACATGATAATATAAAAAATAATAATAATAAGTCCAGTTTACAAACTAAAAACAAAAAAATAAAGCATCCTTAAGAACAAATGATAGTACAGAAGTAATGCTGGACTGAAAACTCCTCGGGGGACGCAAGCTTCGCCAATGCATCAACAACCTGATTCCCTGTTCTCCGTGTGTGCCTAAACTGGACCTCTCAGGGCCGCTGTTGAAGGACTTGAATGTGACTGAGTCAAGATAATCCACCATGTCGGGAATCAGGCTTTTGGCTGTCGATCTCAACTTGAACCCTTCGATACCAAACATCCCATGCCTCCATCAAACTTATATAAACTCATCACAATTCGGCTTTTAAAGTCGAGCAAATCCCGATAAACTACGAGAATATTGTGAGAATACTCGGATCCACTGGCCCGTATGATCACGAATAACTCCCCGCATGATGTATGGCCATTCTCCGAATTATGGCACCATCGGAGTTCATCTTCACCCATTCTTCACAGGAACAGACCACGAAACATTCCCGGGTACATCTGCATTCCTCATCGACGTAAATAATCAGCAGCTACGATCTTGAGTTCTAGGATTTTATATCTGAATCTTGAAGCTTAGTTTAAATTGAATCGAATTTATCTTTTAGATGCTAGATAAACATATCTGTTCAATTTCAATTTTACCATAATCAAAATTTAATCGTATAAAAAAGTTTCAGTTAATCAAGTTGACGAGTATTGTTTTATAACTCAAACTTTATTTAAAACTTTTCGAGTCCGCCTCCAGTTTATGCAATTTGATTCGAGTCAAATTAAGTCGAGTTTTTGTTCAAATTTAATTGTAAATATTTATAATATTATATACTACTAATTAGTTCCAATTTAAACAACTTTTTATAATAATATAGAATATACATGTATATTTTTTTATATTTTTTCATATATAATATATATAGAATAAAATTGAGAGATATCCTCAAACTTAAAAACTATTGTACTAATTATTAAAAAAATTAAATTATTAGAATTTTTATTTTATACCTTAAACATTTATAAGTTTTTTTTTTTTAATTTCTTGGGAGAGTTTTGGAGGGGGCAGTACGTGTTATCTGGACCTTTGAGTTTCCAAGTTGGAAATGGAACCATACTCTTTCTTCAACCTTCAATAATCTTGCACGTGTATTTTCCCAATTTCTTTGTAGTACCTTAGAACCGCCCTGTTTTTCCTTCCTTCATTCAATCCGTCTCCATTATTGTTTCTTTGATTGATTTTGATCTTTGCAAAACAATCAAACCCCATTAAAAAGACATAGAATTCATCTCAATTTGATTCTGTAAACCTGTTGCTGTTCCTTTGCAATTTGACTCTATTTTCCCTTCTTTTTGATCCCTTCCTCACTAATTCGAGTCAAATTTTTTTATCCTTTCCTTAATTGATTCTTGGTGTATATGAACCAAGAAAAAGAGTACTTTTTTATGTTCTTGGTGTCCGATTTTATAAAACAGATCTCTTTCTTTCCCAACCTCCATGATTGCAGAGAAGAGCTGTTCCAAGAGACCGCATTCGCAGAAAAATAGGTGAAATTTGGCTTAAGAAAAATTAGGCTTGCCTAAAATGGAGGCAAAATCCGAACCCGAATGCAGCAACCCCGTCAAAAAGCCGGGACCCGTCACAATGGATCATGTCCTCCTGGCATTACGCGAGACGAAGGAAGAAAGGGATTTGAGGATTCGGAGTTTGTTCAATTTCTTCGATGCGGCCAATGTGGGATTCTTGGATTATGCCCAGATCGAAATGGGTCTCTCGGCGCTGCAGATTCCGGCCGAGTACAAGTACGCCAACGATCTGTTGAAAGTTTGTGATGCCAACAGAGATGGGCGCGTGGACTATCTAGAATTCAAAAGGTACATGGATGATAAAGAGCTTGAACTCTATAGGATTTTCCAAGCTATTGACGTGGAACACAATGGCTGCATTTTGCCTGAGGAGCTTTGGGATGCGCTTGTTAAGGCCGGTATGCTATGCTCATTGTTCTTCTATTTTTATAATAATTGGAAATTTGATAACTTTTATATGTTTGATTGGTCTGGTGAGGTTGTTGTATTGATTGGGGTTGGCAATGAAATCATCATAATGTTTGACCATTTTGTGCTTGTTTGCTTATAAATTGAGAGGCTGTACGTTGTTTTCCATCTTTTTAATACCCTTTTGGCTCAAAAAACTTGTGACGATTTCGAGATTGGAGAAATTGCTTTCGCAGTGCTCTTAATTGGAACATCTGCTAGGTGGTGCAAGGAAAGTAGATAGCATTAAAAGTAATTAATCCAAAAGCATTAATTTGGTTGGCAATTTGAATTCTGCCTGTGTGTGTTGTTCAGAGTTGATTACATTGTGAGTTGTGGGAATGCATTGCCTTGTTCTAGTTTCTGAATGGAATCCGGAATAGGTTTTCGAAAGCTGTCTTCACCAGTTTGTTATGCAAATCCTTTGTTTGAAATGATTTCAATGCAAGATTATGAGGGGTATAAAGTTTCACAGTGGTGCGAATATATTGAACTTTGTGTTTTAGTTCTTAAATCAACAGGAGAAGGGAATTGGGATTTATTTTTTATTTTGATGTTGATGTTCTCCCGTTGTTCAAATTTGTGTTTTTATGTTACAAATATTCTGAAACCAAAGTTTTGCTGAGCTGAAATCTGAACTATAGGTTCATTCTATTTTAAAGGAGCTTCTAACGAGTGTTTCTTTCCTCTAAAATCAATGTGAAATGGAAATCTGTAATTTTTTACATTTCTTTTATGAACATATCTACATTTGTTGAGGTGCCTCGGTTAATCCAACGGTTTGACAACTAAGCCATGTCTGGTTTCAAGGGAGTTTGTCACCATTGAAGGAAATGTTTGTTGGGCTTGATATCTGAGACCGTGTCTTGTTGGTGTACTCATAATGCCTTATCAATAGACAATTTCTTGTCGGTATAAAGATTATGTGTCAGTTTGTTTTGCTGGATGTTGAGCAGCTGGTAGTTTCTGTGGTTGCAATTTAACTGTTGTTTTCAACTTATAAGCCTTGGCAGTTTTTATTTTGCAGGGATTCATATCGATGATGAGGAGCTTGCACGATTTGTAGAGCATGTTGATAAGGACAACAATGGGATTATAACATTTGAAGAATGGAGGGATTTCCTTCTCCTCTATCCTCATGAAGCTACCATGGAGAACATCTATCATCACTGGGAAAAGGTTTGCCTTGTAGATATCGGAGAAACGGCTGTTATTCCTCAAGGCATCAGTACGCATGTTAAGAGAAGCAAGTATTTTATTGCAGGAGGAATAGCCGGAGCAGCTTCTCGCACTGCAACTGCTCCTCTCGATCGCCTCAAGGTTGTTCTACAAGTGCAAACTACAAATGCTAATATTCTCCCAGCTGTAAGAAAGATATTGAAGGAAGACGGTGTTTTGGGGTTTTTCCGAGGCAATGGGTTAAATGTTGTCAAGGTAGCTCCTGAAAGTGCTATAAAGTTCTATGCATATGAAATGTTAAAGAATGTAATAGGAGACAGTACAGGGGATAAGAATGGCGATGTAGGTGCCAGCGGGAGACTTCTTGCTGGTGGACTAGCCGGTGCCGTGGCACAATGTGCTATCTACCCAATGGATCTTGTAAAAACTCGATTACAGACTTGTGCTTCTGAAGGTGGAAAGCCACCAAAGTTGGGGAAATTAACTAAGGATATATGGGTTCAGGAGGGACCTCGAGCATTCTATAAAGGTCTTGTGCCATCTCTTCTTGGGATCATCCCATACGCTGGGATCGACCTTACCGTCTATGAAACCTTGAAAGATTTTTCAAGGTCATATATTGTTCAAGATAGTGGTACTTTTCTTTCTGCTTTCATTTATTTTATGCAAGCTTTTTTTTTCCTATTTTTCACCGAATTGGGAGTTTCTTCTGAATTTATTACTCAAAAGCTCTCTGATGACTCTTTCATGTTTTTATAGAACCCGGTCCTCTTGTGCAACTAGGCTGTGGAACAATATCTGGAGCTTTGGGAGCAACCTGTGTTTATCCGTTGCAGGTTGTTCGAACTAGGTATGATTATAATGTATAGAAGTCCTTTTCTGGTAACCGGGGCTAACCCTTATCATCCTCCTTTATTGCTGAGATTTATTTTGTTTGTTTTCCCAGAATGCAAGCACAACGTGCTACCGCCGATGTTGCATATAACGGAATGTCTGATGTGTTTTGGAAAACCTTTCGGAATGAAGGTTATAGAGGTTTTTACAAAGGACTTTTTCCCAATCTTCTGAAAGTTGTCCCAGCTGCAAGCATTACATATTTGGTTTATGAGGCTATGAAAAAGAGTCTAGAACTCTAGAACTCAACTACTGCTTAAAAATCTGCAGTCGGGCCTAGCGCGGAACGGAAATTAGAGTTGATGACAAATACAACGATAATAAGATAAGATGTTTATTTTTGAGTTAGGCGATAATTCCCACTTCAGAGAATGGGGTGCATAGTTTTGTAGTGAACATTTTTGTTAGAACAGGCTTATTGAAACCAAATGTTGAGAATCGGATTTATATGACATGATCAAATCAACTTCGAAATTGATAGTAGGTATGATACTCTTCATTTTTTCCTTGGAAATTATGTAAGACCTCGCTTTCATATTCATGTTCGGACATATTTGGACGCCCATGAGGCTTCTCTTTTGAGATGAAAGAAAGTAGAGATTGTCTTGCACAGTAAATATCTGCAAACATATTTCAATACCGAACTGACAACAGATGGAACCGAGAAACTTGTGTTACATAACATATTGATGACAAACAGTTATTCGTAATCTGAAACAGGCCCCTTGCTGCCCCCATTTTTGTTCAACAAAGAGTGGAATCAAACAGCTAGAAACCCGGACGTTATATTTTAAGCTCATTTCGATCTGAATCTTTGAACTCGGAACCGAAACAAAGATGCAGAAATGAAAATGGAACATAGAAAGTAAAGAAAAAATCAGAAAGAAAGGCGTAACCTTCCCTTTGCCTCAAATGACTTGCCTTTAGACCCCCTTCAAAATCCCTCTAGGAGGAACAATCTGAGGAGGTATAGTTACCAATGGCTGATGTCTTCTTCTTCTTCTTCTTCATATGCTCTTTGTCTGAAATTTTAAAGCACACAACTCAGACAAAAGAAACAAGAACAAGTTATTATTACATTGCATTGTCTTTGTTTCTGCAACTCCCAGCATATATATATAAATACCTTCGAGAAGTGTTTAAACTTGTGTCCGAAGTCATTTTTCTTTAAAAAAAAAGAATAAGAGGAAACAGACCACAAGGTGTGAAATCTGTAATGGTCCCCGACGTATAATTCCTTCATCGGCTCATCTTATCTTCCCACTAAGAATATTTACTTTTCTTTTGCTTTTACATAAATCATCATGTCAAATCTACTTCATGCTACATACATAGACGGGTTTACTCATCTCTATCAACGGCTCTGCAGAACTTAAAAGTAAGAGTTTAGAGGGTAACTTAAATTTAAAAAAAATTTAGAGGCTTAAACAAAAATTTAAAAAAAAAATCAGGGTTTAACTAAATTTATTTAATAAATTTAAAAAATTTAATAAGAATTTTTAAAAATTATGAGAGAAAATTTAATTAAAAATATTCAAATTCTGGATTAATATAAATTTTTAAATCTTGTTGGGGCAAACTAAATTTTTTTAGTGTATAAACTTTCGTTTATCAAAAGAAAAAATATTTACTTATTTCATTTATGTTTTACTGATTAAGTGACATTGACATCTCTTGTTTAAGATTCAAACTTTGTCACTCTTATTATTATCTAAAGAAAAAAATATAAAAAAATTTCTTTCTATAAAAGAAAAAGGCTTAACTACAAAATAAGTGTCCAAATTATATTTCTTTCTTGTAACAGGTGTTAAAAGTATTTTTTTGTTAAAAAAGTGCTTAAAATTTTATTTTTGACTGAAATAAGTGCCTAAAATAAAAATACACATTTCAGCCAAAAATACTTTAGGAACCTATTAAAAAAAATACATAACTTGAATATTTTATTTGTAATTTAGTCAAAAAAAATACTCCATAAAGAATCTAAAATATCTTAAAACACAAAATAATATAATATGAAAACATCGGGTCAATGATACCATATAGAGGAAAAAGCTCTTTCTCCAAAGAAGAAAATGACAAATGGAAAGTTAGTTAAAGCAAAGTCGTGGCTCTCTCTCTATCTATATATGTCTAAAGGGAGCAAGAATCTTGAGGTCGATATGCCTTTTTGCTTTGGACCGTCCACTTGTTAGTTTAAGTCTTATCCCATATGAAAAATGGTGAGATATGAGAATCTGTGTCAATTTACACTAATCCAAAATTTGTGGGAGATTTTACAAATTAAATTTAAAACATATAAACAATTTTCTTCCTGAATTATTTAATTTGTTTGGTTCCTTAGAATAAATGAATTTTGTAGAGCAGTGGAAAATTCAGAAAATATCATTGACATAGCTCCTCTTTTCGGTGCCCTTTGATATACTTCAACACAAAAAAAAATTAAATTTTAAGCCCTAACTTTAAATGCTAAATCTTAAATCTTAAACTCAAAAAATACATCTTACCCTAAGTTCTCTAACTCTAATCCTAAACCGTAACTCTAAACCTCAAACCTATATTTTTAGTATCAGCATAAAAAGAGACACTAAAAAGGGACAGGGAAATTCTATTCCAATATAAAAAAGAGCAAGAAACTTACCTAACATAGCTCATATATACATATTTTTTTTAATTAAAAATATAATAATCAATTAAAAATAATATGATTACATATTTCAAAAACCGGAAATTTTCAATTTCAAAATAACTCTTCAAACAAAATAAAGCATTTATTCCACAAGTTTAACAATGCTAAACAAGTGTTAACCTTTCAACATT